>CM076581.1:1490642489-1491964144 GCA_034641835.2 Pinus albicaulis
GTTTTGGAGGTAATTTTTCTTGGATGATCAAATCATCAGCAAAAATTGTATCCTGATGTTCATACACCTTCCCTTATCCTTAATGTACCTTATTAAACACTTCCCATCACCAAGATCTCCCAAATTCCTCATTTTCGCACAAACCCTAGTTTCTTGCTACAACTTGGCAATTTTCTAGGCTAGGCCTGTGTTTTTCCCTTTTGGACCCCTTCCCCTCACTCAATATTTGAAATTATACTTTCCCCTACTTCCTAACATCCCTCCCTACTTCCAAAAATTTTCTCAAGAATTCAGAAGCCCCTTGTCCCCTTCATTTCACTTCATTTCGAGAAATCTCTTGTTCCACACATCAGGACAGATTTTACTCCAATGATGTTTCTGAGCAAGAAAAGATGAATTTGGAAAAAATAAAAGAATTTTTTGTCCAAAATAGGCCAAGTAATAAAAAATTCCTTCAATTTTTACACAGGTTTCATGGTTTTAGACAAATGTCAAAAATACAGTTGCCTCAGGAGAATTGATGCACCTCTGAAGTGACCTTGGGAAAATCAAGCTTACTCCTAGCTTGGTTGGCCAAATGACTTTCTTGATGAGTCACATGATAACTAGACACAAATATCTTTCCAATGATATATCATGAGCTCAATTTGGAGTTGAGGAAGACCTTCAAAATTTGACTGCAACAGCACTCTGCCTTGAGGCAGCCTCATTTTCTCATTTTGACCAGTCTTGGGAGATTTGATTTTTGACAGGGAAAATGAACTCCAAATTGAAAAATTATAGTTTATTTGGAAATTATACTCAATAATATTTCCAATGAGCTATCCTGAGCCCAATTTGGACACCGGGAAGGTCTCCAAAAGTCTCCTGCAAAATGGCACGACGCGTTGGGTTTATGGCGCGACGCGTTGGTTTGTGGCGCGGCGCGTTGGATTGTGGCGCGACACATAGAGCTGCAAGCTCTTTTCACCAAAATTTCATTCAAAAATTCAATTTTCTCAGTTTCCTATGGTCCAAAGTAATTCAAACAACTCTTCCATTTCCAATAAACATGTGTCTTATGATGTTTATGAGGATTTAATAAAACAAATTCAAACCCTACTTCCTTGCTCAAGAAATCATAGCCTAGGGCTTATACATTGGTTTTTTATGCCATCACTCCCACATCATTTTGTTTCCTCACCATTTTCCTAGTTCCATCAGCACATTTCTCTATCCCCCATATCCCTAAAATTCACTTATTCCCTATCCCAATTCCCATTATCCCAAAAAGCCTAGAAGTTGCCCCTAAAACTCTTTAATTGGCAAATTTCAACTAGCAATATTCCTAAAATTCCCCTCATCCTCTCCCTTAATAGTCCCTCACATATTATCACACATTTGGCAACAAAAAAAAAAATTCTTCATACTCATCTAAGACAATATAGACTTTGGCAAACATGGAGACAGATTCCTCTTATGACAGAGATGAAGAAGGCGTCGACGAAGCGTCAGAAAAGGAATGATAGACTTCAAATATTGGTCGAGGCTTCCTTGGCCCAGCATAGTACATGATGGAGGAAATTCAGCCCAAATTTCAAGAAATTTGGGACACATTTTTCAAATTTTGTTTTTTTTGGCCTAAACATAGATTTTTCAGCTCTACGCGTTGCGCCCCTTGGCATGCGCTTATGATTGGGAGCTCCTCTTGGGGAAAACTTTACATTTTTTTATTTTTCATGAAAATTTATGCATTCCTACCTAAGGCCAAGATATTTTGACAGGTTTTGGGCTTACAAAATGGTCAAAAACACCCTAAAAATGACCTTTCTGCCCCTTTTTGGACACACAGGAAGCAGTGTTGGGAGAACTCATTTTTTGAGGGGAAAATGGAAGCCAAATTCAGAAATTCCAGTTGTGTTGGAAATTAGACAGGCAGAAATTTCCAACAAGCCCACTTGGAGCCAATTTGGACACCGGGAAGGCCTTCAAAATCAGCTTCAAACTGGCACGACGCATAGAGAAATTAGGCGCGGCGCATTAGGGATTTTTGCTAATTTTGGACTCAGTAACTCTGTTTTTCGCCTAGTTTTTGACATTTTGACTTTCTTACTTCCAAATGTTAAACTCATGATGTAATTGGATGTATTTTGATGGATATTGATGTAATGTTGTTAAATTTTCACTCATGGAGGTTGATTCATCCATCAAAAGGTGAATTACAACTGAATGAATCAGTTTCCTATCTTATAGAGGCAAGTTGTTCCACTGTCTATTTTCTAGTTCTCAGTTTAGATCTTGTTGAAACAGCTCCTAAACTTGTGAGCTAGACCCCTAGAGGCTGCGGATGAGTTTTTGGTTGCTTATATCTTGTAATTTTTCAGTCATTGGCATAGGTTGGACACTTGGGATTGCTTTGAGCATCATTGTACATTCATCTCTGCAATTTGGAAAAGGAATAGACCAGGGTTTGCAGCACTCCTTGGGATTCATGTGGCTCTTTGTTTTGATGATGTTTTTCTC
Source organism: Pinus albicaulis (assembly GCA_034641835.2). Taxonomy (NCBI): domain Eukaryota; kingdom Viridiplantae; phylum Streptophyta; class Pinopsida; order Pinales; family Pinaceae; genus Pinus; species Pinus albicaulis. Next base: position 1,490,644,992 of record CM076581.1, read on the forward strand.
TCTGTTAATGTAATTTTATTGGTGTTTTATATGTATCATATTCCCTCTTATTTTATCTTAAGTTAAACAAACAAGGATAAAGGTGGAATTCATTAGATTTGCAGTGCTCTACCTAGGGTTTGTTTAATTTTCTATGTTTTCAACTGTTTGAAGAGGATTCCTGAAATTTTCTTGCCCTCTTCAACTCTTCACCTTTCTCAACTCTCCATTTCCTTCAAAATTGAAGTGTCAAAACAATTTCCTACCTTGCCCCATTCAGATATCTGCAAAAACTAGGCCTCATTCCCCAGACCCAAAATCTGCCTTTCCCTTTGATCCAACAAACACCCTCAAAATCAAATAAAACTCTTTTATATATATACCTAGCCTAAAATTAGCCTTCATTTAATTCATCTCAAGCCTCACTGATTATTTTTGCTGAGATTGACCAGGAGAGAGCCCTCTCCTGATCTGGTAGGGCTAGCTACCAGATTAAGCGTGGTTTGATGTTACCCTAGATTCTGCCTTCCTCAGCCTGAGGTAGATTTAGGCCATAACATAGTGGCGACCATACTGGGAAAGAAAAGTTTGTTGTTTTCTTTATAAACTACAGACGAAGCCTGAAGTTAGCCAGGTAGCCTTTGAAACGCTCTTGCTTTGCATTAGCGAAAGTAGATGAATGTTGCTTCAGTCAATCTCCAGTCTAGTTTATGAACTGAACATCTGGTTTCCTCAATAAGATCTAATCAAAGTTCAGATCTCATTGTTGACGGTGGACAACGATCAGACACCGCAAGGCTGAAATCATTCACCTAGTGACTCTAAATCAGTTTCAAGATCAGATCCAAGGACTCCACTGGAGGATGAACCTGACCAGTAGAAACATGAAAGGACAATATGGAAAGATCAGGTATTCAAGTTGGAATTTCATCCAAGAAATTTTGTTCTTTTTCATAAATTATTTCTTCTCTTTTCCCGAGAATGTCAAGAAGGCTTTGCAAAGTATATTGTATTTGAGAAAATATTCTCGGCCTGCACTTGATTCTTTCCCTTTGAAGATTGTAAATACCAAATATTTTCATGCCTTTGAGCTTGATCAACACCTTTCTTCTGAATCTTGTTATGATCGTCTTCAAAATGATGAACCTCAAGTGACCAAGACTGATTCTGCAACATTTGTACATACCCCTATACCTTGTAAAATTCCAGATCGATACAAGCCTATGATTTTACCTCCTATATCCCATGCTTTCCCTAAAAATCATGACCTATATCTACCAAGATTTGATGGTGAACGCGACAGCATCACTGTTGAGAGACATGTTTTAAATTTTGAATATTTTCTCGACCTTTTTGAAGTTGATGAAGAGGATGTCAGTATTAATCTTTTTTCTCTTTCTTTGCAAGGAAAAGTCAAGAGTTGGTTCAAAACCCTGCCTAATGCGAGCATCAAATTTCCAGCAGTTCGTCAAAGTTTTCCTCGACAGGTGGGTGATTAGACAGAACCCTTTCTTGATTATAGAAGAGTATAACCAGTTGAAAATACTTCCAGGGGAAACAGTACAACAGTTTTCTGCCAGTTTTAACCAAGTTTATTATTCGATGCCAATTAATATAAGGCCTCCTCCTGGATCTACTCTCTTGCACTACCCGGGTGCCTTTGATCCAGAAATGGAGTTTCAACTAAGAGAAAGGAATATTGCAACACTTGAAGAGATGCAGAACAGTGCAGTAGATGTAGAGGCTCATTTGCTGATCTGAAGGGCAAAGTTGAAAGAAGAAGAGATGAAAAACATGGATCCGGAGAAATCGACATCTCTAGAGGTAAAGCTTGACATGTTGGTAAGTGCAGTGGAAGAGATGATGCAAAAGATCACCACAAGGAATGAGTATAATTTTCAAGCCCATGGCTCGCTGATTGAAGAAGAACAATTTGATGATCCAAAACATCTTTTTTCTTATCCTAGTCATCATAGATCTGATAATGATTGTTTTGTAGATCATCTTGGAGAAGAGAGATCTATTGATTTGACATGTATGCTTGATGATGTGTTTTATACCAATGATTTGCCTCAGTTTGATCAGTATAATGATGATTATGTTCTCCAAACAGAAGCTAACCTTGCAGACAAATAAGTAGCTAGTTTGTGGAAGGAGGAAGTTCACTTTCAGCAGCTCGAGTACAGTGATCAACCGATGCATATCAGCTATGGAAATGACTAGGAAAGTGCAGCAAATTTTGAAGTAAGTGAAGGATCTTTGCCTTTTTGTTTTGATTCGTTTCAATTCATTAGAGACAACATTCATGCAATCTGAAATCAACTGTCGACAAGTCTTGATCTAGACCATCTTGAGGGAAATGAAAACCTTGTTCAAGACTTCTCATATCTAGATTTGAAGCCCCCGAATGCCATTGATTGTCAAGTTTCAAATGAATACATGGAAGTTGGCACAAATGATCAAATGATACAAGATGATTCCATACCATTTTGTTTCGAATCATTTCAGTTTTTGAAGGGAAATTGGCATAGTAAATCTTCAAATGAGTAGCTTGTAGAAAATTATGCAATCTCATCGGAACCAATATAAAATCGGTTGCAGCAGTCTTTTCAATTTTTTCATGATCCAATAGCTAATGTGTTGGATGATGTCTGCAATCAAAGTCCTTCTCCATTGACTATATGTAAGCATGAACGTGTAGGCCGAGAACTTGATCCCATAAATGTCTCTTTGTCATTTTTAGCAAGATTGTCTCGCCACAAAGCTCATCACAAATCTCTGCAAAACAAAGTTTGCATTCATGGTATGAGGAGAAGAAAAGTAATGCGTTGGATGAGATAAGTCCCAGTGTGCATGAACTTCAAGATCCTTATGCAGTGTTTTTAGAGGCGGATAGATAATCCATATCATTCAACGAATCTGTTTCCAAGTTTTCATGGGAGTTTCCTTTCAGTAGTTCTCTCTTTTTGTTCATAAGCGAGCACTTGCAGAGAATTCAAACAGTAGCCGGAATACTTACTTGGTTTCATTGGTTTTTTCATTTCACTTGATCAAGTGATGAATGGAACAACTAGAGTAGGTTGTATTGAATAAGCTTCATATTGAGCATATTTTCCAGTTTGTCAGTTGTGTTTAAGTATGGAGTCAGTTTTTAGTTGAGTGAGAGTCAATTTTTTTTGTCAAGTCATCAGTTTCAGTCATGTATTTCAGTTTGCGTTTTTGACTCCATTGCCCAATGGATGAAGGCACTGTCTGCTTTCCAAAGATCTGTATTTCTTGGCACCTCCAAAGAGCTACCATCCCCATTGGAACCAATGTTAGTGTCAGTATTTTCATCTTTCCTCCAGTGATCAAACATGCTGTCACAAAGTGATTTTAAGGTGTCAAGGTCAAATTTTTTCATTTCAATGAGTCTTCAAGCAAAATTTGGTCACTAAGTATTAGGTCTGGGGTTTGTTTTCACTCCTTTAAAAGTTCTCCAAATGACGGTCTATGTCACCATTTAGCTGAGTGTACCATAATTCAGAGGGTTTTCGTCATCATGTCAAGTTCCAGTTGGTCATTTTACACCTTGTTCATGCTTCAGTTGTGCCTAGGTAAGGTTCATTTCCCTCTCCTAGGGTTTTGGAGGTAATTTCTCTTGGATGGTCAAATCATCAGCAAAACATGTATCATGATGTTCATACACCTTCCCCTATCCTTAATGTACCTTATTAAACACTTCCAATCACCGAGATCTCCCAAATTCCTCATTTTCGCACAAACCCTAGTTTCTTGCTACAACTTGGCAATTTTCTAGGCTAGGCCTGTGTTTTTCCCTTTTGGACCCCTTCCCCTCACTCAATATTTGAAATTCCACTTTCCCCTGCTTCCTAACATCCCTCCCTACTTCCCAAAATTTTCTCAAGAATTTAGAAGCCCCTTATCCCCTTCATTTCAATTCATTTTGACAAATCTCTTGTTCCACACATCGGGATAGATTTTACTCCAATGATGTTTCTGAGCAAGAAAAGATGAATTTGGGAAAAATATAAGATTTTTTTGTCCAAAATAGGCCAAGGAAGAAAAACCTCCTTCAATTTTTACACAGGTGTCATGGTTTTAGATAAATGTCAAAAATACAGTTGCCTCAGGAGACTTGATGCACCTCTGAAGTGACCTTGGAAAAATCAAGCTTACTCCTAGCTTGGTTGGCAAAATGAATTTCTTGATGATTCCAATGATAACTAGACACAACGAGCTTTCTAATGAGCTATCATGAGCTCAATTTTGAGTTGAGGAATACTTTCAGAAGTTTACTGCAACAGAACTCTGCCTTGAGGCAGCCTCATTTTGCTCATTTTGACCAGTCTTGGGAGATTTAATTTTTGACAGGGAAAACGAACTCCAAATTGAAAAATTATAGTTGGTTTGGAAATTAGACTCAATAATATTTCCAACGAGCTATCCTGCACCCAATTTGGACACCAGGAAGGTCTCCAAAAGTCTCCTGCAAAAGGGCGTGACGCGTTGGGTCTATGGCGCGATGCGTTGGGTTTGTGGCGTGGCGTGTTGAGTTGTGGCGCGGCGCATAGAGCTGCAAGCTCTTTTCACCACAATTTCATTCAAAAATTCAATTTTCTTGGTTTCCTCTAGTCCAAAGTAATTCAAACAACTCTTCCATTGCCAATAAATGTGTGTCTTATGATGTTTATGAGGATTTAATAAAACAAATTCAAACCCTACTTCCTTGCTCAAGAAATCATAGCCTAGGGTTTATATATTGGTTTTTTATGCCATCACTCCCACATCCTTTTGTTTCCTCACTATTTTCCTAGTTCCATCAGCACATTTCTCTATCCCCCATATCCCTAAAATTCGCTTATTCCCTATCCCAATTCCCATTATCCCAAAAAGCCTAGAAGCTGCCCCTAAAACTCTTTAATTGTAAAATTTCAATTAGCAATATTCCTAAAATTTCCCTCATCCTCTCCCTTCATAGTCCCTCACATATTATCACACATTTGGCAACAAAAACCAAAAATTCTTCATACTCATCTAAGACAATATAAACTTTGGCAAACATGGAGACAGATTCCTCTTATGATAGAGATGAAGAAGGCATCGAGGAAGTGTCGCAAAAGGCATGATAGACTTCAAATCTTGGCCGAGGCTTCCTTGGCCCAGCATAGTACATGATGGAGGACATTCAGCCAAAATTTCAAGAAATTTGGGACACATTTTGAAATTTTTGTTTTTTTTGGCCTAAACATAGATTTTTCAGCTCTACGCGTCGCGCCCCTTGGCACGCACTTATGATTGGGAGCTCCTCTTGGGGAAAACTTTAAATTTTTGGATTTTTCATGAAAATTTATGCATTCCTACCTATGGCCAAGATATTTTGACAGGTTTTGGGCTTCCAAAAGGGTCAAAAACACCCTAAAAATGACCTTTCTACCCCTTTTTGGACATATAGGAAGCAGTGTTGGGAGAACTCATTTTTTGAGGGTAAAATGGAAGCCAAATTCAGAAATTCCACTTGTGTTGGAAAGTATACAGGTAGACCTTTCCAAAAAGCCCACTTGGAGCCAATTTGGACACCGGGAAGGCATTCAAAATCATCTCCAAACTGGCGTGACGCATAGAGAAATCAAGCGCGGCGCATTGGAGATTTTTGCTGATTTTGGACTTAGTAACTCTGTTTTTCGCCTAGTTTTTGACATTTTGACTTTCTTAATTCAAAATTTTAAACTCATGATGTAATTGGATGTATTTTTATGGATCTTGATGTAATTTTGTTAAATTTTCACTCATGGATGTTGATTCATCCATCAAAAGGTGAATTGCAACTAAATGAATCAGTTTCCTATCTTATAGAGGCAAGATGTTCCACTGCCTATTTTCTAGTTCTCAGTTTAGATCTTGTTGAAACAGCTCCTAAACTTGTGAGCTCGACCCCTAGAGGCTGGGGATGATTTTTTGGTTGCTTATATCTTGTAATTTTTCAGTCATTGGCATAGGTTGGACACTTGGGATTGCTTTGAGCATCATTGTACATTCATCTCTGCAGTTTGGCAAAGGAATAGACCAGGGTTTGCAGCACTCCTTGGGATTCATGTGGCTCTTTATTTTAATGATTTTTTTCTCTCTGTTAATGTAATTTTATTGGTGTTTTATATGTATCATATCCCCTCTTATTTATTCTTAAGTTAAACAAACAAGGATAAAGGTGGAATTCATTAGATTTGCAGTGCTCTACCTAGGGTTTGTTTAATTTTCTATGTTTTCAACTGTTTGAAGAGGATTCCTGAAATTTTCTTGCCCTCTTCAACTCTTCACCTTTCTCAACTCTCCATTTCCTTCAAAATTGAAGTGTCAAAAAAATTGCCTACCTTGCCCCATTCAGATCTTTGCAAAAACTAGGCCTCATTCCCCAGACCCAAAATCTGCCTTTCCCCTTGATCCAACAAACACCCTCAAAATCAAATAAAACTCTTTTATATATATACCTATCCTAAAATCAGCCTTCATTTAATTCATCTCAAGCCTCACTGATTATTTTTTCTGAGATTGAGCAAGAGATAGCCCTCTCCCGATCTGGGAGGGCTAGCTACCAGATTAAGCGTGGTTTGATGTTACCCTAGACTCTGCCTTCCTCAACCTGAGGTAGATTTAGGCCATAACATACTGGCGACCATACTGGGGAAGAAAAGTTTTTTGTTTACTTTATAAACTACAGACGGAGCCTGAAGTTAGCCAGGTAGCCTTTGAAATGCTCTTGATTTGCATTAGTGAAAGTAGATGAATGCTGCTTCAGTCAATCTTCGGTCTAGTTTATGAACTGAACATCTGGTTTCCTCAATAAGATCTAATCAAGTTCAGATCTGATTGTTGATGGTGGACAACGATCAGACACTGCAAGGCTGAAATCATTCACCTAGCAACTCTAAATCAGTTTCGAGATCAGATCCAAGGACCCCATTGGAGGATGAACCTGACCAGCAGAAACACGAAAGGACAATATGGAAAGATCAGGTATTCAAGTTGGAATTTCATCCCAGAAATTTTGTTCTTTGTCATAAATTATTTCTTCTCTTTTCCCGAGAATGTCAAGAAGGCTTTGCAAAGTATATTGTATTTGAGAAAATATCCTCAGCCTGCATTTGATTCTTTCCCTTTGAAGATTGTAAATACCAAATATTTGCATGCCTTTGAGATTGATCAATACCTTTCTTCTGAATCTTGTGATGATCGTCTTCAAAATGATGAACCTCAAGAGACCAAGACTGATTCTACAACATTTGTACATACCCCTATACCTTGTAAAATTCCAGATCGATACAACCCTCTGATTTTACCTCTTATATCCCATGCTTTCCCTAAAAATCATGACCTATATCTACCAAGATTTGATGGTGAACGCAACAACATCACTGCTGAGAGACATGTTTTGAATTTTGAATCTTTTCTCGACCTTTTTGAAGTTGATGAAGAGGATGTTAGTATTATGCTTTTTACTCTTTCTTTGCAAGGCAAAGTCAAGAGTTGGTTCAAAACCTTGCCTGATGCGAGCATCTCAGATTTCCAGTAGTTCGTCAAAGTTTTCCTCGACAGGTGGGTGATCAGACAGAACCCTTTCTTAATTATAGAAGAGTATAACCAACTGAAAATATTGCCAGGGGAGACAGTACAAAAATTTTCTACCAGATTTAACCAATTTTATTATTCTATGCCAGTTAATATAAGGCCTCCTCCTGGATTTGCTCTCTTGCACTACCCGGGTGCCTTTGATCCAGAAATGGAGTTTCAGCTGAGAGAAAGGAATCTTGCAACACTTGAAGAGATGCAGAACAGTGCAATAGATGTAGAGGCTCATTTGTTGATCCGAAGGGAAAAGTTGAAAGAAGAAGAGATGAAAAACATGGATCCGGAGAAATCGACATCTCTAGAGGTAAATCTTGACATGTTGGTAAGTGCAGTGGAAGAGATGATGCAAACGATCACCACAAGGAATGAGTATAATGTTCAAGTTCATGGCTCGCTGATTGAAGAAGAACAAGTTGCTGATCCAAAACATCTTTTTTCTTATCCTAGTCATCATAGATCTGATAATGATTGTTTTGTAGATCATCTTGGAGAAGAGAGATCTATTGATTTGACATGTATGCTTGATGATGTGTTTTATACCGATGATTTGCCTCAATTTGATCAGTATGATGATGATTATGTTCTCCAAACATAAGCTAACCTTGCAGACATATCAGTAGCTAGTTTGTGGAAGGAGGAATTTCACTTTCAACAGCTCGAGTACAATGATCAACCGATGCATATCAGCTATGGAAATGACTAGAAAAGTGCAGCAAATTTTGAAGTAACTGAAGGATCTTTGCCTTTTTGTTTTGATTCGTTTCAATTCATCAGAAACAACATTCATGCAATCCGAAATCAACTGTCGACAAGTCTTGATCTAGATCATCTTGAGGGCAATGAAAACCTTGTTCAAAAATTCTCATATCCAGATTTGTAGCCCCCGAATGCCATTGATTGTCAAGTTGCAGATGAAGACATGGAAGCTGTCACATATGATCAAATGATACAAGATGATTTCATACCATTTTGTTTCCAATCATTTCAGTTTTTGAAGGGAAATTGGCATAGTAAATCTTCAAATGAGCAGCTTGTAGAAAATTATGTAATCTCATCGGAACCAATAGAAAATGGGTTGCAGCAATATTTTCAATTTTTTCATGATCCAATAGCTGATGTGTTGGATGATGTATGCAATCAAAGTCCTTCTCCATTGACTATATGTAAGCTTGAAACGTGTGCTGATATAAACTTGATCCAGCAGCCGATCTCTTTGTCATTTTTAGCAGGAGTCTCATCACAAAGCTCATCACATAGCTCAAAAAAAAGTTTGCATTCATGGTATGAGGAGAAGAGAAGTAATCCATTGGATGAGCTAAGTCCTAATGTGCATGAACTTCAAGATCCTTATGCAGTGTTTTTGGAGGCGGATAGAGAATCCATATCATTCAACGGATCTGTTTCCAAGTTTTCATGGGAGTTGCCTTTCAGTAGTTCTCTCTTGATGTTCATAAGTGAGCACTTGCGGAGAATTCAAACAACAGTTGGAATACTTACTTGGTTGCATTGGTTGTTTCATTTCACTTGATCAGGTGATGAATGAAATTGTTAGAGTAGGTTCTGATGAATAAGCTCCATTTTGAGCATATTTTCCAGTTTTTCGGTTGTGTTTAAGTATCGAGTCAGTTTTTAGTTGAGTGAGATTCAGTTTGTGTCGTCAAGTCATCAGTTTTCAGTCATGCATTTCAGCTTGAGTTTTTTATTCCATTGCCCAATGGATGAAGGCATTGTCTGCTTTCCAAAGATCTGTAGTTCTTGGTACCTCTAAGGAGCTACCATCCCCATTGGAGCCAATGTTAGTGTCAGTCTTTGCAGCCTTCCTCCAGTGATAAAACATGCTCTTACAAAGTGATTTTAAGGTGTCAAGGTCAAATTTTGTCATTTCAGTGAGTCTTCAAGTAAAATTTGGTCACTTGATATTAGGTCTAGGGTTTGTTTTCACTCCTTTCAAATTTTTTCAAATGTCGGTCCATGTCACCATTCAGCTGAGTGTACCATCATTCAAAAGGTTTTCATCATCATGTCAAGTTCCACTGGGTCATTTTACACCTTTTTCATGCTTAAGTTGTGCCTAGGTAAGGTTCATTTCCCTCTCCTAGGGTTTTGGGGGTAATTTCTCTTGGATGGTCAAATCATCAGCAAAACTTGTATCCTGACGTTCATACACATTCCCCTATCCTTAATATGCCTTATTAAACACTTCCAATCACCGAGATCTCCCAAATTCCTCATTTTCGCACAAACCCTAGTTTCTTGCTACAACTTGGCAATTTTCTAGGCTAGGCCTATGTTTTTCCCTTTTGGACCCCTTCCCCTCACTCAATCTTTGAAATTCCACTTTCACCTACTTCCTGACATCCTCCCTACTTCCCAAAATTTTCTCAAGAATTTAGAAGCCCCTTATCCCCTTCATTTCACTTCATTTCGACAAATCTCTTGTTCCACACATCGGGAATGATTTTACTCCAATGATGTTTCTGAGCAAGAAAAGATGAATTTGGGAAAACTGAATGAGGGTTTTGTCCAAAATAGGCCAAGGAAGAAAAAAATCCTTCAATTTTTACACAGGTGTCATGGTTTTAGAGAAATGTCAAAAATACAGTTTCCTCAGGAGACTTGATGCACCTCTGAAGTGACCTTGGGAAAATCAAGCTTACTCCTAGATTCATTGGCGAAATGACTTGATTGATAAGTAAAATGATAACTATACACAAAGATATTTCCAATGAGATATCATGAGCTCAATTTGGAGTTGAGGAAGACCTTCGAAAGTTTACTGCAACAACACTCTCCCTTGAGGCAGCCTCATTTTCCTCATTTTGACCAGTCTTAGGAGATTTGATTTTTGACAGGACAAATGAACTCAAAATTAAAAAATTCTAGTTGGGTTGGAAAGTAGACTCAATAATATTTCCAACGAGCTATCCTGCGCCCAATTTGGACACTGGGAAGGTCTCCAAAAGTCTCCTGCAAAAGGGCGCGACGCGTTGGGTTTATGGCACGACGCGTTGTGTTTGTGGCGTAGCGCATAGAGCTGCAAGCTATTTTCACCACAATTTCATTCAAAACTTAAATTTTCTTGATTTCCTCTGGTCCAAAGTAATTCAAAAAAATCTTCCATTGCCAATAAAAATGTGTCTTATGATGTTTATGAGGATTTAATAAAACAAATTCAAACCCTACTTCCTTGCTCAAGAAATCATAGCCTAGGTTTTATACATTGGTTTTTATGCCATCACTCCCACATCCTTTTGTTTCCTCACCATTTTCCTAGTTCCATCAGCACATTTCTCTATCCCCCATATCCCTAAAATTCACTTATTCCCTATCCCAATTCCCATTATCCCAAAAATCCTAGAAGCTGCCCCTAAAACTCTTTAATTGGAAAATTTCAATTAGCAATATTCCTAAAATTCCCGTCATCCTCTCCCTTCATAGTCCCTCACATATTATCACACATTTGGCAACAAAAACCAAAAATTCTTCATACTCATCTAAGACAATATAAACTTTGGCAAACATGGAGACAGATTCCTCTTATGACAGAGATGAAGAAGGCATCGAGGAAGCGTCGAAAAAGGCATGATAGACTTCAAATCTTGGCCGAGGCTTCCTTGGCCCAGCATAGTACATGATGGAGGACATTCAGCCAAAATTTCAAGAAATTTGGGACACATTTTGCAAATTTTGTTTTTTTTTGCCTAAACACAGATTTTTTAGCTCTATGCATCGCGCCCCTTGGCGCGCGCTTATGATTGGGAGCTCCTCTTGGGAAAAAAATTATGTTTTTGGATTTTTCATGAAAATTTATGCATGCCTACCTATGGCCAAGAGATTTTTACAGGTTTTGGGCTTCCAAAAGGGTCAAAAACACCCTAAAAATGACCTTTCTGCCCCTTTTTGGACACATAGGAAGCAGTGTTGGGAGAACTCATTTTTGGAGGGGTAAATGGAAGCCAAATTCAAAAATTACACTTGTGTTGGAAAGTAGACACGCAGACCTTTCCAACAAGCCCACTTGGAGCCAATTTTGACATCGATAAGGCCTTCAAAATCAGCTCCAAATTGGCGTGACGCATAGAGAAATCAGGCGCGGCGCATTGGGGATTTTTGCTCATTTTGGACTCAATAACTCTATTTTTCGCCTAGTTTTTGACATTTTGACTTTCTTACTTCCAAATGTTAAAATCATGATGTAATTGGATGTATTTTTATGGATCTTGATGTAATTTTGTTAAATTTTCACTCATGGAGGTTGATTCATCCATCAAAAGGTGAATTGCAACTGAATGAATCGGTTTCCTATCTTATAGAGGCAAGTTGTTCCACTGCCTATTTTCTAGTTCTCAGTTTAGATCTTGTTGAAACAACTCCTAAACTTGTGAGCTAGACCCCTAGAGGTTGGGGATGAGTTTTTGGTTTCTTATAGCTTTTAATTTTTCAGTCATTGGCATAGGTTGGACACTTGGGATTGCTTTGAGCATCATTGTACATTCATCACTGCAGTTTGGCAAAGGAATAGACCAGGGTTTGCAGCACTCCTTGGGATTCATGTGGCTCTTTGTTTTGATTATGTTTTTCTCTCTATTAATGTAATTTTATTGGTGTTTTATATGTATCATCTTCCCTCTTATTTCTTCTTAAGTTAAACAAACAAGGATAAAGGTGGAATTCATTAGATTTGCAGTGCTCTACCGAAGGTTTGTTTAATTTTCTATGTTTTCAACTGTTTGAAGAGGATTCCTGAAATTTTCTTGCCTTCTTCAACTCTTCACCTTTCTCAACTCTCCATTTCCTTCAAAATTGAAGTGTCAAAACAATTTCCTACCTTTCCCCATTCAAATCTCTGCAAAAACTAGGCCTCATTCCCCAGACCCAAAATCTGCCTTTCCCTTTGATCCAACAAACACCCTCAAAATAAAATAAAACTCTTTTATATATATACCTAGCCTAAAATTAGCCTTCATTTAAGTCATCTCAAGCCTCACTGATTATTTTTGCTGAGATTGACCAGGAGAGAGCCCTCTCCTGATCTGGTAGGGCTAGCTACCAGATTAAGCGTGGTTTGATGTTACCCTAGACTCTGCCTTCCTCAGCCTGAGGTATATTTACGCCATAACATAGTGGCAACCATACTGGGGAAGAAAAGTTTTTTGTTTACTTTATAAACTACAGACGGAGTCTGAAGTTAGCCAGGTAGCCTTTGAAACGCTCTTGCTTTGCATTAGCGAAAGTATATGAATGCTGCTTCAGTCAATCTCCGGTCTAGTTTATGAACTGAACATCTGGTTTGCTCAGTAAGATCTAATCAAGTTCAGATCTGATTGTTGATGGTGGACAACGATTCGACACCGCAAGGCTGAAATCATTCACCTAGCGACTCTAAATCAGTTTCGAGATCAGATCCAAGGACTCCACTGGAGGATGAACCTGACCAGCAGAAACATGAAATGAAAATATGGAAATATCGGGTATTCAAGTTGGAATTTCATCCAAGAAATTTTGTTCTTTTTCATAAATTATTTCTTCTCTTTTCCCGAGAATGTCAAGAAGGATTTGCAAAGTATATTGTATTTGAGAAAAGATCCTCGGCCTGCATTTGATTATTTCCCTTTGAAGATTGTAAATACCAAAGATTTGCATGCCTTTGAGCTTGATCAATACCTTTCTTCCGAATATTGTGATGATCGTCTTCAAAATGATGAACCTCAAGAGACCAAGACTGATTATGCATCATTTGTACATACCCCTATACCTTGTGAAATTCCAGATCGATACAAGCCTTTGATTTTACCTCCTATATCCCATGCTTTCCCTAAAAATCATAACCTATATCTACCAAGATTTGATGGTGAACGCGACAAAATCACTACTGAGAGACATGTTTTGAATTTTGAATCTTTTCTCGACCTTTTTGAAGTTGATGAAGAGGATGTCAGTATTAGGCTTTTTTCTCTTTCTTTGCAAGGAAAAGTCAAGAGTTGGTTCAAAACCCTGCCTGATGCGAGCATCTCAGATTTCCAGCAGTTCGTCAAAGTTTTCCTCGACAGGTGGGTGATCAGACAAAACCCTTTCTTGATTACAGAAGAGTATAACCAGCTGAAAACACTGCCAGGGGAGACAGTACAATAGTTTTCCGCCATATTTAACCAAGTTTATTATTCAATGCCAGGTAATATAAGGCCTCCTCCTGGATCTGCTCTCTTACACTACCCGGGTGCCTTTGATCCGGAAATGGAGTTTTAGCTGAGAGAAAGGAATCTTGCAACACTTGAAGAGATGCAGAACAGTGCAGTAGATTTAGAGGCTCATTTGCTGATCTGAAGGGCAAAGTTGAAATAAGAAGAGATGAAAAACATGGATCCAGAGAAATCAACATCTCTATAGGTAAAGCTTGACATGTTGGTAAGTGCAGTGGAAGAGATGATGCAAAATATCACAGCAAGGAATGCGTATAATGTTCAAGCCCATGGCTCGCTGATTGAATAAGAACAAGTTGCTGATCCAAAACATGTTTTTTCTTATCCTAGTCATCATAGATCTGATAATGATTGTTTTGTAGATCATCTTGGAGAAGAGAGATATGTTGATTTGACATGTATGCTTGATGATGTGTTTTATACTGATGATTTGCCTCAGTTTGATCAGTATGATGATGATTATGTTCTCCAAACAGAAGCTAACCTTGTAGAAAAATCAGTAGCTAGTTTGTGGAAGGAGGAATTTCACTTTCAGCAGCTCGAGTACAGTGATCAACCGATGCATATCAGCTATGGAATTGACGAGGAAAGTGCAAAAAATTTTGAAGTAAGTGAAGGATCTTTGCCTTTTTGTTTCGATTCGTTTCAGTTCATCAGAGACAACATTCATGCAATCCGAAATCAACTGTCGACAAGTCTTGATCTGGACCATCTTAAGGGCAATGAAAACCTTGTTCAAGACTTCTCATATCCAGATTTGCAGCCCCCGAATGCCATTGATTTTCAAGTTGCAGATGAAGACATGGAAGCTGGCACATATGATCAAATGATACAAGATGATTCCGTACCATTTTGTTTCGAATAATTTCAGTTTTTGAAGGGAAATTGGCATAGTAAATCTTCAAATGAGCAGCTTGTAGAAAATTATGTAATCTCATCGGAACCAATAGAAAATGGGTTGCATCAGTATTTTCAAGTTTTTCATGATCCAATAGCTGATGTGTTGGATGATGTCTGCAATCAAAGTACTTCTCCATTGACTATATGTAAGCTTGAAACATGTGCTGATATAAACTTGATCTGGCAGCCGGTCTCTTTGTCATTTTTAGCAGGAGTCTCATCACAAAGCTCATCACAAAGCTCAAAACAAAGTTTGCATTCATGGTATGAGGAGAAGAGAAGTAATCCATTGGATGAGCTAAGTCCTAATGTGCATGAACTTCAAGATCCTTATGCAATTCTTTTGGAGGCAGATAGAGAATCCATATCATTCAACGGATCTGTTTCCAAGTTTTCATGGGAGTTTCCTTTCAGTAGTTCTCTCTTGATGTTCATAAGCGAGCACTTGCGGAGAATTCAAACAACAGTCGAAATACTTACTTGGTTGCATTGGTTTTTTCATTTAACTTGATCAAGTGATGAATGAAATTGTTAGAGTAGGTTTTGATGAATAAGCTCCATTTTGAGCATATATTCCAGTTTGTCGGTTGTGTTTAAGTATCGAGTCAGTTTTTAGTTGAGTGAGATTCAGTTTGTGTCGTCAAGTCATCAGTTTTCAGTCATGCATTTCAGCTTGAGTTTTTGATTCCATTGCCTAATGGATGAAGGCACTGTCTGCTTTCCAAAGATCTGTAGTTATTGGCACCTCCAAGGAGCTACCATCCCCATTGGAGCCAATGTTAGTGTCAGTCTTTGCAGCCTTCCTCTAGTGATCAAACATGCTCTTACAAAGTGATTTTAAGGTGTCAAGGTCAAACTTTGTCATTTCAGTGAGTCTTCAAGTAAAATTTGGTCACTAGGTATTAGGTCTAGGGTTTGTTTTCACTCCTTTCAAAGTTATCCAAATGTCGGTCCATGTCACCATTCAGATGAGTGTACCATCATTCAGAAGGTTTTCATCATCATGTCAAGTTCCACTGGGTCATTTTACACCTTGTTCATGCTTCAGTTGTGCCTAGGTAAGCTTCATTTCCCTCTCCTAGGGTTTTGGAGGTAATTTCTCTCGGATGGTCAAATCATCAGCAAAAATTGTATCCTGGTGTTCATACACCTTCCCCTTTCCTTAATGTACCTTATTAAACACTTCCCATCACCAAGATCTCCCAAATTCCTCATTTTCGCACAAACCCTAGTTTCTTGCTACAACTTGGCAATTTTCTAGGCTAGGCCTGTGTTTTGCCCTTTTGGACCCCTTCCCCTCACTCAATATTTGAAATTCTACTTTCCCCTGCTTCCTAAAATCCCTCCCTACTTCCCAAAATTTTCTCAAGAATTTAGAAGCCCCTTATCCCCTTCATTTCGACAAATCTCTTGTTCCACACATCGGGACAGATTTTACTCCAATGATTTTTATGAGCAATAAAAGATGAATTTTGGAACACTGAAAGAGGTTTTTGTCCAAAATAGGCCGAGGAAGGAAAAACTCCTTCAATTTTTACACAGGTGTCATGGTTTTAGAGAAATTTCAAAAATACAGTTGCCTCAGGAGAATTGATGCACCTCTGAAGTGACCTTGGGAAAATCAAGCTTACTCCTAGCTTGGTTGGCCAAATGACTTGCTTGATGAGTTAAATGATAACTAGACACAAAGATATTTCCAATGAGCTATCATGAGCTCAATTTGGATTTAAGTAAGACCTTCAAAATTTGACTGTAACAGCACTCTGCCTTGAGGCAGCCTCATTTTTCTCATTTTGACCAGTCTTGGGAGATTTGATTTTTGATAGGGAAAATGAACTCCAAATTGAAAAATTATAGTTGGGTTGGAAATTAGACTCAATAATATTTCCAATGAGCTATCATGTGCCCAATTTGGACACCGGGAAGGTCTCCAAAAGTCTCCTGCAAAAGGGCACGACGCGTTGGGTTTATGGCGCGACGCATTGGGTTTATGGCGCGGCGCGTTGGGTTGTGGCGCGGCACATAGAGCTACAAGCTCTTTTCACCACAATTTCATTCAAAAATTCAATTTTCTCAGTTTCCCCTGGTCCAAAGTAATTCAAACAACTCTTCCATTGCCAATAAACGTGTGTCTTATGATGTTTATGAGGATTTAATAAAACAAATTCAAACCCTACTTCCTTGCTCAATAAATCATAGCCTAGGGTTTATACATTGGTTTTTTATGCCATCACTCCCACATCGTTTTGTTTCCTCAGCATTTTCCTAGTTCCATCAGCACATTTCTCTATCCCCCATATCCCTAAAATTCACTTATTCCCTATCCCAATTCCCATTATCCCAAAAACCCTAGAAGTTGCCCCTAAAACTCTTTAATTGGCAAATTTCAATTAGAAATATTCCTAAAATTCCCCTCATCCTCTCCCTTCATAGTCCCTCACATATTATCACACATTTGGCAACAAAAACCAAAAATTCTTCATACTCATCTAAGACAATATAGAATTTGGCAAACATGGAGACAGATTCCTCTTATGACAGAGATGAAGAAGGCATCGAGGAAGCGTCAAAAAAGGCATGATAGACTTAAAATTTTGGCCGAGGCTTCCTTGGCCCAGCATAGTACATGATGGATGACATTCAGCCCAAATTTCAAGAAATTTGGGACACATTTTGCAAATTTTGTTTTTTTCGCCTAAACACAGATTTTTTAGCTCTACGCGTCGCGCCCCTTGGCGCGCGCTTATGATTGGGAGCTCCTCTTGGGGAAAAATTTAAATTTTTTGATTTTTCATGACAATTTATGCATGCCTACCTATGGCCAAGATATTTTGACAGGTTTTGGGCTTCCAAAAGGGTCAAAAACACCCTAAAAATGACCTTTCTGCCCCTTTTTGGACACACTGGAAGTAGTGTTGGGAGAACTCATTTTTGGAGGGGCAAATGGAAGCCAAATTCAGAAATTCCACTTGTGTTGGCAAGTAGACAGGTAGACCTTTCCAACAAGCCCATTTGGAGCCAATTTTGACACTGGGAAGGCCTTAAAAGTCAGCTCCAAATGGGCGTGATGCATAGAGAAATCAGGCGCGGCGCATTGGGGATTTTTGCTCATTTTGGACTCAGTAACTCTGTTTTTCGCCTAGTTTTTGACATTTTGACTTTCTTACTTCCAAATGTTAAAATCATGATGTAATTGGATGTATTTTGATGGATATTGATGTAATTTTGTTAAATTTTCATTCATGGAGGTTGATTCATCCATCAAAAGGTGAATTGCAACTGAATGAATCAGTTTCCTATCTTATAGAGGCAAGCTGTTCCACTGCCTATTTTCTAGTTCTCAGTTTAGATCTTGTTGAAACAGCTCCTAAAATTTTCAGCTCGACCCATAGAGGTTGGGGATGAGTTGTTGGTTGCTTATATCTTGTAATTTATCATTCATTGGCATAGGTTGGACATTTGGGATTGCTTTGAGCATCATTGTACATTCATCTCTGCAGTTTGGCAAAGGAATAGACCAGGGTTTGCAACATTCCTTGGGATTCATGTGGCTCTTTGTTTTGATGATGTTTTTCTCTTTGTTAATGTAATTTTATTGGTGTTTTATATGTATCATCTTCCCTCTTATTTCTTCTTATGTTAAACAAACAAGGATAAAAGTGGAATTCATTAGATTTGCAGTGCTCTACCTAGGGTTTGTTTAATTTTCTATGTTTTCAACTGTTTGAAGAGGATTCCTGAAATTTTCTTGCCCTCTTCAATTCTTCACCTTTCTCAACTCTCCATTTCCTTCAAAATTTAAGTGTCAAAACAATTGCCTACCTTGCCCCATTCAGATCTCTGCAAAAACTAGGCCTCATTCCCCAGACCCAAAATCTGCCTTTCCCTTTGATCCAAAAAACACCCTCAAAATAAAATAAAACTCTTTTATATATATACCTAGCCTAAAATCAACCTTCATTTAAGTCATCTCAAGCCTCACTGATTATTTTTGTTGAGATTGACCAGGAGAGAGCCCTCTCCCGATATGGTAGGGCTAGCTACCAGATTAAGCATGGTTTGATGTTACCCTAGACTCTGCCTTCCTCAGCCTGAGGTAGATTTAGGCCATAACAACATTAATGGCAGGTCACAGTCAATGGCGGGAGCGGTTTTCATTTTGGATGTGAAAACCATTCGGCGATATCGCGTTGCTTTTAGCTATTAAGTAGTTTTGAGCTTTTGTAACGCGATCCAATTACAATTGGACACATAGAAATCAGTGGTTTCACAAAAAAAAAATTATCATGTGATTTTTCCCAAACTGCGCCCGTTCACTATTGGTACGCGATATGCAATGAGCACCGTCGGATTTAATTTTGCGATGCGAATGGTCAGGATCAGTTTGGGAGTTGCGGCGGACAAGCAGGTGGGACCGAGATTTATTATGGGTCATTGATTTGATATGAAAAGGATAAATGGTCATGACTCAACGCGACGGGAAATGGTGGGCCATGAGGTGAAATTGATCGCGCTAAGTGTGGACAGTTAGATTAGGTATATAAATATGATCAAAGGGTGATGGATGAGCACGAGGGCGCTGGGTTATTTGATTGGATAATGAGGCTTTTTATATATAAAAGGAGTTTATATATATGGAGTGGAATGCATAGGGGCGGGTTAACATAAAGTTTAACCAAGGTTTCGACTGTAGTATAAAGTACGAAACTTTATTCATTGGGAAAGAGGGGTAAGGTTTAACCTTGGGTAAAGCTTATGCGGGAAAGGTGAAGGTATTAGTGGAGGTTTTGGTTAATACATAAGCATCGTTAAAGCTTTTTTATTTCTCATTTGATATATCAATTCCAATAACTTTTCCTTTATATTTTTATTATATAGTTATTTCAAACCATTTCGGCTAAATAAATATAGGGGAGTCGAGACATTTCTTTATGGATAATTTTCATGTCAAAGGGGTAGCTTAGGGATTTAATTTAAACATGTGCATAATAACTTTGACATAAAAAGCTTATAAAAAGGGTTTTTTTTGGATAATTAATAGAAAGGAGTTATATTAATAGGACTAGGATTTTCTATAGGGAGTTAATAAAATAAGTTAGGTGTTAATATGAAAAGGGAAAGTAAATACTCCAAACATACAATTATAACCAAGAAAAGTGAAGATTAAAACCAAGATTTCTTTGTAATAATTTCATCACTTCAACTTAGGATAAAATGTCATTCTGAGGGTTTTCTGCTTCATGTGGTGTAGGAAGTTAATCAAATGAGGGTTTTAAGCATCATTAAGTAAAAATAGGGTCTTTACTTATGATTTTTCATGGTAATGAATGCATGAATGGAAAATGATGTGATTTCTTGGATTAATATAGAAACTTGACACTTTCAACTAATCAGTCATTGAGCCTTGGGTCCAGTCTCAACAGAAGTCAGGGAAATGCCCTGAGCCTTTCTCAATGATAGTCTAGAATGTTAAATATCTATGGGGAGGGGAAATTAGTTATTTGTAGCCTGGTGAAAAGTATTTACAACGGATTTCCCGCCTTCTTCTACCTACCCAATCATATCTTCTAACATTTTTTCTTCTATTTTAATCAGGTGCATTTGAGCTAGCAACCTTCAAAACATTTATTCTTTTTTAATGCAGTAAAACTATCTAATTCTAACTTATTTCCTCCGAGAATCCAGATTAAACTGTTGGATTCTTTTTATTCTCTACCTAACTACTGAATTGTCATGATTAAACTGTATGACAATTCTTGATTCACTATCTACAATAAGTAAAATTGAAACATGACAAGTTAAGATTAAATTGTTCAACTCATCATGGATTATGGCATTTATTGACACTCTGTCATAATCAACTGCAAAAAGTAAAAGTAGTGGCATTTAGACTTGCACACTTTCACGTTTTATTCATCGTTTTTCTTTTGGGTATATTATTTTTTCTAAGTCCTTTGATTTTTCTTTTAGGACTTTTTACCCTCTTTTTTATTTTTGATTTTTTATTTTTTACAAAATATGGGAAAATAACTTGCGGAAAGCAAAGTTTGTACATATTTACAAGACTACCATTAGTCAAGTCAAAATTATGAATCCTATATTTATAGGTTACTAACACATTTGAATTAAAAATTCATCGTAACTATACTCATATTGATCTTAATTAACACATGACCATCTTGTGACACTGGAACATAAGTTTTCAATTGAAATAAAAGTGTGTTACAGCAACTCAAAGCTTACATTCAACACTGATAATCTCCAATGCTAATATCCTCTACGCTCATTACAACGCTGGGCTTTATAGGAAGAAATCTCATACATAAAATAGCAATGGATCTCTTTACATGGAAAACTCGATAAACCATAACTAATCCATGATTCACAATCTGATTTACATAACAATCTTTTTCTTCTTGGCATAACTACTCCCAACTGAGAACTAGCATTAGGATGTGCTAGTTTCATGCTGATCTGGAACACTGCCAACTATATTTGACCAAAAAATCCAAAACAAGGATGTTTGGAAGATTTTTACACATCTGGATTTTTCAAATTTTTATATAAATTGGCCCCAAATAAATCTGCATATCTCCCAAACCGTAAGGAATTTTAAAAAAATATTTTAGGTGTAATATATTTACTATACTGGAACCAAAAACCATGTTTACTAATTTATCCATTATCCTTCAGCTACCCGGAAATAGCGTTGGAAGATGGAGTTTGAAATTTATTGCAGATTTGGGCAAATTTGCTAATTTTCTTCCTCAGACCGAAATGAGTGACTTGGGTGAAATCCAAGCTATGGGGAACTATTAGAACGCCAGTTTTAACAATAACCTCTCTCGGTTTCTTCGAAAGCATGCCGAAAGTGTCAAAGCCATAAATTAGGCATTTCCACACTCAACTGGCTTGTGAAGGATTTCAGCGATGGAACCCTGTGATAAATGTACTTAACAAAAACATCTTTATTAAATCATACAATAATCATCTTTAATCATAGATAAGTGAAGAAAACTAGTGATAATCAACCACAAGATACAAAATATGATTTGGCGGCAAATTAGAGTACATAAGGGGCTAAAAACCTAGGGTTTTAGGGCATGAATGGTGATATTGCATGACAAAAACATGGGCATATTTGAGGCCCAACAATATTACTTCTCAAACATGGAAAATGGAATAGGTAAAAAATATCCTTTATTGATCTCTTTCATATTGAAATTCAACAGCACCTATCAACAATCAAATGGCATGAGTTACCACCTAGAGACACCTCTTGTAAGAATGAAACCACTCCCTTGTTAGATAATTGGATATCCTCTTGAGTAGATAATCATGACTAATCGACATAATCTTCTCCCATCGAAGTTTTAAAATGTTTCGTATGTTAATGCGTATTAGTTGTGTTTTTCACCAACCATAATGAGAAATATTGATGCAACAAATTTGGACTATGAACTTGAGTGTAGGAAAATGTTTGAAACTAAGAACAATTCCATAAATCCAAGGTCAACATTGGTGGAAAATAATGAAGTTTTTCTAGGAAGGATATGGAGGACAATACCCTCCCCTTTGGGCATCTATTAGTTAAATCTATGTAGAAATTAAGATATAAATTGATGGTCAAAGGAAATAATTCCCTTGATGTTAACTCAAATTTGAAGCTCTTCAAGGGTATAGTCACATAGTTGTTAAGTAACATAGATTCACATTTGATTCCTTGATCAATGTACTAAAGAGGCATCAAATATTATATACAGAGGCTTTTGTGGACCCATGTGGACCAATGGAAATGGTTTTGAATGGAAGAATTATTTTTTTTTGCCACTGTCCTATGGCAGGTGTCTGAGTGTGGATCTACCCCTCCGGCCATTTTAACATGATTGTGTGCCATCTCATCAACATCAACATGCTAGACATATAACAACGGATAGGATGGAAACTCACCTCGCAAGTATGGAGAGGTTTATTATCAGATGTCAAATAAAATTCCAAGTACATATCCTATAAACGTTCATATCAGATTCATGTTGGATAATTGCAAAGCCATTGTTTAAAGATGAAACCCAATATTGTATTGAAAAACGAATCAGAGTTGTCTACGGACACAAAAAAATAGTCTGGATGGTAGTTTTTTGTTGGAATCTGGTAATTTTTTTCTTCAAAAAATTATATAGTTGGAATGTTTGAATCATTTTTTATGGTGGAAATGGATTCAGCTCCATCAAAAACCCTTGGGGCACCCAAAACAACTATAACCCAAAATTACAAAAATTTCTATGAGATGTTTTCGTAATCTTGCCGACATTCCTAAATTATTTTGTGGGTTTTTTAGACTATGCTATGAGAATCAGTTATTATGAGAACTCCTACTTACACTTCATGGTGCGGGTTTGACAAAATGCTACAACGTCATGGATCCATCCTCGAGCATGGTACATCAATTCTATTTAAAATCAAGCAAGCTTGGACAATCAGAATAATGGACATCCTTGGAATTGGAAATTTTGAGCATCCCAAGATCTCTAGACCCATTTATCAAGACCATTCAGAGTCTCATGCACACTACCTATCGCCCGGCTGGAGAAATTTGACCAATCCACTATGTTACACTCTTGGTTGATCTAGTCAGCAACTCCTTAGAGTGGCGAGTAAGAGTCTTCTCATTTCAATTCAATGGTTTTAGATTCCTTTTGTGTTCTGCAAGTTCCTTTTTTGGTTTTACAATTATGTGGGTCTCTATTCTCAGAGCCAAATCCCGATCTTGTTTAGCATTCTAGCCATCCCAGACTGTCTGTAGTCCCATTCTTTCATCCTCTGTCCTAATCGCAGTCAATTCTCTTCGGTCAATGTGGCTAGACAATTAGCTCCAGCCCCTATCTCAAACTTCATCCCACAGTCTCAGCTCCTTTGTCTCCATTCGTCAACCCTCCTCCCCTATATATTATCTTTCACTACCTATATCTCTCCAACACCAATAACAACGTGACCATAGGATGAACTGCTACCCCCCACAGAGGAAGAGGCCGACCCTCCGCCTCATCACCAACCACTAGTCAAATGGTCTATTTTTTAATTACAAGGCCATAGATTCCATAACCAAGGATAATAAATACATACCGGATCTGGCTAGACAAGAAACAAAGAGAATTGAAGTAACAATATGCTAGGAACATCCCTACACACCCGATCACCATGTCCAAGCCCAAACCAGGAATTGAATTCCTAATTTGGGTACCTCAACTCGATCCACATATTAGAGATACATACAAGTTGTCAATGTATATAGGCACACAAAAATCATGCTCAGGTGCATCCTTGTCGACAACAACTAGGCTCAGTAAGACAATTCCCACAAGCTGGAAGAGCTAGAAGAGAAAATGGACAACCTAGACTACAAACTTAAGATTCTACTCAACAAGCGTGGCAAAAACCATTTTCTAGGAATTGGGGATGCTCGCTAGCAAGTCCCCAAAGTAGGACAACTCCATTTAACAGATCTCATGAAAATTTCTCTTTTTGTTTTTTTTTTCTCCTCAATTTATTTATGACAACTTATGTATAGACAGTAGGTTGTGTTTCTTGGATGCAATGGTCATCCAAGGGTCCCTCACAACAACAACAACAACAAAAGGATTATTTTCTATACAAAAAGATTCTAGTGTTGAATATTGTGTTGTCATTGATTTCAAAGACAGGGGGAGACCAATAATGTCAAAGTTAAGGGGAGACCAAGATTGATGTCTAACTAAAGGCTAGGGAGTAATAGAGTATTGTTATAGAATTGACTAAGGGTTTCCATCAATGACAAAGGGAAAATTTGTTTGAAATATTGTTGCCATTGAAGTCAAAAATAGTGGGAGACTATAAACATCCAAGATAAAGATTGCAAGAAGAAGATTTTTGGAATATTTTGCAGATACCCAATTTTTTCTTGATGTCCATTTCGAATACCCTATATTTGAAGAAAAATTTACTCTAAATACCTAGCTCAATGGGAAAATAAGATGTATGGTTGAATATTTTATTCTAATACATTTTCAATGGTATATGACACTCCCTCTAACTCCATAGAAATGAGGAGATGTGAAATATTTTGTTAATTTGGTCTAGCGAGAAAGTACAAACCGTCCCAGCTAGAAAGTACAATTCATCCCAACTAGTTTTACAAGTCAACCCCATAACTGAATGTAGAAACACTATAAATAAAGGATAGATGAGTGCATTTGAAGAACATCCAAGCAAGAAGAGACATGAGGTGCACAATAGAAGTTAGGGAATAATATTTGGGTATTAAAGGCGGGAAAATATGTGACTTGTGGAGTGAACAAGTCATCTTAGCAATTTCACTATAAATTTTCTAATGGGATCTTTCAAATTGTGAAACTTGGAGGAGATATTCTTGTACATGTGCTAGAAATTTCAGAATTTTTTTTTTTTTTTTCAAAGCTATGATATGAGGAAGTTAAGGTTTTTAAAAAGTCATGAAATCAAATTCAAACAAGTTAGATTTCCATTTTCACTATAAATTTCTTTTTTAGATATTTCAGATTGTGAAATCTTGAGGAGTTTGAGAAGAGATCTCTAAGTATCTATTTTAGAAATTTCAAACATTGGTTTTTTATCATTTTTAATAAATTCTCTAAGGAACTTAGGCTTCCTGAATGCTCCTTAAATCTACTTCAAATTAGTCAGTTTAGAATTTTCATTATAACTTTCTTTCTAAGATGTTTCACACCGTGAAATCATGACAACATAGAGATGAGATATTTGGGTGTTTGTGGTAGAAATTTTAGACTTATCTTCACTATAATTTCTTAGATATGCCATGTGAAAGTCATGGTTCCTAAATGCTCCTAATATCTACTTCAAACATGTCAGTTTGTCATTCTTTTGTAACTTATTTTTTGGTACTTCGAGAGTGTGAAAATTTCAGAGCTCCAAGGAAACATACATAAGTTCCTTAGGTAAAAATTTTAGACTATGATTTAGAAAATTGGATACATGGCATGTTGTACAAGTTCATTCTTTGGAAGAGGCCAAAAACAACACGATTTGGGGGAAACAAACTTGGTGAAGGAAAAAGCGACAAGAAAAATTGGTGAAGGCAAAAGCAACAAATGAATTTAGTGAAGGAAGAAGCATCTAATATACCTAGTGAAGGCAAAAACAACAAGTAGACCTAGGGAAGGGAGTAGTAGCAAGGAAAATTGATGAAGGAATAAGCAACAAGAAAACCTGGTGAGTGAAGAAGCAACAAACAGACCTAGTGAAGGAAAAAGTAGCAAGCAACCTCAATGAAGTAGGTTGGTGCCACGAATACTTGCAACAATGGGGATTTATATCCTTTTTAGGATGGTGCCTACAAATATTACAACAAAGAAGAATAATGTATCTTGTAGGTTGGTGCCTAAAAATCTTGTAGCAAAGGGGATTGGTGTCTCCTGTAGGTTGGTGCCTACAAATGTTGCAACAGAGGGGATTGGTGTCTCATATAGGTTGATTCATATAAATCTTGTAGTAGAGGGGATCCATGTCTCGTACAAGTTGGTGCCTACAAATATTTCAACATGGGGGATTAGTTTCTCTAGTGTAGGTTGGTTCCTAAAAAAATTGTATCAATAGGTTGGTTCCTACAAATATTTGTTATAAAGAATTTTTTGTGTATATCTTGTGATCCATATGTGATATTGTTTCGAATGCCAAAATAAATAAGAAATTGTCTTATACTAAATCACCACCCCCCACCCTCTCAGTATGAGTGTGAAACCAACATTGAGAAGTTCAAGGAATTCAAGGATTCTCTTCAAATTTAGACTAGCAAGACATTGAATTTCTTGAGAAGTGATAATTGACTAGGTTTTTATCTCATAGATAAAACAAACAAACAAACAAAAGCCAAAAATTCAATTGAATCATGATTCCAAACCCAAAACGAGAAATCACCCCTTAACCACATTTTTTAGAAAAATACTTGGGAAATCATAATGTTCTAAAATAGAGGAAAAATCACGCCACAACCCTAAAAACCATTAGACGACATAAAAAACCTCATGAACCATTGAATTCCATTTTTTGGGGTTATTTTTCTTTGCAATGATTAGGGATCAAGAGGGAAGTGATTCATCATCATTGAAAACCAGTCTTAGGAGGTCTAAAAAATTATTCTCATTGTCATCAAAGAAATTATTTCTTGGAGTGGGGATCAATTTCTATCTACCTATAGTTTTCATATTCTTGAATCCCAGGAATTTTTTAAAACGTCCACCCTCTAACTTGAATTTTCTAGATTTATGCAAGGATTTCAAAGCACGTGTTACTCACCATTTTTTATTGATTTTTCATGGGTCATATAGGGTCTTTTATTTATTATGGGTAGTTATTTTTCTCCAACATTTTTTTATGTTCTTTTTTTTTCATTTAGGCTTGAAGTTTAAAGTTGAGTCTTACCTTGCCTATATGCCAAAGGTTATGCATCCATACAAGAAACTTGAAGATGGAACAAATTTCCAAATATTTACTTGTAAACCATCGTTATCCATGATAGTAGGGGTTGGATGATTGAAATACCACTTTGCTAAAAGGGAAGGAGGTTATTCTTTGTACTCAATGATCCCTAAAGCTTTTGTGAATTTCCCGCCTAGTTGTTTGTAAAAAAAGATAAAAAGAAGGAAGAGACACACTTTCAAACTTGAAATTACTGCCATTGGATTATTTAGATGCTCAAGAACCACTAGCATATGTAGGACTAAGGATGGTGAGAGGGACTCTATTGATTCACCTTCCATTATAACCTCACCTTTCTTCATTCCAAGAACCAAATATGGGGTAGAACCTTCCCTTTGGTCAGCGGTTGAGATAAAGGTGAAACAAGAAGCATACAAGGTTTTGAGGAGGTGCCTTTTATGAAGTGGCATGCCTTTGAGCATTACAAAGATAAATTCATTCTTCCATTCTTCGACTTTGTTACCACTATTGATATAGGGTAGAAGACTCCTACCCGGGAGGAGTTGTGCAACCAATTCTTCAAGCGAAAAAGGATGATATCAATATTAGATTGGAGGACCTAAGGAAGTCATGGGAGGCCACTAGATGCACAATAATGTATGATGGTTGGATAGATGGGAAGGATTGGAACCTCAATTTCTTAGTATGTTCTCTTGAGGTACAATGTTTATTAAATTCCTTGATGCATCGACTCATGCTAAAGACACACTATTGTTGTGTAAATTGTACGATGTGTTTCTCCAGGAGATAGATATCCCACATGTTATGCAATTATTAATATATAATGCAACTAATTATTTGGTTTCTAATAGGTTTCAAATGGAGAGATTCCCCATAGTGTTTAGGACTCCATGTGTCACCTGTCACATTGATTTGATGCTTGAGGATGTGGCAAAATTTCCTTAATCAAGATTATTGATCAACAAGTAGAATCACAAAATACATATATAATCATGCATTTGTTCCTAACCTCCTAAGGAAATTCATAAGAAATGAGGAGTTGTTGCATCCTACAATCACACATTTTGTCAGGAGCATCATTTCTCTTCAATCTAAGCACCATTGCTAATTTTGATTTGAAGCAAATGTTCATTTCCAATTAATGGAACGATTTTATATTTAGCACAATATAGAAAAGGACAGCCATCATTCAACTAGTGTGCACTAATACCTTTTGGGAAGGAAATAAGGCAGTGTGCATGGTTAGAGAATCTTTGATAAAATTTCATCACTTGGTTGATCGAGGTACACTTGCAATGGGCTAATTTTATAGGAAATGAATAGGGACAAAGATGACAAGTGATCTTATTGTTTGGAGAATGATACCATTGAACATGAAAAATATATGAAGAGTTAGGATTTGATTGATCACCAATGGACTAGGATGCTCCATCGTCCCATTCATGCAATAGTACTTATTCTCAACTCCACTTTTGTTTATATAATTTTGATTTTAATAGCAAGGTTATGAGTAGGATCCTTATGTGACTTTAGAGGATTGTACTCAATCAAATGACTTTCAAAACCATTATTTTTAAGATGTAGTCATATTAAAATGCTAGTGGACTATTTGTCTTTAACATTGTTTTCCAAAAAAGGAAGATTTTGATGCAAAGTAAGCCATTAGAATTTAAAATTTTCATTATATATTTTATTTGAAATTTGAATTATGTTTTTGTTATTCTTATTTGCTACTAAAAATAAATGTAATTTGAGCTTCTTATTTTTTCATTTTATTTATTACAGATATCCAATGAAAAAATTATGGTAAAAAACAGATTTTTCCACTATATAATTAGTAATTAATAATTAAAAAAAAATTAAAATTAAAATTAAAATGGTTTGGATGCTGACACAAGCTTGTAGTGCGTTAAGTTGTAAGCACAATTTGAGAGTATTTGAAATAATACATACAAAAGAACAACATGTTAGAACTTAGCAATTACACTTATTATATATAGTTGACCTTCTAACATTTTTATGACCCTCCAAGGCTCATTAAATTTATTATGGTTAAATGAATTGAATAATATGGTTTATGTCACTACAATCTATCACTATGAGTGAAGTGGCATGAGAAAATCTTTGATTTCGATGTCTTTTCCTTGGAAAATATTAAAATAATGTTTTGATAGAAGGTGCATTATGAGATGCCTATTATTGATGTTTTTTTTTTCATATTTATGTGACAATGTGCTTATTCAATGGTGTAGTTAACTTATAGCTTTAAAATTTGGATAAAAATGAATTTCTTTTGGATTTTTTTAAAATAATTTATTTTGGATTTTTTTTAAATGTTTGTTATATTTTATTCTTTCTTGTTGACTTTTGACGAATGTTTATGATATCACAATGTTTAAATTTTTTCAATTTTGTTTGTTGTCAAATTTTTTATAAAATATTTATTTGAGTTTTGGGTAGTATAATAAGGATCAAGGTATTTTTACATTATTTGTTTACTAAATTTTGGATAGATGGTGACAAGGTGTTTTGTTAGGCATTTCTTGATGTGAAGTTACTGCTCAGATAAAATGATGTGTTAGACATGCTGAATATGTAATTCTACTAAACTTACCAAAAAAAATTAAATCCACAATATTATTAGAACACAAATCCAACCATTATAAAAACTGGTGTGACCAAAGCCAAATTAAATTAAAAATTCGTGTCTAGGATGTTCAAGAGGACGTACAAGTTTTTCAAGGAGTTGAAAATGTCCATATTTGTTGGATGTACCAGTGCATTGGACGGTTACAAATTGTTCAAACTTGGAAGTAAAAAGGTATTCTTTAATAAAAAGTGGAAAATATCTCGGAAAGCACTTTTTCGATGAATTGCAAGGCAATAGCCGCATGGATGATATGAGGAATTGATATCTAAGAACCCAGGAATAGGGGTTAACCAAGCCAAAGTTGATAAACGTTGAAAGTATCCTTTAATATTTTGACAGATTAGTGATTTAATGGTATTCAAATCACTCTGGCAAACAAGATGCTTTAATTATGAAGGTGGATTTGTTTAAAGCATATGACTCTGTGGATTGGTCATTCATCCGGATGTTGCTGCTTAAGATTGGCCTACCCATCCGGATTATTCGTTGGATTATGTCCTGTGTATCTAATGTTAGATATGCGGTTATTGTCAATGGATATCCATCTCGTTTTTTCAAGGCTGGTCGGGGACTAAGGCAGGGGTGTGCCCTTTCTCCTCTCATTTTTATTATTGTGATGGATGGCTTTAGCAGGTTAATGCATTATGTTGAACAGAGAGGCTTTATTAAAGGTTTTGCCTTCTCTAATTCTGTTTCAACATCACACTCATTATTTGTGGACAATTTACTGCTATTTGTTTATTTGCGGCAGAACCATTGGTTCTATATCCACATCATGTTTATGCGATTCAAATCTGCTACTGGTTTGGGCATCAATTACAGCAAGTCATTTCTTCTATATGAATATGGTGACATTCAGGAAATTAATTTCATTGCTGATTTCATGGGCATCAGCAAGCGTCACATGTCTAATGATTTCAAATATTTGGGCTTATTTATTAAGCCATGTGGATACAAGAACAGAGACTGGAACTGGATTCTTGACAGGTTTCGAGATCGGATACAGCGATGGACTCATCGTTGGTTGTCTATGGGGGCTAGGTTCATTTTGATCCAGTCAGTGCTATCACAGATGATTATTTTCTGGGCTCATCTTCTATACATTCCCGCTGGTGTTACTTCCAGGATCAACAACATCATATCACATTTCCTTTGGGGTGGCGCCAATATGGACAGGAAATATCACCTTTGCAGCCTTACTGATATTTGCAGACCCAAGAAGTCGGATGGCTGGGGTATTCTTGATACCCGGGTGTTTAATTGCGCCCTTTTATCAAAATCCTTATGGAGAGCCATTAATAGCTCTGGCTTATGGAACGATGTTATAAAGGCCAAGTATATCCAAGGGGACGCTTTACTTATGATTAACTGTAATAGATTATCTTTTCCATGTTTCATCTCATGCATTTGGCGCAGTTTTATGAAGATCATACCTCTCTTTTCTCCTCGTCTTCGCTGGAATTTCTGGGACGGTAGCAACATTCCAATTGGCGTGTCCACTCTCTTGCAGTGGGCGCCACAGTCTGCTCCTTCACAAAGGCATATTCATGCTCTATCCCTACGTGGCATTTTTTTCTATTCACAGATTATTTACTATTGGTCTCATTCAGCTCCCATTTTCAAATCTGCTGAGCAACTTGGATTAGACGGTGCTGATGCTGATGATTGGGATTGCTTCCGGAATTCGCTGCGTCGGGCAGGTTTATGCTACGCTCCGGGGGGTGACAATTTAGTTTGGTGTGGACCTTTGAGAAAAAATTCCATAATTGTGAAGGATGTTTACCACAATTACATTGCTTCATCTCAGCAGGTGCAAGTTTCAAGCGTTTTCCTTCCTTTTTGGAAGAGGAAAATTCCTATGAAAATCACTATTTTTGGGTGGCTAATTTGGAAAGGCAGAGTGCTTACGTGGGACAACCTCAGAAAGCGGGGTCAACATGGCCCAGGTTGGTGTGTTTTTTGTTTTTCAGCAGAAGAATCCATTTCACACCTTTTATTTTTATGTCCCACTGTTATCTATCTTTGGAAGTTGTTCAGTTCCTACATACTGGATCCGACCTGGCTCCCTGTGGACTTCATCTCCACTGCACAGGTATGGGACAAATTGCACAGTCAGTATCGGTCGTTACCTTTTTACTTCATTTGGGAGGTTTGGCTGGCAAGGAACAAGATGATTTTCGAACAGATTCCTATCCAGATTCATAGGATTTATTTGGCTATTAAAACTTGGATGGATGTTATTCCCCCACTCTCGGCCGATGTTGTTGATGGTTCTCGTCGTTTAAGAGCTCACGATATCTCCATTCCCGCCGAGTTCTTTGATGGTGCAGCTGCTGATGGCAACACTGGTTGTGGGGCTTGGATCAAGATCTCTGAGCATGATCGATATCACATCCACTGGAACGGTGGCCCAAGTTCTAATAACAAAGCGTAAATTATGGCGTTGTGGGGTGGGCTACTTGTAGCATATGACCTTCAGATCCAGGTGGTTAGCATCTATGGGGATTCTAAGCTGGTCATCGGATGGATCACCAACGAGACTCATATGGATACTCCACATTTACAAGGATGGATCGATAGGACCCAGAATCTATGGAACAGATTAAATTGCCCCCCAATTAATCATATTTTCCGCGAGAACAATACGAGGGCTGACAGGCTATCTAAGAAGGGACTTTTGGCAGAGTTTGGCTCTTTGATGATTGCCCATTACTCAAATGGACAACATATTGGCGTTTCTCACATTCCTCTGCCTTAAAAAATATCTATCTCTGATTATGATGTTTTCTTTTTTGAATTGCTCACATGACACAACTTTTTTTGGGATCAGCAGGCTCTTTATTTTCACAAGCAGATCATCCACCCTGTTTTTATAGACACGGGACATAGCACATATTTGGTACACATGCGATGTTGGTTATGTTTTTCTCTTTATCGGCTCTATATGGTTATTTCACAGATAGATCAAGCGAGCGTGATATACCTATCAGGCGAGCGTGTCACTACTATCAAGCGAGCCTGGTTACTTATCAAGCGTGCGTTTTTTTTTTCAAATCCTGTGGTTATCAGATGTGAGTTTATAATCTTCAGCAAGCGAGCGTGTAAACTTTTCAGCAAGCGAGCGTGGCATATCAAGCGAGCGGGTTATATCATCTATGTGGCAGCATGTTTGCTATCTTCCTCTAGATGCAGCGGAACAGTCATTCCTACTGCTCAATTCTTTTCTGAACAGGCTTGCTACATCTGATATTGTTTCATCTCTAAGTGCATACTCAAGAGAATCTAGCTTTTCTTCTTCCAAATCAATTATGATGTTTCTTGAGTTTGCTTTCTATATGATATCATTTCTGCCTATTGGAGTTGTAATTGGAGGTTTTCTATCATTTTCCAATACTCCTCTTGATTATTGTAATTATGTACACGGGTTGGATCTTGACCTGTTTATGTGGATGCCCAATCATTATTATTGCTCTGACCTGTTATGAGCAGATTTCACTTCGGCAATAGATGGTGGCTTTCTCGCTGTGTGACTCTCTACAGCTGAGATTATTGGACTATGTACTGTTTATATACATCAATATAACCAGCGTTTTTTTCTTTCTGAAAAAAAAGAATATTCTAAAATTTAAAAATTAATTGTTTGACTTTTTGACTGTTGATATTCTTAAAATCTGCCATCAACCTAAAATACTCACATTTGCAAGTTACTGAATTTGTCATCTTTCTTTGAGTTAGGTTCAAATTTTTACACACCAAGGAACTATGCGGGAGACATTACACAGTGGGATTTACGTTGACGAATAGATGCTTTGAAGGAAGAAACTTACGTTGCTGAACAAAAACTAGACAGTGTGTCTGATGAAAACGATGGAAAGCTATTGTATGTTAGTCGGACACAGAAAAAAAGAATAGTTTGAACTGAATGCCCCTATAATGTTTGCATTTTATCCATACAAAGTTTTAAAACAAATTAATTATATCAGATTTTGACTTGTCTGAGTATCAGTAGTATGCTCGCAACTATATCATTAATACATAGACGGAGACAGTAGTAACCAGAAGACATTCCACATTATCATGCTAAAAGACTGCAACCTCGTTCTCTCATTCAATTATAAGTATGCTGGAACATAGACATAATAGAGAGAAAAATAGAGAAAAATTGTTTCTTTCATTATGTGTTTGCCACATCATCCAAACTAATAACTTACTTAAGAAAGACTTGTATGAATCCAAGTTAGTTAAATTATTGTTGAGCATCTAATGAACCATAATGAACGACAAAATGATGAAACCAAAAGCAGTAACATATTAAGATATAGTTCACCAGTAATATGTGCCATTGTTCAACTCAAAATATCCCAACAATTAATCCACAGGAGGAGTAGACGATACCATTGTTGTGGAATCCGAAAATTTCATGTAAAAGTGTAAAGACTAATAAAAATAGTTAACTGATAACAAATTGCAAAAGCATCTCCCAAGGTATTACTTTGGAGAGCCCAGCAAACACAGTGGAAGAAGACCATAAAGTTTCATTTGTCTTCAAAGAAACTAAAGGGTGGATACGTATTGGTATTAACTTTTACCAGAAAAATCCCCTTCAAATGGGAATTTGCCTATCTGAATTTCGTTAAAATATATTATGCATGTTTTTCTATATAAATGTGATTGCAATCATAGTTACCAAGTTCACAAACACAGTGGAAAAAGACCAAAAAGTTTCATCCCTCTCCAAAGAAACTAAGGGTGGATACTTATTGGTATTAATTTTTATCAGAAAAATCCTCTTCAAATGGGAATTTTTTTATCTAAATTTCGTTACAATATATTATGTATATTTGTTTTTTTATAAATGTAATCGCAGTCATAGTTATCAAGTTCGAATTCGAATTCAATATAATATGGTAGAAATTTTAATGAAAAATTTTTAATTTGGAAAAATTTGACACTATATATTTTAAACACTTAGAATTATATAGTCTTAAATATTTAGAAATATAGAGTCTTCTTTCTGTAACAACTCTTTTGCTCATTTTCTTCCCATTTATTTTGAAATTTAAATCATTTCTATTCATTTTGACTAATATAAACAATTTTAAAATTACCAATCAACAAAGAAAACCGCACTTCACTCTTCCCTCCAAAATCTATCTTATTTTCAAAAACCAAATCTTTAATTTAAAATCCCTCCCTAATTTTAAAATGTATCTAAATTCATTTAATACATATTTAAAACTTATATAAAATTTCTCCTTAATATGCCTACAGGGTCTTGGATAGACAATGATCATTTGCGTTAAGGCACTCCTAGATGTTAAGTAATTGGTTCAATTCCTTTCCCTATTCGAATGTTATTCTTTGACATGGCCATGATATAGACTCACTGATCAGAACTGGATCATGGATCAAAATGATAGCTCAAAATTTAAAGTGTTTGGAAGTGTGCTGAACCTGAGCAACCGGATAGATATTGTCTTCCTGATTCTGGCGACGCAAACGGTTCGAAAAACTGACATCGTATGAAGAAGTTATCGCAGTTTGAAAAGTCCAGTAAACTGCAAAAACTGGACTTTGACCAAGTTTGACTTGGAAATTTTGGTAAATTAAAAAGGAATATTCTAGGGAATATTCTTGTAATATTCCTCAAAATATTCCCCAGAATATTTCGAATGGTCCAATCAGGTGATGACATGTGGCATGGTTTCATTGGTCAATTGGTTGACTTTTGAATTTACGGGCCAATAGGAAGCTGCCACGTGGCAGGCCTAGAGGCCACCACATGGCCCTGGAACAGTTCATTAAAATGTTATGGACTCCACGAGACATCCCCGCCCGTAGCACCAAGACATAACCAATCCTCTTAGCTGTGTGACTTAACAAACAATAGAGCGCGGTTCTATTTATTTTTTAACCTATTCGGTTTGGGGGTTTGGGAGGCCAGCCTCCCCCACCCCCCCATACAACCGTCGGTCATGACCCAGGGCTAAGCCCTTTCCGCGATGGTTACAGAACCATTAACTGGTGACTTTAAACTTTAAACCAAAAAAAACGTTCACATGACCTTTTAAAATGCAGTTTTAATTGCAACAAATGTTAACCACCCACGAAGACCGGCGGTCGGTTCGACCATGTGCCCAACACTCCAACCACATTATTTAATGCCACGGTTAGACTAGCGGGAGAAATGGCATGCCTTCAATTTTTTGCGGAAATTGCTATTTTGGGTGTTTCAAATAAAGTTCCTTTACATTTAGTGGAGCTGATGTAGGGGACACTCGGAAAAATCAGGTTTTGGCTCTATCTGGAGCTAGATTCGCCCAATTTTGGAGTGAAAATAATCAATTTCAACTCTCTCCAACATCCCTGACTCAATGGAGTAGGTTTCAGAGCCATCAGAGAGATTCTATGCATGTTTTTTCCTCAGTGAAGTTCAAGGGGCCACTAGGGCCACCAAGGGGCAACAACAGTTTGAGGCTTAGCCAAGGGAGCTAAAGGCCTTATTCAAAGATACAATAGTCAATTTTGGATATTTCAGATGTTCTGAAACTAATGAGATGGTTTGAAAAGCCTGTAGAGGACTTTAGAAAGCTAAGAAGCTTCAGTGAAGTTCCAGGGGCCACTAGTGCTAGCTTTTTCCTGCAACAGTTCGGGGCCTAGCTAGGGCACTTAGAGGCCTTATGCAGCGAACCAGTAGTCAATTCTGACTGTAATCAGAATTATGAACCCATTTATGGAGGTTTTAGAAGCTTTTGAGGACATATAGAGGTCTAGAACCCATCATAGAAGTTTTCAGTGACCTTAGTGCTAGGGGTGCTGACAGGTGTTGGATGCGAAACCGTAGCAACCGAAGGCCATTTTCAGTGAAAAAATAGTCTATCCTGCCTAATTTTGGCATTATAAATCCAATTAATTGGTTTTCAGAGCCATTTGATGACTTCTATAGCTCAAGAAGCTGAAGGGATGTTTTGGGCAGCCCTTGGAAAACCGTGGAGGAAGGCCTAGTTTGGGGATGCAGTGCTCGATTTGAGTAAATGATCAGTCGATATTTGGTGTCTGATGTGTGCTGGAGATAGTAGGTATGGTTTCAGGGACAGAAACATAATTTTGAAGGAGTTAGTGCCATATAGAAGCTCAGTGTAGCTCAGTGTATCGACAGAAGGAATCGAGCCTAAGGGAGCCTAAAGCTATTTGCAGAGTGATGATAGCCATGACAGGGATATAGATGCTATTCTAAGCCCTTTGGATCATTTTAGTATCCATTGGAGTTAAGCGTGGAACTTGTAAAAGAAACTTTACCATAATCCCAAAGAGACAAGTCAATATGACAAAGCTCAAAGGAGTCGTAGCCCACGATATTCAGGTGAACTCCTAGATTAATTTTGCTGTTATGTGTGGATGTTTTATTGTTGCATTATATTTCTGTTACACATGTTTAATTTCAACAAGAACAAATGGACTTAAGATACTTAAACAGTTAAAAATCATACACCTCTTTCAAGCATAAATTCCACAAATTGTCAAGTAGAAGCTAGATATTTTATTTGTTTAACTGAGTGGGAGATTCTTGAAAATAATAACAAGTTATCCAACCCATTTTCATATCAGGTTGGTATCATAGCACTTGGTTGCTTGATTGACAAAGCAATAGCTTGCTTGTTTGACTTGAAAGGTGTTTAAATAGTGCAAAAGATTGACTGTTTTACTATTTGCAAACTGACTATTGTTTGAGTTTGCTGGAGGTGAAGGGAGAGCTAGTATTTGCTAAGTCCAGAAGAGGAAAAGAAGGAAGAAAATGTTGAAGGCATCTTCCTTACCCAAAGGACCTCAAGGCCACCCTTGAAGAACAAACCCTTCATTATGACAAGTTCATCAAGTGAGGTTTCAAAATCCTCCTCCTTCACAAGATTCTTCGATGAAGACATGAAGCATGACTTCTACATATTGAAGGACATGGTGCAGATTCTGTTTGAAGATAGAAGAGAAAGCACTAAAATTCGTGAGCAATTGTTTTCTATGAAGCAAGATAAGGAATAAATTATTCAAATATTGCATGATATGGAGATGCAGCTCCATCAAGCACAAGAGGCTTTGACCAAGAACATGCATGAAGCAGAGGTAATTCACTCTAATTTGTCTTCAGTTTCCTCATCAGAAATATGTGTTCGTTCATTTGAAAAGCACACTAGAGGTATATGGTCCAAGTTAATGCTTAAAATGGGCTATGAAGGCAAGGGTTTAGGCAAGCATGTACAAGGCATGATTGATCCTATCTTGGTTGAGGAACGACCTAAGAATTTTGGTCTTTGTTATGTGAAATTTAATGGCGAAGACTCCAAAGCCATGAAGGCATGTGAGGCAACTTCAAAGAGAAATTTTGTCGCAAGTTCTAATATAAAAACATGTCAAGTTTGTTTTCAAGTTGATTTCTATTTCTTTAAGCCTTTTTTGTAGCAAGAAGATTGTATACATGCAGCTTATGGTGAGCATGTGAGTTCAGACAGTTTTCAAGACAAGAACAATGATGTTGGTATGCAAATGAAGGCTGGAACCTCTACTAATTCATCTCCTCAAGAAGGAAAGAAATATGGACATGCAAAGCAGGCTGCAGCATGCGAGGTATAATTCTTCCCATAGTCAATTTGATTATGTTTCTGCAAGGCATGACAATTCTACATGCTTAAATGGAAGAAAGAATTGTTGTGCATATTGTGGTATGTTTAACCATGATGTTTCCAGATGATAGAAGAGGATGAAGGAATACATGAAGCAGATGAAGCAAAAACAACTTGAAAAGAAGGTGCATAAGACTTGCACACATTTCCAAAAGAGGGAACATGTTGTTTCCCAATGTTGGACATTACAGCCAACTAATCGTCCCAAGCACATGCAACAAGAGGACAGAAAGACTAGCGAAAGTGGAAACAAGGATTCCATCATTGATGTGAGAACGGATGTTTCACATGAAAAATATTTGCAGAAGAAAAAGTCGTCGTGGAAGTGGCTTAGTAAGAAGTGGTTGGACTTCTTAACATAGTAAGACATACTCATTTGTACATATGCAAATTTTGGTTGTATGCATGTATTTTATGTTGTAATCTCTCGTTTGTTTGAGCCATCTTGGATCAATGATCAAGGCAATGATGTTCAACTACCTTCTGCAAATTTCTCGCGAGAAATTTCTGAGTGAGTGCAAGGAAGACAGTTCTTGATAGGAGGACAAGCGCATCCAGGAAGGGAAGTGTCGACTACCTTCAAGTTGTGGTTCAAAGTCACTAGCCATGCAAGGCAAATGTTTGGAGGCTGAAAAGAAGAGGGGGTTGTACTCTCATCTACTGTATAGATCAATATATCAGTCTTTTAGGGTCCAAAAGATTCCTAATGGGGAGGTGTGATCAGAACTGGATCATGGACCAGAATGATAGCTTAAAATTCAAAGTGTTTGGAAGTGTGCCAAACCTGAGCGACCGGATAGATCTCGTCTTCCTAATTCCGGCGCCGCGAATGGTTCGAAAAACCAACATTATATGAAGAAGTTATCACAGTTTGAAAAGTCCAATAAACTGCAAAATCTGGATTTTGACCAAGTTTGATTTGGAAATTTTGGGAAATTAAAAAAAGAATACTCCAAGGAATATTCCTCTAAATATTCCCTGCAATATTCTGAATGGTCCAATTAGGTTATTACATGTGGCATGGTTTCAATGGTCAACTGTTTGACTTTTGAATTTACAGGCCAATAGGACGTTGCCACGTGACGAGCCCGGAGGCCGCCACGCGGCAGGCCCGGAGGCTACCATGTGGCCCTGGAACGGTTCATTAAAATGTTATGAAATCCATGGGAGTCGAACACGGGACCTCCCCGCCCGCAACACCAAGACATAACCAATCCTCCTAGCTGTGTGACTTAACAAACAATGGAGCGCGGTTCTATTTATTTTTTAACTGTTTTCGGTTTGGGGGTTTGGGAGGCCAGCCCCCCCTCATATGACTGCCAGTCATGATCCAAGGCTAAGCCCTTTCCACAACGGTTCCAGAACCGTTAACTGGTGGCATTAAACTTTAAACCAAAAAAATGTTCACATGACCTTTTAAAACGCGGTTTTAATCGCAACAAATGCTAACCGCCCACAAAGACCGCCGGTTGGTTCGACCATGTGCCCAACACCCCAACCACATTATTTAATGCCACAATTATACTAGCAGGATAAATGGCACGCCCTAAAATTTTGGCGGAAATTTCTATTTTGGGTGTTTCAACTGAAGTTCCTCCACATTTCGTGGAGCTGATGTAGGGGACACTAGGAAAAATTAGGTTTTGGCTCTATCTAGAGCTAGATTCACCCAATTTTGGAGTGCCAATAGTCAATTTCAACTATCTCCAACATTCCTAACTCAATGGAGTATGTTTTAGAGCCATTAGAGATCTTATAAGCAGGTTTTTGCATCAGTGAAGTTCAAGGGGCCATTAGGGCCACCAGGGGGCAGCAATAGTTTGAGGCCTAGCCAGGGGAGCTAGAGGCCTTATTCAGAGATCCAATAGTAAATTTTGGATATTTCAGATGTTGTAAAACTAATTATATGGTTTTTAGAGATTGCAAAGGACTTTATAAATCCAATAAGTTTCAGTGAATTTTCAGAGGCCATCAGTGCCAGCTTTTGCCTGCAGCAGTTCGAGGCCTTGCCAGGGCAGCTAGAGGCCTTATGTAGCGAACCAATAGTCAATTATGACTGTAATCAGAATTATGAATCCATTTATGGAGGTTTTGGAATCTTTTGAGGACTTATATAGGTATAGAACCCATCAGATAAGTTTTCAGTGACCCTAGTGCCATGGGGTGACGACAGGTGTTGGAGGCGAAACCGGAGTAGCCGGAGGCCATTTTCAGTGAAAAAATAGTCTATCCTAACTAATTCTGGCATTATGAATCCAATGAATGGGTTTTCAGAGCCATTTAATGACTTCTAGAGCTTGATAAACTGAAGGGAAGTTTTGGGTAGCCTTGGAA
This sequence comes from Pinus albicaulis, assembly GCA_034641835.2. Taxonomy (NCBI): domain Eukaryota; kingdom Viridiplantae; phylum Streptophyta; class Pinopsida; order Pinales; family Pinaceae; genus Pinus; species Pinus albicaulis. The sequence continues at coordinate 1,490,685,827 of CM076581.1, forward strand.
AAACTGTGGAGGAAGGCCTAGTTTGGGGATGCAGTGCTTGATTTGAGCAAACGATCAGTCGATATTTGGTTTCTGGTGTGTACTAGAGATATTAGGTGCATTTTTACAGACAAAAATAGAATTTTGAAGGAGTTAATTCTATAGAGAAGCTCAGTGTAGCTCAGTTTACCGACAGAAGGAATCGAGTCTAAGGGAGCCTAAAGTTGTTTGCAGAGTGATGACAACCATGACAGGGATATATATTATATTCTAAGCCCTTTCGACCAGTTTAGTATCCATTGGAGTTAAGTGTGGAACTTGCAAAATAAACTTTACCATAATCCCAAAGAGCCAAGTCAAGATGACAAAGCTCAAAGGAGACGTAGCCCACGATATTTGGGTGAACTCATAGATTAATTTTGCTGTTATGTGTGGATGTTTTATTGCTGCATTATATTTTTGTTACACGTTTTTAATTTCAACAAGAAAAAATGGACTTAAGACACTTAAACAGTTAAAAATCATATACCTCTTCAAGCATAAATCCGCAAATTGTTAAGTATAAGCTAGATCTTTTATTTGTTTAACTGAGTGGGAGGTTCTTGAAAAACATAACAAGTTATCCAACCCATTTTTAGATCACTCACCAATGCAAAAATTACAAAAAAAAAATCTCCTTAATATAAACATATGTAAAAAATCAATTACACATCGAATTTGTTGGCTTTTCAGTTCAAGGTCAAATTCTTTCTTTACTTGTGGTCTCAAATTTCTTAACCCTTCAAGGCAACATCAAATTTGTTGACTTCATAGTTCAAGGTTAAATTATTTCTTTTCTTTCCATCAAAACTTTCTAAACCCCTCAAGGAAACACAAAAATTGAAAAACATAAAGTAGGAATTTTTCCACTCATAGTTACATTTGCGATCCCACCACCATCTATTTTGTGTTTAGGGGACACTACTCTACGTATTTCATGTAGCCCTGATATTAGAAAATCCATGTGGATAAACTCTGAACATGATTTCCTTTCATGTATACGATCAACTACTTATCATGTAAACCAAATTGAATTTTTGCCAAATTATTCGATATTCAAATCAAATTTTCGTATTTGTTTCTCCAATTCGAGCGAATTTGGTAACTATGATTGCAATATCCTTTGTATGTTTGTTTTTTTTTCACCAAGAAAAAAAACATCCTTCATTAAATAAAGAGGAGTTTACATAGTTTTTTCTCCTTAAGCTATAAACCCAATTACATATGCCACTAGAACAAAAAATATATAGATCCAAAATAAAATAAAATAAAAACAGCCGAGAGGATGCCCAATTGTATCAATAATTGACCATAATAACACTAAATAGAACATATGGACTGACATTTTTTATACGATATTTTCTCACAATTTCAACAACTTATAAAATGACCACACGCAAAGAGAGAGAAAAGCCAGAAAGGATAAACCACAAAAAAACCACCTTAGAAACCAACCAAAAATAAAACAAAGTGAGATGGTAGGTGAAGAAGATTAGGACTCAAAAGATATAGCTCCACAAACAACACCATTGATCATATGTTCAAAATGCATCAACCCCAAAAGAAGAGAAACTCTGCTCTTGGAGAGAGAGTTCACCTCTATGTTATGTTCCTGATAAACATGTTGGAAGGAGATATCAGAGAAGGAGGGCAACAAGGACTTGATATTCTCCATCCGGTTGCATAAGGAAGGCACCTCAAGATAGTATCTCCCCTGAATCCACTGGATGATATATTTTGAGTCACCAAAGATCAAAAACTTTTCAATGGTGAGCTAAGAAGCACACTTTATCACCCCCCATAGGGCCACCCCCTATGCCATACAATTCGAACCAGGACCTCCATACCAGAAGAAACAAAAGGCATGGAATGGATTAAGCTTAATCAAGACATCACAACCACACTGGCCCCTAAATGAAGCCCTATCAAAATACCAAATATGATATGAATCTCCCATATCCACATAAGATACAAAGAGGTGATGGGGCTTAGGATTCTAAGTACCAATCTACTGAAAGTATGCAACAATTTTGAGACTAAAGAGCACCACATCAAGGGGCTTGTTTTCGAAAATGTTTCCATTTCTAGCATGCTAAACTCCCCAAAAAAATACAACGAGATAGCTCTAAATGCTTTCAGCCTTGAGTACCAAGAAACAAGACATGAAAAGATTGAACATAAATCCACCTCAACATTAACCTTTAATAATTTAGAGACTTCCTCCCAAGTAGAAACTACAAAGGGACAATTCCTCCCAAGTATGTTTGTTTCTGTATAGATGTGATTGCAATATCTTGTGTACATTTGTTTTTTTAATGATGTGAATATTCAATTTGTTAGTGTAATATTCCCCAGATTAGTGTGATTTCTGCTTTAAAGAATCCACCTACATGTCTAACATCCAATACATCGGTATCAATTTTCTCCCTTTACACTCAAGAGTGAAGAAATAATACAATAGCGATGTCATTTCCTTTAATTAGTCATTCTTAGTGTTGGCATGATAGAAGGGGCATGTGCTTCATTGAAAAGCCCAAGAGAAGTGAGGAAGGAAATATTCTTTATTTAGAGAAAACAACTTGTAGAATTGTCATTGTTAGGATATACCATTGGGCCAAAATAAAGGTTTGAGCAATAGTGGATACCTTTCGTGGTGTGATAAGATTCATTTTTTGAATATGAGTTCCTTTCCAAAACATTCAGTAGCAACACAAGTCATGTGATAGAATTTGAACTGGAGCATTGAGCACTGATTTCACAAATAAATTGATCGAGTTAGCTAAAGAATCCCTAAAGCATTCTAGTTGCAAGTTAGCAACCATATAGCAAGTGAAAATTGAAATAATTTCAGAGACGATTACTAGTAAAATATAGAATAAACCATTGCAGAAAATATAATACCCTTTCTTATTCAGATCTTGTATAAAATCCTGGAAACCTTGCAACTACTAATGAGATCAAAATGATCACAAAAGGCACAATATTTCTCTACCAAATTTTTTTGGAAATAAAACAATGAATAGAAACGCAATCACACATAAAACACATAATATATCTGGGAACCGAACTAGAAAAAATCCATGCTTGCTTGTATTGAATCAACTGAGCAATCTAATATATTATATAGAATATGCTTCAAGCCTGAAGCTCCTTGCAATACTGATTAACTCTATCTCAAGGCTTTCCCAACACTTAGGAAAATAAGTTCTACTAGGAGCTCCTATTTCCTAACGCAAATTTGCCCCTAAAAATTCATAATTTCTCTTATTTCCTTGCGTAATTCCCAAGAGAAATTGTTCTGCTTTCTTCTCCAAGCCTTGCACACAAAATTTTTTGTAGAATAAATAAATACATTTGTGCCTTCATTCAATCTCAATAGGAAATTTGAATTGCATGACCTACTAGGGCTAAATTTAGCAGTTGCTACTTGTTAATTGAGAGTAATTTGAGTTAACACAAAGTCAAATACTCAACTAAACTCATTTCAATCTCTATTCTAGAACTAGATATCAGTTAACTAACAGAAACTAGAGTTAACTCCACTAGATAGCTAATTTTAGCCATCAACTAGTCCACAACTTAGTGATAGGTCACATCACACATGTTAAATGAAATATAACTCAAGAAACTATGAGACTAAATTCAAATTAGCATATTTGACTAAAGCACAAGTCAAAGAATACATTCATTACTACATTTCAACACTCCCTCTTAGTGAGGAAGGGTTTCTTGGAAAAACCTTGTCCACCTGGATTTTGCTTCAACTCTACCAAGTTCTCGATTGTTGCAGTTGCTCCCTCTAAAATATAATACTTCTTTGCTTCCTTCTACGGAACCTGCTTTGAAGACCCATTCTTTCTCACCATGCTTTGTGATTTCACCACTTTAGTCATAAGTTCCATGTACCCTATGTAGTTCGGTGTCTTCTTCTTGATGAGACTCAACTCTCTTCTGAGTTCCCTTAACCAAATCCTATGCCCACTTGGTTCAAAACTTCCCTATACTAGGAGTCTTTGAATTAGTGTTTGCCTACAATCACCCTAGGCTATGGTCCTCCTCATTATCATGTTGGTCAACCTCACTTCCAACTAGCTGAACCTAAAACTAATATACTGGCCAAGGCTCCATCTTGAGAGCTTTATCATTCTCTCGCTCAACCACCACATCTCTACTCTGAGAAATATCTACATTTTTTTCTCAAGGCTTCACATGCATCAACCTCCAATTCATGGAGGTTCTCGATCCTGACACCAAGCTTCTTGACTTGTCCTAAAGCGAAATTCTTGAGGTAGGCCTTCCCTTTGTTGAATACTACATCATACCCTTTGTCTTCAAGTATTGCTACTTAGACACAACTTTTCTTCAATCCTAGGAAATACATCACATTATTGAGATGGATAAGGGAATCAAATTCCCTATTAAATCTTATTGTACCAACTCCTTTGGTCGTGTATCTACCATCATCTCTAATATCGATATAGAATTGCATGCCTTTCTCCTCCAAACTGCTAAAGAATTCTTTATCCCCTCTCATGTGGAATGAATCCCCTGAGTCAATGTACCACACTTTACCTCTAATATCGATATGGAATTTCATGCCTTTCTCCTCCAAACTGTTGAAGAATTATTTATCCCCTCTCATGCAAAATGAATCCCTTGAGTAAATGTACCACACATTACCTCAAACTGAGCTTTCCATGTGAGATATCAAAGATAAATCTAATTTGAACTAAGAATAGTGTGCTTCTCATCTCGTTGTTGTTGTATCATGCTTGCGGGATTTCTTGTTTGGACATTTTGTAGCACAATGTCCAAACTCATGATAATAAAAACACTTGATCTTGCTAAGATGCTTGTTTTCCTTGCATCCATTCTGACTAGACCTAGATTTTCCTTGGGCCTTCTTTCCCTTGAATTTCTTCCATTTTCTAGCTAAAACAAAGTTCTCCTCATATTTTTTCCTAGATAAGAATCCATCCCTTTTGTTCCTCCTTATATATTCCTGCATAATATCTGATCGCAGCCTCTCCCAATCAGGGAGCTTATCTCTGTCATTCGCTGCACCCTAGAAACTATGCCAAGATTTGTGAAGCCAAAGAAGATAAAGGCTCTCAACATCTGCTGGTGGAACTGCCTCTCCAACACCTCCAAGTTCATCCTTCACTTGAGAAAACCTGGATATATATGTAACAATGGGCCCATTCTTTCCCATTCGAATGTTCCTCATTTTTTCCTTCAAAGAAATTTTTCTAACATCACTACTTCTTTCAAACCGATCAATAAGGGCCTTCCACATCTAGAATGTTGTCTCCTTCCCATGCAAATTTCAAACAATATGGTCTCTAACTCCTTCTAGGACCATCCTCCTAGCTTTGGAAGTGTCCTTCCTCCATCGAGTCAATTCTTGTGTATATGATACAAGAGGTTTACGAATGTCAGTCTTAATGTACAAAAACCCCATTATCATCTAATATAGCCTCCATTATATCCTTCCATGCACAAAATATTGACGTCCCTTCTAGGGCATTCTATGCCCTCAAACCATAGGATGACATGATTCCTACACTAAATAGATTTTTTCTCCAATGCACTTTGAATCTGATCAAGAAACTCGGTCTCTATCTTGTTTTCAATTCTGATACCATGTAGAAAAACTTGAAATCTTATAACTGCTAATGACAACAAATTGATCCAACTAAATAATACAACACTTTAGGGCTCCCATACCAGGGATAATGGCCCTTTTAAATCCATTGATATAAGACAACAAAAACTAGGGGTTGGTGTTTTTTGTGATGACCACCAATATACCCTGATCAAGATACTCTACATATCTACCTATCTGCACTCTCTCAGCTCCTCTCGGTCATACTATGAACACATATGCCATGTCCTTCGGCTCCCTATCTACAACAACTCCAAACTACCTCTATTAGTGAACCAAATCCATTATACCACTAAACCTTGGCTATCCAATCTACTCACGAGTTGTGCCTTAGTCCATCAAGGACACAACACATCAATACCCTCCACCCACTCCTGCTCCTCATCTCTTAAGGACTTTTGCCCACTATAGTCTACCAATGTTGCTCCAATGAAGACTAACATAGGGCTCGAAGGTCTGCCACCTATCACTACAGGATGTCATTCTCCCATAATGAACACGGAATAGGGGGGTTTCCCATATTATGCTATAGATGTCCTTTTCCACAAGGCAAGTCTCATGATACTCAATCTTCTCTTAGTTATCTTCTTCTTTTTGTTGATTATTCTCTTGAACACAGACGATCTGATGGTAAGCATAATGGAACTTTCTCAGTCTTTAATTCTAATGTATGTGCTTCATCAAATGCAGTCATTGATTCTTTGGTCTCCTCATTTGAATCTTCTTTTTATAAATTTTTTCCTTCAATGACATCAAGAGAATATATTTATTTAAATACACTTCCTAAGCTAAGATTAATACCATGTATATCAAGGGGATTTGTTTGGAAGTGTTGTACCTTAGCATTTTAAGTGGGTTTAATTACTTTATTATTTGGTTTCGGAAGTGGTTGTACAAGTACATGAGTGGGAGTAGATCTTTTATATGGATGTAGTTGAGGATGTGGTTGTGGTGGAGATGGATAGAAGGGAAAGCATGGAGTTGGGTATGGAAGGTATTGAGAAAATCATTGAGGATATTGTGGATTTATCCGATAATTTCTCTGCAAACCTTATTTCCAAGATTGGTTTCGGGGTTGAGATGGCCAAGGTTGAAAAGGAAAGGGTGTGCTCCAATTACTTTAATATGGTTTTGCATAACCTTGAAATTGTGAATTAGTTTCTTTCATCATATTAGATTGAATAGGTTGTCATGGTATTCTTGGAGCTACATAACAAAGTTTCTTTGGTGATTGAATTTCTCCATTATCCTCTTGGTAAACTTCCTCCAACCTTAGTAATGATGGGAAATATTTATTATTATGTGATTATGTATGGATAACTCAAATATTAAAATCCTCTTTTTTCTCATTTTTCGTTCTTAACATTTCTACTTATTCACTTAGATTGCTAAGATTTTTTTTTCAATTTATCAACCAAATTTCCAAGTTCTTCTTGACTTGCTGATCTCAATTCTCATTTACTTACCCTTTCCCTGCCTCTTGATATGTGTTTTCATACTTCACAAATTTATTCAAATGATAATTGGTATACATCACCTCTACTCATGAGATCATGGATATCAATCCACTCATCCCTAATTGTTCCAAGTAATGAGGTTTTTAGTGTGTCATATCCTAAATGATATAATTTTTCCCTCTTAACATTATACATAAATCTATCTATTAGATCCTCAAGGCTCTCATATTTTGTTTGAGTCATTCTAAATATTTCCTCTTTAATATCATGATCCTTATATTTTTCTAGAAACATTAGTTGCATATCATTCCACGATCTTATTGAATTAGTCCCTAAACTCATGAACCATTTAAGAGATCTATCATTTAGTGCTTTCGGAAACAATATCATTTTATGTGTGTTTAATAAGTAACCATAAGATCTGCAAAGTATTTCGACGTCAAAGAGAAATATTTATGGATCCTCTAACCTCATACCATGGAAGTTGGAAAGAAAATATGGAGGGATGTTCTTCATATGAACATTGATATCAGTATCTTGAATGGGATATCCAAGAGGATCTTCCTCATTGTCATCATCTCCATCCATTTCTTCTACCTTCTATGCCACCTCTTCTTATTCTACCTACAAAACTGGATGGTGATGTGGTTCTTACTACACCAAGTGATTAAATGGTGGGGGGTGTTTCCTGTTGGAGAAGTATTTTTATTTTTTTTCATAATTTTTTTTGAATAAGAATGGAAATTCAATGCAATATGCACACCTTTTTTTTTAGAATAAATTAAAAAAAATGAATCAACTAGGGAAGAAAACAATGAATGTTTTGACACCTCCCCAACAATATCACCAAAAAGTGATGATCCCCAGCCTTGAAACAATAATGTTGCAACTCCCAAGGCTACCAACTTATATTATCAGCCCGGGGTTTGTACAAACGTAAGAGGTGTCGACACTATATGTGCAACATGAAATGTGTCCATTCATTGTTATGATTCAATGTTGAACAAAATTAAGAGGTTGCAGCATTGTATGTGTAGTAGGTGGTATAATTCTACCTAAGTTGGTGCAAGGGGATAAATTACTCTATGCTTGTAAAAAGAAAAAGAACAATTAATCCTAATTGTAGGAAAAAATGGAAATCCTAGTTACTTTTTCAGAAACGAAAGGCTATTCTACTTTGCATGAATGTAAATGCTAATACTACATGCAAAAAGGTAAAAATTAACCTATTTACAGAGTGTAAATGGTACATCAACAGGAAACCTAGTTTATGCAATAGAAATAACAATGTTGGAAATGGAAACCATGGCTTAATATATATGAAACAAAACCTAATCATGAAATCATTCTTCGATCACTGCATTCAAGATAGATTTTTTCAAAAGAGGTCATAAGGTGCTTCATAAAGTAATCATGAAAATCATCGTTATGCTCTTCAAGTCATGAATATATCCACTAACCATAAATACATAGGTGAATTGCAATGTAGAATAGGCAAGTCTTAGGAGGTATTTGGTCTTACTATATCATTATTTTTAACCCTAAGAGTCAATATTGAATACTAGGAGGAAAAAATCAAACTTCAAGGACAATTCTAGTCAAGTTTGGAGGAATTTTACACGGTGTTGGAAGATGCTACATGATTGGATCCATGAGAATTTTGAAGGTAAAAGAGGTTATCTAAAGGTGGTAAATGGTATATTAAGGTATATGAAGGCACCGCGAGGTTTTTTCCAAGCTTAGCATCTCTCAGAGGCCCATCTTGCACAAAAACAAATGCACACAATGTCCTTCAATGACTTAGAAATGTACTTTTGGTGGCATAGTTTTGACGATGTTGTGTAGTGAGGAGAAATATGTTGATGATATTAGGAGGAATGTATGATGAAAATTATAACCCTGCAAATCAATATTAGTACATGCACACCACCAAAATATTATGATTTTTATCCTTGCAAATACTAAAATACCTAGTTTTCCAGTTAATTTTCCCTCCAATTTATCTCAACAAATGACTAATAAAATAAAATGAAAATGAGATGGGGTAATTTTTTTGATTAATTATGATTTAATAAGACTCTAATCCAAGTGGACTCACTCAAAATAACCTTTTTAACATGTGCTAAAAAATAGAAGAAAATTACGACTCCAAAAACTAGAAATTCAAGAATCAGTGAGCTAGTTAAACTACCAAATGCATAATCTGATCAAGTGAAAATGCTATGGGGTGAATTTTGTTATCAAATTAATTTTTTTAAGACTATACAAGTGGAAAAAACTTCAAAGAGCTTCATTAACATGTGCTAAAATTTAGCAGAAAATTAGGACTATTTTGCTACAAGAGACTTACAGAAATTTCAGAATTGTGAACTAGTAAACTAATCCAAGTAGCTCAATGATGAATATGATTTTTCAAAGTTGTTATAAGGTTGTATAATTCTTGTGACTCTTTAAATATCCTAAAAAAAAAAAACTTTAATCATTTAACCAATATAACCTACAACAAAGGAAGCATGAACACTAAATGTAGAAATAAGAGATGCAAGTGAAAAAAACATTCAAAGCAAATATAGAAATTGTACAACAAGACTCTGAGGCTCCTAGGATGGCCAAGCCTAAGGATATTTAGATTCCTATGAAAGAAACTAAGCTTTAGAAGCTAAAAATGACACCAAAATTCATTATTTGAATCAATCCAAGTACATCCCTGCTAGAAATGAAACTGGAGTTGCTAAACAACCAGTTTTCTCCAAAAGAAGATTAAGAAATACATGCCCCTAGAGGAAAACTTTAATTGATACCTATACAAATTGATGGGGAAGAACGCTTCTTTAAATAAGGCAACTTTCCCCTCCAAAATGCCTCAAAATTTGGATTTGGTTCCCAACAGAAGGAATCTCCATTTAATGACAATGAATACATTCCTAGACTTTGTCAATTAGTGGAGCTCTAGAATATGTCAATGATTTCATGATATATAGTTCGTTTAATATCCAATATTGGTCCATCCTATAGTAGGTAACAAGTCTTTATATTATCTCATTCATAATTTACTCAATCTTCTCTCAATATTTTACAAAAATAATTAATATTAGGCACATAATATGCAATTATCTCTAAACCTTCCTAAGAACATATTGAAGCTAAAAAATGTATTATTAAGTGTAGATGGAAAGATCTAATATTACCTTTATGTGCCTAAGAATGGTTATATGGGCCTTAATTTGTGTCTAATTTGGGGGCCCATCAGTGACATTGAAAATATTCCAAGTTTTGAAGATCTATGGACCTCATGTAATTAAGAAGAATATATACATATCAAAAGGAAAGATTCATAATCCGAATAAGGTGATTCTGAAGCATTTGAAGCACGTTTCAAGAAGGCTAGAGGAAGAAATAATTTTGATTTCCAAGGAAGAAATGAAGATATAATATTTTCTCCTCAAAGCAAGAAATATATGTCAAAGATTCAATGAAACCATTGTAACAAATTTGGTCATCATAGAAATCAATGTCCTGAAGGATAAAATGATAGCAAGAGAAAGAGAAAGCAACATTTGACCACAAAAAAAACATTAATGAACATGCAGAAAAACCCAAGAATGAAAATCCAAGTGATAAATATACCTTCTAATATTTCTCTGCTCTCACAGGTTCTCTTACAGATATTGATGACTTGTGGTTGGTAGATAATGGTGCCTCAAGACATATGACAATATCACAATTTTGATGGAAGGAGATTGTCACAAAAGGTATACCTTTGAAATAAAAATATTTATGAAGTAAAAAGCGTTGGTTCATCATCCATTGAGTTGGAATCAATTGAAAACATGTACCTCAATAACATACTATATGTGCCAGGTTTGAAAAAGAATTTGGTTTCTATTTCAAGTTTGAAAGATAAAGGATATAGATTATTTTTTGTTAATGGATCAGTCCTTGTATGGCCTGTTACCACAAAATCTAGAATGCCTTGGAGAGGGAAACCCTACAAGAAAAAAGTTAGATAAAGTGATAACAATGGGGTAGAGGCCCAATGTCACCTTAAGGAAAACCCCCTGCTCTTTATGGAATTTCATCGATGGGAGGAGTCTTGGGAGGAGGGAGATCATGTAAAATAGATATGCTAGGTATAAGGAAAAAAATTATTAATCTAGAGCTCATTCAAGAGAGAGGCTCAATAATGGTTCAAGGCTTCAAGGAAGCAAAACACTCTCTAAGAAAATCCCTATAAATCAATGTTCAAGACCTAAGGCTTTGATATTTTTTGACAGTCATGGGTATTTGCAAGGTCAAAACCCAAGGGAAATGGTTTCTTACAATGATATTCAACTAAGTCAAGTCTCATGAAACCCACAATAAAGTCTTCAAGTTGAGGAGAAATGAGAGTATGGTTTCCCTCTTGGAGAAACACCTACGACAAGATATTTTATGGATGAAATTTGATTGGATTCCCACAAAATTCCTAGGTTAGGTAGCCTAGGCCTATCTCTTGATGTTTAGGCCCTCAAATCACCAAAAACAATTCTCCCTAAAATTTCAGTGTAAGCCCTATATTTTTTCCCTAGCCTTAAAAGGACAAAATTTATGGAGAAAATTGAGATGATAACTAAATACTTGGACTAGTGCCTTTTCCTTTAGGCATATGGATTCAAAGATGTGACAGATATGCCAAATTTGTTGCTAAGGAGGCTGAAATTTGATGCCCTAGGCATCAAATTTCCAACATTTACCCACTCGATGATAAATGGGGTTTGATGGAGAGTTATAAGAATTAATTCACTAGAAACATCCATTACATGTTATATAATGTGTAACACATGAAATTTTCAACTAGATAGCCTTTAAATTTTATGTTTAACAAATTAGGGCACAATCAAGCATAATCTAGAAGCAACAATTTGATACATTAGACAAATTCAAAATGATAATCTTCAACAATAGGAGCTTACAAGATAAAATGTAGTATATGGATCCATTCACTAAATAAATAGCTCCAAAGAAAATCTAAAATAGCGTCCAAATATCAAAATAAATTCCAAAAATCTCCAATAGCCAAGAAGGAACACGTGTGAATTCTCTTCTGAGGTATGAATTCTCCAAGAGATTATGACGATATAATGAAAAGGTCTCTCTCCAATTTATACATGTTTAATTATCTCTAATTTATCCTAAAATCTCCTCTTAGTTGTAAAATGATGGGCAACACTAAGTAAGGTTACAAGCCAACCTCATAGTCAATGTAAAAACATAAGAAATCACCTACAAGAGGGTCAAAATGCTAACATCATGCATATGTGTGTGTTGGGATCCTATATTGCCAAGTTGAGTGAAGGGGGCTCCAAAAATCATCCTTTATTGGCCCCTATACCTTTATGCAATCATCGTGTGGACCCCAGTTTTGTGTTTGGGGCACAAAATAGGTCTCATGGGTCTCCTAGTGATATAATATCATGATTTTTTCTCCAACGTTCAGGACTCAGAGGATGGTGTTAGCCCTCCCATGTCACAAGGGGTGAGATAACCTCAAATTCTACTAAGATAAATTTCCAAACCGTGTATACACTACTAAATCAGTTTCGGTCACACTAGTCCAAGAGCATCATCTCATGAATAATGTGGGCCAAAGTACAAAATATTGTGGTGTTGAAGGTTCCCATGGAATTGAGTGTTTCTCTGCAAGTATTATGGGTCCCATGGATCTCAATGCTTCACTTGTAGGGTGTCATAATGCTCCTCTAGCAGACCTGGGCCCTAGTTAAGTTGCCCAACCCATAATGGAAACCATCTGCCAATCACACATAATGTACAGTGTTGCAACTTCACCATTAGGTAAAATTAATCATTAGTGCATCTAAGTGAACAAAACTTGTTAATAAAGGAAAAATTGAGACTTCATATAGGGATTCTCCTCCAAAATTGGGGCTTTCATCATGTAAAAGTGTTACCTCCATGGGTAGGAGTGTCTAATAGACGAACCTATTCGGTGTTTGCAACCCCTAAGGGGAAAGAAATGTCCTTGGTACATCCTTTAATCAATAGGTGTCATATGAATAGTTATGGAATGGATGGGGATAAGGGAGCTCTAAGACACAAATACCATGGGCCAAGGGGTAGCAATAATGAGTAATTCCACATATTGGGTATATATAGATTTGAGGAGGGAGAAATCATGGTTGCATGAGTTACCCCATCCTTTTTTTTCCACCCCTCTTTATTTTCCTTTTGTTTTTTCTTGATTTTTCTTTTTATTATTGCTCAAAGCTATAGGAAATGAGAGCATGTTGTGAATGATGTATAACAATTAATACCCCCCTTAAATGTGGGGTGGTTCATCGCCCACCAGGGATTGGGACATTCATGGGTTCCTTTAATGATGTGATGGGACAATAAGTTTCCCTAGGAACGAGGGTGATGGCCAAAATGATAAGGGGTAGAGCTCATGCTTGGATTTTCCCATTTTCTATTATTAATGTCCCAACCATATTTTGCATTTAATGATTTTATTTTTCTTTTGTTTCTTTCTTGTGGCCATGATATGCTTTTAAATTTCTTTTAGATGCATCAACCTCTGGGGAAACATTTCCATGCCGAACCTAGATATTTGGACAAGGGGAGGGGGTGCGTCAGACCTTGTGGACCCAATGGTAATATGGACCCAGAGAAGGTAAATGGTGGAATAGGAATTCTAATATGTGGAGGGGAGTGAAAAATATGAAAAGGGGAAATGAGACCACAATACCAAAATAGGGTTTCCCAAGTAGTGCCCCTCCTAAAGCCATAGGTCAATAGGGGAGATTCCATGGGACTAGGATTGAAGATTAACCCCCCATTTAAGGTGAGGGAAAAAAACCATGGTCAAATCCCTTCCTTCTTTCAAGTCACCCAATAGGCCATGCAAAAATTACCAAATGAAAAACAAGCATAAGCACCTGATTGCACAATGAAAAACATACCTTTTGGGTCATATTTCCCACCTTCTTGTTGCAAATTTAGCAGCCATGGTCAATATTTTCATTGGATAAATCAAATGAAAATTTATGTTTTTTCAATTTTTTCAATTCATCCCCCTCCTTGATCAAGCCAGTCTAGTCCAAGTCATCCCCCTCCTTGATCAAGTCAGTCTAACCCTTGGAGTCACACATTCAACCCCTTTTGGAAGCTATATATATGAGACCTCTCCTCCTCATTTGGGTAATTGAGTAATCTATGTTCTAGTGAAGAAAGGAGTTTGAGGATGGGAAAAATAGAAGCGTATAGATTAATATTGAAGACAAACGAGGCCTAGTTCTATAACATTATTCTATTAGTAAAGCGGAGGATCAATGGCATTTTTTTCTTTGGTGCATACAAGCTTATTCATGGCATTATTCTTTGTGGTATGTGATCTTCTCTGTGGCACTATTATCCATGGTATGTGAGCTTCTTTGTGATATTATTATCTATGGTATGTGAGCTTCTCTTTGGCACTATTTTTGGTGGTATGTGAGCTTCTTTGTGGCACTATTCTATGTGGTATGTGAGATTCTTTATGGTAAAGTGAATTTATGTGGCTCCTTATCTTTGTGACTCAGGAAGAGGATGAAGTTTTTTCCATATGATCTTATCAAAGATATGTCATTTTGACTAATGTACTATTGATGAATTGAAATCTCTCTCATAAGGAATGATTATTGGGTTTTCCTCTTATGGTTTTTCTCTAGCCATTGACCTAAAATTTGGTGTCTCTTGTCTCTTGTCTAATTTTTTACTATGATATTTATTGTTGTATTGTAGAATTGAATGGTTGAAAATTTTCATGTATAATTTCTTGATGATTGGAATGCTCTAAATAAGTGATATTGAACCATTGGAAGTAGTTATCAGTTTGAAAATTGCGCTAGAAAATCAACATGGAATCAAAGTTGTGGTGAAGGAAAGAGCATTGAGATCACCTTTCTAAGGAAGCCCTAAGTATGCCTAGCTCTAAAAAGAACCTAGTTCAATTTGCAAAAGATCAATGGAATTATTTATGGAAGGCCAGAATCCTATACCATAGTTTGCAAGAATATTGAGGGAAAAGAAATTTCTTTTTGGTTATGGAAAGTGTGAATTACATATGTAGAAGGTAATTCTAAAGTTTACAATATCTATCAAAAGTCTGAAATTATCCTATGGAAGTATGAATGAGTTCGATATCCTTTGTATCTATGAAAGAGACAAAAATTCTATAATTTATGTAAGAAACATTTGAATGGCATCCAAATTATATTGCAATATCCTTCTGTGCCATCTAAGCCCTCTAGGTCCAAATGATGAGGATACAAGTCTAAGTTACTTCTACAAGTAATCCAAATTTGTAGAAGATAGTTTGAGTCTCTTCTCTCTGTGGAAATCTCAGTGACAAGTTTGAGGTTACTCATGCTAATTAAGGCAATCAAGTCTAATATTATTATTATAGACTAAGGTTTGTGGTTTCCATCCAATATCTGAGAAAAGGTATGAAGTCTGTATGGAGAGCCTATTTTACATAGCCAATGGAATAATATTGTGAAGGAATTACTTAGCACTTATGTTTTTTCATTGTCTTTGTGGTATTGTATGAAATATAGGTGGTATTTAAGTGCTAGTATGTCTCTGTGGAAATAGTCATGACAATGTTTAGGCATGTCAAATGTAAATAGAATTTTTTCTTATGCAGACTAGACCAAGATTGAAATTAGACTGAAGTACAAAACTCACCTCAGAAATCCAAGAACCTCAGTCGATGACTCTCAGATAGTAAATAATATTTCAAGAAGCATTAATGCTATAATTGATTGTCAAATATAAGAACTGACTCAAGCAAGAAAATTCAAGTCTGTTGTAATTTTGAAGATACAAGGCCACATATTCACATGAAGACAAGACTACAAGATTGAACCTTGTGAGAATGTTTATATTAAGATTCATCATATATTTTGATACTAATCTCTCAATATGAAGAAGAAGTGTATTCCTCTTTAAGACCAAAATCATGAAAAGGATCAAATTTCTCCTCCGAAAGTCTTTAAGAAAGATCATCAAGGTGATGCATTAAAGGGAACCAAGAATGAAATTTTCTTTAGTAAAAGTATTTATAGAATAATTCCTCAAGTGAATAACCAAATACAAAATGCAATATATAAGTGTAAACATGATATAATGTCCTCTCTTCGTTTGGGTAAATTGTGAACCTTATTTCTAAAGAAGATATTGGATTATGACGATAAGTCAGATCTAGACTATGATGTCACTCTAGAATCATTGAAGTCTTAATACAAGTCTGATATAGAAGTCATAAAGAAGTTTTTCACAATTCTTATTACATAATCTAGAATATGGTTGCAATATGGAATGCAATAACATGTATTTCATGCCAAAAATCACTTTGAGTTTATACAATGATGTGTAGCTTAGTCATAAGTCTCCAAATGGAAGAAATGTATCTATCCATTGTGACTTTGGATCATATTTTGGAAAAATTCTTATTGAAATAAAATACTTGTATCAAGAGGTTATTTTATGATCATTCATGAGACTAATTATTTAGGATTTATTGGGAAACCCATTTAGGAATGTGGTAATTTTAAAATTAGTCTCCTCAAATTTAATTGGATTCATGATCATTGTCAATATGTGATTCAACATAAGGAATCATGTATACATGTGTTGAAAATCTAAGTTGTGCAAGGACTTGTGATCCTTGCATCTGAAATTGCATTTTGTCAACCAACTAGTAAAGAAAGGTTGAGTTCCTCTTCTGGATTTGAATATCAAAGAAGATTCATAAAATTACTGAAGACATTAATTTTAAGTCATATGAAAAAATCACTCCCTACCAATTCATGAGTGATAGAGGGAGTTATTGAAGATTGGAAACAAGAATTTGGCCCTAGTGTTGATATGTAGTTCATTGTAATGTTTAAGTGGGCATTCTCCTTTATCTTTCATTTTCATCGTTTTACTTAAATTTTCAACATTACCATGAAATGAGTTAGGATGTTTGAGATTGGTTCCAACCTCATTCAATTTCATTTGGAGAAAGTATAATTTTAGATCTCACTCAAAATCCAGTAGACTTTTCATTTTTTTCAATATTTCAGGATTGAGGGAATTACAATGTTTCCAATGGATTTTGTCATGTACTAGGGTATGTAACGTGTATTTAATCAAGAGCACCAAGCCCTCTATGCGGGGGAGACTCCAAATAATCAAGAGCACCTAGGGTACTAGGGTATGGAACTTGTATTTAATCAAGAACACCAAGGTCGTTCGACTATGAAAGAGATAATATATTACTTGTATTTTCTAGTTTCTTGTAATTTTTATAACTATTAACTCTTTCATATTTATTATGATATTTTTTGTAAATCAGATATGACAATTTAAGTGTGGAGTTTAAAGTTGGAATTTACAACTCATTGGTAATGAATTATGAATATGATGCTTCATAAAAGTTGAAACATTTAATTTCATGTTATATATCCCTTGTTATCAATGATGATAAATGTTATATATCAAATTTTGAAAGCTTGAAACTTTAAGATTGATGAATCATGAAACTCGATATGTTGTATATTACTAACTTGTGGATGTGGTTGATGAATATTATAACTTATATGTGATTGATGTTATATGGTTCAATCCATGCTTTTATTCTTTTTATATCTAATTCATCATTCTACACAATTTTTTTGACATATATGAATCAAAATGTATAAAAATGTAAATTACATCAAAATTGTTCCCTATTCGCTCCTAAACTGGGAGATTTTGAAAATGTTGCCTCCTGCTCTTGCTCCCAAGTAACCTTGGTTTATTGCACTTTGAAAAGGGAAATGTTTTTTCTATTACAGTTAATATCGTGAAAGATGTGTTTCTTGATTTAAATTGATAAAGGATGATTGCAAAGTCTAGAACAATTGAAATCCTTGAAATGTTTTTGGTTTGAACAAGAAAACCCTAGGGTTTGTGGAAAAAACCCTAGGAATGATCATTCTTAATATTGATGCTAAGAATGAGGGTGATGAAGTTGGAAAAGAATGAATGAACTACACTTGAAGAATTATTAAAATCTACAGTTTGGAATCAAAACCCTAGCTAAACAAATTGTAAACCCTGAAAAGACAAAAAAGGTTGGAGAAGAAAGTTTATGGCTTATGGATTAATTTACTTTGCTTGAAAGAAGAAACCCTAGCACCTGGAAGAAATGACATCTTGATGATGATATTGATTTTCAATTTCGTTGCAAGAAGTCTAATATTAAGAGGAAGCTAACATGTTCTCAAAATATAAGTATCTTATATAACTCCTTCTATATTATTACTATTGTCGTTATTCTTTACTATGAGTCTCTTGTCTTTGAATATATCACTTGATTGTATTTATTCTTCCTTGGCCTCCTAGTGAGAGTTGCAAGTACATTATG
Organism: Pinus albicaulis; assembly: GCA_034641835.2. Taxonomy (NCBI): domain Eukaryota; kingdom Viridiplantae; phylum Streptophyta; class Pinopsida; order Pinales; family Pinaceae; genus Pinus; species Pinus albicaulis. The sequence goes on from CM076581.1 coordinate 1,490,704,395, forward strand.
AATCCTACCAAGGTTGTGAAAATAGATAAAAATATTAGAAGAACAAAGCTTGTGATAGGAAGACTCGTGTTGGATGAAGCTTTGGAATCAAAGGGAGGAGACAAGATAAGCTTGATTAAAGCATGTTTTTTATCTATGTGACTTCTAAGATGAAGGTGGATAGAAGTTTTAAACAGTGACGTTGCTGATATAAATATGTTGAAGATGAGCTTGTGGTTTTTCTTCTATGTGTTAATGATATGTTTCTGAAAAGGGTTGAGGAATTCCTTGTCCAATGTAAGAGGGAGTTTTTTTTGTAATATTGAAAGTGTGGCATGAGCCTATACTTGTTGTGATTTGGCATAATGGACTGTGATTCCATGGACATTTCCATATGATGGAAAATTTGAAGACTCTGCAAGACTCTATTGTTGACTTGGTTTATCCTACTAATTGGCTCATTAGACTATTTGATGCATGGATTTGCATGGAATTTGATTTGGTTGGATGTTTTCAAGACAAAAAGAGAACTTTTGGTATTTTTTTTAGCTTGGATATCATGAATAAATATGAAACATAACTCTTTTTCACTTACTAAGTATATAGTTGATGGTTTATCCTGTTGTGAAGTAGTTTGGCTTTGGAAGTTGTTTGTTGGTCTGTTTGATCATGTGTTGGAATCGACTGTAATGTATTATGACAATCAAAGATGTGTGAAGATGTTTAGAGAATACACTTTTCATGAAAGTTTGAAGCACTATATCCAAGGAATTTTCCAAATAAGATTTTTGAGGTTGGAATACATTTCTATTGATGATCATGTTGTTGATTATTTGGAAATCCAATATCTCGGATGATGTTTTCTTGCTTCTCTGAGAAGCCTGGAGTGGTTGAGAATTATCATTGAAGAGAGAGAGAATTTATTGTATACAGTCCTAAATCTTCTTTTGGATGTAGTTGAGAGGCCATAGATTATGTTCAGGAATATTTTAATTCCCTTAGGTCAATTGGTCGAGAGGCCAGTGAGTCTGGTATGGGGGCTTGGTTTAGAGGGATGAAGTGATCCCTTAGGTCATGATGATTGATAGACCAATGAGTTTGGTCAGGACATTGATTTTGTGATCTTTACCCTAGGTAGTTACCGAGAGATCAATGGATTGGTTAGGGAGATCGATCTTGAGTTCCCTTCCTTAGGTAATTGACTGAGAGGCTAGTAAGTTTGGTCGAGAAGGATGAGTTCTCTCCCTCGGGTCATGGACCAAGAGACCTTCGTTTATGGCCGAGGAGATGGACCTTGTGTACTCTCTTGGGTCATTGAGCTTGACTGAGAAACAATTGCATATGGTTGGAGAGTTTGGCCTCAAGAATGATATTTTTTTATCCCATTGGTTAGTTGGGAATTTGCCTTGATTCCATTGGGTTTTGGCTTATTGGATGTGTTGGATGTTATATATTTTTCCTTATGATGATACTTGTGCATATGATCTCTCCTTTGGGTTGTTTCTAAGAGACATAAGGATTGGTTGGGGATATTGATATTAAGAGAGAGAGAGAGAGACTTGTACATTTGATCTCTCCCTTGGCTTGTTGTGGAAAAACCTATGGATTGGTCAGGGAGATTGATCTTAAGATAATGATAAATACCTCCTTGGATAAGAGGGAGTTTTGGAGATTTAGTATACATAGTCGATATTTTCATTGGCTAAATCAAAGGAGAAATTACAAAGCAGAGATTATGTATTTTCAATTTCTTCAAGTCAGTCTCATTAATCCAAGTCATCCCCCTCCATGATCAAGTCGGTCTAGCCCTTGGAGGCACCCATTTTATCCCTTTTGGATGATATATATATATATATGATACTTCGCCTCCTCATTTTGGCAATCGAATAATCTCTATTCTAGAAAATAAAGGAGTTTTAGGATGGGAAAAACAAAATCTTATACATTTCTCATGAATATAAATGTAGTTTGAGTTCTATAAGCATTATTCTATGGCTAAAGAGAAGGATCAGTGGAATTTTTTTTGTGGTTCATGTGAGCTTCTCTGTGGCATTATTCTCAGTGATATGTGAGCTTATTTGTGGCACTATTATCTGTGGTATGTGAGCTTCTCTATGGAACTATTCTTTGTTTTAAGCGAGATTCTTTGTGGCTCCTTATCTTCATGGTAAAGCGAAGTTATGTGGCTCCTTTTCTCTATGACTGTGTTGTGAAACCAGCTCCAAAAATATAAGAAAGAGATATCAATGCCTTAGAAATAAGCCACTTCGAGGGGGAAACCTCCAATATATTACATAAATGAACAATTATTGGATGATACAAATGACCAAAACCTCCTTCTATATATAGGATTCCATGGGGCCACAATGTGATCCTATTGGGGCCACAATGTAATCCTATCTGACCTAACAATAATAATTTAAGGGCACAATAATAACAATATTTGGGTTACAGGGGTACAACAATAACAATAAGGGGGGCTACAATAACATAACAAGGGACTACACTATTAATATAGGGACCTAACATGCCCCTCTCCTTCAAACAAGTGTTGTTCTCAACGCTTCAGTAGCTCCGGGTGCTTTTGTATAAAATTCTCATCCTCCCATGTAGAATCTTCAATGGGTAAGTTCTTCCATTTGATGAGTTACTCTGAAATTGATCGATTTCGTAGTTGTTGATTTCCTGTTTCCGTGACTACTTCAGGTTCGAATATGTTTTTTCCTTCCTCATCAAGTTCTGGCAATATTGTTTGAACTAGGAGTTTTTCCCCTATAACATTTTTTAAGCATGAAACATGGAAAACTATGCACTCGCGAAGAAGCAGGAAGCTCCAATTTGTATGCCGTAGTACCAATATTTTGCAAAACCTTGTAAAGACCATAGTACTTTGACAATAATTTATTGTCCTTCTTAGCTTGCTTGAGGGACATTTGTTTGTATGGTTGTAGCCATAAAAATACCCAGTCTCCCACATCAAAACTTCTCTCATTGCGATGTTGATCTGCCTGTTTTTCATTCGATTTTGTGCCAAATTTAGGTTATCCTTTAAGAGTTGGAGAACTTCTTGTTGATGCTCAATGTGATCCTCCACTGCTTGAACCCTAGAATTTTCCCTTAAATAAGATGTGATGGATGGTGGATGATATCCATAAAGTGCCATAAATGGGGTCATTTTTGCTGCAGTATGGAAGGAAGTGTTATACCACCATTCAAAGAGAGGTAACCACTTGACCCATTGTGTTTGTTTATCAGATACAAAACAACGAAGATATCCTTCCAAACATTTATTTACTATCTCAGTTTGACCATCAGATTGAGGATGATAAGATGAGCAATGAGCTAATTAAGTACCCAAACAAGAAAATAACTCCGTCCAAAAATTTCCAATAAAAATGGGATCTCTGTCGCTCACAATAACCCTTGGGCTTCCATGTAGCTTTTGAATTCTGTCCATAAATGTAGTAGCAACTGTACTTGCTTTAAATGGATGAGATAATGCACAAAGTGTGCATACTTGGTAAGTCTATCAACTACCACCATGATGACACTCTTTCCTTCGGACTTAGGTAAACCTGTGATAAAATCCATTGAAATCTCCTCCCAACGTTGACTTGGAATGGGTAAAGGTTGTAGAAGTCCCGGGGTCTTAATTGTTTCCACTTTATTCTGCTGGCAAACCAAACATTCCGCCACAAACTTTTGAATATCGGATTTAAGGCCATCCCAAAAAAATTCTTTCTTCACCCTCTGGTAAGTTTTTAAAAATCCTGAGTGTCCTCCTAAAGGAGAAGTGTGCAATTCCAGAAGAATCTTTTGTTTTAGTTTGGAATTCTTGCAAAGATATAAGCGATCTTTGTACCATAAGGAATCATTTTTCCAAATAAATGTATCAGATGTACTAGGATCTTGCTGCAACTTTTGAATGAGTGTCCACACTTCTTCGTCCTTCTTCCATTCATCCCTTTCTTCGGTTATCCAATCTGGTTGGATAATAGAAATGGCACAAAGCAATGCTTCCACCTCTTCATTCTTTCTTGAGAGTGCATCTGCAACAACATTTAGCTTCCCTATTTTGTAGATTATTTCAAAGTCATAACCCAACATCTTTGTGACCCATTTTTGCTGCTCTTCTGAAGATAGTCTTTGTTCCAAAAAGTGTTTAAGACTATCATGATCAGTTTTTACCTTGAAGTGTCTTCCCATTAGGTAAGTTCCCATTTCTTTAGTGCATGCAGTATTGCTAACATTTCCTTCTCATAAATAGGTTTTTGTAAATACTTTCCTTTGATTGGACGACTTTCAAAAGCAATGGGTCTTCCTTCCTGCATTAAAACAGCACCAATTCCATTTCCTGAGGTATCACATTCCACAATAAAGGTTTTTGTGAAGTCTGGCGTAGCTAAGACCGGTGCTAGGTACATTGCCTCTTTAAGATGTTCAAAGGCCTTAGTTGCTTCAGGAGTCCATGAAAATGCATCTTTCTTCAATAATGTTGTTAGAGGTGCTGCTATTCTCCCATAATTCTTAACAAACTTGCGATAATACCCTGTTAACCCGAGAAATCCTCACAACTTCTTTATGGTTGTGGGACTTTCCATTCCTTAATGGCTTTAATTTTGTTAGGGTCTACTTTAACACCCTCGTGAGATACAATATGACCCAGATATTCCACCTCTTGTACTCCAAAGAAACATTTGGATGTTTTTGCATATAATTGTTTCTCCTGCAATAGTTTGAGCACCCTGTTAACATGTTCAACATGATCCTTCCAAGACCTACTGTAGATTAGTATATCATCAAAAAATACTAGCACACATTTTCTAAGGAAGGGTTTGAAAATGGAATTCATCAACCCTTGAAATGTAGAAGGTGCATTGGTAAGGCCAAAAGGCATGACCAAAAATTCATAATGACCCTCATGAGTTCGAAATGTTGTTTTTGGAATATCTTCAGTCTTCATTCTAATTTGATGATATCCTGAATGAATATCCAACTTGGTAAAATAAATTTCTCCATGTAATTCATCCAATAATTCATCAATCACAGGAATGGGAAATTTATCTTTAATAGTGAGTTTATTGAGCTCCCTATAATCTGGACACATGCGCCATGATCCATCTTTTTTTTGCACTAATACTAATGGAGCAGAGAAAGAACTTTGACTAGGTTGAATTATACCAGCCTCTAACATTTTTGCAATCATACGTTCAATTTCGTTCTTTTGGACATAAGGATATTTGTAAGGCCTGATGTTTGGAGGAACACTTCCTGGAATCAAATGAGTAGCATGATCATGATCACGAATAGGTGGGAGTCCTTTGGGAGTATCAAACACCTTGGAATGATTGTCCAAGACTTTCTGGAGATCTGGAGAAATAGATGATTTTGATGTTGGAACTTCTAGTGAGCATAATTGTGCAATTACGCCTCGTTGTTCTTTCTTTAGAAGCTTTGTCATGACATTAGAGCTTATTATCTTTCCCGGCTTCCCCGCAATACCCTGTAATTCGACTTCCTTTCCTTCTGAAAAAAATTTCAAGAAAAGTTCTTGAAAATTAAAAGCTACCGTCCCCAAAGATTGTAACCATTGTACTCCTAGTACAACATCAGCACCTCCCATAGGAATGGCAAGCATTGGACTAGTCAATACATATTCCCCCATGGTTAGCTTGATATTATGGCATTTTCCGTAGCAATTTATAGTTCCTCCATTTGCAACCATCACTTGACATTCTGGTGCTGGGTATAGGAAACAATTTAATTCCTTGGCTACCTTATAATGAATAAAATTATGGGTGCTACCGGAATCAATCAACACTATTACCCTTTTCTTCTTTATATGTCCTTCTATCTTGAGAGTTTGAGGAGTGGTAATTCCTGCCAGTGCATTACACGATATGGTCGGATTCATTTCTTCCTCTTCTAGGGGTGGTTCCTCGTGTATATCCTCTTCTTGTTCATTTTCTTCTTCTTCTTCACAATCTATGTAAAATAATTTCTTCTCAGCACACTTATGACCTTTAGTGTATTTGCTATCACAACTGTAGCAAAGCCCTTTTGCTCTTTTTTCTTCCAATTGTTGTGGTGTCAACCTTGTAGGTTGTGGAAATCTAGGAGTAGAAACACTTCCTTCTTTATAGAATTGAGTGGTAGGCTTCCTTGTCGCCATAATTTTACATTCAACTTTTCTTGCCAACCTGAATGCCTTCTCCAATGAATCATGTTCCAAAACATGAACTTCATGTTGGATGTTATCCTTTAGAGTGCCTATGAAGAGATCAATCCTGTGTTCCTCTGGAATATCAGTTACCCTTATATTCAATTTTTGGAAGTCCTCAATGTGCTGCCCCACTAAACCCTTTTGTTTGAGATTTATCAATCGGCTAAAGAAGGTGTTGCTCTTTGTATCCTCATAATGTGCTATCATTTCCTCCGTAAAAATTGACCAAGTGACAATTTTTTTACGGGAGCAAAGCCATCGATACCATACAAATGTATTTTGTTCTAAATGTAAAGTTGCAATGCGTACCTTTTGTGTGTTTTGCACATTATGGAGATTAAAATATTGCTCCATCTGTAGTATCCATGTTACAGGATCCTTTCCATCAAACTTCCTCATATCCATTTTTGGAATATGGTGGTTCTTCCTGCCAACATTAGAGTTTATGAAATCACGATTAACGTTTATTTTTTTCTCATCATGAGTTTCCTCTACTATCTTTTCACCATTAGGAAACATTTCTTGTATCAATTTTATCAAACCTTCCATTTCTGCTTTTAGATCATTCTTCGTGTTTTCCATTTTTTCATCAATCTTAGCTTCCATGTCATCCATCTTAGATTCCATGCCATCTATCTTATATTCCACGCCTTTCTTCAAACCATCCATATTATTCTTCAAACCATCCTTCTTCTCTTCCACGCCTTTCTTCAAAACTTCCATTTCATTTTTTGTTTCTCTTTGCGAGAGCGAAATTTGGTGCACTTGCTCTTGTAATTTTGATACATCATGTTGCAATTATTCATCTTCATGAGTCATAGTAGAGCCTTCTAAAGGCTTAATGGGTGTTGAATTATTTTTACGGGGCATTTTTTAGAACTCGATACTGATATCTATTCTACAATACGCCCTTGTAATCAATTCAAATTGATTCTTCAAACAAGATTTATGCAATTCGGAAAAAAATACACACCTTTTTCTTGCTTTTAAGGAGCTCAATATTGAAATTGGATTATCTCTGTGATTGTGGCTTTTCAATATCTAAAATTTGGCACTAAGGTAGCCCACTGAATTCTCTTTCGAATGCCACATGTCTGACCTGATTTGGATTCTCCAAGACAAAGTTATGTCCAATCTCCCACAATGACCTAATTATGGACTGGTTCAGTAGAGCAAACTTGTACGACTCGCCATGTGTCACTTTTTCATCCTTCGGCTTTGAAATTGATAGCAAAAAAATTGCATTTTGTGTGCTTGCGACCACTTTTTACGACACTCCAATCCGATGCTCAGAGAGAGAGTTATGAATCTTTTCCCAAGATCACCTCTTTGAGATGAAACTCAGGAGCCTGAAAAAGCGCTACCTTCCATAGATCATATCTTCAAAAATATTGCAAACCAAGCCCTGAAATTTAGTGACAAGTTTCCTCAGGATTTCGGCTTTGTCCCCTAAAAATTTCAGATTCTGAACCTTCATAGAAAAAAAATATATACCTAAAATGCCACGATGACCTGTTTAGAGTAGAAAACCCTAAAATCCAAAGCTCTGATACCAAATGTTGTGAAACCAGCTCCAAAAATAGAAGAAAAGAGATATCAACTCCTTATAAATAAGCCACTTCGAGGGGGAAACCTCCAATATATTACATAAATGAACAATTCTTGGATGATACAAATGGCCAAAACCTCCTTCTATATATAGGAGTCCATGGGGCCACAATGTAATCCTAGTGGGCCACAATGTAATCCTAGCCGACCTAACAATAATAACAATACTGGGGTTACAGGGGTACAACAATAATAGTAAGGGGGACTACACTAACATAATAAGGGACTACACTATTAATATAGGGACCTAATAGACTAAGGAAGAGGAAAAAAATTTACATATGATATTATCAAGGATATTCCATTTTGACTGATGTAAAATTGATGAATTGAACTCTCTCTCATAAGTAAAATTTGTGGGTTTTCCCCTTGTGGGTTTTTCCCTAGCCGTTGGCCTAAATTTTGGTGTATCGTGTCCCTTGTCTCATTGTTTCATGTGATCTCTATTTCTCTATTGTAGAAGTGAATGGTTGAAATTTTTCATGTATAATTTCTTGATGATTGGAATGCTCTAAAGAAGTAATATTTTATCATTGGAAGTAGTTATCAATTTGAAAATTTTCACTAGTCTTGATTGCACTATAAAATAAACACTTTTTACATGTACTCCTGACAAATGGGCGAGGAAACATACAACTGGTGCAGGTGGTGGAGATAAATTGGCACATCACATCAGTTACATGGTGGTTGTTAGGAGTTGTTGGCTACTAGTTAGAAGAATATGAATAGAAGAAATGTGCTCCTAGGGGTACCCACTTTTGGTGGGTAACATCTGGCTCCAATTATGACATGATCTCACCATAGAGCGCATGATCCATGTACTGGAATAGGGAAGCCATGAGAACTACAAAAATCTCCTGGGACGCATATCTATATCCTACACATCACAAAACAACTATTGGAAGCATGTTCACTAGGCTTACTTTTATCACCCATGTTTTTAATCAAATAATAAATTCATACATAAAATTAAGTCTATTCTAAATACAAATCTAGTCTAGCATGAGAACATATTATGATAATAGTAGCTATGTAGATATAATATGTGATTCAATTATACTACCATGGAATTTTTATTATGCAAGGGTTAAATATAGTCATATAACCAATGTAACCAACATATTAGTAAATCAAGATCATTCTTCCTATCCTTATGATCAATCATGAGATATAACCAGGAACAAGCATAAAAATTATGTGCAAGATCACAAGGGTGGAAGGTGGGAAAAGTAGATGACCTATAATTATGCACAAGAGTCATGGGAAAAATGGGGGGGGAGTGAAATAGGCTCATACTATCTTCTCATCCCTTCCAACCTGAATATGGAGACCTTAATGATAAATCTTAATATTTTACCTTAAAAGAACCCTTCAATATGGGACCTTGATTGGTGCCCCCAGGTTTATATCGAAAAGGGTGGGGAATAGGAGATGGAACATCATAACAACTAGATTTATCAATGCAAGGGCCATATTGAAAAGGGATCACCACACCATACTTACCATTCTCAATACCCTTCCAATGGGCTATGAAAGTAGGAGGGACTAAGGATGACTTGGCAACATTGTCATGGAAAGAGTAAGATATTGTATCATCATGGTACTTCGGGGAGAACCACAACCCCCTACCTTCAAGTAGACAAGCTAACTCTTCATTCAAACTTAATATGGTGAAATTCATCACCTTCCTTATTTTCTTGGTTTTCATCATCAAGGGTGCAATGTGGGTTATTTTGATCAAACATGAAGAAAAGCCCTCTATCATTGATATCAATGGGTTGAAGATCCTTCTCAATCCTTGGTATATGAGGGCCATATACTGATATCCCAATATGATCATCAAACTCTTTAATAATTTAGGTGGGTTTTACATCACTTTGAAACATAAAGAAGAGGCCCTCCCACTCATTAGGTTAAAATTCATGATTTGGTGCATGGGGAGATGCATCATGTTTATTAATGTGGTCATCATATTTTTGGGTTCCCATAGAATACTCTTCCTCTTTATCACCATACTTTATTCCACAAACAACATATGAAAACTCTTCATAGATTCATCATTTGATTGGTCATCCGAGGGACAATAATATTCTTCATTTGTGATTTATTTTGGGTCACCCCAACCCTCCTTTGGCACATCTAGCTCTAGGACTTCTTCAGAGATGGGGTAACATTTTTGGTGGCCCTGCTATGAGATACATTGTACTTATTGTATAGCATCACATAAGATGTTGATTGTATATTAATTGTAAACAAGGTATATGAGAAGGGTTTCTATAGGATTCCTTTCGTATTCATGTCGCATCTCATAGAGCTCATTTCCTTGCTCACCACATAAATTCAATAGGAAAGTTTTATCAGTGCATTATTCAACCATATTCCTGTAACATTCCTTATATTCATTCATATTTTATTGAATTATTTGGAGAGTCTCAGGATCTAGAACTCCATCATCATATTTGTCATTACAAGGAAAATCAAGCGTCATTTATTTATCACAAGGACCCACCCCAACCATCTTTCATATGATCCACTATGGAAACATATCTTGTGTATGGCTATGATTCTTAATAGTTCTTGCAACTTCAAAAAGGTTAATGCACAATTGTATTATTATGAAGATGTTTTGCGCATGTTTAAGGTTCATGCCTTCCTTCACCTGAAGTTGAAGGAACATTTTCATCAAGTCTTCAAATGAAGTGATACTTGGAAGATCACAAAAATAATCAATTTTACATGCCCCAATAGAATCAAAGAATAAATTTATCAAGGTATCCTGGTGAGTGATACTCTCTCTTGAAACATCTGAAACACAACTTGCCACATGGTCAAGCATGAATGATTTTTCATTGAATATTGTGATGTCAGGGAACATCTCACACAACTTCCAAGGAGCTATTCTTTTGAACCTTTCATAACAACCAAATGTAAAGTATCCAAGGTGAATTTTAAGTGCCTCAAAAGATTCTTGCTTCGCCCTACAAGCATTAAAACTTGAAGTTCAAAGAAGAACAAGGCCTTCATTATTCCAATGGAGTCACCAAATAAGGATCTATAATTTCATATGGGGATAAGACACACATGTGTCCCCGGAAACGGCGTAAAAATTTTACCACAATATATTGTAGCTCGTAGAGAGGGAACCCTACAAGACAAAGGATAGAAAAAGTGTTAAAAATGGAGTAGAGGCCCAATGAAACCTCAACCAAGACCCCATGCTCTTTACAAACTTTCACCAATGGGAGTAGTCTTGGTAGGAGGGAGATCGCTTAAAATAAATATGTTAGGTTTAAGGCACAAAGTGATCAATTTATAGTACATTCAAGAGAGAGGCTTAATAATGGTTCAAGGCTTCAAGGAAGAAAAACACCCTCTAACAAAAGCTCTTGAAATCAAGGTTCAAGACCTAGGGCTTTGAGATTTTTCAATGGTGATAGGTACTCACAAGGTCAAGGCCTAAGGGAAATGGTTTCTTACAATTATATTCAACAAAGCCAAAGCTCATGAAACTGTTGATCAATGGTTGTCATTGATGTCAACCCAAGCAGCACCAGGGGCTACCCCGATCTTGCATGGGAATTTTGACCTACCAAATTACTATATTTTGAGTCAAGTATATTTTTTATGGTTTCTACTTTTCGATATGTTTCCGTTGATATATGGAACTCCACGTAATTCTTCACGGTTTGAGAGATATTCATGTTTGAAGTTAGTAACCCCAGTTAGTGGGCTAAAACCCCATGGGGTTGTGGCATGACACTAATAATTAGTTGTGGTAATTGAATGATAAATAATTAATGATTTTTAAGCTCCTAAAATCCCTCCCACATTCACTTTTTTAATTTCCTCTCAACCTAAGAATTTATATAAATTCTAATCCTCATATCTTCCTCAAGTAGGGATTTCGCTACTTGAAACAAGTCACCGTGGAATTTTCGCTATAACTTATTACAAATGTTCAGAAGCTAAAAATTTTATGAGGTGAAGCCAAAATCCTGAGGAAGCTCCTGTAAAAATTTCAGATCATGGTGCGTAACATTTTCGGAGATATGATCTGTGAGAGTTAGGATTTTTGCAGGCTCCTAAACTTCATCTCAAAGAGGTGGCCTTAGGAAAATCATCATAACTCTCTCTCTTTGAGTATCAGACTGGAATTCTGTAAAAATTGGTAGTTAATACACGAAATTTATTTTTCTATGTATCAATTTCAGAGCTAAATGAGGAAAAAATGACACATGGTATGTCGTACAAGTTCGCTCTACTGAACCAATCCATAATTAGGTCATTGTGAGAGATTGGGCATAAATTTGTCTTGAAGAATCCAAATTGGGTCAGACCTATGGCATTGGAAAGAAGACTCAGAGGAGTACTATAGGATCGAAAATCACATATTGGGGATTTGAAATAACATAGATACACCATATTCAATATCGAGATCCTAGAAGGCAAGAAAAAGCTAGATCATGTGTTGTCAAGGGCTGCAAAGGACCATACTTTCTAGGGAAGCAAGGCAAAGCAAGGTGCAGCAGAGGTAAGATCTAGGTAAGTATATTTTGTATATGCATGTTCAGCTCTTAATTGAATTAGGTTATTTGTATTCCAATTTGTTTTTTTTTTTTGTTTAGCACTGACATATGCTCTGCAGGATGATGTAATTTTTGCTATTATCATGTCATGGGTATTTCCTTGAAAACTTTTTGCAGGTATTATATTCATCAAGATAAGACTCAATGCATGATCTAATGTTCTGATGAGTGAGAAAGGGTAGCATGACAAGAGCAACAATCAAGGTGCATAACAACAACAAGAAGTTCACCACATGAAGTCTTCACGTGGGCAGCACTGCATATAGTAATTGTAAAGGTATCATTATACTAAGTCATTGTAAAAGAATCATTGTAAACTTTGTACAAGTGTCTATATGCCAATAATTGAAGAGGAAATGTTGGGAGGTCTAGGTTCATCATTAGGTATTTGTGTCGTAGTTGGGGTTATGGTCTAATGTGTCTTCTTTTTCTACTTCATTCTATATCATTTTAAAGTGGACCATTTTCCCTGGTGCGGGAGCCCATTCTTCTTTTATTCTTCTATAGGGTGGTAGGGTGGTGCTAGGCTAGTGCATGAAATCACTGACAAATTCAAGACTATGAAAACTTCAGGGTGGTAGGGTGGTGCTAGGGTGAGTTGTAGCTCATTGTGTGTTGGGGCATCTGTTCAGTTGACTACTGAAGAATCTCAAACGTTGGAGAGTCCATCCAATGGGAATGGAGAAGAATTATTTTCTAGATTCTAGGAAGTTGGAGTTTTATTTTCAATTGGAGTTGAATATTAAAGAATTATTAAAAAATAATTCAAGTGGTTTTTGTCTCGGAAGGGAATTCCACCTTAAAACTATGTGAATTTGTGTTCCTTTTATTTATTGTTATCATTGTACAAACATGGATAACAATTGAATATTAACTGATTCTTTGAAAGATTAATAATAATACTAATTGAAAGGAATATTGATTCACCCCCCCCCCCCTCTCAGTATTTCCAAATATTGGTATCAGAGCTTGGTTCCTTCAGTAGCAGTTTAATAGCTGGAAGGAGGTCATGGAGCATACCAAGAATGGTGTACTTCTGTTCAATGAAAATAATTATGCACTCTAGAAAGGAAGAATGGAGGTATATCTCTTGGCGCAAGGTTACGAAGTATGGGACACTGTTCAAAATGGCTTTACACCAACCACAGATGAACAAGGTGAGAAGAATTTGGTAAATGATGCAAAAGCAAAGAATATTATTATCAGTGGACTTATTGAATCTGCTTATCATAAGGTGTTGGGTTGTAAAACTGCCAAAAATGTATGTGACAAGCTTGAGAATATATATGCAGGTGACTCAAATGTCAAAGAAGCAAAGCTTCAAATCTACAGATCAAAATTTGAGAAACTCAGAATGAAAGAAGATGGCAACATTGTTGTATACTTCCAACACGTTTATGAAATAACCAACACTCTGGAAGGATTGGGAGAGCCTGTGGACGAAAAGATTATTATACGAAATATTCTTAGAACATTACTAGGGAGATTCAACCCAAAGGTATTAGTCTTAGAATACAGTGAAAATCTGAACAAACTCAGCAAAGAGGAATTACATGGAGTTCGCATAGCATATGAAATGAGACTTCATGAAGAAGAGTGTACTTCGCATCTAGAAATTGTGTTCGTTGCATCTAAGAAAACCAATAAGGACAAACAACCATCAAAGGAAAAGACCTGCACTTGCAAGTGTGAAGAAAAGGAAGATGATGAAGAAGGTCTTTCAGATGGAGAATATGCTTAATTTACAAGAAAACAAAAAATTGGTAAGGGAAAATTCAAAGGTAAACTTCCATTGCTATGTTTCGACTATGGTGAGGTTGGGCATTTCGCAGCAAAATGTCCGAACATAAGTAATGGAAACTCAAAAGGAAAGAAAGGGTTTAATAAATTTAACAAGCAAGGTAAAAAGAAAGGATTCAAATGGAACTTTCTCTCTAAATAATATAGCTCATCATCTAATGAAGACAATGACAACAAAGAAGAAGCTAATGAGAGAGTATTGTTCATGGTCAAGCACAATAAACAAGAGGTATCAAACAACGAAGAAGAAAGGTTGACCATAGAAGAATTTTCTAAGGAGGCAATTAGGCTTATAAAAGAGCTCAAGGCTGAGAAGATCCATTCCAATACTCTTGAAGAACAATTTCAAGGTCTCAATATTGAAGTTGAAGAACACAATGTATTGAAGAGTCACTTCAAAAGAAGTTGGAAGAAATCAACCAAGAAAGGGAAACATTAGAAGCCAGAGTAGTCTTGCTGCGTAAGGAAGTGAAGAAGGGAAAAATTGTCCAAAACTATGCCAACAACTCAAGGGAATTGGAAGAACTCATCAACAATCAACGATATTACAATGATAGAACTAGCCTCGGTTACAAAGAAGAAGAAGCAGGACCTTCTACAACAAAATACAATGAAACTATGAGATCTGAAATGCATGTAGACTTCATTGGACAAGATTCGCAAGAAAATCCTTGGAAGACAATTCCTCGATGGAGATTTCCATCCAGGTACCAACATATTTTTCATGCCTATTGTTATTCATGTGGAAAATTTGGTCATAAAGCTGTAGAATTTCGCATGTACCCTAGGAACCAATACAATTCCAAGATATCTGTCAAATATGAACCTCCCAAGGCTCAACGAAACATCAATATATTTGAACATTTAAGAAATAATATGGAATGTTACAAATGTTGAAACTTTGGACACATAGCCAGAGACTGTAGACTTTAAAATCCTCCATAAGAATCTTTGAAGCCACAGAACGAACGAACATGGAAGAAGAAGAAGACCGATAATTGTGCTCTCGCTCTCAAGGCTCAAAACAACAAAGATGTGTGGTATGTTGATAGTGGTTGCTCAATGCATATGACTATAGATAGAAAGAAATTTGTATCTCTGAAAGAGAAGAAGGATGGAACTGTATCCTTTGGAAATGATGGATCTTCAAATTTTATAGGATCAGGTACCGTCACTCTCGGAAGCAAAGATGTTCTAGCCAAGAATGTTCTATTGGTTGAAAACATGAATCACAATCTGCTCAGTGTTGGAAAAATGTGTGATCAAGTACACACAATGCTATTCAACTCCACACAATGTGAAACCAAGAAAAGCAGGTATGGTAAAATTGTGGCTACAGCAAGTTGAGATCCAAACAAATATATGTTTTTGATGAAGCAAGTAAAGCATGTCTACTAGCTAAAGAAGATGAAATCTAGTTATGACACAAACAAATGGGCCACATAAACTTTGACAATATTTTCAGGATAAGTAGAAAGGAAGCAGTACGAGAAATATCAAAAATCTCAAAACCTTCCAACACACTATGTGAGGGCAGACAAAAGTCGAATTTAAAACAAAATAACACTTTCTATCAAATCCATTGGAATTGATACATACTGATATATGTGGTCCTGTGAGAACCAAAGGCTTAGATGGAGAATTATATTTCATGGTAATGATAGATGACTATACCAGGATGAAAGCCATAAGTTTCCTAAAGAAAAAATCTGAAGAATTTGAGTGCTTTAATATCTATAAGGAGTTGGTCAAAAATGACACTGATTTGAAAATAAAGTCTCTAAGATCAGAAAATGGCAGAGAATTCACTTCCAAATTATTTCAGCAATATTATGATGAAAATTGAATAAAAATACAATTTTCAACAACATGAAAACCTTAGCAAAATGGAGTTGTTGAAAGAAATAACATAACCGTACAGGAAATGGGTAGAACAATGTTTCAGGACTCAAAATTGGATGAAAATTTATGGGTTCAAGCAATTGATACGACAGTCTTCATTATCAACTGAAGTCTTCTTAGAAACAATTGCAACAAGACCCCATATGAATTATGGAAAGGAAAACTAGCTAATGTAAAATATTTCAAAATCTTCGGAAGCAAATGTTATATCAAAAGAGGATCAAAATTTGGGTAAGTTTGAATCATGTGTTGATGAAGGTATCTTTGTTGGTTACTCACGCAAAATAAAGACCTATAAATGCTATAATATAAGACAAAAATTGATAGTGGAGAACATAAATGTTACATTTGACGAAGATGGTGTTCTAACAAATAATCATGAGGATATAGAATATTTGAAACTTGAGACAGAGGCGGAAAAAGACACAGAGAAAATTCTAGAACAAGAAGAAACTATCAACCAGGAAGAAGTAAATAATGATCATCAAGATATACCGGAACAACAACAAGAAGTCCCTCCAGAGAGAAAAAAAGAATGGATTCAAAAGAACCATCCATCAAATCAAATCATTGGTGACATAAATGTTGGTCGACAGATTCGTTCATCACAACAAGCTCACATTGATTTTATAGCAACCTTTGAGCCTAGTAGTTTTGAGGAAGCCAGCCAGAATGAACATTGGGTAGCAACTATGAATGAAGAATTGGATAAAATCGAGAAGAATGACACCTGGGAATTAGTTGCACGACCAAAAGATAAAAGTGTCATTGGGACTAAATAGGTGTTCAGGAACAAATTGAATGAAGATGGACAGGTTACCAGAAACAAAGCAAGATTATTTTGCAAAGGCTATGCACAAGTGGAAGGAATTGATTTCGACGAAAAATTTGCACCAGTTGCCAGAATGGAAGCCATCTGAATGTTTCTCGCTTATGCATGTTCAAGAAAAATCAAAGTCTACCAAATGGATGTTAAGGCAACATTTCTGAATGGTGAATTAGAAGAAGAAGTTTACATCAAACAAACTGAAGGTTTTATACTATCAGAAAAAGAAGAATATGTTTTCAGGTTAAAGAAGGCTCTATATGGTCTCAAGTAGGCTCCCAGAGAATGGTATGCTCCTCTTGATGGATATCTACGTCAACAAGGGTTCAAGAAAGGTGTTGGCTATAGCAATATTTATGTACAAATAGATAAAGATAATTTAATAATCGTTGAGGTATATGTGGATGATATAATATTTGGTAGCAATGATGATCGACTAAGTAATAACTTTGCTAAAAAGATGCAAAGTGAGTTCGAGATGTCTTTACTTGGTGGGCTAACATACTTCTTACAGCTTCAAATATCTCTACAACAGAAAGGAATATTTATATGTCAAGCCAAGTACATCAAGGAAGACTGCAAACCCGTCCTTACTCCGATGGTAACAGCTTGCAAATTGAGCATAGACGACTCATCTAAGGATGTGGATTAGAGGTTGTAAATATCTATTGGTAGTATTCTATATGTAATAGCCTCCCGGCCAGATGTTATGCAAGCAGTTGGACAAGTAGCAAGATTCCAAGCAGCACCAAAAGAATCACATATTATTGTCGTCAAAAGAATTCTTCGATATCTAAAGGGCACAACAGAATAAGGCTTGTGGTATCCCAAGGGTAACAATCTCAGTATTCAAGCCTTTATAGATGCAGATTGGGCAGGAAGCGTTGATGATCGTAAGAGTACTAGTGGAGCAGCATTTTATCTAGGTGGTTGTCTTGTATCATGGTTGAGAAAAAGTCAAACCTTAATCTCCTTATCTATAGTGGAGGCAGAATACATTGCAGCAGCACCTTGTTGTACTCAAGTCGTTTGGATGAAACAAAATTTGCAATATCTTCAAGTACAATTCAGTGAGCCTATTCCCATATTATGTGATAACACCAGTGCCATCAGCATCTCCAAGAATCCTGTTATGCATTCAAAATCAAAACACATTCCGATCAAATATCATTTTGTTAGAGAGGAAGTCGCTAAAAAGAATATCAAACTTGATTATGTTGGTACAAAAGAACAAATATTTGATATATTCACTAAACCTTTACCTCATGAATAATTTGAATATCTTCACCAGAAGCTTGGAACTCTCCCAAGTTCTCATTATATTTTCCTTATTCAGAATATAAACGGGGAGTGGAAGCGTGTATAGGTCCGCAAGATGGTTGTGTGTCAAGGGAAGTTACCCTTTGTAATTTATGTCAAAGGAGGAGATAATATTGCAGGAAGAGGTTTCATGATCGCAGGGGGAGTACTTTTGTTGCCATCAATGCCAAAGGGGGAGATTTTTGATTAGTGGTTGTCATTGATGTCAACCCAAGCAGCACCAAGGGCTACCCCAATCTTGCATGGGAATTTTGACCTACCAAATTACTATATTCTGAGTCAAAGATACTTTTTATGGTTTATATTTGTCGAGATGTTCCCGTTGATATATGTAACACCACGTAATTCTTCACGATTTGAAAGATATTCATGTTTGAAGCTAGTAACCCCAGTTAGTGGGCTAAAGCCCAATGGGGTTGTGGCATGACACTAATAATTGGTTGTGGTCATTGAACAATCAATAATTAATAATTTTTAAGCTCCTAAAATCCCTCCAACGTTCACTTATTGAAGTTCCTCTCAACCTAAGCATTTATATAAATTGTAATCCTCATATCCTCCTCGAGTAGGCATTTCGCTACTTGAAACAGGTCATCTTGGAATTTTCGCTAAAAATTCTTTTCTACGAAGGTTAAAAAACTGAAATTTTTATGAGGCGAAGCTGAAATCCTAAGGAAGCTCATGTAAAAAATTTTGATCATGGTGCAGAATATGTTCGGAGATATAATTTATGGAAGCTAGGGTTTTTGCAGGCTCCTAAACTTCATCTCAAAGAGGTGACCTTGGGAAAATCTTCATAACTCTCTCTCTGAGTATCAGATTGTAATTTTGTAAAAATTGGCAGATAGTGCATGGACTGTAGTTTTCTGGGTATCAATTTCAGAGTTGAATGAGGAAACAGTGATACATGGCACACTGTACACGTTCACTCTACTGAACCAGTCCATAATTAGGTCATTGTGAGAGATTGGGCATAACTTTGTCTTGAAGAATCCAAATTGGGTCAGACCTATGGAATTGGAAAGAAGACTCAGAGGAATACTATAGGACCAAAAATCACATATTGGGGATTTGAAATAACAGAGATACACCAGATTCAATATCGAGATCCTAGAAGGAAAGAAAAAGCTAGATCATGTGTTGTCAAGGGATGCTAAGGACCAGAATTTCTAGGGCTACAAAGCAAAGAAAGGTGCAGAAAAGGTAAGCTCTAGGTAAGTATATTTTGTATATGCATGTTCATCACTTAATTGCATTAGGTTCTTTGTATTCTAATTTGTTTTTTTTTTAGCACTGACATATGCTCTTGCAGGATGAGGTAAGTTTTTCTATTATCATGTCATGGGTATTTCCTTGAAGAATTTTTGTAGGTATTATATATTCATCAAGATAAGACTCAATGCATGATATAATGTTGTGAAGAGTGAGAAAGGGTACCATGACAAGAGCAACACTCAAGGTGCATAACAGCAGCAAGAAGTTCACCACATGAAGTCTTCATGTGGGAGGCACTGCATACAGTCATTGTAAAGGTATCATTGTATTGAGTAATTGTAAAATCATCATTGTAAAATTTGTACAAGTGTGTATCTTCCAAGAATTTAAGAGGCGGTGTCGGGAGGTCTAGGTTCATCATTAGATATTGTCACACTGAAAATTGTCATCTTTACATTCTGCTATTTGTATGAGCTCATTATCACTCATACTTCCTCCTTTGCAAGTCTAACACATTATTTCCTCATGTCAAGCCTTAAAAATAAGAGAAAAGTTCTCAAAAATCTCTTTAACTCTGGTATCGCACTTTCTCTTTGTCTTGCCTGCGGTCCCGCAGCTAATGTTCATAACTCCTACATACCTGAATGCACTTTTTTTGTGTTAAGGGTGTGGACCCCTGTAAAAGATTAAAAAGGCACAATTAAACTCAAAAATCTCACTTTCAGTAATTTCTAGAAGCCTCTGGAAGGAATCTTGCGGTGGCAAAACCGCTCTTTTGAGGTTCATGTATCCCTTGCCTTAAGGAGCTAACCCCTTGATGTGAGGAGCTTATCCTTTGAAGGAGGACTTTATACCTTCATAATTGGAACTGTAACCTCCTCTTTTGCACTATAGAAAGAGGCCTTAGGTAGCCTCAAAGGGAGTTCAAGCTTTAGAATTGTTTGAGGTAAATTTTTGTTGGGATTCAGACTTATTTAACTGAGATTTTGTGAGAAAATATCACATACCTCTATCTGTCTCGGTTGGAAAAGTGTAAGGATTGTCAGAGTAGAGGAGATTCCTGCTTCGGACCCCAGGAAGGCATGTTCAACATCAAGGCTAAAGTTGTAAGGTTTTCTTTATTCAAAGTTAATACAAATGAATTCATTTTTCTCAATAAGCTGTTAATTAACTGTTTATTTCATGGATTCCTTGATCACCATGATAGGCATGATTTATAATATTTACAATACAGGTGCTATTTAATGTTTGCTTGTTTATGACTGCATATATTTAAAGATAACTCCTTCAAGTGACCAAAGGACAACAACTTCAAACAAGCATTGGATCTACGGTAAGGCCTTAACACCTTTATAGTATTCTTTTGTAAATCGCATATGTCTAGAGAAAGATAGGTTTATTTGGTTGTTTGTTGCTATATTACCTTTTGGTACTAGGGAGATCGATCTTGTCCGCAAGATTGATTTATCTGGTCAACATATATTTGAGTCATAGTTGGGGTTATGGTCTAGTTTGTCTTCTTCTTATACATCATTCTATATCATTTTAAAGTGGACCATTTTCCCTGGTACGAGAGTCCATTCTTCTTTTATTATTCTATAGGGTGGTAGGTTGGTGCTAGGCTGGTTCATGAAGTCACCGATAGGTTCAAGCCTATGAAAACTTCAGGGTGGTAGGTTGGTGCTAAGGTGATTTGTAGCTCATTGGGTGTTGGGCCATCCATTCATTTGACTACTGAAGAATCTCGAGCATTGGAGCATCCATCCAGTGGGAGCTGGAGAAGAATTATTTTCTATATTCTAGGAATTTGGAGCTTTATTTTCAATTGGAGTTTAATATTAAAGAATTATTAGAAAAGCATTCAGGTAGTTTTTGTCCCGAAGGGGGTTTCCACCTAAAACACTATGTGCATTTGTTTACCTTTTGTTTACTGCTATCATTGTACAAACACTGATAATAATTGAATATTAAATAATGCTCTGAAAGATTAATAATAATACTAATTGAAATGAATATTGATTCACCCCCCCCCCCCTCTCTTAGTATTTCCAACAGAAACCTTCAAGAAAATACTCAAGTTAAGGGGAAAAGAGACTAGGTTTACCTCTTGGAGCAACACCTAGTGCAAGATATTTTATGGATTTCATTTGAATGGATGTCCACCAAATTCATAGGTTAGGTATCCTATACTTATCTCTTGAGTTTTAGGCTCTCAAATCACCAAAAAAACTCATCCCTAAAATTTCGATGCAAGTCTTAGATTTTCACCCTACCCTTAAAAGGATCGTATTTAAGGACACAAATTTATGGAGAAAATTTTAAGATGATCACCAGAGACTTGGACTAGTTCCCTATCCTTTGGGCATATGTAGTCAAGGACATGATAGATAAGCCAAATTTTTTGCTAAGGAGGCTGAAATTTGATGCCTTGGGTATCAAAATTATGGCATTTACCCACTCAATGATAAATGTAGTTTGATGGAGAATTATAAGAATTCATCCACAAGGAACATTCATTATAAGTTATGTAATGAGTAACATATGCAATTCTCAACTACGTATCCTTTAAAAATTATTTTCAACAAATTAGGGCACAATCAAGCATAATCTAGAAGCAATAATTCCATACAATACGCAAATTCAAAATTAAAATATTTGACCATAGGAACTTACAAGATAACATGTAGTATATCAATCCATTCACCAAATAAATAGCTCCAAAAATAATCCAAAATAGCTTCCAAATATCAAAATGCATTCCAAGAATCGCCAATAGCCAAGAAGGAACAAGTGCGAATTCTCTTCTAAGGTCTGAATCCTCCAAGTGATGATGATTATAGAATGAAAATGTCTCTCTCCAATTTATACATGTCTAATGATATCTAATTTAGCCTAAAATCTCATCTTAGTTGTAAAATGATGGGAAAAACTAAGTGAGATTACAAGCCAACCTCATAGCCAATGTAAAAACATAAGAAATCACCCATAAGAGGGTTGAACGGTTGATGTCATGCATGTGTAGGCCTCTTGGAGGCATCCATTGGGCTCCTCTAGTGCCAAGTTGAGTGAATAGGGCTCCAAAAATCATTCTATAGGGGTTGGCCCCTAAATATCTATGCAAAGCATCGTGTGGATGCCAATTTTCTGTTTGGGGCACAAAATGGGTCTCATGGGTCTCCTGGTGATAGAATAATCTATTTTTTCTCAAATTTTGAGGGCTAAAAGTATGGTGTTATCCATCCCATGTCTCAAGGGGTGAGATAACCTCATCTAGTCCTTATATCAGCTATTAGATTGTGTATACACTATTAAGCCAGTTGGGGGCACACTGGTCCAAGTGCATCATCTCATGAATAATGTGGGGAAAAGTGCATATTGTTGTGGTGCTAAAGGTGATTGTGGAATGAAGTGATGCTCTTCCATTATTATGGATCCCATGGCTCTCAACGTTTCACCTATAGGGTGTCATAATTCTCCACTAGTAGACCTAGGCCCTAGTTAAGTATCCCAACCTGTGATGGAAACCACCTTCCAATAATACACAATGTCCAGTGTTGCATATTTACCATTAGCTACAATTAATAAATAGTGCATACAAGTGAACCAATTTTGTTAATCAAGTGTAAATTGAAAATTCATATAGGTATTCTCTTCTGAATTTGGAGCTTTTATTAGGTAATAGTGTTACCTCCCTAGGTAGGAGTGGCTAATAGATGACTCTATTAGGTGTTTCCACCCCTAAAGGGAAAGACATGTCCTTGGTACATCCTTCAATCAATAAGTTTCATATGAATAATGATGGAATGTATGCGGATAAGGGGGGTCTCAAAGCCAAATTACATGGGCCAAGGGCTAGCAATAATGAGGAAGTCCACATATGTATGTGAGGAGGGACAAACCATGGTTGCATGAGTTGCCCCAGCATTTATTATTCCACCCCTCTATATTTACTTTTTGTTTTTTCTTGGTTTTTCTTTGTATCATTGCTAGACTCTCTATGAAATGAGAGCATGTTGTGAATGATGTATAGTAGTTATTACCCCCTTAAAGGTGGGGTGGTTCATTTCCCACTAAGGATTCAAATGTGCATGGGTTCTTTTAATGATGTTATTGGGAAATTAGTGGCCCCTGGAACTAGGGTGATGGCCATAATGATAAGGGTTAGAGCTCATGCTTAAATTTTTCCCATGTGCAATTATTAATCTCCTAACCATCTTTTGCATTGTATGATTTTATTTTTCTTTTGTTTTTTTACTTTTGGCCATGATATGCTTTTAACTTTGCTTAAGTTTCATCAACCTCTAGGGAAAATTTTCCAGGCCTGACCCGGATATGTGGATAAAGGGAGGTGGTGTGTTATACCTTTTGGACCCAGAGAAGGGAAATAATGGAATATGGCTTGTAATTTGCAAAGGGGAGTGAAAAATTTCGAATGGGGAAATGATATAATGCTACTAAAATCAAGGCTTCCTGAGTAGTTCCTTTCTTAAATCCATTATGCCAATAGGGGAGATCCCAGAGGACTAAGATTGAAGATTAACCCCCCATTTAAAGTGAGGGAACAAAACCATGGTCAAATCCCTTCCTTCTTCCAAGTCACCTAATAATACATGCCAACATTCCCAAATGAAAAATAAGCATAAGAACCTAATTGCACAATGAAAAACATACTTTTTGGCTCAAATTTCTCACCTCCTAACATGTTCTCTTGACAAATGGGTGAGAAAAAATGCAACTGATGCAGGTGGCAGAGATAAAGTTGCACATCACATCAGATACAAGGCAGATATTAGGATCTTCTAGCTTCCTACTGGAAGAAGATGAATAAAAGAAATGATCTCCTCAGGGTACCCACTTTTGGTGGGTAACATGGCCCAAGGGCTCTAGTATAGAATCTACTAGAATAATTGGAGTTCATGAAGGAAGTTTGTGTAGGCTCTTGATACAACTAGCTCAAGCATCAGTGCATGATCATATTAGTACATGTGGATTATGGCATAGAAGATATGCTGACCTCCACTATAAAGCCTTTCCATTTTTTAATTAGATCATTTTAGGTTTCCAGAATTGCATATGGAGCATGAAGGAGTATGTAAAGGTTTGGAAATTGGGAAGAATGTCAATAAGTCTTTTCCAAGCAGTGAAAGTAGGTCCAAAGAGATCTTGGATCTAGTTTATTTTGATGTGTGAGGTCTAATTCTAGTGAAATATCAAGGAGGCCCTCTATACTATGTAAATTTTATAGATGATTTCTCTCGCAAGACATGGATTTACTTCATGAATACCAAGGATGAAGTCTTCAAAAAGTTCTAAGAATTCAAGGCTTTAGTAGAAAACCTGACAAGAAATAAAATCAATATTTTGAGATCAGATAATGGAGGAGAATAAACTTCCAAGGAACTCATTTCCTTTTGTAAAGAAGCTGGAATTAAGAGGAAGTTGATAGTTCCCTACAATCCACAAAGAAATGAAGTTGTTGAAGGAAATAAAATTTCCATTGAAGAATTTGTTAAGGCAATGATGCATGATCAAGACTTGATAATGTTCCTATGGATCAACACATCCATGACAGTAGTCTATATTCAAAATAGAAGTCTTCATTGAATCTTGGAAGACAAGACTCCTGAAGAAGAATTCACTAGACAAAAACCAAAGGTTGATAATTTGAGTATCTTTGGTTGTCTAGTTTAAAAAAATGTATCTAAAGATAAGAGGAAGAAATTAGAGCCTTTAGGAAAGCAAGGAATATTTGTTGGATAGGAGTCATCAAAGGCCTATAGAATTTATGTTCTAGGAAAATGACAACTTAAATTCAACAAGGATGTTATCTTTGATGACAATGTTTCCTATTGTAAGTCTAAAGAAGATCCCATGGACTCTAACAATGATGAATAACATGAAGTTCCCAAGGAATAGATTCAAGGTCCTTCCAATTATACAGAACATCATGTAGATCATCAAGAAGAGCTAGAAGGGCCTATTGAACCAATGGATCTAGTTGTTTCTGAAATAAAGAAGAGGCTAGCTTGTTTTAGATATACCTTGCAGGAAATAGAAGGACATGATCTCCACATGGCACCTTCAAGAAAATAAAGAGACTTAAGAATTATTCTAGATATGCAGCAATGATGACTAATCTCATTGATTCTAAGCATTCCAACCATGAAGAGGCAACTAGCCAACAAATTTGGAAGGATACTATGATGGAAGAATACCAATCTATTATGAAGAATGATGTATGGGATATTGTGCCAAGACCTGAAGGGAAGTAATTAATGACCTCCAAATGGATATAAAATATTAAGAATGAAGTGGATGATAGTGTTGAAAAGTACAAGGCGAAATTTGTTGCTAGAGGATTCTCCCAGAAAGAGTGAGAGGATTACGATGAGACATTTTCCTCTGTTTCCAAGTACACTACCATTAGATCTATTATTTCAATTACTTCTTCCATGGGTTGGAATTTACATCAAATGGATGTAAATGTTGATTTCCTCAATTGTGTGATTGAGGAATAAGTGTACATAGAACAACCTCAAGGTTTTTAGGTTCATGCAAAGGAGTCTCACATTTACATATTGAAGAAAGCCTTGTATGGACTTAAGAAGGCACCTAGAGCCTAGTATTCTCGAATTGATGGAAACCTGACAAGACTTGGTTTCTCCAAAAGTGATATTAATCCAAACCTATATATCAGGGTTAATAAAAATGAACTTGTGATTTTATTGTTGTATGTCAATGACTTATTTATGACAAGTGTAGAGCATATTATTATTCATTGTAAGAGGGAGTTGTCCTATGAATTTTATATGAATAATCTTGGCTTGATGCACTACTATTTGGGACTAGCAGTATGGAAAAATCCTAGAGAAATATTCCTTGTTCAAGAAAATTATATTATCAAGATTATTTAGAAGTTTGGAATTATGGACGGTAATCTATGGCAACTTTAATGGTGACTAATCTAAGGAAGTTGCAACTATTTGGATTGGTTGGGTCCATTGGGATAAATGGGTGGTGGTAGGATAATCATGAGAAAGGTAACAGAAAAGGTGAAGCAAATGGATTTGAGGCGTAATATGCCTTGGCTATGTTGGGAACTAATTTTTTCAATGTTGCGCATGATGTCCATGAATAAAGGGAGTTTTTTTGACATCAACCTTATGATATCTGGTAATTGTGTTGCGATTATGATTATGTGGATGTCTCTATATGTAAATATGTATGTACATATGTCATTGTACAACATGGTCGTCAGGGATCGATTGCTTTATGCTAATGTTTATATGTACATATGTTGTTCTCTGACAGGGTCGTCAGGGATCATGATTGATTTATGTTGATGTTTATATGTATGTATGTATGTATGTATGTATGTATTCCGTTGCCTGATATGATTGTCAGGTATCATGCTCTTGGAGGAATGATTGCTTATGTAGGTGAATGGCATGAAGAGGCTCCAGGTTTATGAGGAATCAAGTGGCAGAGTAGCCCTAACAGATCTATGAGGTTAGTATCGTGTGGATATGAATTGATATTAGGTGCTTATACTATGCCTATGTTTATGACATGGCAGGTAATGTTGAGGGATACATCAGCAAAATGAAAGTAGTGTGATATGTGGCATGCTAGGACAAGCATGGATAGTGTAAAGACACTATAAGCAAGGTTTCTTGGTAGAGACAGTGTGTTCATTGGATGTGTAGTACTAATGTTATGTACATGTGGTATTGTGTGCATGTTGTACAGGTGGTACTATTGCGTGCATGTGGTGTTGTATACATGTTGTACATTGGTGTTGTGTGCATGTGGTACTATGTACATGTCATGCATGTGGTGTTGTGTAAATGTTGTGTAGGTGGTGCTATCTACATGTGGTGTTCTGTACATGTGGTATTGTGTACTTGTTATACATGTTGTGTTGTGTATATGTGGTACTATATTATGGATATTGTGTATTCATTATGTCGCGACATATGTATTCATTGTATTGTACGGTGTGTACGTATATGTATTGTGTTGTACACTGAGTGTAGGTGTATGTTTCATGTTGTATACCGGGTGTAAGTGTATGTGTCATGTTGTACATCGGGTGTAGGTGTATGTGTTGTGTTGTGTTTTGTTGGATATTGTGTATATGTATTTGTTGTACACTGTGATAGGACAGACAGGAATGGGACTATCTGGGCCCTTGTTGCTAATATTGAGGGTTGAGGCGGTTTAGTCTATGGATTCCCTTGTTGTTGATATTGAGGGTTGATGCAGTTCAGTCTTTGGATGCACTTGCTACTAATATTGAGGGTTGAGGTTGTTTAGTCTCAAGATACCCTTGTTGTTGATATTGAGAGAGGAGGCGGTTTATTCTCTAGATTCCTTTGTTGCTTTGAAGATAAGGCATTGGGTGCTTGTTGGGTTTGGAAATCGATCCAGTGTGTATGTGATTGAAGAGAAGAGAAGGCAGTGCATTCTTTCCGAGTTTGGAAATCGATCTGGTGTGTGTACGGAAAGGATGAAGAACAAAGGCAGAAGGAAAAGAATCATTAATGGATAAGTATCATTAATTTATTCAGTTTTTAATTATGCATGTGATTTATGATGGTTTATTTTTGAGTTAATCGGATGTGATATGTTTATACATGATGATTTGATCAAAGATTTAGTTTGAGTTGATGTGACAAGAAGTAAACAGAATTGTAGGTGTACCTTATTGATGAGCTACCAATGAGGTATGATTTGAATTATTTCAATTCTTTTTAATTCTAATGGAAATTATGTGCTTGGTACAGGAAAGTGGGGAAATTCCCAGTTTGTGTGGTTGAAACTGACTACAAGAATGTTAACAACAAAAGTGAAACGAATTGGAACATGCAACAATATGTTGGTAAAGTGCTTCAATATCAATACCATTGTAAGGCACTGGTATGCAATAGTATCTATTTATTTCCATGAGCATGTTATGACTGGTATGATGGTTTTGAGGCGGGGATATGCCTTGTTTTTTGAACCTTCTAATGTGAGGAAACATTTCCAAGGGATGGATCGCCCGGGAAGGGGATGCCAATTTACTTGGAAGGTGAGTGACTGCACAGAAGGAGGTTATCTGGATTTCCCAAGGGATTGTGTAGCAAAGAAGGGAAGGTCATGGAATGAATTCATTTTGGTAATCAACATTTCCAAATGGAATCAGGAGCACATTAGCAGTGTGCCCCAGAA
The DNA here is from genome assembly GCA_034641835.2 of Pinus albicaulis. Taxonomy (NCBI): domain Eukaryota; kingdom Viridiplantae; phylum Streptophyta; class Pinopsida; order Pinales; family Pinaceae; genus Pinus; species Pinus albicaulis. The sequence goes on from CM076581.1 coordinate 1,490,733,067, forward strand.
CAATGAGTCGATAACTATTCAGTGAGGGAATAGGCAGCACAAGGATCGTATTGTTGGACATTGGATGCAAGTTTGAATTTGGCAGCGGATTCGAGACTTCCTGGGAAGAAGGTGAATCTTGGTACTACTATGAGGGTGGAGGATTAAGCCTCTGGATTCCCTTGTTGTTGATGCATGCATCGTATCCTTTTATTTTCTAGTTAAAGAAAAGGTGCATATCTATATATATGTATTTTATTGTGAATATTGTATCAAGTTGGATTTATAAAGCTCCCTGTACATTATGTTTATTTGCTAGTTGAATAAAATGTGCATAACTATATGTGGTTGTTATCGTAAATACCATAATTATTTGTGTTATGAATCTCTAGGAGACGGTACGATTGTCATGTTTTTAGTAGGATTTCATTGTAAATACTGCAACAACCCGGGTTATAAAGATCCATGGGCAATATGTTTTGTTTTCATTGGTTTTATGGTCACAGGTGTCACAGAACACTGAGGAATATGTTCCCCTAAAGGAGAGGGGTTTGTAAAAACCCATGGTTTATTTTCTCTATAAAAAAATATAAGAACAAAGTCATGGGACATGTATTCCAAGTTGAATGGTGGAAAAAACATCCTAGTGGGTGTCACTTTCGATTTATTAATGGCTAAGGAAATTGGCAAAGGTGTTGACTTAGGAAAAGATTAATTAATTAGCATTTATTTATGAAAATAAAGGAGAGTAGGAGAAAAGGAAGGTGAAGAGACACAAATTTACATGAGAGGGAAATTGAAGGGAAATTGAAGGAAAATGAAAACAATAGAGACATCAATGATAAAAAGGCATCTAAGAATTAGTTGACAACTTTTTCCCATCTTTGGACCAAGTATAGTAAGGAAAGAGAACAAGAACTTGGACAAGAAAGCAAATAAAGGACAAGGAAAGAGAAGGAAATCAAGGAAAAGGTTGGATCAACAGCTTCAACAAGAGTATTTTTCAGGTAACAAGTTGTATGTGTGATTTCCTAGCTGGGATGTGAATTCATGGTACATGCATTTGGTTACTAGTTATTCTAGTTGTCATTGGCATGGGTTTTCTCGGGTTTGACAATGGTTTTAGCCTTACCTTGCCATTTCCTGGATAATCATAGTTTGATGGGGTTCATTTTTTGTTGAGCTTTGGATTTTTGGAAGGTTTTAGAACCGGGTGAGTTGATCTCAAGAAAATTCCCAAGGGTTGGGGGTGGAGATGGTTTTCTTTAGGAATCCCCCGATAGGTGGGTGGAGGCAGAAAAATTCCTCAAGGTATGGTGAAGGAATTTTGAGTGGCATCCAAGCTTGTTTTTGTTTTGTGATCTCTTAATCGGTTTTGACGATATCGCGGTAGTGTGAGGGTGGAAGTGGTTTAACCCTTGTATTCTCTTGGTTGTTTATGCCTTTGTTTATCCCATGATATCCCACATTCATGCTTGGAATATGGCATGGGGGTTGTTGTGGATGATTTTGTCATCCCCTAGAGACAGCCTAGAGTTGCCATAGACTAGTGCCTAGGACATCTTAACATAGCAAGGAGCTCATAATATATCTTGGGTTGTCAATCCAAAAGCTCTCTTACTATCTCTTGTAAAACAAGGAAATTAGTTTAAATGGAACCAAACTCTCTCAAAAGCTGATACAAAGATAAGAATAATGTAGGAACAGCATGCAAAACTCCAATACAAAAGCATCAGACAGTTAAGAGACAACTTACTGCAAAGAGGGCCAGTTCAAATAATATGCCACAGAAATCAAATATCAGAAAGTGGATGCAGTGAAGCGACATGAAGAAGATACTAGTTAGCATGAGGCTGATACCCGGATACACAACAAAATCACAGATACACAACAAAATCGCATAAGGGCATATTAATTTATGAATCCTTATGAAAATGGCGTTTTAAAAGCACCCTCCTCAAGTAACTAATATAGCAGAAAATATGGAAGAGATGAGCATGGAACAGTATATCATGACTAGGCCTATTTAAAGCGCTTGACTAATTCCAGGAAGGGCACCAACATGGATGAATCCTTACTGCAAACTAGTGAGCCACTCGCATTCTAGAACATGATACAAGAATATAAATAGCATGAAATGAGATATTGTATTAACACATAAAATAAATTACATACTGTGAGATACCAAAGACCAGAATCCTCAGTACAGTCATAACTCCTCCTCACTGAGACCCTACGGGCTCTAAACCTTCATACAGAAATATTACAAAATGTATACAAGAGCCTTTTCACTGCACAATTTGCTGATAGAAATCTAGAACCCTTACAATGTCTTTCCTTCTAGCTTTTATAGAAGAGATAGAGAATTCTAGAGGAGGAGGTAGATGGAAAACATTTAATGACTTATTTTGAATCAGATGGCGGAAAACATCCATGCCCATGCTATGAATGTCTGAACATAAATGATTGTACTTTACAATTTATTTCTGGAAATGAAAGCTGGAAATGAAAATCCGCTTATATACAAGACATAAATAATAAAATATGTAAACATTCGGCTCTTTTCTGGAGGAGGAAGATCTGTGGCAATAAAACCTTGAGGCGCCTGCTTCTGTGCATGGTACTTTCGATCTTCAGATTTTGAATTTAAATTTGAAACCTTTTTCAAGCTGGACACTGAATTCATTGCTTCTTCATTAATAATCTGTTGCTGCATTAATGTTTTCATCCGCCCAAATGTGCCCTTTTGATTTTCTCTAGAGAGTTCTATAGATCGAAGTACCTTTCTTTAATGGAGGTCACATCATAGTGACTCCCGGATCCTTTCCGCCAATTTTGTTCCCACCACAAGTTCCTGCAAAAACAAAAGCCTGTTGAATAAAACTAATCACAGGGATAGTGAACATAGTGAGGTTAACGGAAGTGGTGGCATGGATTTGAGAGGATGATGGAATGACGCGGGGCGGAGACTTCAAACAAAAACACTGAGATGCGACACATAACCGAAATATGTGAACCATGGAGGAAAAGTGGATGACATGTAGGCAAATGACGAAAAATGGCGAAAGAACGCTGATGGTATGAAGACTTTGAAGTTTAACTTTTGGGGAAGTTACAAAGGAAAGACATAACAAAACGACGGAGCAAAGGCTTTGGAGGTGGGACCCGGAGCACATATCGCAAAATCGTAAGAGGAGAAAATGCGATGGAGGGAATGATGGAACAACAAGATTCTGCACTCTGCGCTATGCGATGGGCGTGACCGGTCGAGCGCAGATCGCAAAAATGAAAAGTGCGATGACGGGGGATAGAAAAAGCACCTGAAACTCGTGTATATTTGATGAGGCGACATGCGATGAGGGAGAGGTGCGATAACGCGATCATGCGACTCTGCGCCAACGCCTGCGGGGCGCGCTGGCTATATGGATGAAAGGAGGCGCGCAGCTAGAAAAAAGGGGCGAGGCCTTATGATAAGGTCAAAAGTGGCTTTGGCCGAAATGTGAATAGAGGGGCTGATTTGTACAACATCGGCTCCAACTGGGGACGGCATGTTTGTCCTCGGACATGCCGAGAACACGCAGACCTCGGACCCTCATGTATGTGGATTTTATTCTACAATCCCCTTGCATTTTCAAAACTTATCAGCTTATTTCTACCATTTACATTCAAAATTGAAATCATACTTACATACATCATATACATTATAATACACCAAGCATGATTTGCTTGAGTCAGTACTGAAAGTAGTGTTTAAGGAATTGCCCATTCACAGGGGCATCTAGCAGATCACCCTGTAGGTTTTCTAACATAAAAGTGTTATTTCTCCCTAGATTCACTATTTTGAATGGGCCATACCACAGCGGATCAAACTTGGCATGCTTCCCCTTTTCTGCTCTGCGAACATCCCACCTGAGAACCAGGTCTCCAACTTGGAAATTCCTATCTTTTGCATGGCGATCAAATATATCTTTCATCTTTTCCTGATACTCTATCAGTCTCTCATTTACCTGGTTGCTTGTTTCTTCCAATTCTACCAGCTGATTAATTCTTCTGATCATGTCATCTGGTTCTTCCTGATCCTCCTGCATAAAACGTGCCACTGGCAATGCCAATTGCAGAGGAAACACAGCAGCTCGCCCATACACCAGCTCATAGGGTGACTTCCCTGTTGCTCTTTTGCTGGTTATCCTATTCGCCCATAAATCAAATCTTAATTGGGAGTCCCAATTCTTCTGATTTTCACTTATTGTTTTCTTCAAGGCCCTCACCAGGGTTTTATTGGATGACTCTGCTAAGCCATTTCCGTGGGGATAGTAAGCTGTGGAGTGAGTCAATGTAATGTTATACCTTTGACAGAACTTTACAAACCTGGCAGACTTGAAAGCCTACGCATTGTCAGTTACAATTATAGCAGGGCAGCCAAACCTAGATATGATATTTTCCTCCATAAACCTCTTTATTACGGCATCTGTAGCATTTCTGGTAGGCATGGCTTCTACCCATTTCGTGAAATAGTCTGTGGCTGTTAGTATCCATTTATGTTGGCCACTTGATGGAGGATGTATTTCTCCTATGAAGTCTAATCCCCATTTCTGAAATGGTTCATTCACTTGAATAGGAATTAGGGGCAAAGCCGCCAATTTCTATCTTTCTGCAAATCTTTGGCACTTGTCACATGCTCTAACCCAGGCAAAAGTATCTGAGTACAGTTTTGGCTAGTAAAAACCGGCCCTCAAGATTTTATGTGTTGTAGCCCTCCAACTGTAATGTCCTCCACAAATTCCTTCATGAAATTCTGTTAGTACTTTCTGCACTTCATTTTCTGTGAGGCATAACAATAATATACCTAGAGGGTCTCTCCAATAGATCTGTCCATTGGAAATTACATATTTCTGTGATTTCATTCTTACAGCTCTGTATTTTACCTTATCGCAACCGGTAGGACAGCTAAGTGTTAAAAGATATTCAACTATTTCTTTATACCAAGGACTAGTTAGATATTTCATATGTATCTTTTGAGTGGCCATCTCCAGCCCTTGCTGTTCTTCTTCTTTTTCGGATCCTTCATTTGCTACTATAGATAGATTAATGCCCAAAGCTTGATGATTTGATTCAGATAACATCTTGGCAAGTCCCTGTCCTTTGATCAACTTAGTAGGCCTTATATCCAAATCATACTCCTGGATTTTTGCAATCCATCTTCCTCTTCTGCCTTCGCTGTCTCCCTGAACCAGAATGTCTTTGACAGCTGCTGTGGGGACATATGCAGTAATATGAGATTGCAAAACATATACTCTAAAGGCTTTAAGGGACTTTACCAGGGCATATGCCTGTTTCTCCAATATATTATATTTTAATTCAGCATCATAAAGCACTTGACTGAAGAAAGCTATAGGCTGTTCATATCCCTCCTCATTTTTCTGCAATAATACTCCGGCAATTGTATGGGGTGAAGCAAATGAGAATATCATAAATGGCTTTTTGTAATCGGGTCCAGCTAGCACAGGAGCTTCAGCGAATGCCTGTTTTATCCTTGTGAATGCATCTCTAGACTCCTGGGACCATTTTACTTCATTCTCCTTTTTCAACATATTAGTTATATGCCTAACTATCTCGGCATAGTTAGGAATAAACCTTCTTAGAAAATTAATTCGGCCTAAAAATACCTGTACTTCCTTCTTATTCCTGGGCAGAGGAATGCTGTTTATTACTTCCACTCTCTTAGGGTCTATTTTCACACCATCTTTTGTTACAATGTGCCCTAAGAGCTTTCCCTCATCTAATGCAAATAAGGACTTTTGAGGGTTGAGGGATAGACCATACCTTCTGCATTTCTCAAAGGTTCTTCTTAAATGCTCAATATGTTCATCATCATTCTTTGAAAACACAGTGATATCATCAAGATAAACTACCAAAAACTTGTCCTGTTCTCCCACAAAGGCTATGTCCATTGCCCTCTGAAAAGTAGCTCCTGCATTAATTAATCCGAATGGCATCCTGGCATACATAAAGGTTCCCCATGGTGTAGTAAATGCATTTTTCTTTTGGTCTTCTGGGAATACAGCTACCTGATTATAACCAGAAAATCCATCCATCATTGACATTCTGGATGCTCCCACCACTTTCTGCAGGATGTGGTCCATCTTAGGCAGTGGATAATTATCTTTGAGAGATGCTCTATTCAAATTCCTGAAATCCACACACAGCCTTATTTCTCCATTCTTCTTTCGAACAGGAACAAGGTTCGCTATCCATTCTGAGTATCTCAATGGCACAATTATCTTGGCCTTCAGTAATTTCTTGATTTCTTTTTCAATAGAGGGAAGCAGCAGAGGGTTGATCTGTCTGAGCTTCTGCTTATAAGGCTTTGCATCTTCCCTCAAAGGAATTTTATGTTGCATTATACTAACATCAAAAGTTTTTAGGTCCTGATAGGACCAAGCAAATACATCTTTGTAAGATTGAAACAACTTCAAATACTTTTCTTTATATTCTTCTGGGACTCTTTTAGATAATTTTACAATCTTGGGATCAACATAAGTACCCAGATTCAAATCTCCCACTTGATCTTCTTCTGTCACTTTGTTTGGCTGCAACGGAATGTCATCTTTGTTAAATAACCTTTCTAGAGGCACCAACCCTCTAGGTATAACGTTTCCTTTCAGCTGCAACACTCTTTCCCCTGCTATCTTCTCTTCCCATCTATTTTCTGCAATATCTTCAACTTCATATTCCTCGTTATCATCAATTTCTATATTTGTGAATTCTCCCACTGTCTCCATGAATCTCTTCATCTGTTCATCATCTTCGAATACCTGCCAGTGCTTTACATTATCTGGAATTGATGGTCTGTAACGTACCTCCACTTCGTATCTTAAAAGTGGATTCTGAGGAGGACGAAATGTACTGGCAGCTACAGCAAGAGAATCTGCTATTTTGTTTTGCTCCCGGGGCATGAACTGTATATTAAATGCTGAGAAGAAATTTTCTATCATGTCCCATACTTCATTTCTATATGCTCTTAACCGTGGGTGTTTAGTTTGACATTCGTTTTTGATCTGTCTTACCACTAACTCAGAGTCTCCCAAGACTTTTAAATATTGGATGCCCATGTTCTTAGCTGTCTGCAGTCCCATTAATAGTGCCTCATATTCGGCTACATTGTTTGTAGCCTCATACTCCAATTTAAAGGACAGTGGCACCCATTTTCCTGTAGGGGAGATTAGTAGCACCCCAGCTCCATTGCCTTCTCTTGAATTTGCTCCATCAAAATGCAAAGTCCAAATTTCTGATTCCTGATCTCCTTTAGGCTGCTCAGCTTGGATTTGACCAAAAAGGGGCTCATGAGCATAATTTTGATTTTCTTCTAACATCAAACATGAAAAGTCTCCCTCTTTGTTATAAACTGGAGAATTCTCTGAGCAGTCAGCCTTGGTTACCATTTTAAAAAATCTAGTCTCTCTGTACAACCTCCTTTCCTGACCTCCAAATACTGGGGCAGTAGCATATGTTAGATCCAATTTAATTGATCCCCCAATCTTTGTACCCCAGGACCTTGACAGCAGCATGCCAAAGCGGGCTGGGATATCAGCAACCACAATGTCCATGACCACACTCTTTGCTGGAATTTGGGCCAAATTGACCACTAAATCTTTAATCATTCCCAAGCATTTAACTCTTTTGGAATCAAATGAATATAAATATTTATATGGTCTTGTAATTTGCAGCCCTAGTTGCTCCATGACAGAAAAAGGCATAAGATTATGAGAAGCCCCAGAATCTAACATACAATTGTGTAGTAGCAGGTCATGAATAACCAAGGACACGTAAAAGGGAGGAGTAGAGGGGTCTACCTCCTCGATATGTGGACCAAAGACTACCATGGGTCTTTCTTCTTGAAGGTTTAGACTATCAGGTGCAATTGGTGTTTCAGGAGGAAGTATAAAGGAAGTAACTTGAGACTGATATATAGGTTGTTTCAATAATTCAGTCAATGGGACAGGAATCTTAATTTTCTCAAGTTCTTTTTGCAAATTGAAAGCAGATGAGAGCTTTTCTAACATAACTTCCTTAAATTCCTGACTTTCGGCTGAAGGCTTAATTTCTTTCGATACTGACTCAACATTAAGAGGACTGACTATTTTTGAAGAAGAAGGAATCTGAATATTAGACTGCGGGGGAACATTTAGAGGGTTCTTACCTTTTTCCATGCTTTTCTTTGTGGTTGATTCCTTCTGAGCAGATGCTTCTTCCTGAGGTGGTTATTCTCGTTGCTCTTGAGTTCGGGTCCTCTTTCTTGAAGATCTGAGATCATATTTTACATTGAATTGTGCTTCCATGAAATCAGCAAATTGCTTACAATAATGGTCAATCTCTGCTTCTTCTTCTTCTTCTTGCAAGGGGCATTCCATATCATCATTGTTTGAAAAAGCCAGATTGGAATCCTCTAATCCATAAGCTGCATCTCCGGTGGAATCTTCTACTGGACCTTCCAGGTACAACGGGTGTGGTACCTGGTCTTGTTGTTCCTTTGTCTCTCTCGGCAATATCTGGAGAGGTGGCCTTCTATACTGGGGATTATATCCTTTGTTTGGAGTATTATAGAAATTCTTGGGAGCTGCATTTTTAGCTTCCAGTTCAAGCTTGACCATCTTCTTTATCATTTTACTTATTTCATCCAATTTTTCTGAATCTTTTTCTTGATTAGAAGCAGAAATCTCTTCTTTGCCTCTCCTCCTAGTATCTTGTTCAATTTTTCCCTTCAGTTTCCCAGTGGAGGCAAAGTTTGCTTCTAATTCCAGAGCATCTGATTGTGCATCATCCAACGTGGTGGGTTTTCTTTCTCTCAAGGAGAATCCAAAGTCAAAATCAAAGGCTGCTATAAAAATTATCTTGGCAGCAGCTTCATGGGGCTTCATTTCAGGAGGCAGGCTCAAATATAACTTGTTGAATCTTTTAATGAATTCTTACACTCCTTGATTTTGTTTCTTCTTCATGGTATTAAATTCAGTGAGACACTGACCGTGATCTTTCTTTTCTCCCCACTTTCTAAGAAAAGTATTCTCCATTTGGTCCCAGGTGGTCACAGAATTATTTCCCAATGTCTTAAACCATTTTCTGGCTTCACCCTCCAAAGACTGCACAAATAATCTCAAGACCACATCCAAATGTTCGACATTTAAGTTTTCTGCAAAAGAGCAGAAGGTATCGAGGTGTTTCTGAGCATCAACTTCATTTTCACCATTAAATCTCGGCAGAATCTTTAGATAATCATGTGGCATATCATTTAGCACTTGGGGCAAGGCCAGAGGAGCGTATTTGTTCAATAGAAAAGCAAGAACATTAGCCATTGGGAGAGGTGGGGGCTGAGCAACAGTCTGAGACACAAATTAAGAGAGGGGAGTAGGAGGAAGTGGAGTATGAATAACGATGGGGATATATTGCACAGAAGCCTGAGGTGTGGATGGGAATAGTTCACGGTTAACCGCAACTACTTCTGTGACTTCTTTAATTTCTTCAGCCTCGAAAGTAGGATGAGAATCTTCTTCAATCCAGGCACTTCCCCTACGTGGAGTTCCTGAAAGAAACTTGGGATTTTATGTTCTAACTTCTTGAGAAGAAGAGGGCGGATAATCTTCAACAGAATATTCAGGGTTTTCAGCACGAACTGACTTCCTCTCCTTCCAAACTCTTTTATGAATGATCTTCTCTGGGTCAGACACGTAGGGTGTTTTCAGCTGAGATGTATCTGACCTCAAATGCGGCCTACGAGGAGCCAGGACTACCAATAAATTTATCAAATAAAGACCAGTGGAGTCGCCAAGGTGAGAGATACGCAACTCTTCAACTCTCTGTGCTCACCTGATTAGAGAGTGAAAACAATTTGTCGAGACCCAGGGAAACTGATATTCTTGAATTCGCTCCCCGGCAACGGCGCCAGAAAGATGTTGTGGATGATTTTGTCACCCCCTAGAGACAGTCTAGAGTTGCCATAGACCAGTGCCTAGGACATCTTAATATAGTAAGGAGCTCTTCGTATAGCTTGGGTTGTCAATCCAAAAGCTCACTTACTATCTCTTGTAAAACAAGGAAATAAGTTTTGAATGGGACCAAACTCCCTCAGAAGCTGACACAAAGATAAGAATAATGTAGGAACATCATGTAAAACTCCCATACAAAGGCATCAGACAGTTAAGAGACAGCTTACTGTAAAGAGGGCCAGTTCAAGTAATATATCACAGAAATCAAATATCAGGAAGTGAGTGCAGTGAGGAAACATAAAGAAGATATTAGTTAACATGAGACTGATACCCAGATACACAACAGAACCACATAAGGGAATATTAATTTATGAATCCTTATATGACAATGGCGTTTTAAAAGCACCCTCCTCAAGTAACTAATATAGCATGAAAGGAGATATTGTATTAACACATAAAAGAAATTACATACTGTGAGATACCAAAGACCAGAATCCTCATTACAGTTATAACTCCTCCTCACTGAGACCCTACGGGCTCTGAACCTTCATACAGAAATATTACAAAATGTATACAAAAGCCTTTTCACTGCACAGTTTGCTGATAGAAATCTGGAACCCTTACAATGTCTTTCCTTCTAGCTTTTATAGAAGAGATAGAGAATTCTAGAGGAGGAGGTAGATGGAAAACATTTAATGACTTATTTTGAATCAGATGACAGAAAACATCCGCGCCCATGCTATGAATGACTGAACATAAATGATTGTACTTTACAATTTATTTCTGGAAATGAAAGCTGGAAATGAAAATCCGCTTATATACAAGACATAAATAACAAAATATGTAATCATTCGGCTCTTTTCTAGAGGAGGAAGATCTGCGGCAATAAAACCTTGAGGCGCCTGTTTCTGTGCATGGTACTTTCGATCTTCATATTTTGAATTTAAATTTGAAACCTTTTTCAAGCTGGACACTAAATTCATTGCTTCTTCATTAATAATCTGTTGCTGCATTAATGTTTTCATCCGCCCAAATGTGCCCTTTTGATTTTCTCTGGAGAGTTCTATAGATCGAAGTACCTTTCTTTAATGGAGGTCACATCATAGTGACTCCCGGATCCTTTCCGCCAATTTTGTTCCCACCACAAGTTCCCGCAAAAACAAAAGCCTGTTGAATAAAACTATTCACAGAGATAGTGAACATAGTGAGGTTAACGAAAGCGGTGGCATGGATTTGAGAGGATGATGGAATGACACGGGGCGGAGACTTCAAACAAAAACACTGAGATGCGACACATAACCGAAATATGTGAACCATGGAGGAAAAGTGGATGACATGTAGGCAAATGACGAAAAATGGCGAAAGAACGCTGATGGTATGAAGACTTTGAAGTTTAACTTTTGGGGAAGTTACAAAGGAAAGACATAACAAAACGACGGAGCAAAGGCTTTGGAGGTGGGACCCGGAGCACATATCGCAAAATCGTAAGAGGAGAAAATGCGATGGAGGGAATGATGGAACAACAAGATTCTGCACTCTGCGCTATGCGATGGGCGTGACCGGTCGAGCGCAGATCGCAAAAATGAAAAGTGCGATGACGGGGGATAGCGCGAACGGGAAACTGCGCTTTTGCGATGGGTGCGCAAATCACAAAAATGGAAAGTGCGATGGCGCGATCGATCGCGTTGCAAACAATTACGATGGGTCAAATGGGCCTAACCAATGAAAATGCGATCTGCGATAAACGCCTTTAGGTGCAGCGTTCGATTACATGGATGAAAGGAGGCGCGGAGCTTGTGGAGAAAGGGGCTAGGCCTTATATGATTTTCAAAAGTGGATTTTTGCCCTAAATGTGAATGGAGGGGCTAATTTGTATAATCGTAAGATATTATCAAAGAAATATCTGGTTCAGCCCAATCTACAGTCGGGTGGTACGTTGAAGTCCCTAACTTGGTTAGATTTTGCACAAGTTAATAAGAGCTATTTTTATATTGTAATATGTGAGAACTTGTATTCTATTATGATGATTTGATGGTTTTTTATTCATGGTTAATAATCTAGTTATATGTTGGTTATAAGCACATTATAAGCATGGAATTGTAATGTGCTCTAGCTATGACTTGTTTAGGATTTGATGAGTATATGAATGGTCGATGAATGCATGGACTAACAAGTGTTTTTTAGCTAATTTGAGAGGTAATTAGACCTTATTGATGATTATCGGTTGGACCACAAACCCTTATGATCAGATATGCATTCATGACCTGTAACTCACATGTTCACCATATGTTTGATGAAATGAATATCATGGTTAGGCTTGGTTAGGTCAAGTTGGTGTTCAAGTTTTATATGTTTAGCTTTCTAATTATGTCATTTATCATTTTGAGAAGTTACAAGCAGTTTTGGGCGGTGGTCTAGAGGTTGGCTTGGAAAAGCGGCTCAGAACTCATGACCACACCCTCTGAACTGGAGATTTTGGGCAATAACCGTAAGGAGGCAGTGTTGTGCATATGGTTGGAGGCCTATAACTACACCCTTTCCTTGTCATGCATGTGGTTGTGGGCCCAAGTCATTGAAAAAACAATCCAGCTTAGGGATTGGGCACTTGGGGTGGTTTTTAGCTCCTGGGTGGTATGTAGCCCATGAGGAAGGTGAGAAAGTTTTAAGTTTGTATGCCCCACTTCCTTAATTGGAATTTAGGGGTCGGGACATGTCATAGTGGCACTTTGCTTCACATTTACCCAAAGGGCTTGTAAAAGCGGGTAAATGTGGGGTGGCATCATTACATATATCTATGTGGTATAGCTAATTATGGTTCGAGATATGTCTCAAACGATGATATACAACTGCAAGGATATAAAAATTCTAATTGGGCAAGGAGAGTCAAAGACAGGAAGAGTACATTTGGAGGTTGCTTCAGTTTGGGATTTGCTATGATTTCTTGGTTGAGTAGGAAGAAAACATCTGTTGTACTCAACATTGTCAAGGTTGAGTATTGTAGCCTATTTATCGAGTTGTGAAGCAATGTGGCTTCATAAGCTCCTAAGAGGACTATTTGATGAGGTGTTGGAACCGGCCGTAATAGATTGTGACAATCAAAAGTGTGTGAAACTTTCAAATAATCCATTTTTCCATGAAAAGTCGAAGAAAATTGAGATTAAGTACCACTTCATTCGTGACATGGTGTAGAAGGGGGAAATGAAGCTCTTGTACATCTCTATTGATGAGCAAATAGATGATATTATCACAAAGCCTCTGTCTAAAGTGAAGTTTGTATACAACTTGGACTTGTTGAGAATTCCTCCCTCAGTGAGAGGGATTGTTGATGTGATAGCATCAGGGATAAACATTCTCCCTAAGTTAGGTTGACCAGGTTTAGGGATAATGGTTTGAAGTATTGATATGACAACATCAAGGAAAATTATTCTCTCTTCTTCAAGCTGACTAGGATTAGGGAGAATAGTGTGACAAAGGACAATAATTCTTCCTTGGTCAAAGATGTTGACCAATATTAGGAAAAATTGTCCTAGAGGCCAAAATTACTCAATTGAGTAGGTACCTTTCAGCATTAGGCTCAGACTCTCCAAAAAGGTTGAGTGATCACAATTAGCATCAAGCCTAGAGTGAGGATTTTGGAGATTCTCCATAGGTCAAAGATGTTGACCTGGATGATAGTGAACCAGGGATAGTTTGTATACCATGGGTCAAAGGCGTCAACCAAAATCATGGTGACTAGTTGATGCTAATGATGCACTATGTGTTAGAGATACTGACCAGAATTTTGATCATAGGTATTGACCAGACTTATGGTGACTAGGATGTTGTTGAATTACCATGAGTCAAAGTTGTTGACGAGGATTATGATAATTGGATGATGAATTGTTATAACATTTTCTTAGATAAATTTGTCAAAAAGAGAACATCTAGATAGTCATTATGAATACCTCCCTAGCTAAGAAGGAGTGTTGAATTTTGTAGCTTTGGTCGGTCTTCATAATTAATATTTTATCCCTTGTAACATATGTAATGAAAAATATAAGACATGTTCTTCATGCCAGTTTCAAAAGAGAAAATTCTGAATTTTAAATTTGATTTTTTGGCTCTGAACAAAGCCAAATCGGTCCCAGGAAGAGAGACACCCATTCGCCCAGCCATATCTCTATATATACTCCATTCAATATCCTCCAAAAGACACAATTCGATCTCTCACAAAACACAAGACATATTTTAGGCATCCAAGCAAAGGAAGAATAAGGATAAGAAGGAAGAAGAAGGACAAAATCATCTCAAACATATCTCTCTCTCTCTTTGACTTCGCACGTGTGGATTCTCTCTCCTCCTACATCTTTTCACGTGCGAGTTTCTGGGAATTTTCTAGGAGGCCAAATTTCGGCCTAGGTAGATCAAGCAAGCCCGAATTTGTTAGGCAGATTAGAGACTTGACAAGAGGGTATTTTGATCAAGTTTAACCATTTTATTTTTGGTCAGTTGGCCATCATATTTGACTAGAAGAATTAGATGTATCTCTTATTGAGCTGAAGAATTTATCTAAGAAAAAGGTCGTTGGTTTTTTCCCCAAGTGGATTTTCTTGAGGTAAATATTGTGTTGTCTTTGTGCACTGTGATCTCTATTTTCCTACTACTTTTATGGTTGAATTTCTTAAGTGTAATTGCTTAATGATAAATTGGAAGTGCTAAAAGAATATCTACATCATTGGAAGTAATAATCAATTTTTAGAAATTTGTGCTTGTATTTATTGCACTTGAAAAATCAACTCTAAGTCCCTCTAGCACCCACAAGAAAATAAATGTTACTAGTTTATAGATTCGCAAGGATCTTCAGTGGATTTGTGTAATTGAAACACCCATAAAAAATAATTTTCTCCCTCTCTCCCTTTGAAGGATGACCTCCATCAATCATTGTTGGTTGCATATATATACCCTTTGTACCTACAGTCACCACTACATATGATTGGTGTCCTTTACGTCCCTATTTTTGTACAACTCTAGCTGGTGCCTGGTCTAGCTACCAATGAATTTGTGTACTTTGTACAACTATATTACATGTGTCGTATGACTACTTACATTGTATGGCTCAATTCTTGTTTGCACTGTTGGTGACTCAATACTACAACAGTTCCTTTCTTTTCCATGATCCAAAAAGTAAAGTGAAGGTTTCATTAAACAATTTGCAAGCTAGTTTATGTATTTTAGGTAATGGATTGTGGTTGCAAAAAAACACAAACTTAAGTTAATTTGCATTTAACTATTAAAAGATGACAAAAATGAATTATAAAATACATGCAAATTGATAACGAATTTCACCCATCTTAGGCTACGTCTTCGGGTCCAACTTCTAGTAGTGATAGCTTTATTATATGCTCAATAAATCAACATACAAGCTTCAATAAGAAAAAATATAATTTCAATTGTGTCCAAAATGCTCAAAAACTCCCATCTAGGCTCTTCTTGAGCTCAAAAAGACTTGAAATTGAGCAAAATATGCCCCTCTCCAGTTTTACTGCAAAACTGCTCTACAAAAAGCATTCGACTTTGCAAAAGTTTCAAAAACTAGGCCCATGGCCTATTGGTCAGGCGCTTTGATTAACCACCAGCAGGTAATGGGTTTGACCCATCGTAGGTGTCTTTGGTTGCAAATTTTTTGGGTGGTAATTGTTTAGCATTATAAAAAAAGTAATGGGTCATTGGCCCTTTGAATACTCCGCTCCGCTAGTTGTATAGCCACATAAAGCCATGGGTCACGGGCCATAGACCACGTGCCCTCTACTCTTCCCACCTTCAGTCGTATTCCATTTAATAAAATTGTGGGTCGTGATAGTCGAGCTAGCCCGCTGGCCCGCCCACTACCCCCAACCTTCGAATTTGTTCACATTAAATAGAATTTTGCACCCTTATATTAATAAGTCCCATGCTTGGTGCAACGGTAGAGCAGTGGATTTATGAACTTAAGGTTGGTGGTTTGAATCCTGTGGAAGCTTGTCTGTCGATCAAACAAATTTGGGTGCCATCTAGAGTGCCACGTGGCACCCTGGGATTGTGCCACGTGTCACTTTGTGATTGGCCCATCTCCCAAACCTTCAACCCAATAACAATGTACTATGTGTCCTCACGCGATTAGCCCATTTTTTAGCTTCTGATTGGCTCCCTCCTGACAAGTCATACTTCCCAGTCATCAGATGAATTCAGCACCATGTTAGTGTAGGGACTGCCATGTCAGCGTCTGTACCTATACAATCAACTTGCAACTTTAATTTTTTTCTTGTTTTCCCAAAACTTTAGAGCGTGATAACTTTCCCATATGATGTCGGATTGAGGTGATTCAAGCGTCATTGGAATCAGCACGACAATAACTAAGACTTCGTGTTGGTTTTGGGAGATTTTGAGCACTTTGATTTATGAGAATTTTTTGGATCCCCTAAATCACTCCTTCCCACTGGAAGATTCTCGACCACCAAAAGTATGTTTTTACTCAACAAGTAAGTGAGGGTACAACTCCCTCACTTTTATGATCTCTATCCACCTTGCTTTGCTTGCATTGGTACCTTTGAGCCCCACACGAAGATACTCCACACTGCCTTTGTGTGAAGTTCTTATTCTCCAGTCAAGTATAGTATCTTCCTATAATTCATTCAAATATTCAGGAGAGAACTCTTCTATAGATGGAATCTGAACATTTGGACACTCTAACCTTTAGCTTGTCTAAAATTTTTCCAATCCATTATTTATTTTTTCATGTAATCTAATGAATAAAATTGTCTTCTTAATGCAACTATAAAATCATTCCAAGAAGAGATAATTTTACCACTTTTCTTCAAATCTTCTTGAGTTCTGGCCTCCCACCAGATAAGAGTTGCACCTTCCAAATGAAGAGAAGCAAGTTGGATCATTGTGACATCGTCATCAATATTTTGGATCTTGTAGTCAACTTCAATTTGATGAACCCAATTATCCAATTTCAGCATTTACTTCTCCATCATACATTGGAAATTCAAACTTGACATCAAGCTTAAGCAAAGGAGACTTAGTGTGTTCTCTTGGAGATGTTGGAGGAGTTGGCCTATGTGAAGAAGGAGGTGAAGAAGGGGGCGAGGATGGAGGTGAAGGAGGAGGCCTACTACCATCACTGCCATCACATTTTGGTTCATTAGAACTTTCTCTTTGCAATTGTGTCGACATTCTTTCATTATAACACTTTCACCATTTCAGTCATATCAACAAAAAAAAAATCTAAAAGCCCTCTCATCTCCGGACATCAATTCTTGTCCTTGTCCTTCTTCATGAGCCATGACTTGTGGAGTATGTGGTCTTCTTGAACCAATTTGAGGGTTAGGATCTTCAAGTGCTCCTTCTCCTCTTCTCAACCTAGACATTGTAAGCATTCAGAAACCTTGCAAATTTTGTCAAACCTTCACAAAACCAAACTGATCCAAAAATGAAAGTGAAGGTTTCATTTAACAAATTGCAATCTAGTTTATGTCTTTTAGGCAATGGATCGTGGTTGCAACAATACACAAACTTAAGTTAATTTGCAGATATTTAACAGTTAAAAGAGGACAAAAATGCAATATAAAACACTACAAATTGATAATGGAGTTCACCCATCTTGACCTACATCTCTGGGTCTAGCTTCCAGTGGTGACCGCTTTATTATATGCTCAAATACTCAATACATCAACATATAAGCTTCAATATGCAAAACTAACCCCCATTGTGTCCAGGATGCTCAAAAACCCCCATCTAGGCTCTTCTTGATCTCAAAAAGGCTTAAAATTGAGCAAAATATGCCCCTCTCAAGTTTTAGCGCAAAATGCTCTACAAAATGCATTCAATTCTTCAAACGTTTCAACGACTAGGACCATGGCCTATTGGTCGAATTATGTCAAACCTTCACAAAAACCATGCTAAAAAAGGCTTAAAATTGAGCAAAATATGCCCCTTTCCAGTTTTACTACGAAATTTCTCTACAAAATGCATTTGGATTTGCAAAAGTTTCAACAACCAGGCCCATGGCCTATTGGTTGAGCGCTTTAATTTACCACCCATAGATCATGAGTTCGACCCGTCGGAGGCGCATTTGGTTGCAAAACTTTTGGGCGGTAATTGTTTTGCATTAAAAAAAAATTAATGGGTCATTGGCCCTTTGGATACTCCACTCCACCGGTCGTATGGCCACATATAGCCATGGGTTACAGGCCATAGGCCACGCACCCTCTACTCTTCCTACCTTCGGTCGTATGCCATTTAATAAAACTGTGGGTCGGGTTGGTCGAGCTACCCGTCAGCCCACCCACTACCCTCAACCTTCAAAGTTGTTCACATTAAATAGAAGTTGACGCACTTATATTAATAAGTCCCATGTTCGGTGTAACGGTAGAGCGGAGTTATGAACTTGAGGTCAGCGATTTGAATCTTGTGGAGGCTTGTTGGTCGATCAAACAAATTTTGGTGCCATCTAGAGTGTCATGTGGCACCCTAGGATTAGGCCATGTGTCACTCAATGATTGGCCAATCTCCCAAACCTTCCACCCAATAACAATGCACCACATTTCCTCATGCGACTGGCCAATTTGTTAGCTTCTTATTGGCTCCCTCCTAACAAGTTGTATTGCTCAATTATCGAATGACATCAGCGTCACGTTAGCGTACAAACTGCCACGTCAACATCCGTACCTGCACAGTCAACGTGCAACTTTGACTTTTTGCTTACTTACCCAAAACTTCAAAACCCGATAACTTTCTCATACGGTGTTAGATTGAGGTGATTCAAGCGTTGTTGGAATCAGTTCGATGAGCATTATGACTTGGCATTGGTTTCGGTAAATTTTGAGCACTTTGACTTCTGAGCATTTTCTAGATCCCCTGGATCATTCCACCTGTTGCTCTTGCTACCGGCTCAACCATTGGTTGGTTGGTGCTGGCTTGGCAATTGCACTCTATCTCGTGTGTCAACCCATCTGTCACTGACAAACCTATCCCGACGATCTCTTCCTAGCGGCTCTTTTTTCTTGTTCCCCCTGCACGCAAATTAGCTATTGGCTACTTGGTAAAAAAGAAAGTAACCACTCACGCAATGGTTGTGTGAAGGTTGCTAGTTGTGACTCCCACTATATATAGCTCTACAACTGTCTACCTAGGCACCAGAACTTTTATGCCATCGACTCTCATGTGACTATTGTACAACTTTTCCTTGTCACAATGTACAAAAATTTTGTGCTCTAGTACGACTGCAATGGCTCATTGGCCATATATAATGTATGGTTCCTCCAAAATTCGACCTTCACCCCCTATATGAATTTCACAATATGCAATTCTTAAATATTTGTTCCTCATAGAGAAAATGCTTTGATACCATGTTAAATTTCCTTAAACCCAACAATTTATTACCTAGCAAAATTTCTTTGTAGTAAAACATTTATTATGTAGATCCACTGAATAAAAGCTCAACTAGGATTTTAACATATAAATAAAATATAACAACAGAAGAAAATTAAATCACGGACCAATTTCACAAAAGCACAAATTTTCTACCCTTCAAATCAATTCTTCATTCAAATAAATTTAGAACTTGCAAGGGCTCTCTTCCTGGGATAATGGTCCTCTAAAGAAAATACATACAAGAATAAACCTAGAATTTGATCTAACTAATCAAACCCTTGATATGCCCTTCTATCTACTAGCTTTTGTATCCTTTCCTTGTTGCCCCTTGCATTCTTCCTCAAATGCTACATAGTTTGATGTCAAATAGTTCTAATATATCAGGATTCAGAACCTCAATTGTCCAATCGTTCTAATAGTTCTAATATATTGGTATGAAGGCCGATTTACATCACTACTTGTATCGTGAAACAATAGCACCTAAGATCTCAAACATTTGATTAGATTTACAACAATAACGGCACCTTACAACCTCCCTGCTGGCTCGAACAATGTACAATGAATAAGTTTGTAACCAGTTTCATATTTGTTATAGTTGGTGCTACCAATAATCTCCACATGAACATGATCCATCTTCAAAGTGATGGAAACGGTTTGCATCCCTCACAATAATCTTTCTCTTGACAATCTTGGAGATGGACTTGGTAGCACTGTGGCAATCACCACATATCCGGAGGTTCTTGGTAATATGAATAGGTGTACCAGGGCTTGTTTTAATGAGACCAAAAGCAATGGCCAATTTTTCACTGTGGCTACAAAGGATGTATTCCTTCTCCTCCTCCTCCACATCATGCAAGACAAAGCTCTTGTCAGGCACATACCCTACATCCTTCATCTGTCCAGTTAAGCTTTCCAGCATTTTCTGGATCTCTTCTGACTGGTCATGTGATTGGTCTCCAGCAAGGAATGCATGAACTGTATTCTCAATCTCCATCCAGGAGCGACCTGGAGACTTTTTCAACCCACTATTAATTAGGACTGTCCTTATCTTTGCCACATCCTCCCATCTTCCAACGGCAGCATACATGTTAGAGAGTAATACATAGTTCCCAGCATTATCAGGCTCTAACTCCAGAAGGCGTTCTGAAACATGTTCTCCTAGCTCAGTGTTGCAGTGAATTCTGCATGCACCGAGCAAGGCTCCCCACACGCTAGCATCAGGCTTCACTGGCAGGTTTTTGATGAAGTTATGTGCCTCATACAGATGCCCTGCACGACCAAGAAGGTCAACCATGCATGCATAGTGCTCTAACTTGGGTGTGATGCAATAATCGTGAATCATGCTACTGTAGTATCGTCGTCCCTCATCCACCAGGCCTGAATGTCTGCATGCAGACAAAACACTAATGAAGGTGTGAGCATTTGGTTCCATGCCTACTTGTTGCATCAGAGAAAAAAGTGAAAGAGCATCACTACCTTGCCCATGCATTCCATAGCCAGCAATCATGGCATTCCATGAAACTACATTCTTTTTAGAAATTTTGTCGAAGACTTGACGAGCAATATCGATACTCCCACACTTGGCATACATAGCTATAAGTGAATTCAATACAGAAACATCTGATTCAAATCCATTTTTAATTATATAATCATGGATCCATTTACCTTGCTGCAGAGCTGCTAGATGGCCACATGCTGGAAGCACGCTCACCATCGTGACTGAATTGGGTATCACATCAAAGTCTTGCATCTGATAGAAGAGTGTCAAGGCTTCATTAGCATGTCCATTCTGTGCATATGCTGCAATCATTGCATTCCATGAGACCACATCTCTTTCAAGCATTTTGTCAAAGAATTGCCGGGCAATATCGATATCCCCACATTTGGCATACATAGCAAAAAGTGCAGTCCCCGCAGCAACATCTGATTCAAATCCACATCTAATTATGTAAACATGGATACACTTGCCTTGTTTTAGAGCTTCTAAATGACCAGATGTTGGGAGTAAACTTACCATGGTGGTCGAGTTGGGTGTGATATTATCCAGTTGCATTTTCCTGAAGAGTCTGAATGCCTCATTCGCACATCCATTCTCAGCGTACCCTGCAATCATCGTATTCCAGGACACCACATCTCTTCTAGACATTTTTTCAAACACACGGCCTGCATTTTCTATTCCCCTACATTCAGCATACATCTCCATGAGTGCAGTACCCACAAAGACATCTGAATCAAATCCATTTCTCAGCACATAACCATGGATTTCTTTCCCCTGTTTCAGAATTCCAAACCTGGCACAAATCGTAATAACACTTAATATGGTCGCTTCATTGGGTTTCATGTCTTCCAGTTGCATATGGTGAAACAACTGCAAAGCCTCATAGTCACACCCATTCTGGGCATATCCTGCAATCATGGTGTTCCACGAAACCGAATTCCGTTGAGACATTCCGTGAAATTCTTGCCGAGCATCCTCTAAACTTCCGCACTTCGCATACAAATCAACAAGAGAAGTGCTCACATAAACATCCGATTCAAGTCCACTTCTAATTATTTGAGAATGAATCTGCATACCCTCTTGCAGAGCCAGTAACGCAGTGCAGGCCTTGAGTAAGAAAGGATAGGTAAACTTGTTTGGCTCTATGTCAGCTCGCTGCATTTCATAATAAAGCGTTAAAGTTTCCACCCAGGGACCGTTCCAGGCATAGCCTCTGATCATGGCATTCCACATGAAAACATTTCGTTTACAAATTCTGTCAAACACTTTGCGTGCATTTGCCACACTGTCAAACATGGCATACATGTTCACAAGTTTAGTTGCCAAGAGTATGTTTTGTTCGAGTCCCTTTATGAGCATTTGGGTATGACATTGATTTAATGATTTCACGTTGGTGCAATCCTGCAAGAGATTAACATACGTTTTGATTTGGGAACAGGGTGGAACGAGTTGCTCGTCCATGGTTAAAGCCGGCGAAGCCATGATCGATGAAGATGATAAAAAGAGACGAGAATGAGCGAGTCTACGAGTAGCATAGCAGGCCATATATTTTAAAAACTCTGATACTTTTCATCAAGAAATCAAACATAGGATTAGGCATCTGTGCCCTGAATGGAACTCTGAGATCATCCCACAAGCGAAATGTTACAAATGAAAGAAAATCTAAAGATTATTGTCGCTGTGATTGATAAATCGGTAATTTCCATTCCAGAAGTATGTGATCATATCCCAGAGCCTCATCTCAATGTCATAAAAAGGTTGCTAGGAGATTCATGTATTTGGGGGTAAATAAATGTTTCACTTTGAAATGTGGAATGGCGTTTTGAAATTGTTTTTAGATTATAAAATCTTTCAGTGCAAAGTTTGAAGGGTAATGTAGATGTACATATTTATGAGATGTATATTACTTGGTTCTGTGTGGGATTTAGTTTTTATTAGGCTATATATTGTCAAATTTTATGGAAAAGGGTTGAAGATAGGAGTCATTTTTTAGGGAATTAAACTATTTCAAGCAACATCCAAGCTCGATCGAGCTTCGCACAATCTTAGTGATAGCATCCCACTTTTGAGAAGATTATTCCTCCATCCAACATTGAAGTTGGCCTTGGCCTAAGCTTAACCTAGTTGAAAAAAATAAAAATAAACAATAACTAAGTTAATGATTGACCAAATAATTAAGAAGAATTTTAGAAGGATGGAGCTCATGTTGGAGATTAGGGTTTACTCTTGTTGTGGTTCTCTCCCTCCCGCTGCTATGAACCAAGGTCTTTATTTCAGCTTTGAGGATGTGCCATGGTGCAGAGTTTTGCCTCCATGCTTTCTCGTAAGAGTTGACCAAAGATTTCAAAAGCCCTCGTCTGCAACAAAGTAGTCTTTCCTCTATTGCGACATGTTTTTTACCGTTGTGAGTACAAGAAGGTAAGATATAGCAAGAATTCAATATGCCAATATTTTTACTATGCATAAAGTAAAGGACCATAGTCTTATAAATAACCCAAACTCTGTCTGGTTTGGTTCGTTTTTGTTTTGTTTTAGGCTAGTGTGATGGGCGAGCCACCCAGGGAGGATTTTCAAACCCCCTTTCTCCTATGTCCCAGTAACTCTTGTCAGCTCATTTTCTTGGGTGTTGGCATCGACAATGTTCACTTCACCCGAGCATAAATAGATGTCTTCTCCACAATGCATTCCCATCCATTCTCGAGCTTTTTTGCTTTGTTGCCCCCAAATCGAAGTAGATCTGACTGGGAAAAAAATTCATTTCCTCCCTTCGTTGGGGATGATGGAGGGGTTAGAAGAATCGATCCATACTCAGTGAGCTTTCAAGTATGGTTTCAAGTCTGCATGCACAAATCCATGCATGTGTTCATTCTCTAGACCCTATATCAGAGTAAATCTGATTGAAAATCTAGATCGGAAGTAGGGTTTTTGCACGAAGGAAAACAGGACTTTACAAATATTCATAAAAACCCTTATTGGCAGATCCATATTGATTTGTGTCAAGGACGAAGACTCAATGGAGAATGTCAAAAATCAGAAACAATAGTGGGAGGGACACCCAACAATAGAGCAAAGGATCATCTCAGAAGGGAAACTCTTACAAGACAAGAGGACCCTTAAAGAATACAAGATAAGCAGATGCTCCACTCTATCCTTGGTATTGGGACTACATGGAGGAATAAGAACTGGCCCTTCAACCTCCTACAATGAAATAGCTAGAGGGGGTGCAGAGCATGCAAAGGCCACAACTCTAATTGGGACATTGCTTGGGCCTTAGATAGTGGAAAATATGGAGAAACACCCACAATTAAAGATCTGGAACCCACAGGTAAATAACATGTTCTCATATTTCCATAAAGAGGTTGTAATCTGTAGATTTAATGACTTATGGCCTAAATTTTAGGACCTCTACCAATGGATCTACACAATCTAGACTACAAAATGTGACATATATGTATGCTCAGAGGGTTTCTTCGTTGTACACCCTTTTTTAAAGAAGACTACCAGAAAACTATGGAGGAAGGACTACGGTTCTAGGGAACAGTTGGGTTATTCACTATGCCCTGGTTCCTTGAATTCGACTCGTCAACTATGGAAGTAACGAAAAGGTCTCTTTAGGTTCATTTGCCTAACCTCCTACTCCGCTTTTGGCATCATCAAGTTCTTGAAGACATCATAAACACACTGGGAGTATTTTATTAAAACACGCAGTGAGAGAATAACAAAGGGGCTTTTCACATATGTCCGCATTTCTATGTAGATAGACCTTAGCAAGGAGCTGTCAGATCACATCCAACTGAACAATGGGCACATAGTTCAGATTATGAAAACAAAACCTTTAGATGTTGTGTATGTAACCAAGCATTACACTTACAAGATAGTTGCCCTGTGGCCAAAAAAAAAACAAATAAGAGGAAAGGGAAATGGCTAAAAACAAATAACTGGCAACACTCTGAGCCCCTTATTTCTAACAATGAAGAAGAGGTGGATCAAAAGGACCCGCAAGCAAAGAAAATGAAGAAATGACTAAAACAATAACACAGGAGGAGCCCCCTCCACAGGCAATAGATCTGAATCAAAACACATATATGGAAGTCACACTAATTCCTACAGTACACGAAGTAGTAGCAATGAAGAATGAGATGATACCAGGAACCAAAAGATATCATGTATTACATACCTCTAAATTAGAAAAGGAGCACACCCTTACAACAAATACAACAAATACAGCATTAGCTATTATCCAACTTGCCATAGGGGTTTGGAAGGAAGTAAAAAATAAGAAAGGGAAGAAAGGAAAAGTGGATGATTTCTACAACTATACAAGTTGTTAGGCATTCTTGCTAGTTTTTATCTTTTTTTTGCTTAGTTATGAGGGATTTAGCCACTATTGTGACAGATCCAAGTGATCCTTTATCTCTAACTACATGCTAGATATGTATCTACAAAATGTAATTTTATTTCAATTAATAATAAAATTACAATTTTTTCTGAAGAAAAAATGATTAACCAAATAAATTAAATAATTTAGAAATTAATAATATTAAATTTAATATAATAATTATAATATAATTAATTTTAAAAAATTATTTATATATATATATGATGATTGTGACAGATCCAAGTGATCCTTTATCTCTGACCACATGCTAGATATGTATCTACAAAATGTAATTTTATTTCAATTGATAATAAAATTACAATGTTTTTAGAAAAAATGATTAACCAAATAAATTAATAAAAACTTTCACTTAATTTTTTTAATAAAAGAAACTTACCCTTATAGCTTTTTATAGCTCTCTTTGAATGCTCTAATTTTTTTTAAGGTTAAGATCTTTCTTTTAAATAAATAAATAAGGATGGTTGCAAGGCAGCTAGTCCCTGCCTTGAGCAGGGAGTGAGTTCTTAGTTGATTTACTGAACTGTGGGCATCAAGTTAACTAAAAAAAGCAAGGAGTGAGTTCTCAGTTGATTTATTGAACTGTGGGCATCAGGTTAACTGAGCCTTTGTGGTGAACGACCAGAGGCTTATTTTGATGTGCTTACAAGGATTTGCAGAGCACTAATATCATTCCACATTTAACAACTTTGACCATCAGCTGACTGGAACTCGCGTCCTCATCAGCAGTTCTATCCACCTCAACCTTCAAATACTTTAACTTAATAAATTAGATACCTAGAAGTTTCGCATCCCATTAATAAAGAGAGAAACATTAGGAGAGTTAGAGATTTTACTGCAAAATGTCTTTCCAACTCTATCATAGCTTTCTTGACAGCTTTTCTTTGTTCCTTCTTTTATAATAATAAGATAGAAGGGCGAATATGTGAAGATGGGTTACACTTTTGTGAGAATCAGGGGCGGAAAACTTATAAAGTTCGGCCAAACTATTTAATAGTTCGGTTGAACTTTCTGAGAAAGTTCGGCCGAACTCGTGCTTCCGTTTAGATTGACGGCACACTGATGGCGTGGGAAAATAGAATTTTTACCGGAGATGGGAAAACTGGCAACAAAAGTTCGGCCGAACTTTGAGTTCGACCGAACTAGTTGCTATAAATAAATTGGTCGCAAAGTTTATTTGCTTACCGCATTTTTGTGTGTCTGTTTGTTTGCGTGTTTTTCTATCTATGCTGCTGTTGGTCTGTTTGTTCGCACGTTTTTGTATGTGCTGCTGCTTTCGTTCGCGTTGTTGGTTTGCGGCGACTTCAAGCGACTTCAATACCAGGTATCTGTCCTGCTCTTTATTCAACAAATTCGGCATGCCCTTTATCTGTGTTACTAGTTATGTACCTGTGATCCTGTAACTATCCTGTATTACTAATAGTTGATAGAGTCATAGATTATGGAATAACAGTAACCATTGATCTCTTAGAGGTTGTGATTTGGTACCCTATAAGATTACATTAACAGATTCGATTCGTTTTGTATGCTAGCCAGTTTCGTTTTGTATTGAGTGCTAGTAGTTAAACCACCATAGATGCATGCAATCTTGATAAATTATTTGAAGTAAGAGAGATTTCGTTATCACAACATTGTCACCTCTACTTCTGGGTAGTCACAGAGGTCTAGCACGCAATAATTTCTTCTCTAAGTTGAAGCCTGTTGTTTACTATGTCATGTACTCATCAAATTATGAGTTTACTTATAGCTAGATTGAAGGCATCGTTGATTCCTGTCACGTAGGCTTGGGTGCTACCTGTTGCTTCAACTGTAGGAGTGATGTTAGATGTATCATGTGAATGTCAAGATTTAAATATTTAACCGTGGTAAATATCATATGCACTACAAAATTACCCAAATTAATACATCATTCTATGGAATTTTTGTTATTTTTGTGAAGGTGAATAATGCATGCATGATAAATACCTCCAGATGTAATGAAATAGCCATCCATATGTTTACATCATAAACCCAACATTGGACTTCAACTAGACACAGTACATCATCATGACTAAATTACATATTTGTAGCCCCAAATTCCGTGAAACACGGGAACAAGAGGCTCACAAAATATCCAATTAAAATTCATATTCTGAGCACTTTATTGGGAAAATATTATATACTAGTATTTGATATGATGGAAACAAAGTTTGTTTTTTGGCAGGAATGGTAAACTGTACTTCTCCTCAATTGCCTTTAGTATAGTTTTAATATACTCTAATGCCTAGTCAAGATCATAAAAAATGATATTCTGCTAGCATTCTTCAAGGGAAATTTCTACTTTGAAGGGCCTCTTTTTTCTGAGTTTAAGGGCAAGACATGGGTCAAAATAACCTCTTTATTGTTTTTGTAAACCTTTTAACATTTTCCAATCTGCTAAGTGTTTTAAGAACTGAAACAAGGGCTAGCTTCCATCATGATCAGTAGCCATGATTAGGTTCAGTAGTTGTGATTAGGTAGGTGCAGATATCGCTATGTTACCCTTTCTGCCATGTTTCCTTTCAACCATTTCTTTTATAATGTAACTAGTTTTTAGTATCATTTTCTGTCATTTCTTTTATAATCTAACTAGTTTTTAATATTATGATAGTTGGATTCATTACATTCAATTTCATAATCTAGTTAAGATTCTAATTTCATATTATTTAGAGCTAATCATATCTTATTTTGAAATATAGTCTAGCTGCTATTTCACTAACATGGTAGCTATATTCACTCATCTCATTTCATATTTTAGTTTCTTTGTTTTCAGTCGTTGGGCATGCTTACTCCCTGTCCTAAAATTATTCTCTTATAGGCATTGATTTAAAAAAATGCTCGACACATAATGGCATAATATTTGTAAAATATATAATCATGCAGTCCCTATTTTTAACTTTATAAAAATAACTCAATGGAGTTACCTCAATTTCACACCGATGTAACATGACTCACACAACAAGCTGATATATAATAATTTACAAACTATTCAATCTATTCATACAAAATAAAAGTAACTAGAATTATCACAAGCCTGTAATATCTTGTTACAACAATTGAATGGCTTATGTTTAGCATTTTTCCACTCTTCATATATTTACAAGAATTACAACCTAGGAAGACTAGCAAAAAATTGCAAAGTTTTAACCAAAATTCTAAGCACAGAAACATAAAAGTAGTTAGATTAGCAAGTACACATACAAAAAATAAATCCTAAATACTACATCCAAAAATTTTGTTGAACAAAAAAAGAAATAAATAATAACATAAATACTCTGCCAAATCAGAAGGCATTGCAGACAGAACAAAGTATCAACAACGTGCACATGGAAGCAATTTATCAAGAGGTTCCATACAGATAACTTCAATGGAAACACACTCACCTGAAATCTTCCCTTTATTAGTCTCAATGGTTGGACCATCATTGCTGGAATTTCCAAAAGCATCCTCTCATCTACCCTAATTAGTGTAGATCCATGCAACACCATGGAATTGTTGGAAATCTCCTTGATATTACTAGATTTAACTGAGTCCAATGTTGATTCATCAGGCGGTTTAGATTTATCCTCTGAAGATACAAAACCATGCTCTAAATCATCCTTTTTATCTTTAATGATTTCAAAATCACTTCTAGTTCCTTCATCTTCATGTCCTTCTTCAAGCAAACTTTCTTGTGGCAATAACAAAGAAGTATTTGTAGGAAGAGAATTTCCCATTGAACTTATTCCTCCTCCCTTCGATGTTATGTTTACCCATAGGTTGAAAATCATCATAATTTGTAGTTTCTCCTTTATGTGATGTTCCACTGTAGTTCCTCTTGACATGATGCCATGGACCCTCCAGATATATGCTCTAGTTAGATTTCTCTCTCTCATCTATCATTTCTTCTTGAAGGAAGGTGGTCATTCATTAGGAGGGACTTTTACCATTTTGTAGTTATGATTTTGATTATTAATTTGTGGGATACTAATATGAATCAAATGGTTATCTAAATGATTGACCGATCTTCATTGTATTCTTGTTCTCTCACTTTACTTGGGAGGTTAGTCTTTGATCCTAGTCCAATGGGACCTCCTCTAAGGCCTTAGTATTATAATAAGGATAATACTATTGAAGCTCTAATTGAAGTAGGATGGCCATGATATTCCATACTTTCCACTTTCCATCACTCCCTCTATTCCATATCCATTCTTCAGGAAAATAATCTTTGATCATGGAGATTGACACACTCATCCCCATCCTTGTGTTTGGGCCAAAGAAAATTGCACTAGAGTTTCATGCATCTAAATGAATGATGAAAGAAAATAAATCCACGATAAAGGAAAAACGAAAAACAAAAAAATGGTTGGGACAAAAATTAGTGTGTGGGAAAAATCCTAGTATGAGCTTTACCCCATAGTCATCACCTAATTCCTAGAGCACTTGATGCTCCACACATAAAAGGAGCCCTGTATTGTTCCAACCTTAACAAGCAATAAACTGCCTCATCCTAAGGAATTATAAATGCTCAATCTCTCAAATGCAAGATTGGGCTCCTGAGCCATGCACCCATAACAAGAAAATATGATAAAATAGTAAAAGGCACACTAGAGGGGTGGAAAACGCAAGATAAGGAAAGGGAAAACTCATGCCTCCATGATTGCTTTATCTGTGTTAGTAGTTATGTACATGTGATCCTATAACTATCTTGTATTACTAATAGTTGATAGAGTCATAGATTATGGAATAACAGTAACCATTGATCTCTTAGAGGCTATGATTTGGTACCTATAAGATTGAACACTATGTATATATAAGCTAGTAGATTACATAAACAGGTTTGATTCCTGGTATGATTACCATTCATTATAGTGCTTCTATATTCACAATACAAGTAAGAGTGAACACCATGTGATTATAGATTCAACTTATATAAAAGCTATAGTATAAGGAAATCTAGAAGTCCAAGCATAGTGATGGAAACATAAGCAATAGAGTAATTAGCCTAATCAGTGATATTGGTCTAATTCAACATATGGGGTTTATAGTCACACACTATCCTGTAATTCACTAGTATCTGTTACTTATACCATAACTTTATGAATATTATATGGAAATCATAGTGCTTAATACAGGTATCACTGTTTACTGTAATGCAAAGGGTCATTTTAGATTTATAACCATTCATAGTTCTACATGATGCTTATGATAGCTACTTGCTATTTTTTTTCTATTACTTACAGCTTGTATATAAGGGTGTAGTATCAGTGAGCTTTGAAAATCTTGTATTAGAAGCTTATGAAGCGGATATGTTTGTTATATGTATGCAGTATTCAACATATTCGGCATACTCTTTATCTATGTTAGTAGTTATGTACCTATGATCCTGTAACTATCTTGTATTACTAATAGTTGATAGAGTCATAGATTATGGATTAACAGTAACCATTGATCTCTTAGAGGTTGTGATTTGGTACCCTATAAGATTGAACACTATGTATATATAAGCTAGCAGATTACATGAACAGGTTCAATACCTGGTATGATTACCATTCATTACAGTGCTTCTATATTCACAATACCAGTAAGATTGAACACCATGTGATTACAGATTTAACTTATATAAAAGCTATAGTATAAGGAAATCTAGAAGTCCAAGCATAGTGATGGAAACATAAGCAATAGAGTAATTAGCCTAATCAGTGATATTGGTCTAATTCAACATATGGGGTTTATAGTTCTTGCTTATTCATTACGGGTATTCCTGGGAGCTTATAGCTAGTATTACAGAACACTCTTATGCATGATTTATTCCTTAATACATGGGATTTATAGACCCTTTTTACGTAATAAGGTAAGCTTAAGCTCTTATAGAGGTAGTTTACATAATATCATTGTATTCCATAGGTATAAGTACATCCATAATCTCTAATGTGGTGAACATGATATCATTACATCATTACAGATAAGCTAATGCGATTAACTTCTTACGGTAATACCATTACAGTTTACTCTATGTAAGTGTACACTAGTTCATTTGATTACTAGTATCATACCGAACCAAGGATTGGCCAAAAACCATATAGAAAGGGAGTAAAACTTTGTGCCCCAATGTTTCTGTAACCTGAACTAATCAACCTTAATATAACCTGAACTAATCAACTTGAATTTATACCTTCTGAGTTAGCCATGTTAACCTTAATATAACCTGAACTAATCAATGTGTTATTTTGTACCATGTGTTATTGTGTACCATGTAGCTAGAAATATTAAACTGGATATAAGTTTATGACACTTATGACAAGTGTATTGTTTTTTCATCCTTATGTTCTTTTTCATTATTATGTCTTTAGGTTTCGAGTAGGTGACACGAGTCCCTTTATCCCTCTATTATAAGTGGGGTATGGTTTGCTTGACAATTATGACAAGTGTATTGTTTTTTCATCCTTATGTTCTTTTTCATTATTATGTCTTTAGGTTTGGAGTAGGTGACACGAGTCCCTTTATCCCTCTATTATAAGTGGGTTATGGTTTGCTTTGTCTCATTTTTATGGTATAGTGATTTGTGATCCAGAGCAAACTTTTTAGTAATTTCAACTTCAAAATTTTGATTTTTAACTAAGAAGTTAACATCTTTATGCTCACACATATTTTTTATAACATATGTAATAGATATACCTTAATATAACCCAGGAACTAATCAACCTGAACTTATACCTTCTGAGTTAGCCATGTTAACCTTAATATAACCTAAACTAATCAATATGTTATTTTGTACCATGTGTTATTGTGTACCATGTAGCTAGAAATATTAAACTAGATATAAGTTTATGACAATTAGGACAAGTGTATTGTTTTTTCATCCTTGTGTTCTTTTTCATTATTATGTCTTTAGGTTTGGAGTAGGTGACACGAGTCCCTTTATCCCTCTATTATAAGTGGGTTATGGTTTGCTTGACAATTATGACAAGTGTATTGTTTTTTCATCCTTATGTTCTTTTTCATTATTATGTCTTTAGGTTTGGAGTGGGTGACACAAGTCCCTTTATCCCTCTATTATAAGTGGGTTATGGTTTGCTTTGTCTCATTGTTATGGTATAGTGATTTGTGATCCAGAGCAAACTTTTTAGTAATTTCAACTTTAAAATTTTGATTTTTAACTAAGAAGTTAACATCTTTATGCTCACACATATTATCTTTGCTTTTTATTCTCTATTACACACAGATATATATATGTGTGTGTGTGTGTGTGTGTGTGTGTGTGTGTGTGTGTGTGTGTGTGAAGAGATGATCCCATTTTCTTAAACTTTATTCATAGATCAAATGTCATTTAAATACAAGATTTATCATAATGTACAATGATTCATTCCATATTATTTATAAAAAATTTCATTAAAAAATGAACCCTTTAAATGATGAACCTAGTTAATGCTTCTTCTTCATGAAGAAGACTACTTGATCTTTCAATTTGAATTTGATGATGGTCCTTTGTTATCTTTCTTGACTACTTCAAATTATTGACACAATCATATGCTTCTTGTTACTCTTTCTATTCCTTCCTTATATTATATTCTCCCCCTTAGATATTGTGTACTCTCCCACATAGATATTGTACTCAATTTTGATGGTCCTTTGTTATCTTTCTTGAATACTTCAAATTATTGACACAAGCATATGCTTTTACCTTAATATCTTGTAGAGCCCAGTTCATCCAAAACACTCAAAAAGAAGTAACTACTATGTATTCCACTTCTACTCTAGATAGAGAAAGTAACGACTCTTTCTTGCTTAACCATTAAACCAAAGACTCTTCTAAGTAGAATTATACATTGTCCACTTGTACTAAATTCACAAGCCTAGTTGAATCTCTATATGTTGCCAATGTAAATTTCTCACAAGTAACTTTGTCAATGTAAATTTCTCAACTTCGACAAGTTTTATAGGCAGAGTCTATAAAGGGCCAGGTAGCCTCTGGATCTCATCTTTTATGGAAGGTGACATATCTAGTAAATGACCCTACAGTCAATCTCTGGAATAGATCTAAATAGAAGTTCTTCATTTTAATATCCATAAAACACAACCACTTTAAGGTAAAATGTTTACATGCACGTCATTTCTCCCACAAACTAAAGGCTTCCTCCCATTAATTTTAGATGTGAATTCTACCATAAAAATTTTAAGTCAAACTTTAAGATAAACCATGCACATGTCATTTGCAATAAATGTCAATTTAATATCTAAATTCACATATGTTTAGTGGTGTCATTATTTCACTTCCGATATTATGTTGCTTACCTTGATGAACAGGTGGAACTCTGCTGGGAGGCCTCTCTGTTTTTTGACTCTTTGCTCATACTGTCAAAGGTTGTTATATGTTATATTGGCTATACT
This sequence comes from Pinus albicaulis, assembly GCA_034641835.2. Taxonomy (NCBI): domain Eukaryota; kingdom Viridiplantae; phylum Streptophyta; class Pinopsida; order Pinales; family Pinaceae; genus Pinus; species Pinus albicaulis. The sequence goes on from CM076581.1 coordinate 1,490,766,704, forward strand.
GTATATTTATTAGACTACATATGTTCATATAGAACTTGAAAATAGTATGATGGAAACCAAACATAATAATTTATTAGGACATCACAACTTTCTAATCAGTTATTAGACTACATATCTTCATATAGAACTTGCAAATAGCATGATGGAAATGTGAACTAATTAGTTATTAGACTACATATCTTCATATAGAACTTGCAAATAGAATGATGGAAATGTGAACTTGCAAATAGTATGATGGAAATGTGGATCTCAAATAAAAGTCATGATTAATGCTTCTAGAAACCAAACATAATAATGTATTAGGACATGCTCCTTTAACTTGAAAATAGTACATGGTAGAAATGTGGATCTCACGACTCTTCATGATTAATGCTTCTAGAAAACAAACATAATTTAATGTATTAGGACATGCTCCTTTAGGCTTGGTGGAATTACCTTTGCTTTCATGATTAATGCTTCTAGAAACCAAACATAATTTAATGTATTAGGACATAATTTAATGTATTAGGACATGCTCCTTTAGGCTTGGTGGAACTACCTTTGCTTTTTATTTCTCTCTTACACACACACACACACACATATATATATAATAAGAGATGATCCCATTTTCTTTTTTATTCATAGATCAAATGTCATTTAAATACAAGATTTATCATATTGTACAATGATTCATTCCATATTATTCATAAATTCATAATGTACAATGATTCATTCCATATTATTCATAAATTTTTTCATTAAAAATGAACCCTTTAAATGATGAACCTAGTTAATGCTTATTCTTCATGAAGAAGACTACTTGATCTTTCAATTTGAATTTGATGATGGTCAGGTTTGTTATCTTTCTTGACTACTTCAAATTATTGACACAATCATATGCTTCTTGTTACTATTTTTATTCCTTCCTTATATTGTATTCTCCCTCTTAGTTATTGTGTACTCTCCTACATATATATTGCACTCAATTTTGATGGTCCTTTGTTATCTTTCCTGACTACTTCAAATTATCAAATTATTGACACAATCATATAGATATTGCACTCAATTTTGATGGTCCTTTGTTATCTTTCTTGACTACTTCAAATTATTGACACAATCATATGCTTTTTGTTACACTTTCTATTCCTTTCTTATATCTATTCTCCCCCTAGATATTGTGTACTCTCCCACATAGATAAATTGCACTCAATTTCATAGGCTCTTCTTTTGAAGTCAAATATATTGTTTTTTACCCCTTAGATATTGTGTACTCTCCCACATAGATATTGCACTCAATTTTTATGGTCCTTTGTTATCTTTCTTGACTACTTCAAATTATCAAATTATTGACACAATCATATAGATATTGCACACAATTTTGATGGTCCTTTGTTATCTTTATTTACTTCAAATTATTGACACTTGATCATATAGATATTGCACTCAATTTTGATGGTCCTTTGTTATCTTTCTTAACTACTTCAAATTATTGACACTTGATCATATAGATATTGCACTCAATTTTGATGGTCCTTTGTTATCTTTCTTGACTACTTCAAATTATTGACACAATCATATGTTTTTTGTTACTCTTTCTATTCCTTCCCACATAGATATTGCACTCAATTTCATAGGCTCTTATTTTGAAGTCAAATATATTGTATTCTCCCCCTTAGATATTGTGTACTCTACCACATAGATATTGCGCTCAATTTCATAGGCTCTTTTTTTGAAGTCAAATAAGTGGCAATAATTTACAAGAACTATCCCTAATTTGTTTCTCACATGTTCAAATGGTTCTCTAACAAGATAATTTACAAGAACTATTCCTAATTTGTTTCTCACATATTCAAATGCTTCTCTAACAAGAGGCTTTGAAGGATCTACAACCTTCGGTTGAAGGATGAAGGGCAAGGACCTTCAAAGTACAACCAAAGGTTGAAGGATCTACAACCAAAGGTTGAAGATCATTAAACCAAAGTTTTAATAATACAACCTTGAGTGATTCCACGGGTCCTCTACACCCTTCACATGGTAAAATTGGGATAGGTCTAGTGTTTACTTTTACAAGTTTTATAGGCAGAGTCTGTAAAGGGCCAGGTAGCCTTTGGATCTCATGTTTTATGAAAGGTGACATATCTATTTAATGCCCCTACAGTCAATCTCTGAAATGGATCTAAATAGAAGTTCTTCATTTTAATATCCATAAAACACAACCACTTTAAGGTAAACTATGTACATGTGTCATTTCTCCCACAAACTAAAGGTTTCCTCTAATATCCATAAAACACAACCACTTTAAGGTAAACTATGTACATGTGTCATTTCTCCCACAAATTAAAGACTTCCTCCCATTAATTTTAGATGTGAACTCTACCATAAAATTTTGAAGTCAAACTTTAAGATAAACAATGCACATGTCATTTACCTCATGATCTTGTGTCATTTTTCTTATGCATTTGCAATAAATTTCGATTTAATATATATATTTTTATTGAATTTGTTTTTTTTGGGGATAAGAAAACCATAAAATATGGTTGAAAAATGGAAATTATGCATAGAAGTTTCTTGCTATCCCAATCCAGGGAAAGCAGTGATTACATATGTGCATTCCAATATTGCGACTAGAAAAGTCGTCCAAAGGAAAATGAATATATCGAGAAGAACAACAAACAACGAAGCATATTATATTGGATTGATAGAAGGCTTGGGAACATCGATGAAGTATGGATCAAATGGAATTGTAGTTTTCACCAATTCTGAGCTTGTGTGCAACCAAATGAATGGCATGTGCCAAGTTAAAAAGGAGGCTAAAAGAACTACATGGAATAGCAAACAATATTGTTAGCCAATTTCAATTTTTTAGTATAAGGCATTGTACAAATGTGAATAAGATGTATGTTGATCTATTGTGTGGGACAATGCCAATTCATGATTCATCTATCAAAGATGAATTAGAATTATACAGAGCAATGCCAATGCAAGATTCATCTCTCAAAGATGAATTGGTTTTGAGATGCTCTTCTTCAAAAATTCAAGATTCATCTCTCAAAGATGAATTAGTGTTGAGACGCTCCCCTTCAAAATTTATTGATGGACATTGTAACATATCTTGGATATGTTTGTGTTGTGTACTTATAAATGCGTCTTTTTTAATGACCATGTGTTTTTTCAATCATATACCAAGTGTGCTCCCACCACACCATGTAAGCGCAACTTGGTGAACTTCACATTTGCAACAAGTGAACTTCACGTTTTTATAAAATTAAAATGCGGGGACTTCAAGAAATTTTTGTTTAAATGGAGTTTCACGCTTATTTTTTAATGACCATGTGTTTTTTTCAATTTTATACCAAGTGTGCTCCCACCATGTAAAGCGCAATTTGGTGAACTTATCATTTTTATAATTTCTTTTTTGCTTAAATTGAGTTTCACACATCAATTATTACTTTGAAAGTTGTGTTCTACATAATTTGTGTACACTAAATTACAAATTGATTTTCTGAAATCTATTTTGTGTAAATGTCCACCAATAGATATATATATCATGGAGGATGAATGACGAAGATCAGCCGAATCCCATATGGAGGTTCAGGGATCGGGGGATGTTCATGGTATTTAAATATAATCTTAAATCTCCATACATGTGTGTACATATGGAATTGATTTTTTATCAACTTTGTGAGTTAAATTAGTTGTTAATAAGTTTCATTTTTTATTTTTTAGGAGCTAAGAGGAGAAGGGTCTCTACTCCATCCATGGAGCATGCCCATGGTTCACCTAGTCGTGGTATGGTTCATGCAATTTAATCAATGAATATGTATATGTATTTATATGTACACATGAATGTATTTTTCAATTGATTATAAATTCGTATTTGTTTATGAAGCTTCTCTCTCGTCTCGAGAGGTTGGTGGTGGTTCAAATCCACTTAGAGGGCCATCAATGAGTGGTAGCAGGTTGCGTGAAGGGGGTGATATTTATTCCCCCGAAGGCCAATCAACGGCTGCTGGTTCTCAGCAGGGTCATTTTGGGTCTGGTTCTCAGCAGGGTCGTTCTGGGTCTGGTTCTCAGTAAGGTCATGTTGGAGAAGATGCTAACCAACCACGTCAAGGTTTCCATCAATTTCAATATTTTTTTCATTAAATTTGTACAACTATTTTTACATGTGTTTTTTATAATATACGAAATTTTATATATATTGATGTAGAGGCCGAAAATGTTCCAACTAGTGGTCAAAATAGACACAGGGCAGACCACTACATTCAAGAAGAAGGTTGTCTACCCAGCACAACTTATCCGGCCAACATTTCTGATATACCATGGGAAACAAGCATGGCGCAATGCACCTTACAAAGGTGTGAAAAACTTCATACAAAATTGCAGAGAGATCTCGTGGCTTTGACTCTACCTGCTGAGAGTCGACAAAGCCTTGAAATAGTTACACATTCATTGGGAAAAATTGTAAATGTGTACAAAACTCCTGGGCCAACGACTGATACATTTGTAGAAGTGATGAGAAAGAGAAAGGAAACAGTAATGGGTCCAGATAAATGGGAGGATGTAAAACGAAAAGTTACAAAAGATGTAGCCAAGTCAATGTTTAATTTCAAGGAAGGGCCAAAAAGAAAAATGTTGAAGGTGCAATATTTCAAGCACTCAAATATAGCTCGCTATTTGTATGATAGGCACCTTGCGGCCTATGGAAGGCTCCCATGGAACGACGAGGTTCCTGTTTATTTTGCACAATTTTTTTACGCAGAATTTTTTTTGGGTATGAAACCCAACTACAATAACCTTCTGTCAGAATTTTTTGGTCCAGGGAAAGGTCGATTATATGACCGTAAGGGAGCTAAGCGAGATGTGGATTTGCCTCGCCATGAGCCGCCATTGGTGAGTCGACCTTTTAGGATTGAAACTCTGCGGTCAGAGATGGATGTGACTTCTCAAATAAGTTGAGAAGCAAGGGATGTCATGATCGACAATGTTTACAGTGGATTGGGTGTAGTCGATGTTTGTTTAAATCGACAAAGACCACGTGAAAATTTACGTTCCAATTTTGTGTATCGTACAGATGAAGAGATTGACAACATGAATGTTGAAGATCTCCGAATATATGCAAAAAATTGTCGCAATGGTTTGCAAGACCTAATTCTTCATGAGGAAGAGGGCACTAGAACGGTATGTGTTAATGACTTTAGGGTTTGAAATTATTTTAACATACATATACGTCTGTACAATTTGTAATAAATACATGTGTATGTACATGTATACATTTATTTGTATGTACATTAATCTAACAAAAAAATATGATTATATGTTAAAACACCATTTGCATTTCTCACACATGATGCATGACGAAAATGTTAATATCACGTTCGGGACTTCTGGCTCAAACAATGCAGATGGGTCTGACCATCAAGATATGTTGGCAAATGTTAGTGTTTTTTAAGTAATATTTTAAAATTTAAATAATTGTGCACACATGTACATGTATGTATATATAATTATAAAATGTTTTAACAGATACTGATTCCGTTCGATGTTTTTGGGATGGAGGCACCTTCTTCTTCCTTGGGAGATGTACCTTCTACATCCTTAGGAGATGAGCCACAAGTATGGACAATTTTTCACTTTTAAAATTTATGTTTAAAAGTTATATATATATATATATATATATTCCACCTCAAAAAGTTTCATTAATATATATATATATATATACATCTAACTGTATGTGTATATTGTACAGTTTACCATTGCATATGTTCTTATGGGGGCGGAACTTGTTCATCAAATGGAGAGGGAATCTCATGAGGTATTGCATGATTTTTTTGTTATATTTTGTTTTTTACGTGAATTTCTAGATAAATATTCTCACTCATTTTTAAAAAATCAAATTTTAATGTTCAAGTACATGTGCATTGTGTATGTAGGTTTCCCATGATGCTTCGCATGATAGTGCGTGGATTGAGACCCTGAAAGGAAAGACGCTAGATCCGTCTCTATTTGATGGACATGATTTGTAGATTTGATTTCAAGATTTAGATGGTCTTAAAATTTCTTTGTTATATATGATCTAGATGCATAGTTTGATACTTGTTAGATATACAACTTTTTGGACATATTTTATTACATTGTTAATATAATTTGTTTTGTTTCAAAAAGTTAATTTTTGGATGGTTTTAGTACTTTTGGCATGTGAATGTGAAGTAATGTTGTCATCTATAAATTAATGTTGTCATCTGAACTACATTTGGCATGTTATGTAATGATGTGTTATAATTTGTTTTGTTTTTTAAATTTAAGTTTTGTTTTGCTTCTGAACTACATTTGGCATGTTATGTAATGATGTGTTATAATTTTTTTTGTTTTTAAAATTTAAGTTTTGGATGCTTGGAGTACATTTGGCATGTGAAGTAATGTTGTGATCTATAATTTTTTGTTAAATTAAAAGTTAAAATTTTTGGATGGTTTCAATCTACATTTGGCATGTGATATAATGTTAAATGTTTTTATTGGATAGTTGAACTATAATTGGCATGGCATGTGAAGTAATGTTATGTATGATATAATCAAAAAGTTTTTAAAACTCAAGCTTTGGATGGTTTCAATCTACATTTCGCATGTGATATTTAATGTTTTAAATGTTTACTGTTTTAATGTTGCATGATATATAATCAAAAAGTTTTTAAAACTTAAGTTTTGGATGGTTTCAATCTACATTTGCCACATGTGGTATATAATGTTAAATGTTTCTATTGGATCTAGTTGAACTATAATTGGCATGGCATGTGAAGTAACGTTGCACAATATATATAATCAAAAAGTTTTTAAAACTCAAGTTTTGAATGGTTTCAATCTACATTTCGCATGTGATATTTAATGTTTTAAATGTTTAATGTTTTAATGTTGCACGATATATAATCAAAAAGTTTTTAAAAGTTTTGGATGGTTTCAATCTACATTTGGCACATGTGGTATAATGTTAAATGTTTCTATTGGATAGTTGAACTATAATTGGCATGGCATGTGAAGTGATGTTGCACGATATATATAATCAAAAAGATTTTAAAACTCAAGTTTTGGATGATTTCAATCTACATTTCGCATGTGATATTTAATGTTTTAAATGTTTAATGTTTTAATGTTGCACGATATATAATCAAAAAAAATTTAAAACTTAAAAGTTTTGGATGGTTTCAATCTACATTTGGCACATGTGGTATATAATGTTAAATGTTTCTATTGGATAGTTGAACTATAATTGGCATGGCATGTGAAGTAATGTTGCACAAATCCCTTTAATTTTGATTTAATGTTAAATGTTTTTTAAATGTAAATCCATTTAATTTTGATTTGATGTTAAATGTTTTAAATGTTTTGATATAATGTTAAATGTTTTGATCTAAGTTTTTGATGGTTTCAATCTACATTTGGCCTATGGAAGACCCCATGCGTAGACAATGGATGCGTTGCAGAAGGGGAGGTGGGGGTAGGGATTGAGGGGGCAAGAGTGCTGGCCCTCGCCCTCCTCTTTCCATCCATGACATAGGTAGCCACCCTCCTCTAGCAAGCAATGAAGCATAATTTCAGTTCACCAGTGCTATGTTCAGACCGCGAATTATGGCGACCATTTCCATCTCTTTTCAGGAGGAGCCACAAGATCAAGGTGCTTCTAGTTCTAGGAGGTGGTGGAGAAATTCCACCATCCCAACCCATCAACTCCAGGACACCAGAAAGTTGGCAGCTCTTCCAGTCAAATCCACCTCGACGAGCTCCAACAGCGATGGCATGAATAGCGACAACTCCTCCCAGCACTCCAAGGGAGTAGATGATGATCTGGAGGACTACGGTTGTCCAATTGTGGATGAGAATCCTCCTACACACATTGATAACTAGCCTAATGTCAGGTCCTCTTTAGCTTTTTCTCAGTTATGGGCAGTCCCTTTTCTGTTTTTTTTATTCATACCCCCTCTGGTGTTGGCTAGTTAGGCAACCCAGGAGACGGGTCTCGCTATGTATATTATGTTCATTACAGTTATATATGTGTAAATCCTTTAATTTTGATTTAATGTTAAATGTTAAATGTTTTGATATAATGTTAAATTTTTTTATCTAAGTTTTGGATGGTTTAAATCTACATTTGGCCTAGATGGAAGACTCCCATGTGAACTATTGTTTTTATTGAATAAAAAACAGTAAAGAAGTAGTTGTATATATGTAAATCCCTTTAATTTTGATTTAATGTTATTTAAATGTTAAATTTTTTTATCTAAGTTTTGGATGGGTTCAATCTACATTTGGCCTAGATGGAAGATACTCCTATTTGAAGTATTGTTTTGATATATTCAAAAAGATTAAAGTAGTTATATGTAAGTCCCTTTAATTTTGATTTAATGTTAAATGTTTCAAGATATAACATGTTAAATGTTTTGATTTAAGTTTTGGATGGTTTCAATCTACATTTGGCCTAGATGGAAGACTCCCATGTGAAGTATTGTTTTGATTTAATAAAAAAGAGTAAAGAAGTAGTTATATGTAAATCCCTTTAATTTTGATTTAATGTTAAATGTTAAATGTTTTGATATAATGTTAAATGTTTTGATCTAAGTTTTGGATGGTTTCAATCTACATTTGGCTTAGATAGAAGACTCCTATGTGACTTGTAAATTGTTTTGATTTAATCAAAAAAATTTTAAAACTCAAGTTTTGGATGGTTGAAGTATATTTGGAATCTTAAGATTGCTTTTGATCTCTACATAGCCTTGTTTGAATGAAAAAATTTCCAATGGGAAGAACATAGCTTTTCAATGCAACTAACCATGTATCAATTGAGCTGTAATTGAAAAAAGAGTTTAAAGAAGTAGATATATGTACAAATTATCCCTTTAATTTTTATTGGAAATATAAGTCTAGTACATATATGTTTTTTGAATTTGGGTCAATGTCATTAATGCACTCAAATAGGTAGCCTTGTTGATTTATAATTTGGTAAATTGATGACATTCAGTTAATTGCATTCTAGAACATAGAACATATATCCGACCATTGGACAGACAAATTTTGTACTAGATTTTCAATCAGGAATAGAGATGTGGGTCAAATCCCACCAAAAGTTGGAGAAGTGCTCCGAGTCTCTTGTCTGAAAGGAATCTTCGTACAAAAATATACTATGGATGATTTATTTACATTGCATAGATACTTTTTACCAGAAAATCTCACAAGAAAAATTGGGCACATTAAGTTCGTGTATATATCCAATACGATTTTTCATCAATGCACATAGAAAAACTACTTTTAGTTAAAATTGCATTCTAGAACATATATATTGAGTACATTTAAATAATTTTTCATCAATGCACATAGTAAAACTACTTGAACAATTAATTTCATTCTAGAATGTATATATATCCAATATGTAAGTAACATTTTTCATCAATGCACATTGAACATATCCGACCATTGGACAAACAAATTTTGTACTAGATTTTCAATCAGGAATAGAGATGTGGGTCAAATCCCACTAAAAGTCAGAGAAGTGCTCCGAGTCTCTTGTATGAAAGGAATATTAGTACAAAACTATACTACGGATGATTTATTTACATTGTGGATACTTTTTACCAAAAAATCCAACTAGTTTTTCATCAATGCACATAAGAAAAACTAGTTCCAGTTAATTGCATTCTAGAACATATATATTGAGTACACGTGAATCATTTTTCATCAATGCACATGGTAAAACTACTTGAACAATTAATTTCATTCTAGAACATATATATATATATATATCCTTGATACATGTAACATTTTTCATCAATGCACATGTATATATCCTTGATACTTTCAGTTGATACTAGAGCACGTGCACATGTACCAAAACAATTTGTACATGTGCAAACACTTGCACAAATAACATAAGCAGCTCAATTTTTAGTTTCAAGTGTACTGGAAGTTCTAAAACATATTTAATCTAAAGAGAATAAATTGTTGGGCAATTCAATCAAAAAAATTCCAATGGAATGCCATCTTCAATAATCCGTTCATGATCGGATTTTGACATTTTCCATTTCTTAATTTTTGTTTTTCTCTTTGATTGAACCTCTATCAACTTTATGCGTGCTGCACACACCAAGTGACTATATTGACAACTTATGGAATCAGGTTCATAGTCTTCAAAGTAAACAAAGTCCCCACTTTGATTAGTTTGTTTGAAAAAATAACCTTTCAGTATAATAGATCCTCTGTCATATTGAAATCTGTGATCATTATAGTTTTCTAATAATTTCATTTTTCGTTTAGTGCAACGCATCAAATAATACTTAACATTTTCATCGTTGTCAATAGGTGCAATTATAGCAAAAACATCTCCTGCACAATAAAACAAACTTTTAAACAAAATTATACATATTTAAATTTATTTCTAGATCTTTAAATCATTAGAAAGCAATTCAAATGTTACCTTCTCTAACAAGATCAGAAACTTGATCACCATCGGATGATATTGTAGTTTCCTCTGATTGCATTTCTTCAAACATTGCAACAGACATTTTTCCCTTTGTATTTAGCTCTGTATGTTTCCAATCGTTCACATACATTTCGTTTTCACAAACGTCATTGGATTTTGTGTTGTCTATGCAAACATCACAAAAACAAGAATATTTTCTTTTATCCAATGCAAACACATTTCTGGACGACTTTGTTTTAATTGAATGCAATTTTCGAGTCCCTTTTATTGTTTCAACGTCATTTCCAATTGATCTATCTATGTCTTCGATCCCAATATGCTAGAAAAACCTTTATATGGAAAATTAAAAGAAGAATTTGTAAATATGATCTATCAAAATACAATCAAAGATAATCATTGCACGATAAATGTACACAATGTTTAAAATTAGATTTCCAATAAAAATTAAATTGAATGTACCTTTGCACTTCCCTTGATGGGTTAGTCTCATGGTTTAGAGCAACGATGCACCATTGAACAACTTCTTTAGCGTTCACAAGTCAGCTTGCAGAGGGGTTCATTTGATATCTTCGGAGTGCTCATTTTATGCATGCTCCTGCACCGTCATGTTCTCCTTTTCCATGGCCAGTCTCAAAGAAATTCCAACAATGTTTAATGCAGGTTTTCTTATGAAGACAACACAGCCAAAAGAATGATCGTGCATATTTGAATTGACCTGCGCATCCGTCTGACCATATCCAATGTTCATTGAATGTTATTCCACAATTTTTCAATGAATCATAAATTCTTCCAAAACAATGTTGTACAAAACATGTATCATGTGTACGATCGTCACTGATATAAAAGTGATATTCTTTAATGATATGTTGATTTTCACTCATGCTTTCTATATGATCGACATTTTGTTTAGCATGTCTATATAGAATATGGACGAGCATGGAGACTTGGTCAGAATGATAGTATTCACTCTGAATTTCTTTTTGTGGAACAAATGTGTATTTTTCTGCAAAATCAATCACTGACAAAATGGTCCCTGGTGGAAAAACTTCACGAGATTTTTTGAATTGCAAGTCTTGCCATCGAGCTCTATGGGAATGCTTGGTGTATTTGTAAATTTCTGCCTCAAACTTTCTCAAAAAGTCTATCAGAAAAATTTTTGTCTTCTCGTAATTCGATTATTTTAACACTATTTGCACCTTGAATTGATGTACCGATATATTCATATCTCTTCCATTTCACTTTCATGTTGGACAATGATTGATCATTTATATCAATACGATATTTGTTTTGAAATTTAGTCAAATTTCCACAATCATCGCATTTTTTACAACCAACACATTTCTTTTTGTAAAATAGTTCGTCGCTTTCTCTTTCACATAAAATTTGAGATACGAATTCATGGATAGTGGAAGGAGGAGGTGAATCCTTCCATAATGTTCTACCGAAATCAAGGAATGTGTCATAATATAACTCAAATTCCACATGATAACGGCAACAACAAGTGTCGCGTACGGTGATAGGTTTTACATACCATGGTTTTTGTTGAACAAAAGCACTGAGTGAAACATGAATTTGATGATTCTCTTCTTTGAACTTGTTGAATAACTCTATCTAAGTGGTTTCCAAGAAATATTTTTCATGTTCTTCGTACTGATTTCATGCTATTCTTCTTCGCATCACATGCTTTGCAGTTGGCGAAGCACGCGAATTGTTCTTCCAATATTCATATATTATTTTTTTAACATTTTCTCCAAGTCTATCTTTGTATGGTTGCCTACAAATAGCTCTCCAACAAGCGAGTTCATCATTTACATCTACTTGCAGCCGAAATTTCCGATGTTTGTGCAAAGTTTTTCGCGAGGTTCCTAATGCTCGTGCCATAGATGTTACCAAACGATTCTCTTTAGTACTTGATGAAACCATTTCCATATGTATTCCTCTACGTACAATTGAAACATTTTTATCTCTAGATCTCTTAATTGAATTTATAGTACTACTTATATTTTGTATCACATTTTCCTTCATTTTTTTATCTTTGGTTGATTTTCGAATACCCAATAGTGTCGTAGCTTCTTTTAATTTCCTTAATGATAGGAGACCTTTCAACATTTGAGCCTGAACTGTCACCCGCTCATTTAAGAAATAATTTTCAAAAATGCAGTTAACACGATATCGTATAACATGGTCAGGTTTTTTATCTCCATATGTGTGAGTGTCAACATTTTCTAACATCTCATCATTGACACTGATTTCATCTGTACATATTCGAAAAAATAGTACATAATAAGCTTACATATGAACAATAAATAACTAAATTAATAAATATATGTATAATTTCAATAATACGTGCATGTGTTCAATATATATATATATATATATATATATATATATATATGTACATACCTTGTGATTCAATTTCTTCATTTGAATTTCTTTCAATATTTTCACCATCTTCAATCATTAGTTCAATACCTCTTTCACTTTCTCTTTCAAAATTTTGTATCTCATCATCAATGTCTTGAGGAATATCTCTGTCTGTTTACATTAAACAAAATATTTAAATTCAAATTAGTTCATCAAATAAAAATTAAGCTTCACATTTTACACTAGGAAAATTTTAAATATATCAATAGATCATAATATTTACATTTACATACTTGCTTCAATTTCTGCTTGAGGTTGATTTTCCCCTTCAATATTTGAGAGGGCTTCTATCTTTCTTTTGTGAGATTGTCTCGTCTCTTCTCTACGTTCCTCAGGGTCTCTTTTTCAATCATATTTTCTCGCACAAGTCCTTCAATTTCCCATGATAATAGAGTATGAAGTTCAAAAAATTTCCTTCAAAAAATTAGACAATAACTCAATTAGAAAAAGCATCACAAAAGATTTAATTTAAAAAAAAATCATTTTAATTTTTTTGCAAAAAATACATACTCCAATCCAAAACACTTACTTTAAAAAATTCGAGAAAAAAATGTCTTAAAAAATGAAACGAAGCTCAAAATATTTACTTCAACTCAAAACACGTACTCTAAAAAAATGTCACTTCAAAAAATGCCTCCAACTTAAAAAAAAGTCACTTTAAAAAATACTTTCAGAAAATGTCTTTTCGAAATTAAACCCAACTCCATACTTTCAAAAAAAATGAAGCACAAAAAACATCCAAAAAAATGTATTACATACCTCCAATAAATGTCCTTTGAATGTACGTCCAAAAAAATTCCTTAAACTTAAAACAATTATTTGCAAAATCAGACCGTCTCCAAGAATTCGAAATTAAGCACAAATCCATACTTGAAAAAAAAACGAAAAAAAAAACATCCAAAAAAATGTATCACATACCTCCAAGAAATGTCCTTTGAATGTACGTCCAAGAAAATTCTTTAAACCCAAAACATTTTTTCAAAAATCAAACCGTCTCAAAGAAATGTCCTTAAATCCAAACAATTCTTTGCAAAATTGGTCCGCCTCCAAGAAATGCCCTTAAACTCAAACCTCCAAGAAATGCCTTCAAGCCCAAACCAAGACCTTTATAAAATCAGATCAAATGTGCGAAATGTGCAAAAATTATGAATGATTTCGCGACAATTTATATTGCCACGAAATGTGTTTTAGGAGGGGGCCGCAAAATTTTCCGACCGACGTAAAATTAGATTACAGTTCGGCCGAACTTCGATAAATAATTTGGCCAAACTATTAAGTCATTAGATTTAATGGGCCGTCGGCGTAAAAAATAGTTCGGCCAAACTTTTAATCAAATTTTGGTCGAACTAGCGCGTCACTAATCACGTAGCTTGATGTTTCTGCAAATTTGGACTGATTAAATTCCATGAAACGTTCTGAATTAACTGTCGGAACTAAGACAAGCATTTTCAGAATTGAATCTACTTTCAGGAAATATAACTTTTATGGAATTTCATAAACATTTACTAATTTTAATTAATTTTCTAATAAAATGGGTGCAAACAATTTCTGAGGGTCATTGTGATTCAGTGAAATCAAAATTCTGTATCTCCCAAAATACATTGTAAAAAAAATTGAAAAAATTATGGGGCATTACATTGGTCCGTCGTATCTAATTGGTAGCTTTTAGATTTTTAGTTTACAACTTATATGTTAATAAATTTGTTGCGTCGCGAAACATATCCAAAATATGCAGTTTTTTCATATTGGACCAGTTCAAAAAATTCTAGTAATTATGATATGCATCCATTGGCTTTGTAAATATGACGAAACCGAAGTAGACTCTGTCTAGATTGTTGTAACACATTTTGTTTTCTCAAAAACACAAATTTTCAATGAATACAACATTGCGTATTAACATGAATTCTTATGAATCCTTTGATTGTTAAGAAACACACACTCAAAGAAACGCTAACTTGACATATCAAATCTGCATAAAAAAAATTCAAAAAATAAGTAATAGAAAGCTAACAAAATTTCTGACAACTTTTATTTTTATCACAAAATGAAATTCTAAACAGAAAAATTGTTATAGTTTGCAGAAAGTTGAAGAACCGAAAAAAATGAAATTTTTTTCTCAAAAAAGGGCAAAAAGTGTAACCCAACTTCACATTTTCACCCAGAAGTGTATCTTACCAATTTGACTACGCACTACTACATTAGGTTAATGCAATTGTTTTGTTAGTGTAATTATGTAATTATTTTAATGTAAACAAATTATAACTACATGTACCTGATATATCAAATGAATCTTGAAACCATGAAAGGGAATGAAAATGCAAGCTACTTGAGTTTCTCGGCAAATTTTCCAGCGAAGGGATTCCACGAAATCGAAGAACAAGGAATCCAATTTTTGAGGGTGATTAACTATATTCAGATCTAGTTTCTTGAAATCACTTTGAAAGGAGATTGGAGTTGTAGCTCCATAAAACTAATTTGTGCCTGAAGATATGCGTCATGTCTTCATAACAAGGAGAAGATAAAGATAATCTGTCAGAAAACACACACAATCTGACACAGAGAGAAATCAAATATCAGGCAGTACTGTTTGAAACGGGCCTTTAGTTTGAAGTATGAGAACATTATAGTTTTCTTTCAGTCTGCCTTGCATCAAAGCAAAGTTGAAGAAAGCATAAATTTGAAGCAAATGAACGGCTATTAGCTCAATAATAGAAGAAAATGCAAAATATCCCTCAAAATTTATGTATTAAGAAGTAAGAATGTATTATATAAAAGATTAGTTTGAACTGCGTACTTGAAATCAATGCAGAAAAAATTTAGTTCTCAACTTACCTGAATTTCTTGTCCGACGAAAATAACAAAGATTATTTGGATTTTAGTTCTGGACTAACCTGAATTTCCCATCCAACCAAAATAATTAAGAATGTTTGGCATAGATTACAAGAATAAATATTTTTATCTTAAACTGCATCTAAATTAAGGGTGATTCTAAAGCACACCTGCAATTTAAAAGCAACAACACAAAGATTTTAGCTCTGGACAAACCGGAACTTATTGTCCCCCCAAAACAACAAATAATATTTGGATTTTTGCTGAAAAAATAACAAAACATTCATATATTAGAAATAATGTTTTACATATTCAATCAATCTTTAACCAGGGGAACAACACTAGTAACAAGTGGCCTTCTGATCATGCATCAAGATCTTCTATGCTAACAAAAACCCCTGCCTCCCAGTGAGGCAAACATTGCAAAAATAGTATTTGGATACTAACCTGAATTTCTTGTCCAACCAAAATAACAAAGAATATTTGGCTAGAATTTCCTTTGCTTCGAAGAATACCGATGTTTAGTTTAAACTGCGACTAAATTAAAGACTCTGAAGCACACCTACAATTTACCAACTCAAGATTGCTTGAATATTGAAGCCACGAAAAAGCCAAAGCATGCTGGGTAGTGAAAGCAAACCATAACCAGAAAAGCACAAATTTTTTACATAGACCAAGCACATAGATCAAGGGAAAATTGTTTTTCACCAATATATCGATCCCAAATCAACAGAAAAATCAGTCATTTAGTGAGATGCACTGATTATTAAAAAAAAAAGAGGCGGTAAAAATTTAAAAGAATGAGCGAGAGTGAACATACACAACGATAACTATAACTTGTCTGCTAACATGGCCACAGATTATTCCCATCCACTCACATGAATTAGCATCTGAATATTTCCAGCGGCTTAAGAACTTTTTAGTGTTTAGGTGCGCTTTGAACTTGAGCAATGATATCCCTACATTGTCCCAAAATAAGGGAAAGCAACAATTGATAAATCCCTCATCATAATGGTTTTCCATAAACAGTGAGAGGACTAGGGGCTATTGTAGTATAAGTTACGGAACTATAATAGATAGTGTAGATAACAACCCTTGTATCTCAATAGAGGAAGTCATAACAACTCTGCGAGACTACAGAGGCTTGCAGATATGGCCAGCATGATTCTAATGACACAAAAAGAATTCAAATCCCTGAGAGCAAAGAAGTGATGTTGGTGGGTTTTTTAATATGAAATACAGGAAGGACATAGAGTATACATTGGAGGCTTAGCAGTATACCACTGTTCAAAGCCCATGGGAACATGCTCCATCAATTCTTAAAATTAAATATGAAAAAAATAATTAAAAGCAAAACTATATATTATAAACCAAATTAAATATGAAAAAAATAATTAAAAGCAAAACTAAATATTATAAACCAAATTAATACGTAAAACATAAAATATATGAGATAGGCACGTCGACTTGCATGCAGCTACGTGCACTCTCTAAGCTGCCTTGCATGCAGCTACGTGCACTTGTTAGCTCTTACAATCTACTATTATACAGATCCCAGGATGGGCCTAAGCGAGCAAGTCCAATGGTGTTAAATTATGTTTGCCAAGCTCACACAATAAAGCGCTTGCTTAGCTCTCACCTCTTCACCTTGCTCCCACGATTAGTTCATTGACATTTGTTGCATGTCATTGGAAATGCTTATGAAAATTCTAAGTATCGCCATTTAAACCCTTCGAAGGTGTAGAAATTTTAATACAATTATGTATTTCTTGGATTCTCCTGATCTAACAATTATATGCCACTGTTAAATACATAATCCTTCTACTTTAATAATTGCGGAAATTTAATTGCCAATTGCAAACACATGAAGAAAGATCAATCACACATAACACAGATGTTTTTACCGGGAAAGCATAAAGTTAAAACCCCACTATCATATATTATGTATATATCATGGATCATGAAACAATCTCATACAAAAATCTAATCCAAGAGCTCTCAGTACAATATACAATCGTCTCACACTGTCATACAAAAATTGGCTAATATATGCACCAATTTACTACCTCTAGACAACCTACCTCCAGACAGCCTACCCCCACTGCACAATCCCTGGTGGTCAAGAACCTCTGAGTGATTAATTCTAGCCTACCTTGACTGTGTAATACTCATAGGAATCTCCAATGTGTGTATGGCTGCATGAGTGCACCCACTAATGTCACAACAGATAATCAAACTGTCCCTTTCACCTATCTCTCAACTGGGTCTCAACTGGATCTGACATCCATGTAGTTAACAATAGTAAATATTCAGTTGCATGTGAGATCACTCAATGTGAATTAATTTAATATTTTATTCACTAATCTCTCACTAGTGTATCTTTAGTTACAACTAGTTACAACTAGCACAACTAAGTTAAACTACTTTACAACTCACATAACTACACATCCAACTTTGTTACAACTTCGAATCACTCAATTACAAATAATTCCACTTGCATGTCCCACCAACCAACCTTAAAACTCGTAATTCCTTCAATTAACTAGTTTTCCACATCAGTTAACTGAAATCAAGTACTTCAAGAGAATAGATTAATATTTATTGTCCAACTATTATTAAGAGATAATAATAACCGACATGCATTGTATTTTTAGACATGCGATCTATAAATAGACTTCACCCATGCATCTAAAAATAGAAACTCATCTATAAATATAATTTTCTCACCATTCTAAAATAGACTCCCGCTATAAATAGAATTTGCTCAACATTCAAAAAATAGACATACACCTAAAAATAGCCTGTGTGGACCCCACCTAGTGTAGGTGCTTAATTTTCACTAGGATCAAGGATGTTGTTTCTGGATGCCAATTTCACTGTTTCTTGTTGCAAAATTCAACACTCCCTCTCAACAAGAAAGGAATGTCTTTTCATGTGACATGCAACTCCATGCACTCGCCCTGCAACCTTTTCATGCGCCATGCAACTCCATGCATGCACCCTGCAACTCTTGTATGCAACACTTCTCTAGTGTTTCTCGCACGTGCAACACTTCCGAAACTGAATAACCTCCAAACAATTGAATTAGTATAATGCATCTATCATCAAATTCTTCTAACTTCTGCTGGTACCAACTGCACATGTCTTCAGGAACCACTACGTTGTTGACCTCTACATCCATGCACTCTGCGCTTGTTGTCAACTCTGATCCGCGATCCAGTATCCGACACTTTCACTTAGATTTCATGTCCTCACAACATTTGACTTCATCAATCCAACTAATCATGCTACTACTGCTCTGTGGGATCCTCGTAGCTAGGTTCAGTTCATGAGATCGATACCATCTCAATGAATCCTGCCCATAAAATTCTTCTTGGGATTACTCATGCATGTCGCCCCACCTCTCACCTAGTGGTATAGCCACATGCACTCCCTCTCCCCATCTGGCATGAAATTTCTCTACATGAGTGGTTTCTCCCACTCCATGATCCTCATCTTGTGGTTGCTCCACATCCCGAGGTTCACTCTTACCTGCATGAAAATCCTGCTCCCTCTCAAGCGTCAATTGCATGCCTTTCTCACACTTCCCAACATTAGGAAGCTATATATAAATCCCATCTACATCAAGTCTATAGATATTCTTAACTGAATCCCAACCTTCTTGGCTTGCCCTGTTGCTTTGTGTCGTAGGAAAACTTTTCCTTCACTAAAGACAACATCATAGCCTCTATCCTCTAACATTGCGATTGAGACTAAATTTTTCTTCAAACCTGGAACATGCATAACATCTTTTAATGAAAGAGTTTACTTAACACCCTATCAAAGGTAATGGTACCAATTCCAGTCACACTGTATCGTCCATCATCACCCAACTCAAATGCATCTGGAGATATTCCTCCACCAAGTCACTGGGAATTTTCCTATCTCTCGTCATGTGAAAGGAAGCACCACTATCCAAGTACCACCCTGATCCCAATGCACTTGAAACTATGCATGTGATCAATGAGAAGTCAAGCTCAAATTGCGAGGCAAGAGCCTCACCAACTGCAGCTCTAGTAGCCATCTTGTTCTTCTTCTTATGTGGACAATTTGTGGCAATATGTCCATACTCGTGACAATGAAAACACTTCACTTTAGACATGTTGTGCTCCTTGCCATCTTCACCAGACTCAGATTTAGAATGGAATTCTTCCACTTCCCCTTCTTGGCCTTGGCAGCCAAAGCACAATCCTCTTCATCATCATGCTTTGATGAAGAGCCATCTTTGGTTTTTCGCCTGAACTCCTCCTGCACTAGATCCAACCACAGTCGTTCCCAATCCGGCAGTTTTTCTCGTTCGTTGACAAAGTCTTCATAACTGTGCCAACTCTTAGGAAGTCCTAAGAGATCCAAGCTCACCAAATCATCATTAGAAACACTTACTCCTACACTACCAAGCTCATCCCTGCATTGGAAAAACTTTGTTAAGTATACCAGAATAGTGTCGTTATTTTCCATCTCGATCTTCCTGAGTTTATCCTTCAGCGCCGATTTCCTATGGTCGTTGCTGCTTTGGAAAAGATCAGTCAAAGACTTCCACATAGCATATGGAGTGGCTTTCCCATGAAGGCTTGAGACAATGTGGTCTCGTACACCTTCCAACAGAATCCTCCTCGCCCTTGCTACTTTCTTTTTCCATTCATCAAGTCCTGCAACATCTGTCGAAGTAGGCTTAGGAACATCTTTGTCAATGAATTCCTTCAAGCCATTATCTTCGATCACTGCCTCCATCCTATCATTCCAAGAAATGTATTTTTAGATGCCCTCGAGTGCATACTATATCCACAAGCCAATGAAATCCATTTCGATGTTTACTCAACTGTCGCACCAAGAAATTCTTGCAGTAAATTCAAATTGTTTCCACCAACAAACTTAGTTATTGCTTCAATATTGAAATCTTCTTTGCTCTGATACCATGTAGAAATTTTAATACAATTATGTATTTCCTGGATTCTCCCAATCTAACAATTCTATGCCATTGTTAAATACAAAATCCTTCTACTTAAATCTTTGCGGAAATTTAATCGCCAATTGAAAACACATGAAGAAAGATCAATCACACATAACACAGATGTTTTTATCGGGAAAGCATAAAGCTAAAAACCCCACTATCATTTATTATGTATATATCATGGATCATGAAACAATTTCATACAAAACTCTAATCCAAGTGCTCTTAGTACAATATACAATCGTCTCACACTGTCATAGAAAAATTGGCTAATACATGCACCAATTTACTGCCTCCAGACAACTTGCCTCCACTGCGCAATCCCTGATGGTCAAGAACCTCTGAATGATTAATTCCAGCCTGCCTTGACTGTGCAATACTCATAGGCATCTCCAATGTGTGTGTGGTTGCATGAGTGCACCCACTAATGTCACAACAAATAGTCAAATTGTCCCTTTCACCTATCTCTCAACTGGGTCTCCACTGGATCTGACATGCATGTAGTTAACAGTAGTAAATATTTAGTTTCATGTGAGATCATTCAATGTGAATTAATTTAATATTTAATTCACTAATCTCTCACTAGTGTATATTTAGTTACAACTAGTTACAACTAGCACAACTGAGTTTAACTCACTTAACTGAGTTAAACTACTTTACAACTCACATAACTACACATCCAACTTTGTTACAACTTCGAATCACTCAGTTACAACTAATTCCACTTGTATGTCCAACCAACCTTAGAACTCATAATTCCTTCAGTTAACTGGTTTGCCACATCAGTTAACTGAAATCAAGTGCTTCAAGAGAATATATTAATATTTATTGTCCAGTTATTATTAAGAGGTAATAATAACCAACATGCATTCTATTTTTGGACATGAAATCTATAAATAGACTTCGCCCATGCATCTAAAAATAGAAACTCGTTTATAAATAGAATTTTCTCACCATTCTAAAAATATACTCCCGCTATAAATAGATTTTTCTCAACATTCTAAAAATAGCCTGTGTGGGTCCCACCTAGTGTAGGTGCTTAATTTTCACTAGGATCAAGGATGTTGTTTCTGGATGCCAATTTCACTGTTTCTTATTGCAAACTTCAACATAAGGCACCTTGTACTTATCGATCTTTTTCTATATAGATAAGTGTGTCTCTTCCCTTTCGAATGCATATCTCCCAGCGATATCTCTTCATGAAAGAGGGGGACGCCCCTAAGAAAGTAGATCAGTCCGACTTTCTGCAGCTCTCTCAATTCAACCATCACCCTTCAATAACCAGATGGGAGCATCCTGAGCAAAGCCTCTTGCTTGATATCACCAATCAATTTCAACAAGATCATAGATCGGCGCCCAACACCGTCAAAAATTGGTTGCAGAGGCTCCACCATTGTCTCCATGATGCCAAACTTGTCCCCACACCCTCAAAAATTGGTTGTAGAGGCTCCAACATTGTCTCCATGATGCCAAAATTGTGGTGGATCGCGCCTAACCACACAAACGGTGTCTACAATGTTTCCTCTGCAGACCAACAATCTCAACACAAGTTAGAGAATGGAATGCAAATTTCAATTGACTCTTTGTCAATCTTGAAAGGGATATTTCAATACTTTGCAACACTGGATGGACTGTTTCCTCTGCACCACTACTATCGGAGGCATTGCTTCAGCCAGTACCGTCATCGGACTTTGTGGGATCAGGCATTAAAGACCACCAAATGTGACTGCAGAGATGGCTAGACAATGAAGATCATCAATTTCACATAATTGGTGTTTTCGGCATGGGAGGCATTGGCAAAACATCTCTACTCCAAGCCGTCCACAATGCCTATAGGAAAGGTAACTTGTTCGAAGCCATAATTTGGACTGTTGTTTCTCAGAATTATAGCATTTCAGGGTTGCAGGCTAATATTGCAAGGAAAACCAATTTCAATCTTGGGAGAAGCTCTAGTGTTGAGATGGCAAAGATGGAGCTTTACTCATTTGAAGTATGGATTTGAGAAGTGATTTTAGCAGCTAATTTTCATCTACGGAGTCTGAGGATATGGGCAGAAGAGAAATGCATGTAGAAGTAGGAATCCAGACCGAGGAAGTGGAGCTTACCTCAGAGGAAGTTGCAGAAAAGCTTGAATTCGTAGAACTAGTGGATACCAAAATCAACAATGATTTGGATGATATAGTTGCAGATGTATCCCGACTGTTTCAAGAGGAAGAACCCTCAGATCGTTTCAAGTGGAAGAACCCCCGGATCGAGGAAGTACTACCTAATATTGGCGGAACTTGACCAGACCCAGCCATTCCTCAGGCGTCTCTGAATCTATCAGGAGTGCTTGCATCATTCACCATCGCCATCAAAAAATACATCGATCAGGATGGAGAACAACCTTCAAGGTGCCGGTGGTGAAGGAGAAAAACCTTCAAGGGACGATGAAGAGCTTGCAAGGGGCTGGAGGCATGGAGAAGAGCACAGAGAAGAGCGAGAACATCCTTTAAGGTGTCTTCAGGTGAACAACCTTCAAGGTGTCTTCAGGTGAACAACCTTCAAGGTACCGGTTGTCAAATTACATGAAGATATGGCGAATGTGGTGAAGTTTTGCAGAAATAATATATAGACTACATATATAGTTAAAAGTCATATGTTTCATGCAAACATTTGTTTCTTTATTTTAATGCTAGCATTAGTTTCGTAATTTCAAAATTTTCAGAGTAAAAGAAGAATATAGCCTAGGTTTATAGCCTCCCCACCTCAGGAAGAGGCCAATAAGATGAAAAAAAATTGCATATACTTAAGCCGAAAAACATTGGCTATCCTAGAATTTTGACAAATAAATCAACTTAAACTAATGCTATATGCACAATTTCGATTACAATAGTCCCTCCACAGGCGCGACAAGACTAATAAATATGTTTCCCAACCAAATGACCTATCCCAAGTGACTAGATCTAACATTTGAAAGAAAAAATGGGAACATAGTGAATGAAGGATAACAACATAGGGATATTTCCATGTTGGAATGATCACTTACTCATGAAGTTTTCATTAAAAGGTATTATGGTTATAATAATATGATTCCCAGTGTCATATGTTACATATGGAAATAAAAAAAAACCTTGACATGATGTTATTAGATATTTGTCAAATTGTTGAGATTTTATTTTGAATTTGAGTCAAGAATTGATACTACCTAAGGACTAAGTGTCAAGCCAGAATGCTCAGTTTTGCTACCTGTCATTCATAGATTATTTAGATAATTGTTATTTTATAAAGTCAAATATGATTCTTATTCTTCATATCTACATTTTTTCATAATCATATTCTTCATATCTATATTTGTTCATAATCCTTTATTGTTAAGCGAGTAAGCATGAGAGCCAAAGTTAATAAAACCTATTCATGTATGCAAAATATATATATTAAGTATATACTTATTGTATATGTGAGATAGAGGTCGTAAATTTGTGTAGGTGAACTCGAGGTTGCCAGTATTATGGTTGTGCTGGAGTGTTGCAAAAACTTAGAAGAGTCATTGTTGGATAGACATGTAGTATGCTATAGATATATTCTACATTATTGTAGTTTTAAGTTAATAAAAAGTAAACTTTTTGCATCGTTATTCATATGTATTTTCATTGTACTCTTATATCGCTTTCTTGATAAGTTCATTTCTAATTATCTATATTAATATGAGTTGACATTAAAGAACCGCTTACATAATCAAAGTATTTGTTAAGATTTGTTGGATTTATCCATACACCGATACCATAAATATCCTCTATAAAAGGAGGTGCATTGTGTTATAAGAAAAAACACAAATACTACTTAGCATTAGGAATTCTATTAAAGAGGTTGTGTAACCTTCATATTCTATTAAATTTGATAAAATATCGAGTTCAAGAGTGATTATCAAAGGATAAAAAAGTAGTAATATAAATAACAACTCATACATGCATATTATATTTGATAAAATATCGAGTTCAAGAGTGATTATCAAAGGATTAAAAAGTAGTAATATAAATAACAACTCATACATTCATATTATATATGATTTGGTTGTAGAGCAACTTTATGTTTGTTTGTCGAGCCAAAACATTGATTCTTTCTAACACGGTTATAGAGCCCAATTATATTTATCCCAAGTATTCAAACACTATCATGGCTCCTTTGAACATGTTATTCGGTAGGTTGTCTTGATCCTATATATTTGAAGGGTTATGCTTTATTATGGATAATATTCATACTTAAAGGGTTATTAATTTACAACATGATGTCATAATCACATTGTGATAACCCTAAACACTTCTTTTTTTACTTAAGGGGTGGTTGTACTATTTTAGATTTAAAGTTGGGGGAAAATGCCTACACCATTGAAGTTTTGTTTAGCTAATAATACATGAGGAATATCTATTTTTCCAAAGTTTCTCAAGGCTAGTACTTGGTTCCATTCATTTATGCAAGCACAAACATGTCATTGTATGGACTTGAACCATTGTGGGGGTGACAACAACATCCAAATTTAATCGACTCAACAATGCATACTTGACTTCCTAGACACTATTCTTACCTACATTAGATGATATTTTGAAATTTTGAAGTTTTTTTGTTGTTATGTGGGGATTATTATGAACTATCCAAACAAAAGGGGGATGGCTTTAACATCTTTAAGCATTCCTTTACTTGACATCAAGTGTAATGGTAAGAATTATTTAAGTTGAAATTTTTGCATTTATAATGTTCATTTAATACTTAGATATTTCAAGCAGGGAAAATTTTAAGGATGGAAATATAACTTAAAGTTTAGAAACCTTGGCGAATCCCACTAGTCCATAATATGCAATTTGTAAAATGTTTGGAGATATTTTTGTAAAAAAATTCAAATTTCTAATAAATTTATATAGTCTCAATATAAAGTTTTGGCGATTTTGAGGGTAAAATAATTTCATACTATAAAATTTGGGCGAATCATTTTTAGAAAAAAATGGAAATTAGCGAATCTTGTTTTTTGAAAAGGTATAGAAAATTAGCCCACCTGCGAATATTAGCCCCTAAAATTTTCCCTGATTTCAAGATTGTGGAAGGTAAGGAAATTGTGCTCATTGATATTAGTGAATGATCCAAGTGGATATCAATGGTCACCCACCTACTCCATTGGCTCACGACACAACTTTTCTATTTTTACAATTTTATTTTTGGCAATTTTTAGGTCTTTAACTTCCAAATCCGTTTTGAGGCCCTAAACTGTGTTTTCTGGGGAAACACGATAATGAAAAGAATATAATGTTGTCAATAGTCGAAAATTATACTCCTTGGATAAACCTTTACAATGGGCTATCGTGTGCGACAAACAGATATCACATGCCAAAGTTATGACCCTAGGAGTTGACATTCCAACTTACCCCATTGGGGCCCATAAGGATTTAGTGCTTCATCTCCTAGGGTTAGTTTTTTTAATGTTTAGGGTTTCTAATTTCTTCTTCATAGTAAAAAGGCCCGAGCGCCTCATTATAACACAATTTAGGAAGGATCATATTTGTCACATCTCTTCTCAGAGATAAGCTACCATTGATCGATCTACTTAGATTTCATTCTAAATGTATATAGTTTCAACATTTTCCATTTATTAATTGAAGGTGTGACACAGAGTTGGATTCCACTTGTAGATTCCATGATCTTATCTTCTTCTTTTTTTCCTTTCGTTCTCCTCTCACAAACTATAATAAACAAACCCATTTTCTATCATTTTACATAGAAAATGATGGTGGACTCTCTCTCTCTCTCTCTTATATTTTATTTTGTTTCAAACCTAATAAAATAAAATAAACACAACATGCCTTTTTTTTCCTATTTCAATGTGGCAGAATCTACTTCTTTTGCTTTATCCCCAATCAATGGAAATATGCACAAATAAATTAAGTCAGGGTCCACCCACTTCCCAGAGTTTTAACCAAACAAATTTTAGTCGAGGGTTAGAGGTGTTCCTTGTTCTGACTACACTAGCTAGGAATAAGGCCCGACCAAGCTACTAGGATTCCACCCAAGGTCGGGGTCAAGCTAGTCATTCAATATTTTACTTAGTCATGGTTAGTTCTCACTCCACACATCTATGATTCCAACCTCTATTTGGCCTGACTAAGACTTGCATAGAATTTCTTCAGTCCCCTGTGGATTTTTGGGTTCCTAAGAACATTCTAAGGCCACCCCTACTCTATAACTCATCTATGTTTTCCAATCAACGATTAGGTAAGTGGTTGATTAGGAAAATTCTCGTACCACTCAGTGACAGGATGGGGGGTTCTCACTTCAGCTCAAACTCGAATAATTCAATTCAAATCATTCACACAAAAGTTTGTATGCTCAAACAATTGGTACACGAGGCTCATAAACAAAAGTGGAAACATAGGATAATTTTGTTAGTTTTTTGAATATGGTAGCAACAGATAAATCTATTAGTCTCATACGATGTCAAAGAGGCTAAGGAACATGAGATCTCCAAAACCCATAAAATTTTTTGCGAGAAATGAATTGGAGATTCATTAATTAAATTAATTAGCCAATAATCAAAAGGTTCCTAAGTCTAACTTACGAACATTGGTTAATTAAAGGGAATTAATTAAGGAAGTTTTATTTTGCTCTAGAGGCTTCTATTGATGAAGTAAAATTGATCTTAGTCATCGATTGAGATATATTCATGGTATTTGAGACTCCAACGAGAGATTATAAGAGTGGTTCGAAGGGGTTGGAGAAGGGACATTGAATCAATTGTATTGTGAGTAGTTTGACTACCCAGTTGCAAGTATTCAGCAAGGGTGCAATTGAAGTTAGGGAATCATCGAATATTTGAGAGCCTAAGTCTAGAGGAATGTTCTTTAGTATTTTCCAATGTCTAAAATACAGGAAGAGGAGGCCGATTTCATCTGTAGAGGAGGTCACTAAAACTAGTGCGAATAGCCATAAATTCTCAGTGTGAGTTGTCAAAGAAGCCATGTTTCAGTTTCCAATAGTCGGATCAGTGTCCCGAAAGTATATCGAGTGGGTTTGAAAGGTAGAGAGAGGCAGGATGACTTGTTAGGAGGATATTTTTGCATTATGAAAATTATCCTCATCCAAATTTGAGCATTCAAGGAGGAAGTATGAGTTATGAGAAGGGAGTGCAAGTGGCTAGGAGAGGCCAATTTGATTATAGAGGGAGAAAAGGGTATCTATAGTATATTTTTCTAGTAGATATTATTGGAGTTTTTCCATATTGTATGCTTAAATTTGTTGAAGATAATAATAAAACCCTCATATTTTGCATTGGTTTTCCCTTAAGGGTTTTTCCAGGGACATTTGTCCAAAAATAACCATGTCAATTTTATTGTGTGCACACATATAATTCTCATTTCCTGTTTTTATATTGCACATCGTTTTTATCGTGAAGAATGTAATAGTGAATTTATCGTTATTTTCCGAATAATAATTCAAAAGATAAATAAATTGATAACGGTTAGAAGATAAATCTCTATTTTATTTCATTCAAGGAATTTTCACATGGTACCATAACAGCAAAGAATGGATCAGAGGCTTTAGAAGCGATGGAAGCGAGATATGTCCAATTCATTAGAGAAATTTTGAGGTCTAAAATGGGCCTCCTAAGGAATATTATAAAATAATAATGGAAATAATAAAATAATATTATATTACCTCATCAAGTTTTGGAGGGAAAAAAAGAAAAACTATTTTTTCAACTTATCTCCCTACGATTTTACTCAAATTCCGAGTGAGAGCACACGTTCGATGAAAAATTTAATTTTTCATCCAAGGATTACCCATGTTGCATACTTTTGATGGACCTTATGTAACAGCCTTGGGTTGATTTTCCATGTAAATGGAAGGAAATTATAAAGGAAAAAATAATACCAAGCTCATGGGATATGTATTCCAAATTGAATGGAGGGAAAAATATTAAAGTGGGTATCACTTGTTGTTAACTAATGGCTATGGAAATTAGCATTGGAATTGGCAAAGGCGAAGGGCAATAAATGGAAATTAATTCATGAATAAAGGAAAATAAGAGAAAAGGAAGATGAAGAGACAAGTATATGCATGCAAGGTAAATTAGATAGAAAATAAAGGAAAATGAAAGAAAGGAGGAAAAGGAAAGGAAAATACACCATACATCAATGATAAACAGGCATCTGAGAAAGAGTTGACGAATTTTGATCAGTTTTTGAAATCAAAATCAAAGAGGAGAGAGAGAGAACGTAGACACAAGCAAGCAAAGGGAAAGAAAATGAAAGCAAGGGAGTGCAAGGAGAACATTAGGAGAGCAGCTAAAAAAAGAATATTTTGCAGGGAACAGGTTACATGTGTGATTTCCTTGCTGGGATTTGAATGCATGATGCATGCATTTGGTTTACACGATTGCTTTGCTATCACTAGCATGCTATTTTCCTCGATTGACAGTGGTTTCAATGTTTCCTTGTCATTTCTTGGATAGCCATGGTATGATGGTATTCACTCTTGGTTGAGCTTTGGATTGCCATAATATTTTGGATCTGAGTGAGGTGGTCTAAGGAAAATCCCAAGGGTTTGGGGTGGAGACGGTTTTCTCTGGGAAGCCTTTAATAGGTGGGTGGAGACAAGAAAATTACTTTGGGTATGGTGAATAAATTATGAGGCATCCAAGCTTGTGTTGGTTTGATGATTTACGGACCGATTTAGGTGAAATCAATGTGGTTGAAGGTTGAGGTGGTTTAGCCTCTGGATGCCCTGGTTGGTTTTGTTTTGGTTTATCCCATGAGATCCCACATTTATTCTTGGAATATGTCACGAGGGTGATTGGTTGAAAGAGAGATTTGGTTCAACCCAATCTATGGTCACGTGGTACGTGGAAATCCTTAACTTGGTTGGATTTATGTATATGTTATTAAGTGTTATTTATTATTGAGATCAATGAGCACATGGATTGGTTATTATGGTGATTTTATGGTTGGTTTGTCATGGCTTCATTCTGGTTAAATTTTTTTATAGGTATGGTTAAATTATGTTCTCTTGTTATGGATCTTGTTCATGGTTCGATAATTCATTAAATGGTTATATGAATGCATGAGCTAACAAGTGTTTGATGCAGCAAGCTTGAGATGGCAATGAGCCGTGTTCATGATTCTCTGGTGAAATGAATAATACCACGATCATATATGCATTCATGACATGTAGCTACTATGTTTACTATATGTTTGTCGAAATTTTTATTTTTTGTTTGGAATGTTTGAGCAAGATTTGAGCCTAACTATATGTTATACATATTTGTGATCATCTTAGACTTGGTTCTGGAAAATTTCTGGGTGGTTGTAGGCAATGCCTTGTAGGCTAGCCCAAAAATTGTGGCACTGAATCCGCGGCCACAGGTACATAACTAGGGATTTTCGTTTGTAGTTGCATGGAAGGCACCTTGTGCATGTTGCTAGAACCTTCTAGCCACATGGAAGCCTTGGCATGCATGTGGTTGGGCTGAGAAGTGAGTCAAAAAGGTAGTTCCAGTCCTGGAAAAGATGATTAGTGGATGATGTCTAAAATCTAGGTGATTGGGTGTTCTTGGAAGTTATGGTAAACTTTAAAGGTAGTAGGCCCCAGTTCCATAACTAGAACTTAGTTTTCGGGTCATGACATAGTAACTATCAGCTCATGTTTACCCTAGAGAGCTTTTGAAAGTGGGTAAATGTGGGGTAGGGTGTTACAGGGTGGTATTAGAGTAGTTTCGTTCCATGTAATCCTTTCTCTAGTACCGTTGTTATAGAGTGGTATCAAAGTGAGGTTTACAGTATTAGACCTTGGGGTAAAATTAGATGGGTATGGTTATCATGCATGTGGTTATTGTGTTAGTTTTGTATTAATTCATGCATGATGTTTATATGTTGTTGCTATTAATATATATAATTCTAGTCTGGATTGGCTTGTGCGGATGTAATAACCTCCCCTGAGATACATTGGGGTATGATTTTTATTATGTCTTCTATTTGGTTTATCTAACATGGTGTGTTTGCAGGAAATATAAGGGAAAAATTCAAAGAGAATAATGGTGGATTATAGTTCACATGACTCCTCGTATAGGTCCGAAGTGAAATCAGTGGAATGGGAAAAATCATTTGAGCAACAAGGAGAGGAATAGTCTCCTGATTTAGCAGATACATTGAGGAGTATGAGGGAAGAGATTATAAGTTTCAAAGTAGATAAAAACAGGTTGATTGAGACATGGGAAAGACTTGCAAAGGGTTAAGAAAATCAAGTTGAACTCAATGCAGTGATTCTTCAAAGCCTTTTAGAATTACAAAAGCAGGGAAAGTTGGGGATCAATCATGGAGATAGATAGGAGGAGAAGAATAATGGGGCAGATGGTAGTAGGTCTCAGAGAAGACATAGGTTAGACATGGATGATACATTGAAGAGTGGAAAGAGGATTGGTATGCATGGGTTTTATTCTATCTTTTCTCCCAAGAAACATCATCATCGTCACCGACATAATCATAGGAGGAGAAAGTACTTGCCAGAGGAATTCAAGAAAGCCAAGGCTCCTAATTTTGATGGGGAAATGAAGAAATCAGAAGATGTAGAAGCATGGATGCTTGGGATGAGGAAATTTTTCAGATTACATGATTATTTAGAGAACATGAAAGCCAAGATAGCTACCTTAAGTCTCAAAGGAAAATAAAATATCTGGTGGGAATATATTAATAATTTCAGAGGAATCAGAGAAGATAATATGACTTAGGATGAGTTTGAAAGACTCTTCAAGAAGAAGTACTTGTTTAAGAGATCTTATGATGGAAAGGCCAAGGAGTTTTATGAGCTAAATATGGTTTCCATGATATATGAAGAGTATACAACCAAATTTCTAGAGTTTTTGAGGTATGTTCCCTATCTCAAGGATGAAAAGAAAATATCCAAAGTTTCATAAATGGATTGAAATTGTCATTTAAAGATCAGATTGAGTTTGATGAGCCCGTTTCATTGAAGGAAGATATCATGAAGTTAATTCATTGTTATGGTCAGTCAAAGCATAAGCTTTAGTTCAATCGTGACTAGAAGGGTAATGAGAAGACTAAAGGAAAATGGCACAAGAAGCGAGGATGAACTCAGAATGTAGGTGAGAAATAAAATGTAGCCCCTCATAAGAAATTTAATGTAGCTAATAAAGGACATGGGTCTCATCGTGGAGAGCATCAGAATAAAGGAAATGACATGGAATCGTTGAAGTTTTGGATTTGTGGTAAAGACCATCGCAGGAAGGATTGTCCATTGTACCTAAGGTGGCATGTCATAGATCTACAGTGCACAGGAAGAGTAGATAATTGAGGATGTTGTTCATAGAATTCCCTAGATCTATGTAGCACTTGATAATAGGAAGGTATCATTATTATGCATCTATTATTGATATGGAATGTAAGCTTCATGATCAAGTTGTTTCCATTTTGATTGATCCTGGATCTAAGTATAGATATATTAGTCCTGACCTGGTGGATCAGTGTCGTTTGAATAAATAAGTGCATGATAATATTGGTTGGTGGAGTTGGTTGTAGCGACCAAGAGAAGAGTTCTGACACTAGGTGATATCTTGTGCATTGTATCTTAATGGTATGCATAAGAAAACACACACAAATGTGCTTCCTTTGGGTGCATAAAGCATGCTTTTGGGAATGGATTTGTTCTTTACTCATAGGACCAAGGTATATTATTATGAGAAGGCCATTGAGTTCCTAGATGATGATGGAGAAAATATAATCTTGTAGGGAAAGAATAATCCTACATTAGTAAGAATGGTTACAGTTATGCAAGCTTAGCAAGGCTACAGGAAAGAGTGTGTATTTTTTGCAGTTCATGTTTCCAGTGACAGAGGGAATGATATTGAGGATGATGAAGTATTGATGAGGTATCATGTATTACAACAGTTTCAGGATGTGTTTCCTGTAGAGATTCCATAGTTTCCTCCTCATAGAGAGGTGTATCTCTCTATTGAGTCAGTATCAGGAGCAGCACCAACATCTAAGGCACCGTACAAGAGGAAGACTCCAGAGTTGGAGGAATTGAAGTTGCAGCTTAAAGAGATACTTGATAAGGGATACATAAGGCCAAGTGTGTCTCCTTTGGATGCACCAGTGCTATTTGTAAAGAAGAAAGGTGGTACTCTTATATTATGTATTGATTATAGGAAGTTGAATAAGGTGACTATCAAGAACATTTATCCTTTGCCTTGGATTGATGATTTGTTTGATCAGCTGAAGGGATAAGTAGTGTTTTCAAAAATTGTTCCAAGATCATGATATCATCAGGTGTGCATCAAAGAATAATACATCTACAAGACTTAATTTCATACAAAGTATGGGCACTATGAGTTCGTGGTGGTTCCTTTTGGTCTTACCAATGCTAAAACTACCTTCATGTGTTTGATGAACAATGTGTTGCACCCTTGCCTGGATAAGTTTGTGATAGTATTTATTGATGTTATATTGGTATATTTAAACAATGAGGAGGATCATATAGAGCACCTAGAAGTGGTATTGAGATTTTTGAGAGAGCATCAGTTGTATGCTAATCTTAGCAAGTGTAGTTTCTTTCAGTCTAAGATTCATTACTTGGGACATTTTGTTTCCAAGGAAGGGATAGCAGTGGACCCGGAAAAGATGAAGGCTATCATGGAGTGGCCAAATCTGAAAAATGTGGATGAGGTCAGATCATTCATGGGACTAGCAAGTTACTACAGGAGGTTCATCAAGAACTTCTCCAAGATTGTCTATCCTAACACATATTTTCAGAGAAAAGGAAAGAAGTTTGAATGGATTTTTGAGTGTGTAGATAGATTTGATCAGTTGAATAATTTACTTACAAATTCTCTAGTTTTGAAGATTTCAAATCCTAATAAGGATTTTGTGGTTTTCATAGATGATTTTAAGGAAGGACTTGGTGGAGTCCTGATGCAGGAAGTGCAGGTGTTTTTTTATGAATCAAGGAAGTTGAATGAGCATGAGCAGAGCTATGTGACTCATGATATTGAGTTGGAATCGATCATTCACGTTTTGAAGATGTGGAGACATTATCTCCTTGGAAAGAGGTTCATATTGATGAATGATCACAGTGGACTGAGATATTTGTTTGACCAACCCAATCTGAATGCAACACAAGCTAGATGGTTGACCACTCTCAGTGAGTTCAATTTTTAGATCATGTACATAAATGGAAAAAAGAAAATATTTGTGGATGCTCTCAGTAAGAGAGTGCAGGCAAATCATATTTTAGTTGTGATCTCTTATGGGACAAATTTATAATCGTGGATCTCACAAGTAGGGCAACATGATGAGAAGTATCAGCTTTTGAATCATAGATTGCATCAGTAGATTGAGGTTGATCAAGATGAGGATTATCACCTCATAGTAGATGTCTTGGTCAAAATTCAGGATCAAGATCTATGTGCCAGATAGAAATAATTTGAAGAAGCTTACCTTGAGAGAGTTTCATGTCAACTCGTGTTCATGCACAGTTATTAATCATTTCTACTATTGGCTGAATTTGAAGAAAGAAGTGGTTGAGTTTGTTGCAAAGTGTATGGATTGCCAAGAAGTGAAAGCTAAATGAAATCATCCAGTTGGTTTGTTGCAGCCTATTCTGATTCCAGAATGGAAAAGGGAGGTAATTTCCATGGACTTCATTACAGGGTTTTCTAGGAAATCAAGTCAACAGGAATCCATCATTGTTGTGGTTGGAAGGCTGAGCAAGGTAGCTCGCTTCATTGCAGTAAAGTTTACTAATATAGCTAATCAATTAGCCCAGATTTTCATTGGGGAGATAGTGAGTTTGCATGGAGTTCCCAAGAATATTATATTAGATAGATATTCCAAGTTCACTTCCAGGTTTTGGAAAGAGTTGTTTGTAGGCTTGGGGACAGAGTTAGATTTTTGTACAACTTATCATCCACAGATAGACAAACAAACAGAGAGGGTTAACAAGATTCTTGAGGATATGTTGAGGATGTATTTCATGCATCAGCAGAGGAAGTGAGAGGAATATCTTCCGCTAGTGGAGTTTATTTATAATAATGGGTATCAAGAATCCTTGAAGATGAGTCCATTTGAGGATCTCTACAAGCTACACTGTAATACTCCTATCAGCTGGAGTGATCCAGTGAACAGGGCATTAATTGGACCGGATATGTTGGATGATATGGAACAGAAGACGAAATTTATGAAAAGGAATTTAAAGGCAACACAAGATAGGCAGAAGAGTTATGTGTATCATCATAGAGCATTTAAGGAGTTTCAAGTTGGGGAGAATGTGTACTTGCACATCAAGCGCAAGAGGAGATCCTTAAGGATTGGTTCATGTGCCAAGCTGACACCTTAGTATTATGGGCCTTTTGAGATCCTTGAGAGTATTGGACCAGTGGCCTATAGGCTTTCTTTTCCACGACCAGTCAAATTCTTTGATGTTTTCCATGTTTCATTGCTTAAGAGATATGTGAAGGATGTTGATAATGTGATTGATTGGTCTGTTTTGCAGGTGGAACCAGAGGGAGAGTTCCATCCAGAGCCACAAGACATATTGTAGTGGAAACAACTCATGCTACAGAACTGAGCAATATAGCATGTTAAAGTGCAGTGGAAGCACTTTGGGCCCAATGAAGCTACATGGGAGATGGTTGAACACGAGAATTATATCCTTCTTTATTTATTGGTTGAAGCAAATGATTTTTGGGTATATGTGTGTGTGTGTGTGTGTGTGTATGTTGTCATCGTAAATACTGCATCAAGTTGTGTTATAAATCTCCAATAAGCAGTATGTTTTTTTTTCTAGTGGTTCTCTAGTCATAAGTGTCATAGAACATTGTGGATGGTGTTCCACCAAGGGGGGGGGGGGGGGTTTAGCAACCTCGAGTTGTATGTTGTCATTGTAAATACTGCATCAAGTTATGTTATAAATCTCTAATAAGTAGTACAATTGTCATGTTTTTATATGCTGGTCATTGTAAATACTACAACGAGTTATGTACAAAGCTCCAATAAGCAATATGTTTTTTTTTCATGCAGTTTTCTAGTCATATGTGTCATAGAACAATGTAAATGGTGTTCAACCAAGGGGAAGGGGTTTTTAACAGCCTCATGTTGATTTTCCATGTAAATGGAAGGACATTATAAAGGAAAAAATAAGAACAAGGTCATGGGACATGCATTCCAAGTTGAATGGAGGGAAAACATTAAAGTGGGTATCACTTGTGGTTAATTAATTGTTATGGAAATTGGAATTGGATTTGGAAAATGCAAAGGGAAATAAATGGAAATTAATTCAAGAATAAAGGAAATATGAGAAAATGAAGATGAAGATACATGAATATGCATGTAAGGGGTATTAGAGAGAAAATAAAGGAAAATTAAATAAATGAGTAAAAGGAAAGGAAGAGACACTAGCCATCAATGATAAAAAGGAATCTAAGAAACCATTGACAGATTTCGATCAGTTTCAGAAATCGAACTCCAAGAGGAGACAGAGAGCACTTGGACTCAAACAAGAAAGCAAGAAAAGGATGAGCAAAGGAAAGCAAGGGAATGCAAGGAGAAAATTAGGAGAGAAGATACAAGAAGAAGATTTTGCAGGTAACAAGTTACATGTGTGATTTCCTTGTTGGGATTTGAATGCATGGTACATGAATTTAGTTTACATGATCAATTTGTTGTCACTGGCATGGGATTTTCCTGGATTGATAGTGGTTTTAGCCTTGCCTTTCCATTTCCTGAATAGCCATGGTATGATGGGATTCATTCTTAGTTTAAATTTGGATTGCTGGAAGATTTTGGATCTGGGTGATCTGGGTGAGGTGGTCTCAAGAAAATCCCAAGGGTTGGGGGTGGATATGGTTTTATCTTAGAAGCCCTTGATAGGTGGGTGGAGACAAGAAAGTTACTCTAGGTATGGTGAAGAAATTCTCATGAGGCATCCAATATTTTGTTGGTTTGGTGATTTTTATACCGGTTTAGATGAAATCACTTTGGTTGAGGGTTGAGTTGGTTTAGTCTCTGGATACCCTAGTTGGTTTTTTTTTGGTTTATCCCATGAGATCCCACATTCATGCTTGGAATATGTTACAAGGCTGATTGGTTGAAAGAGAGATTTTTTTTAGCCCAATCTAAGGGCAAGTGTTATGTGGAAGTACCTGACTTGGTTGGCTTTATGTATATGTTATTAAGTCTTATTTCTTATTGACATCAATGAGCACATGTGTAGGACTATTTAATGGTATGTTAAATCCCTTGTCATTTAAATATGTCAACCAAGGGGTTTCGTAAAATTAGAAGCGAACCAAAATATATGGGACCTCAGATGAAACTGTTGTAGAAAGTTTATTTAGGATGGAAAGAAATAAAGGAAATGCATATTACAATTATAACTAAAGAAAACTGCAAAAGAAATCACATGCGAGAAAATTGAGTTAGATTCTAAAGGTGGAATGAATGAATGCCATGGCCTTTCTAAAAACTTATAAACCAATCATGGAACAAATATAAGAAGCAAACTATGATAATCTAGAAAGTAGGTAAACTTAGACCAACTATTGATTTAATTATCAATCAAGAAAACTATGAGAACTAATACAAGCAACTTAATGATAACTAAAGTGAAAATATATTAGAAGCAAACTATGATAATCTAGAAAGCAGTAAATAGCAACTAGTGATTTAATTGTCAAGAAAGCAAACTAAGATAGCTAGTAAGCAAGAAATTTAATGATAATCAAATTGAATCCAAGAAATGAAATCACACTTGCATAAAGTAAATCACACTTGCATAAAGTAAAGCGCGCTTGCATGAAGGGAAATAGCAGAAATCAAACTATGTTACAAATTTATACAAATTGTGGTTGATGGGGATCCGTCCATTCCTCAAAGAGAACACATGAACAACTGTCACATCTTATGAATCAAACAACACTAATAACTCATGATTTGGAGAAAATGATATTACTCATGCTGAATGAATAATCATAATTCTGATGCTAATGAATAATTGACAACTTGTTAGCTTCCTTTGAAGGATGCTCCTCCTATTTATACATGAATTAAGGACATCTTCTCAATAAATGTAAATCCCTTAAAAATCTACTAAATCCATACTTGTCTCAACTTATCCCTAAATACTAGATACAAATCCCATGTCACATCAAGATCTCCATGATATTTCTCCAAGGAATATGGTCCACCTCTTGAGTTGAAATTTGAATTTCTTCTTGGGAGGCCAAGTAAGACCCTTCTAGAACCTCCAAATAAGCCTACACATGTCACAAAACTCATAACACACACACACACACACATAAATGAAACCATATTAATTTCCTAGTTTTTAATCATAAATTCACTTAAAAATACATAAAATAAATAAATTTGGAAAATTATTATTCTAACCCATACGATCATGAAGATGATTACTTGATGTAGGGTTTTAGGCTAGATAGTTATGAAATTAGAGCTAAATGGTTCTAAAATGATGGAAATATGGATGAAGATGGAAGACAACTTTGAGACTCAACATACCCCCCAATTGAAGTTGTTGTAGGTCCTCATGCAACTATTGTATTGATTCATTTGTCCATAAGTTTGTCTTCTTGAAATGCTTTGCTTCTTTATGAGCTTTTGACTTGTATTGATTCTCTTCAAACTTTGCGTCATCTTTTGTAAAGTGTAATACATTTGATTGCAACATATATTTTTGATGGTTGGTTCTTGTGTGACAACCAAAATTTTGAGCATTGGTTCTTGTGTAACAATACTTTTATTTTTTTGGTGTATCAAAGTACATGAAAACATTGAGAATTTTCTTTTAAAGTCCTATAATAACTATCAATGAATTTATAATTTTCAAATCATATAATCTTTTGGAATCATACTGCAACAATAGTTGATTGGGAAGAATATGCGAGTTGGAATGAAATGAAAATGTGCGATAGTGTATCAAATGTGAATATGAATTGGTGTCCCTTCCCCCCAACTAAAGGTGTTTTTCAGTTTATGACAATATGAGAAAGGGAGTGATGAATTTTTCCAAAATTACAATTTTAGCATTTTAAGGAATTGCGTGACTAAAAATTAGAAAACAACATACCTTCACTTACCTTCAAGGTGGATGAGTTTTGTTTACTAAAGAGTGTGGCTGATGATGTTGGATCATGGAGTATATAAAAAAATGAATTTGATCTGCTTCTTTGTTCTCTCTGTGTTGATGACATGATCGGGATCTTTATTGCTACTATTACAAATTGATTCCTGCTGCAAACTACTGAAATGATGTAGTCTTCAGTCGTTACAAAACCCAATGGTACAATTATAGTCATGTGAATAAATGTGTTGATGTCGAACATGAAGAGAAGTCATTGGCTTACTAGCCATTAATGAATTTCGTTAACCAATGCAAGGCAAACTCACCATTAATGTCAATGAGTGCCAAGGTACCTAAGTACATCTTGTGAAGTGCGAATAGATGAGCTGATGTCGAGCCACTTGCAAGATCCAACGATCAAGGGAAATTGATGTATTCTCATGATTTTCAATGAGAGAACTTGTCATTAAGGCATACAAGCCTCAAGGTTCTTGAAAGAGAACTCTAGCCTTGAACCTAGATTATGTGTTGATGTCGATAGGCCAAGACTTGTTAGAAGAGAGGCCTTAACGAATCCTCCATCATCTAACGCGAGCATAATACACTTATTTTGAAGGACTATGGATGGAAATTTTTTTGCAGTGGATCAAGTTTTAATTGCCAAAATGAAAAATGAATTGAAATCAATAAGCTTTGTATGGGAGATGAATTTTTTTATTGGTGGGTTACGGGTTAGTGAAAGCGAGGCAGGAAAATGACTATGAAGGAAAATGAGATAAAAATTTTATTGACTAAATAAGTA
This sequence comes from Pinus albicaulis, assembly GCA_034641835.2. Taxonomy (NCBI): domain Eukaryota; kingdom Viridiplantae; phylum Streptophyta; class Pinopsida; order Pinales; family Pinaceae; genus Pinus; species Pinus albicaulis. Next base: position 1,490,806,304 of record CM076581.1, read on the forward strand.
TAAATGCAATGGTAATACTGGTATCTGAAAGGTTTTTAAACGGTATGATGGATATGATTTATCTTTCTTTATCCAAAATCATGAGCTCATGCTTTGGATATTTCATCTTTGATATTTTCCTGATCATGTTCTTAAGAAGTCTGGTCTTTGAGAGATACTGCTTTCTTATGATCGTATGTTTGTCTTCCTAGGACTTGCAAAAACTTAGTCTTTTTTCTACAATGAAACGTAAGATTATCATAAGAGAGAGGTGATCAATCTCTTTATTTATGAAATTTACACAAAAAAACTAGAATTTGTACTAACAAAACAAATTCAGGAAATAAAATAAAATAAATTTTTACCTTTTTCGAAACTAGTGCCTTAAGTTACCTGTCATGTCTTCTAAGCAATTTATTCATTATTTTACCATTTCAAATTATTATGAGAGCTTTCTCATTGTTTAGATCTCATTGAGATCATTCCAACGATGTTTGAATCGTCGAAAACCAATGTCGTATGAGAAAGTTATGATTATTTTATATTTTTGTGAAAAAGTGAAAATTGTCATGTGTGAGTGTGGCATGGGAACATGATGCTGATGTGAAAGATGAAGTAGGCATATGAGGTGGCATGCTGATCCTGAATTTTGATTAGAATTCGTTGTCTCAAAATAGATCATTGAATTAAATACATAGCTGCAGAATTGCGCAGTTTATGCATCTAAAAATCCTACGTGGAAAGTTAGGTGTACGCAACTATGAAAGTAATAAGTTCAGTCTTTGAAAATACCTTTTTCCAGGAAAAACGAGAAAATTCCTACTTGTTTTATTGATGTAGTAAACAATTTTTATTAAAACGGTATATATATATATATATATATATATATATATATATATATATATATATATATATAAGTTCAGTCTTTGAAAATACCTTTTTCTAGGAAAAACGAGAAAATTCCTACTTGTTTTATTGATGTAGTAAACAATTTTTATTAAAACGGTATATATATATATTTATATATATTGAAAAACCAATATTTCCTATAAAAAAAAATATTAGTAAGAAGAAACCTATTCATCATATCTAGACAAAGAATACATTTGAAAGATATTAATGAATGAATTGAACAAAACCTTTAAAGATTTCCATCATAGCCGTCTTTCATTGCATTAAATAAAACCTCTACAATATGATAATTTAGAAATATATAAGATAAAAATGCTACCCAACTCCACCTCTCGGCTATCATGGATAGATGGTATCTTACCAAGTTGGAAAGAATGCAAGCTATGGTTCTTAAAACGAAATATTTTGGTTAAGAAGAAATATCTGGAAAATAATTTTATAGAACTTTTGCATCTGAAGTTGCTCAAATTTTCTTGTGATGTTCTCGTTTTTGTGTAATCCCAATGAATCGAGGTATTTTTTTCACCATGATTGACTCCATAATTTTGTAGGACTTCCAGCTTTGCTCAATTGAATATATTTTTCCGTTTTTGAAGTATGATGACCTAGAGTGCCAATAAAAAGAAAAAGTGCATCAACTAATACTCTAGTAAGATCTGGCAGTGTCTTATTCAATATGCAAAACGTCTACTAATGGGATTAATTCTCAGTGGTGGATCCACCTCCTGTAGATAAAGGAGCGTTATCTTGGCAGATCTACCTCCTGAAAATGGGATCTTCTCCTTCCATTCCAGAGATCACTATGCCATAATCGAGACACCAGCCTCCAGGATTTATCGTATATCATGTCATTCACCAGAAAGGATTTCTATGCCTGGTCAAGGGAAACCACCTCTATGTTTTTTCGTATATCCCTCCATTCACTGGTCTAGGATTCCTAGGCACACAATACATGGATTTACCACAACCCACATTTCAGTTCAAGGGTTACTAGGCCAGTGGATTTACTGCAATCCATAGTTTGGTTCAGGGATCACTAGGCCATGTGTTATTTCATTCAGAGATCCACCTCACTCATATTTTAATCCATCGAGCAATCAAGCTTAACCAAAACATGAGAACCCCATCACACCATGCCTATCTAAAAATGGCAAGACTAGGCTAAAGAACATGGTCACACCAGTCAAAACCCATGCCAATTACAACAAGAGAACTAAGAACATGCATGCATAACCATGCATGCAAAATTTAGCAAGGAAATCACACATGCAAATCGATACATACAAGTAACCCGATGTAGTTGCTTGATCCTTCTCTTCCTTGCTTAATTTTTTCTTCCTCTTTGCTTTTTTTTCCTTTCTTGATCCAAAGCTGAAATTCTCTGAGAAAACTCTAAGTTTCCAAGAGTGAGAGAGAGAGAGAATAGAGAGAGAGCTCTGAAAATGAACTGAAGAAATTCTAAGCAAAAATATTACCAGTTGGTCCTCAAAAGCCTTTTTTTCAATGAGGCCTATATTTTCTTCATTTTCCATTATTTTTCTTCATTTTCCTCCTCACATGCAACCTATGACCTTTCACCTTCCTTTTCTCCTAGTTTCTTTTATTTTCATAAATAAAATTCCAATTAATGCCTCATGCCTTTCCAAATCATTTTCCATTGCCTTTTCCAATTTCCTTTAGCCATAATAACCGAAATGAACAACCGCTAGGATGTTTTTCCCAACATTCAGTTCGGAATATGGGTCCCATGACCTTGGTCTTATATTTTTTCCATGAATTTTTAACTAGGGTTTTTACACAACCTCCATCACATATTGTGCAGGAAACCATGTCGTGGGGTTAGGTAGCCACCATAACTCCAGTAATATAATTACTGTAGCCTTGCTAGCATCCAGATGTATATGAGTAATATAAGTATGGAACCTACCCCAAGTCACTTATAAAATTTAATGAAATTCCAACATGAAATAACTGAGCTAGGTTGTGTTTATCATAGGTATGTAATTGTTTCACGATAGTAAACACTGACAGAGGGACATAACGTAGGGCTAGGTCACAAGGTTAACTTGACCAAGAACTAAATTTTTAATATAACTATATTAAATGTTAAAATATTTCTTGTTGGGCATCATATTTCATATGGTGGCTAACTTTTGAATCAACATTAAATCTAAGTGTTACATCCAATTTTTTTTCTGTTGTTTATGCTTTTGATGACAACTATATTTTCTCAGGTTACCCCCCATTGGTTGGAACTGGAATTTAGTAGATTTTATTAAGGCTAAACTCATTCAATTGACACCAGAGACATGGATATAGTTGTAGATATGACTTATAAAAATTGGGCCAAATTAATGGCATCTACAGGAGAAAACCTTTGCAAGTTAAATGTATTCCTCGTGGAGCTCACCCCATAGCTGACTTTTTATTCTTTTACTTCACATATATTTTCTTCTCCTTGATAGATAGGCATTTTTTTTCCTCCCCAACTCTCAAAGATATTCGAGGATCGTTCCCCTTTCTATTTAAGCAGCTTCCTTCCCAAATACCAATTCAAACCACCACATAATAGTTATACAAATTGCTCTAGTATTCCTAGAGGCATTTGCTTAATGGATAGCATGGTTATGGGTAGAATCACGTAGTAGAGAGGATCAATCGTTATCCCTATTCATGACATTCATTTTCCCCAAAATAATAATTTTTTCACATTACCATTGTATCTAAGGATACTTGAAAAGGTGGTAAGTAACATAAGGAATGTCAATTTATACCACTTAGAGTAAGAACCAACATTGCTTATACATATATGTCTTATATATATTTTAATTCACGTCATTTCTACCCATATGTAATTGTGCACACATATATAACTAACCTATTACATTGTGTGACCATGATTGGATGTATATATACATATTTTATTTGCACATAGTGGCACTAAGGCTATCCAAAAATAACCCAAGAAAAGTATTAGTGTAACCCAACCAAAATAGAAATACAAAATTTCCCAGGTATTTATAGATGCCGAAAATGGATAATGGAAATGAGATGTTGCAATATGGTGAGCGAGGTCCTTAGACTCGCCAGTATTTGAATATTAAGTCTTGCAAGCCTGATTCCAGGTGGTCTAACAAAATTGGGGTATCTTCTTTTGTGGATGAAGCAGAGATCCTTACAATCTGCATGTCCAATAAATGCATATAAATTGAATATGCACAATGTGATTTGGCATCCAATTAATAGAAAATTTTAATGGTACACCTGAATCAGAAAGGTGAGAACTTGCACATTGTTAAATGCTTATCAACACATATATATTAATATTCTAGGTGTGTTAGTGTCCAATATTCAGTGATCAAAAATACTCTTTTCAGGTTTACTTAGTAGTGGTCCTAGGTCAAAATTTTATATTTTCAAGTCAATTTTCAAATATAAATTTTTTTTTTGGATATGTCTAGGTCTTAAAAGCTACTCCCTCAACTTTATTCATGGTCATTATAATTTTATAGGTTATGTCCTCCATTATCATCTAGAGTCTTATGTCAGTCACCATGCTTTCACCTAGGTCATTGTCTAGGTGTATTTTATTTCGCCACCATAAATGTCCAAATTATGTCATAAAGAAGGAGAAAAAAGAGTCATTTCCACCATACAAGTTATCCTCAAAAGGGAGTTAGCATAGGTAGAAAAATAAAACAATACAATTTGTCTTTGCTCAAAATCTTGTTACATTGTCAAATTGTTCAAAAAATCCAAAGTTTTTCTCAAAATATCATGATTTCATTAAAGAACAAAAAAGGGCATTTTATAATGTTATAAAGGAAAAAGTGACTTCCTCTACTCATTTTATCCTCTCTTGTTCGATAGAGCTCCTCTCTCACCTTCAGAACACTCTACCATTGACAAAGATGGAATAAAACCAAATAAATTTACTATCAAGCCCATTCTTCTACGCTTTTGCGACCCAGCACGACATTTCTAAGTGCTAGCACAAAATTTCTGGGTGCTAGTGCTATGCTTCTATCACTGCACTACATTTCTTACAAAGGTGCTACACTTTTCGGTTTTAACCTCCAAGTCAACCATTAAAGCTTCAAAAAAGTTCACCAGGCTTCTGAGGCATCCTTGGTTGTTTAGCTTATCATCCAAAAGTGTAATAAAATAAATTTTGAGAGATTTTGAATATTTTGAGCAATTTTGATGATTTTTGGAAAATTCTGGAAATCTAGTCTCCACAGAAGCGTCGCACAGCAGCGCGACGCTTTCTCTTAGGGCAGTCAATTGAAGAATGACTTATGTTGTTGGATGCCATTTCAATTGTGCATTCTATTATCTCTCCAATAATTCTCAAGGGTTGTGTATATTTTGGTTTAAAGAATATTAGAGGTAACCACAAACCTACTTTTAAGCCTTACGATCTAGCCTTCCTAATGCTTAGAGAAAGCTCTCTCTATATGATTTATCTTTGTTGATTTTACTTGATTTTAGGCTAGCTATGTAGGATTACTTGGTATTTTAATTTTCGATTTGTTTTGGTTTGGTTTGGTGGTGGAATCACTAGTTCATATGGATAGATGTAAGTTTGTATTCCATTGAGCTAATAAATTCAAAGTGTCAAGCAGCGGGATAGAATCAAGGTCAAAAGGAAATGTTCACAGGGCAAGATAGTTGGGTCAATTCAGATCTTCGAGCTGAATGGTGAAATCGTTTTAATCGGGATGAGAGAGAAGTTAAGGATTCTCAGATCCGGGTAATGAGTGAAAAGACAGGGGTCAATCGAAAATAGGGAGCAATTAAGAATTCCCTAATCTGGATATCAGAAGAAAACATTTAAACGATAAACAGTTCAAGACAGAGTGTAATTAAGAATATTTTGTAATAACATTCCTATTATATCATTTAGATTAAGCAAACATATAAGCATGTGAAAAACATAAGAAACTGACAAAGAATAAGTGAAAATACATCACTAAAGTGGCTCAACACATGAATCCTGTAATATGATGCTTTATTGCTTGATCCAGTCAGCTAGCTTGAAAATGATACAAAGAACCCTCAGGTTTCAGCGCAGTACAACTATAGAAATGTTTATAAATTTATCCACACTCAATACTTAGAACTGAGAAGTATTTATACAAAACTCTTACAAAATATCCTAAAACAAACTTAGGAATTATTCGTGGAAAATTAAAATATCTTCATACAAGAAGATAGACATAGCTATCTAACTAATGCAAGTTGTCTGTGCTTTTATTGAATTTGTTGTTTATAGTCTTTAATTTGTTGTTGATTTGTCTCTTCGTTGTTTTCTCAACAAAGGTTGTTTGTTAGGCAGTGGAGTGTCCCTTACGTTGGAAATATTTCACTCTGATTTATCATATTTGATTTGAATTTAACTCTGACTTTCACCTGATACACTTTAACTCGGATACACTTTAATTGTCTCTGTTTTCACTTGAAACTATCACTGTTGTTTTTAACCTTTTGACTGCTCTATTTACTATTTTATCTTCATAGTAAATCAGTCAACTTTTCCCAATCTTCTGTATTTGGTAATTTGATCTTCACCATCCTTGTAAATATTTCATCTGCCTTTGTGTATTTTGAAAAAGTAGGCTTGTTGACAAATAGGTGTTTTACCTCATGTTACAAGTAAAAAATATTTTCAAAATTCTTGTATAGAACTTTCCCTGTTGGAATTCCTTGTGAAGAAGGAAGGTTAGCTTGATCCTTGGCCACTTATCTCATTTTCTTATCATAATCCTCTTGTTTCATCAATTTTTCATGAATAACCAGAGGATTTGGAAGTCCTTTCTACCTCATAATGTCAAACTTCATCATAAATATAGTTATTCTAACTTCCATGTTCTGACATTTTTCTTCTAGTTGTATCATCAAGTTTCTTTTTGAAATAACTTTCTTGACTTCAATAATTGTATATGTCCTGTCAGCTATACCAATTTCTTTCAATTCTTGTCTATTCTTTGAATTAAGAAACTTTATAATTTCATTAGCCTCTTCTGGCTTCTTGCCAAGTTCTTCTTTTGTCTTATGGATGGTTTCTCCTGCTGCTTTGATAAGATCTTTTTGTTCATAAATAACTTGGATTGATGGCCAAATATCATTGACAGATTTAATGATATTAGACTATACTTGTTGCATGGCTTGTGCAATTGGTTCTTTTAGCGTTACATCTTTCTCTAAATTCTTTAAATTCTCTGTTAATCTTTTTGATTTATGTTCTTCATTCTTGAGCATAATCTGAGCAAGTTTCTTTTCATCCTCCAGAATTTTCAGTTGTTCTTTTAATTCTGTTGATTTCATCTGTCTGAATATACATTTCGTGCATTGCTTTTACTAACTCACTTGCTTCACCAGTAGGTTGTGTTGCTATTGTAGATGACTCTGATGTTGAAGTTGTTGTTGAGGTGACAGGAAGTGTTGTAGCCATTAGGACTATAGGGGCCAATTATTCTACTAGTGTAGAAGGCACAGTTGTTGTGACTACAGGAATTACAGTGACAGGAATTTATTCTCTGGCCTTTTTCTCATGGATCAACTTGTCCATTTCATTCTCCATTTCTTTTAATTGGGCAGTTAATTGAAGGATGAAATTCATCATTTCATCTTGTTGGCTTTGACTTTCTAGAATTTCTTTAACTTGAGGATGTCCTGTAGGAGGCAATTTGAGTTACTTTCTTAATGCAACAATGTCTGCATTCTTCTTTTTTATCATTTCTTCTGCAATTTTGACATTATTAGGATCATATCCTACTTCAATTACCAAATCCTCCAAAGATTTTATTCTATTGTCTTTAGCCTGCGAAGATGCCTTTTCTAATTTGAGTTGATCTTTGATGTTCCTACGAGTGTTTTGCAGCTTCTATACACTCATGGCCTTGGTGGTAATTGTAGAATATATCATTTCCCTTGTCTTCTTATGACGCAATTTGGTCCAAAGGATGAATATCCTTGGCCATGACTTCAAAATGTGTCTTTTTGCAATCAGAAGATGACTTAGAATTTTTAACTATGGGTTGAAGAAATGTCATCTGCATATTTTTATTCTTATAATCAAAGGCAGAAATTAGCATGTTCTAGCTGCCAGGAGTCTGCTTTAGATATTGATAATATATCTCAATCTTGATTTCCTCATTTCTAGCCTTGATTTCCTTGTATCTTTCTTTAATATCCATTTCTTTCTCTACTGGTTTGTTGGATGAGGACACTTCAACGTTGTGTTGTTTCTGAATCATTTGAGTGTTTGAAGTTGAAGGTTGGTGTGTTTCTTTAGCAACTGCAGGAGGAGCATTGTCTTTCACTACTGTATCAGTATCAATTACTTCAATTGTTTCCACTTCCTCATTTACAGGATTTAATTTTGTCTTCTTCTTGTACATCAATTTAAATTTAGTTTCAGTGGTAGTTTCTGCAGTGTATGATCCTTCTTCTCTGATAATTTTTGAGCTTCTATCTTCTTGGGCTGGATTCTGCAAGATTTGACTAGTATCACCTTGCTTCTCTGCCTCTATCAAAGTATTCTCCAACCATTCAGATTGATTGGAGTATTTCTCAATATCTGGTTTCCTCTCATGTACATGAGTTAATTTTCATTTAACTCTCAATTTTCTTATTACTCCTAGAGGATCATAATACCACTGAAAGTTATGACTGAACTTAAAATCCTACAAATTCTTTTCTTCCTGTGGATCTGCATCTCTACTGTTACAAATAAAAGGGCCAACCTGATTTTTTATTTTGAACTGTATCTTCTTTTTGGCTGCCAAGAAATTGATTCCATCAGAATTAAGGATATACCTGATATACTAAATTGAAAATAACCTCATTGGGAGGTATTTGAGCAGCTTATATGGAATAATATTTGATCCATATACCCTAATCTCTGTATGGTTCTAATAGAGGTACCAATATCCTGTCCTACTATGCTCTGATAATTGCAAGACCTTCTTAATTTCCTCACTAATTCTTGTTTGCATGTTGTTGTTAAGCATTTTGACCATAGGATGAATGAAAGAATCAATTAATTCTATGTAGATGGACTGTGTGGAGTCTTTTCTAATAATTGGAGTCCAAAATATAAGTGATTGTGGATTAAATTCAACATCAAGCTTTTGAAGGTTGATGGTAAATTTCTCAGACTGAAAGTACAAAAACATGTGGAATAAGACTAAGGAATACTTGAAAACACCCACTATTCATGAATATTATCAGCAAGGCACTGGGCAAAATTGAAAATGGTAGCAATAGGATGACAAAGTGTGAAAGTAGACATGAAAACCAGGATTGAAGCATCAACATGCTCATCAGTAAAATAACCCAAAATGCAGGACAACATTGTGATGATATGTCTGGTTCTCTCAGAAAATATTGCAGATGGGTGATGAGGATTTGTCTTGGGAGTCTCTACTGATGAAGGCATGAAATTTTGGAATATCTGGAACCTCTTGGGGAAGTCCAGATTCAGAGACAACTCTGTAAGGTTCTCAATGGACAAAGGGGTTTCATCTGGTCTAGGTTGGATCAGCAGCATTTCGTTGATTTACTTAGCTGTGATGGTGAACAAAATTTATTTTCTAGGGGTTATTAGGGCTCTCTGGTCAGGGAAATAGAAATATTGACACAATCAAATCACTTCTCAGCACTCGAAATTCTGTGGGAGAACATACTTAGGCAAATTAGATTCCCAAATGAAAACCTCATCTGCTTGGTCTATGGATTTTTCATGGCTGCAGCAGTGGAGCTCAAGAAGATTAAACTCAGTGACTGTGTCATTTATTTTAAAGTCTCTATCTGCTAAAGTTCCACATCTACAACTAGAGGTTGCAGGGGATTTACAGTTACAATACCTTCGAAAGCCATTGTTTATTACTTTTTATCAATTGATTACTCTTTGACTTAGAAAACAATTATTTAAGATTTTTAGGAGCACCTCAGAAAGATAATTACGTTTTGCAGACTGATTTAGGATGAAACAGTGGCTTATCTATGGTCTGTAAAGGTTAAAACTGCACAAATTGTACTCTTTGTGATTAAAAATAGTCTCAGGCCTTGGAAATCCTGTGAAAATAGTTCCAGGGTTTGCAGAAAAAGGATTTGGGAAGCTACATGGATTTCTCTAGGTCTACAGAGGAATTACTTTCTTAGCTTAATGATTGAATTACTTTCTTGTTGTAAGTATTGGCCTGAGCACTAAGGAATACCTGGAGAAAAATGAAAATTCTGGTTTGTAGAAGGTTTCTAAGGTAGCGGAGGTTCTTTGAGGTGTCGTTGGTCTTTATAAAGCTTCAAATCAGGTTCTACAATGTCTTTTGACAACAAAGAATGTTGAATTCTGGTAAAAAAGTCTTAAAATGAGGTCGGCAACTACTCTTTAGGTCGGCAATGGCTCTGTTTGCGCGAATTTGTAACAGAAAAGGTGAAAATGTTGTAAAGGGCGATTATATGGGTTTTTAATCAATATTTCTTTTAACATTGAATGTGTGGGGTTAATTCAAATGGGCAAGTGGTTTTCGCAACGGGCAAGAATACAGCCAAGCGGTTTTCGCATTGGCTAAAGGTGGTAGGCGGTAAAATTTGGATGGATGCGATGGAATGGAATAGCGCCACGTCTACGTGGCTCCAAAAATCGCAGATATCACAAGGTCTTCGGGTAGTTAAAGTTTTGACTATCGGGCGTGCGATAAGAGATATGGGCCATTGGATCTTATTACTTAAGATCTGACGGTTAGCAAATAGCAGGGATTGGTCGGGGTTTTTGATAGGTGGGGCCCGAGAAATAATGTCACGTGATGGGATAATAAAAAGGGTTAATATATAGCGGATTTTATAAGGTGGGCCCAAAATAAACCAAATGCGGGGAAACTATAGGTTAAAATAACATATGGGTTGGGAAATATATATATGCGGGATTTTAAAATACACTTAAGGATAGTGTTAAAATTTAATATCGAGGTAGGATTTTCATAATGGAGCCCAATATTAATATTTTAAACTTGAAAACTTTGGATAAGTGTATTTTAGGGGGTATTATGAATGAAATGGAAATCAATAAAGGATTTTTACTTTTCCAAAGGAAAATATGCATTTTAACTTAGGAAAAGGGATTTTTTATAGGGGGAAAGAGTGAAGTAAGGGGAAAGAATAAAAATGAAGGGGAAGAGGTATTTTTACAAGGGAAATGATTTTGAAGGGAAGTTAGTAAATATGAAATGACCAATTTCTGTTATCCATGCCTTGTGAAAACTGCTTCTGCCTACCTATCAGCTACCCTAACATTTTTTCTTCATTTCTTTGGGTGCATTTGAGCTTATAGACGCTTATTCATTTTTCTTTTAACAGCAAACTATCTAATTCTATCCTTTTTTCTTCCAAGGGCTAAGATTAAACTGTTGAGATCCTTATTTATTCTCTACCTAACTGCTGATCTGCCAAGATTAAACTATTTGGCTAGATCTTTATTCTCTATCTATCAGCATGAAATTTAAAGCAAGAAAGATCAAGATTAAGCATTTGACCTTCATGTATTGTGGCATTTTTGACAAGCTGCACACAATCTTATTTTGCAGTAAAAAGTAAAAAGTAGTGGCATTTGGATTTGCATCACTTTCATGATCTATTTTTATCTCTTTTTTGTTGGGATTCATTATATATATATATATATATATATATATATATATTATCTTTTTTCTTTCAGTCCTTTGACTTTTCTTTCAAGACTTTTATCCTCTTTACATTTTTTATTTTTAATATGAGAAAACAATTTTGTAGAAAGCAAAGTATGTACATATTACAAGACTAATCAAAATCAATTCAAAATTATGAATCCTATTATTATAGGACCCTAAAATTGGCTCCACATGGGGGTGGAATTTCCTGGTGAAATGTCAAGAACTTTAAGATCAATAGCCTTGAACTCTGACTGTGCTTGCCTTGGAACTGTTTCTTGAGCTCTGCATTATTCATACTTATGATATTTTGTCTTGCACAGCTTAGGGCCTTCTCTTCGAGCTTCAACTTTGCAAGAAAAGCATCCAATCCAGTCGAAAATCTGCAATGTTATGTACAATGAGAAAATTTAACAAAATGAATTATTGTTATTCTGGGGTATAGTAATGCTTCAGCATTCTACCATTGACAGGTCCACCTAGCAGATCCGATCCATCCAACTCCTTCAAAAATAATTCATTGTCACCTCTGTAACCATAAATAACATAGGGACCTTTCCATAGGAAATCAAATTTACCATGTTCACCTTTCTCTTCTCTCCTAGAATCCCACTTAAGAACTTTGTCACCTATGTAAAAATCATCTTCCTTAGTATTTTTGTAAAATATCTTTTTAATCTTATCTTGAACAACTTGTGACTTAAGATAGACTTCTTCCCTGGTTTGTTGCAAGTGTATGGTCTAATTTATTATTCTCTGGATATCATTGGTTTCTACCTACAGTTCTTGGATCATCTTCATCACTGGTACTCCTAAAGAGGATGGAAAAACATCATCCATCCCATATACAAGCTGATAGGGGGATGTGCCAATGGACTTCTTTGTGGTAAGTTTGTCTGCCCATAAGGCATTAACTAACCTTTTGTTACAGGTCTTTTTATTGTCTTCCAGTATTTTCTTGATGATATTAACAAGGATTTTATTGGATGATTCAACAAGACCATTACCTTGAGGGTAATAAGAAGTGGAATGGCCAAGGGTAATGTGGTATTTATTACAAAATTAAATCATTTTCTTAGACTTGAAAGCATATTCATTATCAGTAATGAGATTTTGGGGGCATCCAAATCTAGACAGTATATTGTTTTCTAGGAATGATATTATGACAGAATCAGTGGCTTGCCTAGAAGGAATAGCTTCTATCCACTTGGTGAAATAGTCTATGGCTATCAAAATCCATTTGTGTTAGGCTAAATAGGGTGGGTGAATTTCACCAATGAAGTCTAGACCCTATTGCTGAAAAGGAATTTCTGTGGAGATGGGTTTAAGGGGTAAAGGTAGTAATTTTTTCTTCCCTTCAAATATTTGGAATTTGTGACAGGAGGTCACATACTTTTTCACATCTACAAAAAGTGTAGGCTAGTAAAAACCATCTTTCAAGATTTTTTCTACAGTTTACTTCCAGTAAAGGTGTCCTCCATAGTCACCTGCATAAAACTCTTCCATAACTTTATCAGCTTCATCTTTAAGCAAACAATTCAATAAAATTCCACCATGATCTTTCCAAAACAGAGCATTATCTATGATACAAAATTTTATTGCCTTTAACTTTAAAAATCCATCTTTAGTTCTTGACAATCCAAGAGGAGCTTGTAAGTTTAGTAATACAAATATGATATTTGCATACCATTGTGAATTTGAAAAGGCTTCACTGATTTGTGGATTCGTCATCTCTTCCTGATCATCTAAACATGAAAATTTTATTCAGCCATGAGTTTGGCTAAACATTGGCCTTTAATGAGTTTGGTGGGCTTAATTTCCATTTCATATTCCAAAATGGTGGCAATACACTTGCCTCTTTTACCATCAGGCCCATTCTGAGTCAAAATGTCCTTCACTACTGAATTTGGAACATAAGAAATGATGTGTGAATACAAGATGTACACTCTAAAGTCTTTGATAGCCTTCACTAAAGCTAGTGCCTAATTTTCCATTATGTTATACTTCATTATGGCATCTCTATGTGATTTGCTAAAAAAAGCAATGGGTTGTTCATAACCCTAATCATTTTTCTGCAGTAAAACTGCAGCAATAGTATCAAGGAAAATTTTAAGAAACCCCCCAAATTTATATTTATAATAAATGGGTGAATCCCCATGGTATATAGAAAAATGTATAGGCTATTTTTTCATTAATATAATATACATATATAATTTTTTGGCGAATCTTTCACTAAATTATAAAATTTTCCTAAATATTGGCGAATTTTTCACTAGGTTATTAAGTATTGAAAATTGTTGGTTAATCTTCTAAAAAATTAGAAAACATTGTAAAATATTAGTGATTCATTACCAATGTATAGAAACATATTAATAATAAAAAAATATATTTATTTTAAAACTATGATATACAATTTTCCATGTTTTGGAAAAGAAAAATCACGAGTAATGTTGCTATAGGTTCTTGTTAAACACTATTGAAAATATTTTTGCATGTTTTTATTATGTTTTACCACAAATGTCATATCACATCCCAAGGGAAATTAATTGGAAAGGCACCCCCAACTGCATGTGATGTTGAACCAAATAAATTCTTTTGCTCAAACTTTGTCTTTACGCATCTAGATAACCCTGCCATATTCTATGTAATTCATATTGTGAGTTTACTCAAACCCTACTCCAGATGAGGTCACACATATTGTGAGTTTACTCAAACCCTACAGAGATGTGGAAGAAAAGAGTGTTTTTAATTGATTTCAAAACACTCACTGCAGCAAGAGACGGAAAGAACAAAAAAATTCCAAACAGGAGTCCTCTCAATATGAAAAAGAAATCATAGAGCTCTCTTTGGGGCCACCCTTCACCCCTTCAACCCTTGGTAAACTCTACATTGTTTGTTTATGTTTTTCAATCATTTTAACTATTTTCCTAAAAAAATCTTATTTTGTGGCGTTGTCTCAGCCCCAACCAGCAACATTATTTGCGAGAATTCGATGAATATAGCTACATTTTTATCTCAAGTAAGTATATTATCGATTCTCAATTTCTATGATTTGGATATTAATAGGGAAATATTTTGTTAAATGCATAAGAAAGAGATCTAAGTTTTTTTCAAAGGGATTTGAGCATAACTCATTTCAGGTTTCGAAATGTTCTCGAAATTTTGATGGATATGCACAAAGTTAAACAGTTAACAATTAACTTTGTTCATATCTATCGGATTATGAAAATATTGAGAAAACTACAATTAAAATAAAAATCCAAGTCAAATAATTAGCTAGGCTAGTTCTTCTTTATTAGATTTCCAACCTACTCAAGAATTGCAATGAGCCTTCAATCTTAAAAGTTAAATCAAATAGTTTCTTTTGTTACATACTTTTCCTCTTCAGCTGTCAGATATTACATTGACATCCAAATTCCTTCGCTTTTATTATTGATTTCAAGCATATATGCCCCTTTAGCAATCAATTTTCAAAAGTTTCAAATACGTTATTCATATTCTAGTTTTCAAAGTTCTCAAATACGTTGTTCAAATTATAATTTAAATTACGTTTTATTTAATGAGCATGGACTAGCAATTTCAACAGAATATGAAAAGAGGGGAGAATTGCTCGAATTGTTCCCTCTGCACCTAGATGGGAACCTAAGACCACCAACGCTAAAAATAAAGGGAGTTTATGGATAACTCACTCTTCGTACTGCATATATTCATATACAAGGAAGGTGGTGAAGACTCAGATAATTAAAGCTATCTCATTTTTTCCTTATTCAGTGAATCTTTAGTATGCATCTATTCAGAGATTATGTATTATCATAGATCTCTTGTGTAACTGGACAACTATGTTACATTTGATTCTATAATAACTTATATCTCTTGTGTAACTTGACAACTTCGTTACTGAGTTTATGCCTACATTTGATCCTGCAGTAACTGGGAAGTTTTGTATGCACCCTTGAAACGTTTGTCGAGTAATTCTTTTAAATTTAATAATGTGCCCATATGAATGATAAGACTGATGTTGGATTTGGAAGATTATTCCTTAAAAATCCATGCTTCTTAATGTAATAACCTCTAAAATTATTAGTAACTTACTTTACGATGGTATTGGATGTTTTTTATTGGAAGAACAATGTGGGATTCCCTCCCATGTTGGTTATCAAATTAGGTAGAAGTGGTGAAAACCTCAAATAGGGTTAGTTTTTTGAAACTCAGTGTTCTTTTGTGATTGTATTATTTTGTTTTTTTATAAGATTAAGGTTATGTGCTAAAAGTATTATATATTTTCCTTACAAATTTTATTGGAATTGGTTCTATTTTTGAAAATTTTCACATAACTTTATGTGTGGGATTGAGGTTATATTTTATTTGAATTAAAAGTAACCCGTGCGTTAATTAGAACTCATGATTTTTACTTTTTTTGTTTTTTTATTATTTATGATAAAATCACTTTTTAGTTTTTAGTAATTTTTTTGGAATTGTAGAATCTAGCTTTGTATGTATTTAAAGATACATTTCAAGAAATGAAAAATAGCTAGAATTGCATTTCATAATTTTCATTTTTAAAAAAATACAGATGTACAATCATTATTTCCTTACTTTCTAAGGAAATGTTTTCATAATTTTCATAAAATATATATATATATATATATATAGAGAGAGAGAGAGAGAGAGAGATGTTCATACTTAATTAAAAGAAACTAAGAATAAAGTAAAAAAAAGTTAATAACATCACCTAGACTTATTCCGAAATTGTGAAGGTTGTAAATTGTGAAGGTTTAAAATCCGTGGCTTCAAGGGTTAAATTTGACGGGTCATCGTACCCACCATAGAACTTTTTTATGATGATCTAATTTTTAAACAACCCTTCATATCACTTTTAGCATTTCCTTTTACGAATTTCATCTAAGTTAAAAGTAAAAAAAAACACAATGTATACCTGCAAATATTGAAGCCAATGCAGTTAAACTTTCAAGAGATTAGGGTGAAAAACAAGGTGCCATTGCTAAAAATAAAGTTCCAAAGTTTCATTTTTAATTAGATTTATTTTTCAGAAAATGTAATATTTTAGTTTAAATTTCAATAAGATTTTGCTAAAATGATGTTTAACTTGTTGATATTAGATATTGTCAATAAAGGTATTGAAATGAAAGTAAAGGTCAGCTGAACTTACTGAAGTTAAGATGAATCATTTCCCAGAGAAGAGTCTGATACTCATGAGGCCCAGTTAAACGAGGAGTCTCGTCTTGTAGGAATTCCATGGAGGAGGGAAAATATTCCATGAAATCGAACATTATGAACAAATTACAAGAATATTTTGCTAAAAAATGTCTACACTCGAGATATTAGAATTAGGAATCCATGGAAGAGGGAAAATATTCCATGAAATCGAACATTCTAAGAAAATTACAAGAATATTTTATTACATCATCTTCAAATTCACACAATCCATAATGTCAATTTCCATACTATCTTTAAATCTCTATCTTAATGGGGAAATAAATCTCTATCTTAATGGGGAAATAAATTGTTTACCGCTCCTAACAATATTTTAAAATAAAATGTATAACATAAAAAACATACCCACTTCTAAAGCCTCATCTAGGAATGTATAACATAAAAAACATACCCACTCCTGAAGCATCATCTAGGCTTACAAAATGTGACCAGTGTAAATCTAGTTTAACTTTGGATCCACCAAACCTCAAAAGGGTTCAAATTTATTTTCACTCATTGAAAATAGGTTTACGTCACAAGCTATATGATACTTGTTATCTCTCTCTCAGCTTGGTAGATCCTAAGTTAAGATGTATCTAGGTTGGTTTCATTTTACCCTTTAAATATGTTATGTTCCACATGAATACCATGGGTAAATACCATGGGTTCTCATACCATGTGTTAATACCATGAATTTATTTTTATTTTAATGTTTTTTTTTTCTTTTGATCAAGTAAAATTGTTTTCACATAGTGTGATGATCCATATTAAATCCGGAGCTATCAAGGGCTTTAATTCCCCCTCTCCCTTAAAATAAGGTGGGCTAACCTCTAGACCTATATTTTTTATAAAATAAATTTGGGGCGATTTGAAATATAAAATTACTTATTTTACCCTCTCCCTTAAAATAAGGTAGGCTAACCTCGAGACCTAATTTTTTTATAAAATAAATTTGGGGCCATTTGAAATATAAATTTACTTTTTTTACCCTCTCCCTTAAAATAAGGTGGGCTAACCTCTAGACACAATTTTTTTTATAAAATAAATTTGGGGCGATTTGAAATAATATACTATGATACAAAAAATTCACCCAATAAAAATTTAAAACCCTTTAATTTCGCATGGGCGAAAATTTACCCTCAAAATTTTCTATGAATAGTATGTTCTGAAGCAAAAGAAAAAATAATAATTTTTTTTTTGAAATCAGGACTTATTAGGATTGTGGTTCTTGTAAGGGCTTGTTTGATTGATTCAAAGGATTGTTTGGCCTCTACTGCCCATTTAAGTGCTGAGTCTTTCTTTAACATGTTATTGAGTTCTCTAATCATTTCTGCTAAATTTGAGATGAATCTCTTGAGAAATTTGATTTTACCTAAGAAAGCCTACAATTCTTTAATATTTCTAAGATGGATTGTATTCAAAATGGCCTCTATTCTAGCTGGGTATATCCTAATTCCCTCTTTTGATATTATATGCCCTAATATTTTACCTTCTTCAAGTCCAAAAAGAGTCTTTTTGGGATTCAAAGAAATACCAAATTTCCTGCATTTGATAAACACTTGTCTCAGATGATCTAGATGTTCATTGTCATTTTTTGAAAATATAGTTATATCATCTAGATAAATTACAAGAAAATCATGAATTTCTTTAGCAAAATCTATATCCATAGCCCTCTGGAATGTGGCTCCTGCATTTATTAATCCAAAAGGCATTTTCAAATACACGAAAGTACCCTAAGGAATAGTAAATGCAGTCTTTGGTTGGCCTTCTAGCTGAACTAAGATCTGATTATACCCAAAGAATCCATCAAGTAATGAAATCCTGGATGAACCAACCACCCTTTGTAAAATATGATCCATCTTGGGGAGAGGGTAGTTATCTTTTAGGGATACCTTATTTAAGTTTCGGAAATAAACACAAAGTCTGATTTCCCCTGTTTTCTTCCTAGTGGGAACTAAGTTTGAAACCCAATCAGAATATCTGATAGGTGCAATGATTTGAGCTTCATACATTCTCTTTACCTCTTTTTCAATTAAAGGCATTAAAACTGTATTGATTCCTCTAAGTGTCTGTTTGAAGGGTTTTTGATCTTCTTTGATAGGTATTTTGTGTTGTATTATGCTAGTGTCATAAGATTTTAGGCCTTCATAACTCCATGAAAATACATCCTGAAATTCCTTAAACAGAGCTATGTATTTCAATTTTTCATCTTGAGGTAATGCTTTAGAAATTTTGATGATTTTTGGCCTTTGTTTTGTTCCTATATTGCATTCTTCTATATTTGATCTTAATGGTTCCATCTTTGGTTTTCTTGCAACGTCATTTGAATCAAAAATATCTTCTAATGGGGCTAATCCCTTAGGTAAAAAGTTATTCTTAAGGTTTAAAATGTCAGAATCATCATCTGTTAATTCTTCTATTTCTAATTTTTCTAGTTTATCTATTTCTACTTGAGTGAATTTAGTAGGTTCAGTGAAATCTAAATTATTTACATCTATCTCACTATCTATTTTATCATCTAATATATAATATGTGTCTATGTTACAATTCTGGAATTCTCCCTCAGCATTCCTAAAATGATAGATTTAAGTATCTTATGTGAAAATTTGCCAATATTTTAAGTTGTCTGGTATAGTGGGCCTATGTCTTACCTTTGTTGTATATTGATGATTTGGTTGAAAAGGAAGATTACAGGTACTAGCAAAAGTTTCTAAATTGTGTGCTTGTATGTTTTGTTTTCTAGGAATTACAGCAAAGTCACACTCAAGAAATTCTTTGATCATATCTAAAATTGTTTCTCTATATTGGCTTAATCTAGGATTATATACAGAATATTCTCCTCTAATTTGTTTTACAATTAAATCAGAGTCTCCCATGATAGAAACTCTTTTGCCTCCTAAATTTCTAACAATTTGTAATCCTAAAATCAAAGCCTCATACTCAGCCATTTTGTTTGTACATTTGAAGTTTAATCTAAAGGCATGAGCTTCAAAATTATTATTTTCCATGTTATGAATCCAAACTCCTGCTCCTACTCCTAATTTGTTCACTGATCCATCAAAGTCTAGGTTCCACATTGATTCATGAAATATGTTCTCACTATCTGGGTATTTCTTTTTATGTTTTAATTTTGTGTTGTTCTCTATACCAGAATCAGAATTACATAAAATGAAAGAGTCCATAACAGTAGGTGTAGAATAAATAGGATAGTTTCGAGGTCTTTCTACACTACTAACCATGTACTTCATTAGAGTCTCCCTGTAATTTTCTTGGGTTGAACAAATACTGAAATAGTGGCATAAGACATGTCTAGTTGTAGAGATCCCTGCAGTTTTTCTCCCCATGAGCAAGACAACAACATTCCATACTTAGGAGGGATATCGGCTACTACAATATCCATGACTATACTTTTTCCAGGGTATTGGACTAGAGTGACACATAAATCTTAGATACAACCTAGACATTTCACTTTACTGGAATCAAATGAAAAAAGATCTTTATAAGGTCTAGTGATGTCTAAATTCAAAGTTTCCATAATGGCTTTTGGAATTAAATTATGTGAGGCTCCTGAATCTAGCATAGCATTATGTAAAATTTGATCATGAACAGTCAAGCTAATGTAGAAAGGAGAAACTCCTCCTTCTTGGTGTTTTCTATTTACCTCAGGACCAAATATTAGTTTTGGTTGGTCATCACTCAAATTAACATAGTATTCTTCTTCATTCATGTCTAATGTGTCAGTGATCTGTGATTTGTATAAGTCATGTTTTACCATTTCTGTTAAAGGAATTGGTATCTTCAGTTTGGCAATTTCAGTTTAGATGTTGAATGGTGCTTGTGTTTTTCCTAACTGAATGACTTCTTCTTTACTAATTGTAGTTTGAGTATGCTTCTCTTCTTTTTCTACAGTTGTTTTTTCATTTTCTGTTTGTGTTTCCATTGTTTTATTGTTTTTTATCTTATTTTCGGGGATATTTTGAGTTGTAGTGGTAACTTTGGCAGTTTTGGAAATTTCGGCAACTGTTTTGGCAGCAGTTGTTTTGGGATCAGCTGATTTTGGATCAGCAACATTTGTTTTTGGATCAGAAATTGTTGTTTTAGCAGAAGTTGTTGTTTTAGAAGCAGCTGATTTTTTAGGATCAACTGATGTTTGAACATAAATATTTGTAATGTCAACAATTTTAGGACTGGGTACAATTTCAGGACTAGAAATTTTCTGATTAGGATTTGAATTTTTTTTATTTGAACTAGAGTTTTGCTAGGTTTCCCTAGGGAGGATTTGCAGTACTTTGGTTGTGGGAGCTTCTACTGTTTTCCTTGTCTGAGTTTGAGCATATTTCTTAGTAGGGGCTTCTACATTTTTCTTACTCCTAAGGTTATATTGCTTATGAACTTCATTAATGGCAAACTCATAACCTTGCTTATAATAAAATGACTCCCCAGATTCTAAATGTAATTGTTTTAATTCATACAGTTCTTGTTCTTCTTGTGTAAGAAAAATGGTATTATCATCATTAATACCCATTAGATTGATCTGAGTGTCTTCATCATCTTCGTTTTGGTGATAAATTTCAGCATAGTTCTCTTGGAAAGGTGGTCTTATTGTTTGATCAGGTGAAAATTCTCTAGATTTACCAGTGTTGGTGTTTTTTCTAAAATTGGGATTTTTTATTTGAGGGCCGTGTTGTTGATTATCCCAATGTATTTTTATTTCCATACTTTCTATTCTATCCATCATTTTCTCCATGGCTTCTGCTAAACTATCTATTTTTCCATCTGATGTAGATGTTTCCTCTTTTATTGTTTCCCTTCTTTCATTTCTCATTCTTGTCCTCTTGGCTAACAAATTGGCTTCTACACTAACAAATATGTTTTGTATTTGTTCTAGTGTCTCTGGGTTCCTTTCCCTCAGTTGCTATGACATATCCATATCAAAACCATCAGGAAATTTAAGTGAAGCTAGATCTGGTGGGGGTTTAATGTTTACTGGAATAGCATTGTAGATACTATTGAATCTAGTACAATAGTCCTGAACTATTTCATTAGGTCCTCTTTTTATGTTTCCATGTTCAGACAAAATTTGTAAAGGATTCTTCTTTTTCTCCCATCTACTGATAAACAATCTATGGAAGGCTTCTAACTCAACAATATGATATGCAGGTAAAGCTTTGAACCATTTTTTTTACTTCTTGTTGAAATAGGGTCCTCCAAAGGCTGCGAATTGGAATAGTTTTGAGTATTTTTTTTATATTTTTTTTTATATTTTAGTCTAACGCAGGGGTTTTGGGGTGGGTCAAAACCCCGAAAGCATTGTAACAGGTCAAAGGGTAGACCTAGATTCCGCAAACCATGGTTTTCGAACCACAGGAAATCTTAGGTTAAATCGTTATAAATAGATGAAAATTTTGAGGCTTAAGGTAGAGAAGAATTGGAATTGATGCTACGTGCGAACTGGTAGATATGTCTAGGGTTGTTTTGGGTAAGGAATCCTGCAGCTTTGTGCGCGAAGATCCTCAGTCCTGTTGTGTGTGCGGGATGGTTTTGGGTATTGTAAGTAGATCTGAAAGACTAATGAATGCAGAAGTATTGTTGGAATATCTAAATCTGTTGGAAATTACTATTGATGTGAATCTGTGATACTTGGTTATGTTATATATGATTCTGTGTTACTGAATTAAGCTACGGAAAGTGACTGTGTTATTTTCTTAGGCTGCGAAGTGTTTGTGATCCGATATTTATGATCTGTAATTATTATTAGCTATGAATACTTTGCTCTATTCTGATAATTGGCAAGACACACGTGGATGCGAATATACTGAATAGATCTATAAATGATAACAACTCAATTGGGTTGAGTTGCAAGTTGCATTGTTTTTGTTGCGAACCTTCAGTGAATATATTTGTCTGGTACGAACCTCGGACGCTGCGAATTTGACTTACCTACTCTCTCTCAAGGTGTGGAAACCTAGTTCCATCACCCTCCCATACTACTTCAGGTGATATTTTGGCCTGCGAAAGCAGGTCACTGCCGAAAGGGCCAGTAGTATAGGGATTTGTTGGCAAACCTTAACCTCTGAACCTGGGTCAGGACCCCCTTGAGCCAACAAATGGTTCCATTGTTAGGACCGGGAGAATTTTGAGAGATATCAGGTAATGCGAAGGTCGTACTGGAAACCTGAAAGAAAAGAAATTGATGAATGGTTTGAAAAAAAAGTTCAGGAATTTGTAGTAAAAGAAAACCGCAGTAAGAAGTTGACCACCGAAGAGTGGAAGAACAAGTATATTTTCACGAATAACTACTAGATCTTCTTTGTAACAATTGCGATCGAGCTCTAGGAGTGGCTCGCAAGGCTGGTCGAATTCCAGAAGTGTTGGAAAGAAGAGCGGGTCACACAGTGGACCCCAGAATTTATCCAACAGTTAGAGAAGATTGATAACACCATCACTCGCATGGTGGATCACTAGGTGGACAGTGTTCTAGGAGGGTTTGTGACAGATTTTTCCATCGAACAATTCGTCTCCTATTCTGAAGTAGAGCGACGATTTTTCAAGGGTTTCCAGGGTAAATTTCTGAAAACCTTACCATTACTGATCAAAATATTAGTGTGTGACAAGAGTATTTTGTGTAGCCACACTGAGTGAATGACCTCTGATCTGGAAGGAAGTACAACGTAAAGTGGCAAATACTATCAGACCAACCAAGAAGGAGATAGATATGTCTACAGTCTAGTAAGAGAAGCAGCTGCGCAGAGTCCTCCAGCCACACCACTTTCAAACCAGCATAGGGGTAAGAATTCACCTACACCTCCACCACCACTAGAAGACGACATGGTTGCGCACATGAAGTTACCTACCTTTAAGGGTGTGGGAGATGAATACATCGATCAGTTATGGTTTTTCACAGGATCCGTATGGACTGCGCAGAACATAGCTAATGATGCGGTGAAAAGGGCACAGCTATCCCTTGTCTTTAAAGGAAGAGCCTTGGACTGGTACATGGGATACATCGGCCAGCATGCGAACGCAACCGTTGAAGAGATTAAGAATGCCTTGAAACAATAGTTCAAGAATATTAAGTCCTACTCATAAATAGTAGTGGACCTGAAGGATTTCAAGCAAGGGCCTTTTGAGTCTGTGTGGGAGGCCGATCAACGACTGAAGAAGGTGATAAGAGAAGAATTATTTCAGTACAATGACAGACAGCACACGGAATGGTTCATCGCTATGTTGTTTCCGCACCTACGCATACCTATGGGTCACCAAACTTTCGAATCGCAGGAAAACGCCTTGGAGGTCACTATGAAGTTAGAAGTTGTGCCCAGTGATGATACCTAGCTGGGCATCCAACATATCCAAGGACAACTGGAGGTGATGCACATAGAGATCCAGAATCTACGAAAGGAGCGAGGAGTAGAAGCTAGCCCTGAAAGATGGTGCATACAATGTAGGGTGAATGGTCACACCAAGGATAATTTTCCTCTATTAGCAGAATACATGTAGGCCGAGGGACCAAGCCCGTTGCGCCCTAGGAAAATTGCAAGATCAAGTGGGCCAGCACTATCGTTCGATTATTGTCACATTGCAGGGCTGCACGATACAAACCACTGTCCCCGCCTTGCTGCATATGTCCCAGAGGTAAAGCAACAATGGTGTAGGTTTTGCAGGTCGGTAGGACATGATGAACAGAACTATCGGACATATGATTTGATGATCGATCGAGGAAACCTATATAGAGTACAACATACCCGGCGTCGCCAAGCTCCCCTGCAGGCATAGGTGGCTCCCCAGTTAGGGGCAGGGGAGGGGGCCGAGGTGGAAGCACAAGTCGGGGTCAAGGGCAACTAACCTATTATAATTGTGGAGAAGTAGGGCACTTTGCAAGGGACTGTCCGAACCCTACAAGGCAGTCATGCCGGTATTATAGACAGCTGGACCATGCGATTGAAGACTGTCCAATATTTATAGCAAAAATGCAGGAAAAGCAGCCGACACCTACACATAATGTGTAGAGGGTTAAGACTGAACTGCGAAACAAAGATCCAAGCGTGAATATCGTAACGCGCAGTGGAATGGCCACCGAGGGACCTGCGGAGAAGGCTGCAATTGAACCTCTGATCCGACAAGTAGTTATCATACAAAAAGGTTTGCATCTACAAAAGGAAAAAGAAACATTTGTCATAGCTCGCAAAGACTTTGCTGAGGTAGAGGCATCTACTTCTCAGGCACCTGCGAACCTCAAGGCAAATGAGAAGGTCAAACCCTTTTTGTAGGCATGTATGAAGCTTCTGCGCAACCCAAAGGCTTTGGAGAATCTTCAGGAATTAATAGATAGCTGCGTAGCACAACCTAACCTACCCCCAAAATAAAGGATGTGCACAAACTATACAGATACAAGAAACACACCGGTAAGGAGATGTGGTTGACAGCGCAGATCGGTGACTACGAAATGAATCAGGTTATTTTGGACCCAGGGTCAAATGCGAATGTACTACCAAAACAAACGTGGTAATGAATGGGAGAACCTAAGTTGGAGTGGTCCACTATCCAGCTGCGTATGGCCAATCAGCAGAAGATCGTACCCTTGGGGAGATTGTCGAAGATCATGGTAGATATTGCAGGGGTCAAGGTCCGGGCTGATTTTGAGGTAATTCAGATTGTAGAAGATGCGGACCCTTACCCTACACTCCTAGGGTTAGCCTGGGCCATAGATATGGGAGGCATCATTAACTTAAGGAAGAGAAGCATGGTGTTTGAAAATAACGGTACAAGGGTGATAGTACCATTAGATCCTGTGGAAGGCACACGATATACAGAGTTGGTGCATGATGAAGAGGATGTAGATCACATTTATAAGTTGACTGTGTGGGATGAAGATTGGATCAACCCCACGGTGAATGGTGTACTCTGCTAGGAAAGGGACAGTGAATGCTTCTCTGACTCTGACGGGGAGATAGAGAATTGGAAAAATCGGTTACATGATGTCTCTGTGCTGCGATACCTTCAGGTCACAAAGGAATTTCGCTGCATTTCCTCAGAGTTAAGAGACCTACCCTATTTTTACGGTTCTGGTAATATAAAGGAATTTTTGCAAACATTCGAAGCCAAGGTTCCCAGAGAACGAAGGCTATGGACCCTTAATCTATCCATGCGTGCAACACCTGCAAGATGGTGGGATACGCATAAGGGGGCATTCCAGGACTGGGAGGGTTGTCGAGACATGATGCTCTTGCGCTTTGAGCCTCCGGTGGAGGTGCGGATTAAGACGTTCCTTGGCCCAGGAAATCTGCGTGAACACTTCTTTGCTTAGATAAAGACGTGGGGTGACCGAACCACGGAAGAATGGGTTCACTTATTCATTCATGCGTTAGGTCCAATCCCTATTGCATGGTACCTGGATGCGGAGCTACATCAATGCACCCACCACTGGGAAACTTTGAAGGATGAATTCATAGGAACATTCGGACTGATAAGGGGTTCGAAAGCGCTTGACGAAGCTCTGCAGGATATAGATACATTTGTGTTTAGGGAATCCAGCTCCTCTACAGAATTTGGGATGTCGACATGGCAAACACAGATGCAAGATATTGTCAATTTCCACAGCTTGGCAAAGGAAGAAAGAGAAGATGATCTGCGATCTGTCTCTATCCTGGAGTCAGAAGGGGAGCATGCCGTTGTAGGGCCTCCACTGTAAGAGGTGGATATCACTAAGCCTCTCAAGCTGCGCGAAGTCAACATTGGGATGGAAGAGCACCCTAAGTTGGCTAAGATTGGGGACTATTGGGATGAGGATACAGTAGGCAAAGTGGCTGAATTACTCACAGAATACCACGACTTGTTCCCAACAAAGTTTTCGGAGTTGAAGGGGATCATGAGGGACTTAGGGGTCATGCATATCACTCTCAAACTAGATGTGTGCCCTGTAAAGCAATGACCCTATAGGTTGAACCCCAGGTATAAGCAGAAGGTCAAGGAAGAACTTGATAAAATGATTGTTGTAGGTATCATCGAACCTGTTGAATAGTCAGACTGGGTCAGTCCAATGGTGGTTCAGGAGAAAAATACTAAGGGGGAGATTCGGATTTGTGTGGACCTGCGCAAGTTGAACGATGCCTGTGTTCATGACCCATTCCCTACACCATTCTCAGACGAAATTTTGGACAGCGTGGGAGGGCAAGAAGCATACTCCTTCATGGACGGGTTCTCAGGATACCATCATATCAGAATTGCACCTGAGGACTGCAGCAAAACCACGTTTGCCACTAAGTGGGGATTTTTTTAGTATACTGTCATGTCGTTTGGACTCAAGAATTCCCCTGCTATCTTCTCGCAGTTTTTTGTCGCAGTATTCAAGGAATTCATTCACAAATTCCTAGAAGTGTATTTCGGTGATTGGACTGTCTTCAGCCTAATCAAGGTGCATGTATCAAACCTGCGCATGATGTTGGACGCCTTCCGAAAACACCAGATTTCCCTAAATATAAAAAAATCTATCTTCTGCATACCCCTCGGAATCTTGCTCGGCCACATAGTTTGTCAACAAGGGCTAATGGTGGATCCTGCCAAAATCGCAGTTATCATAAACTTGCCAGTACCAACAACGGAGAAACAATTGCACTCGATCCTTGGACACACGGGCTACTGCAGGAAATTCATTCAAGGCTATGCACTGATTACTGCCCCTATGGAAAAATTGCTCGAGAAGGATGTTTCGTTCTTTTGGGATGACGAGTGTCAAAAGAGCTTTGAGTTACTTAAAGAAAAGATGGTCTTGGCGCCTATTCTCATCTTTCCTAATTGGGAGAAGGTATTTCATGTTCATGTCGATGTGTCGGGCATTTCTCTCGAGGTTGTCCTTACGCAATCAGGAGAAGGAGATATCGGCTATCCAATTGCCTTTGCAAGTAGGAAACTCTCTGGTGTGGAATGCAACTACTCCACTATAGAGCGGGAGGGACTGACCATGGTCTACGCTTTGCAGAAATATCGACATTACTTGTTAGGAGGACACTTCAAAATGTTCAAAGAACATTCAGCCTTGAAGTACCTGGTAAATAAGCCTGTGTTGGGGGGGGGAATCTATCGATGGCTACTGCTATTTCAGGAGTATGATTTTGAAATCATCGTCAAGACGGGAAAGTTGAATGTTGGGCCGGATCACTTGTCCTGAATTGAGAGTGGCGAGGAGCCAACCAACCTGAAAGACGGATTGCTTGATGCGCAGCTATTTTCTATTAAGGTAGTAGATGGACACTTCACTGATATTATTCAGTTCTTGACTACTGGGACGGCACCTCCAGAGTACTCGGTACAAAAGAAGAAAGAGTTATTCACTCGAGCAGGATATTTTACCATCATCGCAGGTCATTTATATAAGATGGGAGCTGACGAAGTATTGCGGAGATATGTTTTGGAGCATGAAAGGGACGCTATCTTGGTAGAGGCTCATGATATAGTAGCAGGATGTCACTACAGAAGGAAAGCAACGGCACAAAAGATCTTGAGAGCTCGGTTATGGTGGCCAACCCTGCATAGTGACTCTCATGACTATTATAAATCCTGTGACATGTGCCAACAAATAGGGAGGCCATCCCACATAGATGAAATTCCCCTTCAACTGTAATTGGCTCTACAAGAATTTGATAAGTGGGCCATCAATTTCATAGGACCTATCAACCCACCAGGGAAGAAGATGGATGCATGCTACATTATTACCGCCACTG
This sequence comes from Pinus albicaulis, assembly GCA_034641835.2. NCBI lineage: Eukaryota > Viridiplantae > Streptophyta > Pinopsida > Pinales > Pinaceae > Pinus > Pinus albicaulis. The sequence continues at coordinate 1,490,834,817 of CM076581.1, forward strand.
ATTACGTAACCAGGTGGGTCGAAGCACAAGCAGTGAAGGATTGTATTGCAGATACCACTGCGCATTTCATCTTTGAAAAAATCTTGACCAAATTTGGATGTCCGAAGATCCTCATGAGCGACAGAGGTATGCACTTTGTTAATGAAATAATCCAAGATTTGACCGAGGATTTCTGGATCCATCATGCGAAGAGCACATTGTATCACCCACAGGCAAACGGTTCGATTGAAGCTTTTCACAAAATCTTGGAGCAAGCACTGACAAAGGTCTGCAATGTTGATCGCAGCAATTGGGACGTGCACATCCCATCAGTTCTGTGGGCCTATAGAACAACCTACAAGAATCTAACAGGAAAAACCCCATTCAGGATGGTCTATGGCAAGGAGGTCGTTATGCCAATGGAGTATATTATTCCTAGTTTGCGTATCGCAGCATTTACGAACATGGCAGAACCTGACATCATGGAGGAGCGAATAGCGCAGGTTATGGCATTGGAGGAAGATCGGTTTCTTGCTAATTTCCATCAGCAGGTTCAGAAGGCCCGTGATAAAGCCTAGCATGATCGACATATTCACCAAAAGAAATTTGCGAAGGGTGAATTAGTCCTCTGATAGGATATCTAGTTTGCAAAGCATCCAGGGAAGTTCCGACAGCACTAGCTTGGTCCCTACACAGTTAAGGAGATCACGAATGGCGAAGCTGTTAGCCTAGCCACCCTGCGTGGCGATATGCTACCAGGCTACGTCAATGGTAGTCGGCACAAACCGTACCGGATCAAATGACTAGATGGCCGGAGAATCTATACAGGCGTAGGTGGACAACCAACCATTGTAGTGACTCGGGATGAGTTACAAGATTGTGTTGGGGGACTGTTGGAATAGGGTCCTCCAAAGGCTACGAATTGGGATAGTTTTGAATATTTTTGCATATTTTTGGCATATTTTAATAACTAAGGGCTGGGTATCGCTTCTAGTATGGCACTAATACAGAGATTTTGGCTCAGAATGATTGCTTATGAGTCATAGCTTAGCCACCCCGAGAGTAAGCAGAGGAGGGCACAAAGCACAACTGTAGTAATGAAAACCGTACGATCAAACAATTAGAATGGGCAAGCTTGAGAATCTATACAAAGACGTGGGAGAACCAACCATTGTACATGACTCCTGGACAGCTATGTGATCTGGGGACCATGCTGTGTCTCCATACGAATTGGATAGTTTTGAATATTTTTGCATATTTTTAAAGACATTTTAGTTGCCTAATCTAGCGGTTTTGGGTGGGTCAGCCTGGCTTATCAGAATGGTCACAGACTTAGAGTTCAACACTGCTATCACGAATCGTGATCTGCCTCGTTTGGCGCAGACTCTGTACTGTGTGCAAGCGAGATCCTCAATCCCTTATGTGCAAACCCCACTAGCCGTAAAAGTGCTATTAAAAGCTGTAAGTAGATCTGAAAGAATAATGAATGCATAAGTGTTTTTGGAATATCTGAATCTATTGGAAATTACTATTGATGTGAATCTGTGATACCTGGTTATGTTATATATCATTTTGTGTTACTGATTCAAGCTATGAAAAGTGACTGTGTTATTTTCTTAGGCTGCGAAGTGTTTGTAATCCGATATTTATGATTTGTAATTATTATTAGCTGTGAATACTTTACTCTGTTCTGATAATTGGCAAGACACACATGGATGTCAAGCTCCTGAATAGATCTATAAATAATAACAGCTCGATTGGGCTGAGTTGCAAGTTGTATTGTTTCTGTTGTGAACCTTCAGTGAATATATCTGTCTGGTACGAACCTTGGAGACTGCAAACTTGACTTACTTACTCTCTCTCAGGGTGTGTAAACCTAGTTCCAGCACTCTCCCATACTGCTTCGGGTGAGACTTTGGCCTACGAAAGCAGGTCACTACCAAAAGGGCCAGTAGTATAGGGGTTTGTTGTCAAACCTTAACCTCTGAACCTGGGTCAGGACCCCCTTGAGCCAACACTTCTCCAGCTAAGGTTTGGGCAAATGGTCTCATTTGGACATCAGATTCATCAATTTCATGCAGTTAAAAATAGTCAGTCATTTTATTAACATGTTGTTGTGCAATGTATTGACCGGTTCCATCAAATTAAGGGATTTTGCTATGATAATATTGGGGCATGTTATGTAACTACCTTGATAGGACCAAAGGAGCATATCTGGCAGCCATAGCTAAGATTCTGGCTAGACTAAGAGGTAAATGTGTGGTGCTTGGTGATGAGGTTCAGGTACTTGCAGATGAGGTTGGGACACTAGAAGATTTACTTGGAAATGTGGTTGAAATGCTTGAAAATGTAGCAGCAGTGCTAGAAGATGAACTTACAGTATTTAGGGATGGAAATAAAACTCTAGGTTGTAGAGGAAGCTTAGGAATGAAGGATTCAGTGGAATGAGGTGTAGTGGAAATAATAGATGAGGTGGTACTAAATAAATTTGAATTTACAGACTCTAAATGACTAGTAGAAGGCTTAGGGGTATAGGCAGATAAAGCATTCAATTCAACTGAATGCTGAAAGTAAGTTTCATCAATTTCCTTAATCAAATTTGTAGTTAAAGCATCAAGTTTATCATAAAATTCTAGGGATTTTTCATTTGAATCAAGTGAAACAATTTCCTTCTTAGTTTCAATAAATGAAATGAAATCAGGATCTATTACACTATTATATATGTCACTTTCTGATTTAGTTTTAAACAAATATTGCTCAAAAGTTAAATCAAATTCAATGTCTTGTAAACTTGATAATTTAATGGGAAGAGAATTTGCTTTGATCAATGAATTTTTATTACCTAAACTTTCTAATTTATTTTTTTTCTTTAAAATTCTATTAGGATTATCTACTATTGCAGCAGGTTTTGGATCTGGAATAGATCTGGTATAGTAGATTCTTCTGGAAGCCAGAATTTCAGTTTTTAATGAAAATTTTACTCACAACCCTTTAAAACAATCTTAAGGTGAAAAGATAAGTAAAAGTATTTCCTTTCAGATTTATTTTAAACACTGAGGACTGGTTAGCTCCCCAGTATGGTCGCCAGGATTTTATCACTCTGATAATTCTCAAGGGTTGTGTATATTTTGGTTTAAAGAATATTAGAGCTAACCACGAACCTACTTTTAAGCCTTAGGAACTAGCCTTCCTAATGTTCAGAGAGGGCTCTCTCTATATGATTTATCTTTGTTGATTTTATGCTAGTTATGTAGGATTACTTAGTATTTTGATTTTTGATTTGTTTTGGTTTGGTTTGGTGGTGGAATCACTAGTTCAGATGGATAGATGTAGGTTTGTATTCCATTGGGCTAATCGATTCAAAGTGTCAAGCAGCAGGACAGAATCAAGGTCAAAATGAAATGTTCATAGGGCAAGATAGTTGGGTCAATTCAGATCTTCAGGCTGAATGATGAAATTGTTTTAATCGGGATGAGAGAGTAGTTAAGGATTCGCAGATCTGAATAATGAGTGAAAAGACAGGGGTCAATCGAAAATAGGGAGAAATTAAGAATTCCCTAATCTGGATATCAGAAGAAAACATGTAAATGATAAATAGTTCAAGACAGAGTGTAATTAAACATATTCTGTAATAACATTCATGTATATCATTTAGATTAAGTAAACATATAAGCATGTGAAAAGCATAAGAAATTGACAAAGAATAAGTGAAAATACTTCACTAAAGTGGCTCAACACATGAATCTTGTAACATGATGCTTTATTTCTTGATCCAATCATCTGGCTCGAAAATGATACAAAGAACCCTCAGGTTTCAACTCAGTACAACTATAGAAATGTTTAGCAATTCATCCACACTCAATACTTCGAAATGAGAAGTATTTATACAAAAAATCTTACAAAATATTCTAAAACAAACTTAGGAATTATTCATGGAAAAATAAAATATCTTCATGCAAGAAGATAGAGACAACTATCTAAATAATGCAAGTTGTTCCTGCTTTTATTGAATTTGGTGTTTGTTGTCTCTAATTTGTTGTTGATTTCTCTCTTTGTTGTTTGCACAACGAAGTCTGTTTGTTAGGCAGTGGAGTGTCCCTTACGCTGGAAATCTTTCACTCTGATTCATCATCTCTGATTTGACTTTAACTCTGAATTTCACCTAACACACTTTAACTTTGATACACTTTAACTGTCTCTATTTTCACTTGAAACTGTCACTGTTGTTTTTAACCTTTTGACTGCTTTGTTTACTGTTTTATCTTCACAATAAATCAGTCAAATTTTCCCATCCTTCTATATTTTGTAATTTGATCTTCACCATGCTTCTAAATATTTCATATACCTTTGTGTATTTTGAAAAAGTAGGCTTGTTGACAAATAAGTGTTTTTACCTCATGTTGCAGGTAAAAATTATTTTCAAAATTATTGTAGAGAACTTTCCCTATTGGAATTCCTTGTGAAGAAGGAAGGTTAGCTTGATCCTTGGCCACTTCTCTCATTTTCTTATCATAATCCTCTTGTTTCATCAATTTGTCATGAATAACCAGAGGATTTGGAAGGCCTTTCTGCCTCAGAATGTCAAACTTCATCATAAATCTAGTTATTGCAACCTCCATGTTCTGACATTTTTCTTCTAGCTATATCATCAAGTTTCTTTTTGAAATAACTTTCTTGACTTCAAGAATTGTATTTGTCTTGTCAGCTATACCAATTTCTTCCAATTCTTTTCTATTCTTTGAATTAAGAAACTTGGTAATTTCATTAGCCTCTTCTAGCTTCTTGCCAAGTTCTTCTTTTATCTTCTGGATGGCTTCTCCTACTGCTTTAATAAGATCTTTTTGTTCATAAATAACCTGGATTGATGGCCAAATATCATTGACAGATTCAATGATATTGGCCCATATTTGATGCTTGGCTTGTGCCATTGGTTCTTTCAGTGATAGATCTTTCTCTAACTTCTTTAATTTCTCTGTTAATCTGTTTGATTTCTATTCTTCATTCTTGATCATAATCTGAGCAAGTTTCTTTTCATCCTCCAAACTTTTCAGCTGTTCTTTAAGTATGTTGATTTCATTTGTCTGAATACACATTTATTGCATTGATTTTACTAACTTACTTGCTTCATCAGTAGGTTGTGTTGTTTTTTTATATGACTCTACTGCTGAAGTTGTTGTCGAGGTGACAAGAAGTGTTGTAGCCATTGGGACTGTAGGGGCCAATGATTCTGCTAGTGTAGAAGGCGCAGCTGTTGTGACTACAGGTATTACAGTGACAGAAATTTCTTCTCTGGCCTTTTTCTCCTGGATCAACTTGTCCATTTCATTCTCCATTTCTTTTATTTGGGCAGTTAATTGAAGGATGAAATTCATCATTTCATCTTTTTGGCTTTGACTTTCTAGAATTTCTTTAGCTTGAGGATATTCTGTAGGAGGCAATTTGAGTTTATTTCTTAATGCAGCAATGTCTTCATTCTTCTTTTTTATCATTTCTTCTGCAATTTTGACATTATTAGGATCATATCCTACTTCAATTACCAAATCCTCCAGAGATTTTATTCTATTGTCTTTAGCCTGTGAAGATGCCTTTTATAATTTGAGCTAATATTTGATGTTCCCAAGAGTGTTTTGAAACTTCTATACACTCATGGACTTGGTGGTCATTGTAGAATATATCATTTCCCCTGCCTGCTTATGAAACTCAATTTGGTCTTAAGGATGAATATCCTTGGCCATGACTTCAAAATCTATCTTTTTGTAATCAGAAGATGACTTAGGAGTTTGAACTGTGGGTTGAAGAAATGTCATCTACAACTTTTTATTCTTATAATTAAAGGCAGAAAGTAGCCTATTCTAGCTACCAGGAGTCTCTTTTAGATATTGATAATATATCTCAGTCTTGATTTCCCAATTTTTGGCCTTGATTTCCTTGTATCCTTCTTTAATATCCATCTCTTTCTCTGTTGGTTTGTTGGATGAGGACACTTAAACACTATGTTGTTTCTGAATCATTTGAGTGTCTGAAGTTGAAGGCTGGTGTGTTTCTTTAGCAACTACAGGAGGAGCATTGTCTTTCACTACTATATCAGTATCAATTACTTCAATTGTTTCCAATTCCTCATTTACAGGATTTAATTTTGGCTTCTTCCTGTACATCAATTTAAATTTAGTTTCAATGGTAGTTTCTGCAGTGTATGATCCTTCTTCTTTGATTCTTTTTGAGTTTCTATCTTCTTGGGCTGTAGTTTGCAAGATTTGACTAGTATCACCTTGCTTCTTTGCCTCTATCAAAGTGTTCTCCAACCACTCAAACTGATTGGAGTATTTCTCAATATCTGGTTTCTTCTCATGTACATAAGGAGTTAATTTGCATTTAACTCTCAATTTTCTTATTACTCCTAGAGGATCATAATACCACTGAAAGAAATGATTGAACTTAAACTCCTGCAAATGCTTTTATGCCTATGGACCTGCATCTCTACTTTTACAATTAAAAGGGCCAACCTGATTTTTTATTTTGAACTGTATCTTCTTTTTGGCTGCCAAGAAATTAATTCCATCATAATTAAGGATCTGCCTCATATACTCAAGGGAAAATAACCTCATTAGGAGGTATTTGGGCAGATTATATGGATTAATATTTGATTCATATACCCTAATATCTATATGGTTCTGATAGAGGTACCAATATTCTCTCCTACTATGCTCTGATAATTGCAGGACCTTCTTAATTTCCTCACTAATTCTTGGTTGCATGCTAGTGTTAAGCATGTTGACCATGGGATGAATGAAAGAATCAAAGAATTCTATGTAGGTGGACTGTATTGAGTATTTTCTAATAATTGGAGTCCAAAATAATTCATTTTGGATTACCTTCAACATCAAGCTTTTGAATTTTGATGGCAAATTTCTCAAACTAAAAGTACAAAAACATGTGGAATAGTACCGAGGAATACTTGAAAACACCTTCTTCAGGAATTTTAACCAATTGTTCATGAATATTATCAGCAAGGTACTAAGAAAAATGGAAAATGGTAGCAGGAGGCTGACCAAGTGTGAAAGTAGACAGGAAACCCAGGATTGAGGCATCAACATGCTCATCAATAAAATAACCTGAAATGCAAGACAACATTGTGATGATGTGTCTGGTTCTCTCAGAAAATATTGCAAATGTGTAAGGAGGATTTGTCTTGGGAGTCTCTACTGATGAAGGCATGAAAGTTTGGAATGTCTAGAACCTCTTGGGAAAGTCCAGATTCAAAGACAACTGTGTAAGTTTCTTAATGGACAAAGGGGTTTCATCTAGTCTAGGTTGGATCTGCAACATTTGGTTGATTGACACAGTTGTGATGGTGAACATAATTTCTTTTCCATGGGTTATTAGGGCTCTCAAGTCATGGAAATAGCAATATTGACACAGTATAATCACTTATGGGCACTAGAAAGTCTGTGGGAGAACATAATTTGGAAAATTAGATTCCCAAATGAAAACCTCATCTGCTTGGTCTCTGGCTTTGTCATGGCTCCAGTAGTGGAGCTCAAGAAGATTAAACTCAGTGACTGTGTCATTAATTTTAAATTTTCTATCTGCTAAAGGAGTATGTTCCATATCTACAACTGGAGGTTGCAGGGGACTTACAGTTACAATACCTTTGGAAACCATTGTTTATTACTTTTTATCAATTGATTACTCTTTGACTTGGAAAAAACTGATTTACGCTTTTTAAGAGCACCTCGGAAAGATAATTACAGTTTGCAAACTGATTTAGGATGAAACAGGGGCTTATCTCTGGTCTATCAAGATTAAAACTTCTCAAATTTTACTCTTTGTGATTAAAAACAGTCTCAGGCCTTGGAAATCCTATGAAAAAAGGTCCAGGGTTTGCAGAAAAAGGATTTGGGAAGCTACAGGGATTTCTTTAGGTCTGCAGAGGCTCCTAAATTGGCTTAATGGCTATAAGTATTGGCTTGATCACTGAGGAATACCTGGAGAAAAATAAAAATCCAGTTTTGTAGAAGGTTTCTAAGGCAGTAGAGGTTCTCTAAGGAGTCGCTGGTCTTTATAAAGCTTCAAATCAAGTTCTGCAGTGTCTTTTGACTGCAACTGAACTGTAGATACATCATTCTTGCATCTTTAACACATAGGTTGCTATCTAAAGACAACTCATCAAGTTAGTTTCCATCAAAGACAACTTCATCAAGTAGGTTGCCATCAAGGACAACACATTGCATCATATTGCCAACAAAAGAACGTTGAATTCTGGTAAAAAAGGCTTAAAATGAGGTCGAAAGCTACTCTTTAGGTTGGAAATGGCTCTGTTTGTGCGAATTTGTAACAGAAAAGGTGAAAATGTTGTAAAGGGCGGTTATATAGGTTTTTAATCAACAGTGCTTTTAACATTGAATGTGCGGGGTTAATTCAAATGGTTAGGTGGTTTTCGCAACGGGCAAGAATACATCCCAGTGGTTTTCGCATTGGCTAAAGATGGTAGGTGGTATAATGTGGATGGATGTGATCGAATGGAATAGCACCACGTGGCGAGGAGCGGGGCTCCAAAAACCACGGATATCGCAAGGTCTTGGGGTAGTTAAATTTTTGACTATCTGGCGTGCAATAAGAGATATGGGCCATTGGATCTGATCACTTAAGATCTGACAGTTGGAAAATAGCAGGGATTGGTCAGGGTTTCTAATAGGCGGGGCCCGGGAAATAATGTCATGCAATGGGATAATAAAAAGGGTTAATATATAGCAGATTTTATAAGGTGGGCCCAAAATAAACCAAATGCGGGAAAACTATAGGTTAAAATAAAATAGGGGTTGGGAAATATATATATATATATTTTGGATTTTAAAATACACTTAAGGATAGTGTTAAAATTTAATACCATGGTAGGATTTTCATAATGGGGCCCAATATTAATATTTTAAACTTCAAAACTTAGGATAAGTGTATTTTAGGGGGTATTATGAATGAAATGGAAATTAATAAAGGATTTTTACCTTTCCAAACGAAAATATGCATTTTAACTTAGAAAAAGGGATTTTTTGCAATGGGAAAGAGTGAAGAAAGGGGAAAGAATAAAAATGAAGGGGAAGGGGTATTTTTACAAGGGAAATGATTCTAAAGGGAAGTTAGTAAATATGAAATGACAAATTTCTGCTATCCATGCCTTGTGAAAACTGCTTCTACCTACCCATCAGCTACCCTAGCATTTTTTCTTCATTTCTTTGGGTGCATTTGAGCTTGCATACCCTTATTTATTTTTCTTTTAACAACAAACTATCTAATTCTATCCTTTTTTCTTCCAAGGGCTCAGATTAAATTGTTGAGCTCCTTATTTATTCTCTACCTAACTATTGATCTGCCAAGATTAAACTATTTGGCTAGATCTTTATTCTCTATCTATCAGCATGAAATTTAAAGCATGAAAGGTCAAGATTAAGCAGTTTGACCTTCATGTATTGTGGCATTTTTGACTAGCTGAACACAATCTTATTTTGCAATAAAAAGTAAAAAGTAGTGGCATTTGGATTTGAATCACTTTCATGATCTATTTTTATCTCATTTTTGTTGGGGTTCATTTTTAATATTTTTTTTATCTTTTTTCTTTTAGTCCTTCGATTTTTCTTTTAGGACTTTTATCCTCTTTACATTTTTTAATTTTTAATATGGGAAAACAATTTTGCAGAAAACAAAGTATGTACATATTACAAGACTAATAAAAATTAATTCAAAATTATGAATCCTCTTATTATAGGACCCTAACACATTCTAGATCAAGTCCTGGTTTTTCATGAAACCCCTTGATTGTGGAGAAAAAGAAAAAAAACTACCTCTTTTTCATGTTTCTACCAGTGTTTCTAACCAGGCGCAGCACTTCTGGAGTGAGGTTGGGAGAATCAAGTTTTGGGGGTCTTCCCATGGGTGTTTTTCTCAATTTCGAAGGTGCATTGGAAAGTAGAAACGTAGGCATACCCATCCCAACCTTCAAAATTTCAAATGAATGCTTTAAAGTGGGTCAAATTCACCTCTGAACAAGTGTGACACTTTTGCTAGACAGGCACGACGCTTCTGCTAATGGCGCTATGTTTCTGCATTGGATTCCCTTCAGACAGTTGTCAAGCCAAGAAAACTTCAGAATTCGAAGCTAATATGTCCCATGACGTGTAATTTGAGTATTTGAGTTTTTTTTTCCTCTTATGATGAGGAAACATGTAATTTAATGAAGGAGACACACACTCCTAGTCTTTAGCTAAATTTTAGGGAATAATTTCTAACTTCCCTAGATTTTAAGAAGTGACTCATCTGATGTAATTATAATGCTTTTTGGATATTATTTTGACCCTATGAGGTGTCATGACTCTTATTTTCCGATATGTAGTCCAACTCAAGCCATTTGAAGGCTTGGATAGTTGTTATTTGCAGTGGAGCTATTGTACAAGCTTTTGTTTTTAATGAAATCAAAGACAGTGTTGCAGACATAGTGTTGAGACTCCAATGGTATGCCTTTGAGCATTTGTTTTTCTTTGTAATCTTATTAAGTTCAATGTTATGTTATCCTTCTTCCCCATATATGCTTCTTTATGTTAATATTATCAATTTATAGACAAAAATCATGCTTTCCATGCCCTAATTTTTATAAGATTTACATGAACATGTCTCTGCTCTTCTGATGAATGAATTCATTTTAATGCTTATTTTGACTCTCTCTCTGTTCACCCTATACACAATGAAAAATTAATCATGCTTCTAAGCTTACCTACCTAGCCTCATCCTTACCTCTGAAATCTAACCTTTGAAATTTGACCTAAACCCTAGACCTAGTTCCCTAACTGTCATTCCTATCCAGAAAAAACTTAAAACAAAAAAAATCCTAATATACTAAGCATCATAACTAGCCTAAGATCATTATATCCAGACATATCTTTGGCTTCAAAGTGACATTGAGAGAGCCCTCTCTGGTCTTGGTAGGGCTAGCAACCTGATCTAAAGGTTGGTTTGCGGTTAACTTCCTTCAATTACATTCTCAGCCTTGGGAAGTAGGGGGAAGTGATAAAAAGTTGTATGTAATCGCATGTTGTAACATCTATGTTGGTAATAAAACTTAAATATCTACAGAGATAGGTTAAACGTGGCATCATATTTCACACAAAACCACACTAAATATTATTTAGTATTCCTAAATTAAAAGAGCAAGAAACATGATACTTATTTGGATAGTTTTATGGGTGGTTGAAGGGGAAAATTTGCTCTCCTCCCAACCATAGATCAATTACAATGTGAACTCTCTTTCAATTAATCACCCCCGAGCCAGATCTAATATCTAAGGAATTATAATGAGAAAGGAATGGTGCCATAGCTCTGGCGTGGGAGTTGATACCAAAGAACCATGGTGTGAGATGGTAACTTGGAAATCGGCTCAAGAGATAACATGAGAGGGTTAACACCAGACAGTTTGATCCCTTTCTATCCTATATATTTTTTATAGGCCATGCTTTGCATCTTTGGCATGACCAAGAGGGCACCACCCTAGGTGCATTTCCCCCCTACCGCACTACCTAAGTACCTTCATAGGGACGCTTTGTCCTTTCAAATTTGAAGGGGGGGGGATGAATTAGAGTGGGCACCACCCTGTTAAGTTGTTTTCTTGTATTCCATAGTAAGTCGACCAAGTTGTCGCCTCTAAAATTTTCCAGCCCCATGTATTAAAATAAACTTTATATGAGAAATAACTTTTCCTAGCTTTGAGTGTTTTTGGAAATAAATGCAGCAGAGTAAGGTTGTGATTTTCCGGTGAGCAAGTAATTCCTAAAAAATTTCCCTCAAACCAAGGATTTATAATGTGGTCCAACCTTCAGTTCTGTTAATTAATATTTTTTTAATTAATTAAACATAATCATTAATTTTGGTTTTGGACAGTCGTGGTTGTCTCCATGTTGGTGTGGTTGTTACGACTGCATTTCAAATAGCAAGGGTAGGACAAGGCAGGTGTTATACTAGAGAGAAGGATTGTGTATGTACTTATTCTATCAACAAAATTTCCTCCACATGGTTCATCATGGCATGCTTTCAATATATCTAGTATTTCGTCTTCTCTTAGCCTTCTGATGATCAATTTTGGTATTGTTTGAAATAATTCTCCTTTTATCCAAGAGAAAGGTGCACTGAGTCTGATAAATCTATGTTTTTCTTTGCTTGATAATTGTGGTGGAAATTTTCTTGTTGTCAAATAGTCAGAAATATATGCACACTAAGGAGATTTAGTAGAAATTGCAAAAGATATTAATTAGGAAAATTGTCCTCTACAAGATTTGTTGTATTAATATTTTTTTTCCTAGAAAGAAAGTCAGCAATTATGTTCCCCTTTCTAGGCTTGTCCAATATAGTGATGTTAAATTCCTATAATAATAAAATCCATCTATTAATTATGTCATTAGCTATAGATTTTTTCATTGAATATCTAATTGCAGAATTATCAGTATGAATAAAGGTTTCATACCCAATGATATAATGCTTGAATTTATTAATGGCATGGGCTACTGCTAAAAACTCATTTTCAGTAGTTAAATAATTCAACTCTACATGAGTTAAATGTTTGCTTATACAATAAATTGCATAAGGATATTGTTGATCTTTTTGCCCAAGTATAGGCCCTAGAACTATTTGAAGCATCTATAGAGATGTGAAATATAAGGGACCAATTTGGCCCTCTTAAGATAGGTGTTCCATAAATTTTCGTTTTAAAGAATGAAAATTTAATTGACATAAAGAATCCCAATAAACTTCACAATATTTAGTAAGCATTTTATAAAGTGGCCAAGCTATTTTTTTAAATTTTTCTATGAATCTCTTGTAATAGCCTGCATAACCAACGAAACTTCTTACATCCCTTTGTGATTTAGGTACCAAAAGTTTGATAATAACTTCGATTTGAATCAACTTTAATTTAGTTACCTAAAATGTAATGTCCCAAAAAATACCTTCATTAAACATCATAAAACCTTTTTCATGGCTTAAATAAAGGTTAGTTACCAGACATTTAATAAGGACTTTTTCAAGTTTTTCTAGAGCTTCCTCAAAAGAATTTCCATACACTATGAAATCATCAATATATACCTCAACACAATCATGAATCAAGTCAGAGAAAATACCAGGTAATACTCTTTGGAATGTAGTAGGGCCATTGCATAGTCCAAAAGGAAGTACTTTGTAAGCATATGTACCCCATGGACATGTGAATGTAGTCTTATCTTGATCTTATAGTGTTATTTGAATTTGATTGTAGCCATTAAAACCATCAAGGAGAGAAAAATAATTTTTCCCTACTAATGTGTCTAAGACTTGATCAATAAAAGGAAGTGAAAAATTATCATTTAAAGTAGCTTTATTTAATTCCCTATAGTCTATGCATACTCACCACTTGCCATTCTTATTTAGTATAATAACCAATAGTGAAACCCAATGTAATATCCTACATAACCAACGAAACTTCTTACATCCCTTTGTGATTTAAGTACCAAAAGTTTGATAATGACTTCGATTTGAATCAACTTTAATTTAGTTACCTAAAATGTAATGTCCCAAAAAATACCTTCATTAAACATCATAAAACCTTTTTCATGGCTTAAATAAAGGTTAGTTACCAGACATTTAATAAGGATTTTTTCAAGTTTTTCTAGAGTTTCCTCAAAATAATTTCCATACACTATGAAATCATCAATATATACCTCAACACAATCATGAATCAAGTCAGAGAAAATACCAGGTACTACTCTTTGGAATGTAGCAGGGGCATTGCATAGCCCAAAAGGAAGTAATATGTAAGCATATGTACCCCATGGACATGTGAATGTAGTCTTATCTTGATCTTCTAGTGTTATTTGAATTTGATTGTAACCATTAAAACCACCAAGGAGAGAAAAATACTTTTTCCCTGCTAATGTGTCTAAGACTTGATCAATAAAAGGAAGTGAAAAATGATCATTTAAAGTAGCTTTATTTAATTACCTATAGTATATGCATACTCACCACTTGCCATTCTTCTTTAGTATAATAACCAATATTGAAACCCATTGTATATCAAAACTCGAACAAATCAAGTTCATATTTAGCAATTTTTGTAATTCTTCTTACAATCCCCTCCCTTTAGGATTCATCCTCCTTTGAAGTTCTCTAATAGGTTTAGATCTCTCTCTCTCTCTCTCTCTCTCTCTCTCTCTATATATATATATATATATATATATATATATATATATATATATATATATGATGAAAGTATTAGGATTAATTCCTTTCATATTTGTTATTCCCATGCAAAATCAAAGGAATGTTTTTGCAATATTTTTAGTAATTGTTCTTTTTGGAATTATTCAAAGTTAATATTACTGTGTAAAGCTTTACCTAGACTAATTTCTATATGATTACTACCAAATTTATCCATAAAATTTAATGATACCATGGAATGATGTGATGAAAATTCCTCTATTTTATAATTTTCTTGAAAATCCTTTTGTAACATATTCACATGATAACTTTGTTCTTCAAGATAATGAGGAAAATCGTAATTACTTATAAGATGCATTGTCTAATTTTCTTAATCATCTTGCTTGAAAGACATTTCTTGTGGGATTGTTAGAACATGTTGTATATCATCATATTCATCTTCACCATCACGAATCAATTCATCATCTTCAAATTCAATAATTTCTTTAACTATGGGATACAATGTAAACCTTGTTTTTCAATTTCCATTGGATATTGTCATATCACCATATCTACAACTAATAAATGCATCGAATATGACTAACCAAGGCCTACTTAATATTAATGGATGACCACCCATATTGTTTTTTGGTGTAAGTACCATAAAATCAAATGGATATTCCCAAGAACATATGGATACATGAAGTTTTTTAGTACACCCTCTGGTTTTATGGTAGATATATATGTTAACTGTAACATAGTTGGTGCATATCAAGAATGTTTAATTGTAGTTCATCCATAATACTTTAGTCCTTACATTTATTGTTTCCTCTAGATCAAATAATATATTTAGGATTGCAATGTTATTGATATGAATTTTCATGATAGGAATTCCTAGATCTAGATACTTTTTATGTAAGTCTTTCCCATCATGATATTTCCTAGCTTTTCAATAACTCAAACTCTTGGATGCTCTTTTGTTTTTCTTCCTGTATTTTTATTACATAATTCCCTTATTATTTCTACATATAGAGGAATGTCTCTTATTTCTTGCAACAAAGGAATTTTGATCCAAATATTTTGTAAGCCATATAGCATATCTTAATCTCATAAAATCAACTATTTTTCTATGTCTTTAGATATTTTTAATATCTTTGGAAAAGTAGGATTTTGAGAAGATATAAAAGGTTGTTCTACTAGAGGAGTAGGAAGAGTTTGTCTTATTTTTGTGTCATCTATTTCATCAAGAATATCTTCCTTTTTTTGTTATCCAATGACAACAGGGGAACCTTTTTTCAATACTCTTCCTGATCTAAGATGAATGTCATTAGATCAAGATCGGGAGCAATCATATATGTTTGAAAATTTTGTACCTCAACATTGTAAGTGGGTTGAGTTACTTTATTGTTTGGATTTGGAAGTGGTTGTATAAGTATTTGAGTGGATCTTTAAGGTGTTTTTGTAGAGGGTAATTGGAGAAATTGACTAGAAGTCAACTATGATTGTGGTTGTGATGGAGGAGGTTGGTATGGTCGTTGGGGATGATACTGAGGATATTGGGGATATTGAGGATATAATGGATAATATTGTGGAATTTTTCCTCCATATGATCCTCTCCATACTTATTTCCAATATGTATTTTGAGGTTGTGGTGGTAAAAAATTTCAAGGTAATAGTGTATTACAATTACTTTGGGGATGTTGCGAATAAGCTTAAAATTGTTGGGTGGGGTTTTGCATAGTACCTGGTTGTCGAGGCTGCCAAGGTATTCTTGGTGCCACAAAGAAAGTTTGTTCTAAAGCTTGATTTGCTCCATTATCCTCCCGATAGACTACTTTCAATCCTAATAATGATGGACAATCCTTTACAGGATGTGTTTTTACACAAATAACACGTCTCATTGTTATCCAATGGACATTATCTCAAAGGATGTTTCTTTCTGCACCTAAGAAAAATGATAGATAATGCAACATTTTCAACTCTTTGCTTATTTTGAATTCGTAGCATATATATTTGTTCACTTATATTTCCAAGAATATCTATCTTAAAATATTCTAGCAAATGAACAATTCCAACCCTAGTTACCATACCATATGTTGATTTACTTACTCTAGACACGGTTGGGTCTCGAGGACCTCTACCATTCTTTTCCCTTCCTCGTAATATATGCTTACACAATTCAAAAATTTACTCAACTGAAAGTTGGGATACATCCCCTTCACCCATTAGAGTTAAGATATCAATCCATTCATGCCCAATTGCTTGAATTGAAAGTGTTTTTAAAGTATCTAATGCTATTTTATGTGTTTTTCCCCTTTAGCATTATAAACAAATATTTCAACAAAATATTCGATATTTTCATCCTATCTTTGGCTCATTTTAAAATTTTATTCTTTAATATCATGTTGTATGCAATAATCTTTATATTATCCTAAAAAGAGTTATCTCATTGCATTCCATGATCCTACGGAATTTTTTCCTCATGAACCACTTTATAGCCCTATCTTTTAATGTAGCAGCAAACAATTTAATTTTTTTAGCATCTTGTAAATAATCATAACTTCTACAAAGTACTTCAAACTCAAAAAGAAATGTTTTCAGGTACTCTGTTCACATACCATAAAAAATCGGAAGTACAAATGGAGAAATATTTTTTCATATTGATATTTGAATCTGTGTCTTAGATAGGAAATCCATAAGGATATTCTCATTGCCATTATCTCCATCTCTTCCTCTGCCTCCTCTTCGACCTCTAGTAGGTGGTATTATTCCTCCTGTTCCAACTCCAATTGGTGGTGTTTCACCTCCCCCACCTCGTAATATTCTTTCATGTCCATTGGGAGGAGGGAATACTTCTCCTTCTTCTTCTACCATTTATTCTTTAAAAATGAGATAGTATGGTTCTTCTATTGGATTCTTACAACTGGTTCCTCGATTATTGGCCTTCCAAAGGAGATGCCTTCTTCTTATTCTTCTTTAGTAGGTATCTCAAGCTCTTGTGAAAGAAGTTGTTCTCCTGTTGAATGAGAAATAAAGATAACTTGCTCTATTGAAGAAGTTGGTTCATCTATTACTACTTCTATTGAATAAATTGGTTCATCTACAATTGTTTCTCTTGAAGAATTTGGTTCCTCTCTAGCTATGATTTCATATCTTTTCACTTTATATACTTTATACTTTATTAAACTTTATATCAGTATATAAATTTTGTGAAATAAAAATCTTCAGAGTTTACTTGCTACAAAATAGAAACAAATATTATGACTAAGTCTTTTATCACCATTTTCTAGATCCATAGCTTATGACTTAGCTCATGTGTGAAGGTGTATGAATATGGATGTTCACACATAGCCATCAAAATTTTATTACTCAATGCTCTCAGTGCTCAATCCTACAAAGGTATCACTATCTTTTGGTGCTTTTCATGGTTCCATATCACAGTTCTTGGATGATTTTCATTTGTGCTATGCCATGTGACTATTCACTACGTTGACTAGAACTTTGACTATGCCACAATGATGACACAATTGCTTCTTTGGTGTGCTTAATAGGTAAGTAACTATCCTGGTACCTTTTTGCACATTTTTTTATGCTTGATTTGCTTGATTTTTTCTGGAGATGCACTAACCAACGAATCCACTACAGGTCCACAAACAAGTTACAATTTTTTTTACTTTATGCAATTACCATATCTTAGTTAATTTCTACAAAAAAAATGTATAAAACTATAAAATAGTGGATACATTACCTTTAGGTATATTTGTGTAACCTTTTTGTTTTTTATGGCATATATACATATGGATGGTGACAATGATATTCAAAAAGGATGTGTATGGAGGCATCTAAAGGTAGAAATGGTCAAAACTATGATAGCGAGGTGACTAAAAGAAGCTAATTTCTCGGCCTATTAGCTTTAAGAGGAAAAACTAGAGTATTCAAAAGAGTTAGAGCCTAAAGATGGGTTAGGGAGTTAGACCCTAACTTGTCAGGCATGTGTGATAGTTTGTCAAATGAGAAATTGAGGATGCAATCCTCTCAATATCCACTATTATCTCATTTTAGGGGCTATGGTGTCGAGACCAGGATCACACTAAAATGTGGGATATAATCTATAGGTTAAAAGGATGAGGTGATGGTTTAAGTAAACAAAAAACACACATAAAAATTTATTATGTGTGTAGCTGTTGAAAAGTGGCTTTATGTGATGTACTATATGAAACTATTCCAAGTAGTCATCATCTTATAAAAGAAAAAGACTTAAGCCTTATAGATCAACTATGTTTCAAATAAGCCTTAGAAACTATTGTTTAAAATGGCCTTCCAAATAACCTAGGTTGCAAGTAATCACACTTGGTAATGATGAGTGAAGGTATGGAGGGAAAATTATCCTTACAATTGTTAGGTGATGAAATCCAACCAACCCATAAGAATTTTCCTCAAGTGCAATTGCTTCACACAACTACCACCTATAGAATTTTTCCTTAAGAAGAATGTCTACCAAGCCACCTTTGTCCAATATGGGTAGGAGAATATTAGCTTTTAGGTGTCACCCATAGATCCAGATTCTTGACCAAGATTTGGTAGCCTTGAGGGGAACCACCAAATCATAGTCATAATACAAAACCCCTTTCATGGGTTTCTTCATACCACAAGTGTTTTTAACAATGGATGATGAAATATTTTTCAAGCTCCCTAATCAATCAATTTCGATGTCTCGATGTGAGAATGGCCAAGGGTGGTTTTTTGACTTCCTACCCCAAGGTACTAACCTAATTAATAGATTATCTTTGGTGCCTAAGTGGGCTTAAAACATTAGTTAAATTAATATTTTATTATTAGGTTTTTCTTAGGGTCTTGAAACAAGCATTTTTTATTAGGATGTGCATTGTGTGCACAGTAGTTGTGACTAACTAGAAATGTAAAATTTCTTGAAATTAAAGGAAAGATAATACTTTGCAATAAATAAAATGTAACCAATAGTAATAAAATTCAAATTATATTACGTGAACCACAAAACAAAATCCTTCCTAACATAAGAGGTTTCAGGAAAATTTAAAATGGATAAAAAAAGGGGGACCTAATGGTTGGACAATATACTAAGAACAATGATAAACTATTTTCAACTATCCTATAGTATAATTTTATAAACCAATGTCAGCAAGTGAACTTGGTTCCGAGATGCAAATAGGGAGTTCAAAGATAAGAAATGGGAAAGAGGTTCAAAAAGGGATTGTAGCAGGGCCAATACTTGACCCTTGGAGGAGTCTTTCTTGGTCCAAAACTTAAAGGATTGAAGCTAAAATGGTGACCAGAAAACTCCTATTACTAATTTCTACTAGTCTACAACAATAAGTTGTCTACAATTTTTCCTGAGATATTTCTTGGTGGACAAGTACTTAAAATCCTTCTTGGATCTTTTTCCCTCTCCTTAGATCTAGTATTAAAGGGTATTTAGCTTATTGAGGGGCTATTGAATAAGGTAAATTAAAGCTTGTTCTATTAGATATTAACGAAATATATAGGATGAATTTTTGGATGGATGAGGTGTGAAATCGAGCATCTAGGGTGGGTTTTGACCTTGGGAGAAGAAGGATGGCCCTAAGCTACAAGCTAGAAACTAGAAAAAACAATGTAGATATTTTAAAAATTTAGCCCTTGCAGAAAACACACCCATTAACTATGTGGAGAATACAATTGTTTCCCCCTCATATGTGTTGGGTGAAAGTAGGTTTTCTCCCAAGATATGTTGGGTCAATGTGGTTTGGCCCCCAGGACCTATGTCAGCTGGGGTACCACTCCCCACTAATAGAAGTTTGTCTTCAAGTGTTTCTTGTTGGTCTTTCAAAATTTATATCGTGTACACATAGAAAAGGAAAAAAATACCAACTAATTTTAGAAAACCTACAAATGAAATTGGAATGATGAGAGAGTAAAATCTTACCCACTAGTACACAACCAAGGATTTGAAGTATGGATCAAATCCCCAGCGGATTCGCCACTATATTGTGTAATTCCTGAAACTTAGCAAAAATTACTTTTCTTAATGGTTATGTAAAGGATGACATCTAAAATGGATTAAACACCCTATAATTTTTTGATTGCTAGATTAGTTGTATTACTTATAGATTTGAAGCAGATAACAACAAATAAAACTAGAAATATAATGAACAAACAATAAAGCAATGAGCTCCAAATTTATTAATATTACCTGAGGATGGTTGAATTTGACACCCATGGGAGATATCCAAGTTAGTTGGTGCTCCTTTGATCTCCTCCTTGGGAGTGTCCTCTGATGAATCCCATACCTACAAGTGAATTGTTTCTCTCTTTCTAATGGCTAGTAATGGTTATGGTATGAGAACTGAAGGTGTATTAACTCAAAAGGAAGAAGATCATAAGTTGGACGATGAAATGGTCATATGGAAACCTCTCATATTTATAGAAAAATAATGGTTAGATTTGATAAGGTCCAAATAATAAAATAGATTATTAGATCAAATCAAGATCTAACCCCTTTGATTTTTTATTATGATTTTGCTTTTTATTGATTAAATATGGGAGGAAAAGGTCAAAAAAGTGGCGAGTGAACTTTATCATGGGTAAATAACTCAAGAAAAATGATTTTTCAAGTTAATTAATGAAAATAATTCATAAATAATTGGCTCATTGAATTATTTCCATAAGAATAGGTCAAATGGTGATAATAACTTAAATTAAAGGAATTGTTGGGTTATTTTCACATAATTAAACAAGGGCTACATAGTAGCTAGTACCTATGGCTTAGTTTAAATATAGTTTAGTTAAACAAAAAAACAATAAAAACATAAAAATTTCATCACAAAAATAAAACAACCAATAAAATACTATATTGTTGAATGCAATTACCAAAAATTAAGAAATATGATTAACTAATATTGTTTATATTAACATATATATACACTTTAATTACACTAAAGGTGTTCCTATTATGGGTTTGGTTGGGAAGAATTGACCAATAAGATTTGTGTATTTTGGTCCTCCTCCCTCCAAATAAAAATTGACACTTGGCATTGCAACGGTCATGGAATTAGCTAGGAAGTGTATTTTCCTTTAAACTTTTCTAAATCCCATCCTAAATGAAAAAAGAAAGATTTTAATTTCTAGATTTTGAGATATTTTGATTTTTCATTGGTTTTTAATTTAATTTATCATAAAATTAAGTTTTATTGGGTTTTGAAAAATAAATCTATAAAAAAATTCGAATATTAATTTAAATTTTTTATATTTAAATGTTTTAAAATCAATTTATAATAAAAAAATTAATATTTATTATACAAAATTTTAATATATATTATTAATATATATCATTTAATTTTTCAAAATCTCAACCTAAATGAAAAATGAAATATTCTAATCTCTAAACCTTGAGATATTTTGATTTTTCATTGATTTTTAAGTTAATTTATTATAAAATTAAGTTTTATTAAGTTTCAAAAAATAAATCTATAAAAATATTATAATAACTGTTTACATTTTTATACATAGTATATTGTAATCAATTTGGGTCAAAATGTTTTGACTCTTAATTAATTTACAATTTGTTAGAAACTATTTCCAAAGTTTATTAAAAATTTTGTAAAATTAAATATAAAACTTATTTTTTTAGAAATTGAAAATTATGTTTTGAAATTTTAAAACTTGAAATTCTAATTTTTGATTAGTGGATCACTATTTTTATGTGATTTAAAATCATTTTTCATAATAAAAAACCGTTTAAAAATAAATAAAAATAAGAAAAAACCAAGTGTCCTCATAAATTTATCAAAACAAAATCCAAATTTATTGATTTTTTCATAATTAATATTTTATTTTTCAAAAAAAAAAAAAATTGTCATTATGTTTCAAGCTTTTACTAACCATGGAAAGTGGTCGATTTAAAAAACAAAAGCAACAACGCTCCACATTACAATGATTTTTCCCTTGTTATTTTCTTCATTTATTTTCCTTGTTGAATTTTATTATTGAATGGACTTGGTTCAGTCATTTTCCTCAATAAACCTTATCTATATTATATATTTTCAAAATAAAAAATAAAATAAAAAATTAGGAATTTTTTGCACTCACATTTAAGCTTTTGTGTAACTAAATTTTTTTATTTTAATATATTGTAATTTTTTATAGTTATGCTCCAAAGCGTTTTTCTTTGAAAACAACTCCCTCAGCTGCCAGGTGTACCTGTCTGCACCATCAGATCAAATGTTAGACAATTGAAATGTTTTAGGTCATTCATCTATAGCCTCCTTCATTTAACCTAACTACCTAACTAACTCTCTAACCTCTACTAAAGTGTAAGAGAGCCAAATCTCTCAAATCTGTAATATCAGAAATAGATAAGCCAAGATGAAACTCTGACCATGGACTCTCTTATCAAGCTCCAATAATTCGGAAAAGTTTTGATCTGATGGAGATCCTATTCTGTTGACATTTTTATTGACTGATCTCTGTTATAGGTTAATTAAATGTTATGAATTTGTTTCAGGACCAAACTTAAGAAAACTTAAGTGGACTGCGAGCTTCTGAAGAGATTTAGTGAGGCACCTACAGACGAGAATAGAAAATTTCGGATAGAGCTGGAAAAATTGAAAGATTTAAAAATATAGCCACCTCTGAGGCCTGCGTCAACCCTTACCATGTGCCCCTTCTCTGAAAGAGTCTCCGCGGCTGACAATAGCAGCCACTTGAATTTGGCCAAACCTGGGTTTATGTTTTTACGCAGTGTTTCTGGCAATTAATGGTCGGGTATTGATTAGAGTTTCTTTACCACGTAGTCATTGTTTACCCATGGTGGACATCATTATCTTTGTTAAACATTTTATGTTTTCTCTAAATGTTCACTTTGTAAAACATTTAGGGTTTTAATATCTTTTTAATTAATTGTATTTCGGTTTAGAAAGCGCTCAAGTCTCTTAATTTATTGAATTAGATGGGGAATCTTGATAAATGAAGGAACATATAGCTGTACGGAGTGGGAGTCTATTAAAAAAACATTGTATGTAAGATTTATGTGAGAGCGTCTCTTTCTCTAGCCCTTCTTGTCTTTATAAATTTTGTCTTCATTTTTATTATCAATGGAAAAATGTATAATAATCGTTTTCATTCATTATCATTTTTAATATACTACAGAAGACAATTTCTAATATTCATGCTCATGGTAAAAGTCATTAATATCCCTAAAAACAGTAATTATTAACTAGTTAATAAATTTATATTAAAACCCATTTTATAACTATCATTAACGCAACTTTTTCTTTGAATATTTCATCTTTGAGTTATACAACACAGTAAAATGATTTAATAAATAAAAAGAGTTTTTTTTAATTATTTTAAAAATGTTATAAAAATATAATTTTACTAATTATTGTGAAGTATTTTGAACAATACAACAGTGTGACCTTTACCATTTAGTGCTCCTGGTTCCAGTGCTAAAGTCCCAACACTTACAGATGAAAGTTTTGTGCTTTTTAAAAATGTTTTCTCATGCAAATGATAGTTGATATTCTAGCTAATTTTTGGTTATTTTACTATTAGTATGACCTTACATATCTTTATTCTCGGGTGTTAAACATAGGCAATTGAAATATATACGTGATACTATGAGTTTTGAAGTAGTACAATTATATATATATATATATATATATATATCTATATATATATATATATATATATATATATATATATATAATTGTTGTTCTTTGAAAAACATAAAGTTTTCTGAATTAAAAAATAAAAATAAAAAATTTAAAATAATTAAAATGTAAATTTTGTTAAATATATATATATATATATATATAATAACGACTTTAAATAAACTTAATAATAAATAAGAGTATTTTTATTTTATTATTAAATCATAAAATATAATATAATAATATTTTGAATATATATGAAATATAATAATATTTTGAATATATATGTTCATATTTAGTATCACTACAACACAAAGGGGAGGTTAAACTAAAGGCGTTCCTCTTTGAGCAACCCCCCTATGGTACACCTCTTTGAAAACATCTCCCCCACAGTGTACATGTTTGCACCATCAGATGAAATGTTAGATAATTGAAATTTTTTAGGCCATTCTTCTATAGCCTCCTTCATTTAACTCAACTACCTAACTAACTCTCTAACCTTTACGAATCTCTATTCTCCTACAATGCAGAGAGCCTAACTACCTAACTAACTCTCTAACCTCTACGAATCTCTCTTCTCCTGCAGTGTAGAGAGCTAGATCATGTAGAAACGAAGGATGGCTCCTCTTGGAAGCCGAGGGAAAATGGTGTTGAATTCATGGACGACCATGGGCGGGAAATAAATTTCCAATTTGCATGCGAACAATATATGTTATTTTCATAGAATTAAGGGTTTGATATGGAATCTGACATTCAGTGAATTTATGGGTTTTAAAGGTTGATATTGAATTTCCTATCTTTGTGACCGTACTAGACTATACCTGGGTGTTCGATTAATGGACTTGCCCAGATTTAACCGATGTAGGTAACACATATGTATTTCCAAACCAAATGGGTAACCCCTCTCCCCTTCCCAATTCAACTCAATTTTCCTCGAATAAGGTTACTTGAATAGCTGGTTCAATACTTCTGCTGGGGCCAATTTATTTTCGTTTACAAAGAACATATATGTGAAGTTTCCATATTTCTGACTATTTTTTAGCTATGAAAAGGATGAGAAACATTGGACTGAGTGAGTGACCATGTGGAACTATGGACAATAGTCAAATTAATACATGAGGTTGTGCGAGCCTCAAAATGGTTTTTCAGTGTTGTTTGTGAATCATAAATGTGAAATTGTTTCCTTTTCACTTACAGTACTAATGTAGATAGTTTCCACAAGATTCCATTCTTACAAGATGATGGATGTCTTAAGTCGTTTCCATTCTTGCAAGGTGGTGGATGTCTTAAGTCGTATTATTTCTCAGGCTTGACTTATTTCTTAGGCTCATTGTTACATGTAATTTAATTTTGTATCAGTGACAAGTCACATAGAATTTATTATCGAGTTTATCTAGAGTTGGAAGATTTGAGTTGTCTAGACAAATGATGATGCACTTCTATATGTTTTGTTAGCATATGTTTCTCCAGTCAATGAAACATATCAAGGTGACAATAAAGTTCTACATTAGGCTTTGAAAGATGACACTCCTCTCAATGGATACAATGTAAATTGTTCGGATGTGGAAAAACTTTGTAACATCTAGAAACAATACAAGACCATCTCTTGTTCACACAGCTACAGGTCATGGCCACCTTGACGCACTCCTATTAATAATAAAAAAGCATGGGGAAGTATAAGCATACTCATAGGAACAAGAGAGACCCCTCTAAATTATGTTGGGAGATGATGTGGGAAGGCATAATTCTTTATCTTTGGGGTTATCATCACCAGCTACTATTCATCCTTCTTTCTCGGCCTTCTCCATTTTCCAGTTTTCATATGCTTGATGGTGGATTACATTCACCAGGTTCGTATGCAGTAGGTTACCATTGGAATTTAACATAGCCATATTAATTTGTTGAGCTCCCATATTCATTGGTTGGGGATGTCTTTAATCCCTACAACCCTTTTCCTGCCAACCTGTAGGTTATCTGCTGGAGAATAACAATTTGACTCCAAAAAAGGAACAAATAAAATATTTTCAAAATAATTCAGACATTTTCCCTTCCATTCATGAAAATTGTATTTTGGAAAATTGTCTGAGCTCTATTAAGTTGATTCCCCAAAGGGGGAAAGAGCTCATAAGATCTTTGGAGGAGTTTGGGAGCTTGCGAGTGACTCTGGAGGCAGCATAGATCTGTTTGGATCAAAGCTGGGCCAGAGGAATCATCAACATCTTAAATTTAATAATCGAGCTCAGAATTAGAAATCAAAAATTTCATTGCCTTCAGAATCAGAAAATTCATCATCCGTCGAAATCAGAATAAAAAATTTATTATCGTCCAACTCTAAAATCCTAAATTTAATAATCGTACGAAAATTCCGAAATATCGGGAATCAACATGACTTCAAACTGCAAAATATGATCCATGAGAAGTAGGTTCCTGAAGAAGAAGAAGCAAAGGTAACCCTAGAATCTGACGAAACAAAAACGACTGCACAAGCTTGAGTTGAAGCCCTCATTTTCCTAGAAAATTGAACACTCATTGAAGGTAGATGATGCCCTTTATATTGGTTGTACACTTATTCTTTAGTTTCCTTTTCCAATGACATGCATTGAATTTTTTTTACTCGCTCCATGAAATATCTATCAAGGAGAGGGTAAAGTATCCAATGAGAACTTATATTTACTCGCTCCATAAAATTGCTATCAAGGAGCGGGTCAAGTATCCAATCAAGTTAAAAACAAATTCAAATTAATGGGCAATAGTCCATGGCTAGGATAAATTCAAATTCAAGCTTGAGATCCAAATGACTATATAGTTTATGAGTTCAAATGCCATAGGAATGTTGTTGATGCGCTTAAAGCAAGGAAATATGTCTAGAGTTAATTTGTGGATAAAGCTAAGTGTTGGTCACCTGGATTATGGATAAAATTTGTGGCTACAAAAAAGAAGAAATTTGAAATATTATTATTTCATTTGTAAATTAAAGTCCACTTTATCATGTTCTAACAAAATTTGTTTGTTCTTCCTTAGACAAATTGGTCCAATCAAGTTTTGTGTGCCAAGCTGATCAATGACATATATTTTTGTCAGTGGTATACGAGTTTTGATTTTTTTCTAAATGTATACGTCATGCAAAGACTTATACCGTCAGTTATATTCCTTCTATCCTAGCATCCAATGAATATATTCCACCACTACGTGTCATCAAATTTATTGCAACGTGTCAAATGTTTCTCATTACATAGTTTGGTTTGCTTTCTATTCGCTTACTTGAAATTCTTATTCACTTAAAGAACACATTCAATTCACTTCATTCGTTTAAATGTTGCAATTGGCTCAAGGAATATGATCTCAACCATCATAAATTTTATTGAGGATTTACCTTCGTTCTTTAGTACATATAGGCACCTCAAGGGAAATTTTATACACAAATTTATTTGTTATACATCAACATACAATCAATTTAGGGAAACCCATGAGATTGGAAAAACATCAATCCAAAGGAAGAAACTCTTAAAAGGTTGTAGGCAAAGAGTTTTACCACCCATGGATATTTATACACTTCATAATTTGTACCCCATCTTCAAAATAGTTCAAAAGTACTCTGTATATTTAATAATTTTGTATGCCTTTTCGTCCCTAATATTAAATATTTGCTATTGGAAATTGACAGACCATCTTTGAAGATTAAGAGGCAATTTATGTTGAAAAAGTTATAGAATTTATCAATTTGGCATAGTGTAAGTGATTTCTTATAGCTTGAATGACATTTTATTTACTAATTTTGTATCTTCAATTATTTTTTAAATGTCACAATGTTTCTCGAATTCATGCCTTACTACATTTCCTTTGCAACATTTGGTGCAATTGCTAGTAGAAATTTTACTACATATGAATTCTCTGCAATGTAATTAAGATGACACGAAATACTTCATATCAATTTGATTCTTTAGCCATAGAAATTCTATCATAGATTATTTATTTTCTATTGAATTAAGATGAGTATAAATTTAAATTTCAATAAATAGTCTCTTACACTAATTAAATTTTTAAGAAATTATTTATTTTATTTATATCATATATATACATTATTTAATATAAAAATACTAGACATTATATTTTCTCCTCCTAATTTGGTCCCATGAGCTAAAGATGGAATAAATTGTCCACAAGCACATTTCCACAAACAATAATGTTAAGGCTGATGTTTCATCCAAAATTATCTATGCATCTATCTCTATTTTTCTCCAAGGTTATTTAGTGCATTATCTATTTCTGTTACTTCCATTCGTCGTATTCAAATTCATTATTAGATTTATGAATTTGTTCATGCATTCAATATTTTTTATCGATTACTTTTTATGTAAGAGGCATATACTAAGCAGTATTACATTTGTTTATATTTAAATGTTTTAAAGTCAATTTATAATGCAAAAATGTTTTAAATTCAATTAATAATACAAAATTTAATATTTACTAGACACAAAATTTTAATATATATTATTATTATATAAGTATTTTTTATTCTTTTATTATGATTATACTATCTTATGATATCGTAAAAGAGGGAACAAAATATTTAGCAATAGAGAAGAACTACGCAAAGATGTGATGGAGCTTCAGCTAGAGTGTAAGGAGATATTTAATTTTTGTAGATTAATCATGGAGTAATGCCGCTTTTGTGTTGCCTTCTTTTAGTCAATCTGATGGATTGGATGTGCGTGTAATTTATCAAAGCTTTGGCCAAAATCAATGCCATTGGTGTTGCTTTTACCCCAAAATGGAAAATTATGGGGACTAAGATGGTGATTTGAAGCATTCAAGTATTGATAATTTTATTCGCAAGCCCAAGCCTGAGGTCACAGACTGTGTGCTTGGGATTTCACAGGCACAACCTAGAAATTGGTTGGTGAATTCAATATTGTCTACTTTATAAGATAGCTCCTATTCCAAAAAAAAATTATGCAATTGTAGTGACTACAAGTGAGATATGCTACCCATTTCGCTTGAATTTCTTTTTTCTTATAAAAGGACTTTTATATTATCATGGTTCCCATATTTACAAAACTTAGAACCTAGAATTCCAAAACTAGCACAAAAATTAACTTTGATAAAATGATTAATGAAATTAGATTGTTTTTCCTGGAAGATTATCTCTCTTTCCACCTCTGGAAGAGTGTCACTCTACTCCAGTTCCACCTCCTTTGTTGTCATTCCCATTCCTCTTGGTCCGACACTGGATTGTATCGAAGGAACTAACAATGATGTCTTTCTGAATACAGAAAATGTCTTCTTCAATCCTAATAGCAGCCTAATTCTACTCATCATTCATTAAAATCTAACAGGTGGAGTCCTCTTCAGATATTTGTATGCCCCTTTCTAATGTCTCTGAACTTGGCTTTATATATATGTCATCTACATATTCTTATCAAGAAAAAAATTTTGTTCCACTCATAGAAACGAATATCAATGCCTGCATTGGAGTGAGTCGCGAGATAATATTCTGAAGCTTTTATTCCTTCGGTTGCACCTTTAGGGGCAATTGCTAGTATATATGTTTATTATATATGTGTGTGTTTGTGTTTTTTGTTTTTTATTAATGTATATATTTTTTTATAACTAAATTTATTAATATATGTTTTAAATATAATAATAAGTCATTTTAAATTGAAAATATGGAGAAAAAAATATAATTCATGAAAATGGAAATAATAGAAAAAAAGGGAAAAAATAAAAATAAAAAAATAAAATAAAACTAAAAAAATGGTAATTAATAGAAATGGAAGTTACTAAAGAACCCATAAATTTGATCCCTCTCAACTCATGATAGATCCAGAGTTAGATGAATCTAGGCTGGTAATACCTCAACCAATCACCTTACAAATAAACAAATTTAAATAATAATAATAAATAGCAAAAAAATGAATTCTCAATATTAAACTATAGATAAGAAACATATTTTTTTATCAAATATAAACTAATATGCACTCAAAGGAAAAACTAAATGAATAATACAATGTTTCAGGTATAATAAAATTGATGAAAATAACTTTAAAAAAAAAGCAGTTACTTAGCCTATGAAGTATTAAAAATTATCAATTATTTAACCCATAAATCTATTTTTAGAAAATAGTTACATAACAAAGATTAGAAGTTATTGCACAAACAAGAATAAAAGACACTTTGGGGAACTAAGAAGGGGTTGGATCTTATTGCAGCAGAGAGGTTGAGCACTTAGAACCCAATGGGAAATATTTTTGCAATAGATCAAGAAACTAACCATTAGATTTACCGTGCACTTTGCAAATTCTATCTTCTTCTTCTCTTAAATATATTCTTCTTTCGTAAATCAAAATATTTTCTTTTCTCAGTGGTTGTGAGCCTTCTTATTATTTTGTTTTCGTCATATAGAAATATATTGCAAATAATTCTCATTATTTTCTTTTGATTCTCTGGAATATTTTGCAAGAAATAACGAGTAAAATATACATTGTTGCCTATGTTTTGTATTGACTTATTTTAAATGTTCTCGATGCATATTTATCTTTTAAAGTTTTGATTGGGTTTAACATTTATTGTTTTATGTTTTTTTATAAAGATTATATTTCTCATAAATCAATATTCTTCAAGTATTATAGTTGTTATTGAGCAATTAGATTTTGGTGAATATATAAATATTATTCAGTATTAGATTTTGGTGAATATATAAATATTTTTCATGTGTACAATTAATTTTATTTAGATTTGTCCAATACACTTTCTTTCTCATTAACATGTTTAAATACTTCCACACATAATAACCTTCTTACTGCTTGTTTCTTGGTGCCAAGGTTTGGTATGATAATCTATTGGTATTCGGGATAATCTTTTGCATGTTCCATTAAATACCTTTAATGCATCTGCATTGTTGGTTAAAGGTGCCTAATGGAAAGGCCTTAGTCTAAATATTTAGTTGCAGTTGTCTATCATATATGGTTGTCATTATTTCTCCAAAATTCCATTTAATTATCAATCTTTAAAGCTAATAATTGAGGATGCTTAAAAGAGTTGTTCTTAGGTGACTTGGGGCAAATTTCATTGTGACAGATTGAGGGTTACCCCCTCTAGTCCAACAGCCAAATTAAGGCCTAAATTCATGGGGGGCGGCGGGGGGAGAGAGGTGCCTTGTCATTGTTACCTCACCCGAACAACATAAGGACCAACATGGTAAAGGAAACAAATTGATCTATTGGTTGGTTTTTCTTGCAAGGAATTTCCTAGAGAAACATGTGTGATTTATGTCCGCACGTTGTTACGATTTGTTCTAATTATTTTCTCTCGCATTTTTATGCTTACATTTGGTTCAAATCTCAATAATCTTGGTGGAATAAAGCCATGCATGCCTTTACTCTCTAATGAGAGTGGTATATGATAATGATAACTAAAGTTGGGAATCATGGAGTGATTTCATATTTTGACATCATGTTTAGATCTAGGAGATCTAGCTTGATGGAAGAATAATAATTAAGGAGTTCGATGGTCTGGCATATTTATGTTTCTAAGAGTGGGAAAAATTTCAGATTTGTTGCATTGAAGCTTATGGGAGGATACCTAAGCAAGTTCATCTTAGAGATACAAACATACTGAGAACTGTTGGAAATATTTTCATTGATGGCAAATGAACAAAAAGGAGTCACACTAGAATTATCATTGATGGCAAAGGAGCAGAGAAGCAGCGGTAATAAGGCAAAGGTGCAGATCAGGCAATGAGCAACAATGGGTAGCAAAGAGGCAAAAGAGCAGCCATAGAAGTATAACTTAAAGCGGAGAGAAGCAACAAAGACGCAAAGGAGCAGCATGAAGAAGATTTAGCATGATTACTTAAGGCAAAGAAGAAGCAAAAGATCAAAGGCAGTTAAGGCAGTGAAGGCAGCAGAGAAGCAGCAAAGGCATGCAGCAAGCGAAAGAATCCTAAGTTGGAGTGAATAGCGAATAGAAGAACAAGCTCAGGAGATATTAACGCACTTAGAAACTAAATAAAGCTTGGGGAGGAGCAGCGTGGAGGAACCGGTGTTGCAGAGCGGCAAAAGTATAAAGCTCGGGATAGAATCGCGTTGAAGACTCCAAACAAGATCAGGAGGAGTAGCGTGAAGGAACCTGTGTTACAAAGCAGCGACAGTATAAAGAAAAGAAATCGACTAAGGCAGAGATCACTTAGAAAATTTCCAAACGAGGGGAACGGACGATCAGGATTAGATCACAAAAGTGAAGGCGAGAGATGGACAACAGAGATCGAATCGCAAATCGTAACATTTAAGAGTTTAGCATTAAGGCGTCGCATGGTAAGTTAAAGTATTTGCGATGCAAAATGCAGAAGACACGTGTTGGCACGGTGAAACTTCGCAGATCGCAAGAAATAGAATATAACCACAAATTAAATCTTATGAAGTTAGAAGTGTAATCAGATGAGGACCGTTAGATCTAGGGGCAGATCAATGGTGGACGGAAAATCACGGGCCCACACATTGCAAATGTTAGCAAATAGCGCTAAAGAATTTTAATTTGTTTTCCATGCAGTAAGGTTACAATATGCGATGCGACGTGGGGAGACCACGTGGTGGCATTGTGCATGAGTGCACACCGTAGATTTCATGGTTTGTACTTAAGAGTTCACACAATAAGTTGGATGCGATCGCATATCGCAAAAAATAGGAGATACGTTTGTTGCAAAACGTTAAAACTTGCGAGCAAGCGAAATGCGATGCACTGTGATTGGTCACCATGTTGTGGGACCCTTCAACCAAAGTTAAGTGTGTATGTTGAGCCTTTCTAGTGTTAAATCGCATCAGAGGTTGAAAAGGAAATTATAATGTTAAAACTTTGATACGCCGAAATACGACATGAGACCGAATGAGATAACGTTCGAAGTCAAGATCTGATGTATTTCAAGTCTGGGGCTATGTGATTTTATGAAGAAAACGTTGGAAGCAGAGGACGACTCAGGTAACAAAGGAAAGGTTGAACACAACAATAAAAGGCTTGGGTAAGTAAAAGGACCCGACCCTATGCAAAATAGTGTCATGTAGATGCAGCTATGAGTCAAAAAGGAAAGGTTGAACGCAAGAGAGAAAAATCTGGGAAAATGACCCAACACTCGTGCAGAGGTGTTATGCGGCTGCGGAAATTTGATAACAAAGAATGAACGTGGACAGAAGGAGACTCGGGTAGGCAACCCAACACAAAGAAAAGGAGCAAAGAAGAGCATAGAACGTTGTAGGTAAGTTATGCAATAGGTAGAGGTGGTGTAAAGCATAAAGGCATGGTTCAAGTCAGGCTAAGACAGTAATGCAGTAGCAAAGTTGGAATATAACTGCATAAACAGAAAAGACAAAAAGACAGCAAGCAGAAGAGGATAAACGCTCAGCAAAGCTAAGAAAATGAAAGGGGTGACTAAAATAATTGATTGTAACTGTAAATGTATTATTTATTTTACATTGTTTTTTATGCAAAGACAAGTCTCCATAGGCAAAGAAAAACTCCAATGTAATATTGAAATGAGTAGTGTTGTAACACCCTCAATGTGATGAGCGAGAAAATGAGAAGGTGGAAGGCAGAAAGTCATACCTGTTCATTTCATATTCCCATATGGAATGAAAATAGCTATGAGGTGATCTCTATAAATGATATTATTGTCATATGCACAAAGAGGTTGGAGAGTGGAAGAAGAAGAAGAAGCAGATAAAGAAGCTGTGAAGATTCAGAGATGATTTAAAGAAGATATGAAGGCTGGAAGGACAACAGTGAAGAAGGAGAAAAACAGAGCTGATATCCAGGTAAATCGGCATATGATTTTATTGTAGAGTGAAGAATTTGGTGCTTCCATATCAATTTATAGCTTGATAGATGTCCAGTTGTAGTTGGTTGAGGTAGGAGCCTCCTGTGGGTTGTAGCCTACATAAAATACATGGGAGTTGGTTCTTCTGTTTCAATTTGTAGCTTGATAGATGTCCAGTTGTAGATGGCTAAGGTGGAGCCTCCCATGGGTTGTAGTCTGTAGAAAATAGATGGGATTTGGAGCTTCCTTGCAAGTTGTAGCTTGCAGAATTGAGGTAGTACCCTCCTATAGGTTGGAGCCTACAGAAAATCATTGGTGAGAGGGAGCTGGAGCTTGCCTTTGCATCACAACAAGAATAAGATGTGGTTTTCTCCCTTATGGATTTCCACTTATATCTGTTGTCTATGTGCATGATGACTATGTGTTGATATTCTATATTTAATATGTTTAATACCTGTTGCTCACTTATTAATATTGATGTTCCTTTATACATTAAGTTGATCATGAAATGAAGTTGTAAATAAGTGTAAAAGAAAGTTTTAAAAGACCATGAATGCATTAAACTGATTCACCCACCCCCCCACCCTCTCAGTTAACTAAGGGTTCAACAATTGGTATCAGAGCGGGTTCCTTCTGTATCAGTTTAACAACTAGAAGGAGATCCTAGGTCCCCAAGATGGCTAGCCTAGAAGGATTCTCAACAAATAAAGCCCCATTTTTTACTGGCACAAACTATGCCTTCTGGAAAATAAGAATGAGGACGTACATAATGTCTCTAGGAATAGAATTTTGGGCCACTGTGGAATTAGGATATGCCCCAAAGGATTCTGACATAGATAAAGAAGCCAAACAAGATTTATAGCTAATGCAAAAGCAATGAATGCACTTTTGAGCAGTATGTGTGAGTCTGAATTTATCAAGGTAATGCACAGTGTGACTGCCAAAGAAATCTGGGATGCATTGGAAAGTATCCATGAGGGAGATAAAAAGGTGAAGGCGGCCAAACTACAGGCCTATAGAGCTCAGTTTGAAAATGTAAAAATGAATGAAGAAGAAGATGTAGCCAGCTTCTTCTAAAAGGTTGTAGAAGTTGTGAATAACATGAAATCTCTAGGAGAAACCATTAAAGAATGTGTAATTGTACAAAAGATATTGAGAAATTTACCATCCAGGTTTAACCCTAAGGTTTCTGCCATAGAAGAAGCAGCTAACTGGGAAACATTGACCATGAACCAATTGCTTGGAAACTTGACGGCCTATGAGATGAGACTTCCAAAAGGGAAGTCAAATGTGAGGGAGGCATCCTTTAAGGTAGATAAGTGCAAAGGAGAAAAGGAAGATACATGCTCCTGCTCTGATGAAGAAGAGGCCAAATTTGTCAGAAGATTGGAGAAAGGCACAGGTAAGTATAAAGGTAAGCTTCCATTTAAGTGCTTTAACTGTGGAAGAGTGGGGCATTATGCATCTAAATGTCCTCATAAGAAAATGGAGAATCGGTCAAGAGGGAAAGAGAAAACCAATTTCAGCACTAGGCCGAAAGGGAACAAATTTAATCGAAGATCATTCTATGTTCAACAAGACAGCAGTGCATTTTAAAGCTCAGATGAATCCCCCAATGAATAAGGAACTTCAGAATTTATCTTGATGGCCAAGGAAGAGCTTGAGGAAGATATCATGGAATTTGAAGACGAAGGTGAGGTAGATCTTGAGGGGGAGCTAATTAGTGCCCTGGAGGAAATAAGCAGAATTAAACTTAAGAGTAAAAAACAGAAAGAGATTCTTTTAAAATATGCTAAGACAGAACCAGATTCAGAAGACCTTATTAATTTGAAGATTGAACTAGAAGAATCAAAGAAAATAGAGGATATTCCAAGAAAAGAAATAAAGGAGGAAATCAAAAGCGAGAAAAGCTAGAAGAATAAGTGGTAAGCCTGAGGAAGAAATTAGAAAAGGTACAAATTGAATTAACTATGAATATTTATCAAATGAAAAGCTCTGGTCATTTGGACAAAATTCTTAATGCTCAAATATCTCCTCATATAAAGGCTGGAATAGGATATGAAGGAGAAACCAGCAAATCCAACATAGAATATAACAAGAATATCATTTTTGTAAAATTTGTAAAGGATAATGAAGCAGCAAAAAGGGGGATCCACAGGATTATAAACAAGCAAGACCATGATATATAACGAAACAATCGGAAACAAGCAGCAACCTCTAGTGACAAAGAACGAAACGAAGAGACAATCAACTACAACAAACTCATGTGCTCCTAAGGATGAATTGAAAAAATTCAGAAGATGTAAAAGGAGGTTCCTTCCTCCTATGAGAAGTATCACTTGCTTCGCCTACCACAAAAATGGACATATTGCGGCACACTGTAAGATAAAGCAACTCTAGTCCAACTAGCAAAATATGCAACAAACGAAAATATTACCTCAATCAACTCTCTCTACCAGAGACAGATACTACTTCTATGGGTATTGTTTTTACTGTAAAAGGGTTTGGTCATAAAGCCATGGAGTGAAGAACGTATATACAGAGACTGGTGTATGGAAACTCAAGGGGAATTATGAACAATGGTGGAGTCTCTCGTATGCATAATCCTTTTAGAAATACAATCAAGTGTTTTAGCTGCCATAAATTTGGGCACAAGTCTCACGAATGTCCTCTTAAAGGTTGTGGTCCATATCCTCAGGAAATTTACGAAACTAACAACTACATGCAATGGAGAAAGAAGCTAAATAAGTGTGATCTGGTTCTAATAGCTCAAGATCATAAAAGCCAATGGTATGTGGACAATGGGTGCTCAAAACATATGATTGGAGACTGAAGCAAGTTCATAACCTTTGATGAAAAGAAATTTGGATATGTAACATTTGGCAATGATAAAGCAGGGAAAATCAAGGGAAAATGCTCAGTCAGCATGAACAATGGAAGAGGAGAGGCTCAGGATGTACTATTTGTGGATGGCCTGAAAGCCAATCTGCTAAGTGTTAGTCAAATGTGTGATAAAGGTTGTGAGATCCTTTTCAGAGCCCAAGATTGTGAAGTAAGGTCTATCACCACAGGAAAGACCTTGATCAAAGTTGTTCGAACAGAGATCAATGTACATATAGTAGAAGAAGAGAATGAAGCATGTCACATCAGCAAACTTGACAAATCATGGTTATGGCATAGAAGATTGGGACATCTAAACTTTGACCACATCATCAAATTGAGCAAGAAGAAAGCGGTCAGAGATTTGCCTACAATTAAGAAGCCTCCAAATACCATTTGTAAGTCCTGCCAACTGGGAAAGAAAACTCGCACATCATTCAAGGCTAAAGACCAACTATCTACAAGTAAGCCACTTCATCTTGTACACATGGACCTGTGCGGACCTTCAAGAACTAATGCACCAGATGGAGAATCATATTTCATGCTAATAATAGATGATTTTTCCATATTGACGTGGGTGGAATTTCTCAAATATAAATCTGAAGCACTTGAGAAATTCAAGATCTTCAAAGCACTGGCAGAAAATCAAATTGGATGTAAGATAAAATGCATCATGTCAGACAGAGGAGGTGAATGCATAGATGATGACTTTACATACCTATGCAATGAATGTGGGATAAAGCAATAGTTTACAATTCCAAGTAAACCTCAGTAGAATGGAGTAGCAGAGAGGCAAAATAGGTCAGTACAATAGATTTCCATAACAATGATGCAAGAAAGCAACATTCCCCAAACCTCCTAAGCAAAACCAATACACACAATTGTTCATTTTCTTGACAAAGCTCATCTTATACAAGAATGTGACAAGACTCCATATGAATTATGGCATGGGAAACTAGCATCAATCAAGCACTTTAGAGTCTTTGGCAGCAAATGTACGATGCAAGAGTTGATGAAGGAATATTCCTGGGATATGCAACCAAGAGCAAGGGATATAGGTGCTACAAAAAAGACTGCATAAAATAGTGGAAAGCGTTGATGTGAGATTCGACGAAGATCTAGCAAACAGAACCAGAAGAAAAAGTTGCGCTAATCCTCTAGGTGATCATGAAGATGAGAATTAAGAAAAAATAAGAACAGAGTAAGACAACAGAAGATACTAAATTAAACTAAAAAGGTCCTTCGAGACACACTCAAAAGAACCATCCAGAATATCAAATCATTGGAAACAAGAGTGTAGGAGTCCAGACTAGAAGATAGCTAGCTGAACAGACTGAGGAAGTGTACCTAGCCATGTTGTCACAAAAAGAATCAAAGAATTTTGATGAAGCCAGCAAGGACAAAAATTGGGTAAATGCGATGAATGAATAACTAGACCAAATCGAAAATAAAAAGACCTGGGAGTTAATGCCAAGACCCACTGGGGAAAATGTCATTGGCACAAAATGGATTTTCAAGAATAAGATGAATGAACAAGGTCAGGTAATCAGAAACAAAGCCAGGCTTGTATGCAAGGGATACTCTCAAATCGAAGGACTTGATTATGATGAAAAATTTACCCCTATAGCAAGAATGGAAGCAATCAGGATGTTTTTGGCTTTTGCATGCTATCATGATTTCAAGGTCTATCAAATGGATGTGAAGTCTGCCTTCTTGAATGGAGATCTAGAGGAAGAAGTATGTATGGAACAACTTGAAGGATTTTCCTTAATAGATAAACACAACTATGTGTGCAAATTAAAGAAAGCCTTATATGGTCTCAAACAAGCTCCACGTGCATGGTATTATAGGTTGGACAAGTACTTACAAAACCAAGGTTTCAAGAAAGGAAGATTAAACAACAATCTGTGCATTAAGGTTGATGAACATGAACTCTTAATTGTAGTAGTATATTTACATGACATCATTTTTGGTAGCAACAAATATGAGGTAGAAAAAGGGTTTGCAAAAGAGATGAAGTCATAATTTGAGATGTTTATGATTGGAGAGATCACCTTCTACTTAGGACTTCAAATTCTACAAAAGAACACAGGAATATTCATTTCACAAGAAAAATACTTAAGAGACATGTTGAAAAGGTTCCAAATGGAATACTACAAACCTATGTCAACTCCCATGATCACTGGATGAGAGCTATGTGCTGACGATGGATGCGCAGATGTAGATCAAAGACTTTACAGATCTATGATAAGAAGTTTTCTATACCTAACTGCCTCTAGACCGGACATTATGTTGGCATCAAGACTTGTGGCAAGATATCAAGAAACACCAAAAAAAAACCACTTGCTAGTAATCAAGAGGATATTTAGATATCTACAAGGCACTGTACATTATGGCCTATGGTATCCGAAAGGCAAAGACTTCACATTGACAACATATACAGATGCAGATTGGGCCAATTGTGTTGGATGCCAGGAAAAGCACAAGTGGAGGTGCATTTTATTTGGGAGAAATTCTGGTGGCATGGTTAAGTAAGAAGCAAACTTGTCTCTCTATCTACAGCAGAAGCGGAATACATAGCAGCAACAGCTTATTGCACACAAGTCATGAGGATGAAACAAACTCTTCAAGACATGAAGGTAAGCATCAACAAACCTATTTCTATCAAATGTGAAAATACAAGTGCAATAAGTATATCAAAAAATCCAGTACTTCATTCGAAAACAAAGCACATCCCAATAAAGTACCACTTCCTCAGAGAACAAGTGGCACAAGAAATAGTAAAGATGGAGTATGTACCAACAAAGTAACAAACAACAGACATATTCACAAAACCTCTTGCTAAAGAACCATTCAAATATATAAGAGATAAACTAGGGGTAGTGTCTGCAAATGATACTCTCTTATATGATCAGAAATCCAAAAAAAAAAAAAGGTTGCAATACAGGGTACAGGTCCTCAAGATCAGAATACTATATTAGAAGTACATCAAAAGTTAGAAGAATAAGGCATAAACACAACTTAGAGAGAGGAAATCCAAAGATAGAATCTACACTGGGAAATGTTGAACCCTTTGCCATTGATGTCAAAGGGGGAGGAAAAGAAAACAAAAGAAGGAAGGCTCTTTTGAAAAGCAAATAGAGAAAGACAAGACACTTCTCAGAATGAAAGGGGGAGGAAGTCCAAGAGGAAGTATTGGAATATTGGTGGATGTGTTGCCATCAATGCCAAAGGGGGAGACTGTTGGAAATATTATCATTGATGGCAAAGGAACAAAAAGGAGTCACACCAGAATTATAATTAATGGCAAAGGAGCAGAAAAGAAGCAGTTATAAGGCAAAGGAGTAGATCAGGCAATGTGCAGCAATGGGCAGCAAAGAGGCAAAAGAGCAGCCATAGAAGTATAACCTAAAGCAGAGAGAAGCAACAAAGAGGCAAAGGAGCAGAATGGAGAATATTTAGCGTGATTACTTAATGCAAAGAAGAAGAAAAATATAAAAGGCAGTTAAGGCAGCGAAGGTAGCAGAGGCAGTAGAGAAGCAGCAAAGGTGTGTAGCAAGCGAAAGAATCCCAAGTCGGAGTGAATAGCGAATAGAAGAACAAGCTCAGGAGAGATCAGTGCACTTAGAAACTGAATAAAGCTTAGGGAGGAGCAGGGCGGAGGAACCGGTGTTTCAAAGCGGCGACAATATAAAGCTCAGGAGAGAATCGCGTTGAAGACTCTAAACAAGCTCGGGAGGAGTAGCGTGAAGGAACCTGTGTTACAAAGCAGCGACAATATAAAGAACAGAAATCGACTAAGGCAGAGATCACTTAGAAAATTTCCAAAGGAGGGGAATGGATGGTCAGGATTAGATCGTAAAAGTAAGGAGAGATATGGACGACAGAGATCGAATCGCAAATCACGACATTTAAGAGTTTATCATTAAGGCGTCGCATGGTAAGTTAAAGTATTTGCGATGTGAAATGGAGAAGACACATGTTGGCACAATGCAACTTCGCAAATCGCAAGAAATAGAATATAACCACAAAGTAAATCTTATGAAGTGCGAAGTGCAATTAGATGAAGACTGTTAGGTCTGGGGGGTAAATTAACCGCAGACGATGAATCGCAGGCCCGCACATCACAAATGTTATCAAATAGCGCTAAGGAATGTTAATTTTTTTGCGAAGTGGTAAGGTTAGAATATGCGATGCGACGAGGGGAGACCATGTGGCGGCATTTTGCATGAGTGCACACCGTAGATTTCATGGTTTGTACTTAAGAGTTCGCACGGTAAGTTGGATAAGATGCGATGCGATTGCATATCGCAGAAAATAGGAGATACGTTTGTTGCAAAACATTAAAAATTGCAGGCAAGCGCAATGCGATGCATTGTGATTGGTCACCACGTTGTGGGAACCTTCAACCAAAGTTAAGCATGTATGCCAAGCCTTTCTAGTGTTAAATCGCATTAGAGGTTGAAAAGATAATTATAACGTTAAAACTTTGATACGCTGAAATACGACATGAGAGCCAATGCAATAATGTTTGAAGTCAAGATCTGATGTATTTCAAGTCCGGGGCTATCTGATTTTATGAAGAAAACGTTGGAATCATAGGGCGACTCAGGTAACAAAGGAAAGGTTGAACACAACAAGAAAAGGCTCGGGTAAGTAAAAGGACCCAATCCCGTGCATAACAGTGTCATGTAGATGCGGTTGTGAGTCAAAAAGGAAAGGATGAATGCAAAAGAGAAAACTCTAGGAAAATGACCAGACACTCGTGCAGAGGTGTTATGCGGCTGTGACAGTTTTATAAAAAAGACTGAACATGGGCAGAAGGAGACTCGGGTAGGTAACTCGACACAAAGCAAAGGAGAAGAGAAGAGTATAGAACATTGCAGGTAAGATATGCCATAGGCAGAGGCAGTGTAAAGCAGAAAGACATGGGTCAAGTCGGGCTAAGATAGTAATGCAGTAGAAAAGTTAGAATATAAATACAGAAATAGAAAATACAAAAAGACAGCAAGCAAAAGAGGATAAATGCTCAACAAAGCTAAGAAATTGAAAGGGCTGAGTAAAATAATTGATTGTAACTGTAAATGTATTATTTATTTTATATTGTTTGTGATGCAAAGGAAATTCTTTGTAGGCAAAGAAAAACTCCAATGTAATATTGAAATGAGTACGTAGTGTTGTAACACCCTGAATGTGCTAAGCGAGGAAATGAGAAGGTGGAAGGAAAAAATTCATACCTGTTCATTTCATACTCCCTTATGGAATGCAAATAACTATGAGGTGATATCTATAAATGATGTTATTTTCATATTCACAAAGAGGTTAGAGAGTGGAAGAAGAAGGAGCAGATAAAGAAGCTGTGAATATCCAGAGATGATTTAAAGCAGATATGAAGGCTGGAAGGACAACAGTGAAGAAGGATAAAAACAGAGCTGATATCCAGGTAAATCAGCTTATGATTTTATTGTAGAGTGAGGAAGTTGGTGCTTCCATATCAAGTTGTAGCTTGATAGATGTTTATTTGTAGCTAAATGAGATAGGAGCCTCCTGTGGGTTGTAGCCTACAGAAAATACATGGGATTTGGTGCTTCCGTTTCAAGTTGTAGCTTGATAGATGTCCAGTTGTAGCTGGTTGAGGTAGGAGCCTCTTATGGGTTGTGGCCCTACAGAAAATAGATGGGAGTTGGAGCTTCCTTGCAAGTTGTAGCTTGTATAATTGAGGTAGTAACCTCATGTAGGTTGGAGCCTACAGAAAATCAGTGGTGAGAGGGAGTTGGAGCTTGCCTTTGCATCACAACAATAATAAGATGTGCTTTTCTCCCTTATGGGTTTCCACTTATATCTGTTGTCTATGTGCATGATGATTATGTGTTGATATTCTGTATTTAATCTTCTTAATACCTGCTACTCACGTATTAAGATTGATGTTCCTTTATCCATTAAGTTGATCATGAAATGAAGGTGTAAATAAGTGTAAAAGAAAGTTTTAAAAGACCATGGATGCATTAAACTGATTCACCCCCCCCCCCTCTCAGTTTAACTAAGAGTTCAACAAGAACTTAGTGCACTAGAAGGATACAAAACAAGGGTTTGACATATCTACTAGAGGATTCCAGGTTGTGGGATGTATCAAAGTATCACACAATCATGGCCACTTGGAATTTGTGCATCGATACTTTCAGTCATGGCTTGCATCCAAATTTGTGAAAATGGAGAATGATATTCATGCCTATGAACGTGTTAGTGAAAGACAGTGTCAATACCCATAATTAATAGATAGGGTTTTGGAAATTAATAATGATCCTAATTATAATTTTTGACATCAGGAGAGCTTCCAAAATATAATGGTGCCATGCATTTTTAATTCATACATTTGGTGTCATAGCATGGACTAACCTAAACTCTTTCACAAGAGTGGTATGATCCTCAAAGCCATGGTTGTGAGATGTTGTAAGAATTAAACATGGATATGCTACTACATGTGGATATAAACTAAAAAAATTAAGCCTATGCATAGGAGGCACAATTTGACTAAATTAAAGCGATTGTAACCGAACAAAAGAGGTCATGGAGGTTGGGGCCGAGGGATCATAGCCTAGAGAAGGAGGTGATAGTTACAAATGACAAGATTATTGCAAAGAAGTTGAAAACTTTTAATTGTATGTAAATGGAAATACTATGATAAGACCTGGTTAGCATGCATACCCATGGTGAATTATCTGTAAAATCTATAGGTAGACCCAGGTGATAGGGGGACATGTCACATTCCTGGATATCCTTTTTATAGAATTTGATGGAGGTAGGAATTAGAGGTGAGTAGTGAAGTATCACTTGGCCAATCTGGCCGGATTTTGTTAATGGAAAGATCAACTCAAGTTTAAAAGGGGGAATATTGATTTAAACTTGACTTGGCTAGAGTTAAAGTTGTTAGGTCAACAATGTTGGTTTCAAGCACATGGAATTAATACTTACATTTGGTTCTTAAGTTTAATAAGCTTGGTGCAGCAGAGCCAAGTAGATATCAAATATACAACAAGAGTGGTTAGATATAGTGACAACAAAAGTTGGGAACCATGGACCAATTTCATATGTTGATATCATATGTAGGTTTGATATATCTAGTTTGATGGAAGAAGACTAACAAGGGAATTTTATGGCATATCGTGTTTATGTTTGTGAGAGTGGGCCACATTTCAGGTTTGTTGCACTAAACCTTGTAGGAGGACACATGAGAAATTTTATCTCATATATCAAAGCATACAAATGAATTGATGCCTTAAAGAGCTATAAAATAAAGGGTTTGATGGAGATATCGCAGGATTCCAAGTTGTGGGATTTGTTAGAGTCATGCACCATTATGAGCAACAAATGTGTGTGTGCCAGGACATCCAATTTTTAATTACATCCAAATATATGAAGA
The DNA here is from genome assembly GCA_034641835.2 of Pinus albicaulis. NCBI lineage: Eukaryota > Viridiplantae > Streptophyta > Pinopsida > Pinales > Pinaceae > Pinus > Pinus albicaulis. The sequence continues at coordinate 1,490,878,771 of CM076581.1, forward strand.
CGGAGAATGACCCATTTGCCAACAACAATACTTGTGAATGGCAATGTTAATATCCATAGTTAATGGATAAGTTTTTGGGAATTAACATTGGCCACAACTACAATCTAAGACATCGTGAGAGCATCTTAGCTGCAATGGCAATGTGCATTTTTAATTCTTACAAATTCATATTAAGAAGAATAGGTTAGATGCTTTAGTTTATTGTTGTTCACATACTGACCTCATTGCTCGAGGACTAGGTAAGTAAAATCAGCTTAGATATACATGATCACCCTTATCCATACCTTTGGGGATCAATGAATTAGGTTTTATAATTAGAAGTTAGCAAACAATGCACACTTAGATTTGTTATCGATGATTTTTTTATTAATTAAGAAGAATTTGATGTTGCACCTCTCAATATATGTGGTGTACTGTTTGGTAGTCCCTATATGTATATGAGGGATTTCATCTTCATGAGAAGGGGAAATAAATATGTCATGGCCAATGATGGTAAATTTGTCATCATTAATGCAAATAGGAGAATTATAAGCTCTCCCTAGTATGTTCCCATCAAGATAAGATATTGATTATCCCAAGAAATAAGTATGTACTTCTCTTATTGAGATATAACCAAAAATACACCCAATGAACAATTAGAAAAAAATCCTTGGAGGATGCATTAAAGAATTGAAGCACCAACTACAAGAACTTCCATAAGCATATAGAGAGATTTTATAGGTTCCAATTGGTATACTAACCAAGAGGGAAATGGAGCACAAAATACAATTACTATTGGATTCTATTTTACTAAACACGTGATTGTACAAGCAATCCATATTAGAGACAAACAAAGTGAGAAAGAAGTTACATGAGTTGTTGGGGAAATAATTCATATGAAAAATTAAATCACCACGTATTTCCCATATCATTTTAGTACCAAAGAGGGACAATACTTAGAGAATGTGCATTGACTACAAAGCTCTAAACACGATCCATCTCAAGAATTGGTAGCCTTCGTCGTAGATTGTGTCTTGCTAAATCAATTCTATGATCCAAGGTACTTCACTTAGTTAGGTCTAAAATTTTGGCATCATCAAGTTTTAGTTAAAGAATAAGACACTTGGAAGATTTTCTTCAAGATAAAGCATTCTCTATATGAATCGATAACATTATTTTATTTGAGTAATGCATCGACTATTTATATACATTTAATGAATGGTATGTTGCTCCCATTCATAAAATAATTTATTATAATATATTTGGATAACATTTTGATATTTTTTTCTACTTGGGAAGAGCATGTGACACATACGAACCATGTATTGGAGACACTAAGGACACACTAGCTTCCAGTAAACATAAGTTCAATTTACTAGGTAGCCCTTGGCATGCTTGGGGCATATGAAAGGTTGAAGTGAATTGAATGTTTATCATGTGATGATGGAGGCTATTGTAACCTTGAGATGTTCTTGATTTCTTTGGAACTATTCCAATGCATCTCTAACCTACTTTATGCCTCAAGCTATCTCTTGGGCTATAGGGGTTAGCCCCCAATCGTTAATTACAATTTATTGTCTTTTGTCACTAAACAGCGACTTGCAATGCTAAGTTAAAAATTCCAGATTTAGAGTGGTAAGAAATACATAAAAGGGTCAAGGATAAAATGAAAATATACCAAAAATAAATATTGTAAACTTCTCATACCACAGGCCTTTCCATTTTGCATAGAGTCAAATAGTAGATCACAATAGATTGGGGTGAAAGGTGGAAGAAATTAGAAGAAGAGTGCATATATGGGCTTAAGAGTGAGTAATGCAACCATTGTAAACACTTGATGAATAAAAATGGCCTTGATGTGCATCTTGAAAAACAAGTCGAACAAATAAAATTAAGTGCATGAGTTGAGCATATTTTACAAATTCAACAACTAAACACTTACACATTTAATCAAGCAACAATCTTTTGAATATATTTAAAGGTGTAGTAAACAGTCATTATTGAAATCCTTTCAATGTACTTTATAGATGCATGACATATACAAAACAAAATATAACAAGAGACATTTGTAGCATCAAATTATCTCTATCAATATTAAAATATATTCAGAACTTGGTCTAAAATATAGATCAAAATTACATTATATCTAAAAAAGACCAACACAAAAATGAAGAAGTTTAACATAGAAATTTGAAAGAAGACAGGGCTCTACATAAGTGAGATGTGAATCCATGGATGATCCCTTTAAGTCCCATATATTTGCAATAATCCCCTCAAGCTTCATTACAAAGGAACTCAGTCTCTTTGGTGACTAAAGAAAATCAACCTCCCCTAGTGAAGTATTTTAATGTTCTCTATATGCTCTTTGAATACTGAAATCCTGCCCATAATTACTAGAATTGATTTTTGTTAATAGAGCTTGTGGATAAAATATTTGGAGATATCAACATTTGCAGTTATGCATTGTCTCATATCACCATTAAAAACTAAGTTTTTGTTACTTGTTTTCATTTTCTATCAATATGCTAATTATATTATCTTTTGTTTTGCATCATTAATATATAGTATGACAATAGACAATTTATTCCAAATATATAACTAGAACCATGTCTACAATATGCTTCATGACATGAGGCCAATTTATATCTACAAACTTGACTACATGGCATAACAAAAACATTAGGATATGATTTAGTGCACTTATAAACACAAGAGAAAATCATGCTCTTTGACATAACTCAGTGAAGAAGGGTATTCTGAAGTGTCCCTTGAGGAAGATGGGTGGCTTGCCTCGTATAAACCATGTGTAATATATTGACCTACTTTCCACTTGAGTCACCACCCAAATGGGGCCTTGTTGTTAAGCCAATATATCTTTGAAGTTGTAGCATTTAAGGTGATGATTAACCAACAATTTAGCACTCAATTGTGTGTTGGTTAATACACACGGGTTTAACATTAATTTGGATTTTTAACACAATATTTATGTGTATGGCTTGAAATATATAACAATACTTACAAGAGACAATTATATCCATGTGAATGGGGCTTGATTATTTAGTTAATCATCTATCACGAGTATCATAGATTTGGTTGACAAATATATGTGTGCTTGGAAACTGGTTTAAGGAGTTAACTACATGGGACTCAATAAACATGAAAAAATGAATGTAAAGAAGATTCAATAAGCACCAAATATTACATAAAATTCCATGAGAACTTGTGCTCATGTTCAATTTGTTTTTGATCTTGAAGTTTCTCTCCTGAAAATTCACTTGACTAATAATCAAACTTCTCTTTTTATCCCACAATCATGAAGGTATTCATATCCAATTTCCTCTTGATCAAACGAAATCTCACTACCAATATCTCCATGCTTTCCCCACTTCGAACAATTAACACTCCACAAAAAAAAAATCATAAATCAATTGTAGTGTAGACAGATCCTGTCAAAGTGACAATATGTTTTTCGACGAATAGAAAATGTCCTAGGCCATTCTCAACCACTGGTCGAATGAGACGATCTAAATACAAGTCAAAATCATGCATTGTAGTTTCAAAATCTTGTGTGAGTGTATGCATCTCATGCATCTATAAAGTAGTTTGGATAACATAAGGATTGGGATAAATATTACAGATTTCATGTTTTCCAATATTTCTCTGAATGTGTTGCACAAAAATATTGATTGCAACATGGTTCTCTCCTCCTTGTGGGATAGTAACATCAACCTACTATTTTGAAGATAGTATAAAATCATCAAAAGATGTCTTAACTAATTTTACATACTAATCAAGGACACAATTCACATCTCTACCTCTCTCAACTATGTGACATCTTATCCTCATAGCCAATCTTACATTGGCATCTATGTCAACAAAGATATTTATGTTCCTCATTTCTCATACATAGGGGCAATGAAATACTAAAATTTGTTCTAAAATAATGACATTTGATGGATTCACCTTGTGAAAGACATCATAACACTAATGATGATGCTTGAAATCATAAATAGGTACATGAATAGACTCACCCCAGTTCAACATACTCATATAATCAATAAGTTGTTGAGTGTCAAAATCTTCTTGGTGATCGAAATTATACTCTTGCATGTATTTCAATTCCTTTGGAATTAAACCACAATATAATGAGTCTTGATAAACAAGAATGACATGATCATCATGAAGCTATTGAATGTTGTTTCACAAACTATAATATTTCCAAAAGATATACCACTTGTAACCCTTGAACTGAGGATTGAAAACATGAAATGATGAGGAATAGGCAAGTCTTTGAAATGTCAATTTTTTTCGACAATGAAATTGTGAGTTACAATAGATGAAACCTTTGGATAGATGATTCCTACTAATTTCATAGAAGTTAGGATTTTTGTGGGAGTTTTCAAATATCTAAGAAATTTCATATCGTCATTTTCAACTATGGAAACACTACTTCATGTAAAACCCATGGTAAGAGTTTTTAGTAAGGAAAGATTTATCAAAAAAAAAAAGTGAATAATTGAAGCAAAACATTAGTCAAGCATCAGTCTTAGTATCACCTAACTTATAGAATTCATTTGAAGTGGAAAATAATGCTAGCTAGTGGATATGATCTAGGTGTAGTCTTTTGAAGTTATTTGTTGGAATATTATTGAACCAACCTACATATAACAAGGAACTCTATGCCTTGGTGTAGGTGATGAAGAAGTTCAATAATAATTTATTGGGTAAGGATACCATCATCAATACTAAACACTAATCTCCATAACACTCACGTGTTCATAGTAAGCTCCAACAATCAAGACATTCAATTAGATGTCATTTCCAAGGTAATTTCATCTAACAATTAAATGCAAGAAGGCCACTATTAAAAAATTGAAACATGATATGTTATCAATATTTCCAACACTAAAAATGACATATTTTCGAACAATTATGCATATGGAGCTATTTACCCATGAAGCATACAAAGGGGAGTATGTAATACACGACGACTTTAAGGGGGCGTATTAGTAGTTGCGGGATCAACAAAAACAAGTAGACATGGACAATTACCATATTTAATATGGATTACTCCACAATATGGGGAAGCTCTATGTACTAAAGGAATAAAGAGTATGACTAATAAGGGAGGCTTTTATATCCGAGATTGATGTGTATTTCAATATTGGCAAGACTATGACAAACTTGCATAAGTATGTTTTTTGTCCAAATATGCAAAAATAAGTATCTAGGTTTATCAAGGTTGTATATTGTGTTGTATGGTCAAGCTTATGGGAAGAATGTGATAGTAAATAGGCTCAGTATGATGTGAATTTTGATGGTCATTAAAGGATAAGAAGTTGTAAGCTTGTTCTTTAAAAGGGTCTGGGTGCACTTTAGGCCATCAAGGAGCATAATTTCTTATAGATAGACTATATTCCTCAATACATTTTGGATCTCATTATGGAGAATCCAGAAACTAAATTAAGGAGATCCACCATCATCAACTCACAAATGATGGGAAGAAAGAGGCGGTGACATGGCTTTGGTTCAAATCCTAAGAGGCTACAAATAAATGCATACGATAACCTATGATTAAAATTCAATTTACATACAACATTCCTACAAATAAGTTGTCCACACTTCCACTGATAAATCCCTCTTTGAATCTATTTTGAATATTTTTCAACATCACTATTGGATGTTGTATATGGATGGAGTAAGGGAATCAACCTCTAGTGATGCATTTTAGATATAAATTTTCATGGACAATATCATATAGATACACCCATGGGTTCAATGGAAGTTGAAGTAATCTAAGGAAAAGTAGATGGAATGTCATGGTCAACATGGGGTTGAAAATAGAGACTAAGTTTGGTTACACCCCGAAAAGGAAAGGCTAGAAGGACCAATAAAGAAAATGAAAGCCAAGGACTAAGAAAGAAAATAAAATCCCTAAATTATAAACTCTTTGAAGTATTAGAGAAGGTAGGAAATAATGGCTATAGATGAAAATTCCACCTCATATGCACATTTTCTTAATAGTAAATGTGTTGAGAACTTGGAACTATATGATATATCTATGCTTGACGATGATGAAGAGGGTAATGCATTACCACCCATAGAATATTTCACACTAGATTCATAGGCAAATATACCAGGGACGCCATTTTTTAGAAGGAAACCAGAATGATCATAAGAGGTAAACAATATCTCTAAAGGGTGTATTGAAGGGATAATTACTTTCCAAGGACAAGTGGTACTCTAAGGAGAAAGATGAGGAATAATTTCCTCATATCCCTCAAAACTAAATATTTTTGATACAAAAAGCTTCCCAAATTTGGGAGAAATGATCCAAATGGGATATACATAGTTACCATGTGGCTTCATTGATTGTTTGGAATAAAAATGTTTTGGGATAGGAGATCCTCTGGTTTCAGTCAAAGAAGTGGAATTTCGGGATATTTAACCTCAAAAACAATTGTCTCAAGTCATCATTATATTCTACAGGTCAATGACTCTCAATAATGGTTAATTTTCATCAAATGGAGTTTGTACCTGGAAGATATGACCCCAACAAGGTATGAATCAATTATTCCTTGCAACTCCAAATGGTGACCATGACATCTCCCAATGATTCACCCATGTGAGTTAGTAACATATGGAATCCACTAGAGACTGATATCAACATCATAAGGATTTCAAGAGGGTTTAAAATGTTAAGCAACACAATCCTAATCATAACTATGAAATACCTAAGGAGGGGAAATGGTTCATTGATTTTGGTTGCTTTTGTTTTTCCATAATATGATCAATGATTATATAGAATATTTTAGCATAGTAGAGTGAGATAGAAATCTATAAAGGGATGTAGCGAACCAAAATTTCTCATAGCTTCACACCAAGATTAAATCAATTTGTAATCTACATTGTAAAATTTATTGTATATAAGCTAGAAGGCACAATCCTTTCTTTCTTGTTGGGTTTCCCACATCTCATAAGGTGAATTATATGTTCTAATTTTTGTTTTTACTATTGTTTTTTTTTGTGTTTTTCATGTTATAGTAGTCAAAGAATCCACCTAGCGTGTTTGATTTCCTATTAAATCACTACAAGTACTGAGAGAATAGTTGTACAATAGAGCATAGGGCCACTATAATAGTTGTAAATTAATATTTATTTTGGTGAGCCAACAATATCTAGTGTGGTTCAAAAATAAAAATTTGTGATTCCAAACAACATCGTCTATCATTTTATCAATCTTAACTTCTAAAACTACTTCCCACACTTCCCAATAGAGCTTTATTAATCATACTCACTATTTACTATAGAAAATTTTTCCCATTGGCACACATTAGAGTACAATAAATGAAGTTGAACTACAAATTCAACCTTAGATCATTAATCTTGTAGGTATTTATAAGAAAATGTGAATTTCTTTATATGCAGCATTTGACATATATGAAAAGACAAAACTCTTAGAAGCTATATGATGCTTACTATTGATATCCAAAGTGATATTCCTTCGTTTTGGAATCACATCATACCTCATAAATGAGGTCATCACATACACCATGTGTACAGTAGCTTTTGAATATGAGTACCAACACATCGGAATAGTTGTGAAAACTAGTGTTGATATGGAGAAAAACTTAACTAATCACTTCATCTTTCTTCCTTTTATGAGGAACAGAGCTCAAAAAATCCTTCTTGAAATGTCCTTCCTTAATGTAGCGATTGTAATTATTCTTATTCTTCTTCCTATTTGCATCTTGTTTTATTTTCAAGCATTTGATTTGTGTCATGCTTGGTGTGGACTACCCTCTCATTTCTTCTTCACTTTGTCTTTATTGTCTAATTAATAAAAACAAGATCCACAACCATATGGAAGCAAGGGTGAATGACAGGAGAAGATTTGCAGTTGAACCCTATGTGGATGGAGGCTTCGCAACAATATACCAACGAGATAATTAGATCCAACGTTCGTCTGCATGACAGGCCAGATGAACTCAAGTGGACACATGCCCCTTCAGGAAAATATACACCTAAGTTTGGATATGCATACCTCATGGCGAAGAAGGGATGGCAAATCCTTGAATGGTGGGTCAAATCACTCTGGAAACTGAAGTGTCCAGCCAAAATCCGACGATTCTTCTAGTGCATGTTGAAGAATAAGGTCCCCACTTGGGACAACTTACAGAAAAGAAAGAAGGAAGGTCCTGGAAGATGCTCACTCTATAAATCAGCTCCTGAATTTGTCCCTCATCTGATCATTCATTACCCTTACAATAAATTGGTGTTGGAGGAATTTAGGAACTTGGTCGACATCACACATATTTGGGAAGGAAACTCGATAAATGATGCTTGGCATAACTAGTGGAACAACTGCCAAGAAGAGAAATCCAAATCAATCCCACTACTTATTTCCTAGGGTCTTTGGCTAACAACGAACATAGAAATTTTCAGAGACAAAGAGATCCCATTCTACTCTGTAGCCTTGGAAAGTGCTGCCATATTTGAACTACTACCTGATCAGACCATTCAAAAAAAACAAATGATAATCATCCCTGAGAAGATAAGGGGAGAAATCCCATGGTCCTACTTTGACGGTGCCTCTAGTCCTGATAACAATTGTGGGGCAGGGCTTGTAATTCATTTAAGCCAGGATAAGAGATTGGAGGCCTCCATTGGGCTTGGTCTAGGGACAAACAAATATGCAGAGATTAAAGCTCTCCAGACACTTTTATGCTGGCTCTCTCATCTGGGGATAAATTCAGTTCAGATTTTTGGAGATTCACTAAACATCATCAAATGGTACAAAAGGGAGTTTATTTGTCAAAACCTTCTATTAAGTCTTATTCTTGAGGAATTATGGTTATTGAAGGATCATTTTACTTACATTGTTGTGTGTCACATTTACAGGGAATGTAACGCTACGGTAGACCTCCTTTCTAAGGAGGGTGTACAACAGGATCTGGGTAGCTGGAGGATTCGAGAATTAGAGCCGAAAGGCCCTATGGTCACGGATCACCCTCCATTTGTCTAAGAAATTTTATATCAAGCCTCTTTCGCTAGTTATTGTAAACTTTGCTAATGTTTATTTTTTCTTGTTATATGTTCACAAAGACTATTATAACATTGTTTTACTAGAAAAAAACATTATTTTTTGAAAACAAAATCAAACGATATCATGGATACTACATTGTTTCTGTTTGGGCTAGTTTTTCCTCATAAGAGGAGGCCCGGGAACAGGTGTGGAGGCATACTAGGCCAATCACTTTTGACGATCTCCCCTCTGTTGGGAAGGAGAACATAACACAACATAACACCGTGTTTATTTTCGCGTGGTTTTGGATGGGCTGTTAAAAATGGCCGTATCTTTGGAGGGATATGTCCCAGACCAAGAAATGCTTCAATGCATGTGCAATGTAACTTTTTGTTTTAATATGAAAAGTTCGATTTTTTCTTTGGAAAAAAAATAATTTGGGGCATACATTCACCTAAATAAAACATATTTTTTGAGTTTTTGTAAACATAAAGAAGTTTATGGAGTAAATATAAAAAGAGGTTTTATTTATTTACCATACCTCTAGTTTATTTATATTTGTATTTATTTACCATACCTCTGGAGTAAGTATAAATGGAAGTTTTATTTATTTATCATACCTCTAGTTTATTTATATTTTTATTCATTTACCATGCCTCTTTTTTTAGTGTTCTTAAACCTCTTCATATTTTAAATTTATATTGGGTTTATACATAATAATAATTAGATTGATTTTTAAATAGGACCGATATTAGATTAAAAATGTTAAATGTTAAATGTTAAACATTATATGTTAAATGTTTACATGTTTACGTGAGATCTACCCCCATACTGCGCTATAGAGTGCTTCTCGGCACAATAAACCAACCTAGATCCATCTTAACTCCGGATCTATGAAGTGTTAAAAGGGATCAAATATCTAAAGGTGCAAACCTTTCCTCAAGTTTTGCACTACACTGGAAATCAATGCATCTAGTACAAGCAATCAAATAGGATTAGAAATCACCATCTACACTCGAATCAATGCATTTGTTCCAAGCAATCAAACAAGATTATAAATCATCTACATTGAAATTAATGCATCTAGTGCAAGGAATCAAATATAATTAGAAACCAACATCTACATTGAAATTAATGCATCTAGTGCAAACCATCAAATAGGATTAGAAATCACCATCTACAATGAAATCTAGTGCAAGCAATCAAATAGGATTAGAAATCACCATCTACACTAAAAATCAATGCATCTAGTGCAAAAAATCTCCTTCTCTCTCTCCCCCCATCTATATCTATATCTCCTTCCATCTCTCATTCTTTGTCTCTCTATCTCACCCCCCCCCCCCAACACACATGTTCTCTATCTCCATATCTATCAATATCTCTGTCCCTCCCTCTGTCTCTCCATCTCTCTCTTCTTCCCTCACTTCACCTTCCATCTATATTTATATCTCCCTTTGTCTCTCTATATAACCCCAAAAACATACACTCTTTCTCCAATCTATCTATTTATCACTCCCTCCTCTCTCTCTCTCTCTCTCTCTCTCTCTCTCTCTCTTCCCCTTCTCTCCCTCTCCCCCACTTCTATCTCTCTTCCCTCCTGTTTTCCTCTCTCCCTCTCCCTTACCACTCCCTCTCTCTCTCCATGTCTTTCTTTTAACCTCCCTCTCTCTCCCCCTCCAACTCCATCTCTCTTTCCCTACATCTCTCCACTCTCTCACATCCTCTCTCTCTTCCTTTCTCTCCCACCTATCTCCCTCTCTCTCTCTTCATCCTCCAACTCTGTTACTATATGCCTCTCTCTCTCCATATCTCCCTTGTCACTCCCTCTCTCTCTCCACTTCTCACTCTCTATGTCGTTAGTCTTCCATCCCTCTCCGCCCCTCCACTCCATCTCTTTATCCCTCCCTCTCTCCTCCTCTCTCTCGTTCTTCCTCTCTCTTCCTTTCTCTCCTACCTCCCTCTCTCTTCCCCCATCTCTCTCTCTCTCTCTCTCTACCCTCCATTTATCTCACTATCTTCCTCCCTCTCTCCTTCTCTCTCTCCCACCTCTATCTTAACGCCTTTCTCTCCCTCTCTTACCCTTCTCTACCTCTCTCACTCCTCTCTATCTCTCTTTCTTCATTCCTCCCCTCCCCTCTCCTTCAATTTATCTCCATCTCTCGCTTGTCACTCCTCTTATCTCTCCACCTCTATCACTATATGTTTTTTTTATTCCCTCCCTTATATAATAATAATAATAATAATATTTTAATATTAATATTAGGTTAATAATGTTTTGTTTGCATGGTATTAACAATAATTTGGTCCATGGTATTTGGCCCATAGGCTTCACCTAAATAAAACCTCTTTTTTGAGTGTTCCTAAATATAAAGAGGTTTATGGAGTAAATACAAAAAGAGGTTTTATTTATTTACCATACCTCTTTTATTTACCATGGTATTTGGCCCATGGACTTGGTATATAATTAGAGGTTGATTATATAATTAGAGGTTGATTTCTAATCCTATTTGAGATATTTTTATTTATTTACCATACTTTTTTATACCTCTTTTATATTTATTTATTTACCGCACCTCTTTTATAAATATGATATTTGGCCCATGGTATTAATAATAATTTGTCCCATGGTAAGAGGTTTTAATTATTTATCATACCTCTGATTTATTTATATTTTCATTTATTTACCATACCTCTTTTTTTAGTGTTCGTAAACCTCTTCATATTTTAAATTTATATTGTGTTTATACATAATAATAATTAGATTGTTTTTTAAATAGGATCAACATTGAATTAAAAATGTTAAATGTTTACATGAGATCTATCCCCATATCCACACAATAATATTTATTTAGTCAAAATTCATTGTAATTATGTTTTTACATAATTTTCATGCTTTTTATATATTATTATTTTATTTTATCTTTTATTGTAACTTCGTTTTTTAACAATGTTTTAGATAAAAGAAAGTATAATATACATATCACATTAAAATATATAACCTATAAATTAAAATAATGATTGCATAATCATCTTTAAAGTTAATTAATAAGCCTATAAAAATTTAATATTTACAATATAACAAGATTTTTAATCATGAATACTTACCATGGATATTATTAACTTCTAAATAGGTTTTTTACAATACCATGGCCCAATACCCACAAGAGAACGATAGAAATAGGTTTTTTTACAATACCATTGTTTATCATTACCATGGGTCATCTATGCTTTTGATTATTATGTTATGGATCAAGGCTTTTAATTATTTTGTTACAATACCATGGGCCAATACCATGTCTTATCAATACCACATGCCCAAGAACCCTAACTTATTTCAAAATAAAAATATTTTACAAATACTTCATTTTAATTTAATTTTATAACATTTTTTAATTAAATTCAAAAGCAAAAAGGCTATAATTATTTTTGAGGTATATCTAAACCCTCCATCCTCAGGACTACTAAAAATATTCCCATAGAGATTAAAACGAGGTTCTAATAAAAAACGAGGTTTTAATAAATTAAAAATGAAAATACTTTTATATATACATATGTGAAATTTATATAATAAATAATATTATAAAGAACAAGGATAGATGCATTTTAACCAAGAATCCAAGAAAAGAGAGAAAACAAAGTGTCTAACAATGGTATAGGAAATATAGTGTAGAGGGGTTAAATTTCCTTTTACCAGTTTCATATAACTTAAAATAAAAAAACACAATGAATACCTGCAAATATTGAAGTCAAATGCAATTAAACTTTGAAGAGATTAGGGTGAAAAACAAAGTGACATTGCTAAAAATAAATTTCCAAAGTTTCATTTTTAATTAGATTTATTTTTGAGAAAATCTAACATTTGAGTTTAAATTTCAATAACTTTTAATATTTCCTTTTACCAGTTTCATCTAACTTAAAAGCAAAAAACACAATTTATACCTACAAAATTGAAGCCAATGCAATTAAAATTTGATGAGATTAGGGTGAAAAACAACGTGACATTGTTAAAAATAAATTTCTGAAGTTTCATTTTTAATTAGATTTATTTTTCAGAAAATCTAACATTTCACTTTAAATTTCAATAAGATTTTGCTAAAATGATGTCTAACTTGTGGATATTATATATTGCCAATAAAATGCTTCAAATGAAAGTAAAGACTAGTTGAACTTACTGAAGTTAAGATGAAGCCTTTCTTAGAGTAGAGTTTGCTACTCATGAGGCTCCCTTAAAGGACGAGCCTCGTCCTACAGGAATTCCATGGAGTTGGGAAAAGATTCCATCGAATATTCTGACCAAATTACAAGAATCTTTTGTTAAAAAAATGTCTACCGTCCAAAATTTGCTTGTATAAATTATTCAAATATATTAAAATCTACTCAAACTTACCAGAGTTTAGGTGAAGTCTCAGCTTGAGGAAAGTCTAGTACTCGTGACTCCTACCTGATAGGGTTGTAACGATAGTCCAAGTGATTTTTAATTTGAAGCATTAATTAAATATTTAACCAAATAGTGATAAGAATTTTTTTTAATCAGGACTTTATTAAATTAGGCGTATGCTTGTTCACTCACCAAATACATATTGATAGACTTGATGAAAAAAATATTAATCGACACTTTATTAAATTAGGCGTATGCTTGTTCACTCACCAAATACATATTGATAGACTTGATGAAAAAATTGGAATATAAAGAGTCTCACTAAGCTATAACTCACTCGCATAAAGAAAACAACTATTTCTATAAACATCATCTTGAAACTCACACAATAATGTCAATTTAATACGGAAGCATCATCTAGGCTTACAAAATGTGACCAAGGTAAATCCATTTTAACTTTGGATCCATCGAGCCTGAAAGGGTTCAAATTTCTTTTCATTGAGTGAAAAGAGGTTTGAGTCACAAGATATTTGATATCTCGCTCTGCCCTTGGTAGATCCCGAGTTAAGATGGATATAGGCTAGTTTAATTTTACCCTTCAAATATGTTATGTTCCACATGAATCCATGGATTCTCATACCATGCCATGTGTCAATATCATGGGTGAATATCATGAAATTGTTTTTATTTATTTTTTTATCAAGTAAAAATGTTTTCACATAGTGTGATTTTTATTTTTAGGGATAAACAACACATTGCATTACATTACAACCAACCTAGATCCATCTTAAATCCGGAGCTATAAGGGTCCTAAGGGATCAAATCTCTTGAGATGCAAACCTCTTTACAATGAAAGGAGATTTGATCAAGTAGATTGAGAGGTCAGATAGATCTAAGTTGTTTTAATCCCCCTTTCAATATGCTATATTCCACAGGAATACCATGGGTCAATACCATGAAGTATTTTTTATTTTAACATTATTTTTTTATTAATTTAATTTTACATTGACCAAATAAAAATGTTTTCACATAGATCTATTTTTAATTTCATTTTGTTTTCACTCAGTTCAAAAATAAATATTTTTATTAAAAAATAAAAATTATTATATTAAAGAATATTGTACTATTTTTTAAATAAAAATATTACATTTTACAATATTATATTAAAAAAGTAGAGCACAAAAACTATCTATGGTAAATTGAATATTTTACTTTAATCTTATTTTAGTTTATAATTTTATTTTATTTAGCTTTAATCTTAATTTTATTTTTATTTTTATGTAATTTGACTAAGTCACTCTATTAAATCACAAGTTATCTAGAACGTACCAAAATACACTCCATTGGGCTGCCAACAGACAAAGTGAGGTAGGGTGAAGTAGGTAAATGGACCTCAAATTTAACTTGTGATAGTGCATGATTCTTTTAAATTTTTTATTATTGTATTTTCTTAGAAATGATTGATCCAAAATAAAGGTTAAATATTTCATAACCAATTATATATATATTTTAATTTAGATACTTTCTTAAATACAATACAATGGGATCGTATTTAAGAGAGAGAGTGGGATGGAGGGGGAATAGGGTGTGGGAGTGAGACATAGAGGTGGGAGAGACAAGGAGAGAGAGGAAGGAAGAGAGAGGTGAGGGGGGGGGAGAGGAGGAGAGAGGAATGGAGAGAGAGATGGATTTGGAGGGGGTAAGAGAGGTAGGGAGAGAAAGATCAATTTGGAGGGGGAAAGAGAGGGAGGGAAGAACAAAGACATTGAGAGATAAAGGTAGAGAGAGGGAGGGAGTGATAAGGGAGAGATGAAGATGGAATGAGGGAGAGAGGAGACGAGGGAAGGAAGAGAAAAGGAGAGGATAGAGATAGGGAAAGAAGGGTAAGAGGGAGATAGGGAGACATAAATATGGAGGGGGAGAGAGGAGGAGAGCGAGAAGGGGAGAGAGAGGGAGATAGTGGTAGAGTTGGAGGCTTGAGAGAGAGAGTGTGTGTGTGATGGGGGCGAGAGACAGAGGGAGGTGGGAGAGAAAGGGAGAGAGAGGAAGGAAGAGAGAGGGGATTTGAGAGAGAGGAGAGAGAGAGGGGGGTGAGAGATGGAGTTGAAGGGGGGAAAGAGAGGGAGGGAAGAAAAGAGACATTGAGAGATAGAGGTGGAGAGAGAGAGGGAATGATAAGGGAGATATGAAGATGGAATGAGGGAGAGAGGACGCGAGGGAAGGGAGAGAAAAGGAGAGGATAGAGATAGGGAAATAAGGGCAAGAGAGAGACTGGGAGACATAGATATGGAGGGAGGAGAGAGGGGGAAAGCGAGAAGGAGAGAGAGAGGGAGATAATGACAAAGTTGGAGGGTGGAGAAAGAGAGTTTGTATTATGAGGGGAGAGACAGAGGGAGGTGGGTGAGAAAGGGAGAGAGAGGAAGGAAGAGAGAGAGGACTTGAGAGACAGAGTTGGAAGTGGAAGAAAGACATAAAGATAGAAAGGTGGAGAGGGAGAGGGAGTGACAAGGGAGAGATGATGAGAGAGAGAGGGAGAGAGAGAGAGATATGGAGACAAGGGGAAGAGAGAGAGAGAGAGAGAGGATGGCAAGAGAGATAGGGAGAGGAAGAGGGAGGGGGAGAGAGATAGATATATATGGAGAGAGAGTGTGTATGTTTTGGGGGTGAGAACGAGAGACAAGGGGAGATAGAGATATAGATGGAGGGGGGAGAGGGAAAAAGAGAGAGAAAATAGAGGGAGGGAGAAAGAGAGATAGATATGGAGAGAGAAGGGGAAATGAGAGAGAGAGAGAGGAAGAGGGAGGGAGAGAGAGAGAGGGAGAGGAAGAGGGAGGGAGGGAGAGAGAGATAGCTAGATAGATATGGAGAGCGAGTGTGTGTATGTTTGGGGGTTTAGAGAGAGAGAGAGAGAGAGAGAGAGAGAGAGAGAGAGAGAGAGGGAGGATATAGAGAGGAAGAGGAAGAGGGAGAGATAGATAAATAGATAGATATGGAGAGAGAGAGTGTATGTCGTCTGATATAGAGAGATAAAGAAGGAGAGACATAGGGAGATAGAGATATAGATGAAGGGGGAAAGAGGGAAGGAGAGAGAGAGAAAGAAAGGGAGAGAGAGAGAGAGAGAGAAAGAGAGAGGGTGTGACATATGTTTAGGGGGATGAGATAAAGAGACAAATAAGGAGAGATGGAGGGAGGTATATATATAGATGGCAGGGGGGGAGAGGGAAGAAGAGAAATATAGAGAAAGGAGGGAGATGTGGAGAGAGAAAGAGACGAGGGAGAGAGGGAGGGAGAGAGAGAGAAGGAGAAAGGGAGGGAGATAAACATAGAATGGAAGGTGGATATAGAGGGAAGAAGAAAGAGACACACAAAGACAAATATAGACATAGAAGTTAGATCTATAAATTCATGGATATTTTGTTTTTTCACTAAAATAGATGTATTGATTTTAATGTATTTATTTATTTCTAATCCTATTTGATCACTTGCACTAGATGCATTGATTTCAATGTAGATATCAATTTCTAATCCTATTTAATACCTTACACTAGATGCATTGATTTTAGTGTAGATGTTGATTTCTACTCCTATTTGATTTCTTGCGCTATATGCATTGGTTTCAATTTAGATATTGATTTCTAATTGTATTTGATCGCTTGCATTAGATGCATTGATTTTAGTGTAGATGTCGATTTCTAATCATATTTAATACCTCATACTAGATGCATTGATTTCAGTGTAGATGTTGATTTCTACTCCTATTTGATTACTTGCATTTAATGCATTGGTTTTAGTGTAGGTATTGATTTATAATCCTATTTGATCGCTTGCACTAGACACATTGATTTCAATGTAGATGTCGATTTCTAATCCTATTTAATACCTTACACTAGATGCATTTATTTCAGTGTAGATGTTGATTTCTACTCCTATTTGATTGCTTGCACTGGATGCATTGGTTTTAGTGTAGATACTGATTTATAATCCTATATGATCGCTTGCACTAGATGCATTTATTTCAGTGTAGAGGTCAATTTCTAATACTATTTAATACCTTACACTAGCATTTATTTCAGTGTAGATGTCGATTTCTAATCCTATTTAATACCTTACACTAGATGCATTGATTTCAGTGTAGATGTTGATTTCTATTCCTATTTGATTGCTTGCACTGGATGCATTGGTTTTAGTGTAGATATTTATTTCTAATCCTATTTGATTGCTTGCGTTAGATGCATTGATTCTAGTGTAGATGTTTATTTCTGATCATATTTGATTGTTTGTATTAGATGCATTGATTTCAATATAGATGTTGATTTTTGACTTGATGCAACTAGATGTATGATGTACATTAATTTCAAAGTAATTAGAATAATGTGCATTGATTTTAGTGTAAGCACATCTCTGCCCCCTCCATCTATATCTCCATCTCCCATTGTCTCTCCTTTATCTCTCTATCTCACCCCCCAAACATACACTCACTCTCTCCATATCTCTCTCTAACACTTCTCCCTCCATATCTATATCTCTTCCTCCCTCCGTGTCTTTGCCTCTCTCTTCTTCCCTCTCTCCCCCCCTCCATCTATATCTCTATCTCACACCCAAAACATAGAAACTCTCTCTCAGTGTACGCACGTAAACATTATTCATGACGTGAATTGACTTCTTTGTAACAACAATTAAACCATAAATATAATACTTGAATTTTCATCTTTAATAATTAAACCATAAATACAATACTTGAATTTTCATCCTAAATAAAATGTTCACTTATCCAAAATGTCTTCTTCTTAAAACTATAAACTATTTGTAATTAGCTACATTCTTATTATTCCCATTTTCCATCATTCAACATTGTTAACCAACTTGCATTCAAACACGGTAATAGAAAATAACTAATAGTTGTGACAATAAGATTAATATAATACAATAGTTTCATATGGATCACAATGAAGATTGTTTGCAATTCACTATATTCTTATTATTCACATTTTCTATCATTCAACATTGTTACATTGTCATTTTGCAAAGTTAAAGTTAAATTGACCAAATAAATCTTAGACATATTTAACATATTTAAAATGATCAAAATAATTACATGTTCAATAAATTTCTAGAGGTGCAAACCTTTCCTCAAGTTTTACACTAAAAATAAAGTTTGCACCTCGAGAAATTTGATCCCATCTAAACATTTAATAAATCATAAATCTTAAAATGAAAATAAACAAAAGTGTCATATGTGATAATCAAAATATATTTTAGAAAATAAACTTTATTACTTCATTTTTCTGTGTGGGACCGGAAGCTTGCACCCTATGGGGTTGGCCTTTCAGGTGATTCAAAATTAAATCAAATACGAACTCCGTGATGAGTCACATTAGCGCTCTCCACATAAGTCCAGTGGTTAACTAGTCAATGGATATCACGTTACGATTAGTTGTTCCAAAATCTAAGTCAGCGGAGATCCTTGACACTAAATGACAACTACTGTTCAGCAACCAACAACCTCGTTTTTAAATTTGGAAAGCCCAAATTCCATCTCAATTCTGAAGAATTTTAGTGCCAGGGTTTTGCCTGCTTTCAGAGAAGGAATTCTAACGTTACAGTGTGGATGATGAAGGGCTTTGGCCTTTATTCAGTATATCGCCAGGCTTTTCTCCTCCTAGGTCTGTTTACATGCGGTGCCCCGGCCTTTTCCACTCCTGCAATGCTTGGAATTGATCCTCAAGGTACTTCTGGCTGCAGAGGCTTTTCTAAGTTCTCATTACTGACTGTGATGTTTGTAATTCCTCGCATAATTACGAGGCTGATAGATGCGAGTCATGGTTTGCAGAAAAGGGATATTATGAATCAAAGAAAATAATGTGCAAGGATGGTTCCAAGAGTTTTTCTCGGGACCGTCTTAATGACGACTTCTGTGATTGTGCTGATGGAACGGATGAACCAGGTTAGCACTATGGGTAGAACCTCAGTGAAGTTTTCATTTTTTTCTGTCAATAATTTAGAAGCTACGATAACATTTGTATTATTGTAGTTCATAACTTTCGAATTGATCATTATGAGCGATTGAGGTCATTTGTTGGGCTGGGAAAGTGGGTCATAGGTAATTAAAAAAATGTGAAGTACAGAGAAATTGCCTTTAGATTGCTTAAATTATAATCGAATTCTTAATTAATGAAGGTAAAAAACAGGATGGAAGTAGCAATAACGTTGGCACTAATATTATATTCTTGTCATATCTACTGTTCATCCACTGACAACACACGGATGCACTTTGACATGAAACTACATAGTTAAACGAACTCATTCTCGAGTGTTACTGAGATAGGTGGCTTTCGAAAAAGTAGTGTTAACGCTTAGCATGTGACATGGAAGATGTGCAGAAGTCATCTTATATTTACTTGTAAAATATAACATTATCTTTGGGCATCGTGATTGTATGGATAGCTTACCTTGTTAAATAAGTTATTTGGATCTGGCAGTGGTAAAATGGGAACCTTTTTCAACTTCTTCTCGAGCAAATCAAAGCTTGATGCTTCTCTATTAAGTGAGCCAACAAATTGTTTTCAACAAGTCTTTTAATTTAGCTGAAATCTTCTAGAAGTTCAACATGAATCTTTGGTGAAAATCAGTCCATCTGAGATACTTCTTACTTCGTGCACACTCACAAGTGCCATTTTTTTTACGAACTTAATCATCTTAGGATCGATACAAAACCCTTTTGTTGAAGCTATGCACCTCAAGTGTTCAACTTGTTTTAGAAAATCACATTTAGATAGTTTGGTGTATTGCACCTGCATCCTAGAAGATTTGTTGTAGGAATCTATCTTTGTACTCCCTTTTATAGGAGTCATAACAACTGCCTGTCACTTTTTTATCCATTACCACTAATGACGATTGGTGCCAATCAACATTGTTGACAAGCGTGTTGATCAATACATTTGATATTGTTGGTACTTTGAGTCTTGACCTACTTCACAATGTTGACACTAGAACTTGGTGACTGGACATTGACAACATTATGTAACTTGGTGTTGCACTAAGTTTTCAGGTCTTTTCTCTGACTCTTCTTATTTGCTTGCAAAGAACCCCAATCTCTGTCCAATACCAATTTGTTTATTGACTGACATGCATTTTTTCAATGCATCCACAACCATCTAATTAGCATGCAAAGCCTTTGGAAATTTTGGTCAGACTCCACCACTTACCTATGTGCATTTGATAATTGACTCGATGAAGAACGTAATAATCTAACGAAGATAAGTTCTAAGTGAAAAAAGCATAACGAAATCACAAGTAATTATCATGAAAGAGAAATTTTAATAAAATCCTTCATTTCTAAACATGGAATGAGAGCTAAGGTGCTGAAGACAAGGGCAGTTTAGCAAGAAGACACAAGGATCAAGCTACAGAAAGAAGGTCAAAGGTCAGTTTTCAAGAAAGCATTAAAAGAAGGGATCTACATTGAAAAGTCATCCAAGGAAGAAAATCCCCATTCAAGGAACAATTTGTAGGGAGTAAGTGAAACCCTCAAGCCATCTCAAGAAGACCAAAGACCCTACTTAAAGGTCTTATACATCAAGGTCCTTTCAAGAGGAAAAGCAAGATCAAAGAGGTGATCTTTATCTTCAAAGAATCTAAAGCTATTTTGTGATTGAAGCCAAGTCAACATTGTTGGAGCCATCATCAAGCCATCCTTGATCATCATCATCATCAAGGATTCAAGGTGATCTACCACTTTACACCACTCTTGAAGTAGTCTATCTAAGAGGGAGCTCCTGCTACTATCTACATCATCATCAACAAGGAAGCTGGTAGTAGAAGAAAGGCATCTACTCAAGTAAGTATATTTATGAATTCATCTGAATCTATCAAAATGTCTTTTTGCAAAGAAAGCAACAAACTGGTTGGGGTTTCAAACTTTCTTGCATGGAAGAAAAGGACAGATCTAAATCTTGTTGAGAATGAAGTCATGGACTATTTCAAGGGGTCAACAACTAGACCTTCAAAAGAAGATACTCAAGCACATGCCAAATACATGAAGGGAGATATAAGAGCCTAGAGGATTCTTATAGAATCCATTAAGGACCCTCTCATCCCCTTTGTATCAAAACTAGAATCTTCAAAAAGAAATATATAACAAATTGGTGGAGCTATTCTCGGTGAGTACTGCAGGGGAAGTAATATCTTTGAGACAAGAACTATACAAGTTGAAGTTGTCAAGAGAGGAAGGAATCACTTCATATTTTATGAAGATTTTTGAAATACGAGATCAACTGCAAGAATTGGGAGAAGTAATGTCTGATAGAGAAATGACTACAGTGGTGCTGAATGCTCTATCAGAGGGATGGGGAAACTTTACTTCCAGCATCTATGGGAAGAAAGAAGCAACACCATTCCAGGATTTATGGTCTCTATGTAAAATAGAGGAGACAAGATTAAAAGCTAAAACTGATATAGGATCAAATGAAGAGAATCAAGCCTATGCTGCCATGTCAAGAAGAAAGGGAAGATTCGGTAAGTTTGGTCCTCATAAGAAAAGGAGAAACATGGATAAGAAATGATGCTATGGATGTAATGAACTTGGGCACTATAGGAAGGATTGTCCCAAAACTAATAAGGACAAGAGGAAAAAGGAAGAAGCCCATATCACCTGAGAAATAGAAGAACCAGATTCAAAGAAAATTAAGAAAGAAGAAGTGAAAGATATCTGCTATGATTGAGATCATCTTCCTCTTTAAGAGGTATCCGTCGGTTGTAAAATAGTATGTTAGGAAGCATTGTATATTAGATGGATATATCACTTTAGAATTGGCATCATGATGGAATCATTGAATGAGGAGCACTCATTGTAGGAGGATGTCTGTAACACATATGTGACAACTATGCTATGTGATAAGTGGCTCCTTGGAACCTCACTGAAAACAACATTTAGGCAGTCATCTAGATCAAGGGTCATCATTCAATAATCTATATGTAAACAGGGGCTGACATTTTTCTAATGGAATCCTCTTTGGATTCACTAGTTAGAAAGAAAGCAAAAGGTTTCATCGAGAATTCTAACTTGCAGAATTCTGAGATTAAAATATGATGACATATTGATGAAGCAGGTCAAGAGAATGAAACTATTCATTCTAAGGAAAACTACTGCAGGATGACTCAAAAGGAAAAGAGATGAGGTACATATATTTATGCTTACACTGGATGCTATGAAGTCATGTCATATGGTTGCAGGTAATATACTTCTATCTTCAGAAGTATGAACAAAGGAAAATAAAATTTCCTCCGATGCACAGGTTGCCGAAAGGCATGATCCACACCTTATGAAATCAACATAATATGTCCTCATATGGAATATGAGTTGGTTTTACACTATCAAGGAACTACATACTGAAGCCTGTGGGAATAAAATCAAATTGTGTGGAGAAAGAAAGAAAGAGATCATGAGAAGTGCAACCATGATAAAAAGCAATCAACATCCAAGGAAGCCAAGAACAGTTGACTAGAAAATCTCCTGGAAAGATATATAGACTCTGATAGAAGTCTGGAAAAGATGGAGACCCTTGACAATTCATATCTTTAGGAGATGTGTCAATCTGTAACGAAGGATGCCGATGCCTACAAGAAGATGTCATGGTGAAAGATCATCACTAAGGTAACTTTTGATTTAAAGGTTCATATTCATGATTAAATAACATATGATGAGCTTATGCAGGGTTGCCAAAGGGAAGTATATGTCTTCCACAGGTTGACAACCATATGGCAGGATGAAAGATCCTTGGAATAAATATGGTTCATAGGAAAGCAGCATAACATGAAGCTAGACCAGATGGATCACTTTCTGATAGAAGACATGGCTTATGGATGAAAGTGGTGGATGATGTATGCCCTATGAAGAGATCCCAAAGATGAAGACTCCTCAACAACGAAGAAATTCATGACATCGAAGGAAGGAGTTCTTCATGAGCAGTTGGGTGTTTTCATCATTGCTGCTGCAGGTCCCTGGCTAAGAGGGAGCCTGGTAATAAGTTTCTTACTTGGAAGAAACTTGGTAATTCCTAAGCCGAGAGGGAGCTTAGGTACATTCCTTGTATAGGAATGAGTACATTCCTTTGTGGAATATGTCCTCCCTAGTTGAGTGGGAGAGATAGACACGTCATTTTGGTCTTCACCTGGGAAGATAGAATGGAGGATTGGGTAGTCATCTAGCATCCGATACTCTTTAGGGGATGTATTAGGGAATCCAAGATAAGAGTAGTTGTGGAAGGACCGATATTCTTTGAGGATTGGGAATCCAAGATAAGAATAGTCCTGGTGGACATATCCTGAGTGAACCCGGGTGGGATATGATCCAAGAGAGACAATGATGAAGGTGTCTATTCATCATTGGTCTCGCCAAGCATTGGAGCTCAAAGATCTCGTGGAGAGATGGAGCTGTTAGTCAAGGCATTGCATTATGACAATGCTGTTTGATATGATGCTATACAGATGGGATTACAAATCCGATTCTTCTTATGAGATTCTTCAGATTGTGAGTGACCATGTACCATTATGAATACCTCCCTAGTTAAGAGGGAGTGTTGAAAAGTGTCACTAGGTTTGATCTTCATAATGACTTGTAATTATGAATTTATGTAATGAAGAAGACATATAATAAAATGTATTTTGTAATGCTTGCCTCATGGGTTTCATAAGCAAGGAGTTTTTATTATAGGTCAAAGACTTCTTCTTGATGTCTTTAGGAGTTTGTCATCTTATCATAAATATAATTTAGAGTCATGTATATGAAGTGAATTTACACTTGCAAAAGACAATTTATTGATGTAATAATATGCTCCAAGACCTTGTCAAATATGCTCCAACAATTCGACTTAGAATATGTTGAAGAACCTTCTTGTACACTCCTATGATCATGTCGACCTAAGGTAATAAGATAGTCTCTATATATAGGACTGCGACCTCATTGTTGAGACAAGGATTCAGACAAGTCTGAGATCACAGAAAGGACAAGTCTGCGGTTTGATGTGTAGAGGAGAAGACAGTACAACGAGGAGAGAAGTCTATCCAACGAAGGAAGAGAGATCCTTTGGATCTCTGTTTTGGGCTAGTAGTGTCAGATCTCTGTTTTGGGTCACACATCTGAATTGCAATAGGTGTCCTAACAATGAAATACAAGGACCTTGTAAGGAGTGCAAGGTCTCTTACTTGGTTACTATATCTCGGATAACTCAGAAGTATACAACAAAGAGAAGAGGCTACAAGGTGTATAAATATTAAGGGTCCTTTATCTCAGTGAGACCAATGGTTACTACAACATATGAACAAGTTCGGTCATAGGCTAAAAAGAAGATCGGAAAGTGCTGGAGGAAGACCGAAAAAGGAAGAGGACTCTAGGAGGCCGAAGCTTGGATCGAAGGAAGTAAAGAAGGAGCTTCTTGTCTAGGGCTTCTGTAATAAGAATTGAATTTCCTAGTGTTGGTGTAGTGCAGTGCAGAAAGAAGGGATCAGCTAGTGAAGCCGAAAGGAGCAGTGACAAGGGTCTTGGAGGCATATTGGTGTCAAGGGTCTTTGTCATGGTCATGGTATTCGTCAATTAAAGATCTATAAGAAGAAGTTTAATCGGGTTTTCCTCTCCAAGAGCGAGAGGTGTTGGCCCTGACTTGCTAGCCTAAATTTTGTGTCTCTTGTGCATTTGATAATTAACTTGATGAAGAACGTAATAATATAATGAAGATAAGATCTAAGTGAAAGAAGCACAACGAAATCACAAGTAATTATCATGAAAGAGAAATTTTAATAAAAGCCCTCATTTCTCAACACACGGAGCACTAAGGATGCTCAGAAAAATTGTAACAGGAGTTCCAATTCTCAGCACAAAGCACGATGATGTGTGTATAGGTTGCGTACTTGGGAAGTATGCAAAGGCAACATTTCCCAGAAGTGACAACAGAGCAAATGGCATGTTGGGATTGATACACTCAGATATTTGTGACCCTATGTCCACTAGAGCTCTTAAAGGTGACGAGTATTTCATCACCTTTATTGATTTTTCATTCCAAAAAAACCTGGATCTATTTCTTAAAGACCAAGGATGAGGTCTTTGATCGGTTTAGAGAGTTCAAGGCTCTCGTAGAAAACAGGGAAAAAGGTCAAGGTACTTGTTCAGATAATGGTGGAGAATGCACATATAGAGACTTCACATATTTCTGTGTGAGGGAGGGTATCAAAAGAGAGTGGACAACTCCATATAATCTACAACAGAATGGGGTAGTGGAGCAGAAGAACAGAACAATAGTCGGGGCTGCACAGGCTATGTTGTATGATCAGGATTTGCCTAGATTTTTATGGGTCGAGGCATGCAACACAATGGTGTACATTCAAAACAGAACTCCTCACAAAGCATTGGGGAAGAAAACGCCAGAGGGGGTCTTCACAGGGAAGAAGTCGAAAGTAAGTCATTTGAGGATATTCGGGAGTTTGGCTTATTGCCACATTCCAGATGAGAAGCACAGTAAGTTGGATTAGACTGCAGATAAAGGGTACCTCGTAGGGTATAGCGAGACCTCAAAGGCATACGGGATCTCCATTCCTAGCAGCAGAAGATTGTAGTAAGGCGAGATGCAAAGTTCATGGAAGACATAGCTTTCAGAAGATCTTGAGAGATGCTTGCAGGTGATCAGTCAATAGATGTTCCGTTAGTCCAATAGCAGCAGGGATAGCAGGTAGGACAAGTAGGAGGATAGTCACAGGGATCAAGTATAGTGACCAGTACCTACTACCAATATCTCCTCAGGGGTAAGAGATCCCGAGAGTCCTCAGCAGACGGAACAACAGGAACAGGAGGAACTGATTGAACCTCCCACGACCAATGGTAGAACTAGTAGGGAAGTGTGTCAGACTTTGAGGGACGCAGAGGAGTTTGTCGGAGCTCCTAGAACCGACAAGAGGCAGCGCAGGCAACCTGACAGCTACCAAGCCTTCGTAGCTCAGGTTGCAGAACCCTCTAGCTTCCAGGAAGCCGCACAACATCAGGTGTGGGTGGATGCCATGGTAGAAGAATACAGTTCTATCATGACTAATGATGTTTGGGTGGTAGTGCTTAGACCAGAGGATAGATCGGTTGTAGGTTCCAAATGGATCTATAAGATCAAGTACGTTGCAGATGGTAGTGTAGAGAAGTACAAGGCTAGATTTGTGGCAAAAGGGAATGCACAGAAAGAAGGGATAGACTATGAGGAGACCTTCACCCCAGTTGCCAGATATACCTCTATTAGATCCGTTATATCCCTAGCAGAGCAGATGGGATGGGAAATTCACCAGATGGATGTCAAGACAACATTCTTGAATGAGGTGATAGAAGAAGAGGTGTATATCAAGCAACCTGAAGGCTTTGAGATGCATGAGAAGCACACTCGTGTATGCAGGTTAGAAGAAAACCCTATACGGGCTTAAGAAGACACCCAAAGCATGGTATGGTCGAATTGACAGTTATTTGCAGCAGCTGGGATTCATCACAAGTGATGCAGATCCCAATCTATACTATTTGATGGTGGAGAATGAGCCTCTCATTCTGGTTTTGTATGTGGATGACCTGTTTTTAACAGGATCATCAGGGCTCATAGAGGATTGCAAAAGGAACCTTGAAGTAGAATTCGACATGAAGGATATGGGGTTGATGCACTATTTTCTAGGATTGGAAGTATGGCAGAAGAATGGGGAGATCTTCTTTGGGCAAGGGAGATATGCTACAAATATTCTGAAGAGATTCAGAATGCAGGATTGCCGACCCATGGCAACACCCATGATCACCAATTGGAAGAAGATAGATGCATCTGGGGACAAGGAAGTTGAACCCACCTTGTATAGACAACTCATTGGGTTGCTCATGTATCTGGTCAACACCAGGCCAGACATCTGTTTCACTGTCAATACCCTTGTCAGTTCATGGTGGTACTGGAAAGGGTACATTGGGCAACAACTAGGCACATTCTTAGATATGTGCATGGGAAAGTCGGATATGGGTTGAAATATACTCGAGGAGATGACGTCAGATTGAGCGGATTCATAGATGCAGATAGGGCAGGTAGTTCAGTGGACAGGAAAAGTACCTCCAGGTACTGCTTTAGTGTTGGATCAGGGATGGTCTCTTGGTGCAGCAGGAAGCAGAAGTCAGTAGCACTGAGCTTAGCAGAAGCTGAATATATGGCAGCCAACACAACTACGTGTGAAGCTATATGGCTTAGGAAACTGCTAGTGAGTTTGTTCAAGAAGATGGGAGCAACCAATGTTTACTGTGATATTCAGAGTTGCATAAAATTCTATGAGAATCTAGTATTTCATGATAGGTCGAAACACATTGATATCAGATGTCATTTCATCTGAGACTGTGTTCAGCGTTGGGCAGTCCAGTTGCAGTATGTTCCCACAGGAGATCAGGTAGCAGGCATACTCATGAAAGCTCTAGGAAGAGCCAAGTTCATCCAGTTCAGGGAATAGTATGGTAGAGAACTCGTTTCAGTAGTAGATGGATTCTCAGTTGCAGCAACAACATATAAGAGACAGTTGCAGATGTTGCAGTGCAGATGCAGTAGTTGGCAATAGTATGCAGAGCCAGCAGCAGCATAGATGCAGTGCAGAATCAAAGTCGCGCAGTAGTTGATGGGCAGTGAGGCCCGACATCAACAACACAACAAGAGGTGGTACAAAGTCAGAATATTGCTATCAGGAGGGCAACAGTACTGGAGCACATTCCTCGCTAAGAGGGACTGTTGATTTTTGTAGCATCATATGTGCTCTCGCCTTGAGATTTTGCAGAGAGGCTAAGACACATGTATTCTCCAAGACCCAGAAATCGTTTGGGGAAATTCTACCCAAAAGTGACTTAATTAAAATAATTAATTAGTTTTTAATATTTCCTAAGTCTAAACTTAGGAAATATGATTAATTAAGGGTATTAATTAAGTCAAGTGCGGATCTTCTAGTTAAAGGCATGGATCGAGTCCAAGTTAATCTTAGCCATTGATTAAGATCTATCTAATCATGGTCATTGATGTCTCAACGAGAGATTATAAGAAGGAACTCAATGGGCACTGGAAGATACACCAGAGCAATTACTCAGTTGCCCATGCATATTGGTTTTATCAGTGGCTGAAGTTCAACAGAGGAGAGAGAGCTAGTGGGTGAGTTGCAGGTGAGAGAGAGAGAGGGTATCAGCAGTAGTCTAGGAGTGCAGGACGAATTCAAAAAGGGCCAGCATGAGGAAGAACGCAGTACACTAGAGCACTGCGGAGAGGGTGACGTAGTGAGACCAACATAAGGGCAGAGGGCCTATTTCGGGGTCAATTGATCGCTGTGGAGAGTGAGGAATTTATCACTACATTTCTCTCAGTGTTTTCCTCTATTTTGTGTCCGGATTTTTGTACATGAATTATTGTTGAAGATTAATAAAGAAAACCTCATCTGCTGCAACGATTTTCCCGCATTAGGTTTTTCCGGGGACAAATTGTCCAAAAATAACTGTGTTAATATCTTTGTGTGTGTGCTAGAATTTCTCAAATTTTCAGCATTTATTTTATTCCTCAGTATTTATTTTGTGAAGGCTGCAATGTATATGTTTCGATATTTGCCGTAGAAAGCTACAAGTAATTTGTTTAATTAATTTAACAATAGAAGAAACATCATCAATATTGTAACAGGATTCTGGATTAGGAATTTTCACAACACTTCCTTGGATAGTTTGAATTTTTCTACCACCTGTAGCTGAAAAATCGAACCCTTGCCTAGCAATTCGCATTGCCTGGCTAGACATTGCGCAAGCCTTGAAAATTTTGTCCAACTGCTCCCCTCTGTACAACGAAATTTTCTCCCTTCGACTTTGAGCCTTTTGTGTGTCAAATATGCTTTGATACCACGTGAAAATTCCTTGAAATGCAACAATTGGAAATATTTATTCTAATTGAAAAA
This sequence comes from Pinus albicaulis, assembly GCA_034641835.2. Lineage (NCBI taxonomy): Eukaryota > Viridiplantae > Streptophyta > Pinopsida > Pinales > Pinaceae > Pinus > Pinus albicaulis. The sequence continues at coordinate 1,490,908,113 of CM076581.1, forward strand.
TTTATGCAGTTTATTTTGTTTGCGGCAAAGTAACGAAATATTCTCACTGCAATTTCTTCACCAAATAAAATATTGCGGAAGTAAAAATAGGTACTGAGAATATTGTAGCACACACACATGAAAAAATGATACCTATTTCTGGGCAAAGTCCCCAGAAAAACCCAATGTGTGAAAACCGGTGTAGCAGTATGAGGGTTTATTTTATTATGCAACAACACATTTCTTAGTACAAAATTCAGGTGCTCTACTGGCAATCCAATCTGAGAAATACTGGCAAAATTATTGGGAGAATTTTTCCTCACCCCACAACTGATTTCTGTCCCCGGAACTGCCTCTCCAGCCACACGCAGATCCTTCTGCGTCAACCACTGCACAGAGCTTGTGCAAACCCTGCTGTATCTGCCTCTAGAAAACTCTAAAATCGACAACTATGTCTCTGGAGCTAACTCACTGGATCATTTGACAAAAATCTCGACCTCCAGTTGTTGAATGGCTAGCTCCTCCAGCTAGATCGAACTGTTCTGCTGCTATGCCTGCGTAATCACTCCCTCCCACTACCTCTCCCAGAATTGGAAGACTTCCTCCAAAAATGTTGTTGACCTCCTCTGCCACCTGCTACTCACCCTCTGGCTCAATCTTCTCTGCTGGATCTCTGATACCGAGAAAATTGAACTGCCTAGGCAACTGAGTACCTACACTGGTGTATTCTCCATCTACCCATTGACCTCTTATAATCTTCTGTTGGGACTCCAATAGCGAAGATGAAAACATAATCGATGGCTGAGATCATTTCAGGATCGATCTTTGTGAGTTTCTAGATGATTCTCAACTTTCTCAATTAATACTGATTAATTAACCACTTTTCCTAAGTTTAGACTTCAGAAATATTTAAAAATAGGCTAATAATCTAATTGAGACACTTCTAGGTGGAATTTCCCGAAGTGATTGCTGGGTTATGGAAAACTCTTGCGTTTTAGCCTCTCCACAAGGTTTCAAGACTAGAACACCTTCGATGCTACAAAAAATAACATTGGTGTTAGGGCATGGAGGCCTAGATGGTATCTTGTTGGATGGATACTAGGGTTGTAGCCTGATGGTACCTATAGTGGGAAATGCCTAGATGACACGTTAGTCCCTGTTGGGAGGATACCTTGGCAGTGAGGGTATCCCAAGCATTGCATATGCTGTTGAATTCTTCTTGCAACATTTCAAATTGAGGTCAACCTTGTACCGGTTGAACAATTATGAATACCTCCCGAGTTAAGAGGGAGTGTTGAAGAATGTAACTACTATCGGTCTTCATAATTGTACTTGAGTCATGATGTAATGTATTTGTCAAAAAGAAAGAAAAGAAAATTTATTTATAAAAGAAAATTTATTTATGAGCACGAGTTTCATGCTTTGTTTATTTTGTTTCTAGGTCAAAGCTCCATTGAAGGCTTCTAGGATTTGTGTCTTGAGTCAATATCTGAGTGATGATGCAATAGACCCTTATTGGGCTTCTTAAGTCAAGAAAGAATTATTATTTTGGTCATGTAAACCCCTCCTCCATCAAGTCGGCTTCAAGCACATCAAACACATCAGGTCGGCCTCACTAATGAAGTTACAACCACTATAAATAAGAGGTGCTAATCGACCTATTTTGCATCACTTGGATCTGCAACTCTAGAAGAAAGGAGGAAGTGAGAATATCATAAATAAGAGCCTATCTCGTAGCAAGACGTGAAGGAAAGCCCAACGAAGAAGGAAGAAGTCTAATGTCTGTCTTTCTGTCACCTGTGTGAAAGGATTGAAGCACTGTAGGATGAAGGTACAAGATTATTATTGCAGGCCGAATTGTAGAAGGACCGAAGCCCTAATTGATTAGTTTGATGGACCCAAGGCCTATTTGATTCTGATTTGTATTGAAGGAAATCTTTAGGGCTGGCTTGATGGATGGAGATAAAGTCTTTGTCTTGGTCAAAGGTCAAGGTTGTCTCATTTGATTTGATCCTAAAGAAGAGAAGAAGGATTTCTAATTTTCTGGGTTTTCCCCTAGAAGAGGGGTTTTTCCCTGGCTGAGTGCTTACATCTTGTGTTCTCTTTTGTGTTTGTGATCTTCATTGTTTGACATTTGTCTTGATGATAAGAACATAATAATTGGAAAGAAGAACTAATAAGAAACTTCACAAGAAAATGTCAAAGAAAGAGCAATCAACATAATAAAAACCCTAACTATGCTGCCTTAAAGGATTTCTCAACAAAGGGCAATGTCATATATTGGTAATAAAGCATATAACAAGCCATTTCCATGATTTCCCTATTATTACACTCAACCACTCCATTTTGTTTAGGAGTATAAGGAACAATCTTTTGCCAAGAAATGCCATGAGAGTGGAGAAACTGTTGAAAAGCATTACTGATGTACTCACCTCCCCCATTAGTTTGGAGACACTTGATCTTCTGTTTGCATTGAGCTTTAGCAAGAGTTTTGAGCTAATGAAATTTGCCAAACACCTCACTTTTGGATTTAATGGTGTAGACCAATAGAAACTGGGAATAATCATCAGCAAAAGTGAGGAAGTAATTGGCTCCTCAAGAGAAGAAGTGCCCATGGGACCACAAATGTCACTATGAATCAATTGAAGGGGCTTAGAGGCATGCCTTGAGTTGTACTTTGGAAAGGACTCATGATGATGTTTACCCATCGCACATTCCTCACAAAAATCTCGGTTAAGAGGGCTGATTTGTGGAAGAACCTCAGTTAGGCAACAACAACTCATATGTCTCAAGGACCTATAATTGATGTGACCAAGATGAACGTACCATATCTTGCTGTCATCATCTTCATTGGCCACCATTGCAATGCATTTATTCAAATTTGGGGGTGAAGAGGATTTCCCCAACGTGTACATATGTTTGGATTCATAACAAGTTACAATATTCACAAGCAACAACTTTGATCCTGCAATTTGTCTTTAACAACCCATTTTTCTGGCCAAAATTCCACCTTTTATTGGTGTGTGTGATGCAAAAAATCGATAATAGATTTGGTCCCACTCCAGGGACATGAAGAACATCCCCATAGTTAACATTATCATTAACAATAGTGCCAAAACTAGAAACTGGAAGAGTTGAGTCATAATTTGTAGCTACCTGCTCACCTTTATGATGATCACTATAGTGGATGAGAAGGTGCTTATGTTTTGTCATCTGTCTAGTTTCCCCCATAATCTGCAATCCATTCCTGTGAAGAGGTGGAAGACCATAAACCACAATGCACAGCTAAATCTGTAGCGTTATTGGTATTTTCTTCAAAGAGATCATTGAAGAGTTGAGTCATCATCATTAGGTACCTGCTCACCTTTATGTTGATATTATAGTGGGAGAGAAGATGCTTGTGTTTTGTCATATTTCTAATTATCCCAAGGTCTGCAATTGATTCCCATGAAGAGGTGGAAGACCATAAACTAGAGTGCACAGCTAAATTTGCAGAGTTACTGGCCTTTTCTTCAAAGAGTGCCTTGTTGCCAGCTATTTCCGAGCAATTTCTTCAACCTTTTGAAGGCAAAGAGGAATTTTTTTGAAAGAATAACACTCCTTATGGTAGTAAACACAGGTCATCCTTTTTTTCTTTGAAGATTTGGATGTATCTCCTGTAGACTCAAGTATGTATGAGGTATTGGTAGAAGCCTTAGAATGGGATTGTTCTCTAGAGGCTAGTTCAACCTAACTCCTCAATGTGACTTGTTGTTGGATAAAGTTAGAAAATATATCCTCTAAAGCAGGCAAAGTAGGTGTCTTGAGAAAAAGAGGAATGCTGTAAAAAATGATTGCAAGATTTTTAAGTGCAAGAGAAAGGTTAGTAAGGGATGCTGGATAAGGTTAGAAGACATATCCTCTAAAGTAGGCAAGGCAGGTGCCTTGAGAAAAACAGGAATGTTGTAAGAGACGATAGCAAAATTTCTGAATGCAAAAGAAAGGCTATCAAGGACAGTGCTGATATTTTTATAATCTCGTTTACATTGGCCACCAGATTTGACAATACCAATCTTTAGGTTCTTGAAGTTGGTAATATCCTCCTTGACAGTAAAATCTGCCATTTTGAGGTTGGAGAGCTCAGTTTCAAAATGATTGACTTGAGTCATGTTCTCAATGCCAAATAAATCATGGAAAGCATCCCAAATCTGCTTCACACTCTTGTTTCCCTTGGTGTGATGAACAAGGTTTGAATTCAGAGTCCACATAAAGAGAGATCAACCCTAGGGCTTCATCCTTCTTCAAATATATTAGATGACAACTGTCATCATCTTCAGGTGGAAGCGGTTTCTCCAAATACATCCATAAACCTTTGCTATGAAGGGATGTCATTTGATCAGCCCACATATGGTATTTGGCTCCTTGAAGATGATAAACGGTAAACCTACCTTTTTCCATCCATAACACTAGGGCTGCCCTTAAAACCTGCAATAGATTGGTTGTAAGAAGAAAAAAGGAGAGTGTTGCCCTAAAAGAGCGCACAATTCTACAAAATAATCCCTTAAATCTGCTGGTAAAGACAAACCAACAACCAAGGAATGAGGGCCCTGGTGGAAGAAAGGGTAGAAAATTGTTTAAACTGTTTGCTCCAAAAAGTGAGTGCTGATATCTTAGTCTCAGACATGAATTGTCCCTAAAGGCTAAAACAGCTCCAGAAACCCTAGTTCCAGAACTGGAATAACTCTGAAATAATGCTGGATAGAGAAAGAAGAGTCCACACTAGCTTTGATACCATGTTGAGATCATAAGATAGTGGATCTACAATGAAATCTTCATTAAATCCTAATCCAGCCGTGCTACAAATACATCAGAAAAGAAACAACACTTAAATGATGAACACAAGAAAGATTGTTGTAATGCTTGAGCACATGAACAAGAAAACTGTTCCAGAGAAAGATTTCTCTTATGCTTTTATCAATTAATAACTTGAGTGAATGATTTACAAATGAGGAAGGTGATTTAGGTTTCTCCCCATGAGGAGAGTGATGTATTTAAATATTTATTTTATATTTTAGACGAGCTTTTGTCTTGTCAATGGTAGCATGTGGCATGGACAATGAAGGAAATGTAGCAAATTTTATGTTGTCTTTTACTACAGTAACAATAAAGCTCAAGTAAATATTGGTCCTGAGACATGCTCCATAAATTTTCTATTTTGCAGGAACATCAGCTTGTCCGGAAGGCAAATTCTATTGCACAAACACTGGGCATGCACCAATTCTAATGTCGTCATCTCGAGTGAATGATGGTATTTGTGGTATGTGTCTATGCTGTGTCCTGCTAAACAATTGTCTGCTTGTCATTGCACTGATCTCTATTCTATGTATGCACAGAATAATAATTTATTGCTTGATTAAGATTCATAAAAATGTTATCTTTAATTGTTTATTGTGGTGTATCAATTGGTGGCCTTATTTCATATCTTTTCCTAAGTTCATATGATATGAAGAAATATACATTAAAATCAATGTGTCATATGAACCAACGTACAAAACTCTTGGCTTTCATAGAATACAGATCTGATTCTTCATATGAAAGAGGCAAAAATATTTAGCAGGATACAGTAAAACGACCATTAATATAATCTTGGGAATGTGAGTTTAGGAGTAAAAATAGTAAAATCTGCAGGGCCTTTTTTGTTTCGAAAAGCTTGCCTGTCATGCTCTCAGCAACTCCAAGGCCTTTAAGATATCTTTGGGACCTGGGTTCACTATTTGCAATTCATGTTAGTGTGTTTGTGTGTGGTCAATTTCAGCTTCCTTAAATCCCTAATATAGGTATGTGCATGCATGCATACATGCCTCCATACCTGATTGCAGACATGCATACATACTGATGTCTTTGTATAGGTATGTGCATCCATACTTACCTGGGCGGGGTCAATCGATGATCAAGAAGGTTGATGGCCTTGGAAGGCCACCTCCATTGCACTTGGGAGGGGGGTCGACCTAGCATCTCCCATTGAGGTATGCACATCTATACATGGATCAATCCATATCTCAATGTAGACATGCATACAGAGGGGGAACACACTCTTAAAGCCACATTGAAAATAATGGCAGTGATAAAAATGTTTAGTTATCGGTATTTTTAATCATATGTTGTTATTATTATTTGGCTTGGTGAGTGACCCTTTGTTAATGACTCTGGCCTACATTCGGTTTAGATGCCGTGATCGAGGTGTATCTATTTGACCAAATTCACCCAAGAGTTGCACTTGGTCTCATCTGTTCATATATGCCACACCCATAATCTGTCAAGGTTGTTGGTATGTCCATATGGTCTTGGCTGTGGTATGAATCCATTTGCGACATGAACACAACAACAATCCTTCAATGGGTGTGGAACCCATGTTTCAACACTAAAAATGCATTGTCTTAGCCACCTGAGCACAACCTGCTTGACATATATTGTTATTTATTATTGGTTCAGTGCTCTTTTATTAGTATCAAATAATATTTAATGTTTACTTGAACATTATAGTACCCATTTTACTATTTACAAGTTCTAGATTATTGTTATTGGATAAACATTATTTTACTATTAGTTTATATTATTTAATTATAAATTTAATTATACTCTTTGGATATAATATATTGCTGACCTCACGATTAGTGTAGAGAATCTTGATAACATGCATGTGGGCATGTAGAAGGCATCTATTTCAATCTTGGATTATAAATCGATTATTTTAACAATAAAACTGGAGTCATCATTAGGGGGGATCATGTAACAAGATTACTCATGGTGGCATCTTTACTGTATTAGGACTTGTTACCCACTCAACCTCTAGGAGAAATTTTTTCTTCCATTTTGATCAACTTGCCAGTGAGGATCCCTATGACGATCTACAAATAGTTAGCCTCAAAGGCCCTCCATCCATGCTTTGGTTAGTGCTTTATGACATCTGGCTTACGTATTATGAAGATGGGTCATCCATTATAACGTACAGTAACCATTTTTACTATGTTGCACTGGCTGTGGGGACGGGGGATGTGGGGGTATGGGGGGACGAGTTTCCGGAACGGCTAGAGCACAAGCACCCCCAAATTTTTGGGGGACAGCAGGTTGGGGACGGCAAGTGTGACAACTAATTTTTATATTTATTAAAAAATAAGAATAAAAATAAAATTTAGTAATTCAACATAAACATGAATGATAAATTAAAATATAAAAATTAGAACTATTACTAATTTTGAAATTCAAATTACAAAATTGAATACTAAAGTCTATTACTAATTAATCATCATTGTGCATCACAAAAACAAATCTCGTTATCATTGCCCATTGTCAAGAACTTAAGAAGTACTATTAGTCTGCTACAGCCTACAATCTACTACTGTCTACATAATCATTCTATGATGCATGATGAATCATTTCAATTAAGTAGCATCTAAACTTTAAAGACTAGAAGTAAAATTTAATAAAATTGTAAACACGAACAAGTCATTAAAATTTAATTATAAATCCCAAATTAAGAGTCTAAAAATTAAGAACTTTGCGGGACCAATCATCAATGTAATGTATATCATAATCATTCATAATCACTATTATTTATAGAGCACAATGAGTATTACCATCCCATCTATTTACCTCATAAAATAAAGCATTAAAGATGAGTTAGCCATTGTAATGTTTATTTCAGGAGTATCAAATGTTATGTACAAAAGTAATAATGTCATAAAGTGAAATAAATTATATATAATAAATGATGTTTATGTTAATGTATCTAGGGAATTAGTTGATTGGTTCATAAAATGAATAATGAAACTTGCTACGTATATAGACATCACCACTAGTAATTTAGTAGCACATTAATATATCATCTAGTCTATCCTGCTTGTCTCTTGCATATATTTAACATGGTATTAAAGTCATGGTGATTATGGCATAGGGAAGTTTCAAAGATTCATGCCAAGAAAAGGTTTGTCACAAACATGGAGAAATAGACAAGTTCAAATTGAAGGCAAATTAATTCATGGGGTATAGTGACTGTAAACTGTAAACATGAATAACTCATTAAAATTTAATTATAAATCCAAAATTAAGAGTCTTAGACTTCGCCCTATCGCTCGACTCTTACCTCACCTACAACCTTTGCTTGAGTTCTCTTAGCTCTGTTTACCTTTGCCACCGTGAATGGAGTTCTCTATTCAGCGTTTACCTTCGCCCACTGTGTCAGACTTCGCTCGAGTCTTACCTACAACCCTCGCAACCTGTGTTTACCTGCAACCTTCACTCAAGCTCAGTTTTTACCTACAACCTTCGCAACCTGTGTTTACCTTCGCTGTCGTGTCTTTGTAACAATGTTGACCTTCGTCACCGCCGTGTAATGTAGTGTGTAGTATGTGATAGGTTTAGTTTAGTGAGTATGCGATAGGTTTAGTTTAGTCGATAGGTTTAGGTCACAATTGGGTTTAGGTTTCCAAATTTGTTTTTTAATTTTTCGACTTTAAAGTTTAGAACTTAGATTTAATTTAATTTTTTAATTTTTTATTTTTTAATTCAATTTTTTTTGAAGTTTAATGTGCATGATATTAGGGGACATCCTAAAGTCCCCCGAAAAGTCCCCAATTTTTCGAAGGAAGGCCCAGGGATGATCTGGAAGTCCCCAAATCCCTGATGGAGTCCCCGACCAATTGGGGAAGTTTCCGACGAGTTCCAAAGTACCCGGATCGTCGGGACGAAGGAAACGCCATGAATTTTGGCGGGGACGAGTCCTCGTGCAACATAGCATTTTTATAATCAAGTGCTTTCATTTATTGTTTGAGATCATTTTAGTATGGATCACAAGGTGAATTGAATGATAGACCACTTTTGGTTATATTCTTGTTCCCATGCTTCACCTTGGTGGTTATCCCCAACCCTTAGTCCAATGTGACCTTTTTCCCATTGTCTAGAAGAAGCAAAAATAGGAGGCACCGATTGATGTTGTGTGTCCATGGTAATCCATACTTAACACTTTCTCTTTTACCACCTATACCCATTATCCACATCACATCTTCTGGTTGATTGCTATTTATCACCAATATTGGTTCCTTGTTTTCCTCATTCCTGAGTAGGGGCCTAAATTTTTTCCCTAAGAGGTTGATGCATCAAAAGAAAAGAAAGAGCATGCGCCATTATGATAAAATGCAAAAAATTGGCTAGGATATAATAAAGTACGTTGACAAAAGCCTAGTTTGAGCTCTAGCCCCCTCATCAACCCTCAACCAGTTCCTAGCTAATGCATAAGCAAATCAAAATGAAAGGATCTTTAATATCCCAACCCCGATGAGAAATAAACTGCTTCATCTTTGGGGAGTAAAAGATGCATAGATGAAAGCTTGTAACCCAATCTATGCAAGAAAAATAAAATCCATGAAGAAAAAAGTGCACAAGAGGAGTGTTAAAAATAGGTTGAGGAAAAGGTTAACTCAAGCCCTGTTACCCACCAAAAGTGGGTGACCCCAAAGAATTTTTTTTCCTATTCATCTCTTTCAATCAACAGTAAAAAATCCTTGACAACCACCTTGTAGCTAATGTGACGTGCCATTCATATCTCCACCAACTGCATCAATCATATGTCTCCTTGCCCATTTTTCCAAGAGCATATGTTGGAAAGTGGGTTTCTGATCAGAAGGCACTTTATGCATTATGCAATTGGGTGCTTATGCTTGTTTGTATTTGGGCATTTTGGAAGAAAGAAGGTTCTTGATCGTGATCTCGTTCCGTCACATTAAATGGGGGGTTAATTTTTAATCCTAGTCCAGTGGGACCTCCCCTAATGGCCCATGGCTTTAGAAAGGGACACTACGTGGGAAGTCTTGATTGAGATAGAATAGTCCCATCTCTCCCTATTCTATACTGATCACTTTACATATTATATTATGAGCCCCTATTCCACCTCTCTTCTTTGGGTTCAATTGACCATTGGTTCCTTGGGATTTGGCACCCACACATCCTCATACCTAGGTAGGGCTTGGAAATGCACCGTGGGAGGTTGATGCAACTAAAAGAAACAAAAAGAGCGTATGGTGCCTGTTGAATTTGTAACTATGGTTGGTCTACGTAATGTACATTTGGTCACTTGATGTAATTGTATTTATCATTGTAAAGCATATTTATAAATGTTTGAGTCAAAGAAAAAATAATTGAGTCATAGTCCCATTACGACTTAAAAAAATGAAAATTTGAATTTTTGAAATGCAAATTTTGGCTCCAAAAGTGACAAGTCGGCTTCCCTCCATGTCAAGTCAGCCTTGGCCAAGAGACACATCCATTCACCCAAGATAGACTACTATATAAAGGCAACTCGACCTCCTCCATTGACACATTCACATTTTCTCACACAAGACAGTTTATGGGCAAGTGAGCAAAGGACAAGAAGGACGAAAAAGAAGGCCAAGTTTTCTCTCTTCTCTCTCTCTCTCTAGCAACTAGCACGTGTGGAGTAATCTCTCTTTCTGTAGTTCACATTTTTCTGGGGCAACTATTGCAGGGGGGTAAATTTTTTGGGTTACTGGGGAAACTATTGCAAAGCCGAAATTTTGGGTCAATTGACAATTGCAGGAGGGCCGAAATTCTAGAACTGCAGGATCAAGAGTGAAGTGCAGGGTCAGATTGAGTGACTTGACTTGGAGGAGAAGATGTTAAGAAACCAACTCCAAAAATAGAAGAAAAGAGAGATCAACGCCTTAGAAATCAACCACTTCGAGGGGGCAACCTCCAATACATTACATAAATGAAAAATTCTTAGATGATACAAATGACAAAACCTCCTTCTATATATAGGAGTCCATGGGATCACAATATAATCCTAGCTGACCTAACAATAATAATGTGAGGGCACAATAATAACAATATTGGGGTTACAGGGGTACAACAATAACAATAAGGGGGTTACACTAACAACAATAAGGGATTATACTAGTAATATAGGGAGCTAACAGAAGACCAGGTTAGACCATAGGTTTAGTTGTGTCTCTCATTGAAGAAGAAAAATTTCTCTATTGAAAAGGTTGTTGGGTTTTTCCCCGTTGTGGGTTTTCCTAGGGTAAATCTTGTGTGTTGTGATATCTACTATTCTATTGTTCTTTATGGTTGAATTTATGAACTATAATTGCTGAATGATATATTGGAATAAGCTAAAAGAAGATCTACAACAAAAGTAATTATCATTATTTCAGAAATCTTGTGCTAACCCTAATTGCACTAAGAAAATCAACATGGTATCAAAGCTTTGGTGAAGGAAGAAGGGAACATTGAGATCACCTTGACAAAACCCTAGAAAGCATTTTATTCAAGTTCTTCTTGTAGATTGATTTCTATGACTTCCTTTATGAAATTTGAAAACAAGCTTGAGGGAGCATATAATTTCAGAGCTTGTAAAGTTAGAATAGATATTCTTCTTGCCAAGAACAAGGTTTTGGACATTGTGAAAGGAAAGGTCATTGAACTAGAAATGATGCAGGAAAAGCTAAGTTCAAGAATGATGACATGTGGCTGGTAGATAGTGGAGCATCAAGGCACATGATCGAACAACATGGGAATCCCTCAAGCATGACAAAAAAAAAGTTGTCTCAAAGGGTTGAACTGGGAGACAATAACAACTACGCAGTCAAAGGAGTTGGAAAGGTGTCCATAGAGCTGGAATCTAGTAACAATGTACATCTCAACAACATTCACTATGTACCAGGTTTGAAAAATAATCTTGTCTTTGTTTCTTGTTTAGAAGATAAAGGAGATAGAGTCGCTTTTGTGGATGGAAAAGTACTCGTTTGGTCCAAGGGCTCTAGTATAGATGATGCTAGGGTTATTGGGATTCGTGATGGGAGGCTATATAGACTTGTAAGTCAACCAGATCAAGCACTAGTACTTGAAAAAATAAATCCAAGTGAGTTATGGCATCGAAGGAATGGACATTTTCATTTTAGTGCATTGCCTGAATTGAGTCAAATTGTGTTAGAGGCACCTGAACTGCAAATTAAAAATGGTGTATGTAAAGGCTGTGCTCTTGGGAAGAACATCAAGAAACCATTTCCAAATAGTGACAACAAATTTAAGGAAACTTTGGACTTATTCATTCTGATGTATGTGGTTTGATGCCTGTAAAATCGCTTCGTGGTTCATTGTACTATGTGACATTTATTGATGAATTCTCTCGTAAGACATGGTTATATCTCTTGAAGACTAAGGATAAAGTATTTGACAAGTTCCACGAACTCAAAGCTGAAGTGGAAAGCTTGACAGGCAGAAAGATCAAGATATTGAGATCTGACAATGGAGGAGAATATACCTCAAAGGAGCTTGTTGCTTTTTGCAAGAAAGTTGGGATTAAGAGGGAGCTAATTGTCCCCTATAATCCACAACAAAATGGTGTAGTAGAACGAAAGAACAGGTCCATTGAAGAATCTGTCAAGGCCATGATGCATGACTTTGACTTATCGTTGTTCTTATAGGGTGAAGCATCACGGACAACTGTGTACATTCACAATCAAAGTCCTCATAGTGTTCTGGAAGGTATGACTCCTAAAGAAGCTTTCTCTAAAAGGAAGCCAGAGGTCAGGCACATGAGAATATTTGGTTGTACTGTCTAGATTCATGTTCCCAAGGATGAGGAACAAGCTTGAGCCTTCATGAAAGAAAGGCATATTTGTTGGATATAGTGAATCTTCAAAGGCCTACAAAATATATATTCCAGAGCAGTGGCGGATTAAGGTCAGCCGAGATGCCACCTTCAATGAGAAATTGGCATATTGGAGGTCTAAGGAAGTCTCCATAGATTCCTTGGATGAAGTAAAGTAGGAGGCCTCAAGGGAGGAGCATTCCAGTTCTATAAAATGTATCGGAAGGCCAAAAGGGCCTCAAGATCCAACAAAACCAATCATAGTTTCAGAGGTCAAGAAGAGACCAACATGGCTTAGATCCACATTGGAAGAGGTAGAAGGACATGCAACTCCTGATGGCACATCTAGAGAGGTGAAGAAACCTAAAAGGTTCTCCAGCTATGCAACTCTCTTGACAAAACTCATTGATGAAGAACCTTCCACATATGAAGAAGTAGCTAGTCAGCAAGTTTGGAAGGAGGCAATGAATGAAGAGTCCCAATCAATCATGAAGAATGATATTTGGGAAATCATGCCAAGGCGTAAAGGGAAGGCGTAAAGGGAAGTAACTGGTGACTTCCAAGTGGATATATAAGATTAAGCATGCTGTAGATGGGAGTATTGACAAATACAAGGCATGGTTCGTGGCTAGAGGATTCTCCCAGAAAGAGGGAGAAGAATATGATGAGACTATTGCTCCAGTTGCTGGGTACACCTCCATTAGATCCATCATCTCACTCGCTGCTTCTATGGGATGGGAACTGCACTAGATGCATGTAAAGATTTCTTTCCTTAATGGCGTGATTAAGGAAGAGGCGTACATAGAGAAACCTCAAGGATTTAAGGTATATCGAAAGGAGTCTCATGTTTGCAGGTTCAAAAAGGCCTTGTATGGACTCAAGCAAGCTCCAAGAGCTTGGTATGCTCGTATTGACAGTTATTTGACAAGACTGGGATTTATCAAGAGTGAAGCTGATCCAAATTTTTACTTTAAGGTTATGAAGGATGCACCTGTAATCTTATTATTATATGTTGATGACTTGTTTCTGACAAGTGCCGAGCCTCTTATCATTCAGTGCAAGAAGCAACTGGCTTCTGAGTTCGACATGAAGGATTTTGGGTTGATGCACTATTACTTGGGATTAGAAGTATGGCATAAACCTAGCAAAGTCTTCCTTGGTTAAGGAAAGTATGTATTAGAGATCCTTCAAAGATTCAGTATGATGGATTGCAAATCCATGGCAACTCCCATGGTGACTAACTTGAAGAAGTTAAGAGTCTCTGATTCCAGATTGGTAGATCTATCTATGTATTGACGTCTGATTGGTATATTGATGAATTTGGTTAACGCTAGGCCAAACATTTGCTTTGCTGTGAACACCATGTGCCAGTTCTAGGTAGAACCGAGACACAAGCATTGGATTGCAACAAAGCACATCTTAAGATATCTATATGGTACAATGAACTATGGCTTGAGGTATGTTGCAAACAAGGATGTACAACTTTAGGGATATACAAATGATGATTGGGCAGGAAGTGCTGAGGATAGGTAGAGTACCTCGAGAGTATGCTTTAGTTTGGGATCCACTACGATATCATGGATGAGTAGGAAGCAGAGGTGGATCGCACTTAGCATTGCTAAGCAGAGTACATTGCAGCTAATGAGGCTTGTACCGAAGCAATATGGCTCTAGAAATTTTTGCAGGATTGTTCGGCCAAGAGTTGGAATCGACAGTGATACACTGCAATAATCAAAGTTGTGTGAAGCTTTCATAGAAACCCGTGTTCATGACAGGTCGAAGCATATTGAGAGCAAGTACCAATACATTTGTGACATGGTGTAGAGGAGCGCAATAAGGTCCGAGTACATCTCCACCGATGAGCAGGCAACTGATGTTCTGATGATGCCATTGCCAAGAGACAAGTTCGTGTACTTCAGAAACAAGCTGGGGATTGTGGAGATTATTCCTCTCTTTGAGAGGAAGTGTTGATATGTCTGCAACACGGATGGACATTCTCCCTTTCAAGAGAATGGGTCCAAGAGTCCTAGAGGGCTCAACAGGCAATGTTGAGTGAGTGTGTCTTGAGGTGGACCTTGATCACACACCAGGAATGGTGTAGTGAGGTCCTAGACCTTTATCACACACCAGGCATGGTGGAGTGAGGTCCTTCAACATCTAGACCTTGATCGCACACTAGAAGGGTGGAGTGATGTCCTGGACCCTGATCACACACCGGGAAGGGTGGAGTGAGATCCTTTCAGCATCTAGACCCGATCACCAACCAAGAAGGGGTTGAGTGAGGTCTTGGCCTAGAGAGCTCTCCAGGAAAGGTGAGTGAGTGCTTGCTAGTTGAGGGTCTCAACATTTTTGGCCTAGGTACAGGCCAAGGGATTCGAGGATCGATCACTCTAGAGGAGTGAGTTCTGATATGCTGATGACATTTCCATGGGTTTGTTACCGCCCCGGATATGGCCACTAGTGGATGCTAATGATAGACGATGATGCTGGTAATTATGGATAACCTTTTCTTTAGAGAAATTTGTTCAATTTGAGAACATTTATGACAATGATTATGAATACATCTCTAGTTAAGAGGAAGTGTTGAACTTTTAACTATGGTTGGTCTTCATAATATACATTTGGTCACTCGATGTAATTGCATTTATCATTGTAAAGCATAATTATAAATTTGCGAGTCAAAGAAAATTTTATTTTGAGTCAAAGTCCCATTGTGAATTTAAAAAAATGAAATTTGAATTTTTGAAATGCACAATTTGGCTCCAAAAGTGACAAGTTGGCTTCCCTCCAAGTCAAGTCAGCCCTCGCCAAGAGACATGTCCATTCACCCAAGACAAAATTCTATATAAAGGCAACTTGACCTTCTCCAATGACACATTTGCATTCTCTCACAAAAGATAGTTTATGGGCAAGTGATTGAACTTTTGAAGGACAAGAAGGCTGAAGAAGGACAAAAAAGAAGGTCGAGTTTTCTCTCTTCTCTCTCTCTCTAGCAACTCGCAAGCATGGAGTAATCTCTCTCTCTATAGTTCTCATTAATCTATGGCAATTGTTGCAGGGGGATGAAATTTCTGGGTTACTGGGGCAACTGTTGTAGGGTTGAAATTTTGGGGCAATTGGCAATTGCAAGAGGGCCAAAATTTTGGAAGAGTGGGATCAAGAGTGAAGTGCAGGGTTAGATTGGGAGACTTGGCTTGGAGGAGAAGACTAGGTTTGACTATAGGTCTAGGTGTGTCTCCCATTGAATAAGAAGAATTTCTCTATTGAAAAGCTTATTGAGTTTTTCCCCAATAATGGGTTTTCCTGGGGTAAATCTTGTGTCTTGTGATCTCTACTATTCTACTATTCTTTATGGCTGAATTTCTAAAGTATTGTTGAATGATATATTGCAATACGCTAAAAGAAGATCTACATCAAAAGTAATTATTGTAATTTTAGAAATATTGTGCTAACCCTAATTGCACTAAGAAAATCAACAACGACCACATGAAAAACAAAAGAAAAATCAAAATGTAAAAGATGGTCGGGACTTACAACTTAGCACGTGGGCAAAAGCAAAGCATGAGCTCTACCTCAATAATATGGCCATCACCTGGTTCTTGGGCCAATGTTGCCCTATCTCATAGAAGATAAGGAACCCTTGCATGTTTGAAGTTCGAACCCCTGATGGGTGATGAGCTGCCCCATCTTAAAGGGGGTGATAATTGCTATACATCATACTAAGCAAGCTCTCATTCCTTGAGCTATGAGAAGTAATAAAAAAAAAATCAAGAAAAATGCATTTAGAGGGGTGGAAAAGCAAGGGTCGAGGTAACTCATGCATCCATGATTGCTACCTCCTCACTTCTATAAACCTAAGATGAGGTACTTCATCATAGCAAGCCCCTTTGACCATGGTAGTTGGCCATGAAGTCTTTTCCCCTCCATTCCATCTTTATTCACATGGCACCTATTGATTGAAGGGTGGACCAAGGACATCTCACCTCCCCTAGGAGTTTGAGAACACTTATTAGGATCGTGTATTATTCACTCCTACCTAGGGAGGTAACACTGTTACATGACTGAGGCTCCAATTTTGGCCTTATATGAAGTGTTAATTTGCCCATTTCTTTCAAGCTTAGTTCACTTTGATGCAATAATTATTTTTTGTACCTGAGTGTGAAAGTTGCAACACTGGATATTGTGTGTTATTGGTAGGTGTTCCATCTATAGGTCTGGGCAACTTAACTAAGGTCCAGTTCCTGCAGAGGACATATTGACACCCACAGGTTATGCGTCGAGAGCCATGGGACTCTAGATAGTTGTAGAGCATCCTTCATATCCATGGGTAACTTAAGCACCTACAGAGTTCCTGCACTTTGCCTAATATCATTTATGGGATGATGCACCTGGACTAACATGCCCCCAGTCAACTTAGCAATATTATAGGGTTAGGCAGTTGATCTAGGGCCCAAATGAGGTTTGTCTCATGCCATGAGACATGTGAGGGCTAGCACTATCTTTAGTGCCCTCAATGTTAGAGTAGAATCAAGCTTGTGCATCACCAGGAGACCCATGAGCCCCAAGCCCAAAACTGGGGCCCATACAAGATTTTGGTAAAGATCTAGGGGCCAACCCCTATAGCATGATTTTATAGGGCTTCTACGCTTGTCTTGGCACTCAAGGCCCCCAACGCAAGCCCTAGAAGGGAAATCCGTTAGCATGACGTCAACTTCTTGGTCACTTCGACTCACAAGTGTGGAGACATGTCTTTTTATGAAAGCTACAAGGTTAGCTTGTGAACTTGCTTGTAGTTTGCCCATTATTTTATTATTTAAGGGGCTTGTAGGATAAAATAGGCCTTAATAGGGCACATATAAATTAGAGCTTATGTCATAGTGATCTCTCTGTTGAAATATGTAACTAGGTTCGATCTTTATAATGACATATGTAATCATGATTTTATGTATTTGATGTAATTAGAAAAATAAATTTATTATTTTTGTTCTTGATGGATGGGTTTCATGCTCAAAAGAAATTTATTTTATAGGTCAAGCTCCCATTTAGAGCTTCTAGATCTTATGTGTCATTGTCATGTATGAAAGACCTGTTAGCCACCACTTTGTGGGTGACATCCCTAGGAGAAATTTTTTGTCCAAGATGGTCCTCAACCGGCAGCCAACAACCCCTTGCAACCACCAACTAGCTTGTTGTGCCATTTCTCTGCCACTTGGCCCCTCACCCATCTGTCATGATCGTATGTTTGAAGGTGGGCCTCCCGAACCTGAAGGTATGTCTTGTTGAGTATTGATTTTGCTTATCATGGACACTTCTGGGCATGGATTAATGGGGGGATTCGGCAGAAAGAGTGGGCTTAGTCTGTGTTTTTGTCCCCTAGACCCCTTTGGATGTTCCCCTTAGATCATAGTCCCGTGGGATCTCCTTTACTGACCATTTGGTTTTAGGGTGGTACTACTTGGGAAACCTCGATTTTGGTTGCGTGGTCCTGCTCCCTCATCCACATATATCACTTCCCTTTTATTTATTATAACCCCATCCATCATCTTTCCCACTTGGGTCCACATTTCTTGACTGGGTCCACATAGGGTTAGCCTCCCCTTTCCTTTGCCCCCACCTTGGGTCAAGCTTGGAACGATGTCCCAGAGGTTGAAGTAGCTGAAAAGAAAAAGTAAAAGCATAAATGGCCACATTCAACAAGAAGATGTACCACAGGATGCAAAAGATGGCCAGGACAAACATATTTAGCACGTGGGCAAAAACTAATGCATGAGCTCTACCCCATACCCATGGCCATCACCCTGATTCCATAGGCCCTAGATGAGCCTCTTTTATCATTCAGAAACCCATGATTGTCCCAACACCTTGTGGGCAATGAACCACCCTACCTTAAAGGGGGTATCCATTGCTATATCTTACACATCATGCTCTTATCCTTTGAGCCCCGAGCAATTAATCAAAGAAAAATCATAAAAGGCAAAAGGCATATAAAGAAGGGTGGAAAAATCAAGGTTGGGGCGCCTGATGTACCACGATTGCTCCCTCCTATACATTATATACCCAGGTGTGGGCTTCCCTTCTTCCAACTACCCTTGTACCCCAATATTGTGAAAATTCCTAGATCTGACAATATTAGAAATCCTACTGCAACAACTGAGTGTACTTCTCCTATTATGTAAATTACTTTTAGAGAATTAATTCAGATTTGAATTATTGAAGTAACTACTGAAGCAGCCTAAATTGAATAAAAATATGATTCTGAAACAAGGAAACTAAGCAAGAAATCGATCACACAGGACATAATTATTTTTGGACACAAGTCCTCGGAAAAACCCAATGCAGGAAAACTAGTGCAATAGATCTGAGGGTTTGTATTATTAAGCAGTATAAAATTCTGAATACATCTCAGAAGACCTCAAGGGTTATTCAGTTACAGAGAGAAATACTGGCAGAAAGAAATATGAGTTTTACCTCACTCAATCACTAGAAAATCTAGCTGATCCGGACACTGGAAGAATTGCCTCTGGAGGTCTCTGCGCAGTCACTGCATCACCTCCTCTAAGGACTGCATCACCCCAACAAAGGATCCATCTGACTCTTGGAATCTCAGATCTGAGCCTCTCGGTCTCACACCCCGGCTTCCGGCTTCTGGATATGATCCAACAACTCAATCTAAGAAACCCTTTGAACCTTTGCGCAACCCTGATTGGCTCTGCGCAGCCATTGCCTCACCCTGACTGGCTCTGCTGGACATCTTCCTGCCTCTCTCTATGGATGATTCTCCGACTGAGAAAATCTCTTTCTGGAAGCTACTCTGCCCCTCACTGCACTAAATCACTTAGATCTGATCTTCGTCCAAGCATTGCTCTGTCAGAAGAATTCGATCTCAAGATTCACTTTGTATGTCTCTTTCCAAATGACCCTCAAGCCTTCCTTTATAGTCTTCTCGTTGAGAAATCAACGACCTAGATTAGATCTCTAATCAATGGCTCAGATTATAACATGACTTGATCTCCGCCTTTTCTAGATTATTCTCACTCTGTTTTATTAATGTCCTTTAATTATTTATTTTCCCTAAATTTAGACTTAGGGTTTCCATTAAAATAATTAATTATTTTAATAAAACATTAACTGAGTGGAATTTTCACAAACGGTTTCTAGGTTCTTTGGAATACCAGTGTCTAAGCCTCTCCAAAAAATTTGGGGCTTAGAGCACTTTCCCATGCTACAAAAATCAACAGATATGTGGCCCAAGATTGTCCCTTTCATTCCCTATTCCATTCGCCTCTTTATCACATGCCACAACCATTTGAGGGATGTACCTTGGACATACTATCCCCTCTAAAGGTAGAAACCACCTAATAAAGTACTTGGTTAACCCCCTTTGGAGCTTGGAGACATTAGCACATGCCAAAGCCCACTTTTGAAGGGCATGCCATTATGAAGTGTCCACTTTTTGTCCATGGTTTGTAAGCTCATTTACCCGATTACTTTAATAACTTGTTGTGTTGGAAGGCTAGGGGATGCATTAGATCTTATGCAAGATTGCAGATGGCGCCCACTTTGAGTTTGGTCTCCCTATACAGGGTCCTAACTTTCCAGAGGGCTACGTTGGCACATGTAGGGTGTGTGTAGAGAGCCATGGGCCTCCACAGCAGTAGACGATACTCCATGGATCCCAGAGATAGTCAAAGATTGCTCGAGATTCACCTATTGGACGAGGAAGATGCATCTGGTTCATCATGCCCAACCGACCCCACAGTTGTAGCATGCATTTGGTAGATGGCCAGGACTTGTATGCTGATGTGGCATCACTTATATTATCATCTGAGTCCTTACAGATGGTCTACAGGCATCTTTGATATACTTGGGGACCCATGAGGTTATTTGTGTGCCCCACCACCCACTGGGAGCACCACAAGTTTATTGTTTGGAGCGATGTTGCACGACTTGTACTCGTATAAGACTTGTCGACTCGTATAAGACTTAGGAACGACCCGTATAAAACTCATATAAGACTCGTCAAAATGCAAAAAAACCTTAAAATATGGTAAATTCTAAGCACAAAAAAGAAACTAATGACAATTCCAATCCTTATAAGTTATAAAAACCACAATATTTGCAATAATTCATAACATCATCTCATATCTATAAAAGTACAACATAACATATTTGATTTTTGTAAGCAAAAAATTTAGATATTGAATAAGAAAAGGAATCATGATTCCATAGTTAAAATAAAAAAATGTCAACAAGTTCAAAATTCAAATACATATGTCATAAATGATAAATGATTGTCTCATAACAATCTTGAGTCTCATCATTTATGGACGACCACGCCTACAATGGAAAGAAAAGATATTGATGAATATGCCAAAGATGAGAGGGAAACAAGTAATATCTGCAGTTAAACCAAGATGGAAAGAAAATATATAGTTGAGTATGCAAAAGACGAGAGGGTTGTTGATTTGCTATAGTTCCTAGAAATCATGGAGGAAGAAGAGAATGTGTATACATACTCAGGTGGTTTGATTTTATCCAAAAACCACAAGTACCCTGTATCTTATTTTAGTTCAAAAAGATCTTAGTGGAATGCAGTTCCTTGATTATTGTTTGTCATGCTAGCTTCTATAAGATACATTACAAAATAATGAGTAATTCCTTTTGGAAGGTTTTAAAAGTAGATGTAAAAATGTTAGTAGCTTCATGCATGATTTATTAGATTGAATAAAACAGAGACTAAAAAGTCCTATATTGTTTCAGCTCTTGCCAGTTCTCAAAAAAGACAAGAATCCATTAACATGGAATTCATCACAGGTTTTCCTCGAACGCGAGGTTAAAACACTTTATCATGGTCGATTGATTGACTAAATTTATCAACACTTATGGAAGTGGCTATCTTAACTTGTTGGTACCACCTTAACATTTCAATGTTAGTTATCAACTCTCAAATTAATATACAAATGAAGATTGTTCACAAATGTCTAGAGGGTTACTTGAGAAGCTATGTTACAGACTGACAAGCTTCATAGCCAAAATGACTACATTTGGTAGAAAATTCGTACAATACAACATAACACACTATTTAGATTGTCACCATTTAAGGCCATTTACAGTTATGGCACTCCCTTGTTGATCAAGTGAACCCTTGAAGACACCCAGGTGCCAGTAGTCCATGATTTCCTTGATGAGATCGACTAGATCTTGAAACCAGTAAAGGGAAACCTCAAACTTGTCAAAGATAAGATGAAATTTATGTAGGAATAACACTGAAGGAGTGGGGATTTGAGGTAGGGGATTGGGTTTTATGAGATTGCAATATTATAAACAAAAATCTGTCAAAGGAAAAGGGGTAGAGAAACTTAGGCCTAGACTTTCTGAGCTTGGCTACCTCATTTCCAAAAAAGAAAAGAAAAAAAAGAAAAAATTGCATTTTGAGGTCTGTAGTCTTATAGGAGTTTGATGTGGGTCTTCATATAACCTGCGGGTCCTATCTGGTACGGGTTTTTGTACAGTTGCATTAAGGGTCTTAAGTGCAGTTCCCATCACAGGCCAGTCTGACTGGTATGGGCACTTGGCATTCTCACGAGGTCTTATGTAGTTGGTGCTTCACTGGTTTAGGAGAGAACAAGTTTTACTTGTCCATCACTTTGAGAGTCCCTGTTAGTGGGTATTGGCATATGTGTGGACTTTGCTTCGGGTCTCCCTGGAGGGCCCAATGACCTTGTAAGTAGTATAGCTCAGTTTGACCTCTTGAGGGGCTTATTATTTTGTTTTGAGCTAGTTTGGTGGGCTTGTCACCAAAAGTTTGTTATTTTGCACCTTATTTTATTTTAGGGGCTAATGTAGGCTTAATTAGGTGATTTGAACTCCTAAGAAGTGTATAAATAGGAGTGATGTGAATTCATTTTAAATGAACACTTGGATTGGATCATTCTCTGTCTTGAGAATTTCGCTATTCCTTCTTGGTGGATGAAATTGGAGCATGGATGAATTTTGATGTTTGGATTACATTTTCTTGTCTTGGAGCTTCTTGATTAGCGAATTTATTGATGGTTGGATATATTATCTTACCTGTAAGTACGGACTTAATGATATTTTCTTTTACTTTGTCACATGCATTGATAATGGGATTTTTGCTATTTTAGGACTAATTGTTGCATGCATTTACTGCTAAATTGTGGAATTATGTTTCTATATAACATATCTCTATGTATGGGCCATGTATGTTGAACGAATTTTCCTAGAGATCGAATTCATCTTGATAAGCCATCTTGATTTGCAAAGGAAGTATAAACGCTTTAAGGTCACTCTCCTTTGCCCTAATGCCAAACGAAGTTGTCCTTAGAGCCTCCTTGAGCTAGAAACGAAATCCATTCTCATTATTCTTCTTGACTCCAATATCCCCAAAGAATTAGGCACTGGTCCACCATAAGATGTGTTGACCACTCTGTGTCAACGACCCTATAGCAGTACACCCATTTTTTCGCAAAAGGGATCTATCATGTTCGAGTGTTCGCGCCATTCAGATTTCATCATTCAGTCGACAGTTTTGTAAAAGATGTAAACCCATTCTGCATGTTTATAATGTAAATGATCTTAGTAAGACCATCATGTATGTAACAACCTAGGTAATCCTAATATTTTGGTGACGATTTCTATCCTAGGAGGTTTTTTGTTTCACTGATTCATCTGTCTCTAGACACAAATGATCGACAGAGTTTTTCCCCTCCAGCCTCACCCCAAAGCTAGGGTGGATTTTGTCATCAAGATATTAAGTGAGTCCTAGTGTTTTTTATCAAGTCTTTGTAAAAGTAATCTGGGAACGATTCTAGCTAATTGGCTAGATCATTTTATTACAGGTTGCTAGGTTTACTAAATCATGTTTTGAGTCACAGAATTGGTTAGATTATTGAGGGTCTATTACGAACGGGTGTTCCCCTCATGGTTTAATGTATTATTCTTATGTAAAGAGGGTTGGAAAAATAATTAATCCTCTCATGAGTCAATTAATTAATTTTTCTGGCCAAATTAAATTAAAAATTCTAAGTCAGAAATTTAATTAATTTTATGTCCTAGGTCGAATTAAATTATTCAAAGGAAAAATTCGTGGGTCTCTAAAAAATAATTTTTTAAGGAAATTTGGAGAAATTTTGGACCCTTGGGCCTTGGTAGTTAAGTCAAAGTCAATTTTTTTGAGGTAATTAACTCAAAAATATTATTTTTGAGTTAATTAAAAGGGAATTAATTGAAAAATTTGAAATTCCTCAAAAAATAATAATTTCGACGGACGAGATTAAAAGATAATCAAATCCTTTTTGATGGTCAAGATTACTTTGACGGGGATCAAGCGAACTAGCCGTTGGAGATTTTACCTATAAATTAGAGGTCAGTGTCAGTGTGATTTTTCATTCGATCTTTTGATCCTGTACTAGCTCTTGAAGTTCTCTTGTAATAGTTTCTGGAATAATACAAAAGAAGTCTTTGGGGTTTTCTCTTTGCTGCTTGTGTGTTCCCCTCTGCATTTTCGTAGCCTGGTTTCCCC
The DNA here is from genome assembly GCA_034641835.2 of Pinus albicaulis. Lineage (NCBI taxonomy): Eukaryota > Viridiplantae > Streptophyta > Pinopsida > Pinales > Pinaceae > Pinus > Pinus albicaulis. The sequence goes on from CM076581.1 coordinate 1,490,932,280, forward strand.
ATTGTTGCCATTCCCGCAGCTTTCCTTCTCCTTCCTCACGCAGCTATTTCTCGACCCTTGCTGCTCACTTTCTCCGCTCTATTCTTTATCTGCGTGCTCTTTCCTCTAATTTGTCAACCTTCTTCCTTCGCAGCACCCTCTCTTCGACCTGTCGGTTGCTCAGCTCCGATCTTCCACTCCCTCTTTCCGCTGCTTTGCAGCTTCCTGCTCCTACATTCCTCTATGCTCCTACTCGTTGAGCTTCCCCTAACCTAACGCACAAGCAAATAACAATAACATTTCATTTTTCTAAAGTTTTGTAAAGTTTGATTTTTTGGGGCTTGCTCTAGTTAGAATTTCATTTATGAACTTTTAACTTTTTAAGAAAATTCAAAAGTATCACAAATTTAATTTAATTCTAACTTTAAAAAATTCAAAAAAATAAAAAATTTCATTTTTTTTTTTAACTTTAAAAATTTCAAAATATTTTCCATTGATTTTTAATCTTTTAATTCTTTGTTGTATATAAAATTTGGAAATTTTATTTTTTGAAGTTAGATCTTTGGACATTGGGTTTTTTGAGCCATTTAAATTTTAGGCTTGGCAAAATTTTTAATTGTGGAAGAATTCTTATAGTTGACATGATTTAAATTTTTAAAATATCCTTAGTTTAACTATAGGAGAAATACAAAATTTTATTGGATTTGCATTTTTTTTGAATATCATCTAATCCATAAAGTGCTTGACAAAGTGTTTATTTAGCATTAAAAATTCATGGTATATCTTGATGAATAATTACTGAGATTTAAGTGTTAGTTAATTTCATATGCTTCAGCTGGGTTTGATGATCATTAGCATCTGGATTTTTAAATATTTTCTATTGATTAAAATCCTCTATCGTGTAGTTAACTCTTGTTTCATTTACTTGAAATATTGGATGTTTATTGAATATTAATGTTTGAAAAATTCTTTCAAGTAAGTGTGATCGATATCTTATTTTGAGAGCTCTATTGTGGATCTGTGACAAATTTGTATATCTTTTAATTGAGTAATTTCTGGCATCTTCATAATTGGCATTCACGCTTAAGTACTTAATGGTTAAACAAGATAATCTGCAATCTAAGTGCTTTAGGCTTTTAACATCTCTTCTCATCTTCGAAGCTTGCTTCATCTCGCTCCTTCTTCAAATCGTTTTCCTTGTATTCTGCATTCTAAGTTAGCATTGCATAGCAACAATTTCTCATTATGTACTTGGTTGTAATTCCTTAGTAGGGTAGTTGACTCCGTAAGGCACTGGTATCAATCATTCAAGTTTAATCAAATCATTTAATATTGCTAGATCTTTTACAAGTATTTGGTCGTTTAATTGTGTCTCCTGAATTGGCTGGTTCCCAACTAGTTCTCCTTCATTCCATTTCCATAGGGTCTATCTCTCTTAGTCTACTATAAGGAGACAAGTTAGACAGAGAGATTGGGGATCAGGGTGACAACCCCCGATTTGAGCCGTTGTCGCAGTGCCTAGACATTCTGCGCGACAACATTTTTTGGCGCCATTGCCAGGGATAGAGTTTTTCTGTCCTTGGTCTCAACGGCATTTTCTAGTCTTCTTTCTCGCGATTCATTGGCTCGTCACACGACATAACATTTTCTGGTGTCATTTCATCTCTTCATCTTTTCATCATCCTATCTTTTGTCATCTCACTAATCCTTTCATCTTCTCTATTTGTACCTTTAGCACCTGGACGTTTCGGCTGATTTCCTGTTTGGGTGGCGAATCCACTTATTCATCTATTAACTCCCAGACAAGAATCCCTCCCTGATATCCATCTGCTTCTCTCGACTAATTTTTCGGTTTTAGAACTAGATTCATGTTCAAGTGGCGACTCCAACTCTTTCATTTCTTACAAGAATATCTGCTAAGAAGCTCCCTTCTTGTGGACCTCTTGACTTTTCTTGAACAAGGATCTATTTCTCTAACATCCATTTGGTTATCCCTTTGAGCAAGACATCATGGACATGTTCGCCCCTTGTAACTTTGCTAACATTCAAGGTTATCCAAATGACCTTCCTGACAATGGCATGGACCTGTTGCCTTCTTTCCAAGGAAATAATGTGGTTAGTGTTGAGATTTTGTGTATTTGGGGTAGCATCAGTTATGTTCTAGGTCCCAAATTTTGTGGAGAGACTACAGTACACTTGATCTACAAGACCCAGAAATGGATTTGAGAAATTTCAAGTTGTATTCAAGTTATTCAAATAATTAATTATTTTTAATGGATTTCCTAAGTCTAACTTAGGAAAATAAAATAATTAAAGTGAATTAATTAACACATGTGCTGAAATTGTCTTAAGTCACATGGATCAAGTAGTCTTTTAATCTCAGCCATTGATGGATGATTTAATCTCGGCCGTTGAAGGGTTCAACGAAAAAGTATAAGAGAAAGGCTTGAGGGTCAGTTGAAGACACACAATTTCTGTAGAACTAAGGAATAGATCTGGAATTCTAGGGCGGGTTTGCTAAGAATTTTTGGAGGGATTTCCTACAGTGAGGGGTAGTATTGGCCAAGGGAATGTTCTGATTCCAGGGCAGACATGAGAAGCCCAGAGAGGCGACCACAAGGACAACGTGAGGAGAAGCCCCGGGACACGCGAGCGGTAGGGACAACGGCGCTAAGGCCACGCTAAAAATGAGGAGAAGAAGCGGGACAGGGCGGGTAGTTACCGTAATCTCCCCAGATCACCAGAACCACGCGGCGACCACGATCCCTCGAGGCAGCGGCGGGGCTTCAAAAGCATTGGCCCCGGGGATTCTGATTGATTTGGGCTGAGTCCTATAAATCTCATTTGAGGGTGTGGATCAATCAGATATTTGGCACTAGATCTTCAGGTTAGCTGCAGATTTGATATCTTTTATTCTCTGTCGGGTTTTCCAAGGTTGGAACCCAGATTTACTGTACTCAGAACTACTTAATAATAAACCATCATATCTGCTGAACCGGTTTTCCCGCTTTGGGTTTTTCCTAGGATTTATGTCCAAAAATCCATGTGTCACTTTGTTGCATGAGTGAATTATTTAGTAAATGATCTGCATGTGTAGGCTGTAGTTGTGTTCATTTTCGATATTTTCTGAATTTAATTTATGAAAATAACTTGTATTAATTAAATCAAGTAGGAGGAAATAAACCAATACACTTCAATAGAATTTTCACATGGTATTAGAGCGATAACAGATCAAGCTAAATCTCTAGCAAATCGGCTGAAGAAATATTTTTCTGCAGGGTGGCAGAAGAAGCAGCAGATCCGGAAAGGGCATCTTGACAGCAAGGGAAAGAAGATCCAGGAGATAACACTGAAGCTGCAGAAGGTCTCTAGGCTTACGCAGACCCTTCCTAGGGCAACGTAAGGATTGCGTCACCTAGTCTAGGGTTACGCAGTCCACTTCTGAGCAGCGCTGGGATTGCGATGGGTCAGCCAGGAGGACGTTGTCCAATCACTTCTCTTGTTCCAGAAAATTTTGCCAAGATCCGGAAGTAGTGCTTCAGATCTTCAACAGTGCTGGTGGGGTAGAGATTCTGCAGTTGCAGAATTGTGCCTAACTAAGGCAACAAAGGCGGGAGGAAGACAATCATTCAGCACATCTGAGCCAAACAAATTTGAGATTCGATCAGGAGGATCAAAGAATACTGTCCGTTTGAGTTTTGGTAGAAGATTTCCAGGAGGGAAGTCAGCGGAAGCAGTTACTAGAGGGTTTCTAGTCACCAAGAAACCCAGATCTAGAGGGAGAAGTACTGTTTTCTTCAGATCTGAGAAAAGATGGCTTGATATGGACTGAGGGATCAAGATAGATTTGATGGCATTTCCAACTATTTTATCTGGAAGACCAGAATCCTCTCAGTTCTGGATGAATATGGTCTCAAAGATCATGCAGAGAAGACACTTGCTGTACCAACTGATGCAGATCCACTCAAGAAGTATGAAGAAAATCAAGCACGGACGAAGAGGTTGATCATAGACAGAGTCAAGGATCACGTAATTCCTCATGTTACTGGTAAGAATACATCACATGACATGTGGTTAGTTTTGGAAGTGATGTACCAAGGAGGTTCTGTGCAAAGAAGGATGCTTCTTGAGAATCAGATGCATATGTTCCAGATGATGAAGGGTGAAGAGATAGATTCATTCCTCTTTAGACTTCAAGCTATCTGTGACCAGCTGATTGGCATGGGTGCTAATCTAGATGAAGGGCTCCTTGTGAGGATGACCCTGAATGCTGTCTCTGAAGAATGGGAAACGTTTGTCCAGAGCATTCTGGGAAGGGCTGACTTATCATCATGGGCAGATATGTGGACTATTCTCCGCCAAGAGGAGATCAGGAGGATCACCAAGAAGCAGTCTAACAGTGGAGGAAGTGGATCAGCCAGAGTGAAGAAAGAAGAGGAGGAGGATGCAACCCTTGCATCAAGGGAAAGGAAGCAATGGAAGAAGAAGAAGGACCTTTCCAAGGTCCGGTGCTTTAATTGTGGTGACCTTGGTCATTTCTCCAACAATTGTCCTAAGAAGGACTAAGGAGCTTCTTATTCCAAGGCTGCAACAACAAATGACGATGGCTCTGATGATGATGCAGCCATGAGTGCTCATGCACCTCGAGAGAAGAGGTGGGGTGACATGGATATATAGAGTATCCATAGACAGAATGCTGGGATCCTTGAGTCAACCCTACTCTTGGATCACATACGAGCTACGAGAGCCTTAAGACGGTAGCGTGATGAGTTGGGAGATGGTTGCAGATGACCACAAGAAGAGCAAGAGGGAGCTAAATAGTTGAAAAGTGAGCAACATGATGCTGAGATAGTAGCAGCGTGGAGACAACAACACAAAGAGGCTGATGGGACTTCAACAACGCAAAGAAGCTGGGCTCACGCAGTGCAGTGTTGCGACATGACATTGTCTCTAGGGGGACAACATGATTCAACATCCAGGGAGCTTTAGTGGTGGAGGGCAACTTGACTTGTCTATCAAACAGTTGGGCAAAGTCTTTCAGTTGATTACTTCTTGGCAACTGAGTTGCAGTGCAGCAGTTAGCAGTGGCAGTGCTATGGGCAGTATGATGCAACAATTTGAGAGGGAGTTGCAGTACAGATGTTGCAGTGTTAGTGGCAGTGGCATGGGCAACAGTGCAGAGAGCAGCGGTGCAGTAGATGGAGGGCAGTAGGCCAAGCATCAACAACACATACCCAATACTCAAGATCTTGTGATGCATGGTGTGATGTATTGCTAGAGCACACTCCTGATGCTAAGAGGGAATGTTGAGATTTTGTGTATTTGGGGTAGCATCAGTTGTGCTCTAGGTCCCAAATTTTGAGGAAGGACTAGAGTTCACCTGATCTACAAGACCCAGAAATGGATTTGGGAAATTTCATTTGGTTTAGGAGATATTAAATTAATTAATTATTTTAATGTATTTCCTAAGTTAAAACTTAGGAAAGTAAAATAATTAAAGTGAATTAATTAACACATGTGCTGAAATTGTCTTAAGTCACATGGATCAAGCAGTCTTTAAATCTCAGCCATTGATGGATGATTTAATCTCGGCCGTTGAAGGGTTCAACGAAAAAATATAAGAGAAAGGCTTGAGGGTCAGTTGAAGACACACAATTTCTGTAGAACTGAGGAATAGATCTGGAATTCTAGGGCAGGTTTGCTAAGAATTTACAGAGGAATGTCCTGCAGTGAGGGGTAGTATTGGCCAAGGGAATGTTATGATTCCAGGGCCAAGAGACAGCAAGAGGCAAGAGGAACAGCCACAAGGACAACGCAGAGAGGCTTTAGAGCCACGCAGAGCAGTAGGGACAGCGTAGAGGCAGCGAGGGCCACGCTGGGCTGACGCTAGCCAAGAAGAGGCAGTGTAGGGGCAGCATAAACCCTCCTAGGGTGACACAGGCCTTCCTAGAGCCATGCAGAGGCTGACGCAGTCCCTCCAGGGCAACGCTGGGGCTTCAGAAGCAGCGCTGAGGGTTTCTAGGGTTAGATCGGGGCTGAGTCTTGTAAATCCCATTTGAGAGTGTGGATCAGTCAGATATTTGGCACTAGATATTTAGGTTAGCTACAGATTTGATATCTTTTATTCTCTATCGGGTTTTCCAAGGTTGGAACCCAGATTTGCTATACTCAGAACTACTTAATAATAAACCTTCATATCGGCTGAACTGATTTTCCCGCTTTGGGTTTTTCCGGGGACTTATGTCCAAAATTCCATGTGTCACTTTGTTGCATGAATGAATTATTCAATAAATGATCTGCATGTGTAGGCTGTAGTTGTGTTCGTTTTTGGTATTTTCTGAATTTAATTTATGAAATAACTTGTATTAATTAAATCAAGTAGGAGGAAATCAACCAATACACTTCAGTAGAATTTTCACAGTTAGTGCTATGGATCATATAAAAGCATTTAGCTCTTGGTTGGGTAAATATGCTAGAGGTGTTGACTATAAATATGATCACCTTCTGTGCGACAACAAGATGATCACCCTAAAAACCATTTTTCTTCACCTTTTCGTCCTCCTCTCTAGGTCTAGCCACGTTGGGCCACCTAGAGCATCATTTTCCTGACAAAGTACCCATAGAAAAAGTTCGATCTCCTGGCCTCTCCTGTGTTGGTGTGTCCTCAAGATCTCCTCCAAATTTGAAGAAATTTAGATGGTGGGATTGTGAGATATCCCAAGCCCTAGCCCTGAGACCGAACTTTGCCTTGGGTTTCCCTAGGCTAGTACCTCATAGGATCATTTTGGCACCTTTACGTGGAAATTATTTCTTTGATTCTCTTCCCCACCTTGTTTAGGTTAAGATCATCATTGGTTTTTAAACTCCCTCTTCTTAACTTAGGCTGGGTCCACTTGGTCCCGTGTGTTCCCATTTCTCGTTAAAGACAATTCTTCAAAGACAACTCGGGAATCCAAGTTTTGCAAGGATTTTAGGGATTGGGAAGCTCCTTCATAAGTCACACTCCTTTAACCTAGCACTTAAATCCTCGCCCCCTTCTCCTAGAAAGCCTTGTACCTTGCTTAAGGAGCAAGCAAGCCCCATTCTTGACTCTCTCTAGGAAAGAATCATTGAGGTCACTTCATATCGATTTGCTGATCTATCCCTCATAAGTGACTCTCTATATACCGGGTCTCCTCCCATCGGTGAAAGTCCGTAAAGAGTAGGGAGCCTTAGCTAAGGTGATAGTGGGCTAAGTCTCCATCGTTGCCCTTGACCTAGCAATTGTCCCTTTTAGGAGGAAATAGGTTTTCCTCCCTAGTGAATCATAGAGGAATTGATTCATTGATGACAATTTTGTTATTCCTCTGGCGACTCCAATCATCGTCCAAACCCCTTGTTTGCTTGAAGGCGACAATATTCCTCCTTTAACTAGGGCTGCTGCAGAAAGGAAGGAACGTGCTCCATCACCTGTTGGAACTGCCCTTATGTTAATTTTGGGAAACTAGGTCCAAACTCCATGTTGTGATGCTCAGATGACGATGTCAATATTTTTATTGGATTCCTTTTTCGAAGAGGTGCAAGATCGATCTAAAGATCATCTTGATCCAATGAGCAGAACATTTATTTTGAATTAATTCCACTTATGTGCAAGGTCGGCCAGAATTGTAATGTAGGCTTGGAGCCCCAACAGATGTGTCACACACCCTCACAGATGGATATATATTGGTCAACGTTGGAGGTCATTTTCACCATCACTCATCACACATTTCTCTCTTGCATCTGATTGGTTCGATCTCACATTTGGAGGCTTCTCTTCACTCACACGTGGGAAAACAATAGCTAGGGTTTCAGATCTATTCTAGGGTTTTCAGCGCAGCTTTGACCAATGTTGACTTTGGTCAACTTGACCTCAATCTCTCCCAAAACTTCGATCTCTGCAGTCCGAATTTTTTGGCACAAAAATCGAGGCTGGACGATGGCCTTTGACCTTGCTGCGTTGACTTTCTGTTGCTGCGATTCTGCATTGACCATTGATTGGACAACGTTGACTTTTGTTGACTTTGGTTTCACTGTTGTAGAGTTGTCTTGAGGGTTGTGTGACACATTCTGGTTGGCTGACCGTGAGGAGACTTTGCTGGTTGAAGCATCCTGTTGACCCACGTAACGCACCACAACACATATATTTTGCTGATCAAGTTAAGTGTAATTTTGGCTTGTCTTCCGCCGATCTATTGGTATGTTCTATCCACATCTTACTTTCATGTTTATGTGATTGCTATTTGATATCGGGTTTAAAGTAAAGTTGCATCAAGCATAGAACATCTATGAAAATTTACATGGTATCAGAGCTAAGGTGAAGACAAAGTCCAAGTTTGTATTAAGAGCAATCATCGAAGTAGTATTTGTCAAGGACTCATGGGTACCTCAAATTATAATGGCTTCAAAGATGATGACAAGTTGACTGGAAAGTCTGACTTTCATACTTGGAAGATGTCTTTGGATTTGATCTTGGAAGATCAAGATGTCATGGACTATGTGCAGGGTAAAATCTAAGAGCCTCCATCATCTGCACTTGCTGCCACCAAGACAAAGTATAGAAAAGGAGAAATCAAAGCTAAGCTGATCATCCGGGATTCCATCCATAAAAGTCTGGTTGCCTACATCTCTGAGCTGGGCACATCTAAGGAGATGTATGATAAGTTGGTCAATATGTTCAGGGCCAACAATGCAAATCTAGTTCTTTTCTTTAAGAACCAATTGAAGAATCTCAAAAAAGGCAGGGATGAATCTGTTCAATCTTATTTTCTGAAGTTGACTGAAATCAGGAATAATCTTCTTGCCATTGGGGAAACAATAGCTGATCGAGAAATGGTTCTCACCGCACTTGGAGGTCTCCCCTCTGAATGGCATGTATTCATTACTACCATTCTCAATAATAATGCGATTCCTGATTTTGACAAAGTATTGTCGAGATGCACTCAAGAGGAAACAAGAATGATGGAATATGAAAATGAAGGTAATGCTGCCTTCACCACTCGTGCTAAGAAGAAGAACAATGGTGGCCCGAGGAACCATGGAAGAGAAGGGGCTCGAGAAAAGAAAGGAAGATGTTACACATGTAACAAGACTGGCCACTATGCTAGAGAATGCCCTAATAGAAGGGATTCTCACGGGGATGATGACAACAACAACAAGAGGAATGGAAATCAAAGGAACAACAGGTTCAAAGGAAAGAGGAAGGCTCCCTTTGGTCGCAATGGAAATGGGCAACCTTTCAAAAGGTTAAGAAATTCCAGGTATGAGGAATCTAATGTTGTTGATGATAAGAAAAATGAATTCATTCTTGTATCTGCCCTCTCTGCTGCATCTCCACTCGACACCTTGGATGTCTGGTTGATAGATAGTGGTGCTTCAAGGCACCTCACTGGGTTTAAAGAAGCGCTTTCTGATTTGATCGAGAAGGATACTAATCTAAAAATTATCCTTGGAGATAATGCCACCTATCTCGTGAAAGGGACAGGGACTGTGACCCTCCATCTATCTTAAGGTCAAGTCCTTCGCTTGCAAGATGTACTATATGTACTTGATTTGAAGAAGAACCTTGTGTCTATTTCGGCCATGGATGACAAAGGTTTCAGGGTGGCATTCGTTGATGGAAAGGCACGCATCTGGAAGAAGAGTTTCAAGGAAGCTCTCACGATTGGGTTTAGAGTTGATACACTCTACCAGGTTGGAGGAAGTCCACTGGGAGCTATGACATGTGATACTATTCGTCAAACTAAACTATGGCACCAGAGGTTTGAACACCTTCATTACAAAGCCCTTCCCGAAGCAAGGAAGGTGGTGACAGGGATGCCTGAATTCAAAAATGATCATGAAGGTGTATGTCAGGGTTGTGTCGAAGGAAAGCATACAAGGGGACCTTTCCCCTCAAGTGTCACAAAGACATCTCTGATGTCTTGCAATTGATACATTCTGATTTGTCTGGTATGCTGCTTGTGACATCTTTGGGAGGATGTTCTTATTATATGACGTTTATAGATGACTTCTCTCGCAAGACCTAGATATACTTCTTGAAGAAGAAGGATGAATCATTCATGTGGTTCCGTACTTTCAAAGCCCTGGTGGAAAATCAAACAGGGAAGAAGATCAAGATTTTGAGGACCGATAATGGCACTGAATATGAGACGAACGAGTTCAATAACTTTTGCAGAGAAGCTGACATTAAGAGGGAGACCACAACCGTGTATACTCCTGAGAAAAATGGTGTTGCTGAAAGAAAGAACAGGACCATTGTGTAAGCTGCCCGTGCCATGCTATGTGATCAAGGTCTTCCGAAGTTTCTATGGGGAGAAGCTGCGAACACTGGTGTGTACATACAAAATCGATGCCCATATTCTGCTCTGGACTCCAAAACTCCCGAAGAGGTTTTCTCTGGTAAGAAACCTGATGTTTCTCATTTTAGAGTTTTTGGTTGTCTCGTTTATTTTCATGTGCCGAAGGAGAAGAGAAGCAAGCTGGATGCTTCTAGGAAGAAGGGAATGTTTGTGGGCTATAGTGAAACTTCGAAGGCTTATAGAGTCTATGTGCATGGTCAAAGAGAAGTGGAGATTTTCCACAATGTTGATGAAGATGCTTCCCTCAGGAAAGTAATAAATCTTCCAAGCTCTGAGGAAGATCATGATGTAAGATTTGGGAATCAGGAAGAACCGAAGGATGAGATGATGCCCGATGTTGAAGGACTGATGGACCCCATTGATCCACCTCCTTCAATGAAGAGAAGACCCGCATGGCTCCAAGATACTCTCGAAGACGCCGAGAAACATATGGCCCCAAGGGGGACCTTCCGTGAAAGCAAGAAGCCAAATAGATACCAAGGGTATCTAGCAGCCATGAGTACAATTGTACAATCTAAGCCTGGATCTTTTGAAGAAGCCGTACAGCATCAAGTCTGGAAGGATGCTATGCACAAAGAGTACGAGTCCATTATGAAGAATGATGTCTGGGATGTGGTTCCGAGACCGGAGGACAAAGCTGTTGTCATCTCGAAATGGCTCTATAAGAGCAAGCATGGATCTGATGGTAGTGTTGAAAAATTCAAGGCAAGATTCGTTGCCCGTGGCTTCTCTCAAAAGGAAGGTGTAGACTATGATGATATATTTTCACCTGTTGCCCAATATACAACCATCCGATCTATTATTGCCCTTGTTGCTATGCAAGGATGGAATCTTCATCAGATGGATGTGCAGACTGCCTTTCTGCATGGTTCGATAAAGGAAGAGGTGTATGTGGAGCAACCTCTGGGGTTCGAAGTCCAGGATAGAGACTCTCATGTATGCAGGTTGAAGAAAGCCCTCTATGGGTTGAAGCAAGCCCCCAGGGCTTGGTACGAGAGGATAGATAGCTACTTGATGAAGCTGGGCTTCACTCAAAGTAATGCTGATCCGAACCTTTACTTCAAGGTTGATAGAGAAAAGCCTCTCATTCTGGTTCTTTATGTGGAAGATCTCTTCCTGACAGGTGTTGACCCTCTCATTCATCAGTGTAAGAGGGAGTTCGCTTCTGAGTTTGAGATGAAGGACCTAGGATTGATGCATTACTTCCTAGGCCTGGAGGTATGGTAGAGACCTGGCAAGATTTTCCTCTCTCAAGGAAAATGCATTGTGAAGCTGCTGGAAAGATTTGGAATGGTGGACTGTAAGTCCGTGTCGACATCGATGGAGCTCAACTTTAAGAAGTTGATTGGAAACGCCCATGCTAGCAAATCCTACTGAGTATCGTCAACTCGTAGGGGCCCTGATGTTCTTAGTGAACACCCGTCCGGATGTATGTTTTGCAATGAACACTTTGAGTCAACACATGGTTGATCCTCATCACATTCACTGGGTTGGTGCTAAGAATCTGTTGAGATATCTTCGGGGCACGATAAACCATTGGTTGAGATACACTGTCGGGAGTTTGAGACTCCATGGATATACGGATGCCGATTGGGCTAGCAATGTGGTGGATCGCAAGAGCACATCTGGATGCTGCTTCACACTTGGGTCTGCTTTGATATCTTGGATGAGCAGGAAGCAGAAGTCGGTGGCTTTGAGCATCGATGAGGCCAAATACATTGCAGCGAGTATGGTCTGTTGTGAAGCCATTTGGTTGCGAAATCTCTTCAGTGAGTTGTTCGGGCATGTGCTAGATACCACTGTTATCCTTTGTGATAACCAGAGTGGGATTCGTTTGTCAGAGAATCTCGTGTTCCATGATTGATCCAAGCATATTGATATTAGGTACCACTTTATCCGGGATATGGTATAGCGAGGCGCCGTAAGGCTCGAACATATAGGAACTGATGAGCAGGTCGTGGATATTCTCACAAAGCTCCTAGGGAAGGTCAAGTTCCTAACCTTCCGTGAGAATCTTGGAATCGTGGAACGACCCTATTCTGAGGGTCTTGTTGGACGATGAGCTCTGGGAGCTCGAAGGGGCTTTGGGGATAGCTTCTTAGAGCTATAAGCAACCACAGGGCTAGGCTTGCCGAACCTTGTTGGTGCGCTTTTGCTCCACCATTATGATATTGAGTTGGTTCACCTCTCTTTGATCTGTGCCCTGTATGCATTCTACCCTTGGAGTCTCGGACTCATGGGAAGTACCTCTCATCTAGGCCAATGAGGTGGGAAAAGCTAGAGACAAGTAGCAAGACTGATGGACGCATCGAAGATTGCCGTATTCTCTATGTCTAGGATGGCACGTGTCCAACCACTTGATCTGGGATCAAGTCTAGTGAGGTTTCAGACCTCCAATTGACTTCGGGTCAGTTAAACCAACTTCGGGTTGGTATGTGACTCCTTTGAGTCCTATAGGGGTTTCGGACCTTCGAGCTGATTTTGTCAGACGGGAGTGATGTCTTTGTGACTCACCTTTTGTTTTGAAATAAAGAAGCCAACAAAGCAAGTTATGGCGAGATGACGCACGATGTTTGGATGGCACAGGTGGATGGAGTTCTCCCTAGTTGAGAGGGAGTGTTAATTTTGGGCAACTAGGTCCAAACTCCATGTTGTGATGCTCAAATGACGATGCCAATATTTTTATTGGATTCCTTTTTCGGAGAGGTGCAAGATTGCTCTAAAGATCATCTTGATCTGATGAGTATAACATTTATTTTGAATTAATTCCACTTATGTGCAAGGTCGGCCAGAATTGTAATGTAGGCTTGGAGCCCCAACAGATGTCTCACACACCCTCACAGATGGATATATATTGGTCAACGTTGGAGGTCATTTTCACCATCGTTTATCACACATTTCTCTCTTGCATCTGATTGGTTCGATGTCACATTTGGAGGCTTCTCTTCACTCACACGTGGGAAAACAACAGCTAGGGTTTCGGATCTGTTCTAGGGTTTTCAATGCAACTTTGACCAGCGTTGACTTTGGTCAACGCTTGGTCAACTTGACCTCAAACTCTCCCAAAACTTCGATCTTTGCAGTCCGCATTTTTTGGCACAAAAATCGAAGTCAAACATTGACCTATAGCCTTGCTTCGTTGACTTTCTGTTGCTGCTATTCTGTGTTGACTGTTGACTAGACCACGTTGACTTTTGTTGACTTTGGCTTGACTGTTGTAGAGTTGTCTTGAGGGTTGTGTGACACATTTTGGTTCGCTGACCGTGAGGAGACTTTGCTGGTTGAAGCATCTTGTTCACTGCTGTAATGCACCACAACGCATATTTTCCTGATTAAGTTAAGTGTATTTTTGGCTTGTCTTCCGTCGATCTATTGGTATGTTCTATTAACATCTTACTTTCATGTTTATGTGATTTCTATTTGATATCAGGTTTAAAGTAAAGTTGCATCAAGCATAGAACATCTACGAAAATTTACACCTCCCCGAATTTGAAAAATTCAGTGATCCCAACCCAGAGATGGCAACTAGTTCTACCATTGACAAACCCAAGATGACCAAAAGTGAAAGGCGTTTGGTTAGTGTATTCGCTCCTTTGAAATTGAGTGATGATCCCAAGCCATTACTTGAGAAATACAACCGATGGTTACCCAAGTTCAAAGGAGATGCTACCACAAGTGCTCGTGACTTTGTTGAGGAATTCTATTGGCACATGTCCCCTAGGATGATTTTTGATGAATATAGGATCATGATGCTCTTTGCTTTATCACTCGAGGGACAAGCTAGAGAATGGTACCTTTGTATCCCCCCAGGATGTATTGAAGATTCTAATGAATTTGAGGACCTCTTCATGAAGAGATGGTCTTGCAATGCCCAAGGGACCTTCAAGATTGAGAAGTTTGATCAAATAACAAGGGGAAGGGAAGACATCCGAGAATTCATTCAAAAGTTTGATAGGGTTGTCCGGGATATCCCTGATCACCTAAAACTCTCCGATGCCAACATCCTTGACAAATTTTTCAAAGCCATAGGGGGCCACTTAACATATGCCTTAAGGGATAAGAAACCCTCCACATTAGCTGAAGCTAAGGAAATGGCAATGCAAGTTGAGGAAAACCTATGTATCTCAGGAATGGATGCCATTGACCTCCCTAAAACCAAAACTGAGGCCAAGAAGGAAAAATATAAAGATCAACATGAAGAAACCCTTTTGGCTATCCTTAAGAAGATGGAAAAGCTTAGTGAAGAGGTCCACTCATGTGATAGGATAGTTATGAACAAAATCACCGCATTGGATAAGGCCCAAAAGGCTAGCTAAATTCCAAAGGGAAAACCTTTTCCTAAAAATCAAAGTGAAGAAGATAAGCCAAGCTCATCTCAAGTCCTAAACACTTTGGCTCCAACCAATGCAGTGGAGCAAGACTCATTTTCCGAGGATGAGCAAAGTGAGAGTGATGAGAGTGATGATGATGATACAAACGAGCAGGCTAATCTTGTAGAGTCTGATGTATTCAACATTTAGCTGGGAGGTTCATACACTCAACCTCCTGTTAGCGAGGTCAAAACCAAAGAAGAGAAAGAGGAACCTATTCTTAATGTTGGTGCTAGTAATGGAAGAATTAAAGGGGTGCAATATTCACGAAAGGATAATAATAAGGACCCCGCAACCTCCAAGGAACCTAACAAATATGACCCTCTTCCCAAGCAAGCCTCGCTTAAGGATGTCCCTTCTAAAGATCCTCCTAAAGAGAAAGCCCTTTAGAAGGATCCTCCTAAAAAGGATTCCCAAACTAAAGTCGAGCCTAAAAAGGGTTCCCAAATGGGAGGAAATACCAAGAAGAAAGAAAAGGGCAAGCAGGCAGGAAGATGACTTGGAAGTTGCTATAGGGAAGATGACTGTATCTGTTCCTCTAAAGGAGATTGCAAAACTTCCTAAATAACAACAACAAATTAAGAAGTCCCTGGGTTTTGAAGAGGAAGGATTACTTGAAGACTTGCAAAACATTCATATTCCCGATTGTAACCCTGGACATGAACCTTTTATGCCTTCTTTGGCCGTCAATGACCTTTATCTACATAATTGTATGCTTGAATCAGGGGCTTCCGCAAATATCACGCCCTTAAAAGTTATGAAGCAATTGGGTTTCAACATCACTCGACCATATAAGAAGGTATGTGGTTTTAACTCCAAGCCCATGGAGGTGGAAGGTCTTATAAAGGACCTTAAGGTTTCTTTGGCTAGGAACCCCAACATATCCCTTCCAGTGGATGTTGTTGTCATTGATATTCCTAATGTGCGGGGAATGCTATTGTCTAGGAAATGGGGGGCTACCGTTGGGGGTCATGTTCAAATAGGGGGCTACTTTTTAGGGTACCCACCTACCTCTCTCATGTGATTTAGCCTGGACCATATTATGAAGCACATGACGTTGGGAAGCCTTCTCGTATTCTTCCTTCACAAGAGGTCCGTATCCTCAAAAGACCAAATCACAAACCAAGCAAAAGGTGGAAGCCTAAAAAATAATATAAGGGAGGGGACTTGGTCTTAGTGGACAAAGATTTGATGCCCGTCAAAATTCATGGAAAAGTTGGGGATGACTATTATTACATTGCTAAACTCAACGACGAACTATGGCCACAACCGGTCAAGTTAAGTCGTATCGGCCCTTTCCTTGATACTTGACATTGTACTATATGCATGTTAGAGTAGGATGCATCACATGATGATTTTGCATTAGAATTAATGTCATATGATGTTTCTCATGATAGATTAACTGCATTTAGATTAAAACTTTCATATTTTATTACTTGTTGATTTTACGGCCTAACATTAAGCATGGGTGATCATATGACATTGTGAAAAACATGCTGCTCCGTGGGTTTAGTCGTTGATATGTGCAAGTAACAGGTTTGCGGTGACCAAGAGATTGTTGGAGTTCTCGTGACCTCCCGTTCGAGTAGCTTCGCCCACTTCTTTGAGAGATCACGTCCTAGTTGGAGCCAAATGTCACCCACCACTTTGTGGGTGATATCCCTAGGAGAAATTTTTTCGCCAAGATGATCCTCAGCCGGCAGCCAACAACCCCTTACAGCCACCAACTAGCTCGTTGTGCCATTTTTCCGCCACCTGAGCCAACCATGTGGTCCCTCACCCATCTGTCATGATCATATGTTTGAAGGTGGGACTCTTGAACCTGAAGGTATGTCTTGTCATTTGGTAATTGAGTATTGAGTTTGTTTATCATGGACACTTTTGGGCATGGATTAATGGGGGGATTCGGCGGAAAGAGTGGGCTTAGTCCGTGCTTATGTCCACTAGACCCCTTTGGATGTTACACTTGGATCCTAGTCCCGTGGGATCTCCTTTACTGACCATTTGGTTTTAGGGTGGTACTACTTGGGAAACCCCAATTTTGGTTGCGTGGTCCCGCTCCCTCATCCACATATATCACTTCCCTTCCATTTTTTATAACCCCATTCATCATCTTTCCCTCCCGGGTCCACATAGGGTTAGCCTCCCCTTTCCATTTCCCCCACCTTGGGTCAAGCTTGGAACAATGCCTCGGAGGTTGAAGCAGCTGAAAATGAAATGTAAAACCATAAATGGCCACATTCAACAGGAAGATGTACCACAAGATGCAAAAGATGGCCGGGACAAACATATTTAGCATGTGGGTAAAAGCCAATGCATGAGCTCTACCCCATACCCATGGCCATCACCTAGTTCCACAGGCCCTAGATGAGCCTCCTTTATCATTCAAGAGCCCATGATTACCCCAACCCCTGATGGGCAATGAACTACTCTACCTTAAAAGGGTATCCACTGCTATATCTTACACATCATGCTCTTATCCTTTGAGCCTTGAGCAATTAATCAAAGAAAAATCATAAAAGGAAAAAAGGATATAAAGAAGGGTGGAAAAATCAAGGCCAGGGCGCCTCATGTACCGCGATTTCTCCCTCCTATACATTATATACCTAGGTGTGGGCTTCCCTTCTTCCAGCTACCCTTGTACTCTGATATGTGGCCTAGGATTGCCCCTTTCATTTCGTATTCCATTCACCTCTTTATCACATGCCACCACCATTTGAGTGATGTACCTTGGACATACTATCCCCTCTAAAGGTAGAAATCACCTAATAAGGTACTTGGTTAACCCCCTTTGGAGCTTGGAGATATTAGCACATGCCAAAGCCCACTCTGGAAGGGCATGCCATTCTGAAGTGTCCACTTGTTGTCCATGGTTTGTAAGCTCTTTTACCTGATTACTTTAGTAACTTGTTGTGCTGGAAGTCTAGGGGACTCATTAAATCTTATGCAGGATTGCAGATGGTGTCCATTCTGAGTTTGGTCTCTCTATACAAGGTCCAAACTCTACAAAGGGCTACATTGGCACATGTAGGGTGTGTGTAGAGAGCCATGGGCCTCCATCGCAGTAGAAAGTACTCCATGGATCCTAGAGATTGTCAGAGATTGTTCAAGATTCACCTATTGGACGGGGAAGATGCATTTGGTTCATCATGCCCAACCGACCCCACAATTCCACCATGCATTTGGCAAATGGCCCAGGACTTGTATGCTGATGTGGCATCACTTATATTATCATATGAGCCCTTATAGATAGTCTACAAACATCTTCGATCTACTTTGATACCCATGAGGTTATTTGTGTGCCCCCACACCCACTGGGAGCACTACAGGTTTATTGTTTGGAGAACAAGGGGCCACCCGCTTGTCCATCACTTTTGAGAGTCCTATTCATTAGTGTGGCATTTATGGACTTCATCAGGCCTCCTGGAGGGCCCAACGACATGTATTATTCATCATTTGACCTCTTGAGAGGCTTATTATTTTGTTTTGAGCTAGTTTGGTGGGTTTGTCACCAAAAGTTAGTTATTTTTTCACTTTATTTTATCTTAGGGGCTAATGTAGGCCTAATTACGTAATTCAAACTCCTAAGAAATTTATAAATAAGAGTGATGTGAATTCATTTTGAATCATCACTTGGATTGGATCATTCTCTCTCTTGAGATTTTTGCTATTCCTTCTTGGTGGACAAAATTGGAGCATGGATGAATTTTGATGTTTGGATTATATTTTCTTATCTTGGAGTTTCTTGATTGACAAATGTATTGATGGTTGGATATATTCTCTTACATGTAAGTACGAACCTAATGCTATTTTCTTTTACTTTGTCACATGCATTGATAATGGGATTTTCACTATTTTAGGGCTAATTGTTGCATGCATTTACTGCTGAATTGTGAAATTATGTTTCTATATAACATATCTCTATGTATGGGCCATGCATATTGAGCGAATTTTCCTAGAGATCGAATTCATCTTGATAAGGCATCTTTATTTGCAAACGAAGTATAAATGCTTTAAGGTCACTCTCCTTTTGCCCTAATGCCAATTTAAGTTGTCCTTAGAGCCTCCTTAAGCTAGAAACGAAATCCATTCTCATTATTCTTCTCGACTCCAATATCCCCAAAGGAATTAGGCATTGGTCCACCATAAGGTGATCACCCTAAAAACCATTTTTCTTCACATTTTCCTCCTCTCTAGGTCTAGCCACACTGGGCCACCTAGGGCATCATTTCTCGACAAAGTACCCATAGAAAAAGTTCGATCTCCTGGCCTCTCATGCGCTGGTTTGTTCTCAAGATCCCCTCCAAATTTGAAGAAATTCCGACAGTGGGATTCTGGAGATATCCCAAGCCCTAGCCCTGAGACCAAACATTGCCCTGGGTTTCCCTAGGCTAGTACCTCATAGGATCATTTTGGCACTTGTTATTGCCTCTCCTTGCCGCCTACACCTACCTACAAGTCAGCGGAAAAAGCTTTCAACCCCACAAGGTGTGGTTGGTGGCAAGGATCTCAGAGAAGGGTCTGTTAGACTGATCTTGACTCTCTTCGCTTTAGCTCTCTCCTAGGTCAGCTAAGGGGGGTGGTCCCTAAAGAAAAACTAAGTTAAAAATTTGAGTTGCTAGCAGAATATTAAAGTGAAATTGGATTACTTTTAAAGATTTATGAGCAAATATGATGTGAGCAACTTGAAATAATAATGACAATCATTATCATGATAAAACCACAAAACAGTGCCTAATACAAAATTTGCTCAACAATTGAAAGATATATATATATATATATATATATATATATATATATATATATATATTTGCTCAAGAAGTAAAATGTAATGCTCTTAAAAATTGAAAGCAAAGTAGCCTTGCAATGCAAACAAAAGATTGTTAGCACAAGATATTGCAAGATACAGAAAATGCCTTTGAGATAATCAAATTTAAGAATCAAAACATTGAAACATATCTTGCCAAAACTCCATAATTAGTAATTAGCTTGGAAAATGTGAAGAAGGAAATGCTAAATGCCAAATGTGAAATTAGACTTGAAACATTAAAAAAAAACACATGTTAAGAGAATTACAATACTTGCTTTTGGAATAAACTTTGCATATGGAAACTCAAGACCATCAAGAGACAAGTAAAGTAAATATGATGGATAGTGCTCTTGTTTAATTTTATTATTAGTTACCTCTACAACAAGATTGCAAATGAACTCTTCAATTCTCAGACCTCACTCTCGCCCAAAGATATGGATTCCACGGTAATGAGTCAATAGAGGAGTAGAGGGTCCTTAAGATGTCTATACAACCAACTTAAGTTGGAGGTTGATTTTAGAGATGCAAATTAGTACTAAAATCCCTGCTTTAGTGAATGATATTGCTTCCAAAGAAAATTATTGATATCAACGCTTAAAAATAAGAGATAATGCTCATGTAAATGGTACCAATATCTTAAATGGAAAGTGAAAGTGAAAATTATCTCAATTTAGCTTCACAAGTTCCAAATAGATTGCTTGCAAGTAAATGAAATAGATATCAAATTGTTTCAAATGAAGTGACATAAGAATGTTTTAAGAGACATCAACAATAATCAAAATGCCACATAAACATGAGTTGACAATAAGATGATGAAACAATGTATTCAAGGGACATGTGAAACCAATTAGATGGATAAATAAACTAGTCTAGGCTTGCCAAATAAATGTAAAGTACCTGTTTGCTCAAAAGAAATATTGCATGTGTTGTAGTAGATAGCACAATACAAGTTTTCAAGAAATGGAAATGGCAAACCAAGCTAAATTTACACAAAATGAAAGTAGATATGAGTATTATGTTAAAAGACTAATAATGCATGAATGAGATTAGAAAAAGAGAATTAGAGAAACTAAACTAAAGAGATTAGTCCACCCACAAGTAAAGGTCATCCCTCTAAATGAGGGGGCTGGATACCATGGGAGAAACTCTCAAGGTCCCTCAAGAAAAAATAGTTTTTTTAATAGAGTAATTTTACAATGAAGAAAGCCTTCCTTCTAGAGAGACAAGGCTTCTAATGGTGAAAAATAAAACCTCTTGTAGGGGAAACAATGAAATTTTTTTGCCAATACTTTCAGAATGAATTACAAGAGGAGAATCTCCCAAAGAGAGTCTCAAAATTCTGCCAACAAGGGAGATAAGAAGACTTGTTCAAGACACTATTATGGCAGAATTTTATGGCAGCGTGTTGCACAAGAAGGAAAAAAATGCCTCTTCCCATGAATTCCACAGCCTAGGATAAAAGGAAGGGCTGCTTTTTGTAGCTCATGGCCAGCTAAGAAGAGGAAGCTCTAAGAGGTCATGGTCTGTCCAAAAAAGGCTCCAAATCAACGCTTAAAGGTTTGCGATAAAAGGCTAGGAGATTTATAGCATGCCTTCCTTAAGCCTGCCAAAACAAAATGTGAGAAAAACCCTTCAGCAAAGTCTGATATTTCTGCAAAACAACCCCAAAAATCAGCGATATACAGCCCTTATATCAGCGCTTAAACTTCTGCAAAATATCACCCAAGTGAGTGAGAAATAGTGAGAGAGAACCTGCAAAATTATTCACAAATAGTATACAACGCTTTTATCAAGGTTTTAAAGTATAAATCCTATCCTTGAATAATAAACCATATGCTCTATGCTAGCTGATTTATACCAATTAGAGCTCAAAATAGGTTTGGAAAAAATAGTTTTGAAGTAGGTTGTTATTATTGGAAATACTAAGGAGGCGGGGGGGGGGGGGGGCGCGGTGAATCAGTATTTCTTATCAATAAGCACTTTTTAAATCTTTTCATAGCATTAGTTAATCCTCAATTATTCTTGATGTTTATCCAGTAACAACAGTAAACAATAGAACACAATAGGAACACGAATTTTAGGTGGAAAACCCCCTCCATGTCAAAAACCACCGAACGTTTTTCTAATAAATTCTTTAATCTTTAGCCCCAACTGAAATGAAAGGTACAACTTCCTAGAATTCTAGAAGAGCATTCTTCTCTAGCTCCCACTGGAAGGATGTCCCAACGCCCTGGTTTCTTCAGTAGTCAACTAAATGGATGCCGTGACATCCTAGACCAACCTACCACCCTGAAGTGTTCACAGGCTCCAACCTGTAGGTGACTTCATGCACCAACCTAGCACCTCCCCGCCACCCTATAATGATCAGAAATAAGACAATAGTGTGGACTCCCGTACTAGGGACAATGATCCACGATACAATATGATTCACAACGGTTTTCTTGAACTAGACCAATCACCCAATCACACTATGACCTGCAACCCACCCATAACATTATCCAACAATGACACTTATACCTCCCAACAATGCCTCTCCAACTCTAGGCAGATTGACTCTTTTACAATAATGACTCTTTTACAATTTTACAATGATGATTTTGACAATAATGGCTTTTGAGACGACTTGATACTTGACTTGACACTGCTTCTTTGAACACTAGCAGTTGCTGAGGTATTGTTGTGCTTGCTTCAAGTAATGGTGCTTTGGCATTGCATTGCCCTTCTAGTATGTGTCTGAGTTGTCCTATTGTGTCCTCCTTCCCTTGACTATTGATGTGTTGTCCTTATTGCAGTGATCCTTGAATGCATATTTTTTCTTGCCTTCTAGAAGCTCGATATTGAATCTGCTATATCTGTGTAATTTCAGATCTCCAAGGTCTGAAATTTCGTCTTGTGGTAGCCCTCTGAGTCCTCTTTCCAACCCTGTAGGTCTGATCAACATTGGATGCTTCAAGAAATAGTTATGCCCAATCTCCTATGATGACCTGATTACAAACTGGTTCAGTAGAGCGAACTTGTACGAAGTGCCACGTGTCATGTATGAAAGACCCATTTGGGCATGTTACATGTTGTAGAATTTATTTGAGTTAGAGTCGAGTCAAGTCAAAGAACCCTCCATGCCCAAGTCACAATGCAAAGATCAAATCTGCCTACACACATGGACAAGTTGGCCTAAAAGAAGCGATTCGACCCTATGAGAAGCCTATATAAAGGAGACTTGACCTCACTTGAAGACACATTCTCACTCACTCAAGTTCGATCACAAAGACAAGTAGAAGTGCGAAGAAGAGGAAAATGAAGGAAGGAGAAAATTTGAGTTGTTTTGGATATGTTTTGGGCTATTTCTCTCCATGCGTGCGAATGAATTAAGGCACATATTGTTGTAGTAAAGACGAGTTGCAGAAGTGAAGATAGG
Organism: Pinus albicaulis; assembly: GCA_034641835.2. Classification (NCBI taxonomy): domain Eukaryota; kingdom Viridiplantae; phylum Streptophyta; class Pinopsida; order Pinales; family Pinaceae; genus Pinus; species Pinus albicaulis. The sequence goes on from CM076581.1 coordinate 1,490,955,233, forward strand.
TCATTAAGAAGAAGCTATTTTGGGATCTGAATTCTCTAGGAGAGAGAATCTATCCAAGAGATGTACAAAGGAGAAGGAATACACCATTGTTTCTCACACGTACAAAGGCTAGGGTTTCTGCAGAAGAATCTATTGGGCATGTCGAAGCTCCAAAAGAATTTGTTGGGCAGGTCAAAGTTGTAGAAGAATCTGCTGGGCAGGTCAAAGTTGCGGAAGAATCTGTAGGGTTGGTCGAAGTTGCAAAATAAGTTGCTAGACAAGTCGAGGTTGTAGAAGAAGCTGTTGGAAGTCAAATTTGCAAAAGTAGCTAGAAGCAAAGTGTGACTTGGTCTTGGAGGGTCTTGGTCAAGGGTCAAAGGTCTTGGAATTTGTCAATTGAAGGTCTATAAGAAGAGAGAATTTTGGTGGGTTTTCCTCTCAAGTTGGAGAGGTTTTGGCCCTGGCTGATTGCCTACATCTTGTGTCCTATTGTCTCATTGTTCTTTATGTTATGGTAGTTGTTTGATGATAGAGAACACTAATTATAATAAAGGAAAAAAGAAGTAAATCAAGGAAAGTAAAAATACATCACAAGCAACTATCATCAAAAGGGAAATCACCTAGACTTGTTGCCCCATAGATTTCTCAACACTCTCACCATCACACATTGGAATCTCGATCTCCTTAGAGGAACTCACATTTGCTTTCTTGTGAATTTTTGGGGATCTTTGGATGCATTTTGATATTTGGAGCTGATCTTGGATATTCTTTGGAGCTATTCTTTGGTCTAATGGATGGAAATCTTGCATGTTATCTTGTAGAGGAGATTTCCGTTTTGTTGGGGAGAAGGCGAGATTCTGAGCCAGAAGCTGGGCAGAGGATCTAGAGGAAAAGAGTATTAGATTCCCAGACAACAACTGGCGAGACAGTAAGAGGAGACATAGTTCCGAGCTTGAGGGACGCAGTAACTGCTTAGGTTGACGTAGTGACTACGCAGAGGGAGCAAATAGCAGCTTGATTTGTGAAGCGAACAAAGTTCCTTCCCAAGTTAAATACTCCAGAAAACTTGGAATACAAAGATATCCATTGAGGATACAAATATTATATTAAAAAGTGTGATGAATGAGATATGAGATAGATGATTTAATGTTACAAATGAGGCCTGCTTATATACCTACGCAGGTGCCTCTTCACGCAAGGTCATGTCTTATCAGACATGGCCTTTCAACCTAATTACTAATTAACTAATTAATCACTATTTACATTATTTTATTTATGACATTGCCTTCCCCTCAAAAAGCTTTGTCCTCAAAGCTTGTCGATGAAAGGCCTCGATTTCTTTTCTTGTTACGAACATCTTCTCGTCTCGGGGCAGTCATCCTTGTCGATACAAGTTGATATGATCCTCGAAGTGACAAACAATACTGTCGCACTGAGAATGGATCGGACCATCCTAAATCAATCCTCTGTGGAATCTTACTATGACTGGAAACTTGTGATGATTCGTTAGTATTCTTCAGAATATCAACTTGTTTCTGTTTTGAATACATAGCTTGGTTGGGTTGTCTGCTCCCGTGATTTGGATGTCGATAGGGAACTTTTTTGGTTTGACTTTGATTTTCTTTTGGCGAGGATGTTATTGAGTAGGTTACAGAACATTCACTTAGAATGTTCCTCATTCATCTGGCATCTAAGTTTGTTTCTTCTGCAACTTGCTTGTCGTCTTCTTTAGTTGAGACATTTACTGGATCAATGTTCGATTTTTCTTCAACTTGAACTTTTATATTTGAAGATTTCAATTGTTCATTTTCGACAAGTTGTTGCACCTTGTTTTCCAACGACTTCTTGTCTTTCTTCAACTTCTTAATTTGCGTTAGTAATTTATCATTGTGGTCCTTGAGGCGAGCAACTTCTTCATTCTTGTTAGTTGTGATTTTGGCAACTTCTCTTTGCAAATATTGTATTGCTTTTTTACCTTCTGTAAGAACTACTCTTGTGATATCTAATATGTCTTCCGGTGTTAGTGAGTTCGGCTTCACCATGAGATCTTGTAACGTTATGTTTTTCGTTTTGTAAGAAAATGTCAAAAACTTTTTTTTCGTATTAAGGATGAATGACCCTAGTGAGTCCATCCAAAGCGAACCTAGAATTATATCACTATCGTTACAAAATAAGGTTTTAACGGTAAATTGCGAGACAAGGGAATACTCCCCAATACTTAGGTGTAAATTCCCTATGTCGTATTGTTTTTCATTTGCGTGAAATGAATTTGTTTCAGTTATATTTGATTCGAGAATCACTAATTGGTTAGCACATTCAGTACTAACATAATTATTCTCTTGATTAAGATCGATAAATATGAGAACTTCCTTTTCCGCAAGTGACCCTTCGATTTTAATTAGCGCACGGACAAACATACTATAATTTTCAGGAAATCTTCCAGCCTTCAGTTCTGATTTAGACGTCATTTTTGCTTATAGATATGACTTCTTCAAATTCCTTTTTAATAATTTTTATTATTTTTGTCACTTTGGCCCCTTTTTTTTTACTAATTAAATTAATTAATTATATTAATTAATTTAATTATTTATATATACATATATTGTAATTTTAATATATATATATATATATGAATTAATTAATTTATTTTAACTATATAGTTTACTTTTAATCAGATGTTATAGGGTTTTTAAAAGGATCAACGTTGCTTGATGGGGTTTCTTGATTGGGTACGACGGTCAAGGAGGGTTGTGTGGGGCACGACGCTTGGAATGGCCACAAATGAAGATTTGACGTGTAGGAATGGAGGCTCGGGCAGTGGACTTTGTAGCAGAGTCAGGGCGGAGGGTGGTAGCTCAGTTGGAAGTAGCGGTGCTGGCGACATGGCTCTTTCCACGGACCCGCAGTCTTCAAGCTTCGGTGGCGTCGTGGAGAGAGGCGGCTCTGGCGGTCGTGTGAACCTTCAAGTCCACTGGCGGCTGGCAAATGCAGAGGTCGTGTGAGCTTCAAGCCTCTGGTTGTGGTTGCAGGTTAGCGTTTATCGATTCCATGGAGAGAGTGCGGCCTCTGGTTCGGCCTCAGGTCGACACAGTAAAACAGCAGCGAGGAGCACGTAGGATGAAGGGAGGGAAAAACTGTGTGGCAGGTAAACCGTAAAAAGACAGGGCTGTCGGGAAACGCAGATGGTCGACCTGGCTTGGTCAGCCTTGTTGTGGCGGTTGTCTGTCATGAACACGGTGTCAAACACGAATAATCAAACGTTGTAGATAGTGGATAAGGCGCCTATTGAGATGCTCGGGTGGCCCGTCAGGGATCGAGGATGTCAAGGACGGTTTTGGTTTTGGCCTCGGTGATAAGCCAACGGACGCAAGGTTGGATGGTGGGCGACGACGCAGGGCTTGCGGTAGGGGACGATGCGTGGAGGAAAGTGGCACGGTGGCATGGTGGTGGCGGTGGCAGACTATGCGTGGAAAATGAATTGCAACGTTGTCACTGTTGGGTTCATTCGTTGCGAAGGTGGTGGTCGTCGGTCGAGCTGCAGACCTTACGGCTCTTTATGTTAATTTATTTATTTATTTCTGATACCAAATGAAGCGAACAAAGTTCCTTCTCAAGTTAAATACTCTAGAAAACTTGGAATACAAAGATATCCATTGAGGATACAAATATTATATTAGAAAGTGTGATGAATGAGATATGAGATAGATGATTGAATGGTACAAATGAGGCCTGCTTATATACCTACGCAGGCGCCTCTTCACGAAAGGTCATGTCTTATCAGACATCGCCTTTCAACCTAATCACTAATTAACTAATTAATCACTATTTACATTATTTTATTTATGACAATTCGAGCTGAGGTCAGTGTCGGATCGCCTGTGGAGTGAGAAATTTTCTCACTAGTTTTTATTGCCAATTATTTATCTCTTTTGGATTTCTAGATCAAACATCCATAGAATGTACTCAGATTTCACTACTGCATAATATCAAAACCATTAGCTGCTGCGCTGGTTTTCCCGAGTTGGGTTTTTCTGGGGACTTAGTCCAAAAATAACAGTGTCATATTGTGTGTGTGCATCTAGTTCTTCCAGCGTTTTTATTTCTTCCGTAGTATTTGTTTTGTGAAGGTTACAGTGTATTTGTTTCGATATTTGCTGTAGCACACAACAAATAATTTGTTTAATTTATTTAACAAATAGAATAAATAATATCAATTGCTGTAATAGGATTCGGGTAACCGAATTTTCACATGGTATCAGAGCGTAGATAGTAAGCCAGAGAGCTCAGTAGCAGAAGGAAAGAGGAATTTCGTAGCTCTGCGTAAGAAAAAGTTTGAAACCCTCAGAGGCAATGCAGTCCTTTGGCCAGGAGGGTCAGTATCTTGAGGAAAATTCGATTTCTCTGAGAGAGCGACAGAGAAGTCAAATTTCTCTAGTTTGAGGAGTACCAGAGGCAGAGGGAGCAACCATTATTTTCCTTACAGAACAGATCTCCATCTGGATGCAGTATTTTGCTGCAGTTGTTAGTGCAAAATAGCGTCAGGAGGAAGAAAGAGCACACACTAAGGGAAATTTTCCTCAGGGGACTTCTAGTTTCAGAAGTTCAATTTTCTCTTGCAGATCAGCAGTCGTTATGAGTAGATTTACTCACTCCAGCAGGGAGTGTGTAGAGCCTAGCAACAACTTAGCAAAAGAGAAGAGGAGGATTTTGACTTATTTGTTGAGATGGCATTAGCCGGGCAATGAGATCAGGATAGGTTGGACGGAACATCCAACTATGTGATCTAGAAGGCAAGGATTTCCTTCCTTCTGGATGAATACGATCTCAAGGCATACATCGATAACGTGGTGGCTGCCCCCACGGATCCAGATCAATTGAAAGAATATAAGAAGGAGATGGCGAAGGCGAAGAGATTGATTCTCGATGGGGTTCGAGATCATGTAGTATCACATATAGCTAGCAAGGACACTTCCAAGCAGATATGGGAAGCTCTCGCCACGCTATACCAGAGATCTTTCGAGCAACGGAAGATGTATTTGGAAGAGAAGTTGAGATGCATCCGAATGCAGAAAGGGGAAGGCATAGACCCTTTCCTCACTAGGATTCAAGAGGTCCGAGATCAGATGTCCACTGTTGGGGCAACACCTCAAGTCTCAAAACTTGTGAGATTGGCTCTCAAAAGTGTTTTCGAGGACTGAAAGGTCTTTGTCCAAAGTATTTTAGGTAGAGACAAGTTGCCAGAGTGGGACAGGATGTGGGCTGACTTGCAGCAGGAGGAGATGAGGCGAGTTATTTTGAAAAGCTCCATCAGTGGACCAAAAGCGGTGAAGGAAGAGGAGAATGTGCTCCTCGCATCAAAGGGGAAACACGAGCAATGTAGGAAGAATAAGGACCTGTCGAAGGTCAAGTGCTTCAGGTGTGGCGAGCTAGGCCACTACAACACTCAGTGTTCTCTTAGGAAGAAGGAAAAGGAGGAGAAGTAGGACTAGCATGCTGCTTCAACGGATATCGATAGGCTGCCCTCCAGGCTAGAGGAAGACTTTTCCATGATAGCAGACATCCTTCTAGGAGTGAGGTGAGGTGACTTGGTTTTTTAGCCCTAGAGTGTTACAGATGGGAAAGATTCTTGAGGAGGTCCTCATCATGAATCAGTACCTTGCTACGGGAGGCCACAATACGCAGTAGCAGGATGGACCTGTGGCAGTTGGTGCAATTAGATGCCAAAGTGACAAATGCAGTAGCTAGTAGTGGTCAGATACTAGGCAGCGCAGTGAAAAGTTGGCAATAGTGCAGTTGTCACAGTGTAAAGTCACCAACATCGCAGAGGCTTCAGTGGCAGCACAGAGACTAGTAGCAGTCAGGACTCGGGTAAGGGATGCATCAGACTGAACACAGATGGCTCAGTATCTTGGATAGTTCTCAGTTGCAGATGTTGCAGTTGCAACAACATCAGATGAGAGCGAGTTACAGATGTTGTAGTAGCATCAACAACAAAGTCGCAGTGCAGATGCAGTGTTGGTCGCAGTTCAGCAGGGGAAACAGTAGCACAGATACAACACATATCAGAGTTGCGCAGTAGTTGGTGGGCAGCAATCGCTAGACATCAACAACGTGACAAGAGATGGTGCAGAGACAATGTATTGTGGCAGCAATTGCAGTACTAGAACACTTTCCTCGCTAAGAGGGAGTGTTAATTTTTGTAGCATCGGATGTGTTGTAGCCACAAGATTTGGCAAAGAGGTTAGAATACATGTATTCTTTAATACCCAGAAATTGTTTATGGAAATTCCACTTATTGACGACTTAATAAAATTAATTAGTCAGTTTTTAATATTTCCTAAGTCTAAACTTAGGAAATATGATTAATTAAAAAGAATTAATTAAGTCACGGTGAGAATGTTCTAGAAAAGTGCATGGATCAATTTCTAGTTAATCCTAACCATCGATTAAGATTTAATCGTGGTCGTTGAAGTCTCAAAGGGGGATTATAAGAAGTCGATGGAGCTTGGAGAAGACATACCAAATAAGTTGAGCATTTGTTTTTCTTGAGAAATTGATCTCCAAAGTAGCAACTGTGTGTTGCTGGAGGTGACTCAGTGAGGTCGAAGAAGTGAGAGAGGGGCAGAGATAGTGAGGCCGTCGAAAGCTTTTCCAGATCTGGTGGGTACATTGCAGAGAGGCAGTGATTGCCATTGTGAGGTGGCGCATAGCCCTCTAGAGGAGATTTCCATTTTGCTGGGGAGAAGGCGAGATTCTAAGCCAGAAGCTGGGCAAATGGTTCAAAGGCAAAAGGTATCAGTTTCCTAGACAATAGCTGGTGAGACAGTAAGAGGAGACGCAGTTCCGAGTTTGAGGGACACAGTAACTGCGTAGGTTGACGTAGTGATTGCGCAGAGGGAGCAAGGAGAAACTCAATTCAAGCTGAGGTCAGTGTTGGATCACCTGTGGAGTGAGAAATTTTCTCACTAGTTTTTATTGCCATTTATTTCTCTGTTTTGGATTTCTAGATCAAGCATCCATAGATTGCATTCAGATTTCATTATTGTACAATATCGAAACCCTTAGCTATTGCACCGATTTTCCTGAGCTAGGTTTAAACCTAGTTGTTGTAGAGGTAAATCCCCTCTGCAGACAGAGGCGATCCCTACTAGCCTAGATCGGGTCTAGCAACAATCGTATCACGCTAAGGTGCAAGTTCCTAATTGCAATAAACCAAATGGCGAAGAAGGCTTACCTTGAATCCAATGCTGTTGTTTGTAGAGAAGATGGCGCTCCCGTTTCCTTGCTCCAGCAGATCACAATCCTCTCGCTTGCCGCGATCGAACACCTGCACACACAAGAAACACGACAAACACAAGCGTAAAACCCAATATATGCAATTATGTATTAGTCAGAGAAGACACAACTCATGATCATAATGAACATTACAAGTGGAACCATAACCAATAGTCGCTTATCATTAATTCATACAAAGGAAAATACATCCCGTCTGACAAGAATCTTCCTTCGCCGGGTCGTCAATAAACACGCCTCAGTTACTTGGATGGATGGCTTCTCTTCACTGCCAATTCCCTTATGTTCATTTGGCTCATGAGAATTATTGCAATATTCTCTTGTGCTATGAAGGCTCTGAGACCTTCAACCATTCACCTCCTTCATCAATGGAAGATGGCTATATTTATAGAGGAGAGGAGAGGTTGGACCCTGCAGAGTGAAGGAGGCTTTATCCCTGGCAAAGTTCCCCACACAGCAAACAAGAGGCCATGAGGAAGGTCAAGAATGCACGAAACCATGCTCAGGACCATCCATTGTTGTTAGAATCAAACTCGTCTTTTTAAAAACTTTCCATGCGTATCGCGGGCTCAGTGTTAATTTTCCCCCATTGGCGCGAGTACATAACGGGCTACTAGCGCCAAGGAAAAAACAGGTGTTTTTAGGGGTTTGCTCAGGAAATGATCAACAGAAGAAATGTTGTCCTCATGGAAAGGGATGCAATGATGGTATTTGCAAGGCATGACACTGCTTATTGGTCACAAAAACGACCCTCCAATGGGCGAAATGGGGATTGCAGGACTGCGGGACAAATTACCGTGTACCGTATGCCCCTAAAGCATGAGGCCCGAAAGAGAGAGAGGGGTGAAATGCTTTACGAGAACGTGTCCAACTGAAAACACTGCCGTCGGAAAACCTGCGTAGAGAAGTACAACTGATATCTCAAATACATGATATATATGTGGTATGGGCACAGCCATCCATAACAAAGTATACAATAATCCAGATCCAAGGTATGGACGCAGCCATCCAGCGAGGATCGATAAATAGACTCAGGTATGGTCGCAGCCATCCAATGAATGAGTCATGCAACCAATCTAATAATTCACAAAACCGCAGCCTGGATTCTAACAGACAAAATCCAGGGTCTTGCGCTCCATCTCGACCCGAATAAAGTACAAGTTCAAGCATGCGAATAAGTGAGCTGAAGTCGAACATGCAAGAACATCGCCTGATTACCAGCCAATGATGAAAGCTGTTAACAGACGCGAGAGGTACCACCAATAATGACAATGGCCCTAAAGGTACTATAGGTACAATCTACGGCATGTGAATCAGTGAGCTGTCGTCGAACACCCGTAGAATCACTCGATCGGAGGCCAATGATGAAAACCTCACGTCGAACGCGAAGAACCTGCCATTAAGGCATGTAGGCTCCAAGGTACCAGAAGGGAGTCTCTAGATCAACTTCTCGGATAATGAGCTGAAGTCGACAGGAAGTGACCTTGATCGAAGGTGGGCCATAGTGTTTCCCACATCGTCGACGTGAGACAGAGGAACATAATGTCTTTGTGAATCAGGATCAGATGAGAATCAGAGGAAGGTTGAGACTTTTGCAGAGGTCAACTTCTCTTGAACATATGGTGGCACGACAGTGAGTTTGGCAGTATTTGACATCAAAAGATCAGAGGTCATGATGATGAAGCAAAGAGCAGATGAGAGGTCAAAAGGGATTACCCAAACCCACGGAGGCTAACAGACAATGAGGTGAGATGTCCCCAACCCGACATGAATGCAGACAAGTGCCATGTTCAAGAGGGACATACTGCTGACATGACAACGATTTTGGTTCCATTTTTCCCCACCATTTCTGGTGAGAAACTCTTTATTTTTACACAAGCTTGAAGAGGATACCATATGCTTGTCATATAAGTTCGTCCTTCGGACGAATCCATCCTAGTACATTTAACGAGCCCTAGGAAGGAGAAACTCGAATATCGTCATTACGACTGAATCCAATGTCATCAGGGTTTAACGAGTCTGACAAAGGAAGAACTCGGCGTATTTTCATGTTTAGAGAGTTTGAAAAGACAGCAAAAAAGTAAACTCCAACAGTCCCTTTTCGTAAATAGTTCCTCAGACCCAAAAAGGTAGAAAACTATGTCTGAGAAAACCTCCTAGTCATGATAGGCTAGGTATTCCTTTTTCGTAAGTAATCTATCCCAGCCCGAAAAAGGGGTAAACATATACTGGGTAGATGTCGTTTCGTGGCCACTTTAACGAGATCGAAACAACGAGGGACTCGGCAATCTTTTCATGTTTAGAGAGTCAGAAAAGAGCTGAAAGATGACTCCTCCTGGAGGAACAAGTGGTATAAAGGGTAGCAACTGGTTTCGGTGATGGTGGAACTACTCTGAACAAATAAAGGTCAAGAGGCTGGCTAACAAGACCACTCATCGCAGCGTTTCCTCAGGAATGGGTGAAACAACCAAGTGAAGGCATATGATCGGCCAAGCAGATAGTGACGATGAAGTGAGAAAACCAAGGTTCATCTGGTAAAGACAGGCTAATAAGATGGCAATCACAAGAGGTAAAATGGGAAAGGTTTCATTTTTACACAAGCTTGAAATCAGGAAACTCTGCTTGAAGTTGGTTTCATTTTTACACAAGCTTGAAACAGAAACAAACTATGCTTGAAAAAGTAAGCATGCCCCTTGCATGGTGACTCAATTCGAGGTACATGCCCCCCAAGCTTTAGTCCACGTGAAAGGCAGATGGAGTGAAGGTTCAAATCACGAGATCAAGAGAAAGACTCGACGGGGATTTTACGAGAACTTATCAAAGACTCGAACTGAACAGAAAAGTGTTTCATTGTTTTAACGAGGTTGACACATTAAAAGAACTATCCTCAGGACACCTTGTTTCATGGTTTAATGAGCTTGGCACAAGACAAGGAACTCTGCTCCGACAACCTTGTTTTATTTTTTAAGGAGCTTGACACAAGACAAGGAACTCTGCTCCAACGACCTTGTTTCATTTTTTAAGGAGCTTGACACAAGACAAGGAACTCTGCTCCGACCAGCTTGTTTCATTTTTTAAGGAGCTTGACACAAGAAAATGAACTGTGCTCCGACCAACCTCATCATAATGAACAAGAAGTCATGGCTTCCAAGATTTTCCCGTCCAATGGAAGGAAAACATCTTGGAAGTTTGGACCCAATGCCCCCAGCACACGATGCACGACGACACTACCACTGAGCACAGGCACGGGGTAGGTAGCCACATAGTTGACCTGTGGTGGGGCAGATACAACGGGTGGATAAAAGCCAGGAAGGGATGATGGTGGGCCAGTTGCCACATCGTGACCAAAGAACGAAAGTTGATGAATGGTCACGATTCGTCCTTCATGTGGAAAACAGACCACACGAAAAAGGGAGGAGACAAGAGCTCCCATGGCATAGGTGTAATCGTGCCCCAAAAGCAGATTGAAATCCAAGGGGCCTGGAACAACCATCACGTCCATATGGACGGTTTTACCTCCCAAAGTAACAGGTAACCTTCGAAGGATCCCCAATGGTTGACTAGTTCTTCTGTTGAACGTCAACAGATTCTGTGTAACAAGCGCAAGCGGTGGTGAACCGAAAGCTTGCCAAGTAGTTGAGGATAGAACACTGACAGACGCGCCTTCGTCTATAATGGTGCTGGGTACAACCAGACCAAAGGCCTGTACCGTTATCTCGAAAGGCACATAAAACGAAAGGCGGTATCCCGTAAATCGACTCCAATCAAAGGAAGCGACCAAACTACTTGGAGGGGCGACCAAACTACTTGGAGGGGCTACCATCGAACCGAGATGGTCTTCCTCTGGTGTTACGGAAGAAGAAGGAGCATCCTTTACGACCTCCATCTCGAAGGCGGGAGGAGTATCCTCCGGGACCTCCATCATGGGAGGCGGAGGAGAAACTTCTTGAGATATAGGGACAGTGGAATCTTTCTCCAAGTCTGAAGAATCTGAAGAAACAAGAAGAACCTGAGGGGTGTGAGATCCACTCTCAACGGAAAAGAGCTGGTGCACCGCAGACGGGGCCAGCTCAACAGATCCAACGACCAATGGTTGGTCAGGGACAGATTCTTGAATTTGAATTTTCGGAGGAGCGGGATTGACCAAGGATGAGTCTTGACCAATCGTAGGATCAGCGAGTGAAGGACTCAAAGAAAGCTGTTTATAACCAATCGGGAGGCATGGTGTAGAAACAACTAAGTTGTCCAAAACTCGCTTGGCTTCATCCATATAAGAACAAAGGTGAATGGCATGGTGCCCTTCACACAACTTACAGGGATTGGTAATCTTACCCTGCTTCTTAGGAGCCTTACCAACACCAATTGAAGACGTGCCCCCAACTTGACTCTCGAAAGCCAAAGGCAACGACGGACGACTATTGGACCACACTTCGAGCACCTTGGGAATGCCAGGGCAATCTCGAAGAAGATGGTTTCCCTGACACAACATGTAAGGGAACTTGAATTTCTGCGGAGAGTTGGAAGGTTTATCAAGAGGAGGTGCTTCGGAGGCAGTAGCTGCAGCCTTAGCCTCTCTCTTATCAGACTTCTTCTTCTTTGTCTTCTTCTTCTTCTTAACCACTTGGTTACTCGAATCCAGACTTTCACTAGGCGAAGTAGCAGAGGAGGACGCAGAAACAGGCGAAGAAGGGGAGAGGTCCACCTTAGAATCAACATGATGTTGTTCAGGCGGAGGAACTGATTGAACAGTAGCTGAGACATTTGGGACCACAGAGGTTGAAAACAACCAAACAGGCAACCCAACAGTTAACCCAAGAAGGGACAACGTTGCCATATAAGGAGCACCAACATTTCCAAAAGGAGTAAAAGGACCCGGATTCCCATCAGAGGGGATTCCTTGGTTGATGAACTCTGGAAAAGTTGCCATCAACAACTCAAAACCGCACACGGGCTAAAAACCAAGGCAAACAATCAAACGGCCAACAAGCAACTTCTAATAGGGCGTGTGATCGCAGGTGATTTATTTTACCACATTGAAACTTAGAAACTTCACCGTTTCATGTTTTAAGAGTCGAGAAACGGATGAAAGATGACTCTATCTCTTTCAGTTTTGAAGCAAGCGTGAAAGGACAAGCGCTTGGTGATCTTTTCAAATTTAAGGAGTCGGAAAAGATCAAAATGACTACTCAGGAATGCTAGGCAAAGGGTGTACCAAATAACCGTGAACTGCAATATACACCTTGGTTTCAAAATGAAAGAGAAATCAACCAAGGACTTAACGTACGTGCAGGCAATCTCCCTGAATGCTGTGTCCGGTGTATCATAGGTATAGGGCGGCAGACTCGGCTTCCTATGGATAAAGGATAGAAACCTAGTGGGTTCTCTCTTTATATATGCGACGGTACGGGGAGCACAAGTCCGTACTAGTGCTGTCTAAAGCCAAGAGGCGAACGACAGCTACTAGGTTTAAAGACGCCGGAACACGTCTTTAGCCTAGACCTCTAAATATTTCGTTAATGTTCCAATGCTGCCTTAGTATAAATTGAATAGATATTAATGTTAATCTTCAATTATGTTTCAATTTTCAGGCCCTAGTGAGTGTTATGTCTCAAAATCTCCTATATGTAGCTATATGATAAAAGAAATCTTTCAATTCGATGAATGCTATCTAGTTAAGGGAAGAGCTTCAAACAATGATGCAACAAGCAACAACACTGTAAACGAAATTTTTCAAAACTAGATGACTTTCACTATCCAAAAGTAATTTCAAACATTCAACGGTGCGAATAATGCAATGTAATCTATGCAAAATCCTCTTTTTCGAAAACTATGCAATTGTAATCTATGCACAATTTCCTTTTCCTTTTCAAATTATAAGAATGCACTCATTGCATTTTTCGATGAAATGAGAATCTACTTAATGCATGCTTTTAATAAAAGAGAATGCAATCAAAGTGATTTCTAGTTTTCAATCATTAAACAATGTAATCTAAGTTCAATGATGGATCTCAAAAAATACTTTTCAATGCAATGTGATCTAATGCATTTTAATGAAAAGCAAACTATGAGACGAAAACTAAAAGAACGCAAATCTCCTTAATGAAGGATGAATGCAAAAGAGATGTAAACAAACACTAAGAATGCAATCGTTGTTTCAAACACTTTGTCACGAAATCCCTTAAAAGGCGACAAGACATATGAGGTCAAACACAAAGAGGACATCCAAAGCAAGAGATCAAAACAAGGCATTCATTCCCTTGTACATCAAACAATCATGGAAATAAGACATTTCAAACAATGAGCAATGTAATCTATGCTCATATAGTGAAAAGACCGGAAGGGAAAGACACACTGGCGAAGGATTTAGGGAAAAAATCTCAATTTTCACACACTCTGAAATTGGCACGACTTTATCATTGACAACTAGTGCCAATTGGCGCGACTTGCTCATTGACAACTAGCGCCAATGGCAAACTAGCGCGGGTTGCTAACTGACAACAAGCGCCAATGCCTGAAAATGAAAAAACAAAGAATTTCTCCCAACCAAGACCAGACTCACCACTTCAAGCAAAAACTAAAACAAAACTAGAAGCAAAGTACTGACCAAAAGAAACTTCCGAACAAGGGAAAACCCTATCACCTACAGGAGATGGCGCGACTGTCTGGCTTTAATCCACGCCAGACAGGGGATGGCGCGAGTGATGAACTAGAAACCTGCGCCAATTGGTGCGACTGTCAGGGTGGAAACCGCGCCAATCAAGCCAACCATGAAAAGATGAAAAATTCGGAAAAGTAGAGGTCAGATCTGATCCTCTGGGGCTGAACAGAGGTTTTACACTAGAAAAAAGCAAACCAAAAGAGCTGATCAAGCAAGCAAAGTCAAGAATCGACCGAAAAGACAAGACAATACCCCAAATCAACGTCTCCCCAGCGGAGTCGCCAATTTGTTGTAGAGGTAAATCCCCTCTGCGGACAGAGGCGATCCCTACTAGCCTAGATCGGGTCTAGCAACAATCGTATCACGCTAAGGTGCAAGTTCCTAATTGCAATAAACCAAATGGCGAAGAAGGCTTACCTTGAATCCAACGCTGTTGTTTGTAGAGAAGATGGCGCTCCCGTTTCTTTGCTCCAGTAGATCACAATCCTCTCACTTGTCGCGATCAATGTTCCACCAAGTCCCCTGGAGGTGGGAGCGAGGGGGCGAGGGAGCGCGGGAGCAGCCTATGCAAAAGCTCCCTACCAATTTTTAGGAAACGCGGGGGGACGTCGGGGTCATAAAAATTATAAAATTTAATATTTATAATGTAACTACATTTTTGCAAGGAATGTATATACAGTCATCATACACTTGCATTATGAAAGATAAATCATAAATGATAAAATTACAAATCGATGAATGATGAATCATATAATTGAAAAAAATTTAAAAGTTAAAAGTTAAAACATACATCATACAATCATGCATGTAAGTTTGTAAGTTTGTAACTATATAATCATTAATGTAACTACTAACAATTTACAATGAAAATAAAGTTTAAGATATCATATGACATATTATATCAAGATTCAAAATAGATTTTAAACTGAAGTTTACAACTCAAGTCTGAAACATAAAACTTAAACGCAAATAAGTTATGTCTGAAACATAAAACATAAAACATAACATATGAATATCAAATGATATCATCATAATGATAAATGAGCATAAATGCTCAAGTTAATGCCCACTAGTCTCTGCATCCAACTTCTGCACGAATATATCAAGATCAACCATGTCACCATCTGAATCAGAATCACTTGGATTCTCAAATATGCTAAGTGGCACATCAACTTTTAACACAAAACCATAAACTAAAAGGGGCGGTGAGGGGACGTGAGGGGGCGTGAAGGGGGGTGTGAGGGGGCGTGAAAGGGGGTGTGCGGGGGCGTGAGGGAAACGTCCCCTAGAAGTCCCCAAGACCCCGGAGCGCGAGGGGGCGAGGAATCTAGACCCACAGGTGGGGGGGCGAGACCGATGTACCAGCGCAGTCGAACACACGCACACCTGAGAAACACGACAAACACAAGCGTAAAACACAATATATGCAATTATGTATCGATCAGAGAAGACACAACTCATGATCATAATGAGATACGAGTGGAACCATAACCCCGAGAGTCGCTTATCATTAATTCATCTGAAAAGGAAAATACAACCTGGCTTTATTTGAATCTTCCTTCGGCGGGTCGTCGAGCGGAATACGTCTCGGTAAAGCTCGTGAGGATGGGACAAGCCTCTCTCTTCGATCGTCAATCTCCTTGCCTGCGGTTGGCTCTATGAGGAGGATTGCGTATTTTTTAGGCTACAAAGGCTCTTGGAGACTCGGCTAGATTCGACCCCCTTCATCAATGGAAGATGGCTATATTTATAGAGGAGAGGAGGAGGTTGGGATCCCTACAATAGTGGAAGGGAGGCCTTATCCCTTGGGAGGTTCCCCATAAGGTGGAAACAAGAGGCCAAAGGAGGAAGGCCGTGGTTATTCAGTGGAAACCACTCCTCATGACTCATCCATGAAGTTGTTGTAATCGAAACTTCGCTTCTTTTTTAAAAAACTTTCCATAAGCAGATTGGCGCGGGGGCTTAACTGGGACAGAGCGCCAATTGGCGCGGGCTCAGTGTTAATTTTCCTCATTGGTGCGAGCACATAACGGGCTACCAGCGCCAAGGCAAAAACAGGTGTTTTTAGGGGTCTGCTCAGGAAATGATCAATAGAAGGAATGTTGTCCTCATGGCAAGGGATGCAATGATGGTATTTGCAAGGCATGACACTGCTTATTGGTCACAGAAACGACCCTCCAATGGGCGAGATGGGGATTGCTGGGACGGTGACAAATTACTGTGTAACACTAGTCCAAAAATAATGGTGTCATATTGTATGTGTGCATCTATTGCTTCCAGCTTTTTTATATCTTCCGCAGTATTTGTTTTGTGAAGGTTGCAGTGCATTTGTTTCGATATTTTCTGTAGCACACAACAAATAATTTGTTTAATTTATTTAACAAATAGAAGAAATAATATTAGTCGCTGAAATAGGATTCAGGTAATCGAATTTTCACATGCTAGGCTCCCAATTGAATTGTCTGGTCTGCAGGGACCTGTGAGGGAAAAAGAGAAACGAAAGAAGGAAAGGAACGAGCTTCATGTCTTGTCTAGATAGAGGGTGTGGACCTTGAAATGTGCAGAGATATTGTGCTGCCCAAAGTCTTGGAGTAGGTTGTTAACTACAAAAATGAGCTTGCATAGTAATAACTTATGGACAGTATCATCAAAGGGTTTTCATATGATTACCATCTGCCAACTTCGGAAACACTCCTTGGTGCTTGCCTTCAACTTCATTCAATTGTTGCTATAAAGACAATGATGTCTCAGCTGATGGAACTTCTCTCGAATTATACTTCTTTAAGCCCGAAGTTTATGCCAATTTTTTTTGCAAGTAGAAGCTTTTACCAAGTTGAGCAGTGCCATTATTAGGGTTATTGAAGCACAACCAGATATGCCACTTGTTTGAGCTATTAGTTTGCTTGTGTCATAACTTACGTTCACACTCCAAGTTCATCCTGATCGACTTGATTATGTGGATCAAGTGTTGGGAGCTTGTGTTAAGAAACTTTTAGGTAAGGACAAGGTTGAAGAGAGAAAAGCAACAATGCAAATTGTTGCTCTTCTTAGTGCACCTTTAGATAAGTATAACGATGTTATGACTGCTCTGAAGCTGACAAATTGCCCTAGAGTAATGGATCATCTTGACTATGCAACAAACAAAGTAATGGCAGTTGCTATTCTTCAAAGTATTATGGAGAACACTACATACATTGTAGAAATTATATACAAGATGCATGGATATATCCAGATTCTCTTGATCTAACAATATTTAACTTCTTGCTAAATACAGAATCCTTCCACTGTTAATATTTTGCGGAAATTAAAATCAATTGCAAACACATGAAGCAATAAAAACAATCGCACATAACACAGTTGTTTAATGGGAAAGCCTGAAGCTGAAAACCCCAAATATCATATATTATGTATCATGGAGATCATGTAACAATCTCATACAAAGCTTAGTACATTAAGCTCTCAGTACAATCAATCGTCACACACTAACATAGAAGAAATCTGCAAATACATGCACCAATCTTTGCCCTCCTGCTAGCCTGCCTCCATTGCGCAATCCAAGCTGATTACAAAGACCAATTCGATGCAATCCCACTCTCCTTGATTGCATGATTATCATTGGCAACTCCAATGTACATGTAGATGCAATTCATGCATCACTATGGTCACAAGAGATAGTCTATCTCACCCTTTCACCTATCTCTGCACTGGGTCTCCACTGGATCTGACATGCACTGTAGTTAACTGCTGTATTGTTCAGTTGATTAATGAGTTATTATTTGTGAACTAATTAACTAATTAACTAATTAATTCACTCCACTCTCACTAGTGTATCATTCAGTTAGATTAGATACAACTTGCTCAACTAAGTCTAACTGAGTTAAACTGAATACAACTTCATGAACTACTTTTCCAACTCTGTCATAACTTTGCCACTTCAGTTCTAACTGAGTCCTCCATGCATGAATTCCAGTAAACCCTTAGGAATTGCGTAATTCCTTCAGCCCACTGATTTGACAAATTTGTATACTGAAATTAAGTGCTCCAAGAGAATAAGTTGCTATTTAAAGTCTGATTATTATTAAGAGCTAATAATAATCGACATGCATCTATTTTTAGATCGACGATCTATAAATAGACTTCGCCCAATATTCTAAAAATAGAATTTCATCTATTTTTCCAACTTGATCAACCATCCACAAATAGTATCTTGCAACTTCTGAAATATGATCACCATGTCTAAAAATAGACATACTCTAAAAATAGACTTGCGCCAAAAATAGCCTGTGGGCCCACTTAGTGAAGGCGACTCTTTTCACTAAGCTCATCATCTTGTTGAATCTCAACATACATATCAGCAATAGATAAGGTCAAAGCATTATTTGAGTTGATTAAAGGTCTAACCAAGGATATAACTGGAACATTGTCTATGGATGAGCTTGATGAGGAAGATTTTAAGGAAGAGCATAATTTGGTGGCGCAACTTGTTCATATGCTAGTAAATGAAGACTAGGAGGCAATAGAACTTAGAGGAGGAAAGAATACCTTTTGATAATATAGTTGAGCAAGAAGGTTCAGTTTTTATTTGAATGATTCACATGTCTTGCAGTGGAAACACCCTGGAAGATATCTATGTTGACAGATATGGAAACCTTTCAAAGCACCAAGTTCACGTTGCTAGCCCCTACAATTGATGGTAGGGTTAATTTTGAGATTTCACATCTGCTGGCCTAGAAAATTTGTCTGGAAAACAAGATGGAACTTGGCAACATGGAAAATCCACAATGGATGATGCCTATGACATTCACACCAGCAAATAAAATTCCAAGCACATCTTGTGCCACAAAGAGGTAGATCTTGAAAGCTACAATAGCCCTAGATAATTTCTCATCAGATTAGAACTGCAACTAAAGTATATTGGACATGCTGATGGAATTTGTAACTTCAGAATGACAGTGTGTGTAAGCTTTGAGTAAGTCTTATGTCAAGGACTGCAATTACTATTGCACTTACTGAAAATGAAACCACCAATGCCAGACAGGAAGCAAACACAAAGCAAGAAAGTTTGTACTTATTGATGATGAACAACTGTTGACTGTTCTAGCTAAGAGACTTGCAGAACTTGTTGAAGAACACAACAAATGCGGAATTGACCACGGTTTCATCAGGCATCCAAGAGGTTCATGTCGTTTACCAGACTTACTCTCTCAATGAAGGTTCAACGTGAGATAGAAAACACTAACAAAAATATATACAAAGGGATTTACTCAAATGAAAGTAATAACTGCATGATGAGTGGTTTATCATTTCTGGTAGTAGCACAAACTAAGTAGTCACATCCATTTTCTCTTTTATTATATTGTGAATATTATCTTTTGTGATGAAAAAACCAAACTCATGTAAAATCAATATAAATTATCAAAAGTGATTAGGCATAGGAGAGCCATGAGGAAGTCTAAGAGTCATAGGGAAGGCGAAAGGTCACTTTCCATTTCTATAAATGTATCCTGATGCCTCCAAAGAAGGGACTTTTCAGGACTTGAGTTCTGTTAGCATTTAGATAGCTGTTGTGCTTAGGTAGTTGGAGCTTTCTCACTCTTGGTAGCTTTTAGGCCAAGTGGTGGTGAGGCTAGCGTTTTGTATTGGAGATGATATGAGCAACCCTCATTCCACTATTAGATTTTGATGGGCGTGTGGCGCAGGTACTTGGCTTTGCAGTATTATTAATAAGAAGTTCTTCATTTTTTGCACAAATTCCCATCCATTCGTCTGCTGGTTGTAATGGCTAACCACTACTCCAATTATGTGTGTGTGCGCTTTAATATTGGTCATATGTTAATGAACTAATTCATGGCTTATGGCTTATATGTTTTCTTTGGATCTTTGCTTTCTTGTTCCATGGAGATGCTAGTAACTAATTGTGACCTAATTTGCAATTGACATCTAGTACTTTCTTGATGGCATGTTTAAGATGGTCTTAGCTAATTGATTCCTCTTGAGGCATACCTTTCTTATTATTTGCTGTTATGTTCTTTTGCATTGCTCTGCTAGTTTGTTAATTGTGAGCTGATTTTGTCCTCATTTTCTAGGCATTTCCTATTTGCTTTCACACTAACTTCTTTGCATTTGATAGCCAAGGGTAAAACACACATGGTGGCAACCATGCCCACATACTGGATGGGGCTCCTATCCCAACGACTTGATGTCTAATTTTGACTTCACATCGGGGAGACCCCCTACTGTCAACAAATTGGGCACTAAAAGGAGGGCCGATGACAAGTTGACCCTTCGAAGTTTACATCTTAAATTTTGATTTTAAAATGGTTCCTTTTGAAATCCCTATTTGGTATTGTTTTTCTGGAAGATTAGGTATTGCAATTCCTATCAAGATAGTTAATCTGTTGTCAAAGGATAAATTTGATGGCGAGGGTAAAATCACTGCATCCCAACATATCTCTCTATTCCTTAAAGGTTGTGTTGTTAATGATATGTGTCGTGACGATGTTATATGTAGAATCCTCACTCTCAGCTTGGAGGGTCGCGCTAAATGTTGGTGTGAAATTTTGCTAGCTGCATCTATCCATTCATGGGAATAACTCTTTGATGAGTTTTGATTTGATTTTGGAAAGTATAATCATAAGGAGTTATGTAAGAAGATCATTGAGCTTAAGATGAAGCCTAATGATTCACTTCAAGATTTTGCGAATATATTTCTTAATAGTTGTTATGGATTTCCTGAGAAGGATGTTGATTGGGATCATTTGGGTTTGATTTATGTTTTTGAGGAAAAATTCATATCTGAGTTGAATATTGAGAATCAATCAACAAATGATTCTAATGATTCAAGAGTTATAGAGCAACCAAATATTATTGTAATGTCCCCATTTTTAGTTTTCCTTATGATGCAGCTCCAATGGATTTCCAGGATGTGTGACAACCAAGTTAGAGGAGGGATTACATCATTAGTGGGACTGGAGGGTTTTTGGCGGAGTTTTACGTGGTCTGATCGCTTGCTGTATTTCGTCACCAGGGGTAGTTTTGCACAATTCATTCTTGGTTTTGTTGCATTCTAACAAATCGCATAAAACAAGGTTCTCATTAGCATAGTAAAATTAAAAACACTAAAGGTGTTGTTTGGAGGGGAATATTTGGAGAAACACCTTAGGTTAATAGCTTGTTGGTATTGATAAATCTAGGGGCAGCTAGATTAGGTAATTTCTCTTACTTTGATAACTACTTGTGATGTATTTTTACTTAACTTGATTAACTTCTTCTTTCTCTTGATTATTATTTTGTTTGCTATCATCAAACAACTACCAAACAATGAAGATCAATGAGACAAGAGGACGCAAATATAGGCTTCAAGCCAGGGCCAAAACCTCTCCTCTTGAGAGGAAAACCCACAAGAATTCTTCTCTTCTTATAGAATGTTTAGATGACGAATTCCAAGAACTAAGACCCTTTTCAAAGACCCCTCCAAGACCAAGTCACACTTCTCCTTCTTGATAAACTTTTCTTTCCAACTACTTTGACCTAGTAGCTTCCAACGATTTTGACCCAACAACTTCGACCTGACAACTTCCAACAACTTCGACCCCCAACAACTTCTAGAAACTTCAACCCCCAACAATTTCCAACAACTTTGACCTTCCAACAATTTTGACCTAGCAACAACTTTGACTTTCCAACAACTTCGAATTCCCTAACAACTTCTTCTGCAACGTTGACTTCCCAGCAGTTTCTTCTGTAACTTCGACTTCCCCAACAACTTCTGCAATTTCGGTCTAGCAACTACTTTAGAAACCCAAACATGAGAGAGAGACAGGTCCAAAACTTCGATCTTGCTTCTCTTTGCTCTTTTTCTTGATCTTCGTCCTTTTCCAACCTCTTTCTTGAGGAGATCGAACTTGCTTTCTTGCTCGAATGAATGTGTTTAAATGAAGTCGAGGTTCCCTTATATACATGCTTCTTAGGAGGTCGAATTGCTTCCCATGAGGCTGACTTGATCCTTCTTGTAGGTCGACTTGTTTGACAAGGTCTTGAAGGGTCTTTATGACACTTTTGACTTTACAAAAAAATTATTTACAAGATACAACATTCCCAAAGGGGTCTTACATGTATGACAATGACTCTTTTAAATTCATAACTCCATGACAAACCTAGAAGCACTCAATGGATACTTTGACCTATAAATAAATTTATCTTGAGCATGAAACCCATGCAACAAGAATGACAATAATAAATTTCTTTTCTCTTTAATATCTATTATATAAAATTATGATTACAATAGACATTATGAAGAACGAACCTATTTACACATTTCAACACTCCCTCTTAACTAGGGAGGTATTCATATTTCATACATGGTACTTGGCCATTCTCATATTGAAGAATTCTCATAAGAAGAGTCAGATTGGTAAGCCATCTCATAAGCTATTTTCTCATCTTATACCTGTGCGTCTCATCATATTAACCAACATTGTCACATAGCAAGGCCTTGACTAACAACTCTATCTCTCCACAAGATTAGAGCACAATGCTGGGGAGACCAATGTTTCATAGACAACTTCATTATTGTCTCTCAAGGCACATACCCCATCTGGATTTTCACAAGGTATGTCCTTTTAGGTGTGAAAATTCCAAGTCCTAGACATGGAATCCTACTGCATCAAAGTGAATTAACTTCACCTACTTGTAAATTAGATTAACAAGTTATTTGCAGATTTCTTCTATAAATACTGAAGTAATTACTGAAGCAACCTTCACTTAATTAAATTAATATGCGAAACAAGAAACTGAGCAAGAGAAAAATATCACACAGGACACCGTTGTTTTTGGACAAATGTCCTCGAAAAAATCCAATGCAGGAAAACCGATGCCACCAATTTGAGGGTTTTATTATTAAGCATAAGTTATTTCTGAATACATCTCTGAATGTCTCTCCGGACAATTCATTTACAGAGAATATAACTGACAGAAAGATTAGTGAGGTTACCTCACACTATCATTGGAAATCCCAGCTGATTCGACCACTGAATGAGATGCCTTTGACAGGCTCTACGCTGCCTCTGCACAGTCATTGCGCAGTCCCAACGTCAACCCTTCTGGGCACTGCGTCACTCAGTTTGTGGATCGACCTTCTCCATAGAATCTTCGATCTCTACTTCCCGGTCTCATACCCTGACTTCTGGTTTCTGAAATCAATTCTTCAGCAAAATCTTTGGATTTCCTCTTTTCCCTCTGCGCAGTCCTGCGTGGTTCTGCGTTAGCCTCTCTGTCTCTGCGCTGGAGCTGCTGGATCTCTCATTGCCCTTCTCTGCTGATGATTCTCCGACTGAGAAATATTTCTCTTCAGAAACTATCTCTGCCCCTCTTTGCATGAGAATCTCTCGATCAAAGTTTTCCACTGAGCACTGCTCACTTCAGAAAATTCGATCTCTTGATCTCTCAGTGTGTCTTTCCAAATGATCCTCAAGTCTTCTTTATAGTCTTCTCGTTGAGACTTCAACAACTGAGATTAGATCTCCAATCAACGACTAAGATTACATTTTGACTTGATCTGCTTTTTCTAGAAGTTTCACCCACAATTTAGATTAATACCCATTAATTATTTTAATTTCCTAAGTTTAGACTTAGGGTCTCATTAAAAATAATTAATTTATCAAATAAAATTGTCTCCAGGTGGAATTTCCCAAAATAATTTCTGGGTTATGTGGAATACATGTGTCTAAGCCTCTCCACAAAGTTTGAGGCTTAGAGCACATCCGATGCTACCACAAATCAACATTAGGACCATTCCTATCTTGGAATAACACATCCTCAAGGAATTTCCTTTTCGACTACTCTTGCCTATTGGATGCCCACCCACATCCTCAAAGAGTATCATAATCAATCTCAGATGCTTACCCAATCCTCCATTCTTTCTTCATAACATGAAGACAAGAATGATGTGTCTATCTCTCCCTCTCAAGTAGGGAGGATCTACATATTCCTAGAAAAGGCATATTCCCAAGCTCCATTTTAACAAGGGACTTGCCCAAGCTCCCTCTCAACTAGGGACTTATTTCCAACAACAACTATCTGCTCTTTGGTGGAGATCGTGGTACTATCAGTTGCTTGTAGGGCTCCTCTTTCTACATCATGTCATGAACTTCATCTTCTTCATCATGGAGCCTTCTTCATCATCACTTTATCGTAGGGCATCAACCATCTTCTCCATCACTTTCCCTTGAATGAACCATAGTGTTGAACCAATAGTCATGTCATCCTTCTCTTCATTGGAAAGTGATCTTCTAGTCCACATTTGGCTTTTCTTCATACAACTACCTCTTCCAAGTCATGTTTTTTTCAGGATCTTCCATCCAATCACATGAGTATTTGTTGTAGGTGACTTCTACAACCTTCTTTCGATAGCCCTGTAACAACCCAACTAGATGTTTTCAAAAATAAAAATGAACATCAAATCAAAGTTACCTTTTTATGATGGCCTTTCGTCATGACATCAACTTCTTGCAACATCAACATCTTGCATGTGTATGAATCCATCTCCAAGACATTCATTGCCGAGATTTTCCTTTTCCATCATACATATCAAGGTATTCATACCTTCTTCATGGAGATGTCATAGCTAATCCTTCTTGTTATCAGATGTTGATCACTTATCTTATGTGATTATAGATACATCTTTCACAAACTCTTCTTTCACCTTCTCTTCACACATTGCTTCCATAGGATCGTCTATAAATAGTTCCTTCATCATAGGAACCATGAATGCCAACCACCTGATATTCTCCATGAGGTCATATTACATCAATATGTAGAAGAGTTCAAGGCATATTGTCTACATGTCTTCATGTATCTTTCTAAAGGAAGAGTGTCTTCTTCTTTTATCATGCTGATGAGATAGAGCATTCTACCCATTCTATCTGCAACCATACGATGACATGACTTTATCTATCTATCAAATATATACATACCTTTTCCTTCTTTTCGTCATCTAGACTTCCTTCTAGCAACTTCCTTTCTTTGCTTGAAGATAAAAGTACCAAAACTATCTTGACATGTTGCACGTCTTTGTCATCATACTTTACTAGTGGATCCCACAAAAGGTGGAATGTGGACTGTCTGTGAGGCACTTGCTTTCTCCATAGTAGGGGTGAATCTTCTCATAAAGATTCTAGTGGAGGATCTTGATGATCCTCATTCTGTAAATGCTCCTCTCTGTTGATTTGGGGTAGCATCGGATGTGTTTTAAGTCTCAAATTGTATGGAGAGGCATAGACACATGTATTCTAAATAACCCATAAAGTGTTTGGTGAAATTCCACTTGGATTGTATTCTATAGAAATAATTAATTGTTTTTAAAGGGACCCTAAGTAAGGAAAATAAAATAATTAAAGTGTATTAATAGAATATGAGTGAGAATGATCTAGAATAAACGGATCAAGTCAAAAGTTAATCTTAGCCGTTGATTAGAAATCTAATCTGGGCCCGTTGAATCCTCAATGAGAAGATTATAAGGACTTGAAGGGTCATTTGGAAAACACATTTTGTGGAGACACAGAGAATCTAGAGGTCGAATTTTTTTTGACGGAGCAAGTGCTCAGACGAAAATTAGATCTAAGTGATTCTTGATTGCAGTGAGGGGCAGTAATACCTGTTGGAAGGTTTTCTAAGCCGGAGAGTACTTAGCAGCAGAGACAGAGAGAGCCACAACAATAGTGCAGAGAGCCAGTGACACAGTCACTGCGCAGAGCTAGAGGGAGAGATGTTTTCCTGTTGAAAGAGACGGCACAGAGCTAGAGTCAGATCCCGAAAATTATTTTCGGAGGACCAGTAGGCTTCAGTTTCCAACCAACAATGAGATCAAAGCAGAGGAAGAGGGCAACCACAGTTGTGACACAATCACTATGCAGAAGCAATAGAGGGCAGTCCAGCCTTGGTGCAGATCAGTGCCAGTTTCCCGTCGAGGAGTGAGTTTTGTCTCATGAGATCTCTTTTGTTAGTTTCTCTGTATGATTTGACTGTCTCGTCAATCATAGATTTGTACTCAAAATTTACTGCATAATAACATAAACCCTCAGATCTGCTGCGTCGGTTTTCCCACATTGGGTTTTTCCGGGGACATTAGTCCAAAAACAATTGTGTCGGATGGTTGTGTGATCTATGTGTGTTCATATTTGTTTCTGCACTTGTATTTCTTCCGCAGTTTAATTGTGTAGGCTGTAGTGAATGTATTTCAATATTTGCTTGTAGAACATAGTAAATAATTTGTTAAGTAAAATAACAAATAGAAAATTTTCCATTAGTTGCTGTAGTAGAATTCCGTGTAATACAAATTTTCACATGGTATCAGAGCTTGTTTAAGCTGAGTGTAGGCGAGACAAAGAACAAATCCAGCAGATCCAGCGTTGAAGCAGAAGCTTGGGATCAACGAGCTACATAAGAAACAGATCGATTTCCCAGTGAAGTGCGCAGTCCAAGCCGGAGGGCTAGACCAGCAGGAAAATCTCTTGCTGGGTGAGCCGACAGAGAGGTAGGGTTGTTCCATATTGCTGTTTGTCCAAGGCAGAGAGAGCAACGTAGCAGATCTACGAAGATCAATAGTTGGAGGGACGTAGTTGACTTCACTACAGCAATCGTTGGTGCAGAGCGTCAGGAAGCGTAGCTGAAACACAGTTTTGGGGATTTCCAACCTCGGTGAGTTTTCTTGCCCAAGAAACTTAGATTTATCGTGCAGTATCAACAGATTTTGTGGCTTGCTCCATGAGGAGTGCATAAAGCCAGCGGCGCAAAGGGTGAGAGGCAACAGATCGACAATAGTTGGGTGAGATGACCACCGACAGATTGCGTGACCAGGACTGGTTGGAGGGTGCCTCCAACTATGTAATTTGGAAGGCAAGGATCTCCTTCCTTCTAGATGAGCATGACCTCAAGAACTTTATCGATAGTGCTCAGGCTGAACCGGTGGATGCAACACCATTATGGGCCTTCAAGAAGAATATGGTGAAAGCAAAGCGGTTTATCCTCGATGGAGTGAGGGATCACATCGTTTCACACATCTCTAGCAAAGGGACAACCAAGGAGATGTGGGATGGGTTGGAGACATTGTATCAGGGGTCTTCCGAGCAACGAAAGATGTTTCTGGAGGAGAAAATGCGGACCACTAGGATGCAGAAGGGAGAGTGTATTGAGCCGTTCCTGTCTAGACTTAGGGAAGCTGAGATCAGTGGGTACCTGTAGGAGCAGCTCCTAAGGCCACAGAGATGGTCGAATTGGCCCTCAACTCAGTGTCCGAGGATCACCAAGTTTTTGTCCATAGCATCCTAGGCAAAGAGAACTTGTCGGACTGGGAATCAATGTGGGCAACTCTTTAACAAGAAGAGATGCAGAGAAACTTATTCAAGTGTCAACTTGAGGGTGGCAACTGCAGCGGTTTGAAGATCAAGAAGGAGGAGGAAGAGAATGCGGCCCTTGCATCAAAGGGGCAGCGAGAGCAGCGCAGGCGGAAGGATCTGTCAAAGATCAAATGCTTTCGGTGTGGCGAGATGGGACATTACGCCACACAGTGTCCTCTCAGAAAGAAGAACAAGGACGAACAACATGATCCTCAGGCCGGAGCAACGAAGATAGAGGAGGACTGTGCGATGATTGCTCATATACCTCCAAGAGGGAGGTGGGCTGATTTGGAGTTGTAGACCCAAAGATCTACAAGATTGGGCAGGATCCTTGAGGAGTCCACCTCTAAGATCATCACCTTGCTACGGGAGCCCAAAAACAAAAGTAGCAATATGGAAGGATACCAGTTGATGCAGAGGAGTGAGAAGGGGCAACACAGTAGTTAGCAACGCCAGAATCTAAGCAGCGCAGAGCAGTGTTGCAACAATGCAGAGGGACATCGCAGAGGCTAGCAATAGTCAGATCTTCATCACTAAGATGCATCATGCTGAACACTTTGTTCAATTTGTATTTTTTTTTTTACGTTTTACTTTTTATTTTAATTTAATTTATTTTTATTTTAATTTTTTAATTTTAATTTATTTTAAATTTTAAAATTTTTTATTTATTTTTATTTTTATTTTAATTTTTAATTTTTTAATTTATTTTTTATTATTTATTTATTTTTTCAGTTGCAGTAAGCAACTGCGTTGTAGTGCAGTAGCAATGGGCAGTGGCTGAGTCAGCAACAACACAGATGCAAAATTCAGAGGGAGTTGCAGTACAGATGCAGTGTTGACAGTGACAGTGTCAACAACAATACAAATGCAACATTTGCACGGAGTTGATGGGTAGCAAAGTTAGACATCAACAACACAGAGGGAGATGCTTCAGAGCCAAAATAGTATGCAACAGGGCATATTGTTAGAGCACATTCCTCGCTAAGAGGGAGTGTTGATTTGGGGTAGCATCAGATGTGCTATAAGTCTCAAATTTTGTGGAGAGGATTAGACACATGTATTCTAAATTACTC
This sequence comes from Pinus albicaulis, assembly GCA_034641835.2. Taxonomy (NCBI): domain Eukaryota; kingdom Viridiplantae; phylum Streptophyta; class Pinopsida; order Pinales; family Pinaceae; genus Pinus; species Pinus albicaulis. Next base: position 1,490,983,630 of record CM076581.1, read on the forward strand.
AGAAAGCGTTTGGTGAAATTCCACTTAGATTGTATTCTATAGAAATAATTAATTAATTTTAAAGGGACCCTAAGTCACAACTTAGGAAAATAAAATAATTAAAGTGTATTAACAGAATATGAGTGAGAATGATCTAGAATAAGTAGATCAAGTCAAAAGTTAATCTTAGCCGTTGATTAGCGACTTAATCTGGGCCGTTGAATCCTCAACGAGAAGATTATAAGGACTTGAAGGGTCATTTGGAAAACACATTTTGTGGAGACACAGAGAATCTAGAGATCAAATTTTTCTGACGGAGCAAATGCTCGGATGAAAATCAGATTTAAGTGATTCTTGATTGCAGTGAGGGGCAGTAATACCGGTTGGAAGGTTTCCTGAGCCAGAAGTACTTAGCAGCAGAGACAAAGAGAGCCACAACATTAGTGCAGAGAGCCAGTTATGCATTGCTTACACAGTCACTGCATAGAGCTAGAGGGAAAGACGTTTTCCTGCTGAGGAGACAGCGCAGAGCAGAGTCAGGTCTCGGAGAGAATTTCCGGAGGACTAGTAGGCTTCAGTTTCAGCTAGTAGTGAGATCAACGTAGAGGAAGAGGGCAGCCACAGTTGTGACGCAGTCATTGCGCAGAAGCAGTGTAGGGCAATCTAGCTTTGGTGCAGATCAGTGCTAGCTTCCCGTGGAGGAGTGAGGTTTGTCTCACGAGATCTCTTCTGTTAGTTTTTCTATATGATATAACAGTCTCGTCAATCATAGATTTGTACTCAGAATTTACTACATAATAACATAAACCCTCAGATCTGCTACACCAGTTTTCCCACATTGGGTTTTCCAGGGACATTAGTCCAAAAACAACTGTGTCGGATGGTTGTGTGATCTATGTGTGTTCAAATTTGTTTCCGCAGTTGTATTTCTTTTGCAGTTTAATTGTGTAGGCTATAGTGAATCGATTTCGATATTTTCTTGTAGAACACAGTAAGTAATTTGTTAAGTAAAATAACAAATAGAAGATTTTCCATCAGTTGCTGCAGTAGGATTCCGTGTAATATGGATTTTTACACTCTCTAATAATGATGATATATGATGATCTCCCTTTATCTTCTATCTTGCTGGATGACTTTCTCCAACGATATAGATTGATACTTCGATTGTCCTTATATGCTTTCAATGAAGATTCCATGAGCTACTTCCTTTCTATGATGACTACTTCAATCATATAGACTTCTACTTTGACTGACCTTCCATGCCACTATGATGATGTCATATCTATCTCAACTATAATGCATCCTATCATCTTGTGATGCATTCCATCATGACTACTATCTTCGTACAAACAAAGTGATGGAGGTTATTTTAGTCATAATAAAGGTCTTTCACTTCCTCCTTTGACTTCTTCTTTTCAGGTTCTTCTATTTCTTCGACAATATGGTCTTCATTTCTATCTTTTCTTTTCTTGTTTCACTTCTTGAGTTTAGGACAATTCCTCTTAAAGTGGCCATATTCATTACATTCATAGCATTGGATCTTTGACATGTCAAGGTTCGTCTTTTTCCGAGGATCAAACTTCCCTTTCTTTCTAGCCATAGCTGCATATGCTTGAGTTTGTTCACTTGATCCAACATCTCTCTTTTCCTTCAACCTAGTTTCTTCAATCTTACATAATGACCAAAGTTCATTGAATGGAGTGGCTTCCTTCTTTCCATAGATACTTGATACAAAGCTGCCCCATTCATCAGATAGTGCATTAAGCACAACGGTGGTCATTTCTTTATCGGGCATTATTTCCCCTAGCTCTTTTAGTTGATCTCTTATTTGAGATACCCTTATAAGGTATGAGGCTACCCCTTATTCCTTTGATACCTTCATCTTGTATAATTCAGTTCTCAATGATATAACTTCTCCTGCAACGCTTACAGAAAACAATTCTACCAACTTTTCATAGATTTCTTTCGATGTCTCCATATTTGCTACATAAGGGATGAGTGAATCCTTGATTGATTCTATGAGGATTCTTTGAGCTTTACTTCCCCTTTCATGAACTTTGATAGTGCTTGAGATTGCTCTTGAGACGGTTTGGAGATTGAACACTTAACATATTCAATAACTTCATTCTCTATGAGGTTCAAATCTATCCTCTTCTTCCGTGCAAGGAAATTTAATGACCAAATCAGTTTGTTGCTCTCCTTGCAGAATGAAGTCATGTTGATAGCAGATTCAAACATAAATATAAAGATACTTGTCAAGTGAAGATGCTCCTTTGATGATGATATCTTCAACTTGATGCTTTCTTGAGGATGTTGAATTTTACCACTCCTTTGACAATTGAAGATGCCTCCTTGATGATGATGACTTTATGATCTTCTTCAAGGATGATTGAGATGTGATCCTTTCTTCAATTTGAGAGAGATCAATTTGATGATGAAGTACTCTTTCTTGCTTCCTTGAGATGATTGTAGAATGTGTAAGCTTCCTAAGAATGCTTTAAGTGTAGAGTTCTTCTTTGAATCGAGGTAGGGTCTTTATGTTCTTCTTCTTCTTCAAAGTGGTGTTCCTTATAGATGATGTGATCCTTGTGATGAGATGAATGGTCCTCCTTGATGCTTCTTAGTTTTCCTTGATGATCTCCTTGTGCTCGGCCCTTATGTATCCTTCTTCAGTGATGTGATCTTCAAGCTGCCTCTTCATCTTGTTGTAGTCACCTTAGCTCTGATACCATGGTGAGAAATCTAGGGGCACCTAGATTAGGTGATTTCTCTTACTTTTATAGCTACTTGTGATCTATATTTACTTAACTTGATTAGCTTTTTCGTTCTCTTGATTATTATTGTGTTTGCTATCATCAGACAACTACCAAACAATGAAGATCAGTGAGACAAGAGGACACAAAATATAGGCTGCAAGCCAAGGCCAAAACCTCTCCTCTTGAGAGGAAAACCCATAAGAATTATTCTCTTCTTATAGAATGTTCAAATTATGAATTCCAAGACCTAAGACCCTTGTCAAAGACCCCTCCAAGACCAAGTCACACTTCTCCTTCTTGATAAAATTTTCTTTCCAACTACTTTCACCTAGCAGCTTCTAACAACTTCGACCCAACAACTTCTAGCAACTTCAACCCCCAACAACTTCCAACAGCTTCAATCTTCCAACAATTTTGACCTAGCATCACCTTTGACTTTCCAACAACTTCAACTTCCCCAACAACTTCTTCTGCAACTTTGACTTCCCCAGCAGTTTCTTCTGTAACTTCGACTTCCCCAAGAACTTCTGCAATTTCGGTCTAGTAGCTACTTTAGAAGCCCTAACATGAGAGAGAGAGAGGTCCAAAACTTCAATCTTGCTTCTCTTTCTTCTTTTCCTTGATCTTCGTCCTTTTCCAACTTCTTTCTTGAGGAGATCGAAGTTGCTTTCTTGCTTGAATGAATGTCTCTAAATGAAGTCGAGGTTCCCTTATATATAGGATTCTTAGGAGGTCGAATTGCTGCCCATGAGGCCGACTTGATCCTTCTTGTAGGCCGACTTGTTTGACAAGGTCTTAGAGGGTCTTTATGACACTTTTGACTTTATACAAATTTTCTTTACACGATAGAACATTCCCAAAGGGGTCTTACATGTATGATAATGACTCTTTTGACTTCATAGCTCTATGAAAAACCTAGAAGCACTCAATGGGTGCTTGAACTATTAATAAATCTATCTTGAGCATGAAACCCATGCATCAAGAATGACAATAATAAATTTCTTTTCTCTTTAATATCAAATATATAAAATCATGATTACAATAGACATTATGAAGATCGAACCTAGTTACACATTTCAACAGTTGGAACCAGAACAAAGAGATCTACATGATGGGATGGTGAAAGGAGACTTCTAGTGGCCGGAGAATGTATGGTGACCAAATAATCGTTTCCCGAGGTTAAAAAGTGATTTTTATATTCGCTTTATTAAATTAAAAAAGAGGGAAAAGTGTTTAACAGGAGAAAAAAGCCAAAAAGGGGAAATGTGACACAAATAAAATAAAAAGTCTCTTAAAGTGAAATAAGAGGGAGAAGCTTCTAGAGTGACAATAAAATAATAAAATAAAATGCACCAAGTCTTTAAAAGGAGGAGAAATAGATCATTTGGGACATCTTGGTTTGGAGTAATTTTCTTATTGGAGAGGTTTGGGAATGAGGTTCTCAGCTTTCAGCAAGCCCCAGGTCGAAAACCCTTGGGTTTCCTATTGTGAGTTGGACGAAAACTCAATCCACCATTGAGGAGATTTCATTCATAAATCTCACGGAGCTTCAACAACATTATTGGAGATCAGATCTACAACAGATCAGAAGATTGGAGTGAGGATCATTTGATTCTCAATTTGGGCATCAGTTTGTAATATTACTAGGGAATTTTTACAGCAAAGAACAAAGCATGCATAGACATAAAAACCATGAAAAAGGAAACATACAATCAGTCCACATTTGCACCAAAAACTGCGCTGCTGAGCCATTTTATTGATAAATAAGGGGGTACAATATGGTGCTCGATAGAGTGCACCTGGGCTTTTTCAAGGCAAGCTAGCAAAGCCCAAATGAAAGATATGACACCCCTCTCTGATCTACTGCTGCGCTGAAACTGTCTAGAAATACGCTGCTAGCTGAGTAGAACTGCTGCTAGGGCCCTCTCCGGTGGTCAATTTTTTTTGAGAAATTAACCCTGGGCTCTCCACCAAATACCCAGAATAATCCACGAAGGATTTGGCCAATGGTTGACCTTGGAAATTTGGCCCTATTTTCCTTCAATGGGTCTGTTGCTGGGTAATTCGACCCACCTGTAAATCCTGCTGCAAAAGGCCTCCAAAATAGCTGCAATCCCCACTAAAACACTGCCCCGGGAACCTCCCCAAGTTTCAGCCCCAACTCCACCACACTCCTCAACCTCCCATAGTGCCTCCTTCAAAAACTGCACAATTCTTGCGCTGCTGTAGCTGAACCTCTCACCAAAATCGGACTCCCTGCTGCTGGTACAAACTGGGAATGGGTAGGACTTCCTCCTTGCGCTGGCACTCGAAGTCAACCGAAGCAAGGGTTGAGATTTCCGCTCAGAAACACTCGTGTGCTAAACAACACTTGTAGACTTGGCTACAACTCAAGCGTGCTATGTCCAAAGACAAGTTTTGCAAATGATGAATGAATGACCCAATGAGTACGTCTTGCTCTTTTTGTCAAAGAGCCTCCAAAATGCACATGTGGGCCGAGCTCGACTTTCCCCCACCAATTCTGCTCCAATGAGAGCGTATTCCTCATGTGGGCCGTAATTTCATGAGGTGGCCCCCACGCTCCACTAAGGCCGCAATATTTCCCTCCAGCTCTAATGTTTGGGTTTGCTTTAAGCCAAAATTACATGTGGAGGCTCTAAACCCACATTTCCTAAGTGCAACCGTGCATTATAACAAAAATGGCCGATATTGATATTTCACTTCGCAAAATGCTAATTGGGAAAATATCACCCAGTTTCAGTGGCTGTTCATTGTGGGAGGCCAGTATTAGCATTGCAGCAGTATTTTGGAGGTCATCTCAGCTATTCTTCCACTCAGCTATTGATATCTGTATAGTCATGTAACCTTATTTAAATAAATAAATAAAGCTGAGTTTGCTGCCATTCTTCGTGTCATTTGAGTTTCTGGTATTTTATCAATTAATTTCTGGATATTAATTTTTTTTATTCGTTGTCTTTGTGAAAAATGTTTGTCCCCCTTTTTTATCAAACAGCCCTCAAATATTTTGAAGATGTGTTATCTCTTGTTTTAACATTGAATTCTTATGCAGGGCTGTTATACTTTCTCTTTGTTTGATATAATATATAAAATATTAAAGTAGTTTTGGGTAATCTACGTATCTAACTGTTTTAATAATATATTAATTATCCTATGATGGGAATAGCATTATATGAATGTTTGATATAGGAGGATCTTTATGGAGTAATGTCCCTCGTTTTAAATCATCTTGGAATTCTAGAACCTATCCACATATTCCTATGGATTCTTTCCTAATTCAACCGGCTAACTTCTTTTCCCAACAAGTTTACCTGACTTTTTTCTTGATTGATCATTGGATATTTTTCGTTTTATAGTGAAGGATGATATGGTTTTAAGCATCATTTCCCTTATTTCCTGGAATCTTTAGTAAATATAATCAGGTCTTCACATTGGCCATACGTTTCTTGGACAGTCAAACACCAACATATTCTCTTTTCCAGTCATACTATAATTTCAGATTACATTAATAACACCAATATGTAAGGTTGGAATTTTCTCATAATATTTTGAGGATTATTTTCTGGAATTCTAATCACATATTGAACCTGTTTGCAGATTGTTGTGATGGCAGTGATGAATATTATGGAAAAATAAGATGTCCTAATACTTGCAGGAAGGCTGGGAAGGTCGTCACCGAGAAGCTGCTGGAAAAGTTTTTAGTTAACAAAGAAAGATTCTCCATAGATAAACAAGAAAGAGAGCATGCAAAACGGAAATTCTTGTCAGAAGAAACTGCATTAAAATCAACGAAGCAAGAAGATAAGAAACTAAAAGATACAATCCAAAAACTCAAGGGTAACATGGCAGTTTAGTTATTCTGATGTTATAAATGTTCTGATAGTGTTCTTGATATTCAATACTAAGTTTTTACCAATAAATGCTGGTTGCAGTCTAAACATGGCATGTCTAGAATCCTTCAAAGTATATTTGAGTGACAGGTTTGAAGGTAAAAAACCAATAGCAGGAAATGACTTACAAAGATTGTAAATGACAGACTTGAAGGTGTTGCCGCTGCTTGAACTGGCTATTGTTGCTTTGATACTGGTTTTTTCGCAGTGCTCTTCTTGTTGTAGGCATGGCCGCCAACGACAGTCTAGGCGTAGGAGGCTTTGACAAGCATGGTTGAAAATCCTTTGATACAAGGTCAGTATTGTCAGCATGTTTGATTGTGCAGGAATTTGCAATTTTTTTACTGTTGTGTTTTATAATGCCTTAATATGTTTTGACAAAATAAGCTGGCTACAGATCTGCAGCAAAGAAGCTAGTTAGTAACTAGTTGATCCTGTCAACAACAAAAGAACAAGAAATCTTCCTGTCAAGAAATAGTGGAAGTATTGATTATCTATTTTGTTTCTGGTTAAGGACCAGATTTTTCCTAGCAGGTAAAAGACCCTCCTAAGTCATATTATAGTAAATCCTTGCGTAATTATTGAATTAATGTATTGGAAAATTCCAGCTCCTCATTTCAGCGTGATATTACCTTGCAAGCTTCTTATTTTTGGGTCATGTTTCACTATCAAACACATGCATGTATGAATTCAAGAGGTCCCTTAATAACTAATCTTATGCATGTTCCATTATTCCTATACTTTTCTGTTTAACTGCTTTCTTCTCACTTCTTGGCTGAACATAGTTATGTTGTGTTATTAATTGAAACATAAACTAGGATTACAAACAAAAGAGTGATGGTAAATTTTTCTGGGTCAGCTTGAAACTACTTTTGTCAAATTTTCCCCTTTATGGTTTGCTAATCATATCTTCTACATGGATGTTCTGCATTCTATCAACTTTGAAACATAAACGCGCTTGAAAGCAGCCTAGACTAGGATTTACACAGAAAGTTGCATAATACATGTCAAATGTCCCCAAAACACATGGACTTTCACATATAACATTAAAAATTGTGACATTTTGGTGCTATGAATTTTGTAGGTGCTTGCCAGCTTTGTTATCTGATCCATCTTTGTCTAGAGTCTAGTACCATAGCAATACCTAATGCTTTAAGGATCCCCTTGAGATTTGTTTCTAAAATGAATTTGAAGATGGATCTGTGACAGCCTATCAAGGGTCCGACAACCTTGCTATGACCTATGGTAGATTTCATGTTAAAACATAAAATAAGAAATGGAAAGAAAGAACATTTAAAATTATCTCTAACTCTAAAAAGACCTCAGAAGATTCTTTTGCAAGGCTATTATATTGAATTCAATTTGTGGATCTACATTTGCAATTTTTGATTTTTTATTATAATTTATAAAATCTGCACATCAATATTTTAAATGTCCATAGAAATTTGAAAACTAGAACCTTGACAAATGCTCAAATCCTGAAAATGTGAGAATTTATTGTTTCTGACATGATCTACACCTACACTTTTGTTAATTTTAATTGCAGGTCCATGAGAGCTCTGTAGTCAGAAAGTCCTTACATGACTGTTTTGCTTTTGCAACATTGTAGAAGATTTATTATTCAAATCAAGTTTTGGTAAATTTTACAGCAAGTCAATGCGAGCTCTGTATTCAGAAAGTCCTTATATAACTGCTTTGCGAAATTGTATAAGTTTTATGTTTCAAGTAAATTTGTACATTCATCATCTAAGAATGTTATTTGCTTAAATTCTCTCTGCGGGAAAATAAATGTACTAGTGATTAGAGTATTAAAAAGACTATATTGAGGGGAAAAAGTATAATTAAGTGACAAGGAAAGGCTGTGAATCCAGGTGAACTATATAACATTATTTAAATAAGAGAGAAAAGGAAGATAATCGTCATCAACATATTTACCTAGAGGGTAGTTGAACAAAGCATTGAGACACATGAGAAAGAAAAAGGGTTTCCATCATGAGTCTTAACATTGCTTGGCTATGCTTTGATCTGAAATGGATCCTTGAAGTCATGGTATGCTAGAGTTTATTTCTTTAGTTATTTAGTATTGAGGAACATTGGTTGTTTTCTGTGCTTTAAGCTTGATTTTCACACCTTAGAGAAATTCTTGAATTCCTTCACAATGACCAAGCATGTGGAGGTATTTGTAGTCGAAGGTGTGAGCAAGGTGGAATGGAAGCCTTCGATTTGCGCTCCACACCCCGCATAAAAAGCAAGGTGTGTAGATCCATGAGCATGTGCAGGAAGGACCATGTGTTGCCTAAGGGCAGAATGCCACACTTGCACTTCGAAGAGGTTAAAGATTGTAAAGTTGTGGAACAAGTAGAGAATAAGCCATGCGGAGGTCATCAAGGGGAGCCTAACCCTCGCATTGTGCATCTTGCACTCCACATCGGAAAGAGTGATAAGAGTGACCAAGTAGAGAACAAGTCATGCAAAGGTTGTCCCTTGGGGGTTGGGTTTGGTGGGAGGGGGGAGGGGGGGCAGTGTTGTGTTAATACCTTTGATCAATAATGTATGTTTGTACATGATCAAAGGCGTGGGAGCCTAGCAATGTATTAGTTTTTGAATTTCAATAATAAAAATACATCATCGACTACAGATGGACAACGACAAAAATCAAAGGGGGGCTATGAATCCATGAGAGAGTGGGGGTAGCTAGAGTGGTTAGACCAAATTATAATATTTTATTTGTTGATGTTTATAGCTCGGACAAGTACTTCCACAGGTTTTGCGTCGAACGTGTGGGAAGTTGTTTGAAGTCCTTTTATCATTGTAATTCATTTAAATTAAAGTGAAGAGCCTTTTAATTTTCAGGAGTTGATTAATGTTTAAAAAACTGTAATTTAATTACATTAGTAATTCAGATGTAATCTCTAGCGTCGATTTGGATTTAATCTTAACTGTTGATCTCAACCAGAGATTAGATTTGTGAAGACTTAGTCATCAACTCAAAATTATAAAGGAAGAGCAAGATAGCAAGAAGAGAGTCAGACATACAAGTCACCATGATCGTAAACTAGTTGCACAGAGAGACAGTGAGTTCGCTCGATGTGCAAGGAAAGGAGAGAAGGAAAGTAGTAGGAGAGAATTGGACTCAACCAATTAGTGGAGGCCATACACACAAATAGGAGAAGGTTGTATGATTGGACATAGCAGCAACAACAAGGGGTTTGATTCAACCAACAAATCAGCCATACGATTTTCTGGAGGAAGCCGTCCAGATCAGGTCATATGATAACCAGGTTTTGTTGTGGGTTAATATTTCTCAGTGGGTGACTTTTCCTAGTGTGGGAAGCGCTTGTAAGTTTGGAATACTATTAATGAAAAAATATTTTTGAAGGGAAAAAATTGTTATGTATTTGGATAATATTTTTTTGGTTTTGCTGTTTGTTATTTAGTTAAATTTTCAACCAGTATAATTATTCTACAATCTGAAACTTTTGTTTCAAAATTCAGTGAGTAATTTTGTTTAAGAATCATAAGGAAGTAATTTACCTATGGCTGGAAACGATATTTTAACTTTATTAAATCCATATTTGAAATAGTTGTAAAAAGGAGTTAGGTAAGCTTCTTGGGAAAACCATATAGCACATTGTGAGCACTCATATGTTGGCCATATTTTTGATGGCTGGGGGTTAGTTTCCTCATTTTTCATTCTCATTTGTTCTTGTTCTTGCTTTGTGGAGAGGAGTTTTATTGCAGAGACCCATTACTATGTAATGTCTAGAACAAGAAAAATTTAAACAGATCTGAAACAATATAATATTTCGTTAAATATTCAGGATTTCACTTTAGAAAATTATGCCGTAATTATCTTCAATAAAATTACGCAAATTCATCATGAAATTATCGGCAAACTGAGAAACAAAATGGTCCAACTTAAAATGGACTGGGAGCACAAGTTACGAACCTTGTTAAATTTAAGAAACTGCGCCCAAATTCCACCTTGGACAACTCAGATGACAAAGATGATGATTGCATTGAATTCCTCTTTTCGAGAGGGCCAAAATCGACCTAAAGATCACCTCATTCGGAGAAGCAAAAGTTGGTTTTTGAATTTCTGTAGCCACTCATGTATATTGGATTAGGTCAGCCCTATGAACATATACAAATGGACACGTCAGGCTTAACATCAAGTGGACCCTCATGGAAGCCTATAAATAGAAGAGACCTCAAGCTCATTTGGACACATTGATTAAGCTCTCTTCTCTTGTATTTTGTCTTGGCTCGCACAAATTTGGCTCACACAAATGTTAGTGTTTCTGTTCTGGCTAAAGGCTTGCTATGGGCATGGTAGCAGCTAGGAACCCATAACAACAGGCAAAAAGTGTTATGAAAGAGGCTAGGGCTTTAGAGGCAAATCGGGCTGCGCTCACCCATAGTCGCAGGCACAAAGTGCTATGGTAGCGCTAGGGACCCATAACCGCAAGCACAAAGTGTTATGGTAGCAGTTAGGGCCTCATAAATGAATCTACAATACTTTTAAGTTTCCACTTACTGACAACAATGTTCAACAATATGTTACAGGCAGTGACAACATATTACAGTCATCATAATCAGAGTTTTAATGTTTAGATGTGTTTCATGGATATTCTAGTTGTTGTGAAGATATGGATCATTGTACTCTCTTTTACTGAATCATTTGATGACAATCTACTAGAAGAATAATTTGCAAGGGTTTTCCCCATAGTGGGTTTTGCCCTGGTCTCCAACCAATCTTGGTGTCTCTATGTGTGCATGTTTTTCTTCCTGTATGTTCCATTGCATTGATGATGATGTTATTGTTCTTTCTACATAGTGGCATATACTGATGAATAATGATGTGAATCTGAATAATGATATGATGCTATGGGGTGAACTTAATGTGTTAATGAAGAAATGGAATTATCAAAGCAAAGAACAATATATCCCTATGAAAAATTAACATGGTATCAGAGCTGGGCTGAAGAAAATCCATGGAGATCATCCCCATGGAGACACTTTTGATGGAAGCAAGAAGAAGATGGTAGAGACCTAAAAGAATTCTAGGGTATGAAGAAAACCCTAGGTAGTTAGTGCATAAGGATTTGATGGTTAAGGTTTGAGAGAAACCCTGATTTATAGAAAAGACTTGAGATTTGATGTATGAAACCCTAGCATGGTCTATGTGAAGATGCTCAAGCACTTGGGATTGATTTGATGAAGCCCTAAATGACCTGGTTGTTGATAAAGTTGATTGAAAGAAACATTCTTATGTGGACTATGGATAGTGATGGCTCTTGAAGACTAGTTCAAGAGGGAGAGGATCACCTCTCATTGAAGATAAGTACTCCTCGAGTTTTGGTGTTTCTTTTGTTGAAAAGTGTAACTAGGATCGATCTTCATATTGACTATGTAATTATGTATTTATGTAAAGAAGAAAGACAAAGATAATAAAATGTATTTTGTTGTACTTGCTTCATGGGTTTCATGAGCAAGATTTTATTATAGGTTCATAGAATTCTTCTTGATGTCTATTAAGGCTTTTTCTTCTAGGTATAAATATAATTTAGTGTCATTTATATGAAGAATCTAGTCTAGAGAAAATGCTCCAAGACCTTGCCAAAGAAACCGTGAAAGAATGGCTTATGTTAGCCCTCAAACAACGCTGAAAGATAAGCTCAAATATGCTCTTAAAGTCGACCTTCCAACAACAAGACAAGTCAGCCTACAAGCAAAATGGATGGTCGTCCTAAAGATAGTGAAACTGGCTCTATATACACACAAATTATGTGGTTCATTTGGTGATAACAATTTTGGATCACTCTGAGTTTCAATGTGGACTTTTGGACGGAATCTAGCACAGACTTAAGACTGGAGAAGATGCGTACATCCTTGTGATATATTAGTGTGATAAGGTGCTGCAGTCAACTGGAACAGGAGTGCGGACTGTTCATCAAAGCAAGCGTGGATAATCCTGAAGTGGTTACAACGTGACAGGGTCTGGATACATGCAACGTTTAAGGGAATTATTTCTGTGTTAAAGTGTGGATCCAATAGAGAAGGGTTTGCGAACTATTCTGAAGTGAAAGTGCTGATCAAAGGTAATATTGGTATTCATCTTCATTTCATGTAAAGTTGGCACCGTGGTCTGTGCAAATCTTGTAGATAATCCAAAGAGAAGGAGCAGTCAGAAAGTGGGAGAAAGTAGGAAGGTAAATATGAGATTTACCTTCCTAACTACAACTTATATATATCTCAAGTACATAAAGTTTCATTTGCATACAAAGGAAGTGTTGGTGCAGAACAATGCAAGTTGGTGAAGGGAAGAAGCACTTGTCAAAGAAGTAATGACAAGGTCTTGGATGCATATATAGGTCAAGGGTCTAATTTTGAGTCATGGTACTTGTCATATGAAAATCTATAAGAAGAATTTCTCGTGGCTTTTCCTCTCCAAGAGGGAGAGGTTTTGACCTGGCTCTAGGAGCCTAATTCTCGTGTCTCGTGTATTTTGATAATTGACTTGATGAAAAATTAAATAAGCTAAAGAAGGGAAGACATAAGTAACTCAAGTAACCTCACAAGTAATTATCAAGAAGAGAATTTGAATTAATCACCTGCCCTCCAAATTCTCAACATCTTTATGTCTTTATTCTTGTTTAGACTTACATGTCTGATTATTATGATTATTGTTTTGATCATTGCTGATACTTCATGCATGTATATTTGAGTATATGGATGTATCTAACCTCCTTGATGAGATATGATAAGTGGATCCTTCTTGAGGATCATTTGAGATGCAAGAAAGAAAAGCTAGATCTGGAAAAGGTAAAGAGGCACCTGATGAAAAGGTGTCAAGCACTACAAGCTGCCTATGAGAAGATGCACATGTATTTGAATACTACAAGGTATGCATGGTATATTGTTTTAATGTTATGTTTCAACTATAACATTGCATGCCTAGGTAAGCCCTATGTTATGTTGAGAATGTCTCCTTCGCAAATGGCTCATGCATGCATATGAAAGTGATTTGGATTTATGTTTCCTATGATGAAATGGTGCACCTGGTATTGAATATTTTGATCATGACAATCTTCTTGATTCTGTGAGGCTACTAATTGGTAATCTTATATATAGTGGCATAACTAGATGTTTGGCTAACATCTATTATGTTTGGAGATCCTGATTATGTGAAGAAGGTTAACACCTCGACTCTAGTAAATGACACATGGCATATCTCTTATAGAAGGTTACCTCATTGATATGGTATTAATAATGCTTGTGAAAAGTATGATGAAAGTATAGAAAAAAAGGGTCAAAACTCTTGTTGTTTTAGTGATGTTTTGTTGAATGACTTGACTTGATCCTATTGGTCATGATAAGCATGGCAACCATGAAAGAACTACGAGATTGATACTCTAGATCTCTTATTAACCATGGTTATGTTTTTGATGTGATTAGTAAAACTGGATGCCCTAACTTGATGGATTGACTTGATAGAAGAGATATTGTGTTCATGATCTTTGAAGTGTGATGTCTCACTTGTTCGGTACCCCTATCATGGGAATCTAACCCTTGATGAAAGGTTGATGTGATGATGTGATGATGTAGTAGCTGACCTTGATGGATATATGTTGATCTAACATATTTGTTGTTGCATGACTCTAGTAAAGACAAGTTGATAACATGAATGAAGATGAAATTATATGTTCTATTAAAGTATGATTTATGGGTATCTGACATTGTTAGGGTATCTGACATTATTGATCTACAACAGAGGTCTGAGCCTCTCTCGCACAAAGGAAAGCCCATAAGTGCGAGTATGCCTGATAGACTCAAAATTGAAGTTTTATACACAAAAATAGATGTTCATCTGGAGGATGTCAATTCTATAGATGTGTAGCTGAAAGATCTGAGAATAAGGAAGTTTGAATGTTTGCTACAATATGAACATGAACACTGAACTTGTGTTTGCAGATGACGGTGACATACATATAGACATGTCATTATGTTTACAGGAATTTGACATGATTTGGCCGATTGATATAGATGAACTATATGATGTCTAATGCGTTGATTTTTGGGTAGCATCGGATGTGCTCTAGCTCTAAAATTTTGTGGAGGGGCTAGAACACATGGGATCTCCAAGACCGAAAAATCGTTTGGAGAAATTCCACCCGGGGTGAAAGTTATTCAAATAATTAATTATTTGTAATGGAGCTTAAGTTAAAACTTAGGGAATTAAAATAATTAAAGTGAATTAATTTAAATGTGGGTGAGAAGCTTCTAAGTGACGAGGATCAAGTCTAATTTAATCTTAGTCGTTGATTAAGGATTAGATCATGACCGTTGATTTCTCAACAGGAAAAGTATAAAGGAAGGCTTGAGGGTCAGTTGGAGAAGACACACACACACACAAAGCAACACTTGAGCAGAGTCGAAATTCTGGGTCGTGGTTTGCTGAGAATTACAGAGTGAGCTTGCAGTGCAGAGAGGGGCAGTTCGACTACAGGACTTCAGTGCAAGGCTGAGAATACAATTGCAGAGAGGCAAAGCAACAACAAGAGAGACAACGCAACACCTGAGAGGGTGACACAGAGCCAGAAGAGTTATGCAGAGCTTCATAGGGTGACTTAGTCACTAAAGAGGCAACACTGGGGTTTCTGTGAGGTAGATCGGGAAACAATTCAACAGATCGATTTCAGAGCTGGGAAGGCTCACGAGGAGGGTGACGCAACTCCTAGAGGAGGTGACACATTCTTAACGCAGAGCTTGCAGCAGCCATCACTGCGTAGCACTCGGCACAATGCAGTCACCTGTGGGGTTTCTTCATTCTGCTATTGGATCAACCAAAATATGTCTAAGGATAGAGGTACTTTTGCCAGGATTTTCTCTGTTGGGTGAGCCGGATTTGGCACCGTAGTTGTATTCCAAAATTTGCTTAATAATAAAACCTTCATATCTATTGCATCGGTTTTCCCGCATTGGGTTTTTCCTGGGACGTTTAGTCCAAAATTACGTGTCCTTTATTTGTTTGTCTCATCTTTTTTTCAGTACTTGATCTTTATATTGGTGTAGGCTGCAGAGTATTTGCATTAGTATTTACTGAATAATTCTATAAATAACTTGTTAAATGGAAAATACAAGTAGGTAATGCAAACAGTTAATTGCAGTAGGATTTCTGTTGATTCAAATTCAGAAATTTTCACATGGTATCAGAGCGATTGCAGATCAACGAGGATTGAAGCCATCAACGAAAGGGCATAAGAAAATTCTGCTGCAAGAAAGCAGTTGTCCCGAGAGACAACATAGAGAGGCAGAGGAAGGGTGAGACAGTCACCTCGGAAGGCTCACGCAGAGCCTGCATCCGCTTGGTAGGGTGACGCTATAGCTGCAGAAGGCAACACAGAGGCTATTGAGTCTCATTTTTCCATTTGCTGTGGCTGGAGGTGTAATGCAAATTTTCATCTAAAGCTGCTTGTGGGGAACTGATTCTGTTGGTGCAGAATAATGTATAGTGGGTTAGAAGCACAGTAGAGGGAATCTGTTCCTCAGAATATTTCTTGCCAAGAAATATAGATCGAGTTCTGAGCAACAACAAAGAGAGATTAGAGAGGAGCGCTTCAAAATTTGTTGGTAGAAGGATTTCTGTGAAGGAAATCGAATTTCAGAGGGAGCTTGTTCCTTAGAGGATTTCTAGCGCCAAAGAAATCGAAATCCGAGTTTTTCTGGAGCAGCAGCGGAAGAGGGAGAAAGGAACATGTTCGACACTTAGTTGAGCAAAGATGGCCATGAATGGATTGAGGGATCAGGACAGGTTGGATGGAGCATCCAACTTTGTCATCTGGAAAGCCAGGATCCTGGCAGTTTTGGATGAACATCTTGTTGGAAATACTGAGAGGGGGGTGAATCAGTATTTCTTTTCAATTGTTAATTTTACTAGTTAGATCACCTATATCTAGAACACAAATTGAACAATAAGAATAAATTCTTTTATTAATTTCTTCTTTACAATAAATCAAGTACAATATATTTAGGGCTCCAACCCTAGATGAAGACACCAATCTTCAATCTCCCAGGCTCCAACCTGTATTTTCCAAGCACCGACTTGGACTTCCGAGGCTCCAACCTTGTCAATTCTGAGGCACCAACCTCAAGGGCTCCAACCCTATATCTGGTACAGGCTCCAACCTGGTCTCTTGAGGACTCCTATCTTCTAGGGCTCCAACCCTATCTTCCAAGGCACCAACCATGTCTCTATGAGGCTCCAACCTCTTGCTTCAATTCGTCAAGATATATTTGGTTATACTTCACGGCTCCCAATGTCTTCTTCAACGAGCCCTGTCAATATTCACTTAGTCTTCATTGTCGTCTCCATATTACGTCATCAATGACAACCTTTTCTTCTTAGAAGGTATCACCACTGCTCTTCATCGTACCCAAACAATTTCTCCAAGTTACCTCATGATGACATCAATGCATCAATAATATCTCCAACACCTTCAAGGTGTCTTCAATAGGCAACCCAAGTTCTGCCCCTGCTTTAAGCCTCTTCAAGGGCTTCTTCAAGAACTCTCCAAGGGAGTCTTCACAAGGTGCTCCAAGAGTGTCTTCACACGGTGCTCCAAATAGCTTGCTCCTTAAGGTTGTCTTCACAAAATGTCTTCAATATGTTGCCCATGTTTGCACTTATCAACAAGTCAAATCTACACACTGGACTTCAAGAGACCTCCAACAATACTAGAGATTCTCCAAGAATCAATGCTCCTTCAATAGCTGCTTCAAGATGTCTTCAATAGGTCTCCATAAGTCTTCTAAAGGTGACTGCAAAATCTGTCACAATTCTTCCTCGGGACTGCTCTAGATATGATGCCCAAAACCACCGTTCAAGCCTTGACTTATGACTAGTATTAATGCTGGAACAAGCCACACCATAAACTTCACACTTTCCTTAGACTGCTCCACAAAAATTGAGCTATAATTGTGATTGTCCAAGCTTCTCCACGCAGTGACAAGGTTGTGTCTCTTATGTGACTAGTCCAAAATCTTTACTTTGTTTTAGGACTGTTCTTGCTGCAATATAAGTCTGGTCCTGGTTAGGGCTTGTAACTAATTGATGCAACCCCTTCTCCTACCTTCCAGACCTCCTCCAAGGCTGCGGTCTTGTTGTCCCTTGCTTCTTGTGTTTAGGGCTACCTTCTAGGACGAATTTAGGCTTAGATTAGGCATGTCAGCCATTTCCAAACTGCCCAGAACTCCTCTATATTTATGTAGTCTGCTACAACAACCCTTAAAAACCTTTTTCTATACCACAGATCCAAGTTTCCAAGTTTGACAGTGTTGTAGCAACAGGTCTGAATACAACAATTGCCCAAAACAATCTATGTCTTTTATCTTCCTCAGCCCCCTTCACACTTCTGCGTTTTCCTGATTTTTTGTGTTTTTTTCACCGAAATTCTTGACCCAAAGGAGGGAGTACGAACCTATATATACATATTTTCGATTGGAAGACGTGACTTTTTGGAGGGAGGCCGACTTGAGAGAGAAAGTGTAGGTTGGCTCACTGCTAAATATAATTTCCTTAACTTAAAAAAATCAATATCTTTCAAACCGCTTGGAGTTTCGGGCTGAGTAATAGCTTGTTGGAAAGGCAAAATTATGCTCTTCAAGATGGTGTAGGTCCCATGTTGAAAGATTGCCTCTAAGGTTGGAAAAAATATTTTTCTTTGTGTATGTCCTTAAATTATTTAGTGTAGAAAATGATCAGGACAGTATGGCTTCTCCATTGTTAGTCTTCTCCATTATTTGGCTTCTTCATCGTCATAGGAACATGTAAGACATCCTTGTCATCATGATAGTGTCCAACAATGTGTATCATCCATGTCATCACATAATTGTGCAGTGATATGTTATAGTGTAGCATCATTAGGAGAACTTCAAAATAGTCTTCCAACCTTCAAATGATATCTTCCACGTTATCATCTATTCTTTCAACCTTCATCAAGTGCCATCATCAATTGTGGTCATTCATTTAGTGTATGACATCATCAAGTGTATGAATCCATATGTCACAAAGGTTAAGGTCTAGATCATCAAGGCATATGAAACATTATAGCTAGTTCAAGGACTTCTTAGGACTTCTTCATTAGTGGTTTGACATCTTCATGGGTTGACCTTTTCATTGATGGCATCCTTAACACTTAGGGATTGCATGAGGTTCATTGACATCACAAGAATATTTTCCATCTCAACTATTGACATCAATGACAACCTTGATTAACAATCTCCCCTTTGTCATTGATGGCAATATTCTCACCCTTCCAACATTCTTTCCCCCTTTGACATCAATGGAAAATGGGGTGCCCAAGTATTCCCCCTATCAAGCTGCTTCTTGGCATGTTGCTTCTTCATGTTTCCTTCATCAATGATAGTTCTCCATGTAAGATATGTTGCTCCCCTTGTCATGGTGCTCTTCTTTAATGTACCTGCTCCCCCTAAGTTGTATGCATGGTCTTTTTCTTCTCATGTGATGAACCAACTCCTCGTGCGTGCATAACCTCCTCCAGCTTCAAGAAAGATTTCTGCCTTGTGATCGGGTGGAAGAAGTCAATATTGGAATTATGTTCTTCAATGGAGTTGCTCCTGAGAGATGATCTATCAAAGGATGAATGTCCATGGGTGACTCATCAAAGATTTCATAGGGCCCATTCACGGATAACTTCTAGAATATCAATGATGACTTTATCAAGTCAATAACATGTGTTGTTCGCTGGAGTGTTCAAGAGACTTTTGGATTCAACTTGTTTCCTTCTCCATACCTTCTCCATACTTGTGTAACTTTCTTCTCTGGCATGGTTCTAGCTTATGCAGGGGCCCAAGTCAAGTTACAATCACGTGCCATATGTCCAATGTTATGGCAATTGAAACACTCTATCTTGTTCATGAATAAAAAATCATGACTTCTTCTTGCGAAATTGCTTCGAGGAGATTGACGGGGACCATTATATTTGTCTTTGTGATATGCCCTACAATCTTTTGCCACGTGCCCAAAGTTTGTTCAAGAATAGCAATATCCAAGAAATATACTTTGGTACCTGGGTGATGAAGAGTTCCTTGAAGTACTCTTGAAGTCTTTTTGCCTTTGGATTCTTTGATGATATTCATTGCCTTTTGTATTCTTTACACCATATGCAAGTCTCCTTAGCGTAGAATTTCTTCCATTGTTGTCTTGATTCTTCTCCTTGCCTTTGTTGGAACTGGGAGCATCAACATTTCTTTCTAGGTTCCTCACATCTTTGTTGTTTGAAGCATTATCATTCTTGCTTGAGGATTCACCTGCATAGCCAAGACCTGATTTATCAAGGGGAGACCTTTGCTGACTTAGGATGTCATCGAGGGTTTGAGAGATTTTCAAGTTTTTATTCAACAATTCAACTTCCTTTTCAAGAAAACCAATTTCTCCTTTCAACTTTTCGCAATCTTCATCTTTCATAAGTAGTTGCTTCTTCATTTCTTCCATCATCCTTGTTGCTTCATGTACTTCGATTTTAAGGGAGATGATATTTGATTTCATTTTGAAGATTTCTTCATTCTCCTTTGTTAGACTGATCTCCATTTCTTCTTTTGTTCTTGTAGCTTCACATGTTTCGGCCTTGAGAAGATTGATGTCTGATTTTAGTTTCAAGATTTCTTCATCCTTTATTCGTCTAGTTGGCCTATCATGGTGTTTCTCTCCTTTTCTGCTTCATTAACTTGTCCTTCTATGAATGCCAAAGTTTCCATCACCTTCTCAGTTCCTTGCGCTTGTTTCCTTGCTTCTTCTAGTTGAGATCTAAGAGAGGAGACCTCTTCCTTGTATTGACCAATCTCTGCTTCAAGATTTTTCAAGCTCTTAAGTCTTTGTTCAAGGTGGCTTGACAAAGTTTCTTCCCTTTTATTTTCCTTATCCAATTGATTTGTCATAGATATGACTTCTTCATGATGCTTTCTTTTATTTCGATGAAATTCCTCTTTAAGTTTGGCGAGCTCCTCATCTCTTTCTTGTACTTGAAGCTTGACAAAGTCAACTTTCTTCCTTGTCTTGCCTTGGTTACCATCTTGCGCTTTCTTCTTAAGTTCCTCATTTTCATTTTTCAAACTGTTAATCTCTTCCATGGAAGCCATAAGTTTATTCAAGAGATCTTCTTCAAAGTCTTCTTTGTTCTCTTCATCTTCTAGGTTTTCTTTAGCCTTGTTGTCATCTCTCTTATCTTCAGCTTCCTTGACATATTCTGGACTTCTTTCTTGTTTTCGATCATCTTCTTGACTAGAGATCATTGTCAACGCTCCTTTTGAGTGAAGATCATGAAGTTTGTCCCATATGACTTTTGCCGACGAACATTTTTCAAAATTGGCCTTCACAGAATTTGGTAAACCATTCAAAATTGCCTTCATTGCTCTTGTATTGTACTCCTTGGATTCTTCGTTCATCGTGTCATTAGTAATCATTGATTTCCAAACTTCAATTCCTTGAGTCTTCAAGAAATTCCTCATTCGTGCCACCCATATATCAAAATTTCCATTGAACAATGGAGCCTTCGCAAATTGATTTACTTCAATTTCAATGTTTGATGAAGACACATCTTTAGGAGGATTGGAGACTTTCTTCCTTGGCTTTGCCATTTGTGTTCTAATGATCAACTTTCAAGCTCTTAGGGTTTGAGTGAAGGTACTGGCTCTGATACCAATTGTTGGAAATACTGAGAGGGGATGAGTCAATATTTCTTTTCAATTGTTAATTTTACCAGTTAGATCACCTATATCTAGAACACAAAATGAACAATTAGAATAAATTCTTTTATTAATTTCTTCTTTACAATAAATCAAGTACAATATATGTAGGGCTCCAACCCTAGATGAAGACACCAATCTTCAATCTCCCAAGCTCCAACTTGTATTTGCCAAGCACCGACTTGGACTTCCAAGGCTCCAACCTTGTCAATTTTGAGGCACCAACCTCAAGGGCTCCAACCCTATATCTGGTACGGGCTCCAACTTGGTCTCTTGAGGACTCCTGTCCTCTAGGGCTCCAACCCTATCTTCCAAGGCACCAACCTTGTCTCTATGAGGCTCCAACCTCCTGCTTCAGTTCGTCAAGATATATTTGGTTATAATTCACGACTCCCAATGTCTTCTTCAACGAGCCCTGTCAATATTCACTTAGTCTTCATTGTAGTCTCCACATTACGTCATCAATGACAACCTTTTCTTCTTAGAAGGTGTCACTGCTGCTCTTCATCGTACCCAAACAATTTCTCCAAGTTACCTCATGATGACATCAATGCATCAATAATATCTCCAACACCTTCAAGGTGTCTTCAATAGGTAGCCCAAGTTCTGCACCTGCTTTAAGCCTCTTCAAGGGCTTCTTCAAGAACTCTCCAAGGAGTCTTCACAAGGTGCTCCAAGAGTGTCTTCACACAGTGCTCCAAATGGCTTGCTCCTTAAGGTTGTCTTCAGAAAATGTCTTTAATATGTTGCCCAAGTTTGCACTTATTAACAAGTCAAATCTACACACTGGACTTCAAGAGACCTCCAACAATACTAGAGATTCCCCAAGAATCAATGCTCCTTCAATAGCTACTTCAAGATGTCTTCAATAGGTCTCCATAAGTCTTCTAAAGGTAACTCCAAAATCTGTCACAATTCTGCCTTGGGACTGCTCCAGATATGATGCCCAAAACCACCATTCAAGCCTTGACCAATGACTAGTATTAATGCTGGAACAAGCCACACCAGAAACTTCACACTTTCCTTAGACTGCTCCACAAATTCGAGCTATAATGGTGACTGTCCACGCTTCTCCACGCAGTGACAGGGTTGTGTCTCTTATGTGACTAGTCCAAAATCTTTACTTTGTTTTAGGACTATTCTTGTTGCAATATAAGTCTGGTCCTGGTTAGGGCTTGTAGCTAACTGATGAAATCCCTTCTCCTACCTTCTAGACCTCCTCCAAGGCTGCAGTTTTGCTGTCCCTTGCTTCTTGTGTTTAGGGCTACCTTCTAGGATGAATTTAGGCTTAGATTAGGCCTGTCAGCCTTTTCCAAGCTGCCCAGAACTCCTCTATATTTCTGCGGTCTGCTACAACAATCCTTAACACCCTTTTTCTATACCACAGATACAAGTTTCTGAGTTTGACTGTGTAGTAGCAACAGGTCTGAATACAACAATTGCCCAAAACAGTCTCTGTCTTTTATCTTCCTCAGCCCCCTTCACACTTCTACGTTTTCCCGATTTTTGGTGTTTTTTTCACCGAAATTCTTGACCCAAAGGAGGGAGTGCGAACTTATATATATAGATTTTCGATTGGAATGAGGAGATGTGACTTTTTGGAGGGAGGCCGACTTGAGAGAGAAAGTGTAGGTCGGCTCACTGCTAAATATAATTTCCTTAACTTAAAAAAATCAATATCTTTCAAACTGCTTGGAGTTTCGGGTTGTGTAATAGCTCGTTGGAAAGGCAAAATTATGCTCTTCAAGATGGTGTAGGTCCCATGTTGAAAGATTGCCTCTAAGGTTGGAAAACATATTTTTCTTTGTGACTGTCCTTAAATTATTTAGTGTAGAAAATGATCAGGACAATATGGCTTCTTTGTTTGGCTTCTTCATTATTTGGCTTCTTCATCATCATAGGAACATGTAAGACATCCTTGTCATCATGATAGTGTCCAGCAATGTGTATCATCCATGTCATCACATAATTGTGCAATGATATGTTATAGTGCAACATCATTAGGAGAACTTCAAAATAGTCTTCCAACCTTCAAATGGTATCTTCCAAGTTATCATCTATTCTTTCAACCTTCATCAAGTGCCATCATCAATTGTGGTAATTCATTTAGTGTATGACATCATCAAGTGTATGAATCCATATGTCATCAAAGGTTAAGGTCTAGATCATCAAGGCATATGCAACATTATAGCTAGTTCAAGGACTTCTTGGGACTTCTTTATTAGTGGTTTGACATCTTCATGGGTTGACCTTTTCATTGATGGCATCCTTAGCACTTAGGGATTGCATGAGGTTCATTGACATCACAAGAATATTTTCCATCTCAGCTATTGACATCAATGACAACCTTGATTAACACATCTCATCAAGGATCATGCCTTGAACACGATTGCTATTCCGGTAGACGTTGATCCTCCCAAGAAGTACGAGGAGGCTCAAGCAAAAGCAAAGCACATGATCATGGATAGAGTCAAGGACATGTGGTCCCACACATTGCCGAGAAGAACACAACAAGGGAAATGTGGGTGGGCTTGACCACTTTGTATGAGGGATCTTCTGTCCAGTGGAAGATGTTGCTTAAGAACTAGCTGAGATTGTTTCAGATGTAGAAGGGAGAAGAGATCGATCCCTTCCTTATCAGATTGCAAGGGATTCGAGATCAGCTAGCTTCTGTAGGGGCTACACCAGGTGTTGGATGTATGGTTAGGACTGCCCTGAATGCAGTCATTGAAGATTGGGAAACCTTTGTCCAAATAATTTTGGGCAGGGCTACTCTTCCAATTTGGGAGGAGATGTGGGAAGCTCTTCGACAGGAAGAGATCCGACGATGGACCAAGGCGGGAAGGAACGGAAAAGCGATCAAATTTAAGGAGGAAGAGGAAGATGCAGCTCTCACATCTAAGGGACATCAAGGGCAACAGAGAAGGAAGAAGGACCTCTCGAAGGTTAGATGCTTCAGATGTGGGGAAATGGGACATTTTGCCATGCAGTGCACTCTGAAGATGAAGGGCAAAGAAGAATCCGGCTCGAAGTGTTGTGTAACCAGCTCCAAAAAGAGAAGAAAAGAGATATCAATGCCTTAGAAATGAGCCACTTCGAGGGGGCAACCTCCAATACATTACATAAATGAACAATTCTTGGATGATACAAATGAACAAAACCTCCTTCTATATATAGGAGTTCATGGGGCCACAATATAATCCTAGTGGGGCCACAATGTAATCCTAGCCGACCTAACAATAATAATGTAAGGGCACAATAATAACAATATGGGGGTTACAGGGGTACAATAATAACAATAAGGGGGGCTACACTAACATAATAAGGGCCTATCCTATTATTATAGGGACTTAACATGCCCCTCTCCTTCAAACAAGTGTTGTCCTCAACGCTTGATTATTTCTTGATGCTTCTGTATAAAATTCTCATCCTCCCATGTGAAATATTTTACAGGAAAGTTCTTCCACTTGCTGAGATACTCTAAAATTGATCGTACTTTTCGAGTTCTTGTTTCTATGACTGCTTCATAACTTCTTTCGATGTGATGTTGATCTTCCTGTTGTTTCATTAGATTCTGCACCAAGGTTGGGTTATCCTTTGAGAGTTGGAGAACTTGTTGTTGATGCTCGCTGTGATCTTCCACTAATTTATCATCCATATTAGCTATTATTTGATCCTTCAAACCATCGAACTTAGCCTCCATTTCTTCTTTTAAACCATCTATTTCATCTTCGATTTCTCTTCGTAAGATCGAAACTTGTTGCACTTGGTACCGTAATTTTGATATCTCATACTGCAATTCTTCCACTTCATGCATTATAGTATATATTTCTGAGGTCTTAATGGGTGTTGAATTATTTTTAGGAGGCATTTTAGAACACAATACTGAAATATATGCTCAATAGGCCCTTGGAATCACTTCAAACTGATTTTTCAAACAAGATTTATGCAATTCGGGAAAAACAATACACACCTTTTACTTGCTTTTGAGGAGCTCGATATTGGAATTGGATTATCTCTGTAATTGAAAATCTTCGATATCTGAAATTCAGCCCTGTAGTAGCCCTCTGAAGCTTCTTTCAAATGCCATGGTCGATCTAAAGAATTTGGATTCCCCAAGACAAAGTTGTGTCCAATCTCCCACAATGACCTAATTCTGGACTGGTTTAGTAGAGCGAACTTGTACGACTTGCCACGTGTTACTGTTTTTTCCTTTGCCTCTGAAATTGATAGCTAAGAAACTACATTCCGTGTACTTATGACCACTTTTTACGGCACTCCAATCCGATGCTCAGAGAGAGATTTATTGAAATTTTCCCACGATCACCTTTTTGAGATGAAATTCAAGAGCTTGAAAAAGCACTACCTTCCACAGATCATATCTCCACAAATATTGCGAAAAAAACTCTGAATTTTTTTGACGAATTTCCTCAGGATTTCAGCTTCGCACCATACGAATTTCAGATTCTTAACCTTCGTAGAAAAAAATTTATAGCGAAAATTCCACGATGACCTGTTTAGGAGCTTGAAAAAAGACCTAACTTCCACAGATGATATCTCCGAAAATATTGCGAACCAAGCTCTGAAATTTTGAGACAATATTCCTCAAGATTTCAGCTTCGCACCCTAAAAATTTCAGCTTCTCAAACTTCGTAGAAAAAAAGTTATAGCGAAAATGCCGCGATGACCTGTTTGGAGCAGCGAAACCCTAGAATCCAAACCTCTGATACCAAATGTTGTGTAACTAGCTCCAAAAAGAGAAGAAAAGAGATATCAATGCCTTAGAAATGAGCCACTTCGAGGGGGCAACCTCCAATACATTACATAAATGAACTTCTTGGATGATACAAATGAACATTTAAACAGGGGCCACAATATAATCCTAGTGGGCCACAATGTAATCCTAGCCGACCTAACAATAATAATGTAAGGGCACAATAATAGAAATATGGGGGTTACAGGGGTACAATAATAACAATAAGGGGGGCTACACTAACATAATAAGGGATTATCCTATTAATATAGGGACTTAACACGAAGGCTGCTCCAGCTCAAGTTGATGAGGAGGATGGCAATGGATGCGCCATGAGTGCTCATGCACCTAAGAATGGGGTTGATATGGAGCTGTAGATTGGAGCTACAATGAAATGGGGCAGGATCCTTGAGGTGTGCAAACTCTTGGATCACATAAGGCTACATGAGCCCTTAATGATAGTAGCAGAATGAAGAAAGTCAGTTGGTGCAAGGGATGATGGAGCGACAATGGCAGAGCTAAAGCGCCTAAGTCTGAAGCAGTGCAGAGCAGAGGCAACAACAACATAGCAGCAACAGCATAGTGCTTACGCAGTGCAGAGCAGCAGTGACGCAGTAGCATCAGAGTGTCAACGTAGATTAGCAGCAGAGGAAGCTTCAACATCAAGGTGCATCTAGACTGACTAGTATGTCAGAATTTGGGATGTCTTTCAATTGCTTAACTCTCAGCAACTGAGTTGTAGTGCAATAGTTAGCAGTGGTAGTGCTATAGGTAGCATGATGCAACATTTTGAGAGGGAGTTTCAATAGTGACAGTGGCAGAGTAATGGGCAACAATACAGATTGCAACGATGTAGTGGATGAGGGGCAGTAGACTGAGCATCAACAACGTAGAAGACCGATGATGTGGATCAGGGTGATGCTTCTGGTTAGAAGTATTGCTAGAGCGCATTCCTTGCTAAGAGGGAGTGTTGATTTTTGGGTAGCATCGGATGTGCTCTAGCTCCAAAATTTGGTGGAGGGGCTAAAACACATGAGATCTCCAAGAGCCAGAAATCGTTTAAAGAAATTCCACTCGGAGTGAAAGTTATTCAAATAATTAATTATTTTTAATGGAGCCTAATTTAAAACTTAGGGAATTAAAATAATTAAAATAAATTAATTTAAATTTGGGTGAGAAGCTTCTAAGTGACGAGGATCAAGTCTAATTTAATCTTAGCCGTTGATTAAGGATTAGATCACGACCGTTGATTTCTCAACAGGAAAAGTATAAAGGAAGGCTTGAGGGTTAGTCTGAGAAGACACACACACGAAGAGTAGCACTTAAGCAAAGTTGAAATTCCAGGGAGTGGTTTGCTGAGAATTTCAAAGTGAGCTTGTAGTGCAGAGAGGGCCAGTTCGGCAGTGGGGCTTCAGTCCAAGGCTGAGAATACAATCGAAGAGAGGCAGAGTAGCAACAAGGGAGACAACGCATCACCTGAGAGGGCGACATAGAGGCAACAGGGTTACATAGAGCTTCAGAGGGTGACAGAGTCAATGAACATGAAACACTAGGGTTTCTGTGAGGTAGATCAAGCAACAATTAAGTAGATCAATTTTTGAGTCGGGAAGGCTCACGAGGAGTGTGACGTAGCTCCTAGAGGAGGTGATGCAATCTCAATGCAGATCTTGCAACAACCATCGCTGCGCAGCACTGGGGACAACACAGTCACCTGTGGGGTTTCTTCATTATGATGCTGGATCAGCCAAAATAACTGTGTTCGGATAGAAGTACTTCTGCCAAGATTTTCTCTGTTGGGTGAGCCGGATTTGGCTCCCTAGTTGTATTCACAAATCTTCTTAATAATAAAGCCCTCGTATCTGCTCCACCGGTTTTCCCGCATTGGGTTTTTTCGGGGATGTTTAGTCCAAAAATAAGTGTGTCCTTTGTTTGTTTGTCTCATCTTATTTTTCAGTACTTGATCTGTATATTGGTGTAGGCTGTAGAGTATTTGCATTAGTATTTACTGAATAATTATGTAAATAACTTGTTAAATGGAAAATACAAGTAGGTAATGCAAATTAGTTAACTGCAATAGGATTTCTGTTGGTTTAGATTCGGAAATTTTCACATGATGATGACTCAGACCTTTGAATTAGTGATTGAGATATGTCTAGGACTATAAATCTTACCATGGCAGCAAATTTGGATTTTACATGATGTCTAATGATTTGAATTGACGACAATGATATATGAGCATAACGACTTGTATTATGATCATGGGAAGGACTTGCTGAAGTTTTGGATTGATATTAAGTGGTTGATGACAACCTGTTGGCATGATAATAGATGATGTCATGACTTATTGAAAGCTTTACATGTCACCTGATCCAATGAACTGACAATGAGATATTTATGACTTTTGATATTAGTATTGATCTGGCTTCTAAACTTTGATGAGTTGATTTAGTTGATTTTATTGCATAATAACGATTTATGAAAGGTTGGGCATGATGGTTTGGTAAAGTGTTATGGTTGTAGTGAGCATTGCATGAAGCAAGCTCCCCCGATCCGGATATGTCCGTATTGATATCTATTTGATGAAGCTAGGATGTTGTATTGATCCAAGCCTTTTTCTTCAGAAGTGTTCCAAGGTAAGAATTTGATTTTGTTTTTGATATACTGACAATCTGCTATTGTTAGGGAAAGAGCCTATGATGATATAAGTTAGAGGGAGATGGATTCAAAAGCTCGAAATGGTGTATCATGGCATGATGAATCAATTTCTGAAGTTGAGAAAAGATAAGCTATTAAAGAAGTATTGGAAATACAAATCCTTGGACACTTCGATTTAAAGTTCAAGATGTTATTGAACTTAACATGGCAACCGACAGTTGATTGAAGCATTGATGTTATGTTTAGAACATCCATCCGTATGTATACAATGATGTGCATAGAACCTGAGTCGATTCATGATTGGGTCGTTTCATTCTCATTGAGTTGCCACTGAGAATCCTTCGAGATGTTTGCATGAGATGATCTATTCTTGGTCTATGATATTCCTCCTATGATATATGACTATATGGATATGCTGATGTTGATTAATGATGATATGGGCACATATGATTGCTGCCTGAGTATGTGATCTTCCATGATGAGAGGTACGTAGCATGACCGAGGTTGAGTACATGAATAGCTATGAGCAGGATTAAGAAGCTCCTTAGAGAGCTGTCTGAGGATGATCTGGGTATGACATGGATACATTGCGATAGTAAAGAGTGAGATTTGATTAGCAGAGAATCCCGTATATATATAGTTGGGACCGAGATACTTTCATATATTGAGACAGTGAAGTTGTACGAGACACGCTTAGGCTTGTGATTGGCACCTCCTTGGGAGGGAGGATGATTATGGTATCCTTTTATGATTGATATGATTATTTATTCTCTAACATGATATTTGATTTGATGTCCTGTATAAACAGGGGACAACTGTTACTGATGTATGATGATTACTTGATATAAGTACGATGATATGAGTATGATGAGAGCAACGCTGATCAAGGACACTGAGCCAAGATCTTCCTCCCCCATTTGACCTCCCAGGGTATGGAATCGAGATAGAGGGCTCCTGGGGTTGAGGGAACTCTGGACAATAGGGCGTTATCCCTATCTGTTACCCACATGGTTGGAGCAGTAGCTCACCCTATCTTGATTGTTACAGAGTATACCCCAGATGACATCATACCCACAAGATTGGGCTTGTTGTCATTATCCATCTTGGAGGCTTGGAGGCGTGTGATCTTTACCTCTTGGTAAGTCGGGTATCTCATCCAAGCTAGATTATGATGCAAGTGTTTTACCACATGACTATTCAGGTTCATTGCTGGGAAGATCAATAGGCAATAGGATGGGTTGAGTAGTAGCTCCCATATATCGCCTATTACTCGATATGGGGTCGTAGTAGTAGCTCCCCTGATATGGTTTTAGGGTGAGTTCTTCTCCCTGATGATATGATCTTTGATGATGATGTTGGTCGTAGATTTGACTCCCCGCCGATATTTTCGGGTGGTAGCCCGATGATGTTTCCAGGTAGTAGCCTAATGACATATTTCTAGGTAGTATCCTGTTGACAGATATTCCAGGTAGTATTCCGGGTAGTAGCCCACCGACAAAGATTCCAGGTAGTAGGCCGTTGGCGGAAATTTCGGGTAGTATCCCGCTGGAAAAGGTTCCTGGTTATAGCCGGATGAATAGAGGGTGATATCTTAAGCTCCCCTATGGTAAAAAATTCTTACTCTAGATTCAAGAATATTCATCATATAAGTAGGGACAATCAAGTAAGCAACAAGAGATGTACATTGATGGTTCAGGATGATGAGATACTTGAAATGGGACGTATGTCATATTGATTGATGGTCAAATATTGGCAAGTGGAATTCTCCATAGTTGAGAGGGAGCGTTAAATTTAAGCAACTGCGGTCAAATTCCATCTTGGCCAACTCAAATGACAAAGATGATGATTGCATTGAATTCTGCTTTTCAAGAGGACCAAAATTGACCCAAAGATCACCTTGTTCGGATAAGCAGAAGTTGGTTTTTGAATTTATGTACCCACTCATGTATATTGGATTAGGTTGGCCCTATGCACATATAGCAATGGATAGGTCAGCCTCAACATCAAGTGGACCCTCATGGAAGCCTATAAATAGAAGAGACCTCAAGTTCATTTGGACCATAGTATTTAAAACCGACCGGTTTGAACTTGTAACCGGTCAAACCGACCGGTTAGATGCCTAGCCAGGCCAAATCAGACAAAAAACGGGTTCAAGGAGGCATTTCGCCTAAAAGTCTATTTTGACTGGTGCTAATCGATCGATTAAGGATGAAATCAATCAGTTTAGGGATAAAACGGCCAGTTCTGTCCTTAACCGACTGGTTAGCTGCTAGGCCGCAAAAGGGACCCATGCACAACATTTTGAGTAGTTTAGCGTTGTTTTGGGGGGAAGAGGAGGGTTGTTTCCCTCCAAAAACACCCTCCCCAATCCTTTATAAGCAAGGGAAACCTCTCATCTGTCTCATACTTCTCATTTGGAGCTTTTGTGAGTTTTATTGAGAGCTTGGAAAGTGTTGAGTTTTTGCTAGAGCAGTGATCTTGGAGGCATGGAGTTGGAGTTGGAGCTATTTTGGAGATAGTTTGGAGTTGCCAGTAGAGTTGGCATCTTCAAGAGGAGGCTAAGGAAGCTTGTTTGCATTTCCAGTTAAGGATTTTCACTTGAAAAATCCCTCATTTCACTGTTGTCCACATATTAATATTTTTTATGTGTTCAACTATGCTATTGCTATCAAATCTCCAGTCCTATGCTATCAAATTTTGTAGGCTACAATGTGGATTCTTTTCCTAAATTTAGCTTTGGTTTTCCATTTACTTAGTTGCAATTTTTTTTTAAATGACAGATTTATTTGCAAATTTTAATTATTTCAAGTCAACATGGCTCCAAAAGTCACAGTGCATGGGCCCATTGTGATGTGATTGATGGAAAAATGATATGCAATTTTTTTGAAAAATCTATTGGAGGTGGGGGTATTCTCAGATTGAAACAACACTTGGCTGGGATAAGAGGCCAAGTAAAGGCATGTGATGCACCAAATGAAGTGTTAGGTCTTGTTAGGGCAGAATACCTTTCCAAGTTTGAAAAGTTTGAGGAGAATAAGGCTAGGGAGAAGGCCATCCAAGATGAAATTGCAAGGAAGAGGGAATTAATAGAAGCCATGAAAGAGAGTGGGTATGATGATTATGAGATTCAAGACTCCACTTCTATCCCTTCCACCAATGACCCCTTTCACTATGTTCCTCCTCTTGGCTAAAAATCAAAAGCCACATAGAGACCAAACATCCAGAGTTATTTCTCATCCACTGCTAATCCCATAGCCACTTGCTCCCATCCAAGTCGTCAACCCACTTTGGATCAACATTGGGAAAAAAAAATGCAAAGAAACTTCTTATTAGTACATTGCTAGATGGCGGTATGATGCAGATATCCCATTAATGATGCTCGCTCACCTTATTACCAAGATACATGGGATTATGTTATAGCTATAGGAAAGGGCTTCAAAGGCCCTAGTGTGCATGACTTGAGGGGATCTCTTTTGCAAGAAGATATTTCTTCCATTGATGAGTATTTGACTGAGTGTAGAGAGTCATGGCTCAAAACAAGTTGTTCCATCATGTTAGATGGATGGACTGATGGAAAGAACCGCACTATCATTAATTTCCTCGTTTCTTGCCCTCATGTAACATTGTTTTTGAGATTAGTTGATGCATCTGATAAGGTGAAGGATGCAACCCTTCTATTTGAGCTTTTGGATGAGATTATTCAAGAAGTGGGGGAGCAAAATGTTGTGCAGGTCATCACAGATAATACCTCAAAATATGTCCTTGCTGGAAAGATGCTTGATTCCAAATATAGGACCATATTTTGGACTCCGTGTGTTGCACATTACATAGACCTCATGCTTGAGGACATAGGAAAAATGGAGTCAGTAAAAAACACTGTAGAGCATGCCAAGTGCATTACAAAATACATCTACAACCACTCATGGGTATTGAGCCTAATGAGGAAAAACACTGGGGGAAAAGAGCTTGTTAAGCCTGCAATTACAAGATTTGCAACTCACTTCCTCACGTTGCAATGTCTCAATTATCAACAAAAAAACGTGTAGAAAATGTTTTCTGATGATGATTCGACTGAATGTCGGTGGGCTCATAGAGAAGATGGCAAAGACACCAAAAAGAAAGTCTTTGACAATTATTTTTGGAAAAGGTCTACAGAGCTTGTAAAATTATTGAGCCCCTTGTTAAGGTGCTAAGGATGGTGGACGAGGAAATGTTGGCAATGAGATACATTTATGAGGCTATGGATCAAGCAAAGGAGCAAATACTATCAGTTTACAAGGACATGTTAGCTAAATATGGCTGTATATGGGAGATCATTGATAACAAATGGAACAATCAACTCCATCGTCCTATACATGCAGCTGGGTATTTTTTGAACCCAAAGTATCATTATAAAGCTTGAGTAGGAGATCTGCAGGATGGGGAAGTCAGAGCTGGATTGATTGACTGCTTGGAGCGCATGGTCCCTATCCATGCAGACCAGTTGAAAATACATAAACAACTTACTCTTTTATGTATAACAGCTGGTACCTTTGGAAAAAACTTGGCAAAAATGGCAAGAGATGTGGATCAACCAGGTAAGCAATTCCAAATTGTTTTTCTTTTCAAGTTAAATTTCTTGTAATTTGTAAATAAGTAATGAAATTAACTATGTTACTAATCAATGTCTTTTTATTTGCAGCACATTGGTGGGAGTCATTTGGCGGCCAATGTCCTTAATTGCAAAATTTTGCAATTAGAGTCCTCAACCAAACCTGTAGTGCTTCAGGTTGTGAGCGCAATTGGTATGTTTTTGAGCGCATACACACAAAGAAGAGAAATTGTTTGGAACTTAAACATTTAAATGATCTTGTGTTCGTGCAATACAACTTTAGCTTGAGGCGGAACCAAATGATGAACAAAACACCTGATCTAGATCCCATTGTGTTGGACGATATTGATCCAACGTCAGAATGGGTGGAGGATACTGAAGATCTAGTGTTTGAGGCTGATTTTGATATTGATGCAACATTAGCGGGGGATGAAGTAGATTTGGTGGTGCGTTCAGACCCAGGGTTGGTAGCTGCATTAAGGAAATGCAAACAACCAATGGAAGACACTTGTCATGCAGCTCGAGTATCTCGTGCTTCCATTAGGTCCACTTCTACTGTTATTGGTGGCAGTGGTACTGAGGTTGCAGATGAGGCTGAGGCATCCTCAGACTCTGATCTAGATGATGTCTATGCAACTATCGATGATGATCATGTGTCTTGTAGTGGTGATGAATTTGATGTTTGATCATGTGTACATTTTAGAGTCTAGACTCTAGACTTGTAGTCTTGTAGTAGGCTAATGGCCTCATAGCTTGTAACATTGTTTTTGGACTTTATAGTCCATTTGGAGCTTCATTGCTTATGTATTTTGTCGATGATATGTATTGCACTCAGTGCCATTTTGATATATTCACCTTTACATGCTATATAAATGATCAAAATTTGCATATTTCGTCTCTATTGGCTTGGAATCA
This sequence comes from Pinus albicaulis, assembly GCA_034641835.2. Lineage (NCBI taxonomy): Eukaryota > Viridiplantae > Streptophyta > Pinopsida > Pinales > Pinaceae > Pinus > Pinus albicaulis. The sequence goes on from CM076581.1 coordinate 1,491,017,953, forward strand.
TGGTTGCAAATCTTAAAAATAGTTTTTTTTTTAAATTAAAAATTAATTATTTTATGTATTTTTTTAAAAATCGGTTCATTGAGATCTGGCCAGTACTGGGTTGACCGGTTCTGGTTCAAAACCCGGTTCATTAGGTCACCGGTTCTAGTTTTTAATACTATGATTTGGACACATTGATTAAGCTCTCTTCTTCTCTTGTATTTTGTCTTGGCTCACACAAATTTGATTGAAAGAGTTTGCGCACAGGTCGGAAATCACAGGTTTGAAATGCTTACAAAAGTTATAGTTTCTGTTTTGGCTGCAGGCACAGAATTGGTGGATTTTGGTTTTGGCCGCAGGCTTGCTATGGCAATGGTAGCGGCTAGGGACTCGTAGCCATAGGCACAAAGTGTTATGGTAGCGGCTAGGGCTTTAGAGGCAGATGGGGCTGTGCTCACCCATAGCCGCAGGCACATAGTGCTATGGTAGTAGCTAGGGACCCATAGCCATAGACACATAGTGTTATGGTAGTGGCTAGGGCCTCAGAGATGAATCTACAATACTCTGAAGTTTCCGCTCAGTGACATCAATGTTCAACAATATGCTACATGCAGTGAAAGTATATTACAGTCATCATAATCAGAGTTTTGATGTTTAGATGTGTTTCATGGATATTCTAGTTGTTGTGAATATATGGATCATTGTACTCTCTTTTCTTGAATCATTTGATGACAATGAACTAGAAGAAGAATTTGCAAGTGTTTTCCCCATAGTGGGTTTTACCCTGGTCTCCAACCAATCGTGGTGTCTCTATGTGTGCATGCTTTTCTTCCTATATGTTCCACTGCATTGATGATGATGTTATTGTTCTTTCTACATAGTTGCATACGCTAATGAATAATGATGTGAATCTGAATAATGTTATGATGTTATGGGTTGAAATTAATGTGTTAATGAAGAAATGCAATTATCAAAGCAAAGAACAATATAGCCCTAGAAAAATTAACAAACCTCAGTGTTAGTATACTACTATGAAATGTGAAATTGCATCCTAATATAGAATAGCTGGAAAATCCCTGAGTTGAAGCCCTCCAAATTGTTGCGAACTAAATCCGACTTCTCCATTGAAATTGTAACTGAAAGCACACCCATGAATTTTGGATGAATTTAGCGAGGGATGAGACGAGTTTTCATTCGATCTGACCAAATCACCCAAGGGTTTTCATCTTGAGTCCATTGAGATGAGAACTTGGTTCTCCAAACCTCACCACAAAGATAATGTACAAATTCGAGATGTCCCCAAATGATCTCATCATCCTCCTTCTAAAATCTCGATAGATGGATCTCCAATCTTATAACAGTATTTTATTTTGATTATTTTAGTATTATTCTAGAAGCTCCCCCTTGACTTCATCTAAGTGACTTTTAATTTTATTTTATTTGACTTAAGTCACTTTTGGCCTTTTTCATTTAATTAATCACCCCCCATTTTTTATTTAATTAAGTGACCAATTAAAGCACTTTTAATTCGAAAAAATGGTAAATCTCCCACCATACTTTCTTTGGTTGTTGGAAGTCACTTCTCATCATCCCATCTTGTATATCTTCTTGTTCTGGTTCCAACAAGATATTACACTAACATGTTCCATCAAATATCTCTCCCAGAATGTCACCTTTAGCGTTAGTAATTAAGTTAGGCTAAAGAATAACTCCATTTTACGAGAATTATCGGAATGCAACAAAACCAAAAACAATCTGTGCGTAATTGACCCCGATGATGGAATATGCCAAGTAAACACCATTGGACCCCATAAAAATCCTCAAAACCCCTTCAATACCTTTGATGATATAATTTTTCTCCTATAACCTGGCCATCTATGTACCCTGGAAATCCATCCTGGTTGTACTACAAAGGAAACTGAAAATGGGGACATTACAAGTCCTCCCCCCAAGATTGCTTTCCCTCAAGAATTTCGTATTTTTCCACAATAGATGTTTCTGCACACTGATACAAGGATTCCATATGAACCAATAGGTCACATAATTCCTTTGTGGTAAAAAAAATTTAACGAATCCCTTGATACCTAGATCCCAAACAAGCCTCCAACCAATATTACCATCAATAGTGTTAGAAAATCAGAAAGGCAGAAATATTTTCTTATGCTTGATAATTACTTGTGATCTTATTAGATTCTTGTGTTCGTCTTTTGTTTTAATTCATCAAGAAATTACCAAAATAGTAGCACAAGGATCAAGAACACCAAATGTAGGTGGACAACCAGGGCAAAATCCCACTCCTCTAGGGGAAAACCCATTCAAGAACTCTTCCTTCAATAGATTCGCTGAGATAATCCAAGAATTTAGACTTAGACACAAACTTCCTCCACACCAAGTCAATTCTATCCTTTTTCTACAGATAATACTATTTTCGACTTGGCAGCAGCAACAACAACACTATGACGCAACACTTATCTTCGAGCTAACAAATTCGATCTCAATACAATGAATTTGATCTTCGAACAACACTTTCACTTGAAGCATCAACAAAAAATTCGACTTAGTAGTGGCAACTTCAACTTGGCAGCAACTGGAAACAACAACTTCGATGTAGCAGTAGGGAATTCGATCTCCTTAGAGAACCCGCACGTGCGAGAGATAGATGGCTCAAAACTTTGAACTTGACCTAATATTCCTTCTTCCTCAACCTCACACTTCTTTTAGCCTCCTTTTCCTACTTCACACTTTTCTAGCTCTTCTTCTTAGATATCGAACTTGTGTGTGTGTACCTCCTTCAAATGAATCAAACGTCTTCAATATATAGGCTTCTTGTGAGGTCGAATTGCATAGGTTGAGGCCGACTTGGTGTGCAGGTGACATAATACATTTTTTACTAAAAAATAATTCTTTTTACACAATTCAAAAGCCTAAGAAGGGTCTTATAAAAGGTACAATGACACTAATAACTCAATATTAATCCTAGGAGTCCACAATGGGGACTTTGACTAATAAAATGATGACCCAAGCATGACAACCATGCTTTAACAAGTCATTTTAATAATAATAAAATTTTCGTTTTCATTCTTTTGACAAGTACATTTGATCCGAAAATGCAGAAGAAGATCGTCCTCTGACACTTTTGCAAGTTTGAAAATGAGTCTTCAAGACAACATGTTTATTAGGTGTTCCTTCAAGCATAAATTAGTTATCATGTGCAAGTTAACCATAAAGATCATAACACAAATAATCATGCAGGCATCAAGAAGAACGAGACAAATTTTGGTGATGGAGTTCACCTCTCTTGGGCTACGTCTCCGGGCCCTGCTCAAAAGGATAGGTCGCTCATATTTCAGTCTGCAATCGCTGTGTCATCTAAAGCAAAGCAAAGAGTCTTTGTAAGGACTTTAAACCTCAACTGAAAATGTGCAATCATACATCAACAAGTACACCATTCAATTACTCACCTTAACAAGTAATTAATACTGAAGAGTCGACTGCTGCAACTGACGAACAAACTCTGCCAATGAGTCTGAAGCGCACCAAAAATCAACTCTACTCCAAAATGGCTTACAACACCACTTTGAGCTTCACTTGCCTCTGCCTTCGAATTGCTTGTTTTCTTTTTGAGCTTGACTTGTTTTATAAGGTTTTTGGAACTCTAATTTTAGAGTTTGAGTTAACAAATTTTCCATCTTAGCAAATTGTTATAACAACATGGAAAATTGGTTTGGTTAATAAACATTGGAGTTTGGCGCATTTTGGTTGAAAACCATAGAATATATTGCAATACATTACAATATAGTTTAAATATGGCATATTTAATTTAATGTACATATGATATAGTATTAATGTGATGGGTTGACGTATATATATATATATATATATGGCATTTATCTTAACCATAACCGTGGCGGTGGAACTAGACTTTAACACGTGTCATGGCATGTGACTAGATTTGCTCACTGCGGTTAGGTATCTCCGACGGTGCATTGACGTGCAATATAATTCATGTTTCCGTTGCCACATAACTGTTGCCATATACCATACTCCGTGCCGTTGCACTGCCACCTCCTGTGCAACATAACAACACTTCGCGCCATATGTGATCCACCATATTAATCTTGCCGATATACCATAGTCTTTGGGTTGATGTTGCGCCAATTTAATCCATGGCTTTGGGTTGCGACCTCCATTGCCACATAACCATACTCCAATAGTGTGGCATTAAACATTCGACCCGTGATAATCTTCGCCAATTGTGCAGTCTCTTCGTCGACTTGACATCCCGTGTCATCATGACATGCTCCGTGGTGTATCACCATTGGTGCTATATTCAACATTTTGCCTCCTATAGCGATAACACATTAGTGTGGCATGGCATATCTCGACCCTGACGATGCTGCTAACTGTGCAACGGTGGTGAGATATACTGTCTGCCCCGTGGCTACCTGCTCCTCGACGGCGATGCTAACCTTGCAACTGTGTAACATATATTCCATGGACCACAACATGTGAGGGCATGAGGTTTAACATCAGTGGTTATGCTCACTGTGGAGCAACGATCAACATATTCATATGCCACTATAAACATTCCACCGCATGCCGAGTTTGATGGTATTTCCGCCATGGTTGATGGTATGTCAATAATATGACTTTGGTTTGGTGGGGCCGTCGGATGTGGAGGGCTCCACCAACCCTACCCCCACATTGCAATATAATTAAAACATACATATGTCAATGCACCAATGTATTTAAAAAAATTCAATGGTATGTTGGTAAACTTTTGTAATGTTAAAATGGAGGTCATGGGTTCGAGCCCTACCCATGCCACTTGACCTACACTATGGACTTGTTGACTTTGACTGCCATGTGTTATGTTGAGACACTACCACCTAGCCTTTAAAGGCCTAATTTTTTTGCCTGCTCGAGGAAAAACTTCAAAACGCATTTTCTTCCTCATACGAAGGCCAATTTCGAAACCGAAGATACTGCTGGAATCAACGTGACGAGATCTTTGTCTTAGCGTTGGTTTTATGAACATTCGAGACTGTAAAATTGCGATCATGTCAAGAACTGTTGCTATTCATGACCATCTTAGTCTTCAAACATTATATAGCAAAAACAAGTAACTCAATCAATATCCATCTTGGATCATACCTCCCAACAAAAGGACTTTTGGACCTCCAAAATTTTATTACAATCATGAATTTATTACATTCAAGCGTCAATAGAAAAACTATCTAGATCCTATTATAGACTCAACTAGACCTATTGAAACGATGACAATTCATAGACGCACAATTACACATAAGGCATGAAATTTGCCCAATTCCAAGTAGGAGAATTTCTCAAGACTTACATTCTTCTTCTCCAGTTTTTTTTGCTTCCTCTTGTCCTAATTGTGTTGGTGTCGATTCACGTGGTAGCATCAGACATGTGCTCTTCGAATGTACTCTCAGCTTACATTGTGGATAAACTCTTTCCTTTTAGTTTGTATTGGTTGTCTTTTTGCTGGATCTTTCCGAGCCTTGTTTTGATTGTGCCGAGTCTTTATCTAACTGAAAGAAAGTCTTTCTCGAACGTTTCTTCACTTGTAGTGCCGTATCATCCTTCCACGAACTGTTCCTTGTAACACACACCTTTTTGTTGTAAACCTTCTGCTTCCAACATTCCTCTACACAATGCATGTTACTCCCACAAAAAGTACATGGATATGTCCTTTTAACAACTTTCATAATAAAATTTTGATTGAAAGAGTCAGCTTTCAAATCACTGCTGGAATGATTCGTCTACTTACCTTTACGATCCTGAATCTTCTTTGGCATTAACTCAAGATGTAAGGACCAACACCAATCTGCTATGTTACCTTTCTTTCCGTAGTAGCACATGTTGATTGGTCGTATCACAATCCTTCGTATTTAGGCCTTTCCTGAACTGAGATTGGCAAGAGTCTGCCTTGGCCATGCTTGCCGAGGTCTTGTCCTTGCTGATATCCCATCTTGTTCATCGACCTCATGAGTCATACCCATTCCTTTGGTATGTTTCTCGAACACTCCAATCTCATGATTGCTTGAAGCCTCGTCCTTATCTGATTCTGAATCATTCCCTGGAGATGATGGCACATATGGAAATTCCTCTGAAGGTGAGGAAAGGGTACTAATGGCTTCTTCCACCGACTGTGATTTTGGAGTGATAGATAGAGATGCACTTTCTTCATCTTCCTGATGAAGTGGAGATACTTCATTGCCTCCTATAGTGGATGGAATTCGAATTGACAGACTGCTCCTCTTTCGATTTCTCTGCAAGGCTTTGATCTTCGTTTGCAGTTTTTGTTTGTCTTCCTGCGATGCTTTCACCATGCATCACAATGCATCGATCTCTTGTTGATATTGCTGATTGAAATCTTCTAGTTCTTGCAATTGAATTTTCTTCATGTTTTTACCCATCGTTGCAATCTGGTCAAAATCTACTATGATACGAAAATGCGGAAGAAGATTTTCCTATGACAGTTTAGCAAGTTTTTAAATGATTCTTCGACACAACATGTTTTTTAGGTGTTCCTTCAAGCACAAATTAGTTATCATGTGCAAGTTAAACATAAATATCATAACACAAATAATCATGTAGACATAAAAAAGAACGACACAAAGTTTGGTCACAGAGTTCACCCCTCCTTGGCTACATCTCCAGGCCTTGCTCAAAAGGCTAGGTTGCTCATATTTCAGTAAAAATGAGATACATCAATTTGCTATTTACAATTGCGGCTATTTCCCCTGCAAGGAAATGTTCTCCTACAAATAAATCTCACAATATCACTTGACAATATGCAATTTCTGTGTCATCTAAAGAAAAACAAAGAGTCTCTTGCAAGGAATCTAAACCTCAACTGAAAATGAGCAACCATACATCAACAAATACATCATTCAATTACCTGTCCTAACAAGTACTGAATACTAAAGAGTCAACTGCTGCAATTGACGAACAGACTTTGGCGATGAGTCTGGAGTGCACCAAAACCCCTGTTTCAGTTCTTCAATCACCCAATTTGGCTTTAGTATGGCTCTAGAATGCCAAAAACCAACTCTACTTCAAAATGGCTCACAATACCACTTTGAGCTTCACTTGCCTCTGTCTTCGAATTTATTGTTTTCTCTTTGGTGCATCGAAAACCTTTTATAAGGTTTTTGGAACTCTAATTTTAGAGTTTGAGTTAACAAATTTTCCATCTTAGCAATTTTTTATAACAACATGGAAAATTGGTTTGGTTATCAAACATTGGAGTTTGGTGCATTATGATTGAAAACCATATAATATATTGCAATACGTTACAATATAGTTTAAATATGGCCTATTTGTTTTAATGTACATAGCATATAGTATTAATGCGATGGGTTGGCGTATATATATATATATATATATATGGGATATATCCTAACCATAACCGTGGCGGTGGAACCAAAATTCAATCCGTGTCATGGCATGTGATCAGATTTGCTCCTGACAATTATGTATCTCCGACGGTGCATTGACATGCCATATAATTCATGTTTTGGTTGCCACATAACTGTTGCCATATACCATACTCTGCATCGTTGGACTATCACCTCCTATGCCGCATAACAACACTCCGCGCCATATGTGATCCACCATATTAATCTCGCTGATATACCGTAGTCTTTGGGTTGATGTTGCGCCGATTTAAGATTCCACGGCTTTAGGTTTCCACCTCCGTTGTGACATAACCATACTTCGACGGTGTGGCATTAAAAATTCGACTCGTGATAATCTTTGCCGACTGTGCAGTCTCTGCGCTGAGTTGACATCTCGTGGCATTATGACATGCTCCATGGTGTATCACCATTGGCGCTGTATTCAAAATTCCACCTCCTGTGGCGGTAGCACATTAGCGTGGCATGACATATCTCGACCCCGACGATGCTGCTAACCGTGCAATGGTGGTCACATATATCGTCTACCTTATGGCTACCTCCTCCCCGACAGTGACGCTAACCGTGCAAATGTGTAACGTGTATTCCGCGGATCTAGCATGTGAGGGCATGAGGTTTAACATCGACGATTATGCTGCCTATGGAGCGATGGTTAACATATTCATATACCACTATAACCATTCCATTGTGTGCCGATTTTGATGGGATTTCCGCCATGTTTGATGGTATGTCGATAATATGACTTGGGTTTGGCGAGGCCGCCGGATGTGGCGGGCTCTGCCAATCCTACCCCCACATTACAATATAATTAAAACATACATATGTCATTGCGCCAATGTATTTAAATCAAATTCAATAGTATGTTGGTAAACTTTTGTAATGTTAAAATGGAGGTCATGGCTTTGAGCCCTACCCATGCCACTTGACCTGCACTATGGACCTGTTTACTTTGACTTTCACATGTGTTGACTTTGACCACCATGTGTCACGCCGAGACATTGCCACTTGGCCTGCAAAGGCCCATTTTTTTTTTCTTATTGGAGGAAAATCTTCAAAACACATTTTCTTCCTCATATGGAGGCTAATTTCGAAACCAAAGATACTGCCAAAATTAGCGTGAAGAGCTCGTCGTCTTAGCACTGGTTTTATGAACTTTCGAGATTGTAAAATTCTAAGCATGTCTAGAACTTTTGCTATTCATGACCATCGTGGTCTTCGAACATTACATAGAAAAAATGACTAACTCAATCAACTATGCTTTACCTACAAACATCTTCACCATCTTGAAGATTATGTACCTGCACAACTTAGATAGCTGGTACAACCAAAACATAGAAGAATAAAGTTAACCATATCAAAATCATATAATAATGGAAGCATTAGAATTTATAAACATAATCATCAAGAGACTGTACTTCAACTTATTTCCTAGGTTTTGTTACAAACCCTAAATCACATTAATAGTTCAATCAAGATATCAATCTCATTATATCTAGGGCTTCAATATGGCGAATTCTTTCACATAGAAAACCCTAGAAACAATTCAAAAAAGTATAACAATGAAAATTTTAGAATTCATATGTTAGACTTCCTAGAAGGATTTAGTGAAAACTATAGATTTCATACATGATCCTTTAAGCTTCAATAATCAAAACCAATCACAACTCAATTTTAGATTTCAACAATCTTTCATAAATTGTCATAATGTATTAGAGAATTGAACTTCTACTAAGGTTAAGTTACAAAACCCTAGAATTCACAAACACTATCATCCAAGAGTATCAAACTTTGACTAGGGCTTAGTTCCAAACCGTAGGATATATGACCACCAATAATTAGGTCAGCACATATATCTAATATTCCATCATTATGCACAAGCATATCATAAGCTAGTCAAACCTAATGACACAAACACATTCAAACATGTAACATATTTTATTAGATACACAAACATATGCCTAAGGTTTCATTCCTAGGACATTATCTAAATAAGGGTCTTGCTCATAACCCCTACCAAACCCAAGGGTTTCAACAGATAATGCAACAAACCCTAATTTACCAAAATTTCAAAGGTTTGGGATTTCAGACATCACCATTCAACCCTAACAGGTTAGGGTTTCCATACGAAAACCAAAACCCCAAACATGACATCATTAAAGCATTGACCATGAAACATTTTTTTTACTAATAACCCTAAGTAGGCTAGGGTTTCATACATTATCATTGACATACCCTTAAGTTAGGGTTTCATAGAGAACCTCTTTAGAGTTCCACAAGAATAATAAAAAATATGAGGGTAGATTTATTTAATGATGAATCACCCAATCAAGAATCTTTATGATTCAAGAAGGCTAGACACAACAATGTTAGTAATGTGGAATAGATAAAAAAAAATGAATATACATTTATCATGAAGAGAGCAAAGCTTTATAGTTTAAGGCATACCTTTGTTCCTTAACAAACCTTGTAAATCCAAAGCTTTGTCTTGTGAGGCTTTCTTCCATAATCCTTAAGTATACGACAAGCCTTTTCCTAATCAAGAAATTAGAAATAGAAATGTAATTAGATTTAATATAAACAAACTTAGATAAGTAAGGGAAACCAAAATTGAAAAGGAGTATGCTATTTATCTTTGGAAGTTGGTGAGGTCTCCCTCCAAACTCGAGGGATACCTAAAACCTTATAAAACAATTCAAAAATGTCTTTCCAAAAATATGTTAAACCTACAAATACTAACGAACAAAAAATACAAAATGAAATAACTAAGACTTCAGGTAAAGAACTTAGTAGTGCAAGTCCCTTATTTTGATTCTTCGGTTTTGATCTTTTTGGGAGATCCTTCTTCAACAACATTGGCTTAGTCCCTGTCCCTTTTCTTATTCTTTAGATTGTCAGGACAATCACTTTTGTAGTGACCCATTTTATGACATTGGTAGCATTCTATTTTGGACATGTTAACCTTCCTTCTTGTTCCTTTTGACTTCTTGAAGTTTCCTTTCTTATGATGAGTAGTGTAGGCACTTGAAACTTCTTCATGTTTGGATGCTAATGTGATTCTCATCTCTTCTTGGATGCAAGAATTCCATAGTTGTTTGAATGTGGGAGTTTCTTTCCAACTATTCATTCCTGAAGCAAAAATGCTCCCAATAATGTAGTTATCACTAGCTCTTTGTCTGGTACAATTTCATCTATTGCTAGAAGGTCATATCTAATTATAGTTATCCTTACAAAGAAGGAAGCCACAATGTCATCTTTAGTCATTTTTGTGGTCCTTAGTTCATTCTTCTAACTTGCTACTTGATCAATGTTCTTGATAGTAAACAACTTTGATAAGGCCTCATACATTTCTTCAACATGGTCTATGTTGGATATATATGGGACAAGATTTTCCTTTATTCCCTCTTCTATTAATGTCATGGCCAATATTTCTGGTTCTTTTAACTTCGCCTTCTCAACCTCACTAGATTCTTCAGTAAGTTTCTTTAATTTTCCTCTCACCAAATCCAATACTTTGTTCTTTTCAAGAATGAGGTCAATTTATTTTTCCATGACCTGTAATTAGAGGCTCCTTCTAATTTTTTTTCTCCCTTTATTGTGTTAGACATTGTTCTTGATGTAATATTCTTCTTATAAGGTCTCCTATTATGTTCCCTTCATCAACTTCTTTGATATTCCTTTCTTTTAATAGATCCTTAAATTGCCTTTTTCTTCTTTCTTCACAAAAGCTCTAATACCATGTTAGAAAATAAGAAAGGCATAAATATTTTCTTATATTGGATAATTACTTGTGATATTCTTGTGATCTTATTAAATTTCTTGTGTTCTTTTTTTATTTTAATTCATCAAGAAATTACCAAAATAATAGCACAAGGATCAAGAACACCAGATGTAGGCAGACAACCAGGGAAAACCCCCACTCTAGGGGAAAACCCATTCAATAAATCTTCCTTCAATAGTTTTCCTGAGATAATCCAAGACTCTGGACTTAGACACAAACTTCCTCCACACCAAGTCAGTCCTCTCCTTCTTCTGCAGATAATACTATCTTCGACCTAGCAACAACAATAGTAGCGCTATGATGCAACACTTATCTTCGGCCTAACAACTTCGATCTCAATGTAACAACTTTGATTTTGGAACAACACTTTCACTTGAAGCAACAAAAACTGGCAGCAACAACTTTGACTTGGCAGAAACTGGCAACAACAAATTCGATGTAGCAGTAGGGACTTCGATCTCCTTAGAGAACCCACACGTGTGAGATATAGATGGCTCAAAACTTCGATCTTGAACTAATATTCCTTCTTCCTCAACCTCACACTTCTTTTAGCCTCCTTTTCCTACTTCACACTTTTCTAGCTCTTCTTCTTAGATATCAAACTTGTGTGTATGTGTATCTCCTTCAAATGAATCGAACTACTTCAATATATAGGCTTCTTGTGATGTCGAATTGCCTAGATTGAGGCCGAATTGATCTCCTTGAGACCAACTTGGTGTGGAGGTGACAATACATTTTTGACTAAAAGTAATTATTTTTACATGATTCAAAAGCCGAAGAAGGGTCTTATAAAAGGTACAATGACTCTAATGACTCAATATTAATCCTAGGAGTCCACAATGGGGACTTAGACTAATAAAATGATGACCCAAGCATGAAACTCATGCTTTAATAAGTCATTTTAATAATAATAAAATTTTCTTTTGCATTCTTTTGACAAGTACATTACATAGTGACTCAATTACATTTTTGAAGACCAAACCTAGTTACATTCTTCAACAAATAGATCCACCTGGATCCTAATGCCACCTAAGTCCTGAGACTTGTGGGTAATGATACCACCTTGGAACTCCATCAATGTTTGTGTCTAAGAGCTCATGTTGTGCTATGCTCCCGACTAAGAATATCCTCCTAAGAATCATCCCATGAACATAGTACCAAGTCATAATATCTCGCTAACCCATCCCATGAGAATGATTGAATTCCCTGAATATCTGTGCATCAAGTAGGTCCACCATGCAAATGCTGCTCCATGGTCAAATCATGTTGCTATTCCCAGTCAACCAACGTGATCCATCTCAAAAGCTATGCCCCTCTCCCCAATTTATAGAGGTGGGATGGTAGTGTTGCAAGCCCTATCTATGTACTTTGAAAGAGGGCTGCTATGGAACTCCCAATTGTACTCCTCTTGTTGCCTTGCTAGGAACTTCAACTACTCCTCAACACTAGACAACTTGTCCACTGACTCAACACACACCATTTTCAACTCTTCAATTTTACTGTTCTACTGCTAGATGGTGCCTCATACTGCCTGGATCTTTTGCTTCAACACCATAAGATCTGTCCTGAAATGATCAATCTTCTCCTAGAGACCACTGTTTGAAAGCATTGTAGCCTTGCTGGCTGCTTCTATATCTATTTGCACCTCATCGATGGGTGGACCCAAAGATGGATGCTCAACCACCACCACCACATCTCCAACTTGAGCCTCCAACTAACTCTCTAAATATGGCTTATCATGCATACTATGCATATCATCCTCCTTGTCTGACTCACGCTTCTTGATTTTATTTTCAATATGGATCACTAGGAGCTCCTCTTGTTAGTCTCCCTGAATGTCTTCCCCTTGGTCTTCTTCACATATAGAGTCAACCTCCTGCTCATCCCCTTCAACCATTAAACATGGATGCACAAGTGGGATGTTATCATCATCTCCGTGTGATTTTTCATGCCTTCCAAGGGTGTCTTCATGAAAATCAATGGACTTATCCATCACTTTTTCTTGAGCCTTCAGTGGGATATCCAAAATAATAGACTCGTGATGCGATTCAAGCATTTTTGAGTCATGCCACTCCTTGGGATAATGAAAGTTAGAGCATGTTGCATGTCATTTCTATCCAACCATGGACCCTTCAATCCTTTCCACGATCAACTGACTTGAGTTTCTTGCCATTTCTTGTGTTGGAATCACGATTTACATTACACCAAAACCCATTGGTGTTAGTAAACGGACGCAATGACAGAGTTAACGAATCCATCAGGGGTGGTTAAGCGCATATTGCGAAATGCATGAGGAGCGTTGATTTACGAGCCGAGTGTGATTCGAATTCGAGAACTTTAGCTTTGATAGCACTTGTTGGAATCACAATTTTCATTAAACCAAAACTCGCATGTGTTAGTAAAAGAATGCATCATCAAAGTTAATGGATCCACAATATGCGGTTAGGGACATGTCGTGAAATAGATGGGGAACACTGATTTATCAAATGCTCAACATCTTGTTCTTATTCAATTTTTATAGTCTCATATGCTTCTCTATCTCTTTAACATTTGTGATTTGGTGTCCATGCTTCTTGACATGTGAAACAAATATTCTCTCTTCTCATTTTATTTTTGCTCTTCTTTGGGAATTCTGGAGACTGCTTTTGCTTTCGCTCCTCATCCTTTCCAGATCTGGACTCCCCAAAAAATATCCTCATCAAATTTCTTCTTGCGAGAGGGTCAACACTAATGGTTGCAAGCTGCCTTAACCACTCATCTAACCTCTGTTGGCCTTTGGCCAAGTCACTCCAGATCCTTGATGGATCATCCACAAGCTAATAAATTTTCAAATCCTTCTTATGCCAATAACCAGTAAAATCCCTCCAACTTCTGATAAGAATAAATTGAATTTCATGACTAGTTTGTCCTTTAGGAATGAGGTTTTGTTTTTCTTTGAGGGTTTCTAATGGTTTATATTGTGTGCAGACAAGCTTCAACAAAAGCATATATTGGACAACAACATAGTTTTTATTTAAGATACTATTACCCACCAAAAGTGGGTGACCCCAAAGGAGAATTTTTCTCCTAGATATCTCTTCAGCTGGCAACCAAAAACCCTTGACATCCACCGGTGTAGCTGATTCGTTGTGCCATTTGATCTTCGCTCCCTGAACAAGTCATATGTCCCCTCGTCCATTTGTCGAGAGCATATGTTTGAAGGTGGAAAAACTAATCGTAAATGTCTGTTTTCATTGTGCAATTAGGTGCTTATCCTTGTTTAACCTTGGGCATATTGGGCATGGATTATTGGGTGACTTGGAAAAAGGAAGGGTTTTGATTGCAGTTTTGTTACCTCACCTTAAATGTGGGGTTAGTCCTCAATCCTAGTTCTGTGGGATCTCCCCTATTGGCTTATGGCTTTAGGAAATACACCATTTGGGAAACCCCAATTTTGGTAGTGTGGTCCCGTTTTCCCATTTCACATTTTTCACTCCCCTCTGCACATTACAAACCCTATTTCATCATCTTCCCTCTCTGGGTCCACATGACCACTGGGTGCACAAGGCTATGGTGCATCCCTCCCCTTGTCCACATGTCTGGGTCTTGCCTGGAACTGTTGCCTTGGAGGTTGATGCAAATAAAAGAACGTTAAAATCATATTATGGCCATAAGCAAGACACAAAAGAAAAGAAAATCATAAAATGCAAAAGATGGCCAAGACATTCAATATAACACGTGGGAAAAATCCATACATTAGCTTTACCCCTTCATCTTGGTCGTCACCCTAGTTCCTAGGGCCCCTAAGTGCCCCACACATCATTAAGGAACCCATGCACGTTCCACCACATTCACCCCAACCGCCTCTTTCCTGTCCGATGTTGTCTTTGCCCTCAAGATCCTCTAAAACCGCCTCGCTATCCGTTCCTGTCTCGCTTCCTCCGATGTCTCCGCCGCCCGTCTCCTTGGAATGATGCTCTCTCTCTGTGCTCCTCCCCTTTCGTCATCTCCTTTCGCCATCAATGAAAACACCTAACATCCAGGCGATGAACTATCCCACCTTAAGAGGCTAATCGTTGTTGCATGTCTCTCACAACATGCTCTTATTTCCTAGAGCCTTGAGCAGGAAGTATAAAGAAAAATCATAAAAAGGAAAAAGAAAAACAATGAAGGGTGGAAAATATAGGCCGAGGTAACTCATATTTGCACGATTGCTCCCTCCTACATCTATAAACCCAAATATGTGGACATCCCTCATCATTACCATCCTTGAACACATGGGATTTGGGTTTGAGACCCTTGTGTCCCTATCCATCTCATCATTATTCACATGACCCTTATCAATTGAAGGATGTACCTTGGACTTGTCTTTCCCCTAAGGGATTTGGAACACTTAATAGGGTTGTTTATGAACCAATCCTACCTAGGGAAGTAACACTATTATTAGCTTAAAGCCCCGAATTTGGAAGGGAAGCCCATTATGAATTCCTAATGTTCCCTTTATCAACAAGCTTGCTTCACTTACATGCATTAAAAATTTATTGTACCTTACGGTGAGGAAGCGAATTGGATCTTATATGTAATTGACAAGTGGTTTCATCATCGGTTGGACAACTTAGTTGGGGCCCAAGTCCACCAAAATATTATGTTGACACTCCTAGGAGATGCATTGAGAACCATGGGACTCCATCACATGTTAGAGAATCATTTCATGTCATGACCACCTTCAACACCCTCAACTGTCTACTCTTTGCCCCATATTATTCGCGAGATGCACTTGGACCAGTGTGCCACGATTGAATTAACATAATTATGGTAGTTGATCTAAGGCCCAAAGGAGGTTTGTTTTCACCTGTGAGAGATGGGAAGGAAAGCACCATTATTAGAGCCCTCATTTGGAGCATTATATAGGCTTATCTATCATTAGGAGACCCATGAGTTCAACATTTATGCCCCAACACCACTGTGGTGCCCCTCATGATGACTTGTATGGAGGATTAGGGACCATCCCCAAGTTCATATTTTATGGAGCCCTCTCCCACATCTTGACACTTAGAGGACTCAACGTGGCCCTCCAACGACCTTGCATCAACATGATGCCATCAACTCGACTAGTAATTTGATGGCTAAATCAAAATGAAATATACTTGGTTGGCTTGTGACCAAGGTTTGTTTCTTGCTCATTATTTTAATATTTTGGGGGATAATTAGGATAATTCGATTTAGAGAGGCTCATATAAATGGAACTAAACCTTATTTGTATTTCATCATCATCATCACTTGGATTCTTCTCTTGTAAAAGAACTCACACTTTTTCTTTGGAAGCTATTGGAGATTCTTTTATGCATTTTGACATTTGGAGCTAAAATTTTCGATCTTATTTGGAGCTATCTCATGATTTGTGGATAGATATATCATATTGTCATTTTGTAAGTGGTACTTGTTGAAAATTTTCTTGGAATAATGTCTAATGTATGGAATTGTTGCAACTAGGTCAATGCTATTGTTCCCGAGTTGTTGAAAATCACTTTTGGAAAGCTATTAGGTTGGCAATTGCATATGTTACTCATTGTATGAAAAATGATGAATGTTCGTAGTGGTTGAAATTTTGTTTTTCCTCCATGAAACTCCACAATTTTGAGTAGGTAAATGTTAAAGCTTGATATATAGGGCGTCAAAATTTAGCCTCCTTAAGGATGATTTTAACCAATTAAGAATCATCTTAGACTCCATAGCCCAAATAACTAGGCACTGGTCCAAGAAGTTTGGTAATCAACTCCTCCTTTCTCCATATTTTCTCCTCCTCAATTCTTTAGCCGGTTTCTCTAGGACGACTAGGTTAGGGCATCAAGTGAATTCCCTTAGAGAGTGATTTTTGGGATTTTGTGTAGACAAGACTCTTCCTTAGGATCTTGCCTAAAAGATCTCCAAGTTTGGTGGATTTCTCACTGTTCCTTATTCATAAAATATTGTGCGCTAGGTGTTCCCTAGAAGAGAAACCCTATGTTGTTTTTCCTAACTAAGGGACATTCTTGAGGGTTGTATAAGCATAATATTTATTGGAATAAATCAGAACACACCATTTCTTCTCCCTTGCCTTGACCTTGTGAGTATCTTGGAAGTATTTCTTCCCACGATTATTCATAAAACCCTTGTTATAACGCAAGTCCTTCCTAGGTCTCTCAAAGGAAGCGAACAACCTTTTGGAAGTGTTAAAGCATCACATAGAGCTTCTTTGAGAGGTCCTATCCCATCACTTGGGGTCTTTATTTTAGGAATACATATTATAATTGCATATCTCAAAACCCTAAGTCTTGAACGCCTTACTTTCAAGGCCTTTATTTGAGAGAATTTTAGTTTCTTTGAAGCATTGAGCCATTTTTGTGTGTCTCCTTGAATGGATTTGTGGAATCTCTTCACACTTAAATAATTGATCCATTCATTCTAGGTGATTCCCTTCCCACCGAGACTCCTCCCATCGGTAAATGTCTATAAGGAGCAGGGGAATTTGACTTACGTGACAATGGGCCATTGTCCCATTGTTCTCACTTAGTCTAATGGCCACCCCTTTTGTTTTCCCTTGCTTAGGGCCCTGCTAGATTGCATGGTAACATTTTTGGTGTCGATGTTAGGAAGGAAACAATTCCACCTCCTTGGCGTAATATTTGAATAGGTGATTCCTTTAACGACAATATAGATCCTCTTCTAGCGACTCCAATGGAAGAACAAAGCCCTTGTTCTTCATTGAACCTCAAAGTGAATGCCTATAGGGTGAAGCAAGCATCTCTCAAGGCATCTTTGAATGTTGATTTTTGAGTAGTTTGGGAGGTACTCCAAGCCCTAGGGTTTAGAGTTTGGAGGGAAAAGTGCCACAAGAGTCACTTGTGGCTTGGAACCCAAGCTTGGGGTTTTGCACCAATCGTGTTTTGGGGCATTTCCGTGGAGCACTTTGGACATGCGATGGCATGCGATGATAGAGGGCGGAAAGGAGAATCCAACTCTTTGAGAATTGTTGAATTCTGAGTTGTCCTTAGATATATATGAATTTTTGAATGTTATGAGTGGGTTGACACCATAAGAGTCAAGGTCGGCTTAAGCTTAGTAAACATCCTTGACAACTGGACAACCCTTAGATGATGTTGGAGAAGCCCTCATGTTTGTGTATAAATATGAGGTGTGTGAGGGCATTACTCCTCATCCAATTTTGCGCAACACATAAGCCAACAAGAGCTCATTGCAGGAGAACCTATTTCTGTATGAGCCGCAACAAGGAGGGACTGAATAGCGTGGGAAAATTAAGTCTGTTTCAGGGTCATTTTAGAGGGCCAAGTTGCTAGAAGGAAGGCCGAGGTACCTTCCTAGAGGGCCAAGGCAGAGGAAGGTTGTTTTAGGCCTGTTTGAGGTGTTTCTTGGGTGGAGAATCCGTGGGAGAGGTAGCCGAAGTTGCTGTGGCTAGGCCGCAGGACCTGTTGATTTTTTGTAGCATCGGAAGTGCTTTAAGTCTCAAAATTTGTGGAGAGGCTTAGGAACATGTATTCCAGAGAACCCAAAAATCATTTGTGAAAATTCACTCAGAATATTCTTTATTAAAATAATTAATTATTTTAATGGAGACCCTAAGTCTAAACTTATGGAAATTAAATTATTAAAGGGTATTAATAAAACAGAGTGTGGATATTCTAGAGAACATGGATCAAGTCAAGTTATAATCTTAACCGTTGATTGGAGATCTAATCTCGACCATTGATGTCTCAACGAGAAGACTATAAAGGAAGGCTTGAGGGTCATTTGGAAGACACGCTGGTGCAGGTACTTAGCTGCCCAAGTAAATCAATTTTCTCAGTGGCTGAAGTTTGGCAAGAGAAAATCGATCCAAAGGGAGAGTCGCAGGTGGAGGATAGATAGAGAGGGTTCAACATCAATCCGGGGTGCAGAAGCAGGTGACGCAGTAGAAGGAATAGACAACGCAGAGGTAGGAAGGGAACAACGAAGAGGGGTGACACAATTTTGCACAGTGCCCACGCAGAGCCAATGCAGTGGTGGCACAAGAGGCCCAAGAGGGTCCTTCTGGGGTCTTTTCTCATCGGAAAATTTTGTGAGAAATTTATCCAGTGCTATCATTACTGCTGATTGTAAATTTTACAAGAAGATTTTTGTTGAAGAATAAAAGAAATCCTCATCTGCTGCACCGATTTTCCCACATTGGGTTTTTCTGGGGACAATTGTCCAAAAATATCCGTGTCATTCTTGTGCTAGTATTTCCTTATAATTTTTCTTAGTGAAGTACGCATTTGAATTTATTTCAATATTTACTGAAGGTATTTCTGTAAATAACTTATTTCTGAATAATAAGTAGGAGAGATAATATCAGATATTGCAGTAGAATTTCAAGTTGAAATTTTCACATGGTATTAGAGCAAGGTTGGGTAAGAAAGCAGGAGGGTCTATGCTAAAGGGAACTCGTGGTGCTACTCTAGCAGCAAATCGTACTACTGGGGGCTTACACATTACTTTTGAATAAGCTGCTGGGAAAAGGAGAAGCACGAAAAAGATGAAAGATTGCGTTATTTCAGATTTGGCCTCAAGGTTGGAAAAGGAATGCGCGTGTTTATCTAGCTCTGCATCATCAGATGATTGGTATATTGATAGCGGGGCTTCAGCCCATATGATTGGAGGAAGAGATCATTTCTCCAACTATCAAGAAGAATGGATGGACTTCCAAATTACTATGGGAAACAAGAAAAAGTGTACCCCCGTAGGAAAAGGGACCGTAACATTTCAGACACAAGCATGAGACAATCTCTAAGCCACAAATGTGCTGCATGTGCCAGGTATGGGAATGAATTTACTTTCAATATCTCAATTGTAGGACAAGGGATATGATGTATACTTTATCGGAATGAAAGTGTATGTCAAGCATCCAAGATGGAAGAAGAAGGCTCAAATTGGAACTCGAAGCAACATGCTATACAAGTTGCAGCTCAAGTCTCCAATGGCTCTGGTGGGCAACAATATAAGTGGAAAATACGATCTGAATGAGATATGGCACATACGAATGAGCATCTACACCATGGAGCTCTAATAATGTTTAGAGAAACTATTACGAGAGTTCTAGTCCTTAGCACCAAGCATGATGACGTGTGAAAAGGGTGCGTACTAGGGAAATATGCTAAAGCAACATATTCTAGAAGCAACAAGAGGGCGAAATGTGTATTAGGACTAATAAACTCAGATATATGCGGACCAATGTCCACTAGAGCTCTTGGTGGAGGTGAATACTTTGTCACCTTCATTGATGACCATTCCAGGAAGACTTGGATTTACTTCTTAAAGACCAAGGATTAGGTCTTTGATCGGTTCGGTGAATTTAAAACTTTGGTAGAAAACCTGACTGAGAAGAAAATCAAAGTATTACGTTCTAGATAATGGTGGGGAATATACTGATAAGGAATTCACAAATTTTTGCGCAAGAGAGGGAATTAGAAGAGAATGGACCACTCTTTATAATCCGTAGCAAAATGGAGTTGCAGAACGGAAAAATAGTACTATTGTTGGGGCAAAAAAGGCAATGCTGTATGGCGAGGATCTGCCTAGATTTCGGTGGGCAGAAGCATGCAACACAACTATATATATATATCCAGAATAAGGCCCCTCACAGAGAATTGGGCAAGACAATGCCTGAGAGTGTCTTCACAGGGATGAAGCCAGAGGTAAGTCACTTCAGGATTTTTGGGAGTGTGGCATATTGTCACATTCCTGATGAGAAATGAACAAAACTAGATAAGACTGTTGTGAAAGGGTATATTGTAGGATATAGTGAGACATCAAAGGCATACATAATCTACATTCCCGGCAACAGGAAAGTTGTAAAGGAGGGATTTGAAATTATGGAAGACCCTGTTTCCTGGTAAATCTCTTGACAATGCCTACCGATGAGTAGTTTGAGATGAACCTCTTGTCCAACAGCAACAGGGAGAAGATCCAACATATAGAAAACCATCAGGGTCTAGCACTGTGACTAGTACTAGTATTTATTCAGGAGAAGAAGATCTAGGTAGCTCGCAGCAGATGGGACAAGAAGAAGAAGAAATGATTGAGCCACCCACCACTAGTGGCAGAATGAATAGAGAAGTACAACAGATGCTTAGGGATGTAGAGGAGTTTTTTGGGGCTCCTAGAACCGGGAAAAGGCAATGTAGACAACCTAACAGATACCAAGCATTGGTAGCACAGGTTGAAGAACCCTATAGCTTTTAGGAGGTCATACAACATGAAGTTTGGGTGGATGATATGGTAGAGGGGTACAACTCTACCATGACTAATGATGTCTAGGAAGTTGTACATATCCCATAGGACATATCAGTTGTAGGTTCTATGTGGATCTACAAGATGAAGTATGCTGCAGATGGTAGTGTAGAGAAGTACAAGGCCAGATTCGTGGCTAAGGGATATGCTCAGAGGGAAGAGATAGACTACAAAAAAAACCTTCACCCCTGTATCTAGATATACCTTTATCAGATCCATTATATCCCTTGCAACGCAGATGGGATGGGAGATTCACCAGATGGACGTCAAGACTGCATTCTTGAACGGGGTGATAGAAGAAGAGGTTTAGATTGAACAACCAGAAGGCTTCGAAACACATGAGAATAAAACTCATGTATGCAGGCTGAAGAAAGCCTTGTATAGGCTTAAACATGCACCTAGAGCATGGTATGGTCGAATAGATGGCTAATTGCAGCAGATGGGATTTGTCAAGAGTGACGTTTATCCCAATATCTACTATCTCACAATAGAGAATGAGCCTTTGATTTTGGTTTTGTATGTAGATGATTTGATTTTGATAGGATCATCTAGGCTCATCAAAGACTGCAAGAAGAATCTAGCAGAATAATTCAACATGAAGGATTTGGGGTTGATGCACTATTTATTGGGATTGGAAGTTTGGCAGTAGAAGGGAGAAATCTTTCTTGGGCAACGAAGATATGCTATAGAAATTCTAAAGAGATTTAGAATGCATGAATTTAGACCCATGGATACTCGAATGATTTCCAATTGGAAGAAAATAGATGCATCTGAAGATAAAGAAGTGGACCCCACCTTGTACAAGCAACTCATAGGGTCTCTCATGTATCTGGTCAACACCAGGCCATACATTTTCTATGCTGTTAATTCCCTCAATCAGTTCAGGGTAGAACCAAAGAGGGCTCACTGGGAAACTGCTAAGCACATTCTCTGATATGTGTGAGGAACAATTGGATATGGATTAAAATACACCCAAGGCGATGATATCAGACTACATGGATTCACAGATGCATATTGGGCAGGAAGTTCGGTAGATCAAAAAAGTATCACAGGGTACTGTTTCAATATTGGATCAGGAATGACCTCCTAGTGCAGTAGTAAGCAGAATTCCGTAGCACTGAGCTCAACTGAAGCAGAATATATGGTAGCTAGCACAACTTCGTGTGAGGCCATATGGCTTAGAAAACTAATTGTGAACTTACTCAGAAGGAATATGGAGGCGACCAAAATTCTATGTGATAATCAGAGTTGCATTAAGCTGTTTGAGAATCCTGTTTTTCATGATCAGTCGAAGCACATTGACATCAGGTGTCATTTTATCAGAGACTGTGTTCAGTGGGGGGGCAGTACAGTTGTAGTATGTTCCCACAAAAGATCGGGTAGCAGACACTCTCACCAAGGCCCTAGGGAGAAAAAATTTCGTTCACTTCAGGGAAAAGATGGGGATGATTGAAAATCCGTTTCAATAGCAGAAAAAAACGAGGCAAAACTTGAGAGGGAGATGTAGTACAAATGAAATAATGTAAGTGGTGGTGTCATGGACAACAATATTGTTGCAGCAGCAGCGAAATGGTTGGTGGACAACTTGTCAGACATCAACAATGCAGAGGATGCTTTAGGGTCAGAGCAGTATGCAACAGGTATGTTGTTAGAGAACTTTCCTCTCTTAGAGGGGGTGTTGATTTTGGGTAGCATCAAAAGTTCTCTAAGTCTCAAAATTTGTGGAGAGGCTTAGGCACATGTATTCTAGAGAACCCAGAAATCGTTTGTGAAAATTCCACTCGGAATATGTTTTATTAAAATAATTAATTATTTAAATGAAGACCCTAGGTCTAAACTTAGTGAAATTAAATAATTAAAGGGTATTAATAAAACAAAGTGTGGATCTTCTAGAGAACATGGATCAAGTCAAGTTATAATCTTAGCCGTTGATTAGAGATCTTATCTCGGCCATTGATGTCTCAACGAGAATACTATAAAGGAAGGCTTGAGGGTCATTTGGAAGACACACCAATGCAGATACTCAGTTTCCCAAGTAAATCAATTTTCTCAATGGTTGAAGTTCGGCAAGAGAAAATCGATCCAAAGGGAGAGTTGCAAGTGGAGGAGAGACATAGAGGGTTCAACATCAATCCAGGGTGCAGAAGTAGGTGATGCAGTAGAAGGAAGAGACAACGCAAAGAAAGGAAGGGAACATCACAGAAGGGTGACGCAGTTCTACGTAGAGGTAGCACAATGGTGACGTAGGAGGCCCAGGAGGGTCCTTCCGGGCTATTTTCTCATCAAAAATTTTGTGATAAATTTCTCCATTGTTATCATAGAGAATTTCTCTTCATTACTGCTTATTGTAAATTGTACAAGAATATTTTTGCTAAAGAATAATAGAAAACCTCATTTGCTGCACTGGTTTTCCTGCATTGAGTTTTTCCAGGGACAAATTTCCAAAAATATCCTTGTCATTATTGTGCTAGTATTTCATTATAATTTTGCTCAGTGAAGTATGCATTTGAATTTATTTCAATATTAACTGAAGATATTTATGTAAATAAGTTATTTCTGAATAATAAGTAGGAGAGATAATATCAGATATTGTAGTAGAATTTCAAGTTGAAATTTTCACAGGTGCTGCCAATTGTTTTAAGGGTATGCATAGGGTGGATTAAGGGCTCATATATGCCCAACACAACATCGTACTAAAGGAGTTGTCTCATGAAGGTGTGCCACAATCAATTGAGGGCTGTTCAGTGAATGGTTTAAGGGATGTTGCTGCACGTGGGTGCCCTAACCAGTCACATTAAGGAACAACAAAAAACACAGACTTGGAGCAACAATTGGATGTGTGTTGGGTCCGTGATTTTGGACCAGTATTGGATTAGAATTATAGCAGCCTCTGGGAGCCATGAATTGAAGTTGAATTGGGTGGCAAGAAGACTTGAATTAGGATAAGATTTTGCAGTGAATAATTGGGTGTCATTGTTCCGGTGGAGGGAAACATGTCGATAGCCCAAAGTAGCCATAGAAGCTATCTTGAAGTGATGAATAAGAGATGAAGGTTGGGTGAAGATGGTGTCGATAGTGAAGCCCTTTGATGGAAAAAAGTGGTTGCTAGCCTGGAAGATTGGATCTCTGGAATTGGTCAGCCTAGAGAGCATATTGGATCAGCCCGTGTACATGCAACATAAGTGACTTGCAACAATGTTAGGTGGCAACCCTCATGGAGTCTCGATGTGTTGTCCTTTGAAGGAATAAGGGGAAACTAATGAGCAATACTAAAGCGAAGGACCGACAAGGCACGATACGACATTGAGAAGCTGCATCAAAGTTTGTCATTGCATCTTGTATACAATAGATTGATGTATTATTCAAATTGGTTTAATATAATGAAGATTGGGTTGTACATTATTGTACAATTTTGTTAAAAATTATGTATACTTGTGCATATGTGATTTACTGCTTTATTTTTTTCCGCTGTGCAAAGTAGTTATGGTTGAGATTATTGGTTTGGTAGTGTCAGTGATTCTAAGACTCTAACCTATACCCAAGATCATGGAAATTCAACATGGAATCAAAGTGTATTTGAGCTAATTTTGAAGTCAGTGAGTTAGATTTGTGCGCAACGAAGTACATCGTGAGAGGGAGTTGGTCACACTGTAGGTGACAATGTCGAAGTTGCAGGCATGTATTCAGTACGAGGATAGGTTGGAAGGGTTGTCCAACTATAGTCCTTGGAAGGAAAGGATTAGGTTGGTCTTGCAGGTCAATAGGATTTGGGATTTTTCCGAGAAAGCCATCAAGAAGCTAACCGACCCTAAGGAGCTGGAAATAGATGAAGATTTGGATACGAAGGCGAGATTGATCATCTTAGATGGTGTGAAGGATGCCCTAATACCTCATTTTTCCCGAAGAATACTGCACATGAGATGTGGATGGATCTTCAGAATTTGTTCCAGAATAAGAAGGAGAATTAGGTACTGGTATTGGAGGATAAGTTGAAGTCCACCAAGATGATAAAGGGTGGAGTGACTTCGTATTTGACGATATTGTCTCAGGTCAGAGATGAGCTTTCTGTCATCGACGTCAAAAATTTAGATGGAGATATGGTGAGGATTGCCTTGAAAGGGTTCACCGAGGGGTGGAAGCCTTTCATCAAAGGGATCGTTGCCAAAGAGAAATTTCTAGACTGGAATAGGTTGTGGGATGACTTCATTCAGGAAGAGTTGCGAGACGAGGATCTTCATCCAACGAAGAGGGAAGATGAGGATGTGGCACTTGCAACACGAAGGAAGGTTAAGAAGAAGAAGGAATTGAGTAAATTCAAGTGTTTCAACTGTGGCGAGATGGGTGATTTTTCGTCGAGATGTCCGATGAAGAAGCAACGAGATGGCAAGAAGAGAAAAGGAAAGTAGGTCACTGGTGTTGCCACTTTAGTTGAGATAAATGATCTCTCCAGGAGATTGGAGGAGGAGGAATTTTCTATGATCTCTGATTTCTCGCAGGGTACTATCAATGAGGATGGATGGTACGTGGAAAATGGTGCAATGAAGCATATGACAGGGTCAAAGGATGTTTTTGAGACTCTAGCTGAATGGGACTTGAAGTTGCACATGGTGTTGGGCGATAAGAGTCAATTGGAGATTTGAGGATCGAGTTTTGTGCCATTCAGGATGGAGACATGACTAATGATGCGGGTCCATGATGTATTATTTGTACCAGGACTCAGATATAGCGCGATTTCTATCTCGATGATCGAGAAGAAGGGGTTTTAGGTCTTGTTCCAGGATGGGAAGTCAAGACTCAAACCTATAGGCTCTAGCTCCGACGGGATTGTACTTGGAGTTAGAGAGCATGGTCTCTACAGTTTGATGGGCAAGCTTGAGGATCATGTAAAGAAGAATAAACAGGTGCAGCAGGTGCAAGTTCCAGAGAATCAGGTGCAGGTGCAAGCTTCAGAAGGGTAGGTACAGGTTCCAGCAAAGAAGGTCCATTTTCTAGAGGTTCAGAGGGAGTCAAGTTATAATGGGAGCTTGCAGATTCAAAGGGAGAATTTGCAGCCCAAGAAGAGTGCGTGGTCAGTGGGGAGAAAGGGTCCTCCTAC
Organism: Pinus albicaulis; assembly: GCA_034641835.2. Taxonomy (NCBI): domain Eukaryota; kingdom Viridiplantae; phylum Streptophyta; class Pinopsida; order Pinales; family Pinaceae; genus Pinus; species Pinus albicaulis. The sequence continues at coordinate 1,491,044,534 of CM076581.1, forward strand.
AACTAACAAGAAGGAATCATGGAGAGATAGGAAAACGATACAAGAGAAGAAGAAGAAGCAGGATGCTTCCAACAGTGAAAGTGACACTTCCAAGAGAGGTGTAGTTCAAACAATAAGGATTGTTGCGATTGTGAGCGCCAAGAGTTGGGCGAGTGTTGTGAGTAGTGACGATGATGATGAGTTACTACCTAGTCTTGGAAGTACCTCCCTCGCTAAGAGGGAGTTTTGATTTTTGAGTAGCTTGGGAGGTACTCCAAGCCCTAGGGTTCAGGGATTGGAGGGCAAAGAGCCACAAGATTCACTTGTGGGCTTGGAACCTAAGCTTGGGGTTTTGCACCAATTGTGTTTTGGGGCATTTCCATGGAGAAATTTGGACATGTGATGGCATGCGATGACAGAGGGAGGAAAGGAAAATCCAATGCTTCGAGAATCATCGAATTTAGAGTTTTACTTAGTGAGATATGAATTTTTGAATGTTATGAGTGGGTCGACACAATAAGAGTCAAGGTCGGCTTAAGCTTATTAAGCATCCTTTAGAGCCGAACAACCCTTAGATGACGTTGGAGAAGCCCTCATGTTTGTGTATAAATATGAGATGTGTGAGGACATTATTCCTCCTCCAATTTTGTGTAACACATAAGCATACAAGAGCTCATTGGAGGAGAACTTAATTATATCTTAGCCACAACAAGGAGGGACTGAAAAACATGGGCAAAGGAAGTCTATTTCAGGGTCATTTTAGAGGGTTGTGTTGCTGGAAGGAAGGTCGAGGTACCTTCCTAGAGGGCCGAGGTAGAGGAAGGTTGTTTCAAGCATGTTTGAGGTTTTTCTTGGGTGGAGTATCGTTGGGAGAGGCAACGAAATTTGTTGTAGGTAGGCCGCAGGCCCTACCAACTATTTTAAGGGTATGTGTAGGGTGGATTAAGGGCTCATATATTCCCATAACAACAAATTACTGAAGGAGCTGTCTCATGAAGGTGTGCCGCAGTCAATTGCGGGTTGTTTGGTGAATGGTTTAAGGGATGTTGTAGCATGTGGGTGCCCTAACCAGTCAAAATAAGGAACAAAAACAAACACAGACTTGGAGCAACACTTCGATGTGTGTTGGGTCTGTGATTTTGGACCAGTATTATATCAGAATTATAGCAACCTGTGGGAGCCATGAATTGAAGTTGACTTGGGTGGAAATAAGACTTAAATTAGGAGCATATTTCACAGTGAAGAATTGGGCATCATTGGTCTGGTGGAGGGCCGCGTGTTGATAGCCGAAAGTAGCCCTAGATAAGCTATCTTGAAGTGACGAAGAAGAGTTGAATGTTGGGTGAATATTGGTGCCAAAAGTGCAGAACTTTGATGGACAAAAGTGACTGCTAGCTGGTCAGATCGGAGCTCAGGAATTGGGCAGCCTAAAGAGTAGATTGGATTGGCCTGTGCACATGCAATAGAAGTGACTTGCAATAGTGTTGGAGTCTCAGTGTGTTGTTTTTTGAAGGACTAATGGGAAACTAGTGAGCAGTACGAAAGCAAAGGGCCTACAAGAAAAGATACAACATCGAGAAGCTACAACAAAGTTTGTCATTGTATCTTATATACCATGGAATACTGTATTATTCAGATTGGTTTAATATAACGAAGATTGGGTTTTACATTATTGTACAATTTTTTAAAATTATGTATACTTGTTCATATGTGATTTACTACTTTATATTTTCCGTTGTGCAAATTAGTCTTGGTTGAGATTCTTTGTGTGGTAGCGTCAATGATTCTAAGACTCTAGCCTAGACCCAAGATTGTGGAAATTCAACATTGGATTTACCCTGACAACTCCTACATGATTGATATGTGTAACCCAATAGGATGACTTACTTTGATAAAATCCCTTCCTTGGACATCGCTATCATTCCTGGGTACCCGAACCATGGAACCTTATACAAAATACTCGAGGTGCCCAAGTTTGATGGTGACCCATCTTCTGCTATTGATCATGTGAGAATATTTGCTACATGTACCACAAAATTTGATGTGGTTCATCATGATGTGCTTAGAATGTTGTTCATAAGGTCCCTTCAAGATCATGACTCATGGTTGTATAATTGCAAGCCTATGAGTATTTCATCAATTAAAGCATTCTTTGATAAATTTATGGAGCATTATCGAACTAAGGACTAGGCTTTCCCAACGTTAAATATTGATTTTCAAAGGGGAGCCTTCATTGAACATAAGAAGGATCACGAGGAAGAAGAGGATCCCTTTATAGATCATCAAGATGAGATAATTGATGGAGACATTAAGGGAGATCTTGAATGGAAGCAAGATAAAGTGTTTAAAGAAGAATCTTCCTTAGAAAGTAAAATTGAAGATAAACCCATATTTTTCAAGGGTGTTATCTCTGACATTGTACATATCAAATACCTTGAGAAACACGACCCTGTTAACCCCTTTGACATTAGTGATTTCTTGTATATTGAAGAAAGGAAATGGGAGATCACGTGCCATCATTTCAGCAAAGATCCTATCTATGATACCAATGAAGAAGGGGAATTTGTGGGAAATAAAGTTGAGGCTAGCCTTGTATCTATCAAGGATATTATTCTTTATGATACACCTTTTTAGACCCTTGAAAATCAAGGTGATCCCATGGCTCCTTTGATAATTGACATTGAAGACTACTTGCATGTTGTATAAGGGAAATGGGAGATTATTAGCTACCACTTTGACAAAGACCCCCGTTATGATGCTGATGATGAACTTGATAAGTGTCTTGATTTTCCTTGTATTCCATGTCATCTGGAAACATTGATCACTTTTGAGCAATCCTTGGGCCTTAATATTAAAAATGATGAGCTCATGGTGGTCTCTCCTTTTCAATATGATCCTTGCAATAAGCAACATTTTTGGTGTAATTCCCCCTACTTGTCTTATTTTCCCTCCTATCATTCTTCGCCAAAGAATGAGGATATAAAAGGGAACTTCATGAATAAGAGAACTATTGAGAAAAAGTTATGGGGTTTGATCATTGATTTCTCCATATTCTTGATTAAAGGAAAGACTCAATGGTATAGATCTGACTCATGTTCCCCTCCTTTGTTTGTTGTTCCTTTACATGATTCATGGTTATTTTTACACCTCCCACCCTCGCGACCTTGCATATGATTGTCATGATTGTCATGGTTGCTTTGAAATGTATATCATAATTGATAATAGGAAATGTGTTTTTGATATGATGATATGCTGGTTACATTGGCTATATAACTATCCCTAGCATTTGCATAGTGTAGCACGCATGTTAGAGTAGGATGCATTGCATAGAAAATTTCATCATATCATTTTCTCATGCTAAAATAGGTTCATTTAGATTAGATTTGCATCATAGAATACATTTTATTTTATGTATGGTTTATTATTTGATGAAAACATGGATGATAAAAATACACCCTGGCCCATATGCTTCTAGCATTGTTTGTGGTGTGCAGGATACATGTCTGTGATCACAGAGGATTTCTAGTGTAATCATGACCTCCCACTCGAATACATGGTTCATGCACTCTACAGTGAGCTCATGTCCCACTTGGAGCCAGATGTTACCCACCAAAAGTGGGTGACCCCATATGAGAAGTTTTCTCCTAGATATCTCTTCAGCCGATAACTAGAAACCCTTGACAACCACTAGTGCAGCTGATTCATTATGTCATTTGATCCCCTCTCCCTAAACTATTCATATGTCCCCTCACCCATTTGTCGAGAGAATTTGTTTGAAGGTGAGCAATCCAACCGTAACGATATGTTTTTCATTGTGCAATCGAGATCTTATGCTTGTTTTTCCTTGGGCATAGATTATTGGTGACTTGGAAAAAAGAAGGTTTTTGTCCGTAGTTTTGTTTCCTCACCTTAAATGGGGGGTTAATACTCAATCCTAGTCTCTTGTGATCTCCCATATTAGCTTAAGGAATTAGGAAAGACACCACTTGGGAAACCCAGTAGCGCGGTCCAATTTTATCATTTCACATTTTTCACTCCCCTACACACATTACAAACTCTATTTCATCATCTTCCCTCTCTGGGTCCACATGATCATTGGGTCTTCAAGGAACTGGTGCACCTCCTCCACTTTTCCACATGTCTGGGGCGGGCCTAGAACTGTTGCCTTCAAGGTTGATCCAGCTAGAAGAACACTAAAAGCATATCATGACCACAAGTAAGAAACAAAAGAAAAGAACATCATAAAATGCAAAGATGGCCAAGGCATTAAATATAACACGTGAGAAAAATAGAGACATGATCTCCACCCCTTCATCATGGCCATCACCCTGATCCTAGGGCCCTCGAGTGCCCCACACATCATTAAGGAACCGATGCACATCCAAACCCTTGGTGGGCGATGGACTATCCCACCTTAAGGGGGTAATAGTTGCTGCATATCTCTCACAACGTGCTCATATTTCCTAGAGGCCCGAGCAGTAAAACAAAGAAATATCACAAAGGAAAAAAAATAATGAAGGGTAGAAAAACAAAGGCCTCGATAACTCATGTATTGATTATTTCTCCCCCTACATTTATACACCCAAATATGTGGACACCCCTCAGGATTACCATCATTGAACCCATGGCTTTTGGATTTCATACCCATGTGTCCCTATTCATCTCATCATTATTCACATGACTCCTATCAATTGAAAAACATACCTTGGACCTGTCTTTCCCCATAGGGGATGGGAACACCTAATAAGGTTATTTATTAACCACTTCTACCTAGGGAGGTTACACTATTACAAGCTTAAAGCCTCTAATTTGGAATGGAAGCCCATTATGAAGTCTCAATGTGCCCTTGATCAACAAACTTGGTTCACTTAGATGCACTAATGAATTATTTTACTTGATGGTGAGGAAGTACATTGGATCTTATATGTAATTGGTAGGTGGTTTCATCATGGGATGACCAACTTAATTAGAGCCCAAGTCCACTAGAGGATCATATTGACACTCCTAGTGGTTACTTTGAGAACCACATGACTCCATCATGTGTTAGAGCATCATTTCACGCCATGGGCACCTTCAACACCCTCAACATTCTACTCATTTCCCCATATCATTCGCGAGATAATGCACTTGGATCAGTGTGCCCCAACCGACTTAGCATAATTATGGAAACCGATCCAAGGACTAGAGGAGGCTTGTTTTCATCTGTGAGACATGAGAGGGATAGCACAATCATTATATGCCTCATTTGGAGCATTATACAAGCTTATCTATCATAAGGAGACCCATGAGACCAACATTTATGCCCTAACATCATTGTGCGGCCCCACATGATGGCTTCCATGGAAGATTAGGCACCATCCCCTAGTTCGTATTTTATGGAGCCCTCTCCCACATCTTGGCACTTAGAGGACTCAACGTGGCCCTCCAATGACCTTACATCAACACGATGTCATCAACTCGACTAATAATTGGATGGCCAAATCAAAATTTATGAAAGCTACTTGGTCGGCTTATGACCAAGGCTTGTTTCTTGCTCATTATTTTAATATTTTGGGGGATAATTAGGCTAATTCCATTTAGAGAGGCTCATATAAATATAACTAAGCCTCATTTGTATTTCATCATCATCATCACTTCAATTCTTCTCTTGTAAAAGAACGAACACATTTTCTTTGGAAGCTATTGGATATTCTTTGATGCATTTTGACATTTGGAGCTGAAATTTTCAATCTTCTTTGGAGATATCTCATGATTTGTGGATGGATATATCATATTGTCATCTTGTATGTGTTACTTGTTGAATATTTTTCTTGGAATAATGTATAATGTATGAATTTGTTGCAATTAGGTCAATGCTCTTGCGCCCTAATTGTTGAAAATCATTTTTGGAAAGCTATTGGGTTGGAAATTGCCTATATTACTCATTGTATGGTAAATGATGAATGTTCCTAGTGGATGAAATTTTGTTTTTCCCCTATGAAACTCCATAAATTTTGAGTAGGTAAATGTTAAAGGGTGATAACTAGAGCATCAATCTTTAGCCTCCTTAAGGACGATTTTAGCCAATTAAGAATCATCTTAGACTCCATCGCCCAAAGGGCTAAGCCCTAGTCCAAGAAGTTTAGTGATCTTCTCCTCCTTTCTCCATATTTTCTCATCCTTAATTCTTCGACCCCTTTCTCTAGGATGGCTAGGTTAGGGCATCAAGTGAATTCCCTTATTCAATGAATTTTGGGATTCCGTGCAGACATAAATATTCCTTAGGGTCTTTCCTAAAGGATCTCCATGTTTGGTGGATTTATCACAGTTCCTTATGGCATAAAATATTGTGCCCTAGGTGTGGCATAAAAGGGAAACCTAGGTTGTTTCTCTTAGACTAAGGGACTCTCTTGAGGGTGTTGGAAAATAAGAAAGGAAAAAATATTTTCTTTACGTTGATAATTACTTATGATTTTACTATGTTCTTATTAACTTTCTTGTTTTTTTATTTTATGTTAGTTCATCAAGCAATTACCAAACCAAAGCACAAAATCAAAGACACCATATGTAGGCAGACAACGAAAGAAAAACCCATATCTAGTGGAATCCTAGTCAACAACTCTTCCTTCAATAGTTTCACGAGATGATCCAAGACATTTTGACCTAGACACTAACTTCCTCCAATCACTAAGTCAACCCTTCCCTTCTATTGCAATGATGACCTTCCAGTAGCAATTTTGACCTAGAACAATAGAAGCAATACTTCGGTCTAGTAGTAGTCACAATCTAGAGGCAACAACAACTTCTATCTAGAGGCAACAATAACTTCTACCTAGAAGTAATTTCGATCTTGATGCAACAACAACTTTGACCTTGATGCAATAGCACTTCAAATTGGATGCAACAAATTCGACCTTGATGTAGTAACTTCGAGCGTGATGTAGTAACTTCGACCTTGATGCAACAACTTCGACCTTGATGCAGTAACCCATTGAGTTCACACATGTGAGAGAGAAGACCCAAAAAAATTCGATCTTGTACTCCTCCTTCTCCTTCAACAATTTTGTACATTGCAACTTCTTCTGCTTGTATATCGAACATGAGTGGATTCTCCAAATGAATCAAGCTGCACTATATATATATATAGCCTCATCTGGAGTTCAAATTACCCTGATCTAGGCCGACTTGAGTAGGTGAGGGCCAACTTTGTGTGGAGGTGACAAATGAAATATTTGACTCAATAACAATTATTTTTTCATAAATCAAAAGCCCAAGAAGGGTCTCATAAAATGGACAATGAATCTAATGACTCAATATAAATCCTAAAAGTCCTCATTGGGGAATTTGACCTAAAACACGATGACCCAAGCCTGAAACCCATGCTTTAATAAGTCATAACAATAACAATAAAACTTTTTTTCTTTCTTTCTTTTTGATAAATACATTTCATTGTGACTCAAATACAATTATGAAGACCGAACCTAGTTACATTCTTCAACACTCCCACTTAACTAGGGAGATATTCATACCTACATATACAAGTACATGGAAGATCTCAGAATACATGAACCATGCAGAGTTTAGGCACCTTGGTGCCACAAACTATATTCCTGACTAGGGCAATCTATCCAGGTCCATAAAGAGCTTAGGTACCCATAGTGCCACAGACTAGATTCAAGACTAGGGCGATCTATCTAGGTGGGACTAATATGGACATCAACCACTCTAGGTACTATCAAGCTTACTTGCTAACCATCAACCCAGGGATCCAAGTGCATAATGCAAGGTCAAAGCTCTATGATCAATGCCACCCTCCCTACTTCGAGAACTAGACATCAACATATAGTGCCGACCAGATGTCCTCCCAGGAAATGTGTATTACACACAAAGCCTCAACACACCCGATTATTCAAATTAGTAACAATAACTCTCTCCCGATCGAACAGATTGGTAACATCAAACGTGTAAAACATGCTTCCAAAATTCTGAGAGATTTACCCGTACAAACACAACCCCAATCAGTAACAATATTTCAAATACACATAAGCAAACACAAACCTTTGGGGTCTTCAAACATCTTGATGTTGCTTCTCAATTTATCCCAATAGGACTTAGAGGCTTCCCAAACAAATCTTGACAGAAGTTTCCTCAATCATACAACTTCCTTTCCTACATAAAAAATAACAACATATTCTGTCGCTTCAATATACATTCTCCAATTTCTTCTTCAAGGTATCCATCATGACTATAATATTCCCTCCCTCTCAACTTGGGAGATATGCTTGTTACCCACCACTTCATGGGTGATATCCCTAGGAGAAATGTTTCTCCATGATGGACCTTTGCCAGCGGCCAACAACCCTTTTCAACCTTCTTCTAGCTTGTTGTGCCATTTCTCCGCCACCTGAGCCAACCATGTGGTCCCTCACCCATCTGTATTGATCGTATATTTGAAGGTGGGCCTCTTGAATCTAAATGTATGCCTTGTCATTTGGTAATTGAGTATTGGGTTTACTTATCATGGATACTTTTGGGCATGGATTGATGGGGGTATTTTGCGGAAAGAGTGGGCTTAGTTTGTGATCCTGTCCCCTTGATCTCTTTTTGGTGTTACCCTTGCATCTTAGTCCCGTGTGATATCATTTATTGACCATTTGGTTCTAGGGTGGTAATACTTGGAAAACCCCGACTTTGGGTGCCTGGTCCTACTCCTTTACTCTCATATATTACTCCCCTTCCACTCATTATACCCCTATTCATCATTTCTCCCACTTGGGTCCACATAGCCTCAATGGGTCCACATAGGGCCAACCTCCCTACCCCCTTAACCGCACCTTAGGTCATGCCTGAAATGATGCCTCGAAGGTTGAAGCAGCTAAAAGAAAAAGAAAGAGCACAATTGGAAACACTTAACATGAAATTGTACCACAAAATGCAAAAGATGCATTAGAGGAAATTTCAGCCTAAAAGTGTCGATGAAATTTTCACGTAATTTCCATGTCAAAATATGTAAACCAATAAAAATCCTTTAAATTTAAAAAGAGGTACATGTAAATATTTTGGAGGGAAAAGAAGAGAAACTACTTTTTTTAATTGTATTTTTGGCTTATCTCCTTGTAGGTTTACTTGGATTTCAAGTGTAGGCACTCGTTGGATTCATAATTCAATTCCACATCCAATGAATACCCATTATGCATACTTTTGAAGAGATCCACATTGATAAAAATTGAACACGATTTTTTAATGTATCTTCAATTTTTATCAATGTCGGTTTCCTCAAAAGTATACATAATGGGTACTCATTGGATGTGGAATTTAATTCCGCATCCAACGAGTCTCTACACTTGAAATTTGAGTAAACCTATAAGGAGATAAGCAAAAAATACAAGTAAAAAAAGTAGTTTTCTTTTTTTCCCTCCAAAATTCATAACTCTTATTTTATTATTTTTCCATAGGAGGTCACATTTAGGTTGAAATTTCCTCTAATGGCTGGGAAAAAAATAATTAGCATGCGAGAAAAATCCATTACTTGAGCTCTGCCCCATACCCATGGCCATCACCCTGGTTCCATAGGCCCTAGATGAACCTCATTTTTCAATCAGGAACCCATGATTGTCCCAACCCCTAGAGGGAAATGAACTGCCCTACCTTAAAGGGGTAATCACTGCTATATCTGAAACATCATGCTCTTATCCTTGAGCCCCGAGCAGTGAATTAAAGAAAATACATAAAAGACAAAAGACATATAATTAAGGGTGGAAAATCAAGGTTGGGGCACCTCATGTACCACGATTTCTCCCTCCTACACATTATATACCCTAGTGTGCACTTCCCCTTATCTGGCTTCCCCTCTGCCCCACTATGTGGACCAAGGTTTCCCCTCTCATTCCCTACTCCATTTCACTTATTTATCACTTGCCACCACCATTAGAGGGATGTACCTTGGACATACTATCCCCATTAAGGGTTGAAACCACTTAATAAGGTATTTGGTTAACCCCCTTTGAAGCATGGAAACACTAGCACATGCTGAAGCTCACTATGGAAGGGCATGCCATTGTGAAGTGCCCACTTTGTTATCCAAGTTTTGTAATCTACTTTACATGATTACTCTAATGTCTGGTTGTACTGAAAGAATAGGGGACAGATTGGACCTTATGCAAGATTGCAGGTGGTTTCCATTTGGGTGTGGTCTCCCTATACGGGTTCCTAACCCCAGAGGGCTACATGGACACATATAGGGTGTGCGTAGAGAGCCATGGGCCTCCATAAAAGCAAACAACACTCCACATATCTCCATCGATGTTCAGAGACTACTAGTGATCCACTTTTGGGATGATGATGATGTGCTTGGTACACAATGCCCAGCGGGCCCACACTCTTGGCAGGTGTCTCAGGACTTGTACGATGTCATGGAAGCATTCATTCCATCACTTGAGCCCTTGAAGATGATATACAAGCATCTTCGACTCATATGGAGACCCATGGGGTCATTTATGTGTCCCCGCACCCAATGGGAGCACCACATGTCTACTACTTCGAGAACAAGGGGCCACACCCTTGACCATCATATTTTGAGGAGTTTATTCATAATTATGGCACTTATAGATATTATTAGGCCTTTGGAGGGCCCCATGACATGTACATATTATTATTTGACCTCCTCAGAGGCTTATTTTTCCATTTATGAGCTAGTTTTGTGGGCTTGTCATCAGTAGGGGCTTTATTTGCACATTATTCTATTAGTAGGGGCTAATGTAGGCTCATAGGCTAATTCAAAATCATAAAAGGGGTATAAATTGATGTGGCAACATTAATTTGTATCATCACTTCACTTGGGATCTCTCCATCTTTGGAGAACTTCACATTTCTTCTTGGAGGATTATTTTCGACGATGATGAATTTTGATGTATGGATTTGGGCCATTTTTTTATCTTGGAGCTTCGTGTTTTGCAATGTGATGCTGGTTGGATATACTGTCTAACATTGTAAGTAAATTTTAATGATATATTCTTGTTGCTGCATATTGTTGAAATTCACTATAATTAGGGCTAATTGTTGCATGATTGGAATGTGGAATTAAGTGTCTATTTATCTCGTTTAATGTATGGGCCATTGTTAGATGAATGAAATGTCATAGAGATTGTTTTGTCTCAATAAGCTTGCTCTATTTGTATGAAGTATAAATTCTTGAAGGTCACTTTTCTTTTCTTTCCCTTAACATTAGAAGAAGTTGACTTTTCGACCCTCCTTGATCAAGAAATAAAATTATCAATCATTATCATCCTTGAATCCATATCCCCAAGGGAATCAAGCACTGGTCCCTCAACAAAGTGGTCATTTTCCCCTTATTTCTTAACTTTTCCCCCTTTTTCCTAGGTCTATCCCTAATAGGTCACCTAGGGAATCAATTTTGCGGGAATTCACTCACAGAAAAACTTCGATCTCCTAGAGGCTACTTCGCAAGTGGGTCCCCTCGCTCCTCCAAATTTGAGGCAATATTGATGGTGGAATCTACGAGAACCTCAAGCCCTAGCTCTTGGACCAAGTTTTTCCTTGGTATCCCCAAGTATAAAACCTGATAGGATCAATTTGACCCTTTGAAGTAAATATTCTTGTTTGATCCTTTGCCCTCACCTTGTCTAGGATTGGAGCATGATTGGTTGCTATATTCCATCCTCGAACCTGGGCTGGGTCCACTTGGTCCCATGTGGTCCCATTTGTTGTTAAAGACTATTCATCAAGAACTATTCAGGAATCCAAGTTCTCATAGGATTTTAGGGATCGAGAAGCATCTCTACAAGTTTTAATATTTATCCTTACCCTCCAATCCTCACTCCCCTCCCTGGAAAGGCAAGTCCCTTGCTTAAAGAGAAATCAAGCTCCATTCTTCACCTCCTCCTCGAAAAGGGTTTTGGGGGTCAGTTCTCATCTATCCGTTGATATATCCTTTATAAGCGGCTTCCCAAAAACAACAAGACTCCTCCCATCCGTGAAAGTCCGTAAGGAGCAGGGAGTCTTAGCTATGGTGACAGTGGGCTAAGTCTCCATCATTTCCCTTGACCTAGCAGTTTCCCTATTTGGAGCCCCTTTTAGGTCCCCTGCTGGTTTGAGTGGTAACATTTCTGGCGCTGTTGCTGGGGACACGAGACGTGTGTTTTGTTCTCCTTACGACATATCGACATATCATTACTGGTGTCTCCATTGGAATAATGAAGCCCTAGTTCTTCATTAAACTCCAAAGTTAATGCTTGTAGGGTGAAGCAAACATCTATCAAGGCACTTCATTTCACCTTGGAGACTCCATTTTGATCCTAATATGCAAAATCATAGAAAATGGACTATCATAAAAAAATGGATTAATCTTGGTCCTACGTTTGCAAAACTCACTGATAAAGAGATTCAAGAATTACAAAATAATGCACATAGAAATGCAGAATATTATCAAAATGTATTGGAAGGTATGGGTGTCGAACTCATGGTCGGATTCTATAGGGCACAACGAGTGCAACTCGACATAATGAAGGGTTTCTATGAGGCATATCCTAGTCACCTCTTTGAATTTGATCGCCTAACCTATGATTTCAATATTCTAACTGACCTAATTAACAATAATGTTATACTCAACCAAAGGGAACCACAAAGGATAATCAATTGGATGACATTGAAGAAAGATCAAGTGTAAGTGAGGACGATGAGAAAATGTTAGTTATAGAGGTGGAAGATGATGACGATATCTCTTCTGAGGATGATGAAGAGTTGGATCCTCTGAGCCTCTAATTCACGTAAGAAAGAATGGATGAATTTAGTAGGTCATGCAGAGGGTTAGTGAGGGAATGTAATTCTAATGAAGTGTTATTCCATTTGCATGAAGAAGAGGTGAAGCTTCATAAGATGAAATTTGAATATAAATAACACACTACTAATGCTCTCCTCCTTGAGGCATATTACCAAAATCATGTAACAAATACCTTGGCTATTGTGCGTCAAGAGAAGAGGGAAGAAGAGTTCTCTTGCTGGTCAACTAACCAAGATGAAGATTCGCTTGAAGATATAGATGAGGAAGATGAGTCCTTGTTGGGTGTACATGATGAATGGGATGATTTTGAGACCAAGTGTGTTGAGGGTGACGAGGTTATTCAAAGTAAAGTTGAGGTTGAGGTTGACTTTACCTCTCTCGAGGGTGTCACTCCTGACAACTCTCCTTTTGAGAACCTTGAGGGAGGTGATCCCATGAGCTCCTTGGAAGATAACATTGAAGATTATTTTTGTATCGAAAAGGAGAAATGTGAAATTGTCGGGCCTCCATTTGATTGTGCTCCCATATATGATACCGACAAAGAGGATGAGGCTAAGGTTGGATTTCCCTTTCTCTCGGGAATTATTTATAAGGACATATCCATCGATACGCTTGGGAAGGATAATTATTATTTTCCCTTGCATGAAAAGGAGAAATTAGAGATAACTGATTCTTCGTTTTGGGAAGGCCCTATCATCGATACCAATAATGATAGGATTGATAAAACACTTCCTCATACCTAACTTCCTTATGATTCTGAGAGTCTATTCAAATCACTTGAACCACTAGAGTTGGTTTCTCAAGAAAAGGGTCAGGTTGAAACTTCACCTTCCCCTTTACCCTTTTCTCTTGTTCATCACCTTGAGTCTTCCACAAGTGGTTCGCTTACCCCTCGTCATATGATTTCAAGTATCCATGAGCCCTTTCCCTCTTCTGAAGATAGTGTCATGGAAGAACCCCTCATTGAATATAGTTTTTATCCTTCAACATACCCTCACAATTATGGGCACTCTATAAAATTCCCTCTCCAATGTGACCATCACCATGAGAAACTTATTTGTTTGACCTCTTCTTTCCCTTTCCCTTCCTTCCCCTCTCATCATGGCCTTGTGGCATCTACAAAGCATAATACTATAAGCAATGATCATGATAGGGAGTTCTTGGGAGTGGTCATCCATTCATCCATTTTTTACCTGGAGGGAAAGCCCGACACTTCTAGATAAACTTATTTTCTTTCTGCTTGGGATTCCTTTCACCTCGAAGGGGGATCATTTTCTCTTGCCTCCTACCCCCTTCATCCTCCATGTGACTATGACTGCATTCGATTTAAGAGTAATGATAATGACATACATATGTATATTGATATTGATACGATGATATGTTGGTTGCATTGGATTTATGATTTCACTTGGTGGTAGCATATCTATATGCATATTAGAAGTAGGATGACTCACATGCTTTTTCTGCATTAGAACTAATTTCATATGATATTTCTCATGATAGATTAGTTACATTTTGATTAAAATCTGCATATTTTATTACTTGTTGATTTTTTGATATGACATTAAGCATGGGTGATCATAAGACACCGTGAAAAACATGCTGCCTGGTGGCTTTGATCTTTGAAATGTGCAGATAATAGGTCTACAGTGACCAAGATGTTGCTGGAGTTCTTGTGACCTCCCATCGAGTAGCTTGCCCACTTCTTCGAGATATCATGTCCCAGTTGGAGCTAGATGTTACCCACTACTTTGTGGGTGATATCCCTAGTAGAAATTTTTCTCCATGTTGGACCTCAGCCAATGGCTATCAATCCCTTGCAACGTTCTTCGCGCTTGTTGTGTCATTTATCTTCCACCTGACCATGTGGTCCCTCACCCATTTGTATTGATCATATGTTTGAAGGTGGGCCTCTCAAATTTAAAAGTATGTCTTGTCATTTGGTAATTGAGTATTGGGTTTACTTATCATGGATACTTCTGGGCATGGATTGATGGGGGGATTTGGCAGAAAGATTGGGTTTAGTTTGTGCTCCTGTCCCCTTGATCTATTTTTGGTGTTACCGTTGCATCTTAGTCTCGTGGGATCTCCTTTATTGACCATTTGGTTCTAGGGTGGCACTACTTGGGAAACCCTGACTTTGGGTGCATCGTCCCGCTCCTTTATCCACATATATTACTCCCCTTCCACTCATTATACCCCCATTCATCATTTTTCCCACCTGGGTCCACATAGCCTCCATGGGTCCACATAGGGTTAGCCTCCCTATCCCCTTGACCCCACCTTGGGTCAGGCTTGGAATGATGCCCTGAAGGTTGAAGCAACTAAAAGAAAAAGAAAAAGCACAATTGGCCACACTTAACAGGAAATTGTACCACAAAATGCACAAGATGGCCGGGACAAAAAATAATTAGTACGTGGGAAAAAACCAATACATGAGTTCTGCCCCACAACCATGGCAATCACCCTGCTTCCATAGGCCCTATATGAGCTTCCTTTGTCATTCAAGAACCCATGATTGTCCCAACCCCTAGAGGGAAATGAACCACCCTACATTAAAGGGGTAATCACTGCTATATCTGACACATCATGCTCTTATCCTTGAGCCTCGAAGAATTAATTAAATAAAATTCATAAAAGGAAAAATGAATATAAATACAGGTGGAAAAATCAAGGTCGGGGCACTTCATGTACCATGATTTCTCCCTCGTACACATTATATACCCTGGTGTGGGCTTCCCCTTAGCTGGTTGCCCCTATGCCCCAATATCTGGCCCATGATTTCCCCTCTCACTCCCTAATCCATTTCATTTATTTATTACTTGCCACCCCCATTGGAGGGATGTACCTTGGACATACTATCCCCTTTAAGGGTTGAAACCACTTAATAAGGTACTTGACTAACCCCCTTTGAAGCATGGAGACACTAGCACCTGCCGAAGCCAAGTACAGAAGGGCATGCCATTGTGAAGTGCCCATTTTGTTATCCAATATTTGTAAGCTCTTTTACATGATTACTCTAATGATTGGTTGTACTGGAAGCCTAGGGGACACATTGGATCTTATACAGGATTGCAGATGGTTTCCATTTTGGTTTGGTCTCCCTATACGAGGTCCTAACCCTAGAGGGCTACATTGACACATATAGGGTGTGCGTAGAGAGCCATGGGCCTCCACAACAAAAAACAACACTCCACAAATCCCCATCTATGTTCAAAGACTACTAGCGATCCAATTTTGGGATGATGATGATGTGCTTTGTGTTGAAAAGTGTAACTAGGATGGGTCTTCGTATTGACTATGTAATTATGTATTTATGTAAAGAAGCAGACAAAGATAATAAAATGTATTTTGTTGTACTTGCTTCATGGGTTTCATGAGCAAGATTTTATTATAGGTTAAATAGACTTCTTCTTGATGTCTATTAAGGGTTTTGTCTTCTAGGTATAAATATAATTAAGTGTCATACATATGAAGGATCTAGTCTAGAGAAAATGCTCCAAGACCTTGCCAAGAAACTGTGAAAGAATGGCTCTAGACAACCCTCATCAACGCTGGAAGATGTGTCCTAGAAGTTGGATCCATAACCATATATCAAGTCGGCTCAATTACAGGCACCAACAACTATATATACCCTACTAGACTGCGCATAAAAACAGGGAAGAATGCAGATCTCTCTTTGTGATTTCCACAGGAATTTGCGGACTATTTTGATGAGAAAAAGTGGGGATCTCTCTTTGTGATCTCCACAGGAATTTGTGGATTGTTTTGATGAGAAAAAGTGCGGATTTTCTCTCTGTAATTTCCACTGAAACTGCAGATTGTTCTAAGGAGAAAAGTGCAGATTTTAGGAACCAATAATTGCGGATTTCAGGAGTCATTAAAGTGCGGATTTCATAGGTAATTAAGGTGCGTATTTCAAAGGTTATAAATGGTGGATTGCTCTGAAATCAAAGCATGGATCATCAGGGATATATTTCGAATAGATACAAAGATCAATGTAGATATCTCTGTGGTATGTACAACATATCAAGGTCTGGTTTAAGTGAAAATGAAAGGCAGTTAAAGATGTAGATTGTCCTAAAGAAAATGTGAATTGAATATAGACTACAAGTCAAGAATTTTTTGCGGACTTAAGGCAAAGAGAAGTACGAATATATCTAAGATATCATAGCATGATGTAACTTCAAGTAAATGCAAAGTTGAGGGAGTAGTTGAATATGTTAAAGTGTCTGAAAAAAAGTGCAAGATCGAATTAGAGACCGAGTTCTCTAAGGTTGATGCAAGCTTAGTGTAAATTGGTGCAGGAATGAAAGATCAACGTTGGAGGAAGACTTACAAATATTGACAAGGTATTGGAGGCATTCCTAGGCCAGGGTCTGAGTCTTGGTCATGGTACTTGTCATTTAAAGATCTATAAGAATAATTTATTACAGGTTTTCCTCTCCAAAAGGGAGAGGTTTTTTCCCTGGCTCAAGGAGCCTAATTGTGTGTCACATGTATTTTGGTAATTGACTTGATGAAAGACTAAGTAATTTAAGACGTAACCTCATGAGTAATTATCAAGTTAGAGAATTTGAATTATTCACCTGCCCTCTAAATTCTCAACATGGAATCAGAGCTAAGGTGCTAAAGACAAAGGGCTATTTGACAAGAAGACACTCAAGCACCAAAATTCAGTTTTCTAGAAAGCATCAAAGCAAAGGTCAAAATCTACATTGAAAAAGTCCAGTCAGTTTGCAAGGAAATCCTTAAGCCATCTCAAGAATACTTTCAACCTTATTCAAAGAATCCACACATCGAGGAGGTAATCTTTGAAATCAAAGATTCTTGATATTAAAGACATCTTCATTCTGAAGTAATCCTTGATCATCAAGGATCCAAGATGACCTACATTGAAATCAATATAAGAGGGAGTTCCTGCCATCATATTCATCATTATAAAAAAGGAAGCTGATAGAAGAAGAAAAGCATCTACTCAAGGAAGTATCTTTATGAATTCATATGAATCTATAAAAATGTCTTCTTTGCAAAGAAAGCAACAAACTGGTTAGGGTTTCAAACTTTCCTGCATGCAAGAAAAGGACAATGAATTCATTCCAAAATGCATGAAGGGAGATATAAGAGCCCAAAGGATTCTTACAGAATCTATAAAAGACTCTCTCATCTCTGATGTATCAAATCTAGAATCATCAAAAGGAATATATGAGAAATTGGTGGAGCTATTCTCTGTGAGTACTACAGGAGAATAAATCTCTCTAAGATCAACTGTAGGAACTGGGAGAAGTAATTTCTGACACTGATATAACTATAGTCGTGCTGAATGATTTTCCAGAAGAATGGGGAAACATCACTTCATGTTTATATGGGAAGAAAGAAGCCACACCATTCCACGATTTATGGTCTCTATGTGAAATAGAGGAAAAAAGATTGAAAGCCAAAGATGATACAGGATCAAGTGAAGGGAATCTAGCCTTTGCAGCGATATCCAGGAAGAAAGGAATATTCAAGAAATTTGGTCCTTAGAATAAAAGAAGAAATATGGAAAAAGTACGATGCTTTGGATGTAATGAACTTGGGAATTATAAACAAGATTGTCCCAAATTTAGAAAGGACAAGAGAAAAAAGGAAGAAGCCCATATCTCATATATAAGAGAAGAACCTGATGCAAAGAAATCTAAGAAAGAAGAAGCGAGGGATCTCCACTATGATTGATATCATCTTCTCCTTTAAGTGATTTATGTTGGTTGTAAAATAGTATTATAGGAAGCAATGTAACATCCTGATCGAAGCATGGTAGGATTTCTTGGTAAAACAACTCCTAGAAAACCTATCTGATAACAATACTAATGGAAGGCAGTCATCAAGATCAAGGGTCATTATGAAAACAAAATTCTGGGATGTGATGACATATTGATGGAGCAGGCCAAGGGAATGAAGCTCTTCATTCTAGTAAAACTGCTACAGGATGACTTAAATGAAAAAGGTATGAGGTATGCATATATTTATATGTTGACATTGGATGCTGTGAAGTCTTGTCATATGGTTGCAGGTAATAGACTTTTTTATTTAGAAGTATGATCTATGAAGGAGGATCTCTTGGTGCACTGACAGATGAAATCCACATAATATATCCTCATATGGAATATGAGGTGGTTGTATGTGAACGAGGAACTAGAAAATTTACAAGTTCCTGGGAATGAAGAATGTGCAGAAAGGAAGAGATCATGAAATGCAACCATGTCAAGAAGTTGTTATCATCCAGAAGCCAAGAAGATGTGACCAGGAGATCTCCTGGGAGGATATGTAGACTCTGACAGAAGTTTGGTAAAGAAGAAGACCCTTGAAAAAACATATCATTCGGATATGTTTCAATCTAAATAAAGGATTCTGATGCCTACAAGAAGATGTCATGGTGAAATATCATCACTAAGGTAACTTTTGTTTTAAAAGTTCATATGTATATGTTTAGATGGATGAATTTGTGCAGGGCCGCCAATCATGAGAAAGGATGTATGATCCTTGGAGATGATTCAAAGGAAAGTAGCATGGCATAAAAGTGGAAAAGATGAGAAAGACTGATGAATCACTTTATGATGGTTGACATGATTCGTGACTGAAAGTGATTGATGATCTATGCCATATGAAACCAAAGGTTGAGGATACCTCAAATATCAAAATCCATGACATCGAGGGGAGGAATTCTTCATGAGTAGCTAGGTGTCTCACCATTGTTGCTGTAGGACCTTGGTTGAGAGGGAGCCCGGTGGTAAGTTTCTTACTTGGAAGAAACTTGTAGTATGTCCTTCCTGAGTTAAGAGGGAGTGACATATGTGATTCTCTAATACATGTGTCATGCACTAGACCAGGATTAACAAATGTAAGTCTTAGTGAAGGCCATGTCGATAGAATGGATAGACACATCATTCTGGTCTTCACTTGGAAGACAAAATGGAGGATTGGGTAATCATCTGGCATATGATACTCTTTGAGAAGGAGATAGGGAATTCAAGATAAGAGTAGTCGAGGACCGATATTATTTGAGGGCTGGCTACCCAAGAGAAGAATAGTCCAAGAAGGTCATACTCTGGGAACACCTGGGTGGAGTATGTACCTTGGAGAGACAATGACTATGGTATCTATGAGTCATGTGTCTCGCCAGCATTGTAGCCCATTGTCTTGTTGAGAGATGGGGCTGTTAGTCAAGGCCTTGCACTAGACAATTCTAGTTGATATGATGCTATACAGATGCGATTACCAATCCGATTCTTCTTATGAGAGTCTTCTGTTTGAAAGTGACCGTGTACCTATATGAATACCTCCCTAGTTAAGAAGGAGTGTTGAAAAGTGTAACTAGGATCAGTCTTCATATTGACTATGAAATTATGTATTTATGTAAAGAAGAAGACAAGGATAATAAAATGTATTTTGTTGTACTTGCTTCATGGGTTTCATGAGCAAGATTTTATTATACGTTAAATAGAATTCTTCTTGATGTATATTAGGGTTTTTTCTTCTAGGTATAAATATAATTAAGTGTCATACATATGAAGGATCTAGTCTAGAGAAAATACTCTCAAGACCTTGCCAAGAAACTTTGAAAGAATGGCTCTAGACAACCCTCATCAATGCTGGAAGATGTGCCCTAGAAGTCGAACCATATATTAGGTCGGCTCAATTACAGGTGCCAACAACTATATATACCCTACTGGACCACACAGAAAAATAGGGAAGAATGCATATCTGTCTCCGTGATTTCCACAGGAATTTGCAGACCATTCTGATGAGAAAAAGTGCGGATCTCTCTCTGTGATCTCCATAGGAATTTGCAGATTGTTTTGATGAGAAAAAGTGCGGATTTTCTATCTGTAATTTCCAAAGAAACAACAGACTATTTTGAGGAGAAAAGTGTAGATTCGGGAGCCAGTAATAGCAGATTTCAGGAGTCATTAAAGTGCGGATTTCAGAGGTAATTAAGGTGCAAATTTTAGAGGTTATAAATTGTGGATTTCTTTGAAATCAAAGCATGTATTGACAAGGATATATTTCGGATAGATACAAAGATCGGTGCATATATCTCTATGGTATGTACAACATATCAAGGTCTGATTTAAGTGAAAATGAAAGGCAATTAAAGATGCGTATTGTCTTGAAGAAAATTTGAATTGAATACAGACTACAAGTCAGGAATTTTTGCGGGCTTAAGGCAGAGAGAAGTATGGATATATCTGAGATATAATAGCATGATGTAACCTGATGTAAATGTGAATTTGAGGCAGTATTTGACTGTGTTAAAGTGTCTGAAAGAAAGTGCAAGATATAATTAGAGATCGAGTTCTCTAAGGTTGATGCAAGCTCAGTGTAAATTGGTGCAGGAATGGAAGATCAATATTGGAGGAAGACTTAGAAGAAGTGACAAGGTCTTGGAGGCATTCATAGGTCAGGGTCTGAGTCTTGGGCATGGTACTTGTCATTTGAAGACTTATAAGAAGAATTTATTAAGGGTTTTTCTCTCCAAGAGGGAGAGGTTTTTTCCCTGGCTTAAGGAGCCTAATTGTGTGTCTCTTGTATTTTGGTAATTGAATTGATGAAAGACTAAGTAAGTGAAGAAGTAAGCGTGCAAGTAATTATCAAGTAATAGAATTTGAATTATTCACCCGCCCTCTAAATTCTCAAGAATTTGTACATTATGCCCAACATACCCCACACTCTTAGCAGGTGTCCTTGGACATGTACGATGTCATGGAAACGTTCATTCCATCACTCGAGCCCTTGTAGAGGATATATAATCATCTTCGATTCATATGGAGACCCATGGGGTCATTTATGTGCCCCCACACCCATTGGGAGCACCACATTTGTACTACTTGTAGAACAAGGGGCCACCCGCTTGACCATCATATTTTGAGGAGTTTATTCATTTTTATTGCACTTCTGGATATTATTAGGCCTTTGGATGGCCCCATGACATGTACATATTATTATTTGACTTCCTGAGAGACTTAATTTTCCATTTATGAGCTAGTTTGGTGGGCTTGTCACCAATAGGAGTTTTATTTGCACATTATTTTATTAGTAGGGGATAAGGTAGGTTCATAGGCTAGTTCGAACTCCTAAAAGGGGTATAAATTGATGTTAGCTACATTCATTTGTATCATCACTTCACTTGGGATCTCTCTATCTTTAGAGAACTTCATATTTCTTCTTGGAGGATTATTTTGGATGATGGATGAATTTTGATGTATGGATTTGGGCCATTTTTTTTTATCTTGGAGCTTTGTACTTTGCAAATGTGATGTTGGTTGGATATACTCTCTAACATTGTAAGTAAATTTTAATGATATATTATTGTTGTTTCATACTATTGAACTTCGCTATAATTAGGGCTAATTGCTGCATGATTGGAATGAGGAATTATGTGTCTATTTAGCTCGTTTAATGTATGGGTAATTGTTAAATGAATGAAATGTCCTAGAGATTTTTTTGTCTCGATAAGATTGCACTATTTGTAAGAAGTATAAATGCTTTAAGGTCACTTTTCTTTTCTTTCCCTTAACATTGGATGAAGTTGACTTTCCAAGCCTCCTTGATCAAGAAACAAAATTTTCAATCATTATGATCCTTGAATCCATGTCCCCAAGGGAATCAAGCACTAGTCCCTCAAAAGGGTGGTTATTTTCCCCTTCTTTCTTAACTTTTTCCCCTTTTTCCCAGGTCTATCCCTAATGGGTCACCCAGGGCATTAATTTCCCAGGAATTCACCCACAGGAGAACTTCGATCTCATAGAGGCTACTGCACTGGTGGGTCCCCTCACTCCTCCAATTTTGAGGAAATCCCGATGGTCGAATCTCCCAGAACATCATTCCCTAGCTCTAAGACAAATTTTTTCCTTGGTATCTCCAAGGCTAGAACTTGATAGGATCGATTTGACCTTTTGAAGTAAATATTCTTGTTTGAACCTTTCCCTTCACCTTGTCCAGGATTGGAGCATCATTGGTTGCTATATTCCTTCCCTGAACCTGGGTTGGGTCCATTTGGTCACATGTGGTCCCATTTGTTGTTAAAGACTATTCATCAAGAACTATTTGGGAATACAAGTTTTCATAGGATTTTAGGGATCGAGAATCATCTATACAAGTTTTACTCTTTATCCTTACCCTCCAATCCTCACCCCCCTCTCCCTGGAAAGCCATGTCCCTTTCTTAAAGAGAAAGCAAGCTGCATTCTTTATCTCCTATTGGGAAAAGGTTTGGGGGTCAGTTCTCATCTATCCATTGATATATCCTTTATAAGTAGCTTTATGGTCTAAGACATACCTTTGAGTTGTTTCTTAACAAACCTTTTACAACATGCTTTGTCTTGTGAGTTCTCCTCCAAAACCCTTGAGTATTCAACAAGTCTTTCCTAAACAAATAAAATATCAAACAAATGTTATTAGCATCTAATAAAAACACATCTAGATAAGAGAGGGAAGTCAAATATAAAAATATTAATACAAGGAGTAAGATACTTATCTTTGGAAAATGGTGAGGGCTCCCTCTCAATCCAATCTCGAGGGATACCTATAAATTTATCAAAACAATTAAAAAATGTTTTTCCAAAGCATGTTAAACCTATAAATACTAAAAATCAAAGCATAAAGGAAAACAATTCAAAACTTAGAGTAGAAGGATATAGAGTTCCTAAGAGTCCCTAGAAAATAGGCCTTTGATTTCAGATCCTTCCATCTTGTTCTTCTTTGGTGAACCTTCTTCAACAAAGTTTGCTTGATCCCTGTAGGCTCTTTTTATTCCTAGGATTGTCTGAACGATCATTTTTATAGTGACCCATCTTGTGAAAATTGTAGCATTCTATCTTGGATAGGTATACCTTTCTTCTTGGCCATTTAAACTTCTTGAAGGTTCCTTTGTTCTTGTGATGAGCGGAGTAGGCATTTGAAATTTTCTCTTCTCCATTCTCTTTGTTGGTTACTGATGAAATTATCACTTCTTCTTAACTACATGCATTCCATAAATTCTTGAATGTAGGAGTTTCCCTCCAATTGTTGATTCATGAAGAAAAGGAATTCCAAGAGGGCGGAAATCCCATAAGTGTAACAATCACGAGCTCTTTTTCATGTACTATCTCATCTATGGTTGGAGATCATCTCTAATTCTAGCTATCCTTACAAAGAAGGAAGCCACAATATCATTCTTTGTCATTTTCATGGTCCTTAGTTCTTTCTTAAGAGTTGCAACTTAAACAAGACTCTTGATGGTGAACAATTTGGATAAGGCTTCATACATTTCTTGAGCGGAGTCTATGTTAGAAATGTATGGGATAAGGTTATTCTTTATACCATATACCATTAGGCTCATAGCCAATATTTCTAACTCTCTAAACTTTTCTTTATCTGCATCACTTGATCCTTCTGTAGGTTTATTCACTTTTATTTTGACTAAATCCAAGACTTATTCTTTTTGAGGATGAGACCTATCCTCTTTTTCCATGCCCTGTAATTTGATTCTCCTTCTGTTTTTTTTGTCCTCTATTGCACGAGTTTCCGGTACACGGGTACTTCCAATATGTAGAAACGAGTATCCGACATGACTAGAAGTTTTTCTCAAATTTAGAGGAAACGTCAAGTTGGGAGTGACAATAATATAATATACTAAAATTTAATAGATATTAAAAATAAAAATAAAATAATTAATTTATTTCCATCCAAATCTTTCTAATCAGGATTTCCCAGGCGCCTCATCTTCATTTGGATAGAAGGGCTTTCCATAAACGGGTTGTTTCCCTTAGTTCTAGACCCATATCTAGATATAGACCTAGAAGGGCTTTCCATAAACGGGTTGTTTCCCTTAGTTCCAGACCCATATCCAGATATAGACCTAGCAACATACCCTTCCCTTTGCTCAGTTCCATCAGTTTAAGCAGCACTCAAGCTGGCAACGCCAAATAAATGTAAGTTTTCACTTATTCATTGCAGTGAAGCTTCCAAAGTGTCAAAAAAATATTGCAGTGAAGCTCTCGAAAAGCTCCAAAGTACCCATTGAAGCTCCCGGTGGTTTTGGAGCATTTCCTACAAGCTCCCAAGCTCCCAAGAACGGGGGAGATTGGGGTACGTGCTCTCCAATGCCTGGGAACGGTACCAATGTAACTATGGTTTTCTCCCTTTTTTGAGTTAGACATGGTTCTTGAAGATTGTAAGCTTCTCTTCGTATATGATCCCATTTTATGATCCTTATTCAACTTCTTGAGATTTCCTTATTCTCCTTTCAATAGATCTTTAGGTTGTATTTTTCCTTTTTCTTCACCTTAGATCTGATACCATGTTGGAAAATCAGAAAGGCTGAAATATTTTCTTTACATTGATGATTACTTGTGATGTTCTTATGTTCTTATTAAATTTATTGTGTTTTTATTTGATCTTAGTTCATCAAGCAATTACCAAACCAAAGCATGAAGATCAAAGACACCATATGTAGGTGGACTACCAGGGAAAAAACCCTATCTAGGGAAAAAACCAGTGAACAACGCTTCCTTCAATAGTTTCATGAGATGATCCAAGACCTTTTGAACTAGACACAGACTTCCTCCAATCACCAAGTCAACCCTTCCCTTCTATTGCATATGATGACCTTCCAGTATCAACTTTGACCTATAACAATAGCAACAATACTTCGATGTAGCAGTAATCTCGATCTAGAGGCAACAACAACTTCGATATAGAGGCAACAAAAAATTAGAACTAGCAACAAATTCGATCTTGATACAACAACAACTTTGACTTTGATGCAATAGCACTTCGACTTTGATGCAACAACTTCGACCTTGATGAAACAACTTTGACCTTGATGCACTAACCCAATAAGTTCACACGTGTGAGAGAGAGGACCCATAAAACTTTGATTTTGTACTCCTCCTTCTCCTTCTGCAATTTCATACACTTCTTCTTATGCTTGCATATCGAACTTAAGTGGATGCTCTAAATGAATCGAATTTCACTATATATATAACCTCTTTTAGAGTTCAAATTACCTTGATTTAGGTCGAATTGAACATGTGAGGGCTGACTTGGTGTGGAAGTGACAAATGACGTCTTTGACTCAATAATAATTTTTTTTGCATGATTCAAAAGCCTAAGAAGGGTCTCATAAAATGGAAAATGACTCTAATGACTCAATATAAATCCTAGAAGTATTCAATGGGGATTTTGACCTAAAACATGATGATCGAAACATGAAACCCATACTTTAATAAGTCATAATAATAATAATAATAAAACTTTCTTTTTCTTTCTTTTTGATAAATAAATTTCATTATGACTCAAATACAATTATGAAGACCAAACCTAGTTACGTTCTTCAATAGAAGGTTGTATGAGCATAGAATTTGTTAGAATAAATCATAATAAACCCTTTCTTCTCCCTTGCCTTGACCTTGTGAGTACCTTGGAAGTGTTTCTTTCCACGATTATTCATAAAACCCTAGGTCTAACACAAGTCTTTCCTAGGTCTCTCAAAGGAAGTGAAAAACCCCTTGCAAGTGTTAAAACATCAGATATAGCTTCTTTGTAAGGTACTATCCCATCACTTGGGGTCTTGATCTTAGGAATACCTATTATAATTTCATATCTCAAAACCCTAAGTCTTGAAATCCGTGCTTTCAAGGCCTTTCTTGGAGAACATTTTAGCTTTGAAGCATTGAGCCATTGTTTTATATCTCCTTGAATGGGCTTTGTGGAATCACTTCAAACCTAAATCATCAATCGATTCATTCTAGGTGATTCCCTTCCCACCATGACTCCTCCCATTAGTGGAAGTCCGTAAATAGCAGGGGAATTTGACTGAGGTAACAATGGATCATTGTTCCATTGTTGTCACTTAATATAGTGGCTGCCCCTTTCATTTTCCCTTCCTTAGGACCCTGGTAGATTGTGTGGTAACAAATACCACTCATTGAATAGAAATTGGCAGGTCTATGATACCTTTTGTCCAAGGTTAATATGTAAACTATGTTAATTCAGTCTGACTGGTATGGTTTTGGACTGTATGATTTTGCATGCATATAACTTTTCCAAATCAACCTTGCGAAACAAATTAAGAATAAATAGGAAATAAAGATTTTAATGCATGATACTTGCTTTTTATGTTTGTTGACCACACTTTGTCCACAATCCAATGAAGCAAAGTAGAAATAAGTGACAAATTTTTTTTAGAGATCAAAGTCATCATCTAGTACAAGTATGTCATTGTAAACCCAATTTCTGCAAGTTGTATTGTAAATGATGCTAGTATGACCATTTAATTATGTAACAACACCTATGTAAGCCTTTGATTTTGGCAAAGGTTTTCATCTTAGGAAGTTTTTTAACCTCACCTAATTACTATATTTCTAAACTCGTATAATCGGCAAAGTTTTTCTTCCAACTTAAACCCCAAATTTGGGTGGATTTCGTTGACAAGGTCTTAGGTGAGTCCTAGTGTTATATCGAGTCTCTGTAAAAGTTTGTTTGGGAATAATTTTAGCACATTTGGCTAAGTTATTTTATTACAAGTACACTTGATTTCATATTAGTTCACATTGTACTGTAGAATTGGGTAAATTATGGAGGGTATGAGTTTAAGTGTATTTCCCCTTTCAAGGGTTGATATTGTAATAATTTGATGTTTAAAAAATATTTTAGTGCATTATTACTCATATTTAGACACCATGGCTAAAATATTTGAGGGTGAAAAAATCATTAGTCCCCTCTAGTTTCAATTAATTAATTTTTTTTTGGCTAAATTCAGTAAGATTCTAAGCTAGAAAATTAATTAATTGAGTCAAAAAATAATTATAGAGATTAATTTCTCTCCAAGTGGAAAATAAACTGAAATTTGTGGGTCAAAGAGAAGTCAATTTTTGGACGTCCCTCATCAAGGGAAAAATGGATATTTAAAAAAAAAATGAGCCCTTAGATTCGTTGAAAAATGTAACTAGTGTCGGTCTTCATAATTGTACTTGAGTCATGATGTAATGTAATTGTCAAAAGAAAGAAAGATTATTTTTTATGATAAAATAAAATGACTTATTAAAGTAATGGGTTTCATGCTTGGGTCATCAATTTCTAGGCCAAAGCCTCCATTTAAGGCTTCCAGGTTTTGTATTGAGTCAATAGAGTCATTTCCATTTTTATTAGACCCTTCTTGGGATTTTCTATCATGTAAAAATAATTATTTTTGAGTGAGAAAGATCATATGTAACCTTCACACCAAGTTGGCCCTATCCTTAACAATTCGACTTGGACTAGGAATATTAGAACCATATGGAAGGCTATAAATAAGAGACAATTAAGCTTATTTGTCACATTCTCTCAAGAAGTTCGACCTACAAGAAAGAGAAGCAGAAAAAGAAAGCAGAATTTATAGAGAAGGAGAAGATTAGTTCAGAAGACCTAAATCGAGTTTTAGGGCATTCTATCTTTCGCACATGCAAAGTTTCTGGGATGTTGCTGGGGCCAAAATTTTGAATCTACTGTAGGTCCAAAGTTCTGAAGGTGAGGGCCGGAAATATATATTTGGGCGATCGAAATGCTAGATTGAAGATGCAACTGTGAAGCCGACACTGGGAGACTTTGACAAGGATCATCGACAAGAAGGAATGACTGACTTGGTGGTTGGAGGAGGTCTTTGTCTAGATCTAAGAGATCTTGCATTGTCTTATCTTGATTTGAATCTACTAGTGGAAGCATTTTCTGGGTTTTCCCCTATAGATGGGTTATAACCTTCGCTGAGTGACTCTATCTGGTGCCCCAGATCTTCATGTTTTTATTTGATGATTGCTTGATGAAAAAAAGATAAAGGAACATAAAGAAGATAATAAGAACACAAGTAATTATCAACATAAGAAAATATTTCTGCCTTTCTGATTTTCTAACATGGTATCAAAGCTAAGGTAAAGAAAGAAGAAAAAGACAACTTGAAGATCTATTGAAGAAAAGGGGATCAAAGGAAGGTCATTAAGTGTAATGTTCCTAATTAGGAAAAATAGTGATATGCAAAGCAAACAACAAATTCAACCACAAAAAAATTTAAACATTTAGTGCACACCCATGAAAAACCAGAAATATGGAATTAACTAAGCCATTTTATTATGAACTAGAGAAATGACACAAGTATATGGAAGGAATTCACCTGGGCTTGGCTCAAAGGTAAGTGGAGCAAAGCCCAGGTGAAGAAATGTCAAGCCCGAATGCTGCTATCAACTACCCAAATTCTGCTCTGCACTGCCCCGACAATTATGCACTGTCTCCTGCAAATATAATGCTGAAAACCCCACCTCTGGTGCTCAGAAAATTCTGCGAAATTAATCCCAATATCCTCAAGCAAAACCTACCAAAACCCAAAAAGGGTTTGGCCTAGCTCTAACCTATGAAAATTGACCCCCAAAGGCCTGACATCCTCCACTGGCTGCTGAAATACACTATCTATTTGTGCACCAGAAAAATCCACCCAAAATACTCCACAAGGTTGTAATCAACTCCGCAAATGTTTCCCTTTTTTTCTCTCGACAAGTTTCAGCCTCACCAAGCAAGTTCGTCACTCCCACGTGTGCCTAGTGACACTCTTCTGCGCAGTCCTAGGAGCCTCAAATTCACTCCAGAATGTAGTTGTCTCCTCAAGCTCCCCATATCCCCAAAAATCCTGCAAAACCTCTGAGCTTCCTTCTGCTAATTTCCTCCAGAAATTTCTCCCCGGAAAAGCACTGAAATGAGTCCCCTTGAGTCCCTCCCACGTCCTCTTGGAATACACACTGGCTGGGAAACATCTGATTGTAAGTGTTGGAAAATTCATTGCAAGTCTACTCCGGATGGATGTGAAAGAACCTCTCTAGGGTGGCACTTGAAGTCCCCCGAAGAAAGGGCGAGTATCCGCTTGGAAAACTTGTGCTAAACAATAAGTGACCCGACTAAGCAGCTCGAGCAACTAAGTTGAGTTTGATATGAAAAAATATGCAAATGAAGTTGAGCTCCCTCCTTTTATAATTTCATGGGCCCCTCCAACAAGCCATTTGATTTCCCTCCTAAGAAATTTGAACCATAGGCTAAGTGAAGTGCATTTTTCCTTATGTGGGTGGCCCCAACATTCCACTAACAAAACAATGCATAATGGGTACTTGTGGTGATGACTTCCTACACACTAGGCTCTAACTCTATGGTGTGCTCAAACCTCCTGTCTGGTGGTTTCCCTGGTGGTATACCTCCAAAGACTATCGAGTATCTATCCAGTATACCCTGTATGTATGAGTGTGGCAGCTTGGCCTGTCCCCCAGCCTCTGAAATTTCTCAGCTCTACTTCCCATGCCATGTCCCCATGCCTCAAATCGACCTCCATCCTGTGTCGAGATTATTTGTGGACGGTCCGAATGCATGCCCCGAATAACTACTAGCTTACCATCCGTCTCAGTAAACTGCATCTCTAGTTTCCTCCAGTCGGTGGTGAATCAACCAAGGGAATATAGCCATTGTAAACCCATCACCACATTGGTTTCTGGTACTTCTACCACTAAGAAATGGTCTGTCATCGAATAGTTCCCCATGGTCACTGTCAAATCGGGGACATATCGAGTGCATTGCATAGTCCTATACCTCGGTACCCGAAATAAAAACCCGTCAAACTCTATAGTGGTGATGCCCCTCCTCTGTACCATCTAAGCATCAATGAAATTGTGGGTGGCCCCATTGTCTACTAAGACTGAGACACACTGCCCCTACATTGTGCCTCTGATCCTCAGGGTCAGAAATTTGGGAACCCCACACAAAGAGGCAAGGAATCCCCCAGAAGGTTTAAAAGATGCTCCCCCATGTGGTGGTGGTGGCCCCCTCTCTGCCAGACCCTCACTCTCTCCCCCTCCATACTCCAACTCCACATCATCCTCCTGATCACTATCTGAGAATACCTCGATATAATGGGCCTTGCCTGTTGTGCACCGATGGCCTGGTGCCCACGAATCTCGACTTGTAAAGAAAAAATTCCTCCTCTTACAGCTCTTCAGGTCTCATCATCTAGCTGCCCACACCCTTAAGATGCTCTCTGTGGTGGTGGTTTAGTATCACTCCCTTTATGAGGGTAGGGAGTGCGTGGTGGAATAGGTGGTTGAGTGTTGGGGATATCCCCCTGCAAGTCTCTCGTATAGGTCATGACCTCCCGTAGAGTAAAGGTTTGCATTACTTCACCACTGCACACAGTGGCTCAAGCAACCCTTCTACAAATGTGTACAGCCTCCTAGCTTCTAATAATTCTGGAACCATGATTGAAACCCTCAGGAACTCTGATATATAGTGCTCTAGATCACCCGTCTGTCTGAGCCAGGTCAACTCCCTGAAGTGAGCCTCCATATCCCTCCGATAAAAAATGCTCCACCAATCTCCTCGTGAAATCCTCATAGGAAGTCACATTAGCATGCCCCAGAGTGGAAAAATGATGAAACCATCAGTCATGTGCATCTCCCTCCAAATGTAAGGTATCCATTTTAATGGCCTCCACCTTCATCATCCTGTTGAGCTGGAAATAGGTGTCCAGCTTCTCCACCCAAGCACGAGCTGTGCACTTGGTAGTGCCATCATATGTGGGAAAATACATCCTCCTAATGGTGCATTGCAACTCGGGGCTCTGCATGCCCTGGCCTCCATAACTCCTTCCCTTCTTATTTTACTTGCACTAGGAATAATATCTAAAGGGTAGAGCTGCCTTGAAGTCTTCTCCTATTGATTGCCACTCTATGAAATACTCCCCCATGGGAATCTGGTCATCAACTCCACCCTGTTCACTCGGTGCCAAAGGTAGAAAAGAAGGCAACACAGTTTTAGTTGGCCCACTAGAGGCTAGTGGGTGTGTAGTAGGTGAAGGGTGGTTATAATGTTGAGAGGCACTAGAAGTCTCCCTAAATAGAAAATCCTGGTGAATCCTCTGGTTTCGGTTTCTGTTCTTTGATCTC
The DNA here is from genome assembly GCA_034641835.2 of Pinus albicaulis. Classification (NCBI taxonomy): domain Eukaryota; kingdom Viridiplantae; phylum Streptophyta; class Pinopsida; order Pinales; family Pinaceae; genus Pinus; species Pinus albicaulis. The sequence goes on from CM076581.1 coordinate 1,491,076,258, forward strand.
ATCTAACATCCCCTTTTTCCCCTTCAGTAAATCATTCAATGCCTTCAAGAGGTTGTTAAAGGCCATCTCCTCCTTTCTCTTGGTATCCCCCGTATTGTCTACTATCATCGCCTTCCCACGGTCCTCAGTGTCTGGAGTGATATCTAGCTCCCTCTCTATGCTCTGGTACCCTTGTCTCTTATATGTGATATTTTGTGTGTTCTCCTCACTCATAAGAAAGTCCCCCATGAAAGAGCCAAGATATGAGATATGATACCACTGTAATGTTCCTATTTAGAAAAAACAATGATATGCAAAGAAAACAAAAAATTCAACCACAGATAAATTTAAAAATTTAGTACACACCCATGAAAAACCAGAAATTGAGAATCAGCTGAGCCATTTTATTATAAACTGGAACAATGGTACAAGTATATGGAAGGAATGCACTTGGGCTTGCCTCTAAGGAAAGCGAAGCAAATCCCAAGTGAAGAAATGTCAAGCCAGATGCTGCTATCAAAAGCCCAAATTATGCTCTGCGATGCCCCAAAAATTCTGCACTGTCTCCAAAAATATATTGCTAAAACCCCACCTCTGGTGCTTAGAAAATTATGCGAGATTAATCCCAAGATCCTCAAATAAAACCCACCAAAACCTAGAAAGGGTTTGGCCTAGTTCTAACCTCCAAAATTGATCCCCAAAGGCCCTATGTCCTCCAATGACTGCTGAAATACGTTGTTTGTCTGTGCACCAGAAAAATCCGCCCAAAACACTCCAAAATGCTGTAATCAACTCCAAAAATTCTTCCCCTATTTCCGTTGGCAAGTTTCAGCCTCACCAAGCAAGTTCCTCACTCCCACGTGTGCCCAGTGTCACTCTTATACGCAGGCCCAGGAGCTGCAATTTATCTCCAGAATGTAGCTGTCTCCCTCGACTCCCCAACTGCCCAAAAAGCCTGCAAAACCTCTGAGCTTCCTTCTTCTAATTTCCTCCAGAAATTTCTCCTCGGAAGAGCATTGAAATGACTCCCCTTGAGTCCCTCCTCCGTCCTCCTGGAATACGCATTGGTTGGGAAAACTATGAGTGTAAGTGCTTGAAAATTCACTGCAAGTCTCCTCCCGATGGATGTGAAATAACCTCTCTAGGGTGGCACTCGAAGTCCCCTGATGCTTGGAAAACTCGTGCTAAATAACAAGTGACCCAACTAAGTAGCTCGAGCAACTAAGTTGAGTTCGATATGCGAAAATATGCAAATGAAGTTGAGCTCCCTCCTTTTATAATTTCATGGGCCTTCCTTCCCACGTGGGCCCCTCCACCAAGCCATTCGATTTCCCTCCTAAGCAATTCAAACCATAGGCTAAGTGAAGTGTGTTTTTCCTTATGTGGGTGGCCCCCACATTCCACTAGCAAAACAATACGACCTCCTCTTATCTCCTAAGTTCTTTACCAAAATTGAGTGTGTCCTATAGGCTCCAAAATTGAACTCAAAATTATGGAAATTAATCCTGTTCCAGAATAATTTAGGAAGGGACATTACATAAGGAAAAGGTGTGTAGAAAATATGTTAACTGTAATGAAGGGAGAAAACAAGCTAGAAGGAGTCTCCAACCACAGGGAAATTGAAAAGAGGATAAATATTATTTTCACTAAGCACAAAATTTTGAATATTGTTGAAGGAAAATTAGAGAAACCTACAGATGATGTAGGAAGGGAGAAGTTTAGAGAAACTGAAATTTTGGCCATGAATATGATAATAGATGGAGTAAAGGACAACCTAATTCCATACATATCCAACATAGACTCTGTTGAAGAAATGTATGAGGCTCTCTCCAAATACTTCACCATCAAGAACATTGGTCAAATAAAGAGCCTGAAGAATGAATTAAGGACAATAAGGATGACAAGAGATGATATTGTATCATCATATTTTGTAAGGATATATAGAATAAGAGATGAACTCCAAGAATAGATGAAGTTGTCCCAAAAAATGAACTCGTAATCGTTGCTCTTATAGGTCTACTAAAATCTTGGAGTTATTTTGCATCATAAATTAGTAGTTGGAAGGATACTCCACCTTTTGAACAAATGTGGAATGCATGCAGTCAAGAAGAAGCCAAAATATCATTAGTAAACAACAAGGAGGAGGATGAAGAAGAAAACATCTCTAATGCCTATTCTGCTAATCACAAGAAGGGACATTAGAGGAAATTTGAGCCTAAAAGTTCCCATGAAATTTTCACGTATTTCCGGTGTCATAATATGTAAACCAATCAAAAATCTTTAAATTTAAAAAGAGGTACATGTAAATATTTTGGAGGGTAAAGAAGAAAAACTGTTTTTTTTTTTTTTAATTGTATTTTTGGTTTATCTCCTTATAGGTTTACTCAAATTTCAAGTGTAGACACTTGTTGGATGCGGAATTAAATTCTACATCCAACGAGTGCCCATTATGCATATTTTTGAGAAGACCCACATTGATAAGAATTGAAGATACATTAAAAAAGTGTGTTGAACACATTTTTTTTTATTGTATCTTCAATTTTTATCAACGTGAATCTTCTCAGAAGTATGCATAATGGGAACTCGTTGGATGCGGAATTTAATTTTGCATCCAACAAGTGTCTACACTTGAAATTTGAGTAAACCTATAAGGAGATAAGCCAAAAATACAAGTGGGAAAAATAGTTTTTTTCTTTTCCTTCCAAAATTCACAATTCTTATTTTATTATTTTTCCTTAGGAGGCCACTTTTAGGTTGAAATTTCCTCTAATGACATTCAAGAAATTCAAAGGACCAAAGAAGAAAGTTGACTTATCCAAGATTGAATGCTACAACTATCATAATTAAAAAAATCAATGTCTTGAGAATCCAAGGAACAAGAAAATATTACCGATGAAGCTCCACCTAAGAAGAACAAGACTGAAGAATGAAAAGTTAAAGAATTATACTATTCAGTCCTCTCTTACATATCCTTCTTAGTCTTCTATTCCAAATTTTGTAGTGTTTTCCTTTATTTTGTGATTTTAAAGTTTGTAGGTCTAATATTTCTTGTTAGATAATTTTTGGATTGTTTAAAGTATAGGTATCCCACAAAGGACTAGATTAAGAGAGAGCCTTCACCATTTTACCAAAAGATAAGTATCTTATTCCTTGTTTCCTCTTTTGTGTTTGGTTTCCTCCTCATATCAAATATTTGTTTGTATTATATGGTAATAACCTTTTATATTTTCCTTGGTTAGGAAAGCTTGCAGAATACACAAAGGTTATGGAGGAGACTTAAAAATAATACTTGAATCATGAAAGAAGTTCTGTTGCAAAGGAAGCCCTTCAAGAACTGAAGTCCTACAAGATTTGTTAAATAACAACTCAAGGTATGTCTTAGACTATATGTTGTGTTACAAGTTTCTCTCCATACAATAAGTATGATCATTTTCTTTTGAAATTTTCTTTATATTACTGACATCTTTATGTCTAGGGTCTTGAATTACAAAGATTATTGTTAGGGTAATTAATCATTAGATTGAATATATCCTCATTATTCTATCATTTGATCATTCTTGTAAAACCTTAACCCCATAGGGTTCACTATAAAACCCTAGTCTTTTATTGCTAAGGGTATGTCAATGTTGAGTAATGAAACCCTAATCTACTTAGGGGTTGTTGATAAAGTCTAGAAATCCTATTCTTTTGAAGTTTAAGGTTTTGTTAATGTTATGATAAAACCCTAGCCCTTTAGGGCCTTTTGTTAATGTTTAGGTTAGATATTGAAACCTTAGATATTTAGGGTTTGGTGAATTAGGGTTTAAAAACAAAAACCTTGTAATAGTTATAGTAAGATTCTAGGAATGAAACCCTAGATGTATATTCTTCTGCATGACTAAAATACTAGTCTGGTCAAAATTGTTGTATATTTAACTTTGATGTATTAATGTTTGTGTCTTGGGTTTACCTAGTAGGTATGAATGTTGATATGAAATGCTAATGCATCCTAGATATGTATATGTGAGTATGTTAATTATTGATACTCATGTTTTAATTTGTGAAATCTAGGGTTTATTACACAACCCTAGTAGAAATTGATATTCTAGGATATAATGATATTGTTTTCAATATGATTTAGTTTTGATGATAAAATCTATGGTTTGCAAACAAACCCTAGTAGAGTCTAACCTGTAATTATAAAAGCATATTGTTGAAACCTTAGATGTATAGTAAGATTGCTATTTTATTGAATTGCTGATATCTAAAGCTTTGTGTCTCGAAGATGGAATCTAGGGTTTATGACAAAACTATAGCAAGAAGTTGAAGTCTGGTATGTAAAAATATGTGACTCTTGTTGATTATGAACCTAACTAAGTTTAGGTATTTGATGTCTAATGCCTGAATGACATGATTTTGATATTGTTAACTTCATGCCTCTATATATTTGTACTTGCTATTAAAAGTTTTGCGGGTACATAAACTTCAAGATGTTGGAGATGTTCATAATTGAAGATGATGGCGAGCATGATGAAGGAAGCTATAAGAATGAAGATGATTAAGATGACCTTAATGACATGAGAAAGAATGAAGTATATTTGATACTATTGCTCTCTCTAAGTTGAGAGGGACTCTGGGTATATCTCCCCGATTAAGAGGGAGGGCATATTATGACAGCTATAGTAAAAACCTTGAAGTAATAACGAAATCAAAGAAAGGATGAAAGTAATACAGATGGGTTCATGAATTAGCAAACAAAAGGACTTGAGAAGTACTGACGAAGTATTTGGTGCTGCTGAAAAGGTGAAAGAAGAAATATCCTGACAAGATGTATTTGGATAAGTAGAATCATAATCATTGAGGACCCCAAAGGTTTATATATATATATGTATTTGTAGATTTATTACTAATTGTGGTTGTGTGTGTACATATAAATCTCTCCATAAGAAGGATGCACATTTTGGAGCATGGTGGATATATTTAATTTAGTTTATAAGGAGATATTGAGCATCTTGTGTAATATAAAATGCTTGGGAGGACATCTAGCTGACCTATGTCTCGATGTATAGTTCTTGAAGTAGGGAGGGCAGCGTAGGTCATGGACCTCCAACCTTGGATACACAACTAGATCCCCAGGTTTTTGATAGAGAATAAAAGCTTTATGGTACCTAGAGTGGCTAAAGCTTGATTTCACCTTAGTCCCACCTGACTAGAGTAACCTAGTCAGGTATCTAATCTGTAGAACCACGTGTGTCCTATGACTCTTCATAGACTATATCATTTTGATATATTCCATGTACCTATCTATGCAATTATGAACACCTCCCTAGTTAAGGCGGGGTGTTGAAAAATGTAACTAATGTTAGTCTTCATAATTGTACTTGAGTCATGATGTAATGTAATTGTCAAAAGAAAGAAAGAAAAGTTATAGAAGAAAATGACTTATTAAAGCATGCATTTCATGCTTGGGTCATCAATTTCTAGGTCAAAGCCTCCATTAAAGGCTTCAAGTTTTTTATTGAGTCGATAAAGTCATTGTCATTTTTATTAGACCCTTGGCATTTTGTATCATGTAAAAATAATTATTTTTGAGTCACAAAGATCATTTGTCACCTCCACACCAAGTCAGCCCTATCCTCAACAAGTTGGATTGGATTAGGGCTATTTGACCCAACTAGAAGGCTATAAATAAGAGGTAATTCAACCCATTTGGCACACTCACTCAAGAAGTTTGATACAAGAAAGAAGAGAAGAAAAAGAGAGCGAAATTGCTGGAGGAGAAGATTATCTGGAAAGACCTAAATAGATTTTTTGGGCATTCTATCTCTCACATGTGTGAAGTTTTTGAAATTTTGTTGGGTTTGAAATTATGAATCCACTTCAGGTCCGAAGTTTTGAAGCTGGGGGCCAAAAAAATATTGTTGGGCGGTTGAAATTCTGGATTGAAGTCGACACTGTGAAGCTGACATTGAGAGAATTTCGAAAGGATCATCTACAAGAAGGAAGAGATGATTTGGTGGTTGGAGGAGGTATTTGTCTACGTATAAGAGGTCTTGGATTGTCTTATCTTGATTTGAATCTACTAGTGGAAGAGTTTTCTGGGTTTTCCCCTATAGAGGGGTTATAGCTCTAGCTGAGTGCCTATATCTGGTGTCCCTGATCTTCATGTTTTGATTTGATGATTGCTTGATGAAAAGAAGATAAAAGAACATAAAGAAGATAATAAGAACACAAGTAATTATCAAAATAAGAAAATCTTCCTACCTTTCTGATATTCTAACATGACCTTGGTGGTTAAGTCAAATCCAAAATTTTGAGGGAATTAATCCAAAATATTAATTATTGGATTAAATAAAAGTGGGTTTTAAGAAGAATTCGATTTTTTCCTCAAAAATAAATATTCGAAAGTGGATATTAAAATATGATCAAGTTATTTTCAACAATTGAGATTATTTTGACGAGGATCAAGCCAACTAGCCATTATTTTCTGCTTGGAGGGGTTTCTCTATATAAAGAATCAATTTAGCTTCTATTTGATATATTTGGATGATGTAATTCTTGAACATCGGTATTGAGCCGCTACTCTGCTGGGAGCATTATTTTATCATAATAGAAATACTTTGGGGTTCAATTCATGGTGTTCTTATTTTGCCGATCTGTGGTATGTGTTAGCTATGTGTGATCCTATATTGTGCTGAATATTTTTAAATAAATTGTTATTTAATTTGTCGGTGATAATAACATTCTATTGGTACATGCTATCTGAGGTGATCTAATTCACCATATGATCTAACAATTTTACTTTGAGAAAATTATAGAGATTTACAGGTACGCTAGCCCTTTAGCTCCAAGTTCACAGACTCTAGGGAAGAGCATACTATGTTTGAGATTTGAGATTTTATTGTGGTAATTGATTTTGTAGGAGGGTTTTCGCCAATATCTATTTTTTGAAATTAATTCATCCATTGCTATTTATTCAAAAAGTATTTCTCCAAAATTATAATTTTGTAAATATTGTACATTTGTAAATTATTTCTTAACCCATTTTATTTTGCAACACTTGGGTATTTGAGATTTTATATTTTTTTATATATATTTGGGGTTTGACATTCTTTGATTCATTTTTGTAGGTTTTAACTCGAGGGATTGAAGCAAAAAAAATTTCTGGGATATTCAACCAAGAAAAGAAGGTTGATCTAGGCCCTTGAGGGTAAGATCTAACCTCCCCAACTTCCAAAAAATCAACATCTAGTTGAAGAAGGGAAGTTTTCCAACTTTCTTGTAGTAATTTTGGAATTTTTTGGAAATTGTAGGTCTCATAACTTTTTGTAGGCCATAAGGCCTGAATTTTCTCCTTTTCTTCCCCTAGCCGTCAGCCATTTTAGAGCCTTTTCCAACCCTACGTCAACCTTATTAGGCTTGACGTCAGCCTTAAGGGGCTTGATCTCTGTTGCCGTGGCCTTCTATGTCCACTTCTCTGTCTTTTCTGCCCTTGTTTGCCATTCCTAGCCCTTGTTTGAGGTTTTCCTAACCCTAGCCTGTCATTCTAGCCCTCATTCATCCATTATTCAATCATTGATTTAATTTTTCATCTCTAATGTTTGGTTTTGCAGCGATTTTAGAGATAACTTGGTGGTGGTAGGTTCTCAAGTTAATTGGAAGCCTCACTAACAATTTACAAGGCCACTAGGCCTCCTAGTTTTCTCTCTGCCCTTTTGATTTCATCACTGTCCTTGTTTTAAATTCTAAAGTATTTTATGGAAACAACATATTTGAGGCCTAAATTTTTTTTTAAATAAACCTAAATTCATTAATAATTCACCTAAGGCATTTAGAACTAAACTAAAGTCAATTTGAGTGCATATAAGTAAATTTCTTGTGGTCCGTTGGGTTAATTATAGATCTGATATGTTTGCTACAACCACATAAAAATAGTTACAACAATGATAAAATCATATAGTAGTGGCATAATAACTCATTGACAGTCATATTTCATTTTTACAATGTCATTTTCACTCATTGGGATTATATCTCTTGACATATTTGATCATTTATTAAGGCTATAATAATAATTTGAGTTATGAAATTCACTGAATAAAGGTCTGATATAAATATTACAATGGTGTTAAAAGTCACACATTCATTTAATTCCACTTGGCTATCATTCCTTGCATCTTTTGCATTTCAAATATTTGTTTTCTAGTGGAATTGGGTATTTTTCCTATTGCTGCAGTCATGTCTCTTGGCTGATCCATATTTCATTTATGCATCATTGACATCCATTTGCATTCTTGCATTAGCATACCTAATTTGCGCAAGTTTTCTAATTGATTTGATATTTTTTAATGAGATTGACTTATCAAGTGACATTGTGATTAATTCTCTTGTTTCTCATTGATATCATCATTATTGGATAAATGGATACATTGCTCATTGTTGAGTTAAATAGATCTCGTGGATTAATAATCTAAGTCGCTTTTATAGCACCTTAATCAAGTTTAATCATAATTGTGATAAGAGATCTAATTTGCATCCATAAGAAGCCCAATCTCCCTTGTATATCTAATTTGCATATCGATGGTCCATATTTTGCAAGCTGCTAATTGTTTAACCATTCATCTTGCCTATCTCTTAAAACAATAGTTTATTGGTAATATTCGCAACATTTTCTAGCACCATTTGATTTGAGAAATTTCTCTTGTGGTGATAATTGCTATTAACTCATTGTTTAAGTACTTTATTTTAATAAATTGAAATTCATCATATCTTGTCTTTAAGTACTTAAGATCCTTAATAATCTCACCTTAAGAGTCTTCCCTCATATTTTGCAGTTGCATCTTAGGCCTAGTGTTGCATTAATTAACTTACTTCCAAGCATAAGCTTGGTCTATATAGAGATAGGCTTGCCTTTCTCACCCAAATTGCGAAGTCTATGACCTCTTTAATGGTTAACATGGTGACCTTGCAATCATCAAAACCACAGTCTTTGCAGTGCTGGAGGCATCATGTGGTTAGAACTCAAGGGGAGGGATCGTTAATCAAGCCATTTCTTGCTTCCCCTTGGTTTCTCTCTCACAACTTACTCTAGAGACTAACTTCAAAATGTTTGAGATAAATGATATACTTAGATAGAAATATTACTTAAAATAAGCCAATATTCACCATCTCACATAGATGATAAGATTTGCATCTCATTTAGATTACTGAAGCATCTTTAAGAAACAACCGTTCATTCGGTAACTTGGTATATAATATATCTTAAACCAATAAGTGACTCCATTTAAGGCACTGGTCTTCCACAATAATCTAATCAATTCATTTAACTTGCTAATTCAACCAAGTTTTTAGGCCATTCAATTGTGTCTCCCAAACTTGTTGGTTGCCAACTAGTCTCTCGTTTTTCACAATTCATAGGGAATACCCCCTATAGCTTGATGTAGGGAGACAAATATAATGGAGAGAGAGGGGATTAGATTGAAAACCTCTTCCCTGTGCGTTGTTGCATATTTCCTGTACATTTTGGGTGACAACATTTTTCTGGTGCCACGACATTCTTTCTATCTTTTCAACTTTTCATTCCCTCATCCTTAATCTTCTCATCCCATTGTGCACCTTTCTATTTGCACCTTTAGCACCTGGATGTTTGGGTTAGTTTCTTGTTTGGGTGGAGACTCCACTTATTCATCCATTCACAAGAGCTTATACTAGAAGAAATCCTGGTAGTTTGGTTAACCCTGCTCTCGATCCTAAAAAAAGGTCTAAGAGCTCATTTAAACAAATTAATTTCTAGTAAGCGTTCATTTTTCTCAGATAAAAAGCCCTCCCTGATATCCACTTGCTTTTCAATAACTATAAATTTTTCTTTTTTGGTTCTTTACTAACTTTTTGGTTTTTTCCTTTTGGATTTAGAGTTAGATTAATGTTCAAGTGGCAACTCCACTTCTTTCAGTTTTTACAAGAATTTTTGTTGGAAGCTAGCTTCTTGTAGAAATCTTGTTTTTCTTGAACAATAATCCCTCCCTTTGACATCCATTAGCTCCTTTTCCCTTTAAGAAAATCATCATGAATGAATTGTTCGCCCCTTATCATTTTACTAACGTTCCTCAGGATATTCCATAAATTTCCCTTAATAATTTGCCTTCTTTCATGGGTAATAATGCAATGACCGCTAAAAATCATCTCATAAAATTTACTCATTGTATGCTAAGTTTCTATGATTCTCCACATTATAATCATGAAGACGTCACGATGTGACTCTTTTTCCTTTCCTTGGAAGGTGATGCCAAGAATTGGTTTTATGATTTTCCTGACAATTCTTTTGAAACTTTGTAAGCCATTGTCAATGCTTTTAAAAATAGATATGAAGATCAAAGGTTTTCACCTTGTACCTATAGCGCTATGAAGAAAGATGAAAGTGATCCTATAAAAGATCCATCTATTGTAGAAAGGTTTCAAGGGAGTGGACCACCTTCTATTTACCGTATTATAGACCTTTTGAGCATTGTCATGACGAATCCACTTGTGCCATTGCAAGAAGAATCCTCGAAAGTGGAAAGGCAAGGACAAATGATCAAATTGGTATTGAAAATTAAAAATAAAACATTAGAGGAAATTTCATCCTAAAAGTGGCCTCCTAAGGAAAAATAATAAAATAATAGTTAATGATGTAGGAGCATCCTACTCAGAAAAATCATTGTATGATTGAGTGACTTAGGGGTGTGATGTTTTTAATTTCTTAATAGGAAGTTTTGTATATTTTTAATAATTTGAATGAGGAATATGTATGTGAGACTTTAATTGTAAATATTCTAAATTATGATAGAATATAAGAGGTGCTTGACTTGTGAAGATCTCATAGAGATCTTAGGGATTAAGGGATCCTAGAATAGAGGATTAGTTGAGTCAAAAGTGGGTTTAGAGGATTTTTTAGGATATGGCTGAGTGGATTGTGGATCTAAACTAGAATTGGTTCCAGAATACTTTTGTATATATTTGTAAGCCTTGAAGGCAAAAGGGGGGGCCACTTCAACTAAATAAAATCAGGCCATGGCAAGAGAGATGAATTAAATGAGGGTTGTAAGTATTGTATACAGTTTAATTAATGAAAGAAAGTTTCCATTGTCTCTGTGAATGTTTGATTGATGGATTCTGGTTTGTATGCCTATATGAAATTAATTATAGATTAAAATTAATCTAGTGAGGTCAAATCCTTGAGGATTTGAGACAAGAAAGGAATAGTTGTGTACATGTGCATTTGTTTTGCAGGACAATGTTGATCCAATGTAATACTTCATCGAGAATCTTATCATACTGGTCGATTTAAAATATTTGACAGAGACTGATGCTCATCTATGATATTTCCTTCCCTCGATGAGACTCTGCTACTTTAAGTGTGTTGAAATTGTCAGCGCAGAAGGTGTTAAAGTGTGTTTGCAGAGGCCGTAGAATCGGATCAGTCTTAGAGGTAAATCAATTTCGTTATGTTGATAGCAATTTTATACATTACTATAATTTCAAATAGCTATTGACGTCTGAGTGTATGTGTTGAGATACAAAGGGACTGTAATTATAATTGAGGTTGTAGGTCAAGGATTGGAAGCAGTTATGTGGATTGAATTTGTCCTCAGAATGCATGGAAGAAACAGAGTCTGGAAAAACTATAGTATGACGTAGCTTACTAGGGTTCAATACTGATTGCGGGTTATTAATTGATCTTGATGAATTCTATGTGAAGAGGATTAGAACCTCGTGGAAATAAATCGAATGATAATTTTGATGTCTAGGGGAAGTGTTTTTGGAGAATATCAATGTCAAGATCCTCATGCAAAAGAGAAGATAGGTAGAGGAGGCATGGAGAAGACTGTGCACAGAATGTGTTGAATTGTGAAATCATAATTTGTTTATGTGTGAATGAGGTAGTGTTGCCCAGATTGGAATTAAATCTCAGGAGTGTTTCTGTGTAGTTAAATAGAGTATGATGTGCGTAGTTGAAATGTTCTAGAGCCTGTATTGTAAAATCGAGCTCATTTTTGAGCCACGACGGGTGTAAAATTGCAGCATTTGCCGATGGAGTAACAAAAGAAAGGAATTCGTAGGGAAAATCCGTCACCAAACTTGCGGGGCAATTTCTAGTCAAACAAATAATAAATTTGAAATTCTGCCATTTGGGTTTTGTGCAGAGTAGGGTCTGTTTGGTAATATGTGAGCGATTTTCCAAAAATATCCCTGATTGAGGAGTTTTGAAGTGATCTTTGAAAAATGTTTTTGCAGACTACGTGACAAAGAAAACGAATTGCTGTGTTTACAAAAGTTCATGTTCCGAGAGTGTAATTCCTATTCCAACAGTGGATTCCTGTTCACAACTCCAACATTCTAATACATCCAGCAAAGATTGAAGCAAAATGAGCATATGGGATTTAAGGAACAGAGCGTTGACATGATCTTGTGTTCCTTTGATCATGCTAACGTACTCCATTAGTGATAAACTCTAAATTTAATCTTTACAGGTATATGCATAATAATTCTAAAGGCAGTTTTATGGAGGAGATGGGATGACAAAGAGTTGAGGTCTCTGTCTCAAGACTATGAGAGTAGCTTAGTGTTTTTCAGGTTACTGAAATTGGGTAAAATGACCTAGCAGGTCATCATTTTGGTATCAGAGCAAGGAATTCTCTTTTGAAGAAAGGAAAGAAGTTAGATCAGCCATAGATGGAAGTTGAACAAAAGCATTTAGAGTGACCATGAAAGTTTGGCAACAACATGTTTTTGAAATCTTGATAGTGAGGAGTAGGTTTGTTAAGATCTAATATTATAATGGTATTTGTTTCTAACATAATTTGGAGTGTAGGTAGCAGTAGTTGAGGAGTATCTTAGCAAGTAAATCACAGCTTTGAAGCGGTGATGAAAGAAGTGGCAAAGACTTCTTGAGAAAGAACATAGTGGTAGTGAACCTGAAGCATCCAATTGAAGGTTGGACAGAGAGAACAAGAGTGTTCTCAGAAGGAAGTGGAATTGCAGAAGCCAAGGAGCAAAGGAGTTGCTCAATAGAGGATCTAGAAATAGAGAACCAGTGTTACCAAAAGACCGAGCTCGAAGGAGATAAGGCTTGGTGAGGTACTTGTAGCAGGTATGAAGACTGGCTGCGAAAGAGAGGCTTAGTGCAGTTCACAAGTGAACAGGTGCAATTCATAGGAGACATAAAAATGAATATTGATAGTCATAGAAGAGGTTCAGAGAGAAGCCACAACAGAAGAAAAGTGAAGAAAGAAGATGTCAAAGTAGTTGACATATGGAAGATGAATGATGAATAGTATGACAGAGAAAAGGTTGAGATAAGAATCCATCTTAGTTTGTTAATGGAGCTGTTACATAGGATTAAAGAAGACCAGATGTATGGTTATATAATGAGAAAGAAGATGAAATGGCATAGGCTCCAAGAGAAGAGAGAGCATTGGGTGAATACTCAGTTAATAGAGAGCTTAGAAAGCTTGAGCAGACAATGGATGTTCAATTGAGGTTGGAGAAGCTCAAAGGAGTTGAGATACAACAAAAGAAAGTTGTCAGAGAAGAACAATTTCCTTGTGAACTTGAAGATGGAGCAGATGTCTGAAAAATCAGTTGAAGCTACTGAGCCTTATGATTTTGAAAATAATAATTTGTGTATGTTTGCAGATGTAACACATGATGATGGAAAATCTTTGGGTATTGTCAAAGAAGAGGAAGAGGAGAGAAAAAATTTGGTTACTTTTTTAAAGAATAAAGATGAGACAGTGAGGTCTCATGAGGAAGCTCATACACAGTTGAAGGAAGATATACCTTTTCTGCATACTTGAAGATATTTAGCAGAGGGAGAAGGGCCATCTGATGATTATTCAACAACAAGTGAAGGTATGGAAATCTGTGTAAAGTTTCCAAATTCTACTCCAATTGAAATTGTTGAGTTATATAGAAAGTTAAACCTTCAAAGAAGAAAGTTGGAAAATCAGAGGATATATTCTCAGGATGAATTGATGAAGAAGGAAGACAAAGAAATTGTCATGAATGACAATCATGAAGAAGAAGGAAGACAAAGAAATTGTCATGAATGACAATCATGAAGAAGTTATCAGTTGGAATGAATAGAGTGAGAAGATTTTCTTGGAAGACAATGTAGCAACAACTGAAAAGGTGAAAAATATTATAGAAGACAGAGTGAAAAATTCTATAGAAGAAAACAATGAAACTTTTGTAAGGGAAAATTATGAGGCTAATAAGTTGGGAGAAGCTAAGTATAACAGTAAAGAAGAGGGTAAGGATGTAAGGGTGGAAATATGAGTTCAACAATGAAGAGGTGAAGGTAACCAACCGTTTAAAACAGTAAGAAATCAACAGTTGGGAAGAGATGTTTATAAAGGTAAAGAAAACATCAAACAATGTAAGATTGCAGAGGTGTATAATAGTGTAAATTCTATCATAGGAAGGCAAGGAAGCAGAAATTCAAATGTCTTAAACATCTTTGAGAGATATGAAGAAGAAGAAGACAGTAAAAGTTTTGTAACTCTTACACAAGAAAAATTATAGCAACAACAACGAACTAATTAGGATAAAGAAATAGAGATCTTGATGAAAATTATGGTGAAAAAGCATAAATAAAGGAGTTGCATAAGGCGAAATCAAATAGTTAGCTCTATGAAAGGTTGGATTGTGATAAATGTTAAGGGCAAACTCAGTGGAGTTTTGCAAATAAATATATGGACATCTGGAGTAGCAGGAAAAGGAAATGAAGTATATGGACATCAATCAAATGGAGTAAGAGGATCACTACAGTAAAAAGTCTGGGATCCACGAGGACAATGATTAGAGACACATGATCTGGAGATCATGATTTATTTTAACTTCGGGAGTCTGATGCAGGAGCATCCTACTCAGAAAAATCATTGTATGATTGAGTGACTTAGGGGTGTTATGTTTTTAATTTCTTAGTAGGAAATTTTGTATATTTTTAATAATTTGAATGAGGAATATTTTTGTGAGACTTTAATTGTAAATATTCTCAGTTATGAGAGAATATGAGAGGTCCTTGACTTGTGAAAATCTCATAGAGATATTAGGGATTAGGGGATCCTAGAATAAAGGATTAGTTGAGTCAAAATTGGATTTAGAGGATTTTTAGGATATGGTTGAGTGGATTGTGGATCTGAACCAGAATTGGTTCCAGAATCCTTTTGTATATATTTGTAAGCCTTGAAGGCAAAAGGGGAGGCCACTTCAACTAAAGAAAATCAGGCCATGGCAAGAGAGATGAATTAAACGAGGGTTGTAAGTATTGTACACAATTTAATTAATGAAAGAAAGTTTCCATTGTCTTTATGAATGTTTGATTGATGGATTCTGGTTTGTATGCCTATCTAGAATTGATTATAGATTAAAATTAATCTAGTGAGGTCAAATCCTTGAAGATTTGAGACAAGAAAGGAATAGTTGTGTACAGTTGCATTTGTTTTGTAGGACAATGTTGATCCAATGTACTACTTTGTCGAGAATCTTATCATACTGGTCGATGTAAAATATTTGATAGAGACTGATGCTCATCTCTGATATTTCCTTCCCCTCGATGGAACTCCGCTACTTTACAGTGTGCTGAAATTGTCAGTGTAGAAGGCGTTAAAGTGTATTTGCAGAGACTGTAGAACCAGATCAGTCTCAGAGGTAAATCAATTTCATTATGTTGATAGTAATTTTATACAATGCTGTAATTTCAAATAGCTATTGATGTCTGAGTGTATGCGTTGAGCTACAAAGTGACTGTAGTTATAATTGAGGTTGTAAGTCAAGGATTGGAAGCAGTTATGTGGATTGAATTTTTCCTTAGAATGCATGGAAGAAACAGATTCTGGAAAAATTGTAGTGTGACACAACTTACTGGGGTTCAATACTGATTACGGGTTATTAATTGATATTTATGAATTATGTGTGAAGAGGATTAGAACCTCGTGGAAATAAATCGAATGATAATTTTGATGTCTAGGGGAAGTGTTTTTGGAGAATATCGATGTCAAGATCCTCATGCAAAAGAGCAGATAGGTATAGGAGGCGTGGAGAAGACTGAGTACAGAGTGGGTTGAATTGTGAAATCACAATTTGTTTCTGCGTGAATGAGGCAGTGTTGCCCAGATTGGAATTAAATCTCAGGAGTGTTTCTGTGTAGTGAAATAGAGTATGGTGTGCATAGTTGGAATGTGCCAGAACCTATATTATAAAATTGAGCTCATTGTTGAGCCACGACGGGTGTAAAGTTGCAGCGTTTGCCGATGGAGTAACAAAAGAAAGGAATTTGTAGGGAAAAACCGTCACCAAACTTGCGGAGCAATTTCTGGTCAAAAAAAGACGAAATTCAAAATTCCGCCATCTGGGTTTTGTGCAGAGTAGGGTCTATTTGGTAACTTGTGAGCGATTTTACAAAAAGATCCTTGGTTGAGGAGTTTTGAAGCGATATTTGAACAATGTTTTTGCAGACTGTGTGACAAAGAAAACAAATCGCTGTTTTTACAGAAGTTCGTGTTCCGAGAGTGTAATTTTTGTTCTAGTAGTGGATTCCTATTCACAACTCCAACATTCTAATACATCCAACAAATATTGAAGCGAAATGAGGATATGAGATTTAAGGAACAGAGCGTTGAAATGATCTTGTGTTCCTTTGATCATGCTAAGGTACTCCATTGGTGCTAAACTATGAATTTAATCCTTACAGATATATACATAACAATTTTAAAGGCAGTTTTATGGAGGAGATGGGATGAAAAAGAGTTGAGGTCTCTGTCTCGAGACTATGAGGGTAGCTTAGTGTTTTTCAAGTTACTAGAATTGGGGAAAATGACCTAGTAGGTCATCAGTTAAAATAACAAAATAAGAGTTATGAATTTTAGAAGGAAAAGGAAGAAACTAAAATTTTAATTGTATTTTTGGATTGTCTCCTTGTAGGTTTAGTCAAATTTCAAGTTTAAACACTCTTTGGATGGGGAATTAAATTCCCCATCCAACGAGTACCCATTATACATACTTTTGGGAAGACCCACATTGATAAAAAATTAAGATACATTAAAAAAGCATTTTCAACATGTTTTTTTAATGTATCTTGATTTTTTATCAGTGTGGTTCTTCAACACGCTTTTTTAATGTATCTTGAATTTTTATCAATGTGGGTCTTCTCAAAAGTATGAATAATGGGTACTCGTTGGATGCGGAGTTTAATTCTTCTTCCAATGAGTGTCTACACTAGAAATTTGAGTAAACATATAAGGAGATAAGCCAAAAATACAATTAAAAAAGTACTTCTTCTTTTCCCTCCAAAATTTTTACATGTACCTCTTTTTAAATTTAAAATATTTAAATTGGTTTACATATTATGAAATAGAAATTACGTGAAAATTTCACAGACACTTTTAGGCTAAAGTTTCCTCTAATGTGATAAGCATCTTATCAAGGAATTAACTCCAATGTTTAAATACATGCAATTCAATCAAGCACAATTGATGAAAACCATGGAACTCAATCAAGAGGACCACTATAGGGAAATGAGATCCATGCACACCAAGTCAATAACTATAGAGGAAAAGCATGTCGAGGAGTTGAAAACATGGAAATTAATCATTGTAATCAGATGATCACCGTGCAAGACCATTTGATCACCATAGAGGAGAATCATGTCAAGGTAATAACATATATGGAAGTTGGTCATATCTATCTTAAGAATAATTTATTGACCATAGAGGAAAACCATGCTAAGGAAATCGATGTTATGAAGGTTGAGCATTCTAATCAAATGAATTCCATGAGAATTAAAAAAATCATTCTTAAGAGTAGGATACAAAAGATGGAAAGGTCAGAAGTGCAGGAACTTCAACATAGATCAAATGATGAAATAAGAAAAGAAGTGAAGAAAAATTTTCAGAGATCAAAGTCATCAACAAATACAATTATGTCATTTAAACCTAATTTCTGCAAATTATATTGTAAATGATGCTAGTATAATTCTTTAATTATGTAACAACACCTAGGTAAGCCTCTGATTTTGAAAAAGTGTTTCATCCTAGGAAGTTTTTTAACCTCACTGAATTATGTGTGTTTCTAAACATGGATAATTGACATAGTTTTTCTTTCAGCTTAAACCCAAAAGGTAGGGTGGAATTTGTTGACAAGGTCTTAGGTGAGTCCTAATGTTATATCGATTCTTTGTAAAAATGTGCTTGGAATACTTTTAGCACATTTGGCTAAATTATTTTATTACAAGCACACTTGGTTTCCTACTAGATCATATTGTGTCGCAGAATTGGGTAAATTATTGAGGGTCTAAGTCAAATTGTGTATTTCCCCTTTCAAGGGTTGATAATGTAATAATTTGATGTAAAAAAAATTTTTTAGTGCATGGTTACTCATAGTTAGACACCATGGCTAAAATATTTGAGGGTAGAAAAATCATTAATCCCCTCTAGTGTCAATTAATTATTTTTTCTCGCTAAATTAAATCGAAATTCTAAGCCTGAAAATTAATTAATTTTGAGTCAAAAAATAATTATAGAGAAATTAATTTCTCTCTAAAATTTGTGGGTCAAAGAGAAGTCAATTTTTGGAGATCCCCTTCCAAGGGAAAAATGGATATCTTAAGAAATTTTGAGCCCTTGGACCTTGGTGGTTAAGTCGAAAACAAATTTTTGAGGAAATTAATCGAAAATATTAATTTTTGGATTAATTAAAAATGGGTTTTAAGAATAATTCGAAATTTTCCTCAAAATTAAAAAATTGACGGTGGAGATTAAAATATGATCAAGTTATTTTCAACAGTCGAGATTATTTTGACGAGAATCAAGCCAACTAGCCGTTATATTCCACTTGAATGAGTTTCTCTATATAAATACACCATTTAACTTCTATTTGATATCTTTGGATGATGTAATTATTGAACGCTAGTATTGAGCTGTTTCTCCGATGAGAACATTATTTGATCATAATAAAAAGACTTTGGGGTTAAGTTCATGGTGTTCTTATTATGCTAATATGTGGTATGTGTTACCTATGTGCGATCCTATATTGTGTTGAACATTTTTAAATAATTGTTATTTCATTTGTTGGTGATAAGAACATTCTATTGGTACAGGCTATTTTAGGTTATATGATTCACCATATGATCTAACAGTTTTACTTTGAGAAAATAATAGAGATTTATAGGTACACTAGCCCTTGGGTTCAAAGTTCACTGACTATGGGGCAGAGCAGACTATGTTTGGGCTGTGAGATTTCATTGTGGTCATTGATTTTGCAGGAGGTATTGACCAATATCTATTTCTCAAAATTAATTAATTCATTTCTATTTGATTCCATTTTTTTAATCTTGAAAGTTTCTAATTGTTTAAGCATTGATCTCGTCTATCTCTTAAAGAAATTGTCTATTGGTAATATTGGAAACATTTTCTAGCATTGTTTAATTTGAGTAGTTTCTCTTGTGTTGAGAATTTTTATTAACTCATTATTTAAGTACTTGTCATACGTTGAAATTCATCGTATCTTGTATTTAAGTACTTAAAATCGTTAACAATCTCACCTTGACACTTTGACCTTGCAGTTGTCAGAGCTGCTATCTCTGCAGCGTTAGAGGCATCGAGTGGTTATAACTCAAGGGGAGGGATCATTAATAAAGCTATAACTTGATTACCCTTGGTTTCTCTCTCAAAACCTACTCTATAGACTAAATTAAAAAAAATTGTGGGAAAGGATATCCTTAGATAGACATATAACTTAAAATAAACCAAGATTCAACATCTCACATAGATCATAGGATTTGCATCTCATTTAGAATAGTGAAGCATCTTTAAGCAACAAATCTTCATCTGGTAAATTGGTAAATAATCTATATTAAGCAAGTAATTGAATCCATGTAAGGAATTGGTCTTCCACGGTAATCTAATCAAATCATTTAACTTGATAATTCAACCAAGTTGCTAGGCCATTTAATTTTGTCTCCCATAATTTTTGGTTTCCAAATAGTCTTTCCTTTTCATATTTCAGGGGGACTACACCCGATAGCTTGTTGTAGAGAGAAAAATAGAATAAAGAGCGCGTGGATCAGAGTGACAACCATCACCATGAACGCTGTCGCATATTTTTTGTATAGTTTAGGAGACAAAATTTTCTGGCACCGTTGCCAAGGATATAGTTTTTTTGTCCCTGGTTTTCATGACATTATTTCTATCTTTTCATATTTCTATTCCCTCATCCTTCATTTTCTCACTAATCTTCTCATCACCTTGTGCACCTTTGTATTTTTACCTTTAACTCCTATACGTTTGGGTTAATTTCCTATTTGGGTAGTGACTCCACTTATTCATCCATTCACAAGAGTTTATAATAGAAGAAATCCTGGTAGCTTGGTTAACCTTGTTAGAAAATCATAAAGGAAGAAATATTTTCTTTACTATGATAATTACTTGTGATGTTATTATGTTCTTATTTTATCTTAGTTCATCAAGCAATTACCAAAATAATAACATGAAGATCAGAGACACCAGATGTAGGTGGACAACCAGGGAAAAACCCCAATCTATGGAAAAACCCAGTCAACAACTCTTCCTTGAATAGTTTCATGAGATAATCCAAGACTTCTTGACGTAGACATAGAATTCCTCCAATCACCAAGTCAAACTTTTCCTTCTGCTGCAGATGATAACATTTCAGCACTATCTTCTACCTACAATAGAAGCAACATTAGCAACAACAACACTTTGATGCAACAAAAACTTCGAACTAGCAATTTCGACCTAGAATCAACTGGCAGCAGCAACTGAACTTCGACCTAGGTGAAACACTTTGTTCTTGAAGCAGTTATTCGATCTTGAAGCAACACTTCGACCCTAAAGTAGTACTTCGACCTTGAAGCAACACTTCGACCTTGTTGCAGTAGCCCAAAACTTCAATCATGATGTAATACTTCAATCCTATTGCAGTAGCCCAGAAAACCACACGTGGGAGAGATAGATGCCCCAAAACTTTGATCCCACGACTCCTTTTATTCTTCTTGTAAATTTTTACTTTTTCATTGCTTCTTCTTGGATATCGAACTTGTGTGAGTGATGGTCTTGAAATGAATTGAACTGAATTGTATATATACCCTTTTCTGGAGTTTGAATTACCTTCTTGTAGGTCGACTTGAAAAGGTAAGGGTCGACTTGGTGTTGAGGTGACCAAATTCATTTTTGACTAAAAAATAATTCATTTGACATGATTCAAAAGCCCAAGAAGAGTCTTATTAAATGTACAATGACTCTAATGACTCAGTATTAATCCTAGAAGTCCTTAATTGGGAATTTGACCTAAAACATGATGACCCAATCACAAAACCCATGATTTAATAAGTCATAATAATATTTTTTTTTTCGTTCTTTTGATAAATACATTTCATTATGACTTAAATACAATTATGAATTCCGAACCTAGTTACATTCTTCAACACTCCCTCTTAAATAGGGAGGTATTCATAATGACACATACATATACAAGTACAAGGAATATCTCAAAACACATGTACCATGAAGAGTTTAGGCACCACAATCCCATGGACTAGATTCCTGACTAGGGAAATATATCTCGGTCCTTAAATAGTTTAGGCACTCATGGTGCCATGGACTAGATTCCTAACTAGGGAAATCTATCCTGATGGGACTAAGATGGACTAAAGCTTTTAACCTCTCTAGGTACCATCACACTTGCTAACCATCAACCCATGGATCCAGGTGTGTAATACAAATAGAAAGATCTATGACCAACACCACCCTCCCTACTTCAGGATCCAGACATCAACACATAATGTTGGCTAGATGGCCTCCTAGGTAATGTGTATCAAACACAAAGCCTCAACACTCTTGATTATTGAAATCGGGAGAAAATATTCTCTGATCAAACATATCGGTAACAAATATCTCCAGATCAAAATAATCGGTCACAACAAGGATTTAAAACATGCTATCAAACCTGCAAGATATTTACTTGTACAAACACAACCCTAATTAGTAACAAACTTCCAAATTCACATAAGTAAACTCAAACCTTCAGGGTATTTAAACATCTTAATGTTGCTTATATTTTCACAGTAGGAATTAGATGCTTCCCAAACGAATCTTGACATGAGATTCATCAACCATACAACTTACTTTCCTATTTATCATACAATAACATGTTCTACCATCAGATCTTGATTTCCTTTATTTAACAACACCTAAATATACATTCTCCATTTTCTTCTTCAAGGTATTCATCATGACTATAATATGCCCTCCCACTTAATTAGGGGGATTTCTTCTCTCTAGGATTCCTCTTAACCGAGGGAGATCAACCTCATTTTATGACATTGGAGAATCTTTCATGGCTTCCATCCTCCTTATCAATGTCATCTTGATAATCTTCCTACATCATGCTTATCAATCAAATCAACTTTACTTACGAATATCTTCACCATCTTGAAGATTATGTACCTGCACAACGTAGATGGTAAGTACAACCAAATCCATAGAAGCATGAATTTAACCATGTTAGAATCATATAATAATGAAAGAATTAGACTCTAGACACCATATACCTAAACTTAGTTAGGTTCACAATAAACAAGAAACACAAACTTCTATACTTCAACTTATTGCTCGGGTTTTGTCATAAACCCTAGATCACATCATTAAAACTTAAAGTAAATTAATCAAGATATTAGTCTCAATATATCTAGGGTTTCAATATTTTATTAAGAGATATGATAGACTCTTCTATTACATATTGCAAACCATATAAGAAATTTAAACAAGTACCATACTATAATGCATTTAGCAACTTTCAGAATTCATATGTTAGACTTCCACTAGGATTTAATGCAAACCCTAGATTTCATCACTGAGATATTAGGCCTCAATAATCAAAACCAATCATAGCACAATCTCATGTTTCAACAATATTGTTGGACACCTAATCCTCTATGGGTAGGTGTGGAAGGAAAACAGTCAAAAAGGAGTCCAAGTGACCTTGGAATTTGGAATCTAAGAGTCACATCAATGTAATATAAATGCACATCTATGGTTAATAAAATACATCTCATGCTTATATTTCCTACATGTGTGTTTGACATTGCATTGTTTAACATGTTATCAGAGCTAGTACATTAGTAACCTGCTCAATATTGTGAGAGCCACTTGTTTTTGTGGCTTGTGTAAACCTGTGCTTCTTTGTTTCAATGAAGCTTTTGGGTTTGTGTCTTTATGAGATATTGACATGACATAGGTAACACATTCAAATCTCCTCTTGTGGTAGAGTTCTAGGAAATGTTTCCTCAGCTTTGCCATCATTTTCTGCCAGCTCCTGCAGCAAACAAACCTGTGATCTACCTCTTTTCTGGATGGCATAGCACAAATCACGCTCAAAACCTAACACACATACATGTTCCCCACTGCACCATGCTACCTGCTCGCCCTCGCTGCCTCTCCCTCTTCCACGAAGCCTCCGCTACCTCTCCTTCCACATAGCCTCTGCTTCCTCTACCTCCACGCTTACCACACCTGCATAGCGAAGAAGAAAAAGTATAGCAGTAAAAGATGCTTTTGCTTCTTCTCACCTCCCCGCAGCTCATAGACATGCATGCACCCTCTCCCTTGATGCTGAAGTCAAAGGATTCATCCTTGAGGACGTTTATTATGTAGTCGATAATAGTGGTGTCCACATCCAACACTCTGCGCCCCAGCACTTCGTATATTTACACCAACATTCTCTTCGGCCTTGGTCGCCGCTGACATTTTTGGGGTCGTTCTGCTTCATTTTCTTTCGGGGAATATTTTTTCTCTGCGGGATGCGTATTGTTGAAATCCCACGAAAATAATTTCTGATGGTTTTGAGGGTTGAGATGTGCCACTCCATCGAACACGTCTTTCCATGCCACAGTGAACTGCTATGGTGAACTGTATATTCATATATGTTGAACATTGATTTGTGAATGGTGAGCATTGTACTTCGAGAGATTTTTGGTGAAGTTTTTTATAACTGTGCAGTGTCTGTCCTGAAATGTGTGAGTTGAAATGACTACGGTTTGTGGGTATTGTGAATGGATTGAGAAATAGAGTGGTAGGACAAAGATCTCATGGTTTGCTGGAAAGGAAACCCATTGTGGGTGTTGTCGAGACTGCTGTAAAAGTCGAGCTACTGCACGACAATGGGAGTTGAGTTGTTGCACCATCGTAGAACCATAGTTGACATGCAGTTGTGCGGTGTTACATACATTGTACATGGAGGGCCCAACATTATTTGAGGTATGCTGACCTTTTGAAAGCAGTGTTGAATATGTTAGAATGCTAGTCAAAATACCATGGTGAACGTTGGTCTAACATTCAATGTTCCTACATTGATTGGTATAATGTCGTAAACTATGCGCTGCTTGTTTTACACTATTGAATGTTGTGTGACCATATTGCGTGTCCGTGGAATGAGGCTAGCTTAAGATTGAGACCATGTATGCATGCTTTGAATTTTTTATTTGGTGTGTTGGATTTTTTAAATATGAATGTGTTGGCTCAAGAACATGTATGGTATCCATGGTGCAAGCTTTAAGCAAATACTTCATTCCAAATAGTTTGAAATCTTTTATATGTTGAACCATATGTGATCCATATATAATGGGTATGTAATATATGAAGTGCGCATCAATTATATAAGTGGGTATAGCTTGAATGGTTCAAAACATGAAATCAGTATGGAAATATGGAAAGTGAATACGGTGAGTTCTTGTTTTTAAAGTGGATGTATTAAAACATATGGAGGGCTTTAATGTGTTTTTATAAAGTGGGTTCATAGTTGTAATCAGTGTTTGAAGTGTAACTTTGAGTTGTTGAGAATTATGGCTCTAATTGGTGATGTATTAGAGTTATTAAATATTCTCACTCATTCAGCTGTTGATGAGATGGTGAAAATCAACAAGAACACTCTCATGGACATTAAAAATTGTTTGAAAAATTCACATGAAAAGATTGACTTTTTGTAGCTTGAATCTCAGCTTCAGTAAGAAGAATTACAATAGTGGAATCATCATTTTGAACTTTTTTCTGTTCAGAAAATTGAAACAGACTCCTATAAGCAGCAAGTCAATAATGTTGCAGTCGATTCACATTCAGTGTCTAGTTCAAGAGAAAATTTGCATGTAGGTGTCGAAATTCAGCATGCGCTTCCCAATCCCATCATCAGGCCTTGGGAAGAGCTTTTCCATAACAAGCACATAATAGGTCTTGGATATGACAAGGAGGTGTCCTTTCATATTCCAGACTATTCCAAGCCCATTCAATTTCAGAGTGCCAGATTTATTCATGATAGTTCACCTTCAGCTGTTCCAGATCTTGCTTCTCTTCCACATCAGCAACAACACATTGAAAAATGCCAACACCGTGATCGAGTTGGCCATATGAAAGATCACTATTTCGATCTTCACCCGTGCAAGAACTGTGGTCGGCAAACCCATTCTTCACACAAATGCTTAAGAAAAAAATCCTCCTGCAAGAACAAAGATTCATATTGGATGTATCACTTCTTAGAAATGGGCATCAACAACCAAGAATATGTTTAAGTCATATGTTAGAACTTGTTCTAGAATATTGAACAATATTCCAGTTGAGTTTTTGCCATCATCTCACCTTGTACATGACAGGGGGGAAATGGTGGTCATCTAGAAGCTTCGAAGCCACATCAAATGAGCCCGAGCCACAATCTCTCATTCTAGATTCAGAGTTGTAGCCAGAGACATAGAAGTTCAAGCGAGCCTGAGCCACAACCTTTCATTCCAAATTTAGAGATGTAGGCAGAGACACATATGCCCATGAGCATGCCTTTGGTTAGTGGTCAGCCTTAAACCATCTAGGCGAGGTTGATATTCTTCCTCTTCAAAGAATTCACATCACTTCCTCTAGCAAAAGACTTCAGCTTCTTGCCAGTTTTGGAAGATTTCTAGGAAATTCATCAAGCATTCCAGTGTTGGTGGTCATCCTTAAACCATCATAGGTTGTAGACCTCCCTTCTTCTAGGTTGAAGGTCTCTCTCTTCAAAATATGAGGAACACTTCCTCTAGTAGAAGACCTCAGCTTCTTGCCAGATTTGGAAGAGTTTCGAGAACTACACTAAGCGTTCCTCTGTTGGTGGTCATCCTTAAACCACCTCTTTATGCCAACATTTCGGAGAGCTCATTCAGCCTAAGTGCTTCCATGCATACTTTGCAGATTTTTATTACAACTCTCTTCCTGGACTCACACATACCCCTTCGGATTAAGGGGGGGAACGTTGGACACCTAATCCTCTATGGGTAGGTGTGGAAGGCGAACAATCAAAGAGGAGTCCATGTGACCTTGGAATGTGGAATCCAAGAGTCACATCAATGTAATATAAATGCACATCTATGGTTATTAAAATGCATATCATGCTTATCTTTCCTATTTGTGTTTTTGAAATTGCATTGTTTAACAAATATGACCAACTTTTTCACATCATCACCTTTGAAACTATCATATCCTAGACTATCAAACTTTGACTAGGAAAGAAATGAGTATAAACCCTAAAGAAATGAGTATAAACAATTAAGTTAGCACATATACATATCTAGGATTTCATAATCATGCACAAGCATATCAACATATATCCAAGACACAACTATCAATACATTAAAGTTATACATAAACTAAACTGGATCAGACATAAAAACACATACCTAGGGTTTCATTCCTAGGAGATCACTTTAGATAATATACGGGTTTTGGTCATAAACCCTAATTTACAAAAACCTCAAAGGTTTGGGATTTAAAACATCACCATCCTACCTTAAAAAGATTATGGTTTCCATAACCATACCAAAACCCCAAACATGACATCATCAAAACTTCAAACATCAAAAATATCATTTTCTTAGACTTCACCAATAACCCTAAGTAGGCTAGGGTTTCTCACATTATCATTGGCATACCCTTAAGTTAGGGTTTTACAGAGAACCATTTTAGGGTTCCACAAGAATGATCAAAGACATGAGGGTAGATTTATATAAATATTATTTACCCGATCAAGAGTCTTTATGATTCAAAAGAGCTAGACACAATAATGTTAGTAATATAGAATAGATTACCAAAATGAAAGAATATATCATTATCATGAAGAGAACAAAGCTTATAGTATAAGGCATACCTTTGTTTCTTAAAAAACCTTGCAATTCCAATCCTTTGTCTTGTGAGGTATTCTTCATAATACTTAAGTAGATCAACAAGCTTTCCTAGACAAAGAAAAATATAAAAGAAATGTAATTAGAATCTAGTACAAACATACCTAGACAAGAAAGGGAAACCAAATATGAAAATGTAATGCAAGGAGTAAGATACTTATCTTTGGAAAATGGTGAGGGATCCATTTAATCCAATCTCTAGGGACACCTATAAATTTATAAAACAATTCAAAAATGTTTTTCCAAATCACGTTAAACTTATAAATACTAGAAATGAAATCATAAATGAAAACATTCAAAACTTAGAGAAGAGGATATAGATTTCCTAAGAGTCCATAGAAAATAGGTTCTTGACTTCAGATTCTTCCAACTTGTTCATATTTGGAGATTATTCTTCGACAACATTTGCTTGGTCCCTATTTCTCTTCTTATTCTTAGGATTTTCAAGACAATCACTTTTATAGTGACCCATTTTGTGACTGGTAGCATTCTATCTTGGATAGGTCTACCTTTATTTTTAGCCCTTTAGATTTCTTGAAGTTTCTTTTCTTGTGATGAGAAGATTAGGCATTTGAAACTTTCTCTTATTCGTTCTCTTTGTTGGTTACCAATGAAATTCTCATCTCTTCTTGACTACATGCATTCCATAATTCCTCGAATGAAGGAGTTTCTTTCCAACTGTTGATCCCTGAAGCAAAGGCTCTCCAAGTGGATGGAAACCCCAATAATGTAGCAATCACTAGCTCTTTCTAATGTTCTACCCCATCTATGGCTTGAATGCCATCACTAAAACTAGCTATCCTTACAAAGAAGGAAGCCATAGTGTCATCTTTTGTCATTTTTTGGTCCTTATTTCATTCTTAAGACTTGCAACTTGACCAATATTCTTGATGTTGAATAACTTTGATAAGGCTTCATACATTTCTTGACCGGAGTCTATGTTGGAAATGTATGGGACAATATTATCCTTTATACCCTCTACCATTAGGCTCATAGCCAATATCTATGACACTCTAAAATTTTCTTTATCTGCATCACTAGATCCTTCTGTAGGTTATTTTACTTTTCCTTTGACTAGATCCATGACTTTATTCTTTTAAAGGATGAGGTCTATTCTCTTCTTCCATACGCTGTAATTGGATTCTCCTTCTAATTTTTTTTCTCCCTTTATTGTGTTAGAAATTGTCCTTGGATAAAGTAAGCTTATTTACTTATAGGATACCCTTTGATAATACTTATTTAATCTTCTTGAGACTCCTTATACTTCTTTCAATAGATCTTTAGGCTTCCTTTTTTCCCTTTCTTCACCTTAGCTTTGAAACCATGTTAGAAAATAAAAAAGTAGAAAGATTTTCTTTACTTTGATAATTACTTGTGACGTTCTTACGTTCTTATAAACTTTCTTGTGCTCTTATTTTATCTTAGTTCATCAAGCAATTACCAAAAAAATAGCCTGAAGATCAGGGACATCAGATATAGGTGGATAGCCAGAGAAAACCCCACTCTAGGGGAAAACCCAGTCAACAACTCTTCCTTCAATAATGTCATGATATAATCCAAGAATTATTGACCTAGAAACATACTTCCTCCAATCACCAAGTCAACCCTTTCCTTCTTCTGCCGATGATAACCTTTCACCACTATCTTCAAACTAGAATAAAAACAATAGTAGTAGCAAAACACTTTGATGCAATAGAAAATTCAATCTAGCAATTTTGACCTAGCATCAATTGGCAACAACAAATGAATATCGACCTAGATGCAACACTTCGTTCTTCAAGTAGTACTTCGACCTTGAAGCAATACTTCGACCCTGTAACAACACTTCAACCTTGTTGCAGTAGCCCAGAACTTCGATCTTGATGCAGTGCTTCAATCTTGTTGCAGTAGCCCAGAAAACCACACGTGGGAGAGATAAATTCCCTAAAAATTTGATCCTACAACTCCATTTCTTCTTCTTGCAACTTTGCACTTTTTCACTGTTTCTTCTTGGATATCGAACTTGTGTGAGTGATGGTATCAAAGTGAATCGAATTGAACTGTATATATACCCTTTTCTGGAGTTCGAATTACCTTATTGTAGGCCAAAATGAACAGGTAAGGGTTGACTCGGTGTGTAGGTGAAAAAAATCATTTCTGACTAAAAAATAATTCTTTTTACATTATTCAAAAGTCCACGAAGGGTCTTATTAAATTTACAATGACTCTAATGAATCAATATTAATCCTATAAGTCCTCAATGGGGAATTTGACTTAAAACATGACGACCCAAGCATGAAACCCATGCTTTAATAAGTAATAATAATAATAATAATATATATATTTTTCATTCTGTCGATAAATACATTTCATTATGACTCAAATACAATTATGAAGCCTGAACCTAGTTACATTCTTCAACAAACCCCGCTCCCCATCTTGAAAAAATATCTAAGAGCTCGGTTAAACAAATTAATTTCTAGTAAGCATTGATTTTTCTCAGGCAGGAAGCCCTCCCTGATATCCACTTGATTTTCCTTGACCCGGGGGTAGAGTTTTTTCTTTTCCTGGCTCTTTACTAACTTTTTTGGTTTTTTCCTTTTGGATTTTAGAGTTAGATTCATGTTCAAGTGGTGACTCCACTTCTTTCATTTTTTTCAAGAATTTATGCTAGAAGCTCACTTCATGTAGACATTTAGTTTTTCTTGAATAAGGATCCCTCTCTTTGACATCTATTAGATCCTTTTCCCTTTAAGAAATTCATCATGAATGACTTGTTCGCCCCCTTTTTTTTTTACTAACATTCCTCATGATATTCCGGAAATTGCCATTAATAATTTACCTTCTTGCACGTGTAATAATGAAATCACTGCTAAAAATCATCTGATAAATCTTACTCATTGTATGTTAAGCTATGTGATTCTCCACTTTATAATCATGGAGACGTTAAGATGCAACTATTTGTCCTTTCCTTGGAAGGTGATGGGTAAGTATGTGACGCTGGGTTACACTTTTGTGAGAAATGCGGCCGAAAAATTCATAATCACACTTTGTTCGGCCAAACAAAGTTTTTTTCCGAGAATTTATTTATTTATTTATTTTCGTCTGAACATTAATTTGGCTGAACTATTATTTCTGTTTACATTAACACCGACCATTAATTGGATTTTTTGTCGGAGGTGAATTATTCTTTCGGTCAAATTAATGTTTATATATATCGCAGCCCTAATGCCACAAAATATTTTCTACATTGTTAGTTTACCGTTATTGTTCGTTCGTTGCCGGAGGAATTTTTTTCACTGTTGGTGCGCTGGAGGAATTTGTTTGCCGACAACTTATGTGTTGGCATGGAGGTTATTTCAAGTTTTTTGGTTTTTTACTGATTTTTTAATGTTGATTTAAAAATTTTAATGGTTTTTTTGCAGGATTGGTTGGCATCTTCGTCGCTGGAGGAATTTTTCTGCCTCCTCATCCTCCTGTCATCCTCCTCATCATCTGGATCAGGTATGCAATAAACAATTGTTGGAACTCCTTGATTGAATGATGGTATTGGGTCATGTTCTTTACGAATCTATTTAGCTAGTTAACTGGAGTTCACGGGGATTGGAAATGCATACTTTATTTTTTTAAAGTGAGTAAAATATTTAATTGAAACACATTTTTTCACAAAGTATTCCCTTCCTGTCACGAAGTCTTCTGTTGAGTGAGTTGCAAGGATTTTGAGTACTTTTTGATTAGTATAACCTATAGGGAGATAATTTTTTCATTCTTTAGCCTTCAACCCTATGGTTATTTCATTTTTGTAACTGATACCATGCCCTCCACAAGCCCATTTATTGAGAGGAAGCAATAGGGAAATTACCATTAAACAACCTTTTTTGTTCACCAAACTAGAATGGTGGAAAAAAACCTCATTTTAGAGGGAGATTTGCATGGGCGTAACCACCCGCTGGAGGAATATTCATGGGAGGTAAGCATGTCTGGCCTCTCTATTCTTGCTGCAATTGTTGTGCTGAGGATAAATGGGATCTCTGCTTGCAACTTCCTTGGCTAATTTAAAATGTCCCCCTGTTGCAACCTCTTCCTCCTAGTTTGGAACTCTAAAATGATAAGGTTTTTGAAAATATTTTATCATTTTTCCTTGGTATTACTGAAGTTATTTTGAGTAATTTTTTAGGCATTACTGAAGTCATCATACCAAAGTATTTTTGGTATGAATACTCCCATAATTCGTGAGCCTTTTCCAAACATATGCAACAAGATGGGCATAGTACTGTGTGTTGAAAAGTGTAACTAGGATCAGTCTTCATATTGACTATGTAATTATGGATTTATGTAAAGAAGAAGACAAAGTTAATAAAATGTATTTTGTACTTATGGGTTTCATGAGAAAGGGTTTATTATAGGTTATTAGAGTTCTTCTTGATGTCTATATAGGGTTTTGTCTTCTAGGGATAAATGTAAGTAAGTGTCATATATATATGAAGGATCTAGTCTCATGAAATGCTCCAAGACCTTGTCCTAGAAACCGTGGAACAATGGCTCTGATAAACCCTCACTCAAACACTGAGAGAGAAGCTATATTGATATGTTAAAGTCGGCCTTCATTAGCTGGACAAGTCAGCCTACAATCCAATTGGCAGGCCAGCCTAAAGACAATGAGACTGTCTCTATATATACCTATTCTGCAGCCCATTTGATGACATGATTTTTGGTGATATCTAAAACAGTTTGAAGATTCTTGGGAAGAACTTCAGTGCAGATGTTGAAGAGTTTCATGATAGTTTAATATACATACACTCTTGTGACATCTTAGTGCAACAAAGTGCTACAGTCTTCTAGAACATAATTGTGGATTACAAGACGAGTTTTAGTGATGTGTTTCAGGTCTAGTTAAGATACACCTTGTGGTATCTAAGTATTATATATGCTGTGGTAGAAGTGCAGATCATCCTGAAGCAAGCTAAAACATGACAAGGAAGTGCAAGAGTAGGGTTGAAGTATCCTAAATCAAGCTACAGTGTGACAAGGAAGTGCAAGAGCAGGATTGAAGTAACGGATCTGTCTAAAGATAATTTGCAAACTATCCTGAAGGAAGCTGTTGATAAAGGGTGACATTGAGACAACGGTCAGAAGGAGAAATAAAGAAGGAAAGTAAATCTATGATTTACTTTCTTAATTAAAGCTTATATATATCTCATGTAACTGAATATTCAACTGAAGGTATAAAGGAAGTGCTAGTGTAGATCAATGCAACTTGGTGAAGAGAAGAAGGATCAACATTGAAGGAAATCAAAGAAGAAAGGTCAAGGTCTTGGATGCATATATAGGTCAAGGGTCTAATTCTTGGTCATGGTACTTGTCATCTGAAAATATATAATAAGAATTTCTCATGGGTTTTCCTCTCCAAGAGGGAGAGGTTTTGCCTTGGCTCTAGGAGCCTAATTCTTGTGTCTCATGTCTTTTGATAATTGACTTGATGAAAGATTAAGATAATGAAGGTAAGACATAAGTAACTCAAGTAACCTCACAAGTAATTATCAAGAAGATAATTTTGAATTAATCACTAGCCCTCCAAATTCTCAACATGGTATCAGAGCTAAGGTGTTGAACTTAAGGGTTGCTTGACAAAGAGACACTCCATGAAGCAAAAATCAAAGTTTGGATGAAGAGTGAAATCAGTTTGCAAGGAAGACTCTCAAGCTATTTTCGAGAAATATCTTCATCTCATTCAAAGGATCAAATTTTCAAGAAAATAATCTTTGCCATCAAGGATTTACATTCAAGATAGTTGTAGAAAATGACATCATCTTTTGAAGACATCCTTTACCATCAAGGATCCAAGATCACCTAGATTGAAGTTTTCTATCTTAAAAGAAGATCCTAACTTCTTCATCAAGGAAGATGTTGAAGGAGAAAGTCACTTACTCAAGTAAGTATCTATAAATTTATCTAAATCTGGCTGACGCAGGCCAAGCCTGCAATAACCAGGATCTTTAATATAACCCATATCAAATCATGCTGTTCAGTTTTTGCCCAAATCAAAAACACCAATTCCTGGCATTTTCAAAAACTTTTCATCACAACCATTTTATAAGCATCAAATTGTCAAACAACTCATTATTCAAATTTTTCCACAATCCATATTCCATACTTCATTAGTCCCTCAATTCCATTCTACCACCACAAATTCATATGACTTTGGATACAATCATAAGCCAATGAAAGAAATATGCACTTGTTCCTTTTTAACAATCTTAACATTGTTTACTCAATCAAACCAATAGCACTTATAATACCATTCATCCTTTTCTCAAAGCACATCAACCCACACAAATCACTGGATTAACTCTAGGAGCGCTTTATACAAATCCATGATGCGCCTCATTCCATTAGTTTTGATATTGGTTCACTAAATCAACACATTCACAATCTAGCTCACTTCAATGTTTTTCATTTAATTACGTGCTTAATTCTCATAGGTTTGACCATCGACTTAAAACATATTTGATTTAAATCTCAACATCTAACTGACTTATGAAGATTTCATATGTGTTAGTACATGTGGAAATCTCAATCTAAAACTTTCTCTTAAACTCAGAGCACTCTGCATCAACCTTTCCAGCGTAATTCTGTTTATTAAACTGCCCAATTAACATCCCAAAACATTTAACCACAGGTTTCCTTACCTCACGGTTTTACAGCGCCCTAGCTTTACGTTCAATAACTCTGCCAGACTCGTTCTTTCTCTGCAATTCCAATTGATAATTTGCTGTCTAACAGACTTTCTGCATTTAGTGTACACACCATCAACGAAGGTCCGCAGGTCATTTGATTTGGTTCTGCATTAATTCATGTTGCAGCGCTCGATCTTCCAATCGATCGAACCATCCTGCAATTTAGAAACATTCAAACGCAGCCCTTTAAATTCACAACACTGGCTTTGACATTGCCACGTTTCAGGTTTTATAATAAATCGTTATTGATTTACAAAGAGCCAATGTCCAATAAATTCCTTCCATAGTTCTATCCAGAACACGCCTTCAGCAATCTATGACACCTGTGTCTTCAACACACTAAATGAAGAGCAATTACTGCCATCGATTTCATTCAACAGAACTGGTTCAGCAATTTAATGAATCCCACAATCGAAATTCATTAATTTGTGCCCTTGAAATCTTCATATCAGTGCTATGCGTTTTCAACCAACAACGTTTTTAATTACAACACAAACGCATCATTAACCGCAGTTCAATACATTCAACGTGTTCATTTAGAAAATAATACTGCCATACATGAACACAAATTCTGAAATCAAATTCTTCTACTCCACTGGGTCTGCGTTATGGATTTCCCATCCACTGAATTTAAAACCCTCGTATTCAGCATTCATTCTTTCAGTTAGAATCCAACGCACAATTTCAACACTTTTTATTAACGCATTCACACATATTCATGCCCAGCTCGCGCCTTCCATAAAGTCGATTCTCCAACTGGATATGCCGGAGCCACTCATTTGACATGCAATTCAAACTATGTCAATGCCATTTGAAACATAACAATTTTCAATTTAATTCCAACAGGGTTTTAAAACATAGTTCTGCGCCCTCCTACATTCAACTCCCAATTTCCACTGAACTACATATTAACCAATCTGAATTTAAAATCGACTTCCAACATAAATTTTCACTTAGAATGGCGCCCTATTAATTTGCAAACAGAGATTTTAACGCCGCTTTACCCTTAATGATTTGTATGGCAGATTTTACACATAAATGTGATTTCAAGCCCATCGATCATCATTAACTCAACAATACCATGAACTTCAGGAAACAAATATACAATTTCTCAATCAAAAAATGTATATAAACTGAAACAAAACAATAACTTACAACTTTTGCTGGCCAAATATTTCAATTCTGTGGCCCTTACAATTTTCTGAAGGCTTACAGCCTTGGTTGTTCCAAACTAGCTCTCTATCTCACAATCTCAATGTATTTTTTCTCTCAAAACCCCTCCTATTTATACAATTTTTAAAAATCATTTAATTAAATGCTCAATCCCTTCAATTCCTCAACAAACCCCTAAATCTCTCAACATCCCTAAAGGATAGGTCTTTATCCCTAAAATCCTTCAACTAATTAAATTCTCTCATATCCTTTTATTAATAAAAAGATATTTACAAAAATCCTCACCTTCTCCTATTTTATTCAAATTAATTAATAAAATATTAAAAATTATCACACCCCCTCTTAACATATTTACAAAATAAAAAAACGCCCTTGATGCTCCTGCATCACTGGCAAAAAGACTCATTGTACATAAAGTAACAAATTGGTTGGGTTATCAAACTTTAATGCATGGAAGAAAATGACAGATCTGAACTTAATTGAAAATGAAGTTATGGGCTTCATAGAAGGAACTAAAATTCAACCTCCAAAAGAAGATATTCTAGCATATATCAAATAGATGAAGGGAGACATAAGAGCTTGAAGGATTCTTATAGAATCCATAAAAGACTCTTTCATTCCATATGTATCAAAGCTAGAACCCTCAAAAAAAATATATGATAAATGGGTGGAACTATTCTCGAAAGGTTCTACAAAGGAAATAATATCTCTGAGACAAAAACTATACAAATTGAGAATGTCAAATGAAGGAATAATTCCATATCTAATGGATATTTTCGCAATACGAGATCAACTACTGAAGTTGGGAGAAGTAATGTATGATATAGAAATACTCAATATGGTACAAAATGCTTTACCGAAAGAATGGAGAGGTTCCACTTCCAACATAGATGGGAGAGAAGAAGCCACGCCATTCCAAAGTCTAAGTAAGATAGAAGAATCAAGCTTGAAAGCAATATCAAGTGTAGATAATGAAGCCTTTGCGGCCATGTCCAGGAAGAAAGGAAGTTTCGGTAAATTTGGTCCTTAGAATAAGAAAATAAATGTGGACAAATAACGATTCTTGGGATGTAATGATCTTGGGCATTATAAATGAGATTGTCCTAAATTTAGAAAGGACAAGAGGAAAAAGGAGGAATCCCATGTATAATATATAAGAGAAGAACCTGATGCAAACAAATCTAAGAAAGAAGAAGCCAGGGATCTCCACTATGATTGATATCATATTCTCCTTTAAGTGATTTATGTTGGTTGTAAAATAGTATGATATGAAGTAATGTATATTATAGCATCATAATAAAAGCATGGTAGGAGCTCTTGGTGAACCATCTCTGGGAAAACCTCTATGATAACATTAATAATGGAAGGCAGTCATCAAGATCAAGGGTCAGCATGGAAACAAAATTTTGGGATGTGATGACATATTGATGGAGCAGGCCAAGGGAATAAAGCTCTTCCTTCTAGTAAAACTGCTATAGGATGACTTAAATGATATAGGTATGAGGTATGTATATATTTATATGTTGACACTGGATGATGTGAAGTCATGTCATATGGTTGCAGGTAATAGACTTCCATATTTAGAAGTATGATCTATGAAGGAGGATATCTCAGTACATTGACAGATGAAATCAACATAGTATATCCTCATGGAATATGAGGTGCTTGTATATGAAAAAGAAACTGGAAAATTTGTAAGTTCCTAGGAATGAAGAATGTGCAGAAAGGAAGAGATCATGAAATGCAACCATGTCAAGAGGCAGTAATCATCCAGAAGCCAAGAAGATGTGACTAGGAGATCTCCTGGGAGGATATGTAGACTCTGAAAAAAGTATGGTAAAGAAGAGGACCCTTGACAAGACATATCATTAGGAGATGTGTCAATATGAATAAAGGATGTCGATGCCTATAGGAAGATGTCATGGTGAAAGACCATCACTGAGGTAACTTTTGTTTTAAAAGTTCACATGTATATGTTTATCTGGATGAATTTGTGCAGGGATGCTAATAATGGGAAAGGATGTATGATCCTTGGAGATGATTCGAAGGAAAGCAGCATGGCATAACGATGGACCATATGAGAAAGACTGATGAATCACTTTCTGATAGTGGGCATGAATCGTGATTGAAAGTGATAGATGATCTATGCCCTATGAATCCAAAAGTTGAAGATTCCTCAATATCAAAATCCATGACATTGAGAGGAGGTATTCTTCATGAGTAGCTCGATTGCTGCTGCAGGACCCTGGTTAAGAGGGAGCCTAGTGGTAAGTTTCTTACTTGTAAAAAACTTGAAGTATGTCCTTCCTGAGTTGAGAGGGAGTGACATATGTGATTCTCTAATACATGTGTCATGCACTAGACCAAGACTAACAACCGCAAGTCTTAATGAAGGCCATGTCGAGAGAATGGATAGACACATCATTCTAGTCTTCACCTGGAAGACATAATGGAGGATTGGGTAATCATTTGGCATTCGATACTATCTGAGAATGAGATAGGGAATTCAATATAAGAGTAGTCAAGGATCAATATTCTTTGAGGGCTGGCTACCCAATAGAAGAATAGTCCAAGAAGTTCATACTCTGGGAACACCTGGGTGGAGTATGTACCTTGGAGAGACAATGACTATGGTGTCTATAAGTCATGTATCTCGCCAAAATTGTAGCCCATTGTCTCTTTGAGAGATGGGGTTGTTAGTCAAGGCCTTGCAGTAGGACAATGCTAGTTGATATGATGCTATACAGATGCGATTACCAATCCGATTCTTCTTATGAGATTCTTCAGTTTGAAAGTGACCATGTACTTGTATGAATACCTCCCTAGTTAAGAGGGAGTGTTGCAAAGTGTAACTAGGATCAGTCTTCATATTGACTGTGTAATTATGGATTTATGTAAAGAATAAGACAAAGCTAATAAAATGTATTTTTTACTTATGGGTTTCATGAGAAATAGTTTATTATAGGTTAATAGAGTTCTTCTTGATATCTATCTAGGGTTTTGTCTTCTAGGGATAAATGTAATTAAGTGTCATATATATATGAAGGATCTAGTCTCATGAAATTCTCCAAGACCTTGTCCTAGAAACCATGGAAGAATGGATCTAATCAGCCCTCAGTCAAACGCTGGAAGAGAGGCTATATTGATATGTTAAAGTCTACCTTCATCAGCTAGACAAGTCGGCCTACAAGCCAACTCGCAGGTTGGCCTAAAGACAATGAGTCTGTCATTATATATACTTGTTCTGCGACCCATTTGAGGACATGATTTTCGGTGATCTCTGAAACAATTTGCGGATTCTTGGGAAGAGCTTCAGTGCAGATGTTGAAGGGTTTCAGGACAATTTAATATACATACACTCTTGTGACATCTTAGTGCAACAAAGTGCTACAATATTCTAGAACAGAATTGCGGATTACAGGACGAGTTTTAGTGATGTGTTTCAAGTCTGGTTAAGATACACCTTGTGGTATCTAAGTATTATATATGTTGTGGTAGAAGTGTGGATCATCCTTAAGCAAGCTACAACGTGCCAAGGAAGTGCAAGGGCAAGGTTGAAGTATCCTAAAGCAAGCTACAACGTGACAAGAAAGTGCAAGAGTAGGGTCGAAGTAATGAATCTTTCCAAAGATAGTTTGCAGACTATCCTGAAGGAAGCTTCTAATAAAGGGCGACATTGAGACACTGGTCGGAAGGAGAAAGAAAGAAGGAAAGTAAATCTATGATTTAATTTCCTAACTAAAGCTTATATATATCTGATGTAACTAAAGATTCAACTGAAGGTACAAAGGAAGTGCTGGTGCAGATTAGTGCAACTTGGTGAAGAGAAGAAGGATCAACATTGAAGGAAATCAAAGAAGAAAGGTCAAGGTTGTGGATGCATATATAGGTCAAGGGTCTAATTCTTGGTCATGGTACTTGTCATCTGAAAATATATAAGAAGAATTTCTCATGGGTTTTCCTCTCCAAGAGGGAGAGTTTTTTCCCTAGCTCTAGCAACCTAATTCTTGTGTCTCATGTCTTTTGATAATTGACTTGATGAAATATTTAATAAGATAACGAAGGGAAGACATAAGTAACTCAAGTAACCTCACAAGTAATTATCAAGAAGAGAATTTTGAATTAATCACTAGCCCTCCAAATTATAAACACTGTGAAAAAAAGAGAGAAATAATTCAAATTAAATACAATCAATATGAATAGTACTGTGAAAATATTTTTTATTAATAAAAATATGAATTGTATAAGGAGTTTTCAACAATAAGAGTTAATAATATAGGGATGTCTCAAAAACAACTATCTCTTACAGCACTGAGAACATTCCTATGCTCTTAATCATTTATTCTTTAGCCATAATATAAAGAGGGAGAGTTTTTTCCCTAGCTCTAGCAGCCTAATTCTTGTGTCTCATGTCTTTTGATAATTGACTTGATGAAATATTTAATAAGATAACGAAGGGAAGACATAAGTAACTCAAGTAACCTCACAAGTAATTATCAAGAAGAGAATTTTGAATTAATCACTAGCCCTCCAAATTATAAACACTGTGAAAAAAAGAGAGAAATAATTCAAATTAAATACAATCAATATGAATAGTACTGTGAAAATATTTTTTATTAATAAAAATATGAATTGTATAAGGAGTTTTCAACAATAAGAGTTAATAATATAGGGATATCTCAAAAACAACTATCTCTTACAGCACTGAGAACATTCCTATGCTCTTAATCATTTATTCTTTAGCCATAATATATATATATATATATATATATATATATATATATATATATATATATATATATATAGAGAGAGAGAGAGAGAGAGAGAGAGAGAGAGCTACGTTTCTTGTTAAGTATGCATATGAAATATCTTGTTATATCACTGTAAAGTAAAATGCATGTTACTCATGTGCATGTATATCTCTCAATATATAGAAATATCGCTCACATAATTTAGCTACAGAAATTTTTTTTATTGAATTTTTTAATCTACATGCAAGCATATATAAAGAATGCAAGTATAACTTATTTTGTGCTTCAAATACTTGGAGGTTGGATCAATCCACTGTCAAATGAAAATAAGTGCAAATTATTTTGTGTTTGAAAACCTTTCAGGTTGAAGTAGTCAACATTCAAATTTTAAATTCCATTATTGACTCCACTGTAAGTATTTTTCGTCTTCTCTTACCCGTACAGAATAATAAATTGTTAAACACCCATGGTAAGAGTCGGTTCAGGGTTGGAATTTGGAAACCAGGCTATCCAAATCCGATGGTTTTGACACTTATTCCATTATTAAAGTGAAATAGTTTAGGATAAAAATACAAAAATCAATTGTTTTGTCTGTGCTACATGACATACAAAAGGAATTTGCATACTAGGAAGCAGTTGCAAGCTAAGATTAAACTCTTGCTTGATGTTGGTCCATAAAACTATTTGCCTCCTGAACTTGTCATGATGCATTTAGTAATCCAACTTTGGCTTGTAACCCCGATTGTCCACCTATTTAAAACAAAAGACATAAATAAATAACAATTATAAATTTTTGTAGTTAAAATTGTTGTTACAGGGTGAAAAAAAACACAAAAAACTAAAATCCCACCTCCCACCTTCTCTTACAGCATGTTTTTTTAGGCTATACACCCCGCTATGCTCCACATGCTGTCTGTCTAGTTTATGAAGAAAAAACTACAGACCTGCATGTAGGAAAAGTCTGTTTTCATAACACCACATGGGGAAAATTACCAAATTCGATCAAGCTAAGAAAAAAATTTGAAAATTTGATAGTTTGATATGATTCAACCACTAATACATCAAATTTGTAATAGTATGAGCAAAATATTTTATCAAGTAGTCCTCCTTTCCACAGAACAAATATTGTTTAAATATGACCTCCTCCATGGTTGTCATATACATCACTTCACTCACTCATTACATTTTATGATGCAAATGTACTTCGTTCGTTAATTCTGACATGCCTGTAAACACATCTCTCTATTTCAGTTAGTCTTAATTTCAATTTACAAAATAATTACTTTGTTCATTCTCCATTAGTGTTACACTTCCTAATTCTAATTGGTTTCTTCTCCTCTCATTCATTTATTTTCTTACCTTATTCTTTTTAGGAAATTTCTCCTCCACTTAGTGAACTCTTTGTAAACTCCTATATCCATATTCTCATATCCGATTCTCTTCTAACCAAGCCTTTTTCTTATCCAACAACCTCTGTAATGAGCCTATCTTCTCTCGTAACAATACTCCTCTCGTGCAACCCCCCAAATATCAATAAATTCAAAATTGAAACACATCCTAATGGGCCTTCACTTGGAAATATGATTATGATTTGGCCTTTTACCCAACCAAGGTCATGCTACGGTCAAACCCAACCATATTTTTTATTAATTAATTGCAGTTTTTTTGGTCACGTTTCCCACCAACAATAATTCATCACCCTACTTGGAGAACCTTCATCTTTCATTTTGTTTTCAACATTGTTTCAATAAAATGGATAAATAAAACAATTAGTATATATATAGTTCTCCCTAGAAGTAACTACTATAAATATCACATTTATATCACATTTAAAAGGCGGGAGCTGTGCAAAACTCTTATAGAATATGATATCAATTTTGGATTCATAAATATCTCAGAGAATCTCCAAATTAAACCAATTCAACCATATTTTTTTGTTTTTGTTTGAATGAGTATACTAAGGTATAGAGTGTCTAACATAGGGGTTGTACACTACCAATGATTTCTCTAGCGCCTCAATAATGCATAAAATTTCTATAGCGATCCTCCCGAACTAACAACAACTGTAAGCTAACAGTGCAAGAAATTTGTCCAGAGAGCCCCCCTAATGAATAATAACAATAAAATAACATCGTATGCAAACATTGTATAAATTTGGCTTTCATATGCAAATTTTGTGTAAATTACGAATGGGAACATAGAAGATGATCTTGAAACTAGGATATTTATCATTGTAGTATTCTAGTATTCAATAACACTAGATATTTATTTATTATCATTCTCCCATAAACTAAGGCATTTGAAATAAATAAATATATTATTCATAAATCCTTGTAGTATTCCACTATTCAATCAAAATAGGTATTTATTTATTATAATTCTCCCATAAACTAAGGCATTTGCAATAAATGAATTTAATATTTTATTGAATTTGTTTTTTATAGGGATAAAAAAAACTCATTAAACATGGTTGAAAAATGGACATTATGCATAGATGTTTCTTGTTATCCCAATCCAGGGCAAGCCATGATTACTTATGTGCTATGCAATATTGCAACGAACAAAGTCCTCCAAAGGAACATGAATGTATCTAGAAGAACAACAAACAATGAATCATATTATATTGCATCGATAGAAGACTTAGGAACAACTAGGAAGTATGGATCCAATGGAATTGTAGTTTTCACCAATTCCAAACTTGTGTGCAACTAGATGAAAGACGTGTATCAATTTAAAAAGGAGAGGTTAAAACAATTGCATGAAGAAACAAAAAATATTATTAGACAATTTCAACCAATTAGCACAAGACATTGTGTAAATGTTAATATGATGTCTAGTGATCTATTATATGGAGAAATGCCAATTCAATATTTGTGTGTGAAAGATGAATTAGTGTTAAGAAGCTCTCCATCAAAATTTATTGATGAACATTGGAAGATATCTTTGATATGTGTGTGCTTTTTAGTTATAAATGTGTTGTTTTTAACGACCATGTGTTTTTTTCAACTCCATACCAAGTGTGCCCCCACTATGTAAGCACAACTTGGT
The DNA here is from genome assembly GCA_034641835.2 of Pinus albicaulis. Lineage (NCBI taxonomy): Eukaryota > Viridiplantae > Streptophyta > Pinopsida > Pinales > Pinaceae > Pinus > Pinus albicaulis. The sequence goes on from CM076581.1 coordinate 1,491,119,148, forward strand.
GAAATTAATGTTTTAGAAATTTTTTTGTTTAATTTTTAAAATGTGTGTGCTTCAAAATTTGTGTTTTTAGTCTTGAGTATATTTTAAATGAAGTACTTCAGATAGTTACATTAATTTTCTAAATTCTTTCAATATTTTTAAATCTAGTAATTTTAAGATATTAAAATGCATGATGTAATTTCAAGGGTTACATAATTTTTTTGAATTCTTGACCTTATTAAATAGATATTTCAAGATTTTGAAATGCATGAGGTAACTTCAAGGGTTACATCATTTTTCTGAATTCTTGATATTTTTAAATTACATTTTTAAAAAGAATTGTAAATCCATGAGGTAATTTTTTAAGGATCATGTATCTATATATCTATAGATATCCATATCATGGATGAGCATTTGGCACATGATTCTTCAAGGCAAGCATCAATAGAGTCTCATGCATCTACTAGAGGGGGCCGTCATGGATCAAAGATAATATCAAATGAATCGGGGGAGTTCCATCATGATCATGGTATATATATGTTTATGTGCATGTTTTTAAATGATATTTGAATATAATCATATGTACATGCGTATACATATGGAATTGATTTTTTATCAATTTAACTTTAAATTATTTTATAATAAATTTCATTTTTTTTAGGAGCATCTCAAACTAGGTCAAAAATGATATCTACTCAATCAATGGAGGGCCATTGTTCACACCATCGTGGTATGGTATATATATGTTTATGTGCATTTACTTAAACGATAGACAGGTAGAATCATATGTATGTATACACATATATTGAATCAATTTTCTATTTTTTTTAAGAATCTTCACTCACTATGTCGTCATGTGAGGGTGGTCAACATTCTCCTGGTGGTCAATAAGCTCAATCTCTGGGTCGTCATGTTGGTGCTCAACCATCTCTAGGTGGGCATGATGGTGCTCGACCATATATAGGTTGTTTACTATTGAAAATAGAGTCAAATTCCACTTTGGACAACTAAGATAGTTAATATTGTAATTTCATTAGATTCCTCTTTTCGAGAGGACCAAAATAGACCTATAGATCACCCAATCGGTTAAGCAGAAGTTAAGTTATGAATTATTTTATTTATTTATGGGTCGACCTCAACCCATGTGGATTTGGTCAAAGCCCCAAGCGGTCCCTCACAGAAGCTATAAATAGAAGCGACCTAAATATCATTCTTACACATTCGCTCATGAGATTTTCTTCTTTCAATTTTTCCTTTGGATCGTAATTTCTGTTTTGATTCACACAGGTTCGTTGGGAGAAGCTTGCACAAGGGTTTGGGATCACAGGTGAGACTCGCTCTGATATGGGTCTTCTGATCCATAGCCACGACACAATACTACAATTTCTAGGCTAGGGCCACGAGAAGATCGTGTTAAGGTAGTGGCTAAGCTGCTATAGCTGCAGACAGGCAATTTTAAGGTCACGACTAGGGTTCAGGGCTAGATCAGGTTGATCAAAACCATAGCCGTGGGCACAGAGAATATAGGCCATGGAAAGGGAAGCTTCAACCATAGGTTGAGCATGTTGAGGTTGTGGCTAAGGGATTTCTAGGGCTGATCTCATTTGGGTCACATTTAGGTTCTTGCGCAGTGCCTTCATACATATGTCGCTCAGTCACAGTCGCTTCAGATTAGTCTTTGACAACATCATGGATTTAGATCTAGGACTTGGTAGTTGAGATCACTTGGTTTTAGTGATCTATCAGATCTGTGCTATTGATGTTGTAGATCTACAAATCAAAAGATCCGACCTATTTGTTTTCGCTGCATTTATGTATTGGGCTCATTGTACTCTCTGCTAAATTTTTTTTTCTGACGATCTATTGAAGAAGAATATTTGAAAGGGTTTCCCCAATAGCGGGGTTTTTCCACTGGTATTGGACCAATCTTCTGTCTCTTATGGTTGTGCTATTGTCTTCTTTTTCACTGCATACGTTGTTCTATCTTCAGTTATAGTTTATTATTATTACACTGCTAATAATTGGATGCATTGTTAATGAAGAAGTAATTTGGGCTAAACTAATTGACACAACATAGAAAAATATAAAAAATTAACATGGTATTAGCGCTAAGGTGAAGGGCAAGCCCAAGCGAGCGAAGACAAGCAATGAAGTCCCCATTATCAGAAAACATATCTACAAGACAGAGTCAAGATGTCTTCCTCTACCTTTAATGAGCATGAGAAATTGGGTGATGCATCAAACTTTGCTGCATGGAAAGTTAGATTGGAGATCATAACTAACAACAACGATGTGCTGGAATACATTCAAGGAAGGATGCTTGAGCCTCCAGAAAATTCCTCCGCTTCTATCAAGAACATACATAAAAAAGGTGAGTCCAAAGCAAATCATATTATAGCTGATGGTTTACAAGATCACTTACTTGCATATGTTGGGAATTTAAGAAAGTCTAAAGACATGTATGAAAAGATATCCAGCATGTATGAAATCAACAATCTAAATGAGATTATCAATTTGAAAGACCAACTCAAGGAAATGAATATGAACAAAGGTGAAACTTTTCAGTCATACATTATGAGGATCTCTCGTCTTAGAGATCAACTGCAGAGGGTTGGAGAGAATTTGCCTAACATAGAGTTGGTTTTCATGACTCTTAGAGGTATCCCTTCTATTTGGGAAACATTCATTACTACAATAAGCAACAAAAACGTTCTCCCATCATTTGATGAAATTGTTGGAAAGCTTACTCAAGAAGAATCAAGAATGATAGCAAGAGGAAGAATTCAAAAGCATGAAGAGGGGGAGCCTATTGCGTATATCACCCATAACAAAAGGAAGAGGTCAAAAGGAGGCCCTTAAAGAAGAACTCCTCCTCAAAGATCAAAAGGAAGGAATGAAAAATCACTAACCCATATTGAATGCTATAACTACCACAAGAAAGGTCATTATGCACATGATTGTCCCAAGAAGAGAAAGAGGCCACGATACAACACCAAAAGCAAGAACAATGATAAAAGAAGAAGAGGTAATCAAAGGAACAATCGTGATAGAAGATATGAAAGGAGAATATATTCTTCAAGTGACTGTGAAGAAGAACATCCTCATCAAAAGAAGTCAAGGGTGTCTAGGTATGAAAGTAATGCTGTGAATAAATTTGATTATATTCTCATTTATGCACTTACTATTTCTTCTCCACGAGATTCGTGGGATAGTTGGTTGGTTGACAGTGGGGCCACTCATCACTTATCTGGATACAAATAAGTCCTCTCTAATATGGTAGAGAGGGAGACTAAGCTGAAAATCATTCTTAGAGATAAATACATTCATCCCGTAAAAGGATTTGGATCTGTTAAGTTTTAGTTGAACTCCGGGGAATCAATATTGCTGCATGATGTTATGTATATGCCAGGTATAATTAAGAATTTGATTTATATATCCCCACTAGAAGACAAAGGGATGATGTTCGCCTTCATCAAAGGAAATGTCTTAACTTGGCCCACTGATTCACATATGAAATATGCATTCACATTAGGACTGAGATCTAAGGGACTCTATAAAGTCACATGAAGGACACTTCTAGCAATAGTTCATAACACCAATCATCTAAGTGAATTATGACGTCGTAGGTTGACTCATATACACTATTATGGTCTTCGAGAACTGAAGAGACTGGTCTCAGGTATTCCTAATGTTCAAGCTCATCATGATGGAGTTTGTCCTGGTTGCGTGAGTGGAAAGAAAACAAGGGGACCATTCCCATCCAGTAAGAACAAAACAATTGGCATCCTCCATCTGATTCATTCATATATTTGTGGTCTGATTCCTATGCATTCTATTGGTGGTCATATCTATTACATCACCTTCATTGTCGTTTTATCAAGAAATATATGGTTGTACTACCTCAAGCACAAGGATGAAGCCTTTGAAAAATTCCAGGGATTCAAATCTTTGGCCAAAAATCAATCAGGGAAAAGAATAAAGGTTTTTAGGTCCGATAACAGAGGGGAATACATGTCAAAATAATTCATAACATTCTGCAAGAAAGTAGGGATCAAGAAGGAAACTATTGTGCCTTATACACCTGAACAGAATGGCTTATCTGAAAGTAAGAACCTGTTGATATTGGAAGCTGCTCGTGGCATGCTTCATGATCAGAAGGTACCAAATTTTCTGTGGGTTGAAGCCACACATGCTACTGTATATGTTCAAAACTGAGTGCCTCATCATGCATTGAAAAAAAATACTCCTGAAGAAATATTCTCAGGTAACAAACTCGACATCAATCATCTTTGTATATTTGGATGTCCCATATTCTTTCATGTACCGGAATCCAAAAGAAACAAGCTAGAAGATACGGGTAGAAAATGTATTTTTACGGGTTACTATGAAAACTCTAAGGCATACAAAATATATATTCTTGGTCAAAGGAAGGTTGAAATTAGTAGAGATGTAACTTTTGATAAAAATGCAACACTATGTAAAGCAAGATACCTTCCTCCACCTCCCAAGGAAGATGATAATGCCAAGGATATTCTAGATGGTCCTTCTATACTTGAGTCTGATTATATTGATATTCCCATGGAGTCTATCGATCCTTTAGATCCACCTCCTAATGATCCTCCTTCAAAGAAAATACCACTTTGGCTTCATGACACTCTACATGACAATGAAAGAAGCATTCCCATTCGTAGACCCTGTTAGGAGATTCCGACACATATGAAATAGTTAAGTATAACTTGGTCTAGCGTAGAGTTAAGTAAAGTGTGTTTCTTTACTATGTACATTTGTAACTTATAATCCGACGGTCACGATATGTAGTGATCTGACGGTTCACTCTCTCCTCGGTATTACCGACACTTGATGCATGGCTTAAAAACCGATTGGTCCATGATCTCTATTTAAAGAGAATGGAGGGTCATTTTTCCAATAATCGTTTATGAGAAAAGATTATGTAAATTTTCTTTCTTTATATTAATAAATTGCCTAAAGTGGCCGCATTGGCTTGGGTCGTGGACTGTTTCCCTCTTCGAGGGATTTAACCACATCAAATACTGGTGTACTGATCTGTGATCTGTTTGTGAGCGGTGACCTTTGGTTTTTGATCTAAGGAACTTACCCTGTAAATTCCTACATGGTATCAGAGCTGTTTTGAGGGCCACATCCATTGCTGATCCAAATTTGAAGCCAGTCTGACTGCATGCGACTACCGTTTTCTATATCTACTGTTTTTGACCACTTTTGGGTCAGGAGAACTTCTCTGTTGTGTCTGGACCTTTGTTACAGTGAGGAACCCCTTTTGTTTCATGCGAAAAGGTTTCCGGTTTCCCAAGTTATGTCATTTTAGAGCATTTTTTTTGAAGTTATATTTATTAATCTCTCTGTTTATTTTGGTTTATAGTATTTTTTTAATTATCATATATCTATACACTCTTCTCTGTGTATGCTCTTTTATTTGCGCTGTGTGCGATCTCGGCAAATTAGAAAGAGGAAGACGAGATTTTTCGGCTATGTATGCTCTTTCCCTGTGACTTTGTGCTATCTTGGGAATTCAGAAATTGCGAGAAAAATGTATAGTCGCCAGATGGACTAACCAGAAATCTAACGCTTTGCCGTTAGGCTTGTATTTTTGTTGTTGTTGTTGTGTGCAAAGATTTGTGTTTTTTTTGCAGGAAAAAGCATGCACATCGAAGAGAAAAAAAAAATCCCTTCCTCTCAAACAATTACAGAATCCTTTTACTAGCTCACTTGGTGTAAAGTTACTTTATGAGAACATAGGTCTTGGTTCAAGTCTCTTTGTCAAACTTCTTTTACTATAAAGCTTTTTTTCAAGTTACTTTTTCTTGTTGTAAAAGTGACTCTCACTTATTTATAAATGTGGGTCACATAAAGTAATATTTTTTAAAGTGAGATTATTATATTAAGTTTGGAAAAGGGGGGGGAGGGGGGGGGGGTTTAAAAGTGAAACTTCATCATAAAATTTCAACCTATCACGTAAATACTCGCATCTACTACAATTTGTTTTCAAAAAGGCACAACTTCTTCATTTGCAAGCCGTTTTCAGAGCCCTTTTTTTTAAATGACCTAAAATTTCGAGTTCTTTCCATTGAAGTAGTTAGTTTCAACATTTTTAGATTTAGTATTTAAAAAAAGGGAAAGTGCATGACCGATTATTCTTAACAGCATCAATTATTTCCAATGGCTATCCTACATGGTAGACTTACTTAGAAGTAAAGGGATTTATAGAATAGCCATAGGACAAGAATCTAAACCTACCGATGGAGTTAAAGCCGCTAAATGAGAAAATAAACAAGATCAAGCGTGAGGGTTGATAGGAATGTCCATTGCTCAAAATATTAGATTTAATATCCAAGAAATTGGACTCCCCTGCTGAAGCTATGAAAAAGCTAAATATTGTTTTTGGCATTAAAAATGAAATCAGAGTCCACCAGTTTGAAAATGAGTTGCTTACTTTGGACCCCAATAATTTCTCCTCTATTGAAGATTTTTTGTCTAAATTCAAGACCCTTAGACTTAGAAGGTTGTAAGGTCAAAATAGAAGATGGTAGCCTTATTTGTTTAATTCTTGCTAAGCTTGGCCCTACATACTCTGTATTTGTTTCCCCCTTCCACTCCACTAGAGAAGCCCTTATTTCTCAAGGAACCGCTTACACGTCCCCCTCTGTTGATGCATTTTGCGATTATTTGATAAGGGATAAAGAAAAACTCTTACGCCTTGGTCTTATTAATACTGGAAACTCTTCTAAGAAAACCTTAGCAACCCAACAACAACCATATCCAAATAATCCTAAGAAGAAACATCCTAAAAATAATGGTCTTAAACCAAACAAGGGTATTAAGCAATTTTAGCCACAAACTGAAAAAGAAAATTAACAAACTGATAAGGCAAATAAATACAAAGTGAAGAATACAGATAGACATTGAAATTTTTTTAATCGTGATGGCCACGTAGAGTCAAAATGTTTTAAGAAGATGGAAGCCTTGGAAGAAGCAATGAAGAAGCAAAACATCAATTTGGAGAACTCTTCAACTTCATCTTCATGAATGGCAATTTCTGCTTGTGGTTCTCAAGAATCAAGATTTTATTATGCATTGAATATATCTTCTACTTCTCATTCTCATGAGTGGCTCATTGATTCTGGAGCCTCGTACCACATGGAAAAAAATAAAGCCATGTTTTCTTCTTTAAATGATTTCAACACCAAAAAATGATTTATTTAAATTTTTTAAAAGTGCAACTTCATCATCAACTTTCAACCTATCACGTAACTACTCGGCATCTACTACAATTTGTTTTAAAAAAGGCATAACTTCTTCACCAGGAAGCCGTTTTTAGAGACTTTTTTTTGAAATGGCCTAAATTTTCGAGTTCTTTCCATTGAAGCAGTTAGTTTCAACATTTTCAGGTTCAATATTTAAAAAAAAAATGGAAAGTGCATGCCCGGTTATTATTAATAGCATCAATTATTTCCAATGGCTATCCTATATGGTAGACTTACTTAGAAGTACATGGATTTATAGAATAGCCATAGGACAAGAATCTAAACCTACCAATGGAGATAAAGCCGCTAAATGAGAAAATAAACAAGATCAATCATGAGGGTTGATAGGAATGTCCATTGTTCAAGATCTTAGATTTCATATCCAAGAAATTGACTCCCTTGTTGAAGCTATGAAAAATATAAATATTGTTTTTGGCATTAAAAATGAAAACAGAGTCCGCTAGCTTGAAAATGAGTTGCTTAATTTGGACCCCAATAATTTCTCCTCTATTGAAGATTTTTTGTCTAAATTCAAGACCCTTAGACTTCTTTTAGAAGGTTGTAAGGTCAAAAAGGAAGATGGTAGCCTTATCTATTCCATTCTTGCTAAGCTTGGCCCTGCATACTTTGTATTTGTTTCCACCTTCCACTCCACTAGAGAAGCCCTTATTTCTCAAGGAACCGCTTACATGTCCCCCTCTATTGATGCATTTTATGATTCTTTGATAAGAGAACAAAAAAAACTCTTACGCCTTGGTCTTATTAATACTGAAACTCTTCTAAGAAATCCTTAGCAGCCCAAAAAAAACCATATCCAAATAATCCTAAGAAGAAACATCCTAAAAAGAATGGTTCTAAACCAAACAAGGGTATTAAGAAATTTCAGCCACAAATTGAAAATGAAAATCAACAAACTGATAAGGAAAATAAAAACAAAGTGAAGAAGACATATAGACATTAAAAATTTTGTAATCATGATGGCCACATAGAGTCAAAATGTTTTAAGAAGATGGAAGCCTTGGAAGCAGCAATGAAGAAGCACAACATCAATTTGGAGAACTCTTCAATTTCATCTTTGGGAATGGTAATTTATTCTTATGGTTCTCAAGAATCAAGATTTGGTTATGCATTGAATGTATCTTCTTCTCATTCTCATGAGTGGCTCATTGATTATGGAGCCTCTTAGCACATGGAAAAAAATAAAGCCATGTTTTCTTCTTTAAATGATTTCAACACCAAATTTTTTTATGTTGGTGATGATAGATATCTTAGTGTTGTAGGGTCTGGAACCATTCATCTAGATAATGGTCAGTTTAATGATGTATTATGTGTTCCTACCTTGTCCTGCAACCTTTTATTTTTTTATCAGATAACTCATTCAAGTGAAGGGAAAACAATAGAATTCTCACCTCATGATGTTGTAATTAAGGACCTAAGAGATACAAGACATATTTTAGCTACTGGCATTGCTGATGATTCCACAAGGTTTTATAAGTTTGAAAACTTTGGGTCATTATGTTTTCCCTCCGTTTTTGTTGCTCATAATGATGAAGTAAGCAAAATTTGGCATGAGCGATTTGGTCACTTAAACTATTGATCTTTTCATAATATATGTAAAGAAAATATGGTGACGTGTATTCCTATGGTATCTTGTCGAGATGCTGTTTTTTCCAGATGTGTACTCAGAAAACATCATTGGGATAGTTTTGACAAACGTGCCTCTTGGCATGCTTCAACCCCTTTAGAACTTGTGCATAATGATTTATGTGGTCCACTTCCAGTTGTTTCTTTCTCTGGCTACAAGTACTTCTTAAATTTCATTAATTATTTTTCCAAACGCACTTGGGTATACTTCTTGAAGCTCAAGAGTGAAGTTTTTAATATGTTCTTGGCCTTTAAGGCCTTTGTTGAGAAATAATTTGGACATCACATTCTTAATTTAAGATCTGAAAATGGAGGAGAATATGTTAACACAAAATTTATTCACTTTTGCACTAGGCATGGAATTCAATTGCAATATATTCTTCTGTACACTCCACAACAAAATGGTGTAGCTGAAAGGAAGAATCACATTCTAAAAGAAAGGGCTAATTGTATGCCTCAATCTAAAGGACTCAATCTTAATTTTTGGGCAAAAGCAATTAACTCTGAAAATTACATAATAAATCACACTCTCACTAAGGTTTTAATGAATATAACCCCAGAAGAAGCTTGGAGCTCAATAAAACTAGATTTAAGTCACTTTTGTGTTTTTGGAAGTGAAGCTTGGGCCCATATTCTAGATGAGAAACATAAAGCCTTAGAACCTAAGAGTGAAAAACGAATTTTTGTTGGATATTTTGAAGATGTCAAAGGATATAGACTTCTTCAATCAAAATCCAAAAATGTAATCATTAGAAAAGATGTAAAATTTGATGAAAATATATCAGCCTGCGAGCCTAGTTCGACGAGTGTGCCACCTTTGGCCTGCGAGCCTGATTCGACATATGTGCCATCTCTCTCCATCTCTTCTATTTTTGACAACATTCCTTCTAGTTCGGATGATGATAGTGAGGATGGAAATCCTCCTCCACCTCCTCAAGATCTTCCTTCAGCTCCACAACTTCCAATATGGGTCCGCTCTACTCGGGATGAAACATCTCCATTGTTGATTGGTTTCACTGATTCTGATTGGGCTGGTGACCCTATTGATGGGTCCGCCTTGTTCTATCTCCATTGTTGATTGGTTTCACTCATTCTAATTGGGTTGGTGACCCTGATGATCGAAAGTATACTGCAGGTTATGTATTCACTCTTGGTTCAGGACCTATTACATGGTCTTGTAAGAAACAAAGTGACATATCTCTTTCTTCGGCAGAAGAAGAGTATCGTGGTGCAGTTGAAGCCAAAAAGGAAGCCATTTGGCTTCGCTAGATCCTAACCGACTTTGGTCTTCATCAGAAACATCCAACTACAATTTGGTGTGATAATCAGAGTGCCATTCAACTATGCAAAGATCTAATTCAACATCAATACATGAATCACATTGAGCTACATATACACTTCATCAGAAAGCTCATTCATGATCATGTTCTTGAAGTGAAGTATTGTTCAACCAATGATCAAGTTTTTGATATCTTTAGAAAGGCTCTCATAGAAGCAAAGTTTACCAAACTTTGATCTATGCTTGGAGTTCAGGAAAGTTATCATTAAGGGGGGATACATTCTAATGCCTCCTTCCTTCTCCTATTGTGTCACCTTTGTAAATCCTTCAATCCTATCCCAAGTTTTTCTTAAGGGGGGATGTTAGGATATTCCGACACATAGGAAATAGTCTCATATTGTGCCACCTTTGTAAATCCTTCAATCCTATCCCAAGTTGTTCTTAAGGGGGGATGTTAGGATATTCTGACACATAGGAAATAGTTAAGTATAACTTGGTCTAGTTTAGAGTTAGGTAAAGTGCGTTTCTTTACTATGTACATTTGTAACTTATAATTCGACGATCACGATATGTAGTGATCCAACGGTTCACTCTCTCCTCGGTATTGCCAACAATTACTCTGTGGCTTAACACCCGATTAGTCCATGATCTCTATTTAAAGAGCATGGAGGGTCATTTGTTCGGTAACCGTTCATGAGAGAAGATTATGTAATTTTTCTTTCTTTATATTAATAAATTTCTTGAAGTGGCCGTGTTGGCTCAGGCTGTGGATTGTTTCCCTCTTCGAGGGTTTTAAACACGTTAAATACTGGTGTACTGATTTGTGATCTATTTGTGAGCTGCGACCTTTGGTGTTTGATCTAAGGAACTTACCCTGTAAATTCCTACATACCCTTCAGATAAAGGAAGGAACCTTGCAGGTATGAGGGATATGTTGCTGCTATTAGCACTATGATTCTGGCTGAACTATCCTCATTCAAAGAAGTAGTCAAAGAACAAGTTTGGAAGGATGTTATGGACAAGGAATACAAATTTATTGCGAAAAATTATGTATGGGATGTTGTGTCGAGACCCCATGGGAAGTATGTTTCATTAGAGGAAATTTCAGCCTAAAAGTGGCCTAAAAAAAAAAAACAATAAAATACGAGTTATGAATTTTGGAGGGAAAGATGAAAACTACTTTTTTTAATAGTATTTTTGGCTTATCTCCTTATAGGTTTTCTCAAATTTAAAGTGTAGACACTCATTGGATGTAGAATTAAATTCCACATCCAACGAGTACGCATTACACATACTTTTGAGAAGACCCACAGTGATAAAAATTGAAGATACATCAAAAAAACGTGTTGAACATGCTCTTTTATTGTATCTTCAATTTTTATCAGTGCGGGTCTTCTCAAAAGTATTTGTAATAGCTACTCGTTGGATGTGGAATTTAATTCCGCATCCAAACAAGTGTCTACACTTGAAATTTGAGTAAACCTATAAGGCGATAAGTCAAAAATACAATTAAAATAAGTAGTTTTTCTTATTTTCCATACAAAATATTTACATGTACCTCCTTTTAAATTTAAAAGATTTTGATTGGTGTACATATTATGACATGGGAATTACGTGAAAATTTCATGGGCACTTTTAGGCTGAAATTTCATCTATTGTGATTTTGAAGTGGTTATTCAAAATTAAACATGGAATTGATGACAACATTGAGAATTACAAAGCGAGGTTCGTAGCTCGAGGTTTCTCTCAGAAAGAGGGAGAAGATTAAGAAGACATATTTTCTCCTGTGGCTCAATACACAACTATCCGTTCGATAGTTTCTCTTGTTGCTAGTCAAGGTTGGACCCTTCATCAAATGGATGTAAAGACCACTTTCCACCATGTTACGTTACAGGAAGAAGTGTATGTTGAACAACCTCAGGGCTTTGAAGTAGAAGATCATAGAACACATGTTTGCAGGCTGAAGAAAGAATTCTATGGTTTGAAGCAAGCTCCCCGAGCTTGGTATGCACACATTGGAAACTATCTAATGAAACTGTGTTTCACTAGAAGCATTACTGATCCCAACCTCTATTTTAAGGTTTTCCAAGGTATGCCACTGATTCTAGTTCTATATGTTGATGATCTATTCTTAATAGGAAGTGAACCGCTGATGATCGAATGTAAGAGGAAGTTAGCCTCTGAATTCAAGATGAAATACCTCCGTCTCATGCACTAGTTTCTGGGCCTTGAGGTGTGGCAAAGGCCTCATGATATATTTCTCTCACAGGGAAAGTAATTATTGAAGCTGCTGGAAAGGTTTGGTATGACCGAGTGCAAATCCATGACTACTACGATGGAGATGAATTTCAAGAAGCTGTGTGGAAAAGCAACTGGACCTGATATGGATAATCCATCCTAGTAAAAACAAATAATTGGGGCTCTAATGTTCCTCATGACCACTCGTCTAAATATATGTTATGCAGTTAACACATTGAGTCAATTCATGACTGAGCCCCTTCATGCGCATTGTATTGCAACCACACATGTATTGCGATACTTACATGGATCGATCACACTTGGTCTGAGATATTCTGCTGGAGATATCCAAATTCATGGATACACTAATGTTGATTGGGAAGCTAATGTTACTTACAAGAAAAGTACATTTGGATGTTGTTTCCATCTCGGTTATGCTATGATATCCTAGATTAGTAGGAAGCAAAATTCAGTAGAATTGAGCACTGAGAAAGAAAAATAAGTTGCTGCTAGCACGATTAGTTGTGAAGCTGTGTGGTTAAGAAAGATATTTGGTGAGATCTTTGGTCAAGTCTTAGATACCGCAGTGATATACTGTGACAACAAGAGCGTGATCCGTTTGGCAGAGAATCTTGTATTTCATGACAATTCCAAGCATATCAAGATTCAATATCACTTTATTTGTGACATGGTGCAGAGAGGAGCTGTTAGACTCCCCCACATATCGACTGACGAGCAGACAATAGATATTATCACCAAGGCACTACTGAAAGGTATTAGGGGAATTTTGAGGTCTAAAGTTGGCTTCCTAAGGAAATTTTAAAATAATAGTGGAAATAATAAAATAATATTAGATTAAATCATGAAATTTTAGAGGGAAAAAAGAAAAACCTACTTTTTAAAATCGTATTTTAAACTTATCTCCCTATGGGTTTACTCAAATTTTGAGCAGGAACACTTGTTGGATGCAAAATTTGATTCTTCATCCAAGGAGTACCTATGTTGCGTACTTTCGATGGACCCTGCTACACAAAAAAAATGAGAAATGCATGAAAAACACTATTTCAATCACATTTTTTCATGTATTTCTCATTTTCATGTAGCAGGGTCCATCAAAAGTATGCAACATGGGTACTGTTTGGATGAAGAATTAAATTTTGCGTCCAACGAGTACTCCCGCTCGAAATTTTAGTAAAACCTTATGGAGATAAGTTGAAAATACGAGTTGAAAAGGTAGTTTTATTATTTTATTATTTTTTAATCTTTTTATTTTTTTACTCCAAAAATGGTAAATCTTCCTCCATGGTTGACATCATCATCTTGAATCCTATTGGTTCTTATAAAGTTTATTTTGGTTTTACATTTTTCTTAGGAGACCCATTTTAGATCTCAAAAGTTCTCTAATGAAAGTTCTTGGCCTTCAGAGAAAAACTTGGGTTGATTGATGTTGCCCCTTTAGATAAGGGGCAACACTAATCGAGGACACTGAGCAAGATATTCCTACTTTGCTTGAGCTCTTGGGGTGAGGAATTGAGATAGAGGGTTCTTGGGGTTGAGGGATCTCTAGACAATAGGGCACTTTCCTATCTGTTACCCAGGGTTGAGATGCTTCTCCCCTATCTTCATAGGGTTAGAGATGCTGCTCCCCTAACTAGTCTATGCAGAGTATACCCTAGTTGGAATCATACCCTCAAGCAAGGCTTGATGGGAATACCGTTCCTCGTTTGGCCAATGAGTTGAGAGTGTAATTGGGGTGTACAACCCAAGTTGATTATGATGCAGGTGTTCTACCACATGACTGATGAGAGTCATTGATGGGAAGATCGGTAGGAAACATGATTGGGTTGATATTTTCTCCCCTTTTGTGATTCTAGGTTGAGAATGGGTTCCCCGATGAGATATCAGGGTCGTAGATGTGCTCCCCTATATGATGAATTACCCTGTTGCTAGGTATGGGTAGAATATTTTTTTCCCTGAAGGTTCAAGAAAGTTTCAACAAATGGAGTTGAGTTGTGATGACACCATGATGTAAAGATCTACAAGTAGAGATTACCAAGTGGAATTATTCCTAGTTGAGAGAGAGTGTTAATTTTTTCAACTAGAGTCAAATTCCACTTTGGACAACTTAGATCGTTAATATTATAATTTCATTATATTCCTCTTTTCGAGAGTACCAAAATCGACCTATAGATTGCCCAAATCAGTTAAGAAAAATTCAAGTTATGAATTATTTTATTTATATATGGGTCGTCCTCAACACATGTGGATTTGGTCAAAGCCCCAAGCAGTCCCTCACAAAAGCTATAAATAGAAGCGACCTCAAAATCATTCTTATACATTTGATCATGAGATTTTCTTCTTGCACCTTTTTCTTTGGATTGTATTTTCTGTTTTGGCTCGCATAGGTTCATCAGGAGAAGCTCGCGCAAGGGTTTAGGATCACAAGCAAGAGAGTCACTCTGATCTGGGTCTTGTGAGCCATATCCGTGAGCATAATATTACAGTTTTTGGGCCAGGGTCATGGGCTAACCGTGTTAAGGTAGCCACTAAGCTGCTATAGCCATAGGCAGACAATGTTAAGGTCGCAGCTAGGGTTTCATGGCTAGATTAGGCTGATAAGCACCAGAGTCATGGGCACAAAGCGTCTAGGTCGTGACTAGGGAAGCTTCAGCTGCATGATGAGCGTGTTGAGGTCCCCACTAAGGTTTTTCCAAGGTTGATCTTAGTTGGGTCACATTCAGTTTCTTGCACAGTACCTTCATACATTTGTTGCTCAGTGATAATCGCTTCAGATCACTATTTGATAGCATCCTGGATTCAAATCTAGGACTTGGAAGATGAGATCACTTGGTTTTAGTGATCTATCAGATTCGTGCTCTTGATGTTGTAGATCTGTAGGTTAGAAGATATGATCTATTTGTTTCTGCTGGATATATGTATTGGGGTCATTGTACTATCTATTGAATACATTTTATGACGATCTATTGAAGAAGAAGATTTGAAATGGTTTCCCCCATTGTGGGGTTTTTTCACTAGTCTTGGACCAATCTGCTATCTCTTATGGTTGTGCTATTGTCTTCTTTGTCATTGCATGCATTGTTCTATCTCCAGTTACAATTTATGATTAATTACACTACTAATAATTGGATGCATTTTTAATGAAGAAGTAATTTTGGCTAAAGTAATTGATACATCATAGAGAAATTTGAAAAATTAACACGAGTGGTCATCATTCTCAATCAAATCATCATGATCCTCATCATTTTGGTAAACTATATAATAATAATAATAATAATTATTATTATTATTTTTATGTTAAAACAATTTTTTACATGTAAATGAATTGTATGTACATATGCATGTACCTGTGTAACTTGCATGTGTATGAATATATTTGTTCACATGTTTTTATATTTATGTAATTTAATATCTTGATGCAGAGGGTGAAAATGTTGCTCGAAGTAGATGTAAGCAAAGTCAGGAAATTCAAGAAGAAGGTGTACAACAACTACCACTTATCTATCAGATACTCCTGATGAATTTCCTGATCCGGAATTATGCAGGAACGTAATAATATACATAAATAAACATAAACACAGAGATGCAGTATAAATAAAATTTCATTTCATTAATCTCATATAACATAAATATTCTTATAGACATAATGGAAATAAACTACCTAGGTGCTGGTAGGCTTATCTCTGAGAAGAGATGTGGCGGCCACATGCCTCTAAACTATGTTACAATGAGGCTCAAAGGCCTATTTATTGTTGATAAACAATGGAAAACCCTAAACATCCAAAAATCTAATCCTAGGAGATGAAGCGCCAAAACTATGGGCCCCATTTGGGTAAATTGGTACATCAACTTCCCGCGGACGCAACTTTGGAATATAATCTTCGTTTGATGTGCTCAATATCTCATTAGAAATATCTATCTGAGGAATACAAATTTTTATGTGAGCAACATCAAAGGAACTTCCATGTTGCTCTCGGTTTTCCCAAAAAATGTCATTTAGGGCCTCTAAACGGCTGTGAAATTTCAGGACTCGAAAAACTTCTAAAAATAGTAAACTATGCTATAATTAAGGAAATTAAAAAACTGAAAGAAACAATGGTGGGGGTCTACGTGGAATAGGAAGGTGGCTACCAATATCCACCTAGATCATCCCCTCTCCCCCCCAGGAAGCAACGGTCCCCATTGTGTTGAGTTCCTCCATGAGATCTACAATGTTGGATGTGTCCAGTAATGGTGGAAAGTATGGCCGAAGGCGATCCAAATTGAACACTGGTTGTCGGCCAAGGAATGTGGGAATGCTAAGCTTAAATGCAGCGTCCCCTACTACCTTGGTGATGTTGTATGGCCCATATCGGAGCGGGTGAAGCTTGCATTGGGGCCCAACAAGGCACTCCTGTTGCAAATGTGGCCAAACTGTATCACCCACCTGGAACTTGTGTGACACCCAATGTTGATCATGGCGCTACTTGTACTTGACATTGGATTCATCCAAGATGTCATGGACCTGCTGGCGGACGTGCTAGATGTGTTCAATAAACTTGGTTTCTTTATCAGCCTCAGACAATACATGTGTAGATTCTATCTATGTGGTCACATGAGGTATGGAAACATCAGGCAACGACACACTTGTGATCAAATCAATGGAATGCTTGACCTGACAGTGTAGAGGAACCTTTGTGGGTGAGGAGAAAATTTCCTTGTATTCCTCCATGACTTTGTTCATCTGTTGCTATCGTGCAGGTGAGCCCTGTTTGGAGGCTGTGGCCATAATTTTCTTCTTTCCTTGTGGGCTAATTGTAATGAAAACAAATTTCCTAGCTTGGGAAATAATGTTACTGCTTTTCTTTGCAGTAATCAAAGAGATGGCAGGAAGCAGTACTACCTTCGGTATCCTGTACAACTTATTACCCAAAGTAATAATAACAACACGAAGAATAGACTCATACACAACATGTCGCTTCCATAAGTATGGTTGGCCCATTGATACATTAGACACATCAAGAGGAGAAACATCACAGAATACTTCATCCATGAAGGGCTTGATGCTGTACGCAAGGAGACACTACTGGTTGATGCAGAGATCACTTCCTTGGTGAAGCCACTCGATGGTATACAACTGTGAGTGTGTTGTGATCGGTAGGCCGAGACGATTCATGACCTTTACTGAAATGAGGCTCTTTTGGATCCCATTATTGACAAGGAATTGCAATGGAGAACCCTTCACCCACATTTGGGAATGGAAGAGGCGCTCCCCCTCCTCTAGATCCTTGGGCTCCTCCCTATAGAGCTTGGTGGTAGCAATGGTGGCACTGGGTTCTGCATCAATGATTTTCTTCCCTTTGTCATTTCCATTGTCCGGTTCTAGCTCAAGATTAGAACATGCATCTGATTCAAATGCATTCAGTTCAGCCAACAGTGACTGTTTGGCCCGACACTCGCTTGTGTTGTGAGTGGAGCTATTATGAAATTAACACCACTTCCCAGTGTCCTTATTTGGCTTTGTGGTGTTGTTTTGAGTTTCCCCATTTTAGCTGCCCCTTGTTTTGCAGTTCGGAGGTGCCTTTCCCTCAAATGCATTCAGTTCAGCCACCAGTGACTGTTTGGCCCGACACTCGCTTGTGTTGTGAGTGGAGCTATTATGAAATTAACACCACTTTCCAGTGTCCTTATTTGGCTTTGTGGTGTTGTTTTGAGTTTCCCTGTTTTAGCTGCCCCTTGTTTTTCTTCTTCTGCTTAAATTTCTGCTCGATCTTGGCAGCATATCGATATGCTGTGCCAAGTGAGGTAATGCTGAGGAAATCCATTTCCTCTTGAATGTATCTTTGCAAATGACTGTGTTACTTGAACACCAAAATTTTCTTTGAATCTATAATACCCAACTTTGTGCGCAGGGTATGGAACAAATTCTTCAGTTGATCCGGGTTCGTCAGTTGTCGGATTTACCCATGATCTTTTAATTCTCTGATGTTGTAAGAATTTTATTTTAAAAGAGCATAAAGAACACATGTGCATGTTTTAAAGAAGAGGAAGCAAGAAAACCATCACCAACATAAAAACACGATACATTGATAACGAAGTTCACCTAGTGTGGGCTACGTCTCCGGGCCCGATGTAAAAAACGGGTAGGCTGCTTCATATAGTGCTGGAAGATGTGAAGATGTATATGGATGATGTTCATACAAGGATGTGCCCTAAACATGAGTGGCTTGTATCTCCATGAGACGTTTCACTACAGGAACTCTCACTCACAATGGACCTCCTATCAGCATGACATAATCTCACATGAAGCAAAAACAAGATCTCGCACATGCATCAAGAAGGGATCTAGAAATCATAATAAATCTCACAACAAAAAGAGGCATATGATCAAACTGAATATACCTCAACCCCTGAAGCTAGCTGAAGAAGTGGATGCTTAGCTATTTATCATGGCTATACTATCGAACTTGTGGCATCAAGGGGCATAAAATCGACTGTCCACACATGAGAATCGGATACCATCACTCCAATATGGAAAATGGTCAAAATATGGGAAGCTATGCTGCTGAAACGAACAACACCATTGAGCTCCTGTCGCCGAGAGGTGTAGTATCGACATAAAGTTTGACAAGAATGGACTCCAGGAAGTTTTGGGCCTCAAGGAATCTTTTGATTCCCTCAAGATTCCCTAAGATTCTGTTTTGTAGGGAATCTCCAAATCTGCTGCTCAGATGGATATTCTGGCTTTACCATCACATTCCTTGCAAAATTTTGATTAAAATGACTATAAAATTCATATCATTTTGACAAAATGATAATTTACCTCCCCATGGAATCTTTCAGGAATCAAAGAATATTCTCTGCAAAAGATTCTCTTTCTCGAAAAGTGTACCAACATGGTTCCACCTTTGTGGGTGTGCTCATGGTTCCACCACTCTTGCTCCTGCTGGTCCGTCCTCCTCTCCCTGCTCGACATCCTCTTCCCTTGGGGTTGAATGGTTTGAGAGACTCCTATATGAAATTAGTGGCAGAGTTTCCCACATGGGTTCATTTGGCTAGTTTGTAATGTTAGAAATTGGTTGAGGAGGGGTCGGGGGATCAAATCCCACCCCTCCCATTTTATATTTATGTTTGCTTATTTTGCATTTAATTTTGGGCATGATTTAATTTGGCACATAATCGTTATGTTATATTCGTTGCAATATTTGTTTGCAGTTCATTTTGGGGACCACCCGCTTGGGCGCCGTCCACGTGGGCTGGGCGAGTTCGACCCCCTTCCGTCCCATACTCCGCTGCCTTCGGGTGATGGGTTATATATAACAATACAGTGGGCGGTTTCGGGTGGCAGGGTTGACAAATCGTCCCCAACCATACAAATTACATGGTATATAGTTATGGGTTTGGGCTTCGACCTTTGTGGTTTAGCGCCGCGGGGTTCGGCGGGGGTCACGACCCGCCGACCCAATATATAATGATATATATATATATATATATATATATATATATATATATATATATATATATATATATATATATATATATATATATATATATATATATATATATATATATATATATATATATTGTTGCAATATGGTCTGACAGGGGTGGCGGGGATCATGGCCAGCCACCCCTATTTTTTAATATTTTTTTGTTTTTTAAAACAAATATGGTCGTTTTTTATTTTAATGAAAATAAGGGTTATTGGGAAAATTAACGAGGCCACATTTTCAACCATTTTTGGGAGCTAAGTTCCCTGCCGGTTGATGGTGAATTTGTGGGACCCTTAAACTTGGCCCACTGCACAACTTTGACCAAAACTTTTACTCGCTCTAACTTCTCCATACGAGCTTGGATTGAAGATTTGTTCACACCGTCGGAATTAGGGCGACGAGCAATTCAATCTGAACCTAGTTCGAGAGAAATCCAACCACTTTGTATTTTGATCTAACATCAGCCCTCTTGGTCTCTTGAGGGTGTCTGGAGCCACTTGGATCAATCCTCCCCACTGAAGAGATTTTGGTCCACCAAAATCATGAACATAATCTGCAGCTGCTTTGTACCTTGTCTGCACCACAAGTGTCTTGAAAGGTCACCCTTCATTTTCCTTCACCTTTGTATTTCAGAGCCATAAGGATGAGCCAACACCTACGTCCTCTACAAACCTGTAGTACAATATTTTAAAAATTACATGCTTAACTAAGTGACCAATCTATGACCCAAGCATTCCTCACACTTGCCACAAGTTTATAACCATACTCTATGGTCAAGTTTACATCAAATGGAATCAATACCCCAAATATCTATACAAGGCAAAAATATCATTATTGCTTCATAAGTGATGGAAAACACATCATCAATGATACATTTTAAATTGCAACATATGATTTACAAAGTAAGGCTAAACATACTACCAGACCTATAAAAACCATCTCTCACTTATCAAAGTGACATTAGGGGAATTTTGAGGTCTAAAATTGGCCTCCTAAGAAAAATGTACAACAAAAAAAAACTTTTTAAGAACCAATAGGATTCAAGATGATGATTTCAACCATGGGGGATGATTCACCATTTTTTAAGCAGAAGCGTAAAATAATTAAAAAATAATAAAATAATAAAACTACTTTCTAAACTTATCTCCCAAAGTTTTTACTCAAATTTTGAGAGGAAGTACTCATTGGATGCAAAATTTAATTCCTCATCCAAGGAGTACCCATGTTGCATACTTTCGATGGACCCTACTATACGAAAAATCATAAATACATAAAAAAATGTGATTGCAATCACGTTTTTCATGTATTTCTCATTTTTCGTATAGCAGGACCCATCAAAAGTATGCAACATGAGTAATCCTTGGATGAGTAATTAAATTTTTCATCTAATGAGTACTCCCACCCAAAATTTGAGTAAAAAATTTGTGAGATAAGTTGAAAATATGAGTTGAAAAAGTAGTTTTTTCTTTTTTCCCTCTAAAATTTGATGATGTAATCAAATCTTATTTTATTATTTCCACTATTATTTTATAATTTCCTTAGGAGGCCCATTTTAGACCTCAAAATTCCCCTAATGATGGGTCATCTCTCTGTGGCGCATTTGCTTGTCGAACATTTGTTTCAACTCGTTCCTGCACTGATGCTTTGTCCTTAAGGCGCTGCTCTAGATGGAGCCTCCAACACGTGGCTCTTTGATGTCCACTTCTGTGGCAATGATTGCAATGAGTCTTCTTCCTCCAGACTTGCTTTACCTTATTCTTTTCTTGTGGTGGAGAAGGCCTTTCACGCCTCATCATTTTTTGTGCTATCATTCTTTTCCAACACTCAACAAATACATGGTTATGTAATCCACAAAAAGTACATGTTTTACGTTGCCATGATCTATGTTCATTGTTAGCGACATGTTTGTAATCAAAATTAACAGTAGAATACTGAGACTTGTTATACCTTTCTTTTTGGTCTGTGGTGCAATCATGGTGACAGTTGCTTGCCTCAGCTCTTTCTCTGCAATGTGCATTGTCATAGGATGATGGTGACGTATTCCCATCAATCTCTTTCCCCAATGGTTTCAACCATGAATTGGAAACTTTTGACACCTTTGAGCATTGTCCTTAAGTGTATCTCAATATTTCTAATTGAGGTCTCTGCACGACCTACAATGGATGAATCATGCCTTGGACATTAACGCCAAGTCCTCCTCCTTTGTATCCCATCTTGGTGAGGAGTCTCATGCTAGTTCTTGTAATGGGTATCTCCACATTTCCCACATAAATGATAGTATGTGAACATGAAATTGAAGATAAATCAACATTTTTTACCTCATATTTCGATTCAAAAACAGGCGATGATAACTTCTTTAAGCTTTTTTTTCACTTCAACTCCTCCAAGGCCTCTTCCATGACTCATAGCTGAAGCTGCAGTCTCTGCTTATCCTCTTTCTCTTCTTGTAGAAGCCTCCTTAATTCAAAATCCTTTTCTTGAAGGATCTTGTCGTTGCACTTCATTTCTTCCAAGGCTACCTCTGCAGCATGCAACTGAAGCTGCACTCTCTTGTCCTCTTTCTCCTCTCGTAGAAGCATTTTCAATTCAGCGTTATTTGCTTGAAGGCTATATTTGATCTCCTCATTCGAATGATGAGAAGACACTTAGGGCGCTGAATATTTACTGGAAGATGTGGATGAAGCATTGCTTTATGCTTCTTCTTTCTCCTGTATATCATAAGCTTCATACATCATGTCGACCATTTTGGACATCATGAGCATGGCCTCGTACATGTATTTTCCATCCTCTATTGTTGCACATTTAATTGTTGTTCATGCTCGCAACTCACATTAGCAAGAAGACCGCTCTGATACTACTTGATCGGGGTCCGTTAGTTACCAGATTTACCCATGATCTTTTACTTCTGTGTTGTTGTTAGAATTGCATTTTAAAAGAGCATAAAGAACACATGTGCATGCTATAAAGAAGAGGAAACAAGACAACCATCAACAACATAAAAACACGAGACGTTGATAACGGAGTTCATCGAGTGTAGGTTAAGTCTCCAAGCCTGGTGTCAAAATGGGGTAGGCCGCTTCATCTAGTGCTGGAATATGTGAAGATGTACATGGATGATGTTCATACAAGGATGTGCCCTCAACATGAGTGGCTTGTCTCTCCACAAGACATTTCGCTGCAGTAACTCTCACTCACAATGGACCCCCTATCAACATGAAAATCTCACATGAAGCAAAAAAAAGATCTCACACATGCATCAAGCAGGGATCTAGAAATCATAATGCATCTCACAACAAAAAGAGGCACATGATCAAACTGCATATACCTGAACCCCTAAAGCTGGCTGAAGAAACGGATGCTCAGTTGTTGATATTGGATGTACTATCGAACTCGTGGCATCGAGGGGCATGGAATCCACTGTCCACACATGAGAATCGGACACCATCAGTCCAATCTGGAAAATTGCTGAAAGATGGGAAGCTCTACTGTTGAAATAAACATCGCCATTGAGCTCTTGTCGCTGAGAGGTGCAGGATCGACAAAAAGTTTGTCGAAAATGGACTCTGACAAGTTTTGGGCCTCGAGGAATCTTTTGATTTCCTCAAGATTTCCTAAGGTTCTGTTCTGCAAGGAATCTCCAAATCTGCTGCTCCGATGTCCATTCTAGCTTTACCATTATGCTCCCTGTGAAATTATGGTTAAAATGACTATAAACTTCATATCATTCTGACAAAATGAGAATTTACCTCTTCATGGAATCTTTTAGGAATCAAAGAATTTTCTTTGCAAAAGATTCTCTATCTCGAAAAGTGTGCCAACATTGTTCTGCCTCTGTGGGTGTGCTTATGGTTCCACCCCTCCTACTCCTGGTGGTCCGTCCTTCGCTCCCTGCTCGACCTCCTCTTCCGTTGGGGTCGAATTCTTTGAGAGACTCTTATATGAAATCAATGGCGGAGTTTACCACTAGGTTCATTTGGCTGGTTGGTAATGTTAGCAATTGGTTGAGGAGGGATCAAGGGATCAAATCTCGCCCCTCCAATTTTATATTTTTGTTGGCGCATTTTTCATTTAATTTTGGGTGCGTTTTCATTTGGCACATAACCGTTATGTTATATTCTTTGCAATATTTGTTTGCATTTAATTTTGGGGACCGCCTACTTAGGGCCTGCCACGTGGGTCGGGCAGGTTCGACTCCCGCCGGTCCCACACTCCACTGCCTCTGGGTGGTGGGTTATATGTAAAAATACGGTGGGCGGTTCTGGGCGGTGGGGTTGAAAACCCACCCACAACCATACATATTACATGGTATATAGTTACGGGGTTGGGCTTCAGCCTTTGTCGTTTAGCACCGTGGGGTTCGGTGGGGGTCATGGCTTGCTGACCCAATATATAATAATATATATATATTGTTGCAATATGGTCCGACGGGGGTGGCAGGGGTCATGGCCGACCACCCATATTTTTTAATATTTTTTTCCTTTTTAAAAAAAAGATGGTCATTTTTTATTTTAATGAAAATAAGGGTTATTGGGAAAATTAACGAGACCACAATTTTTCCCATTTTCGGGAGCTAAGTTCCCTGAGTTGACAACGAATTTCTGGGATGCTCAAACCTAGCCCATTACCCAACTTTGACAAAAAATTTGACTCACTCTAACTTCACCATACGGGCTCGGATTGGAGACCCGTTCGCGTTGTTGGAATATGGGCGACGAGCACTTCAATTTAAACCTGGTTTGAGAGTAATCCGACCACTTTGAATTTGACCTATCATTAGCCCTCTTGGTCTCCTGAGGGTGTCTAGAGCCACTTGGATCATCAACTCATGCACATCTTGATCCCTTTGTTGCCGCAACATGGTCCATTGGATGTACTTGTCCTCATAGCTCCCCACGAGAATATTTCTCCTTGATGCCGTCTCGTAATGAATTCTAGGTGGGTGTGGCTGAGAACAGAGGGTTCCCTCTCATCCTTTTTCTCACAATAGGTTTCACACTAGTCTTTGACATGGGGGGAAGCTTTGAGGAGTGAAAAAGTAACATTTTCTCGGTCGGAGGAATCATGGACCGATAAATACCCTTCCAAAAAATTCAACCATCTATCTACGACGTCTGCATCTATTTAGCCTTCAAATACAGGAATGTCAAAGTTGACTTGTACCTTGAGAGGAGTGGCACTTCTAGAGTGGCTGCTGGATGTAGATGCGTCGCCGATGGGAATTCGTTGAAGGATCTTGTCAAAGTTATCCATCATTGCGTTCCTTTGTTTCTCGAGGGCCTCCTCAAGAAATAATTTAATAGGATCTTCTACTCCTTTGTCTTTCTTTTCTTTTTCCATGGGAGGTTGTCGGGGTTGGCGAGGCTAATATTGCAAGGGTTTAACTAGATCAAACCCTAACTCCTTATACCCTGACCTCGTTGGGGATATGAAAATAAAAATAGAGAAAGAGCAGACCAGTCTGATACCACTAATCTAGATTTATGCAGGAACACAATAATATACATAAATAAACATAAACACAAAGATGTAGTGGAAATAAAACTTCATTTCATTAATCTCATATAACAAAAATATGTTTAGAGACATAATTGAAATAAACTAGCTAAGGTGTTTGAAGGCTTATCTCTGAGAAGAAATGTGGCGTCCACAAGCCTCTGAAATATGTTACAATGAGGCTCGAAGACCTATTTACTGTTGAGAAACAATGGAAAACCCCAAACATCCAAAAACCTAACCATTGCGTTGAGTTCCTCCATGAGATATACAATGTCAGATGTGTCCAGTAATGGTGGAAAGTACGGCCGAAGGCGATCCACATTGAACACTGGTTGTCGGCCAAGGTATGGGGGAATGCTAAGCTTAAAAGTAGTGTCCCCTATTGCCTTGGTGATGTTGTATGGCCCATATCAAAGCGGGAGAAGCTTGCGTTGGGGCCCAACCAGGCACTTCTATTGCAAATGTGGCCAAACTGTGTTGCCCACATGGAACTTGTGTGGCACCCAATGTTGATCATGGCGCTGCTTGTACTTGGCATTGGATTTATCCAAGATGTCGTGGACCTACTGGCGGACGTGCTGGATGCATTCAATAAACCTAGTTTCTTTATCAGCCTCAAACAATACACGTGTGGATTCTATCTATGTGGTCACATGAGATATGAAAACATCATGCAACAACGTGCTTGGGATCAGATTAATGGAGTGCTTGACCTAATAGTGTAGAAGAACCTCTGTGGGTGAGGATAAAATGTCCTTGTATTCCTCCATGACTTTGTCTATATCCTGCTGCCTTGCAGGGGAGCCTCGTTTGGAGGATGTGCCCATAATTTTATTCTTGCCCTGTGAGCAAATTGTAATGAAAATAAATTTCCTGTTTTGGGAAATAATATTACTGTGTTTCTTTGCAGTAATCAAAGAAATGGTTGGAGGCGATACTGCCTCCGGTATCCTATACAACTTATTTCCCAAAGTAATGATAACAACACAAGGCCTAGACTCATACACATTATGTCACTTATACAAGTATGGTTGGCCCAATAATACATCAGACACATCAAGAGGAGCAACATAACACAATACTTCATTCGTGAAGGGCTTGATGCTGTATGAAAGGTGACACTGATGGCTGACGCAAAGATCTCTTCCTTGGTGAAGCCACCTGATGGTATACATATGCGGGTGTGTTGTGGTCGGTAGGCCAAGTCACTTCACAACCTCCGCTGAAATAAGGTTCTTTTGGTTTCCACCATCGACAAGGAATTGCAGTGGAGATCCCTTCACCCACATCTGGGAATGGAAGAGGTGCTTCCCCTCCTCTAGATCCTCAAGCTCCTCCCTCTAGAGCTTGGTGGTAGCAACAGTGGCACTTGTTTCATAATCAATGATTTTCTTCCCTTTTTCATCACCCTTGTCTGGTTCTGACTCAAGATTAGAACATGCATTTGATTCAGATGTCTTCAGTTCGACCACCAGCGACTATTTGGCCCGACACTCGCTTGTGTTGTGAGTGGAGATGTTATGAAATTCACACCACTTCCCCATGTCCTTATTTTGATTTTTGGTGTTGTTTCGAGTCGCCCCATTTTGGCTTTGCCCCTTGTTCTGCGGTTCAAGGGCGCCTTTCCCTGGCTTTGGATTTGTGGATCCAAAGTCTCACTTCTTATGCTTAAATTTTTGCTCGATCTTGGCGGCATGTCGATATGATGTGCCAAGTGAGGTAATGTCGAGGAACTCCATTTCCTCCTGAATGTATCTGTGAAAAAAACTACGGTACTTGCGTACTAAATGTTTCTCTAAATCTTTAATACCCAACTTTGTGCACAATGTATGGAAAAAATTCGTTAGCTCATTCACATCTTGATTCCTTTGCTGCTGCAATGTGGTCCATTGGATGTACTTGTCCTCATAGCTTCCCATGGGGTAATATTGTTCCTTTATGCCGTCTTGGAATGAATTCCAAGTGGGTGCATCCAAGAATAGAGAGGGTTCTCTCTCATCCTTTTGCTCATAGTAGGTTTCCCGCCAGTCTTTGACATGGGGGGCGACTTTGAGGAGCGAAAAAGTAATATTTTCTCGGTTGGAGAAATCATAGACCGAGAAATACCCTTCCAATAAATTCAACCATATATCTATGACATCTGCATCTATCTGGCCTTTAAATACAATGATTTAGAAGTTGACTTGTACCTTGAAAGGAATGGCACCTCCAGAGTGGCTGCTGGATGCATATGCGTCGCCGGTGGGCAACCATTGAAGGATCTAGGAAAAGTTATCAATCATCGCATTCCTTTGATTCTCGAGGGCCTCCTCTAGCAATAATTTGATAGGATCTCATGCTCCATCATGTTTCTTTTCTTCCTCCATGGGAGGTCGTCAAGGTTGGTGAGGTTGATCTTGCAAGGGTTCAACCAGATCGAGCCCTAACTCCTTATACCCTGACCTCGTTGGGGACATGCAAAGAAAAACAGAGAAAGAGTAGACCGCTATGATACCACTGACTTGGATTTATGCAGGAACAAAATAATATATATAAATAAACATAAACACAGAGATGCAACGGAAATAAAACTTCATTTCATTAATCTCATATAACAAAAATATGCTTACAAACATAATGGAAATAAACTAGCTAGGCGCTGGTAGGCTTATATTTGAGAAGATATGTGGCAGCCATAGGCCTCTCAACTGTGTTAAAATGAGGCTCAAAGGCCTATTTATTATTGAGAAACAATGGAAAACCCTAAAAATCCAAAAACCTAACCCTAGGAGATGAAGCAGCAAAACTATGGGTCTCGTTTGGGTAAATTGGTACATCAACTTCTCAGGGATGTAACTTTGGCATATGATCTCCATTTTATGCGCTCAATACCTTGTTAGAAATATTTATCTGAGGACTACAACATTGAAGCTCCTTCGATGTTGCTCCTGGTTTTCCCAAAAAACCTCTTTTAGGGCCTCAAAATGGCTCCGGAGGTTCAGGACCCGAAAAACTGCCGAAAATAGTAAACTATGCTATAATTAAAGAAACTGAAAAATTGAAAGAAACAATGGTGTGGGTTCACATGGAATAGGCGGGTGGCCACCAATATCCACCTGGATCATTTCCTTGGAAACAAACCTCCAACAATGTACAATATAGAGGTGCAAAAGTCATTATTCAAAATTGAGGAAAGATCCTGGGAGTTTGGAGCTCGCAGAGAGTCAAGAAAGCTTAGAAATAATTGTGCACTCTTTAAGCTCATTTTTTGATATTTACAAGAAGCTTGGGCTAACCACATATTGCTTTGTAGATATGATAAGACATAGAAATGAAGTAGTAATGGGTCTCAATAAATGGGTTGAGTTAGTAAAGGAGTTACAAAAGCAAATGCAAAATCTATGTTTAATTTCAAAGAAGGGCCGAAAAGAAAGATGCTCAAGACGAAATATTTCAAACACCTTGATATAGCCAACCATTTTTATGATAGGTTCCTTGCAGCGTATGGATTATGTTATGGAACGACGAGGTTCCAATTTATTTTGCAAATTTTTTTTATGTAGAATTATTTTTAGGTATGAAACTAGATTATAATGACCTTCCATATGAATATTATGGTATTGGGAGAGGTCGGTTATGTGACCATAAGGGCACATTACATTATACATAATTTCCTCTTCCTCTACCACCTTTAGTACGTCAACCTCCTCATCTGGTAACTTTGCGGTTAGAGATGGATGCCACTTCTCAAATTGGTCGAAAAGGAAGGGATGGCATTATAGAAAACATCCAAAGTGCAATCCGTGGAATTGATATCGGTATAAATCGACAAAGACAACGAGCTAATGCATGTGCTAATTTTGTATATAAAACATACGAGGAGATACATAATATGAATATTGAGGAGCTTAAAGCATGTGCAAAGGGTTTTCGTAATGGTTGGAAATACCTAATTTTTCATGAGGAAGAGGGTGTGGGATTGATATGTGTTAATGGTTAGGTTGGATATTTTAATGTAATTTGTAATTTGTAGGTGTTAATGCCGATTCACATACATTAAATTGTTGATTTTTTCAGATATAATCCAACAATAATGTATCATATGTTCACTAGTTGCAGTTAACTTGTTTGTTGAAAGAAAATTTTGATAATATCACAGTCCAAGGTTCAGGTTCCAATCAAGATGATATTTTGAGAAATGTTAGTTTTATTTGAAGATTTCATGTTGATACAATTATCACTCTATTTTTATTATATCGGTATTATGAGGACATATTTTTAAAATAAATAATTATGTACATATATAATTAAATGTTAACAGATTCCGATACCGCCCGATGTTTTAGATATGACGCCACCTTCTTCCTCCCTATTAGGAGATGTGTCAAATATTCCATTGTCACATGTATTGAATATTTCACTTATGTTTTGTTATAAATTGAAGTGCAAGTTTCATTAAAAAATGAACTAGATTTATCTTACGGTTTTAAAATTTTCAAATTTTAGATTTGTGGAGACGATTTCCGTTCTCCAGGGACTTTAGCTATGAAGTCGGTGATGTGGATAGGATCATCCAAACAATTTGAAAAGTTCGTCTAACAATTTTTGTAATAAATTGCGAGTTTATGCATTTTCATGTTCAATTTTAAATTTTAAATATATACATGTACATGTATTGTACATGGAATCCAGGTGGGAGAAATGCAGGAGGAACACCACGAGGTATTGAATGGAATTTGAAACTTTAGTTGGCTACATGGATTGAATCATATAGACAATTTGAAAAAGTTGATACTTTATTTTTTTAATATTGATCTAGTTTATGCATTTTAATTTGCAATTTTAAAATTTTAATATATATACATGCACATGTATTGTACAGTTTATCCACGAAGGCACAATGCATGGCGAACACCACAAGGGCATAATGGAGGGGGAACACCATGAGGTATTGGATGGAATTTGAATCTTTTTTTAATTTTGGTTTTATGATTACACTCATTTAATTTTTAAACATTAAAATTTGATTTTAAAGTATAAAATCTTATGTATATATGAAATTACACATGTTATGGAGGCCCCCCATGATTCAGATGAGAGCCAAGGAGGTTGATAGATCGCATATTCTCTAAATTGATGCAACTTTTTATTTGACAATATTTTAATGTTATATTTACTTTTATCATGATATAAATTTGGAAATTTTTAAATTAAAACTATTTATTATGAATTGTTGCATATTTTTATTTGACATTTTTTATTATATATTTTATTTTATAATGAGATAAATTTTGGACATATTTTAAATCTAGAATTCTTTATTATGATTTAATAAATTCTAATTTTGGATTTGATGTACATTTTGCATGTTGCATGATTTGATGCTTAAAACTTTGTTTTACATATTTAAGTTCATGAATATGTAGCAATAAAAGTAAATTTACATTTAGTTGGTACATTTTGCATGATCATTGTTATAATGTTAGTAGATGATTCTTAGGTTTTTTTTAAATTTGTTTTGTCACTTGTTATTAAAATGAATCTATTAAAATTTCAAATTACAAACTATGGTACATTTTTCATTTGAATGAATCTTATAATTAAGTGTAGATGTCTAAAACAATCATAAAATATGGTATGTACATTTTGCATTCATGTATCTAGAAA
This sequence comes from Pinus albicaulis, assembly GCA_034641835.2. Classification (NCBI taxonomy): domain Eukaryota; kingdom Viridiplantae; phylum Streptophyta; class Pinopsida; order Pinales; family Pinaceae; genus Pinus; species Pinus albicaulis. The sequence goes on from CM076581.1 coordinate 1,491,150,200, forward strand.
GACTACTATGGATGTCGGTTGATAGTTAACTTTTAATGTTCATGCACAAACATACTATAATATTGCATTATAAAATATCATACAATTTGCATGATGCTTAAAGGTTTTACATATTTAAGTTCATGACTATATAACAATGAAAGTAAATTTGCATTTCTAGTTGGTACATTTTGCATTCAATCATTATTATAATGTCAGTCTAGATGATTCTTAGGTTTTGTTTAAAGTTGTTTCAATGTCAATTTATTTAAAATGAATCTATTAAAATTGAAAATTACAAAGCATGGCACATTTTGCATTTGAATGAATCTTATAATTATTTGTAGATGTTTAAAACAATCATAACTTAAAATTGCATTATAAAATATGGTGCATGTACATTTTTCATTCATGTATAGAAAAGATAATATGGATGTCGGATGATAGTTAACTTTTAATAGAAATTTGTCTGAATGCACAAACATACTATAAAATTGCATTATAAAACATGGTACAATTTGCATGATGCATGGTTTGATGCTTAAACGCTTTACATATTTAAGTTCATGAATATGTAGCAATGAAAGTAATTTTTCATTTATTTGGTACATTTTGCATTCAATAATTCTTATAGTGTTAGTAGATGATTCTTGGGTTTTGTTTAAATTTATTTCAATTTCAAGTTATTTAAAATGAATCTATTAAAATTCCAAATTACAAAAAATTGTACATTTTGCATTTGAATGAATCTTATAATTAGGTATAGATGTCTAAAACATTCAAAAAAATTTAAAATTGAATTAAAAAATATGATATGTAAATTTTGCATTAATGTATAAAAAAAATACTATGGATGTCGGTTGATAGTTAAATTTTAATATAAAGTTATTTGAATGCACAAACATACTAGATAAAATTGCATTATAAAACATGGCCCACAATTTGCATGATGCATGGTTTGATGCTTTTAAAGGTTTTACATATTTAAGTTCATGAATATGTAGCAATGAAAGTAAAATTGCATTTAGTTGGTACATTTTGCATTCAATCATTCTTATAATGTTAGTAGATGATTCTTAGGTTTTGTTTAAAGTTGTTTTTTCAATTTATTTAAAATGAATCTAGTAAAATTGTAAATTACAAAACATGGTACATTTTGCATTTGAGTGAATCTTATAGTTTGTTGTAGATGTCTAAAACAATCATAACTTAAAATTGCACTATAAAACATGGTATGTACATTTTGCATTCATCTATGAAATTGTTTACGACCAGATAATGTATACATATAAATTACTTGTGCATGCAAACATAATATCAGTAGCATCAAATCCTCAATACACCTACATAACATGCAACATACATATAACTTTGTAACTCAATACAATATCCAATGAGAATTGCTTTCACGTCATCACATTCTTAAGAATGTACAACTTAATACTACACAAAAAGATATGTTAACAATGTACTTGAAATCTAAGTTCTAAAAGATGAATACAAGGAGAAAAAAATGTTGGGCAGTTCAATTAAAAAAAATATAATGGGATTCCATCCTCAATGATCCATTCATGGTCAACTTTTGACATTCTCCATTTTTTAACTTTCATTTTTTATTATTGAACTTCTATCAACTTATGCGTGCTGCACACACCAAGTGACTATATTGACAACTTATAACATCGTGTTGATAGTCTTGAAAGTAAACATTACTCTAAGTTTGATGAGTTTCTTGGAAAAAATAACATTTGAGTATAATATACTGTCTTTCATATATAAAATCGTTATCATCATAATCTTCCAATAAATTCATCTTTCGTTCAGTTCACCACATCAAATAATACTTGACATTTTTTGTGTTGTTAATGGGTGCAAATACAACAAAAACATCTCCTACACAAAAAAAAAGTGTAAATTAAGATCATAATTAATATAAAATTAAATTTATCGACATGGACTTGATTTTATTATCTATTTCTAGATATCTATATTTTAACTATTATCTATATACTTATACACAATTATTTTAAAAACATAAAACACACACAGAGACGCACACACACACACACATATCCATTGGAAAAAAATGAAATGTTACCTTCTCTAACAAGATCAGAAACTCGATCACCTTCAAATGATACAATAGTCTCCTTTGATTCCATTTCTTCGAAGCTTGCAACTGGCATTTTTCCCTTTTTATTTAGTTTTGTATGTTTCCAAGTTTTTACATACATATTGTTTTCACAAACATCATTGGATTGTGTGTCCTCTATGCAAACATGATAAAAATAAGAATATTTTCTTTTATCAAATGCAAACACATTTATGTATTCCTTTGTTTTAATTGAATGCAATTTTCAAGTCCCTTTTACTATTTCACCTTCATATGTAATCAATCTATCTACATCTTGGACTCCAATATGCCAAAAAAACTATATAGTAAATTCAAACAAGAATTTAAATATGTTATTCAAAATAAAATTTAAATATCAAATATAGTCATCGTGATGTTGTTTAAACTATATAATTTATAAATGTTTAAAATTATAAAATTAATAAAAAATATCATATATTAAAACTATATACAAGTTAATTTGTATATTTGTACATACTTCCCTGGTTCCCTTGATGGGTTAGTCTCATGGATTACTGCAACAATGCACCATTGAAAAACTTGTTCAGCTGAGACAAGTCAGTTTGCAGAGTGGTCCATTTGAGATCTTCGAAGTGCTCATTTTATACATGCCCTTGCACCATCATTTTCTCCTTGTCCATGACCAGTATCAAAGAAATTCCAACAATGTTTAATGTTGGTTTTCATATGAAGACAACACAACCAAAAGAATGATCATGAAAATTTAAATTTACCCCCACATCCATCTGACCATATCCAATGTTCATTGAATTTTATTCCATGACTTTTCAATGAGTCATAAATCTTATAAAAACAATGTTGTACAAAATGTGTATCATGTGTACGATCATCGTTGATATAAAAGTGATATTCTTTAATAACATGCCGATTCTCACTGGTTATTTCTATATAATCAACATTTTTTTCAACATATATAGAATATGGACAAGCATAGAGACTTGGTCAAAATGATAATATTCACTCTGTATTTCATTTTGTGCAACAAATATGTAATAATCTGTAAAATCAACTATTGACAAAATGGTCCATAGTAGAAAAATTTCCCAAGATTTTTTGAGTTGTAGGTCCTGCCATCGAGCTCTATGCGAATGCTTGGTGTATTTATAAATTTTTGTCTCAAATTTCTTCAAAAACTCTAGCACAAAAATTTATTTTTATTGTAAATCAATCATTTTAGCACTTGTACTACTATTTGAACTAATCGATATATGAATATATTCATATCTCTTCCATTTCACTTTTAGGTTGGACAATGATTGATCATTTATATCAATAGGATATTTGTTTGGAAATAAAGTCAAATTCCCACAATAATCACATTTTTTACCACCAACACATTTCTTATGGTAAAATAATTCATGAATTTCTTTTGCACATAGAATTTTGGATACGAAATCATGGATAGTGGAAGGAGGTGAATTTTTCCAAATTTGTTTACTAAAATAAGGAAGACATCATAATATAATTGAAATTATACATGATAATGAGAACAAAAAGTGTCACGTACAATGATAGGTTTAACATGCCATGGTTTTTGTTGCACAAAATTATTGATTGAGACAATAATTCCATGATTCTCTTCTATGAACTTATTGAAGAACTCTATCTGAGTGTTGTCTAAGATATGTTTTGCATGTTCTTCATATTGATTTCATGCTATTATTTGTCACATCACATCCCTTGATTTTGGTGAAACACATGATTTTTTCATCCAATATTCTTATATTATTTTTTTAATATCTTCTTTAAGTCTATCTTTATATAGTTGCCTACAAATGATTGTCTAACAAGAAAACTCATCATTTACATCTATTTGCAATTGAAATTTCCTATGCTTGTGAAATGTTTTTTGTGAGGTCCCTAATGCTTTTTCCATAGATTTTACCAAACAATATTCTTTAGTAATTGATGAAGCCAATGCCATTTCTATTTCTCTATTGATCTATATCACTTTTATTTCTAAATCTTCCAATTGAATTTTGAGTACTATTTATATTTTGAATCACAGTTTCCTTCACCTTTTTTATTTTTCATCGATTTTCGAATACCCAATAGAGTTGCAGCTTCTTTTAATTTATTTGATGTTAAAATACCTCTCAAACTTTGGTTGGGCTTGAACTGTCACATTTTCATCTTTGAATAACTTATCAATAATGAGATTAGATTAACATGATATAATATAACATGGTCAATTTTTTTATCTCCATATGTGTCAGTGTCAACATTTTCTAAAATCTCATCATTGATATTGATTTTATTTGTACATATGAGAATTAAATGTAAATGAGTATAAATTTTCTCTAAATTATTAAATTAAAAAATAGAGTTTGAATGAAATCGAAATTAATAAATATGTATAATTTCAATAACACACACACACACACACACACACACATATATATTTCTTTTAAAATATTCAACAACATCATCAATAATTGGTTCATTATTTTTTTTTTCACTTCGTCTTTCAACATTTTCAATCTCATCATCAATGATATGATGAATATCTCTCTATTTAAATTGCAAAATATTTTTCAAATTAGTTCATCAAATAAAAATTAAATTTCACAATACACTAGTTAAATTTTAAATATCGTTTATAATATTTACATTTACATACCTGCTTCAACTTTTAGTTGAGATTGATTTTTCCTTTCAATATTTAAACGTTCTTCCTTCTTTCTTTTGTAATAGTTTCTTGAGTATTCTCTACCAGCCTCAATGTCTCTTATTCTATCATATTTTCTCTTTGTAATTTCTTTGATTTTTCACGATAATTCAATCTATGTAGATTTTTAAAATCCAACCCGAAAAATTCAATTTCAAATTCCTGCAAAAAAAACTCACTTTCAAAATTTAGGCAAAAACTCATTTTGAAAATTCAGCAAAAAAGACTTATTCTAAAATAAACTCACTTAAAAAATTCAGCCAAAAATATTTACTTTTTAAAAGGCTCACTTTAAAAATTCAGCTCAAAAGACTTATTTAAAAAAAAAAACTCCCTTTAAAAATTCAACCCAAAACACTTACTTTAAGAATTAAGCCCAATTTTTTTTTTTTTAAATTAAGCCCAAAAAATTTCCTTTAAAAATTTATCCCAAAAGATTTAGTTTAAAAGTTCAGTCCAAATGAAGAAAGAGTGAAAATAATGTTTCAGCTTTGTTTATTTATATTGTTCAGGCGAAACATTTTTTTCGAAGGGTCGCAACATTTCATTTTTGCGGCCGATAGAAAATATAAACACATATTCGACCGAAATTTTAAAATAATTCGGTTGAAATTTTAAATTAATTTGACCGAAATAATTTTTCATTTATTTTAACGGACTTCGACGACAAATACATGTTTGACTAAATGTGTTTTTAGTTCGGCCGAACTACTGTAACTTTCAACTTTGCATTATCTCGGTTCTGATCACCTTTATCCAACTTCAGAATATTTACTTTTGGAACCAATACCAGCATTTGCAGAACTGAATCTACGTTCAGTAAATAAATTTTTTATGGAATTTCATAGATATTTGTAAATTTCAATTATTTTTCTAATAAAATGTGTGCAAAAATTTCTAAAGGTCATTATGATTCAGTGAAATCAAAATTCTTTATATTCCAAAATACACTGTAAAAAAATATGAAAAATTTATGGTTCATTACATTGGTCAGTCTTCTATAATGAGTAGTTTTATACTTTTAATTTTTAACTAATATGTTGAGAAACTTGACACCTAAACATATTCAAAATATGCATTTTTTTCATATTGGTTCAATTAAAAAATTCTAGTAATTATGACATGCATTAGTTGGTTTCGTAAATATAACGATATCTAAGTAGAGTCTGTCTAGATTGTTGCAATACATTTTTTTTTCAAAAAAATCAAGTTAAAAAAGAATACACTGGTGCAAAAAAACATGATTTTTTATGAATGCCTTGATTTTTAAAGAACACACGGTCAAACAATGGCTAAGTTGACATATCAAATGTGAATAAAAAAAATTCGAAAAAAATAAGTAATAGAAAGCTACTAAAATTTCTAACAAGTTTTATTTTTATTGTAAAATGAAATTCTAAACACAAAAATTTCTTTGGCTTGCCCCATTTTCCCCATGATGTTAAGAATTGGTTTTGTGATTTTCCTGAAAATTATTTTGATTCTTTGCAAGTCATTGTCAATGCTTTAAAAAATAGATATGAAGTTAAATGGATTCACCTTGTACCTCTAGCTCTATGAAGAAAGACGAAAGTGATCTTGTAAAAGATCTAACTATAGTAGAAAGGTTTCAAGAGAATAGGTGACTTCGATCTTTATCATATTGCATATCTTGTGAGCAGTTTCATAATGAATCCACTTGTGTTGTTGCAAGAAGAATCCTTAATAGTTGAAAGGCAGGGACAAGTGATCAAATTAATATTGAAAATGAAAAATAAAATGATAAGCAACTTATCAAGGAATTAACTCAAATGCTTAAATACATGCAGTTCAGTCAAACACAATTGATAAAAACCATGGAACTCAATCAAGAGAATCACTCTAGGGAAATGAGATCCATTCACACCAAGTTAATAGCTATAGAGGAAAAGCACACAGAAGAACTGAAAATCATGGAAGTTAATCATTTTAATCAAATGACCACCAAGCAAGACCATTTTATCACCATGGAGAAAAATCATGTCAAGGTAATAAAATATATGGAAGCTAGATAGATATATCTTCAGAAAAAATTGTTTACCATAGAGGAAAACCATGCCAAGGAAACCAATGCTCCGAAGGTGGAACATTCTAATCAAATGAATTCCATGAGAATTGAAAACATCACTTTTCAGAGTAAGCTATAAAATATGGAAAGGTCACAGGTGCAAGAACTTTAGAATAGATCAAATGATGAAATAAACAAAGAACGTTCGAGAGATCACAAGCCTCCCAGTTCAACGAAGAAATTTCCATATCATTGCAAGGGGGTCACTTGCCGTATTGAAAACATGTTAACTAGAAATGCCATGGTTTAAGAGGAAGATGAAGCTTATGTGTCACTTTTGATGGAATATATTCTGAATAAGATTGGGCATACCTCATATTCTTCAAATTCTTGATCCAAGCATTTTCAAGATCAAGACAAAATCTACATCAGTCCCGTTATTTGCATCACAACCTGCTAGAAGAAAAATTAAAAGGCATAAAACAAGAAGGAAGAAGTTAGATGTATTATATGGACAAGAGCAACTCAATATTCAGATAGGTCAAAGTCCTAGGATTTTCAAAATTCAGCATGGCACATTAGAGAAGTAGCCCATGGACCTTCCCGAAAGTAGACATGTACTTAGTATACACTTTGTGGATGAAATATGATGCCATAGGGAACCTTCTGTATTGTATTTATAACCCGACACCCTTAGTTAAGATTTCATTTTTTTCATTAGATATTTTCCATTTCCGCATTTACATTTTATGTCTTACGTTTTTTCTATTCCAACAGATGTTTTATGTATACATGATGATTTTGATTTTGAGAAGATATCTATTTGATGGAATTCTGCTTTCCTGGATACATTATTTTGGATTCTCACATTCCTTCAACGAAGCAACATGTCTGAAAGTAGCTCTAGATGTTGACCACACTTTGTCAATAGTCCAAGGAAGCAAAGTACAAAGAAGCGAAGAAAAATTTTCAGAGATCAAAGACACAAACCAGTACAATTATCTCATTGTAAGCCCAATTTATGCAAGTTGTATTGTAAATGATGCTAGTATGACCATTTCATTATGTAACAACACCTAGGTAAGCCTCTGATTTTGGCAAGGGGTTTCATTCTACGAATGTTTTTAACCTCACCGAATTATGTGTTTCTAAACACAGATAATCGACAGAGTTTTTATTCCATCTTAAACTGCAAAGCTAGGGTATAATTCATTGATAAGGTCTTAGGTGAGTCCTAGTGTTATATCTAGTATTTTTAAAAGGGAGTTTGAGAATAATTTTAGCACATTTGGCTAAATTATTTTATTACCAGCACACTTGGTTTCATACTAGATCATATTGTGTCGCAAAATTGGGTAAATTATTGAGGGTTTGAGTCTAAGCGTGTATTTCACCTAAAGGGTTGATATTGTAATAATTTGATATAAAAAAAATATTTTAGTGCATTGTTATTCATAGTTAGATACCATGGCTACAATATTTGAGGGTGAAAAAACCATTAATCCCCTATAGTGTCAATTAATTAATTTTTCTAGCTAAATTAAATAAAAATATTAATGCAGAAAATTAATTAATTTTGAATAAAAATTAAATATAAAGAAATTAATTTCTCTGTAAGTGGAAAATAATCTAAATTTTGTAGGTCAAACATAAACAAAATTTTGGAGTTCCCACACCAAGTGAAAAATGGATATTTTAAGAAAATTTGAGCCCTTGGACCTTGGTGGTTAAGTCAGTGTCAAATTTTTGAGGAAAGTAATCCAAAATATTAATTTTTGAATTAATTAAAAGTGAGTTTTAAGAAGAATTCAATTTTTTCTTCAAAAAGAAAAAATTGATGGTGGAGATTAAAAGATGATGAAGTTATTTTCGATGGTCGAGCTTATTTTGATGAGAATCAACCCAACTAGTCGTTATTTTCGACTTGGAGGGGTTTCTCTAGATAAAGAATCCATTTAGCTTCTATTTGATATCTTTGGATGATGTAATTCTTGAATGCTGGTATTGAGTTGTTACTTAGTTGGGAACATTATTTTATCATAATAACAAGATTTTGTGTTGAAGATGGTAACTAGGTTCGATCTTCATAAATTATATTTGAGTCAATATTTAATGTACTTTTCAAAAGAATAAAGAAAATAATTTCATATTATTATTAAGTGACTTACTAAAGCACGGGTTTCATGCTTAGGTCATATTATTTTAGGACAAATTCCCCATTTTTGACTTCTAGGATTTATTCTGAGTTTATAAAGCCATTACAAATTTAAATTGACCCATAGTGGGATTTTGAATCATGTAATTAGGTCAAGTATTGAGTAAAATATGGTTTATGGAGCCTCCACATCAAGTTGGCCTCAGGCCCAGGAATTAAAGCTCATCACAAACTTATAAATATAGGGAGATCGAATTCATTTGGAGAACTCACTCACTCACACAACAATTAGATATCTACTACTGCAAGGGAAAACATGCGAAGTCAAGGAAGAGGTCAAAATAAGTGTGATTTTGGATAAGCTAAAGAATTGAAGGAAAATCAAAATTTTGGTCTCTCTCTCTCTCTCTCACTCACACACACACACACACATTCCCTAGATTGGAAGATCGAAGTCCCTCTTTGTTTTACTGCTGCAATTATTGCGAGTTGTTGCATGTTGCGGCTGCCAAGAGAAGAATAGGTCGAAGTTGATTTTGTTGGATGTTGGTTCTGTAAGAAGTTGTATTGTGTCAAAATCAAACTCCTAGAAGCAAGATCAAAGTATTTACTCCAAGATCGAAATTCTGAAAGAAAAGTCAAAGTTCCAATATCAAAGGAAGTATTGTATAGTGTTGTTTCTGTTGTTGATGCTACCAGATCGAGGTAGGATAAAAAGGAAGGCTCACTTGGTGTGGAGGAGGTCTAACTCAAGTTCTAGAGTCTCAAGAATATTATTGAAGGAAGAATTACTGCCTGGGTTTTCCCATAGAGTCATTAGGGGAATTTTGAGTTCTAAAATGGGCCTCCTAAGGAAATTATAAAATAATAGTAGAAATAATAAAAAAAGGTTAGATTACATTATAAAACTAATTTTTCAACTCGTATTTTCAGCTTATCTCCCTGTGGGTTTAGTAAAATTTCGATCAAGAACACTCATTGGATGCAGAATTTGATTCCCCATCCAAGGAGTACCCATGTTGCATACTTTAGATGGAACCTGCTACATGAAAAATGTGATTGCAAGCACATTTTTTCATGTATTTATCATTTTTCATGTAGCCGGGTCCATCAAAAGTATGCAGCATGGGTACTCCTTGGGTGAGGAATTAAATTTTGCATCCAACGAGTACTCCTGCTCGAAATTTGAGTAAAAAATTTAGGAGATAAGTTGAAAAAGTAGTTTTTATTATTTTGTTATTTTTTAAATTTTTTACCTTTTTACCCCAAAAATGGTGAATCATCCCCCATGGTTGACACCATCATCTTGAATCCTATTGGTTCTTATAATGTTTATTTTGGTTGTTCATTTTTCTTAGGAGGCCCATTTTAGACCTGAAAAGTTCTCTAATAGGGGTTTTTCCTTGGCTACTGGCGTATATCTGGTGTCCTTGATCTATGTGATTTTGATTTGATATTTTCTTGATGAACTAAGAAGAAAAAAGACAAGAAGAATATAATAAGAATTAAATAACATCACAAGTAAATAATCAAGAACAAGATATTATTTTTTCCTTTCTAATTCGCTAACATGGTTTCAGAGCTTTGGTGAAGAAAGAAGGAAAAGACAATTTTAAGGAATTGATCAAGGAAACATAAGAAGTTCATAAGAGGTAAATGTTTAAGAAGAAAAGTTTTTAATACCTTCAAGAATGATATCTAACACTATAAAGGGAGAGAACAAGCTTGAATTAGCTTCAAAATATAAATCTTGGAAAAAGAGGATTAACCTCATCCTTGAAAAGAACATGGTCTTAGATTTGGTAAAGGGAAAAGTGAAGAAGACCAGAAAAGACTTTAGTCACACAGATAAGGTGAAATTTAGAGAATTTGAATTAGTGGCTATGACTTTAATGGTTGAAGGCATAAATGAAAACTATTCCACTTCATATAAAACATTGATCATGCTCAGGAAATGTATGAATACTTGTCAAAAATATTTACCATCAAGAACATTGGAAAAGTGGAAAGCTTGAAAAATGAACTAAGGACTAATAATATGACTAAGGAATATTATCTAGCCACTTTTTTTGTAAATATAGGAAGAATAATAGATGATCTTCTTGTGATTGATGAAATGGTGACAGAAAAATAACTTGTGATCGCAACCTTACTAGGGTTGCCACCTACTTGGAGTGCATTTACTTCAGGTCTCAACAGCTGGAAAAAGCTCCCACCTTTAAGGAACTATGGACAACTTGTAGTCAAGAAGATTTAAGAATCTCATTTGTAACCAAAAATGAAGAAGTATCAAATTCTTATGTTTCTCATCACAAGGGAAAAATCAAGAAGAAGGGGCCAAGGAGGAAGGTTGATATGTCAAAGATTGAAAGCTATCATTGCCATAAAATGGGGCACTATAGAAGTGAGTGTCCTGACAATCCTAGAAAAAAGAAAAGAGATAGAGATCATGCAAATGTGGCTAAAGAAGTATCCTCTCCCAAAAGAGCGAAGCCCGAAGAGAGTGACATAAGGGACTTACATTACTAAGCCCCTTGTTCATAAATTTATATATTTCATTTGTATATTTTATATTTAGTTATATGTTTAACATATTTTTGGAAAGAAATTTTCTTGTTTTATAAGTTTTTAGGTATCCCTCAAAGTTTTGGATGGAGCCCACAACAACTCCTCAAGATAATTATCTCATTCCCTCTCAATTTGGTTTCATATACTTATCTAAAGTTTTGATTATATTAAATACTAATCACCTTTCTACCTCTATTTCCTTGTCTAGGAATTAACCTGGTGAATGCTCAAGAATCATGGGAGAAGGCCTCAAGGATTAAGAAAGAAGGCCTCAAAAGACAAAGCATTGGAATAAAAAAGGTTTGTCAAAGAATCAAAGGTATGCCTTAGATTATAAAGTCTTTTTATTCTCTTTGGTATATTCATTCTACATTACTATCTCTTGATGTGTCTACCTCTCTCGAATATTAAAATATTCTTTTGGGATGATTCATAATCTATTGAATCTACCCACCTTATACATCTCTGATTGTTTGCATGAAAAGAACCCTACAATTTTCTCTAGAAAACCCTAACCTAAGGGTATGCTGATAATATATGAAACCCTAAACCTACTTAGGGTTATTAATGAAGAAATTGTTATACTGGTTGATATATTGATGATGTCATGTTTTGGATTTTGATATGATCATGAAAGCTCTAACTAATTAGGGTTGAAATGATGTTGTTATAAACCTCTAACCTTTAAAGTTTTGATATAATATGAGTTTTCTTTGATATGAACCGAAACCCTAGGTTTTGGTTGGGTCTACAAGCAAAATCCTTGTTACAAAAAGTCCTAGGAATGAAACCGTAGGTATATGTTCCTTTGATTGAATCCCTAACTTAGTCTAGGTTGATATATATCTAATTTATTAATATTGTCTAACATATGATATGCTTATGCATGATGGAAATATCCTAGATATATATTTGTTGACCAAATCTATAATGATCATAAGTCCTAGGGGTTGGAAACAAGCCCTAGTCAAAGTTTGAAGTTCTAGGATGATGATTGAAAAATATAGGGTTTTATATCTAAGCCCTAGTAACGGTTAAAATTCTCTAGTATGTGTATTCGTCTGAATCTATATAATGTTTGCTGAGAATTTATAGTTGGAAAATATAGGGTTTTCAGCGAACCCTAGTATAAGTTATTCATGTTGTGTTTTCTTTGATTGAGTGAAATCTAGGGTTTACATAAAACCTTATCATATAGTCTATCATATGAATTCCATAAGTTATCAGATACTTTTATTTTTCCTTTTGACTTATTTCTAGGGATTTCTATATGAAAAAACTAATCTTCTATCATTTTGATTGAATTTCTGATGTGATTTACGGTTTGTATCAAACATAGGCTAGAAGTTGAAGTATTGGAGTATAATACCTTGTTGATTATGTAAAATCAAAATGATTCCACTACTATAAGATTTTGTTAGGAATAACTTCATGCTTCTAGAGAATTGGTTGTACATGTTATCTAAGTTGTGAAGGTACATCATACTGGTGAAGAAGCCCGTAAGAGAAGTCAATATGATGAGAAGTATGGAAGCCATGAAATATTCTCCAACACCAAAGGAAGAAGTCAATCTCCCTACATAAAGAGGGAGCTTGGATAGAAGAAACTCTCTATGGTTAAGAGGGAGGGCACAACATAATTTTTGATTGGAGAATACATTCTGAAAGATATGTTGCTACATGAGAAGTAGGGAAAGGATTCTTCTCTCAAAGATTCAACCGATAGTCCTAGTGAGATTAATTGAATGGAAACATCGAAAACCTGAAGATTTGTTTTGGTTATATATTTTAAAGTATTTTTCTGATTGGGGTTGTGTTTGTATACGTAAATCTCTCAAAAATTTGATAAGAATGATGGTTACCGATCAATTTGATTGGGAGGGATTTTTTGTTGAGGCTTTGTGAGTGAAGCATTTCTTGGAAATACATCAGGCCAGAACTTCTTTTTGATGTCTAGTAGGGAGGGTGGCTTCGGGTGGATGTGCACCTAGTTCCATGGGTTGATGGTTAGTAAGTAATCCTAATAATACCTATAGAGGATGAAATCTTTAGTCCATCTTATTCCCACTTGGATAGATTTCCTTGGTCAGGAATCTAGTCCATGGCATTGCAGTGCCTAAATTGTTGAGTGACCAATGGATAGATTTGATTGGTTAGGAATCTAGTCCATGGCATTCAGGTGCATAAAATTCTTAATAGTTCACATAGTTGATATCTTTCTTGTACTGGTGTATTATGAATACCTCCCTAGCTAAGAGGGAGCATTGAAGATTATAACTAGGTTTAGTCTTCATAAATTGTATTTGAGTCAATATTTAATTTACTTGTCAAAAGAATAAAGAAAATAATTTTATATTATTATTAAATGACTTATTAAAGCATGAGTTTCATGTTTGGGTCATAATTATGTTAGGCCAAAGTCCCCATTGTGGACTTCTAGGGTTTATTCTGAGTTTATAGAGTCATTAAATATTTAAATTGACTCATATTGGGCTTTTGAGTCATGTAATTAGGTCAAGTATTGAGTCAAATATGGTTTATGGAGCCTCCACAACAATTCATCCTTCAAGTGAACAAGTTGGCCTCAAGCCTAGGAATTCGAGCTCATCACAAGCTTATAAATATAGGGAGATCGAATTTATTTGGAGAACTCACTCACTGCTGCAAGGGAAAAAGTGAGAATTCGAGGAAGGGGTCAAAAGAATGGCGAGTTTGGAAAAGCTAAAGGATTGAAGGAAAATAAAATTTTTAGTTTTTCTTTATCTCTCTCAGGCGCCCTAGATTAGAAGATCAAAGTCCCTCTTTGTTTTTTTGCTAGTTGTTGCATGTCACTGCTACTAAGAGAAGAATATGTCAAAGTTGATTTTGTTGGGTGTTGGTGCCTTAAGAAGTTGCATTGTGTCCAAATTGAACTCCTAGAAGCAAGATTGAAGTCTTTCCTCCAAGATCAAAGTTCCATAAGCAAGGTTGAAGTTCTAAGATCGAAAGAAGTGCTACAAAGTGTTGTTTTTGTTGTTGTTGTTGCTTCCAGATTGAGGTAGGATCAAAAGGAAGGTTGAATTGGTGTAGAGGAGGTCTGAGTCAAGGTCTAGAGTATCAAGAATACTATTGAAGGAATAATTACTGACTGGGATTTCCCCTAGAGTGGGGTTTTTCCTTGGTTGCTGGCTTATATCTGGTGTCCTTTATCTATGTGTTTTTTCTTAGATATTTTCTTAATGAACTAAGAAGAAAGAAGACAAGAAGAATATAATAAGAATTAAAGTACATCACAAGTAAATAATCAAGAACAAGATAATCTTTCTACCTTTATAATTCTCTAACACTTTGGGGTTTAGTTCTTCTCTTACTGATCTGTGGTATGTGTTAGCTATGTGTGATCCTATATTATGCTGAATATTGTTAAATAAATTGTTATTTCATTTGTCGATGATAATTAAATTCTATTGGTACATGCTATATTAAGTGATCCGATTCACCATATGATCTAACAATTTTACTTTGAGAAAATTATAGAGATGTACAGGTACGCTAGAACTTGCGCTCCAAGTTCACACATTGTGGGGAAGAGACGATTATGTTTGGGCTCTGAGATTTCATTGTGGTAATTGATTTTGCAGGAGGGTTTTGACCAATATCTACTTTTCGAAATTAATTCATCCATTTTTATTTATTCAAAAAATATTTATCCAAACTTATTATTTTATAAATATTGTACATTTGTAAATGATTTATTTACCCATTTTTGAAACACTTGGGTATTTTGGATTTTATATTTTTGTATATATATTTGTTTTGAGATTCTTTGATTCATTTTTGCAAGTGATAAATTAAGGGTTTGAAGCAACAAATTTTTCTGGGACATTCAACCAAGAAAGGAAGGGTGATCTAGGCCCTTGAGGGTAATATCTAGCCTCCCCAGCTTCCAACGAAATCCAGCCAGTTTTTTGGTAGTGATTTTAGCATTTTTTTGGAAATTGCAGGCCTTAAAATTTTTTTATACCTTAAGGCCAAACCTTCATTCTAGCCCTCATTTAGCCATTATTGTTAGGTCCCTATATTACTAGTATAGTCCCTTATTGTTGTTAGTGTAACCCCCTTATTGTTATTGTTGTACCCCTATAACCCCAATATTGTTATTATTATGCCCTTAAATTATTGTTGTTAGGTCGGCTAGGATTATATTGTGGCCCCATGGACTCCTATATATAGAAGGAGATTTTCTCATTTGTATCATCCAAGAATTTTTCATTTATGTAATGTAAAGGAGGTTTCCCCCTTGAAGTGGCTTATTTATAAGGCATTGATCTCTCTTTTCTTCTATTTTTGGAGCTGGTTTCATAACATTTGGTATCAGAGCCTTTGGATTTTAGGGTTTCGCTGCTCCAAACAGGTCATCATGGAATTTTAGCTATAAAGTTTTTTCTACGAAGGTTCATAATCTGATATTTTTATAGAGAAAATTCTAAATTTTGAGGAACGCTGTGTAAAAATTTTAGATCTTGGTTCGCAATATTTTTGAAGATATGATTTGTGGAAGTTAGGGTTTTTCAGGCTTCCGAATTTCACCTAAAATAGGTCATCGTGACATTTGTGCTATAAATTATTTTCTACGAAGGTTTAGTAGATGCAATTTTTACAGAGTGAAGCAGAACTCCTGAGGAACTTCTTGTAAAATTTTTAGATCTTGGTTCACAATATTTGCGGAGATAGGAGTTGTGGAAGTTAGGGTTTTTGTAGGCTCCCGAATTTCATCTCAAAGAGGTGACCATGGAAAATCATCATAAATATCTCTATGAGATCCAGAATGGAATTCTGTAAAATGTGGTCGCAAGTACACAAACTGTAGTTTCATGTGTAAAAATTTCAGAGCCTAAGGAGCAAACGATGACACACGGCACATCATACAAGTTCGCTCTACTGAACCAGTCCATAATTAGGTCATTGTGGGAGATTGGGCATAAATTTTCCTTGAAGAATCTTAATAAGGTCAAACCTATGGCATTCAAAAGAAGATTCAGAGGGCTACTACAAGGCCGAGTTTCAGATATTGAATATTCGAAATCACAGAGCTAATTCAGTTTCAATATTGAGATCCTCAAAAGCAAGAAAAATATATCAGTATTGGGTTTTAAAATTCCACCTAAAAAGAATTCAACATCCATTAAGCCTTCAGAAGGCTTAACTATGACTCATGAAGAGGAAGAAGTGCAACATGACATATCAAAATTACAAGAGAAAGTGCACCAAATTTCTCTCTCGCAAAGAGAAACAAAAAATGAAATGGAAGTTTTTAAGAAAGGCGTGGAAGCTAAGATGGATGGTTTGAAGAAAGTCGTGGAAGCTAATATGGATGGAATGTAAGCTAGAATGGGAGATAATATGGATGAAATGGAAGCTAAGATTGATTAAAAAATTAAAGACAACATGGAATACATGAAGAATGATATAAAATCAGACATGGAAGGTTTGATGACAAGGTTAATACAAGAAATGATTCCTAATGGCAGAAAGATAGTAGAGGAAACTCATGATGAGAACACAATAAATGTTAATCATGATTTCATAAACTCTAATGTTGGATTGAAGAACTACCATATTCCAAATATGGATATGAGGAATTTTGATGGAAAGGATCTCGTAACATGGATACTACAGATGGAGCAATATTTTGATCTCAATAATGTGCAAAAGACACAAAAGGTACACATTGCAACTTTACATTTAGAACAAAATACATTTGTATGATATTGATGGCTTTGCTCCCGTAAAAAAATTGTCACTTGGTCAATTTTTATGGAGGAAATGATAGCACATTATGAGGATACAAAGAGAAACACCTTCTTTAGCCAATTGATAAATCTCAAACAAAAGGGTTCAGTGGTGGAGCAGATTGAGGACTTCCAAAAATTGACTATAAGGGTAACTAATATTCTAGAGGAACACATGATTGATGTCTTCATAGGGACTTTAAAGGATAACATCCAACATGAAGTTTGCGTTTGGGAACCTGATTCATTGGAGAAGGCATTCAGGTTGGCAAGAAAAATTGAATGTAAAAGTATGGCGACAAGAAAGCCTACCACTCACATCTATAAAGATGGAAGTGTTGATACTCCTAGATTTCCACAACCTACAAGGTTGACACCACAACAATTGGAAGAAAAAAGAGAAAAATGGCTTTGCTACAATTGTGATAGAAAATTCACTAAAGGTCATAAGTGTGCTGAGAAGAAATTATTTTACATAGATTGTGAAGAGGAGGAACAAAATGAACAAGAAGCTTCAAAAGAAGAGGATATATGCCAGGAAAAAAACCCTAGAAGAAGAAGAAATGAGTCCGACGATATTGTGTAATGCATTGGCAGGAATTACCACTCCTCAAACTCTCAAGATAGAAGGACATATCAAGAAGAAAAAGGTAATAGTGATGATTGATTCCGGTAGTACCCATACTTCTATTCATTTTAAGGTAGCCAAGGAATTGAATTGTTTCCTATACCCAACACCAGAATGCCAAGTGATGGTTGCAAATGGCGGAACTATAAATTACTCTGGAAAATGCCATAATATCAAGATAACCATGGGGGAATATGTATTGAATAGTCCAATGCTTTCCATTCCAATGGGAGGTGCTGATGTTGTACTAGGAGTACAAGGGTTACAATCTTTGGGGACGGTAGATTTTAATTTTCAAGAAATTCTCTTGATTTTTTTTTTAGGAAGGAAATAAAATCGTATTATGGGGTATCGCAGGGAAGCCAGGAAAGATAATAAGCTCTAATGTCGTGAAAAAGCTTCTGAAGAAAGAAAAATGATGCGTAATTACACAATTACGCTCACTAGAAGTTCCAACATCAAAATCATATATTTCTCCAGATCTCCAAAAAGTCTTGGACAATCATTCCAAGGTGTTTGAAACTCCCAAAGGACTCCCACCTATTCGTGATCATGATCATGCTATTCATTTGATTCCAGGAAGTGTTCCTCCAAACATCAGGCCTTACAGATATCCTAATGTCAAAAAGAACGAAATTGAACATATGATTGCAGAAATGTTAGAGGCTGGTATAAATCAACCTAGTGAAAGTTCTTTCTCTGCTCCAATAGTATTGGTGCACAAGAAGGGTGGATCATGGCGCATGTGTCCGGATTATAGGGAGCTCAATAAGCTCACTATTAAAGATAAATTTCCCATTCCTGTGATTGATGAAATATTGGATGAATTACATGGAGCAATTTATTTTACCAAGTTGGATATTCGTTCAAGATATCATCAAATTAGAATGAAGAATGAAGATATTCCGAAAAAATCTTTTCAAACTCATGAGGGTCATTATGATTTTTTCATGCCTTTTGGTCTTACCAATGCACCTTCTAAATTTCAAGGGTTTAATAATTCCATTTTCAAACCCTTTCTTAGAAAATTTGTGCTAGTATTTTTTGATGACATACTAATCTACAGTAGGTCTTGGAAGGATCATGTTTAACATGTTGATAGGGTGCTCAAACTATTGCAGGAGAAACAATTATATGAAAAAACATCCAAATGTTTCTTTGGAGTACAAGAGGTGGAATATCTGGGTCATATTGTATCTCACGAGGGAGTTAAAGTAGACCCTAACAAAATTAAAGCCATTAAGGAATGGAAAGTCCCCACAACCATAAAGCAGTTGCGAGGATTTCTCGGGTTAACAGGGTATTATCGCAAGTTTGTTAAGAATTATGGGAGAATAGCGGCACCTATAACAACATTATTGAAGAAAGATGCATTTTCATGGACTCCTGAAGCAACTAAGGCCTTTGAACATCTTAAAGAGGCAATGTGCCTAGCACCGGTCTTAGCTATGCTAGACTTCACAAAAACCTTTATTGTGGAATGTGATGCCTCAGGAAATGGAATTGGTGTTGTTTTAATGCAGGAAGGAAGACCCATTGCTTTTGAAAGTTTTCCAATCAAAGGAAAGTATTTACAGAAACCTATTTATGAGAAGTAAATGTTAGCAATACTGCATGCACTAAAGAAATGGCGAACTTACCTAATGGGAAGACACTTCAAGGTAAAAACTGATCATGATAGTCTTAAACACTTTTTGGAACAAAGACTATCTTCAGAAGAGCAGAAAAAATGGGTAACAAAGATGTTGGGTTATGACTTTGAAATAATCTACAAAAAAGGGAAGCTAAATGTTGTTGCAGATGCACTCTCAAGAAAGAATGAAGAGGTGGAAGCATTGCTTTGTGCCATTTCTATTATCCAACCAGATTGGATAACTGAAGCAAGGGATGAATGGAATAAGGACGAAGAAGTGTGGACACTCATTCAAAAGTTGCAGCAAGATCCTAGTACATATGATACATTTAGTTGGAAAAATGATTCTTTATGGTACAAAGATCGCTTATATATTTGCAAGAATTCCCAACTAAAACAAAATATTCTTTTGGAATTGCACACTTCTCCTTTAGGAGGACACTCAGGATTTTTAAGAACTTACCACAGGGTGAAGAAATAATTCTTTTGGGATGGCCTTAAATCTGATATTCAAAATTTTGTGGCGGAATGTTTGGTTTGCCAGCAAAATAAAGTTGAGACAATTAAGACCCCTGGTCTTCCACAACCTTTATCCATTCCAAGTCAATGTTGGGAGGAGATTTCAATGGATTTTATCACATGTTTACCCAAGTCTGAAGGAAAGAGTGTCATCATGGTGGTAATTGATATACTTACCAAATATGCACACTTTTGTGCATTATCTCATCCATTTAAAGCAAGTATAGTTGCTACTGAATTTATGGAAACAATTAAAAAGCTATATGGAAACCTGAAGATTATTGTAAGTGACAAAGATCCATTTTTACTGGAAATTTTTGGATGAAATTATTTTCTTGTTTGGGTTCTCAACTAGCTCATAGCTCATCTTATCATCCTCAATCCAATGGTCAAACTGAGATAGTGAATAAATGTTTGGAAGGATATCTTCGTTGTTTTGTATCTGATAAGCAAGCACAATGGGTCAAGTGGTTACCTCTTGCTGAATGGTGGTATAACACTTCCTTCCATACTACAACAAAAATTAACCCATTTATGGCACTTTAGGGATATCATACACCATCCAACACATCTTCTTTAAGAGAAAATTCTAAGGTTCAAGCGGTGCAAGATCACATCAAGAATCAACAAGAAGTTCTCAAACTCTTAAAGGATAACCTAAATTTGGAACAAAATCAAATGAAACAACAGGCATATCAACATCGCAGTGAGAGAAGTTTTGATGTAGGAGACTAAGTATTTTTACGACTACAACCATACAAACAAATGTCCCTCAAGCAGGCTAAGAAGGATAATAAATTATCACCAAATTACTATGGTACTTACAAGGTGTTGTAAAATATTGGTACTATGGCATACAAATTGGAGCTTCTTGCTTCTTCATGAGTGCATCCAGTTTTCCATGTTTCATGCTTAAATAAGGTTATAGGGGAAAAAATTCCAGCTCAAAAAATATTGCCAGAACTTGATGAGGAAGGAAAAATCACATTGTAACCTGAAGCAGTCACAGAAATAAGAACTCGACAGCTATGAAATCGATCAATTTTAGAGTATCTCATCAAATGGAAGAACTTACCTTTGAAAAGATTCTACATGGGAGGATGAGAATTTTATACAAAATCACCCAGAGCTACTCAAGCGTTGAGGACAACACTTTTTTTGAAGGAGAGGGGCATGTTAGGTCCCTATATTACTAGTATAGTCCCTTATTGTTGTTAGTGTAACCCCCTTATTGTTATTGTTGTACCCATGTAACCCCAATATTGTTATTATTGTGCCCTTACATTATTATTGTTAGGTCGGCTAGGATTATATTGTGGCCCCATGGAATCCTATATATAGAAGGAGGTTTTATCATTTGTATCATCCAAGAATTGTTCATTTATGTAATGTAAAGGAGATTTTCCCCTCAAAGCGGCTTATTTCTAAGGTGTTGATCTCTCTTTTCTTCTATTTTTGGAGCTGGTTTCATAACAATTATTAAGTCAATGATTTAATTTTTCATGTCTAACATTTGGTTTTGCAACAATTTTAGAGCTAACTTGGTGGTTGCAGGTTCTCAAGTTCATTGGAAGCCTCACTAGCCATCTACAAGGCATACTAGGCTTCCTAGTTTTCTCTCTAACCCTGTGATTTCATCATTGTATTTGTTTTAAATTATGAAGTTTTTTATGAAAATAAAATATTTAAGGCCTAAACATGTTTTTAAATAAACCTAAATTCATTAATAATTCACCTAAGGCATTGATAACTATCCTATAGTCAATTTGAGTGCATATAAGTGAATTTATTGTGGTCTATTGGGTTAATTTTAGATTTTATATGTTTGCTACAACCACATAAAGACACTTACAACAATGATAAAATCATATAGGAGTGGCATAATAACTCATTGGCAGTCATACTTCATCTTTACATTTTCATTTGCACTCATTGTGCTTACATCTCTTAGCATATTCGATATTTATGAAGGCTGTGATAATAATTTGAGGTATGATATTTACTGCATAAAGGTCTAATGTAAATATTACAGTGGTGTTAAAAGTGATTTGTAGTCATTTAATTACACTTGGATGTCATTCCTTGCATCTTATGCATCTAAAATATTTGTTTTCTAGTGGAATTAGGTATTTTTCCTATTGCTACAGACATATGTATCTTGGATGATCCATATTGCATTTCTGCGTCATTGACATCAATTTTCATTCTTGCATTAACATATCTAATTTGAACAAGTGCTCTAATTGATTTGATGATTTTATAATGAGATTGAATTACCATGTAACATTGTGATTAATGCTCTTGTTTCTCACTGCAATCATTATTGTTGGATAAGCGAATACATTGCTCATTGCTGAGTTAAAGAGCTCTTGTGGATTAATGATCTAAGTCACTTTTAAAGCACCTTAATCAAGTTTAATCCTAATTATGATAAGAGATCTAATTTGCATCCATGAAAAGCCTTATCTCACTTGTGTAGCTAATTTGGATATCGATGATCCATTGTTTTAATCTTGAAAGTTGCCAATTGTTTGAGCATTGATCTCATCTATCTCTTAAAGAAATTTCCTATTAGTAATATTGGCCACATTTTCTGGCTCTGTTTAATTTGAGTACTTTCTCTAGTGATGAGATTGTAATTAAATCATTGATTAAGTACTTCATTTTCATAAATTTAAATTCATTGTATCTTGTCTTTAAGTACATAAAATCCTTAATAATCTCACCTTCAGAGTCTTTAATCATATTTTTCACTTGCATCTTATGCCTAATGTTGCATTAATTAACTTAATTCCAAGAATAAGCTTGGTCTATAGAGAGATATGCCTGCCTTTCTCACCCAACTTGTGAAGTCTAGAGCCTATTTAGTGGTTAACATGATGACCTTGCAGTCGTCAGAACCACAGTCTCTGTAGCACCGAAGGCATCAAGTGGTTAGAGAAATGATATACTTAGATAGACATATAACTTAAAATAAACCAAGATTACACATCTCACATAGATTATAGGATTTGCATCTCATTTAGAATAATGAAGCATCTTTCAACAACAACTGTTCATATGGTAACTTGGTAAATAATCTATCGTAAGAAAACAATTGAATCATTTAAGGAACTAGTATTCCACCGTAATTTAATAAAATAGTTTAACTTTCTAATTCAACTAAGTTGCTACACCATTCAATTGTGTCTCCTGAACTTGTTGGTTTCCAAATAGTCTCTTGTTTTCACATTTCATAGGTACTATCGCCCATAGCTTGATGCAGGGAGACAACTAGAATAGAGAGGGTAGGGATCATAGTGATAACCCCCACCAAGAGAGTTATCACATATTTCCTGTACAGTTTGGGTGATAAGAATGTCAATGGTTGAAGACTGACATGTGAAGCTACCACCCTGATCTGGCCTACACTAACTTCCCAAAACACTTAGATATGTTCAAGAGTTTGGTCTCCAAGATATATAAATATATCATTCAAGAGAACTATCATCTGCGCCTTGATTTCATCCTTCCATAGGGTAACATTTTCAAATTTCGTCCCATAAACAATCAACAACATGTAGACACATATCATGACCTCTCAAGGAAAGTGATTCTCACACACTAATGTTAACTTCTCATGAAACATGACCAATACAAAGCATTACAGGGATTTAATACATTAATACAAAGTAGAATATATATTCCATTGAGTCACACAACCATCAATGGAAGTTAGTAACACTGTGGCATATACAAAAATCTAAAACATGACTCAAGGTATATATATATATATATATATTTTAGTAAATAAAGGAAGCAATACATCGATCCTCTGTCAACATGGAAACATTGTACGTCGTGACACTTACAATAATATACTTCAACATTATAGTAATGGCACACAAATGAACAACAAATCAATCTTGCATAATAGCCAATCCTCTGATCTCTACAACACAATGACAATCCTATTCTTCTATTCACTGTTAGACCTTGGTAGAAAATCACTAACATACATAAGGCATAGCTCAAAGTATGGAAACCATACTCAGATCTTCCAATAAATATATTTAGCATATTTTTGCAAATGACTCATAAACTTGTCCTCAATTAAGTTTGTAACTTGACCCCTCAAAGCTGATTTTAAATGACCAATAACACAATCTACTAGGGTAATTTGACCTCCTAGCTGGAATACAAAATATCATGTCTAGGGATGTGATTGAACTCCACTAAATATGCACTTCGGTCCACTGAACAAGACTTATTCGACCTGTATAACATACAAGTCTCTCGGCCTACACAATAATTTGATCTAGGCCTAGAAAAATAATAAGGATCATGCCAAAAAAATACCAGAATTTTGAACTTCCAAACTAGCAGCATGCCCAAGAATATAGTGGATATTTTTCTTTTCCTTATGTTTGGTAATTTTGTGTATTAATCTCTTCCATGGTTGTTGCACACACTCAGGCACTTGGCAACAAATTTCAACCCCACGAATCTTGTCTATATGTTGGGAAATTATTTATTTGATCTTGTCCCTTGGACAAATCCAGCCATATGGTTATAATAATTTTGACCTTTCCTCCTCACGTGAATTTTATTGGAAATATTGGACATGATAACTCATTCTTATATCCTGGACTAAGATTAAACTAGGGATTTCAGTGCATCATAGTGTTGATCTTCCAAGAAATTGGTCTTGTAGTGGAATCACATTGGTGATTCAATCAAAAGGGTGACAAAATTTTGGCACACACTTCTCCTTGGTTTCATATGGTGTATAACTTGTTCGACTATGGTATGTCATCTACGCAGAATTGCGTTGGAAAAAAATGAAAATTCATCTCTTTGCATAAGTTAGCCATGCCATGTCACTACAAGGAAAATACCCTTTAGCAGATTTTTTTGAGGAAGCACTTATAAAAATAGCCTACATATCTGTTTCTAGCGGAGGTCACTAGAGGAGGTTGGTGGGTGGAGGTTTTTGCGGATGTTTTTTTGCGGTGTGTTTATAATCGTAACACACACCAATTCATTTTATATAAAGTGCATTGATGCATACTATCAAATGGAACATCGAGACACCATGCTCTCCATACATACTGGCTCGGCGCGTCTCAGTAATCCAACACACCGGTGCGTACTATCAAATGGCACATTGAGACACTGTGCTCTCTGTACAAACTGGCCTGGTTCATCTCAATAATCCAACGCACTATAAAGAAGTGTGGTGTTACATTGATACAACTTCCTGATGCATATCATAATCGAATGCACCGAAAAAGGGTTAATTTAAAAAAAAAATTACCGGCAGTAAAAAACTTTCATTTTTACCTATTTCAGTGCTATAGATCTCTCAAACACCGTTGTGAGTTTTTATTCTCTGAGGCGCCTTGCCATCTATGATCCCATTTCCCGCATTGCTTCTGTCTATTGCTCACTATGTGGAATTAAAATTTTCGAAAATGATTGGAAAATTTGATTTTTAGTATTCCTCACCAAAGATGCCTCCTCGATGCACAAATGTGTAGGTAATCTACTTGTTTCTCACCAATTTAACCTTTTAGTAGATTAATTTCTCAAATTGTGTTAAAATTTACCATTTAAGATTTTTTTTTTCTTCTGCGCGGTGCGTTCGAGCTATTCGGCATGCACCGTTCGCGGTGCTGCCTATAAATTTACAGGCTACACCGTGAACGGTGTTAATGGAAACCACACCGAGTTTCGGTGTAGTACCGAGAAAACACGCACCACTTTAACACTAAAATAGTGCGGTGCATGTCGATTTCCGGTCACACCAACCATTTAAATTTTTTAAAAATAACACACTATGTACGGTTGTATGGTGGTGTGGTCATTTATTAGAATGCACTGGGAATTATATACGGCTGTCAGGCAGTGCGTTGACCAAACTAACCATCCCGGGGTGGATAGTTTGGTCAACGTATTGCACAAAAATTATTATCTGTTTTCGCGGTGCGTGAAGTTTTTTCATGCACACCGTGGGCGGTGCATGATAAACAGATACACAACGATAGTGGTGTGTGACCATTTTGTTGAGTGCACTGAATGTTTTTTTTTCAATAAAAATTATATATATATATTTGTAAATACATTTTTAATTTAATAAAAAAATGTATTTAATATGTGAATCATTCAACGGCATCAACAGAGAAAGGAAAGGCAACAACAAGAGCATATGGAGGACCATTATAACATGATTCAGAAGTGGGAGGCATGGGAGAGGGAGAGGGAGAGAATTTTGTACCCTCACCCTATTACGGAACCCACCTAGTTGCTCTTAAGGGAGGTAGGCCTCCTTAATTTCTACAAGGAGGCTACATCTCTGAAGGGGCACAATGGGTTATTAGGACAATTGATCTATAGGTGGGATGCCCACCGATAGGCTTTCCAGGTCAGCCCTGGCTAGTGGTACGAGCCCACTGAGGAGGACATTTATTTTATAACTGGCCTCTCTAGAAGAGTGCAGGATTTTCCCTAGTTCCCAGATGTCCTTGTCGATTATGCAGTAGGGAGTCAGTTGGCATACTCCTAGAGATACATTAGGGACAATATAATTTCTCCTGCAGATTTTTAGGTGTCCGGTGGTCAGTTACGCATTGCTTCGTTTGGTGCAGAGGAGGTGAGGTGCCTCTCACTACTACTGACGACCATTGCACACTATACTAGTGAAGGGAAACACATTAGTTGCCCTATTTTATTTTATGTTGATTATTTATTAGAACACCACAGCTTGTAAGATGGTCTGCCATTTTTTTGTGACAGTTTTGTATAATATTAGATAGATGTCGTTCCCAAGCATGTGGAAGGTTGAACTTCCATTTTGGTTCAGATTTCTTTTGTTTATTTTTTTAGAGGTTTCCGGAGAAGATGCCTAATTTTTTCCGGCAGCCTCATAGGCAGATGTTAGATGTAAAAATGCAGATGTGGGGCCAGATGATTCCCAAGAGGGGCCTGTTTGACTTTCCAGCCAAGATATATAGTGATGCATTGGAGCTGCTAGCCAGTGTTGATGATCACATGTTCATGATGGTGTCATGTCTGTACGCGGGTCTGGATTGGCGGGGGTGTACCAACATCCTCTTCACACAGGATGAACCACCGGATGCTAGAGATAATATTAGTGTTTTCTTTAAATTAATATAGTTTTATTTTATTGTCTTAATTAATTAGAATACTTTTTTTTCTAACACGTTCTTTAACTTGTTTTATTAAATTGTTTAATGAATTGTCTAATTATTGTTGTGTACTATATGTTTTGTAGACATTGGCATATTCGTTGGGGACATGATTCCACCCCCACTGGATGACCCTATAGATCATGATGAGGAGATGGTGGAGGCCGAGGATCAGGGTGATAGACCTGATCCTCGGTTGTAGATACCTGCGAGCATGCGACATAGAGCAAACATCCATTTCAGGATGGAGTTGGGCGACCGAAAATGTTGACTCCTGGTTGATGAGGGAGTCCACCCTGCTATGATCAGAGAGATCCAAGCTGATCGTATGCTCACAGAGCTCTAGAGGGACATGCCCCACAATATGATGAGCCTTATGCATCATATCGTTGGAGTATCTAGGCTACTAGTGGCTAGGAGGGATAGGTGCCACGGAGATATGCGATAGAGAAGCTCATCGGATGATCATGATCACGAGGGGAGCGATCACAATTCTAGTAGTCCACCTCCTCCTCCTTCACCTCACGCCGAAGATGATCAATCAATATCTAGTCCTGAGCAGGCACTATCTCAGCAGGCACCTAGTCCTAAGCATACACCATCGACTGAGCAGGCAGGTCCATCTAAGCGGGATCCATCCACTGACAGAGTGCACCATATCATCAGTAGGAACCTCCTAAGCAGACACCATCTGATCAACAAGCACCTCAAGAGTAGGCACGTCCATCTGATCATCATGCACCATCGATGATTGAGCAGGCACCTACAGTTGAGCAGGCATATCCATCTAAGCATGAGGCACCATCGAATGAGCAATTCTCAAGTACTAGTTATAGTATTGATGTAGTACCACGATATATTTGACACTTATATACAATTCTATTATAGTTGTATACTTTTGACATTATCTCTCTCTCTCTCTCTCTCTCTCTCTATATATATATATATATATATATATATATATAGTGCATGTATGTTATGTTCATGTTGATGTACTTAATTTACATGTTTGTGTTCATCATGATGTGTATATTGTTAGGTCATGTTAGATATGTTCATTTAATGTGCTTGCAAATAGATGTGTATGTGATAGCAGTTATTTGACATGAGATGTATATTTGATGTTTGTGTTGTGATGGTGTTATATAATGTTTGTGTTTTGTTAGATGATCATGATCATAATGATTAGATGATGTTAGCGAATTTGAATATGTATTTTAGAATATGATGTTTGTTCGATGGTTATCATGATCGTGATGTTTATTTTTAATATTAAATCATGATATTTATTAAATATTATGTATTGGTAATTGTAAAATTGTGTAATTGTAATTGTAATTGTATCTATCGTGATTGTAATTGTAATTGTATGTAAAATTGTAATTGTAATTTTAATTTTAATTTTAATTGTATGTAAAATATTTGTAAAATTGTAATTGTAATTTTATGTATTGTCATGATTCAATTTTATTAAAATTGTAAAATTGTAATTGTAACTGTATGTATCGTAATTTTAATTGAAAGTGTATGTAAAATTGTAAATAAGTAATTGTATGTAAAATTGTAAAATTGTAATTGTAATTGTATGTAAAATATTTGTAAAATTGTAATTGTATGTAAAATATTTGTAAAATTGTAATTGTAATGTGAAATTGTAAGATTGTAATTATAATTGTATGTATTGTCATGATTCAATTTTATTAAAATTGTAAATTTTTTAAATTAATTGTCAATTTTGAACCATAACTATTGTAAGTAAAATGTATACAATACATATTGTTAAATTACCATAATTGTAAAATTGTAAATTTGTATGAATATAAATAATTATAAAATAATAAATCTAGAATAATATGAATTTTTGTAACATAATAAAGCTTAGAAAATAATGCAAATAAATTCATGTTTAGAGTTATCATTATTTTATTATGATCTTACATATCAAAAATAACAGTATACATTAATACATTTTTTAAAATTATGAAGATATCACATACACACTTACACACACACATATATAAAATAGGGTGTATTTATTTAAGTAATGATATAGTGAAAAACCATTAAAGAAATAAAGTATTTGTATTATTTTCGGAATTGACATAAAATAAAAGAACTTGATACAGTGCATTGCTTTCGAGATGAACATAATTGCAAATTATCAAGTGAAATGATTTTAACATTTAATCCATCCACATACATAACATTGTTAGATTTAACCTTTTCTTTTAGAAAAACATATCATTTACCCTTAATGATAGCAAGAGATTCATTTCCAAAAGTAACATTATTTTCCTTCTCTAATGCATTGTATGAAAGAGGATTATATTTATCACATGTCATGTGTTTCGAGCATCCACTATCAATATAGCATTGATTTTCTTCTCCTTCTACAAATAAAGCTATGCCACAACTTTCAAACTATATGTCCTTCTTTCTCCATACTTTGGAACTTGTGGATATCTGTTATTTTGGTTGAAGTTTTCTCCTACATTTAGATTATTCATGTCCAAATTTATTGCAAAATGAAAATTCAATTTCATCTTGAAGAAGAGAAAATTTATTATAAGTATTCTTCTTTATTCCTATCTCATTTCTTTGCTTTATGGCTTCTCTGGTCATGATGGTTTTGTATGCAACACATTGAGAAACTTTATGACCAAAACTATGACATGAGAAACATTGTCCATTAAAGAAGAAATTTCTGCGATCATGGAACCTTCTATTCATTTTTACCTTTTAATTGATATTTTTGTTATTTTTCATCCTTGAATTGAAGTGTTCATGCTTTACCTGGGCATTGTATTTTTTATTTTGCAGAGTGATGAAGTGTTGCTAGCTGGTTTTAGCTGCATTTAGATAGCTTGATGCTGAATACTCAGAACATTCATCGATATATCCAAGACCTGTCGTTACAAGAGGAGAGAGTTGAACCTTGATAATTTTATCTAAGGTTTCAGATCCTTTAGCAAATATAAGATTTAAAGTTTTTACTTTCTCGATTTCCTTTCTTAGACTTCCAATTTCACATTCCAAATTCTCATTGTGCTTTTCCTTTTCTATGAGTTGATTCTTTAGAGTATCTATGGCTATTTTTTTCTCTTCCAAACATATTTTGATTTTATTGATTTCTTCAAGAAAATCATTTTCTTCTAAAGCATCCATAAAAGTATCTTTAGCCTCACTAGTGGGCTTTTCAAATGGCATGAGTAGTCTAATATCTTCATCAGATTCTCCTTTTTCACTATTTGATAGACCACCACTATCTTCATGAGTATAATAAATTTTTCTATTGCTAAATCGTTTCTTATTTCCTTTTTATAGATCCTTTCCTTTTTCATAATTATCTCTATGAGTAAATTTAGCAGCGTAATGACCAACTCTTCCACAAGAAAAAAATTTGAAATGAAGCTTACCTCTGAACCTTCCAGTGCCAAGCTGAATTTTTCTTTACAAAATTTACCTCATCTTCTTCTGATACATACCCTGATTCTTGTTGTTATTCCTTGTCCTTGCCTTTTGCAGTAGCTATAAAAGCAGCTTGGTTGATTTCAGATGGACCTCCTTTCCTTATTTCACACACAATTAAAATCCCATGAAGTTGAAAAATAGTAAGAGTTTGCAGATCTCGCTTCTCTTCACTAGCAAACACTTTGGACTCGAATTTAGGAGTCAGAGATCTTAAAAAATTTTCTACCAGAGTGGTGTCACTTATGACTTCACCTAGATTACTCATACGATTTACGATCTCATCTAGACATAAAAAGAAACTAGCAATAATTTCATCATTGTGCATTCTTATTTTTTCATATTGAATTATGAGAGTTTCGAGTTTAGCACCTTTTACCATGACATCACCTTCATCGCTCAAAATAATCTTGTCACATATCTCCTTTGTTGTATCTAACTACATAACTTTGACAAATTTTGATTCAATCAAGCTTCGCAATAATGAATTGGCATCCTTTGCATTGGTTTCATAGTTATTCCTTGTTGCTAGATCCGCTGGAACTGAGGTTGGGTACTGGTAATTTCCTTCAAATATAGCCCAAAAATCTGCTCCAAGAGACTGAACATAAGATATTTTCCTTGTCTTCTAGAATATTAAATTGTTTCTATTGAAGAGTGGTGGTCTGATAGATGTTGTCCCATATTGATTGATCATTTTAGATGATCTTCCTTCTAGTGATTAAGCTTCTTCAGAAGGACCTGCTCTGATACCAATTACTGGGAAAAATACTGAAGGGGAGGGGGGGGGTGAATTAGTATTATAACTTACAATAAAATTTTACTTTTCTTTACTGATTTCTATACATGAATTTAAAGAACCTAACTAGCATATAGATCTATGTATACTAAATTTTAAGAATTTGATTACTCAGAACATATCTGAGGCATTCTGTCATATTTTTTAAATTTACAGAACCCTTATCTAGTTAGCATCATCCATCATATTTAATCACACAATTATTGATCATATTAGCATCATATACAATATTTAGAAAACCCAGATCTACATGAAGACTTCAATGACAAACATCAGACATATATAAGAAATAACTAGACAACCTCTTCAACAAGCTTTAGAAAACCCTAACTTCCATACAAACTTTTGATGAATCAAACCCGCATGTGTATGCGCTTTTACCATGATGAGCCAACGTATAGATCTGTAAATATACAGGTCTGCGTAACCCTTCAGAAAAAATAATTAGCTCAGATCTTACCCACAAACATTCACGAGATGACAGATCTAAAAATCTCATAAACAAATCAAGAAAATACATAGCCATTTCAGGTCTAGAGATCTTGATCCATCACTATATTCATAGGTGCGTCATTATTTCAAATCTATCAATGAACTGTAACCCATTCATGCAAATATACTTCAGAGTGAAGTATTCATTTAATACCCATGCACACACCCCTTTTCACTGTGATCTTCTTCTCTGTCAAACCAGGAGGTAACTCCTCAAATCAGAAATGTGTATTAGCTGAAGAATGTACATGCATTTATACATGGAGGTGAGGCTATTGGGATTCATCTCCCAATGACTCTTGGCCTTCCTTATTTCCTAATAA
Source organism: Pinus albicaulis (assembly GCA_034641835.2). Taxonomy (NCBI): domain Eukaryota; kingdom Viridiplantae; phylum Streptophyta; class Pinopsida; order Pinales; family Pinaceae; genus Pinus; species Pinus albicaulis. The sequence continues at coordinate 1,491,182,571 of CM076581.1, forward strand.
TAAATAATATACAAAAATACATATGCACACCCATCCATAGGATTAGGTGTCAACATTCCCCCCTTTAATCCGAAGGGATGTTGGTGAGTCCAAGCATCGATCTGAAATTTTCAAACTTTTCTCTTCCAAGTGCTTTGGTGAAGATGTCAGCAGTTTGCTCATTTGTGGAACAATGATGTAGATGGATGGTTTTGGCCTGAACATGACGTCGAATTAGATGTTACATTGTATTGATGTGCTTTGTTTGATCATGGAACTTTGGGCTCTTGGCCAACTTTATTGCAGAAGTGTTGTCGATCATCTCATGAGTGGGTGTGAATGATTATTTGCATTTTGCAAATCTTCCAAAAGATCTTTCAGAGCCAAGCTGGGCCTCTTTTGTTGTCAGCCGCCACATAACTGCGCTCTCCTGTCAGGGAATCCGATGGAACTGACTGTTTGCGGATCTCCATGAGACAGACTCGATCCAAGACTCATGGTGTAAACTTCGTAGTAGACACCCCCTCAGTTGTCATCACTGTGTTCCAACTGCATCCACTAAGTCGAAGTCACCTACCTGTATATTTGAGTCCAAAGTCTTGAGTCCCCTTCTGCAAAATTTTAACACTATTTTGCAGCACTAATGTCCTATTGTGGTCTTTTGCATGAATTTGAAAGATTCCAACAACAAATGAAATGTCAAACTGTGGTAATGTGTAGATAAGACTTCCCTATAAACTAATGATACTAGTTGCATCCTCACCCTTCCCTTCAACAGATGTAGGAGCTTCAATTTTTGTTCCATTGGAGTGGCTAAGGGATTACAGTCATCCATGCCAAATTTGTTCAAGAGATCTCCAATGTACTTCTTTTGAGAAAGAAATATGAATTTAGCATGTTGAATTACTTCAATACCCAAATAGTAATGAACATGACCCAAATCAGTCATTTCAAAACCTTTCTTCAACTCTTTCTTCATGGATGCAATATAGCTCTCATTGTTTCCTGTTATCAAAAGATCATCTACATATACCACAAGATATACAACTGCTTTTCCAACTTTCTTAACAAACAAAGTTGCATCATCAAGATCAAAATGTTTGAAGTCAAGTTTCAGAAGATGCTCGGTTAATTTCTCATACCAGGCTCGTGGTGCTTGCTTGAGGCCATACAAGGATTTTATAAGCTTGCAAACCTTGTGTTCTTGACCCTTTACAACAAATCCTTCTGGCTGGGACATATAAAATTTCTCCTTTAGATCTCCATTCAAGAAGGCTATTTTTACATCCATCTGATGGACTTTCCATCCATTCTGAGCTGCTAAGGCAAAGAGAGTCCGGATGGTGGTCCATTTTGCTGTGGGAGCAAAATTTTCTTCATAATCGACTCCTTATTTTTGTGCAAAACCTTTTGCCACAAGCCTGGCCTTGTGCTTGTCAAGTGAGCCATATGCTTTATACTTGTTCTTGTAGACCCACTTACAGCCAATTGGTTTCGTTCCCAAAGGTGGATCAACCAGCTTCCAAGTGCCATTCTTTATCAAGGCATCATACTCCTTCTACATCGCTTCTTTCCATTCATCATGAGAAGCGGCTTCTTTGAAGGAATTTGGTTCATGATCTGTAGACAAACTCAATTCACAGTTATAAGCAATATCCATATCAACAGGGGAATCAGAATTATCTACATCACCTTTGATTTGTTGAGTGGAACTTCTTGTTCCTGTTTTTCCAACCTCATCAGGATGAACATTCTCCAGTGTCTTTGTCAGCCATTTGGGAGGACCTTTCTGAGATGGCCCAGGCTGGTCATTTGACCGAGTTGGGATTGATTCAAGATTCAATCTCCCAATTCTGTCAATCACATCATCCAATGTGTCATCCGTGGTTGTTTCTTCATGTGGGGGAGAGTGTGGTTCAGGAAATGATTCCACAGTTTGATTCAATATCGGAATCCCCCCTTCAAGGTGTGGAATCACATTATCAAATTATTGGAAAGACTTTGCATGTGTGAATCTGTCCAGGCGATCAAGTTGCCGCTCAACAACCTTGTCACTCTTGGAAGATTCAAGAAATATGACATCTCTTGCTATCACAAACTTCTTATTTGCTTCATCATAGAGACGATATCCTTTGGAGGTATTGGAGTACCCCAAGAAGATACATTTCCTGCTTCTAGCACCAAGTTTGTTCCTTTGACCCTTGGGTATCAAGGCATAACAGGTGGACCCAAAGACCCTGAAATGCTTTACCGAAGGAATGTGGCCATGCCACATTTCAAAAGGAGTTTTGTTTCTAATTGAACTTGAAGGACACCTATTCTTTTGTAAATAGCACATAGAACTGCATCATCCCAAAACATCAATTTCACATTCTTGAAGAATAACATGGAGCGAACCATATTTAAAATAGTTCTGTTCATTCTTTCAGCTACACCGTTCTGTTGGGGATTATATGGAACAGGATGTTTGATTCCATGTTGACGAAGATAATTTTCAAATTCGTTTGAAGTGTATTATTTTCCATTATCAGTACGTAGATAGCCAATATTAGTTTGTGCATCATTTTCAATCCATGCATGAAAATTCTTGAAAGTTTTAAAAGCATCAGAATTATTCTTCAATAAGTAAATCCAACACATTCTGCTGTAGTCATCAATAAATGTCATCATGTATTTGTTTCCATTTGCATAAGCAATAGGCATAGGGCCACATAAATCTGAATGAATAAGCTCAAATTTTCTATGTGCTCTGGAGTGTGAATCATGAAATGGCTGTTTGCTATGCTTTCCTAGAATGCAAGCATCACATTCCTTAGGTTTTGTAGGAATTGTAGGCAGTCCATTAACACCATTTTTCTTCAACAAATGAAGGCTTTCATAGTTTAAGTGTCCAAATCTAGCATGCCATAAAAGACTTGATGGGAATGTACCTTCATCATGATGTGAACTGAATGCAAAGTTTTGAGCATGAGCAGATGAACCTTTCAGCTTCAAGAGTCTCCTTTCTTCTATTCCCTCACAAGAGTGATCCATTGCTGTCTCACTTCTGCCATATCAAATTGAAAGAATTTGGTCCTATTAAAGATTTGGTACCATGACAAATAAGTTTCTCTTCAACTCCGGGAGGTATAGAACCTAATGTAGGATATGATCAGGAAGACCAGGCAGTTTAAGCCTGACTGTGCCAAGCCCTGATGGCTTGAGTTTGGATTTATCTGCGAAATATACTGCTCCATCAACTTTGTCAGTGAAATCTTCAAAAAAATCTTTTCTAAATGTCTTGTGACATGTTGCTCCTGAATCTAGCAACCAATCATCTCTCCATGAAGTAAATGAAACATCAAAGAGGTTTTCAGTTACTCCATTGTTACAATGTGCTAGAACACGAGCCATCTGTGTGCTTTACCTTGTTTTTGTCATTAGTTTTACCTTGTCTTTGATTTCCTTTCATCATTGAAGTTTAGATTTGCTCGTCTCCTTTTCTCCTCAAGTTTCTTCTTCGTCTTCCGCCATCTCTTCTCGATAATCCACATGTCTCTTCTTCTTCTCTGCAGAAAATGCAGGCTTTAGAAGATGTGAAGGGACTGTCATCTTCTTTTGAAGGAGGAGAGAAAAAAACTTTGCTAGAAAATTTCTTTTGAAGGAGAGAAAACAAAAAAAAACTCTTTGCTAAAAAATATACTGAATTTAAAAGGACACAAACTCTTTGCTAAAAAAGACTGAATTCTGCACCAATATATATATATATATATATATATATATATATATATATATTTTTTTTTTTTTTTTTTTTTTTTGGGAAAAAATATATGGGAATCTATATTGAAAGTGTGGAAGAAAGGCGGTTTTATGAATGTGAATGGTATTAGGGTGGGAGGGGGGCGGTAATATGAGGTGGTATAATATATATGAGGTGGTATTATAACAACGTTGTATTATAAGTGAAGGGCGGTATCAATGGAAGGGCGTAAACGGTATGGTGGGAGGGGTAGCGTATGAGGCATATTATATAGCGTATGACACCATAGTGGTATTGTATGCAGAGAGGGCGATATATATTGGGAGTGGTATTGTATACGAATGGTGGGGCGGAAATAGTGAATGGTGAGGGCGGAGTGTATTGAATGCAGGTGGAAGGTCTATGGGACAAGCCACGGGGTATTAAAAGCGCATGGGATTAAAGCGCTGTAATGAGGTTAATCAATAGCGTATAACACAGAGCTGTGTTGCTGTGGGCGGATATAAGCCGTGTTAAAACTGTTGACAACGCATTATACAATGGTGGTGGCACTGTAAAAAAGGTTGTATGACTGCATGTTAAATGGACAGAGCTGTATAAACTATTATAAACACCGCCAGACAAAGCTGTGTATGAGCGATATTCAATAGGCAGCGTATGTTAACACATTACCGTTCATTCCTTACCACATTACCGTTCATTCCCTCCATGATCACCACAGATAGCGCGGTGTTAGGACAGGCAGGAAGGGCCGAAAGGCCACGGGGAGAGCAGCGTTCTGTAGTGAGCAACAACGTGCTGTTTGAGAGTTTGCCGGATTGAAATGTCTGTTGGATAGTCATAGGAATGGGATGGGGGATGCCGGCGCTGTATTATATGAATATGATAGAGCAACGTATAACATTTGACAATTCCAGCGTATAACAGTTGGGCCGTGGGCAGTATAATGGTGTCGACAATGTATAATAGATGTAGTTAATGTGACAGCGTATTTTATATGTGGGAGGAGCGTTATATACCATAGAGCGATGTATATATTGAATAACGGACAGATGCTGTGTGTGATAACTGTAATGGAGGGGACGAAGCTTAGGGAGAGGTGAGGACCGTGGGGAGTGAGATAGTATGGTGTGTGAGTCGAGCCAGCGCAGGTAGGGAGGGGAGTGGGGGTGTGGGGAGGGCTGAGAGGCGAGGTTGGGGAGTGCGCAACTTTGAATGGTGAGCTGTAGATTGGTGAACGTGTGGATTGAGGGCGCTGGTGAGAGGGAGGCCGAGAGGCCGTTACAAATTTTTTTTGGAATGGCAGAGTTGCAGGAATGCAGAATTGCAGAGTGGCAGGGGCTGCAATTTGTAGAATTTCAGGGTCTGTAGAATTGCAGAATCTCCAGAAGCTGCAAAAATATAACTAGGCAAAGATTAAAAAAAAAATGCAGAATTACAACAATTTAATAAGAGCAGCAAAAAATATTATTAAAAACTGACTGAGCAAAGGAGAGGGAGTTACACCATAGGCAAAAATGCCAATAGTGGGACTGGCTCTGATACCATGTCAAACCAGGAGGTAACTCCTCAAATCAGAAATGTGTATTAGTTGAAGAATGTACATGCATTTATACATGGAGGTGAGGCTATTGGGATTCATCTCCCAATGACTCTTGGCCTTCCTTATTTCCTAATATTAAATAATATACAATATGGAATATTCACACCCATCCCATAGGATTAGGTGTCAACATTCTCCTTATATAGGTTGAGCCTCTCCCAATACCATGATCCAAAACCACACGTGTCGATGGTATTCTTGGATAAAATCCAATAGATGAAACAACACTCAATATTATGGGCTAAAACCATGGTAATGACCCATGGTTTCATAATTTTATAGCGCAAAAGGCAAACACGACTTTGCTTATTATTTTATGCATGTATACGTGACTTTGCCTATACTAACTCGTGTATATATATGTAAATACGAACATTAACCACCTTCTGCTAGAATTTCTGCTGAATCACAATGCTTCTCCAGAACCCATATACATCAACTATTGCAAGTGAGTTTCCATCAAGGACAACATAGAAAATCATAAGAATCATAATGCCAACAAAGGAAAATTAATTCCAAGGGACTTAGGGAGGTCAATTGCTTTGGGAATTCAAATTACTTGTTCAAGGAATAAATTGGACCATTGGAGAGAACCATTGAAGGATATTTGTTGAGATTTAATGAAAATAGTATGGAGTTTCTAATGAGAGGTGGCATTGTAAAATTTATAATTACAAGAAAATGACACAAACCATACTTGTTGGAGCTGAAAAAGATATTAAAAAAAGGACAAAATTTAGTGCACAATAGCTACATGTGCAAGGAAAGGGAGAGAGAATGTCTTTATGGAAAACAGTGCATGGTCATAGGAATAGAAGGTAGAGTGTGGAAAAGAGGAGACCATGCAGGAACTCGAGAGGATAATTTTCCATGAAAAATGTGAGTCCAGGAAATTGAGAGGAGAATTTTACATGAAAAGGAGGAGACCAAATATGAAGAAATAAAAAGCGCTGAGTCGGAAGGGAAAAGAGAGGGGTGACAAAAGCTTATGCACATAGTATTTTTGCAAGGTTTATTTTGAAAAAAAATATGCTTTTACAAATAAAAATCGAGTCCAAGAAGAGGAGAGAAAAAAAATAGAAATTATGGAGGAGATTTTGGAAAAACACTCTGGCTTCTTGTCATTGGATGTTCTTCTTAGAGAGGTACAGGAAGAAATTGAAAGGTTTTGTTGGACAAGGGAAAAACCTGAGGGGTCTATGGCAGAGGGGTACATATCATATGAGTCTTTCTATTATGCTAGTGAGTACATCAAGCAGATCGACAACACACCAAGTGTGGTGATTTGGGACGATGAAAGGGATGAAGAAAAAAGAGAAAGGGAGCTTCTCCAAACGAATGGAAAAAGGCGCTTGATAAAGAGTAAGCGACTTACAATTTTTCAAATTTACACAAAGTAAATATTCATGTTGAACTTCGATATAATGTATATTTTGATCTCATATGTACCATATTTCGGTTTGATTTCATCAGCGAATGCAGAAATTGAAGAAATCAATAGATTCATTCTTTACAATTTTGAAGTGACCCAACCGTGGGTCTCATTGTATGAACAAAATAGGATGAAATGGGATAGTGACAGGAAAGCATTTAGATGTTTGAATAGTGGAAGCATGCCTTATCCCAATCATTTAAAAGAAAGTATGCAAATTATATGCCCTAATTGTTGGGTTGTTGACCAAGTCAAAGAAAAATACGATGCAACCAGTCGTTACCCACGTGTTGAAGAGGATTTTTTAAACGTAGGGATTGGGTGCAGAAACTTGATAATAATCTATTTATGTATATTTTAAACTTAATAATTAACCTTTGAAATGTAACATCTATATTTTGTAATTTAACAGTTGGGTTATTAGACACATGACACTATGATTTTTTAACTTTTTTATAGGCGCAATTGTTCCCATCTATGTGGGCATATGGACACCATTTTCACATAGAAAATGATGATGATGGACACATAACACAAGGCAATGGAGTGGAAGTCAAGTTCGATCAATCTAGTTGATCTAGCTATCGTGATCAAAACTTAGTACGAGGGATGTTAGGTTACGTCGAAAAGATACAAGAGATCATTGAAGTGGACTTCTCTTCTTTCCAATGTGTTATTTTTAGGTGCAATTGGTGGGACACCTTTGATCGAAATAATGTAAAGGAAAATCATGATAGTAGGTTGATATGTATCAACTCTAGAAAGATGTGGGATGAAGCTAAGGATCCTTATGTTTTCCCCAAACACTGCAACCAGGTGTTTTTTTACCCAGATGTTTTGGATAGGGATTGATGGTTTGTATTGAGACATGACCCTAGATCAAAACATGTTTTTGAGAACAATAGTGTTTTCATGCCAAGCGAGCTAGAATATAATGAGGGTGACCATGAGAACAAAGAGTGATATGGTACATGTGTTAGTCATCATTTATACTATTTAAGAAGTGTTTTTATAAAGAAGAGGAATTAACCTTATAATTAAGACTCTTTTTGTTTTAAACATTATAATATGTATTTTGAATTAATTGCTTTGAATTGTGGGTGAAATCCCGAAATTGGAAACATTTTTTGTTGGATGGCCAAAATTCAGGTGAAATTTTTAATTTCTCGTTCAAGAAAATAGTCAACTCAATTTCTCAAACGAGAGTTTTTAGAACTCTTGTCTAAGAGATTTTCAATGTTTCGCCCGAGAGTTAGTTTGGGCTTGCCCAGAGTTAAAATACTCTCGGACAAGAGTTAATTATTTTCTCATCCGAGAGTTTTATTGACATAAACTCTCGGGTAAACTCTTGGACGAGAGTTGTAAAACTCTTGGCCTAGAGTTGTTTTAACTCTCGTCCGAGAGTTTATTCTTATAAAAAACCCCAAAAAATTGTCTCCCACAACATTCTACAAACCTGTAAACTGGAGCACTATCATTTTCGAGCCACCGTGAGCACCAGAAAAAAATTGGATATCTAGCTAGGTAAGTCTCGAAAACAACTTTTTTTTAAGGTAAATTTTATTATGTGGGCTACATTCTCAATCACAAAATAAAAAAAATGAATGCAACTAGATCTACATGTGCTCTTTTCATTATATGTTATGTATTACATCGTTCATTGAAAGAAACATTTAAATAGATAAGCATTTTGAGTTTCTCCCCGAAGGTATTGTGCCATTTAATAAATTGTTTGAAATTATGAAACCTATAGACAAATTTACAAGGCCTCCCACCTCTGCAGGTATGTGCATGTAGAGCCTGTTATATGCTAGGTCTAAAAGTAAAAAATTCCCACATTTCCCTAAAGTTGCAGGTATAGTACTTGATAACTGGTTTTTCCTGAGATTTAGATATTCTAGCTGCTGGAGGTAGGCAATGAATTCAGGGATTCTTCCGGTCAGATTATTTCCCCCGATAGATAAAACCCATAGGCGTTTGAGTTCCCCAATTTCCATTGGATTGTTTCTTTGTAGTTTGTTGGAACTCAAATATAACCTCTCCAGTCTTTGAAGCTTATTAAGTGAATAAGGAATTGCTCTGGTAAAATTATTCTCCTCTAACTCAAGGAATGTTAAACTAGTTAGGTTTATAATTTGTGGAGGTATTTCGCCTATTAAATCATTGAAGCCCAAGTATACCATACTCATGCTTTTAGAGAGCTAGCCAATAGAAGAGGACAAACATCTCGTGACTTTATTAGAGTATAAGACGAGTTATCGTGGGGAGGAACAGTTAATTAGAGTAGTAAGAATGGGCAAGCTCATGTTGCTGCCCCTAATTAGTTGATTATAAGCTAAGTGAAGCCGCTAGAGTTGTATCAACTTACCCAAATCCATGGGAACACCCTGCTGAGCTGATTTTATTTTGATTGAAATTTATGTTCACTAATTAGCTCAGAGGTTTTATTCCTGCCATTATTTTTATGTTCACTAATTAGCTCAGAGGTTTTATTCCTGCCATTATTTTTATGGTTCACTAATAAGGATTTGAACAGATGTTGAACTTATGCCTCAATATGGGCCTCAAACCAGGCCAAATATGTGCCTCAAATCAGTCTTTTGTCCAAAATTTTTTTCACAAAATTTAGGGCTTAACCAAATAAAAAATTTCAACCTTATTCATATTTCCGATATGCACTAAGTCTTGGATAGCTTCCACGAGTTTGTAGTAGAAGACTAATCTTCTAGACGGCCGAATTGCTAGGGTTCAAGGTAGCCGATTGTATACTTCAGGAGGGATGAATCCACAATTCACTATGGATTACGAGTTGTAAAGCTAAAGGAGTCAAAGCCAAGGGTTTTTGTGAATATCCCTATCAAGTTTCCTTCCAGATCAAATTGGTGTAATTTACTGGAAATTTATTAATTAAATAACTGCGGTTTGCAGTGTTTTTTTTCTCTATAATGGTGTTGAGATTTATTATTGAATCTTTTGGAAAAATTTAATAGTGGATTTCTTGAATTTAACTCCTGGAAATTAAGTAAAATATATAATATGGATATTACATAGTAGTAGCATTCACTATATTATCACATATTGATATGATTGTCTTGGATTCAATGCTGTAGTTCCTGTCTCCCCCGACATACTGCAAACCCCTGGCCCACGCAAACCTATACACTGGAGCAAAACAGGCCCTGTAATTTTCAAGCCACCTTAGTGATCGAGTCTGTTGTGAGCATCAACGACAAATTGGATATTTAGCAAGGTAAGTCTCGAATTTGTTTTTCCGAATGGAATTTATCAGCCTGATGCCATAAATTTTTTGTGAAGAATTAAAATTCAACATGTAAATTTCTTGCGAAGAATTAAAATTCAACATGTACCAGGGGAAGTAATCATTTTATAACTTCGGTGGAATATGGGCCATCCATGAATAATGGGAGTAAGGTCCATCGTTGCATAAGTAGACATAAAACCTGTACACCTCCCAAATGGAAGTGCACAACTCATGCAATACTCTTCCTAGTTGTGACAATCCTTCCCTAAGTTGCAATATGCTCTATGGTCATGGATTACAGCTAGTTGCAACCCCACCAAACCCTCACTAGTTGATGCAACCTGATAGGTGGCAACCCAGGTCAATTTGCGAGTTAAGTGTTGTTTGGGTTACCAAGTGAAAATAACACATAACTGAACCGATTCGGTTCCTTCCTTATCACCACTCTCCCACCTTAATAAAGAGGATTTACTAGAAGGTTAAGGGAGTTTGGAGAATTTAGGAATAGCTTGTTTACACTCTTGTTCAAGATGTGCATCCTTGATAGATATTTTCATTGTCATTAAGTTCTTTTCATCAACATAGAGCTTGACTAATTTTTGCATAGTGATTTTCCTATTTGTTTACTTGCATTTGTCCATTCTGCATTATAGGTTTTGATCCCTTTGACAGTTTATCCCCTGATCCCTTCCTAGGTGATTCTTCTACTGGCTGTGTTAACCATAGCTCGGGCTAAAAAAAAATGGTAGGGATGATGGAAAAGGGGAAAAAGGCCCTAGATATTTGACACAACATAATGAGTATGTTTTCATGTCACAATGATAATATCAAGAAAAAATAAATGGGTAATGTCTCTGACAGAGCACCATGAGTATGTTTGCATGTCCCAATGATAATACCAACCAAAAATAAATGGGTAATGTCTCTGACAGAGCACCATGAGTATGTTTGCATGTCACAATGATAATAATAATTAATACCAACATCCAAATTCACCTCACTTGCCATTGCAAGAAAATGGGTGCCCCTGCAGGAGGGGATTGGAAGAAACTGCCTTGCACCACCTTGGATTCTTTTTTTGTCACCATAGGGTTATCCCTGATTATATATTCTTTAATATTTTTTTGATTCTCCTAAAATAGCACCCGAAAGTGTACTAAAATCGAGAAAGGTGGTCTATGGTTTTCTTCTTCAAATGGAAAATACATGTCTCCCTATAAATGAATTTAAGTGTGTGTGAGAAGGGAATTTTGGTCGATACATTAATTTGTCTTCTAATGCCCAATAGGGCTTCACACTTCTCACTCATAGTGTTCTTTGCGAATTCACTCTTGGGCTAATAGTTTGACTTGGAAACTTGGAAATGTTGCTATCTAAGGTTCTTCCTGTGCTTTTTATGTGAGGTTAAGTATGATGTGGGCTATGTTCTCAATCACATAATAGAAAAACGAATGCAACCAGATGGAGTGATCAAGAACAGGACACTGACTCATGGATTTTATGTGATTTGGGTTAGTTAGATTACAGATAGTATAAATGAATGGTTCCTCATATCTGCATCTCATGCTCATACTTTTCTTCATTTAGTCACTGATACAGACCAAGGTGGGCAGTTTCCTTATTATCAAACCTGTTGCTCAACTCTACTTTTTACCCTCTCCAGTTTTACCTCCATGAGATATGCATGTATCTATGTCTCTTGTTGGTACCCATTTCCTTTTATTGAGCAACATAGAATACTTGTTAATATGATCTATGGAATCAACAAGCAAGTGGCTCCTTCTAGGGGATCTTTCTACAAAAAATGTGGATTCATCACGATTTTCATGGATCAATAAACAAGTAGGGAACAAATATATCTACATAAATTCAGTAGAGTACCCTATGACAAATTACAATTTTAGAGACAAAATCCTAAAATTATCAGAGTTAAAACTATAATTATAAACAATTATTTTTGTATCTTTAGCATTCAATCAAAATTATCACCTCTCGATGAGTAAAAAGACAATATACTTGATGTGAATCACATTGAGTAAAAGAATAACACGCTAGATATCATTGAATGTAAGGCTATCGTGAAATGAGTGGTACAATAGGGATACAAAGTTTCTCAAATGAGAACTGTTACATATACATTTGTCTTGAGCATCCCAATCAATGTTAGACACTTAAATTTCCATACAAAGGATTAAACAATTTATGAAAAAAGAAATTCATTCAAACATGTAGGTTAATAAATAATTAGATAAGATTTTATGGCAAGTTGAATTTGAAACTTTTGAATCAAAAGAAACAAAATTCCAGTACATAATAGGATTCCAGCTACTGTTTTATGATAGTCAACAGGTATAATGAATCAGATAACTCACAATATAGGTTGATAAAACCTTTGTGATATCTGGAGTCTGCACTACTTGCTGGCCTACCTTCTAAGCTACTATTGATATTGTACAGCTTATTAAATCTGAAATAGAGTAAAATATCTAGGAGACATAACAGACTGGGAATGTAAGTCCTTTATATTGGATGAGAAAAAGATAACAGAGCATCATGTAAACACAAAATAACATAAAGGAAACCACAAGACTTTCTGGTTCAATATGGATATTTCTTGGGGTCCAGATTCATTCACATGTATTTGAAAATGCTGACATGCTTGAACCAAAAAAGGAAGATAATTTCAAATGTTGTACTAGCTGTTTAAAATATATTTTCTATAGTAAAAATAAAAAATCATGAATACATGGGCCTGAAAGGGCTTACATATCAAGTGTGATAATACATTAATGGAGCCCCGTCTTGATGTACAATGTTCTCCATCCTCAACACTTCACAAGATTTGTTATAAAGATCCATTAACTAAGATTCCATTGCTATTGAGGAGGAATATTTCACCAGAACATCAGTTGTGACTATTGATGGTGACTACAAAACAATAGGATGAGGAACTTAGAAAGAAGAATAATTGAGGCAGTAGCCTCTTTTCCAGTAATGATTATTAGACAAGGTTATTAACCCTAAAAAATTATGATTTTCCAACTCCATTAATAAAAAAATTCTACCAATCCAGTGACAATAGATCTAATGATATTGTAGCATTTCATGATTTGGGTCATAATAGCCAATCAAAGAAGTATAGCAGAAGTTCTGAATATTTTGCAATTTCAGCCTCAAAACATATCTTGCACACATTATTTTCTTTCTATTTTAGGATACCTTTCCTTTGGTTAGCAAGCTCATATATATTTAAAATTTATTTTGGGATTGTGTTCTAATGCCCTTTAATAACACGGTGATCTATCCATAACTAGGTAATACTACAGTAGAGGAACAATAAATGTAGGAAATAAAGTGGAATCACATTGTGTGAAACACTTATAACCCTTGCTAGTATCTCTTGCAGTACTACGACATAAGACAATACTTGTAAACAAAATCTCACCTCCATGTACCTTTAGGAATATAGGAATTCCCCTAGGTATACTTGAAGCCCTCTTTCGATAGGCTAACCAACCGTCCTATTGCCCCAAAATACATAGAACAACACACGAGGATATCACTCACTAATACCTAGGTAGTCAAGTTGTAAAACTGGAGGAACGATTGATCCACCTTAGTTAGTGCCATGAGATATTATTCCATGTACTATTTTCGAGCCCTTATAATGCAAGGAGCTATAGTACTTGTTATCTATTGGTTGATGACATGACTGTTGATTGATAATTTGTTTTCTATTATTTATGAGGGGCAGAAATTTGATTTGATACTATAGCAACAATGGCATCAGGTGAGCCCTCCAGAGACCTCTCCATTAGAGGAGGATTATCAGGTACATTTTTTGTTTAGTTATGTCATGTTTTCAAGTAGGTTATATTTATTGTTTGTTGTGAAAAATTGATTAATGTGAAATTTTTTTGTCCTGCATAGGTGGATGCACTCATATGACTTGTGCACTCAGACACCAAATCAAACAAGAGGATCCCCATAGACTTGTTCCCATTCATCCCCAATTTCATAGAGCCCATTCTGAGGGGTATATTATACATGGTATAGGTACACATTATATTTCTAGTTAAAATGTTCAAGTTTACGTTATATTCAATGTTGAAAAAGTGAATTTTTTTTCAAATGACATGTGTTTAATGTGAAAACATTATGCTCCATAGGTGCAAATGTAGGAGTTGGGGTTGGCCTTATTGCTGGTGAGGGACAAAGGAGAACAATGTCTCAGCCTGTGGCATCCATCCTACACTTGGATAGTTATCGTTTAGATAAAATCTAAAGGAAAATCTATAGTTTGATGTATGTTTAATGTAAAACTTATTGTGTGTCTCATGTACTTATGTTATAAAAAAATTTAATGTTTTGTACAGTGGCTAGTAGAGACCTTCATTCCTCGGAAGGGAATAATCCTAGTCCGATGAGCGAAGAGGATGAGATAGTTTTTCCATGAGGTATTTTCAAATGAACAAACAAGTTTTTTAAATACAAATTTTCCTTATAAATTATTTAATTTTTAATATGTGAAATAATTTAACATGTTACAGGTGGTGGTCGTTGCCCTCCTAGGGGGAGAGGTCGTAAGGTTCATGAGTTTGCTCGAAATCCAAGCTATGATCACTTTTACACCCATCCTGTTGATATTGCTGCGGATATGCCTTAGGAAGATACTATCTCCTTACTTATTGTTGATGGGATGAGGGAGAATTCCATGAGATTGCGCAATGAATTTCAAAGTTGCAATCTCTCTGCCCCTTGTCGAGATTGTCTCCAAATTGTTTTTCACAATTTGGAGAGTTTTATAGAGACTTATTGTTGATGGGATGAGGGAGCCTTCTATGAGATTGCACAATGAATTTCAAATTTGCAATCTCTTTGCCCCTTGTCGAGATTGGACTTATCGTGGGGTTGGACCATCAACCCAAGTTTTCTTTGACATGATGCGTAGGAGGAGATCATCAGTGATTGGTATCCACTCCTACAATGAAATTAAAAGTAGGGTCACTAAAGAAATGACCTTGTCACTATTTTACTTGCAGCCTAAAGACAAAAAACATCTGAAGATTGCAAGATTCAATGATCTCAATATTGCACCTTATATTTATGAGAAGTTCCTGTATGCATACGGGAAGTTCCCAAATAATGATGAGGTGCCGCAATATTTTGTTAGGATTTTGTACGTTCAATTCCGAGAGCACGCAGACCCTAAATATATAGATACGAGGTCCAAATTCTATGGAGCTAGAAAAGGTCGTATATATGAATGACCTGATGCTATGCAATATTTTGGGTTTAGGCCTCCAACATCTTGTTTAGCACCTCGACCACCTAGGGTAGTTACACTTCCAAAGGAGTTATCCCTTATCTCCAATGTTGCATCTTAGATGAGGGAGAAGATACAAGAACATATTGCAGTTGCTTTAGGAGGGGTGGAAGTCAGCTTAGGGACAATCCAACCTTCATATATTGTAGGAGTTCGTTCATTTGTAAGTATTCTAGATGACGTGTTGAGGGAGATGGAGCAAGATGAGCTTCTGGAGTATGCATCGTCTTGTAAGGACCACTATGAGCGAGCCATTAGACAACAAATGCACACTATGGGTGAGGTATGTACAAGCATGTTTTGATATATTTTAAAATACACATTTATAAGATGATCTAGAGTGCATGTAACATGTTTTTTTAGTGTATATACATTTAGTCTCCAAAAACTTACATCAATATATTTATTTAACTTATGCAATTTACAACATTCTTAGAACAACATTTCTTTGCCTCTAATCCCCATTCTGTAGATCATGGACATGATCATGTATAGGTGCCACATTCATTACTATCTATCTATATTTTTGTATGTAAAATTGAAAATGAATTTATGTCACATAATTTTATATGGTACGAGTCTTAAAATTATGGAATTTTCAGGTTAGCGCCACACATGAAGGGCTTTCTGAAGACATGATACCTTCATATGTTCCAGTGGTCTCATAGGTATTATCTATCTATATTTTTACGTTAAATTGCAAGTGACTTTAAGATGATCATAATTTTATAGGTGTGGCTCTTAACATTATTGAATTTTCAGATATGTGCTACACATCAAGGGCTGCCTGAAGAGATTATTCCTTCTCAGGTTCCAGTCGTGACACAGGTATCGATAATTTTTGTGAAGCATATTTATTATGTTTATTATATTTATTTTTGAAAAATTTTCTATTAACTTTGGTTTCTACTTTTTAGGCTACAGATAATATTGAGATGATGCAAATTGAGCCCCAAGGAGATCGTGTAGGCTTTGGGTCAGAGAGTCTACATTAAACCATGGTAACCTTTTACCATTTCTTCGTTGGTATCATTGCCACATTATAAACAGGCTATCACATAATAAATACTATGAATTTACTTTTGTTGCCAAAGGTTAATGTTTTGTGTTTGTTATGTAGGTTGGACCTCAACAAATATTTGTGGCTCATAGAGATGAAGATGATGCATTGGTTTGAAATAATGCTAAATAATATGATTAAGATGGTTTTGCAAGCTAGAAAGTTGTTGATTTTGATTTAGTTAAGTTGATATTCAGTAAAATTGATATGGAACAGAAAATGGAGGAAGATACTGTGCATATGGAACAGAAAAGGGAGGAACTTTCACTGCATAGCTTGCCCAGTAGTAGTTGTCATGGCTTAGGTCACTTCAAACATTTTGATAGTGTAAAGGACCCTATGGATCACTTCTACCACCAAGAAACAAACCAGGTATACATTTATTAAAGGGCATGCTATTCTCATCCATTTTTGTGATTTTTGTTGCCAAAAGAAATGTTATTTTCCATGTTTATGGTGTATTATTGAATTTTTTAAATGTTTTTTCACAGCATATTAATAAGCATAAATGGATGAAGAAAGTTCAGCAGGAATGGAACATTCTCCAAGAAAATTTACCAGGTTTGTCAGATGGAAATCATAATGTTTACATAGATTGTTAGGGAAAAGTTTAGAGGAATTTCTTTCATATCTTGATGTGATCAATAGTTGACTCATAATATAAAAACTTTATTATTTTTGGGACATACAAAATTCATAACCTTGGTATAGAATTTCTTTGAAAAAGTGTACAGTTTAATGTATAATAAGTAGTACTGCAGGTCCTTACATACATGTGGCAATATTAACAGATATGTACACACATTGATTTATGTGCATCATGATGGTCTATGAATGAGGGTTTGGCAGTAGAGTATACAAGAGGGTGCACCAATACTTTTATAGGCTTTCAAATTTTACCTATTTTTTCCCTATTTATATTGTACAACATCGGATATGTGTGTATCTTTGCCTAAGACTTTAAAGTGGTATTTTGAAGTTCAACTTAAACAATTCAAAATGGATATTTTAAAGGTTTTTTTGCAAGATTTGATTGATGATCTCACTTACATTTTATTGAATGTCTTGTAGAATTACAGTGAAGATGGAAGACACACAACTAGATTTGTTTGATCGCCTTCCTGAAGATGTTATTAAGATGATATTTAGCGCCATCTACGATTGTAAATATCTAGTATGATGCATGGCTGTCTCTCGGGGCTTTTCAGACATGCAACATGCATATCTTCTTTGTCTATAGTTTGTCCTGATAATTATTCTAGCTATGAAGAGAAACTGAAAAATATATAATTAATGGTGAAAGAGTTTAAAGAGCTACAAACACTTTTTCTAAGGGTGGGATGACCCAAGGATGAGGCAGCTTCATGGGCCTGCTACATGCATTATGAAAATATTGGTGCTTCTGTGGAGAAATTCATGTTCATGGCTGCTAAATCTAAAGATTTTTTTGAATTGGACAATGCTCTTACTCGTTCAGAGTATGGGCCAGATTTTGATAATTCCATTTTAAAGAACATGGTATTTCCAGATGGAACAAAAGGGGAGAGTGAGGATCAACGTGGTGAAACATCCAATGCTTCAATATCTACCCAAGGAAAATCCAATGGAATAGAAGATATTGATTCTTTCCATTGTAGTGAAAGTAGAATAGGCAAAGAATCTCAACATGCTTTAATGAATCCTGGACTTATATGGAGCCTCTTCTTACAAAACAAACTTTTGATCCAATTACTAGGTATACTTCCATTAGGTGCATTATATATTTAACATCCATTTTTGGTTGGCATTTTATTTAATATGGATGTAAAGATGGTTTCTGTGAATGCACCAATTGAGAAGTGGGTATACATCAATTAGCAAAGAGGCTTTAAGGTGCATGGTTGAGAGACCCATGTATGAAGACTGAAGAAGCCTGAAGGCCTTTGACAAGTCCAAGCAAGCACCACGTGCCTGGTACTCAAGGATTTATGAATAACTGTTATATTTGGGCTTCATTAAAATTGTCGCAGATCCCAATCTTTGTTTATTTGATAGATCTTATCCATTCATTTTAGTCCCATATGTAGATTATTTTATACGTACAAGTAGTTCTGAGAAGCTCATAGCATTGTGCTAGACACAACTAGTTGGGGAGAAGTTCAAGAAATTGATCGAGAGACTCAAACTAGTGGAAATCCAAAAACACTTTCCTCATTAAGAGGGAGTGTAACATCAGATCCTTGATGGTGTAGCAGTTCCAACAGAAGGAAACATAATTCATGTACAAACAACACGAGGGAGTAAAAAATTAGAGGATGGTGCAGCAATAATGTTCTTGAGAGTAGTGTTGGAGCTATGTACAATAGAATGAGTGAGGGTGCAACAGATTAGAGGATGGTGCAGCCTTAGTGTTCTTGAGAGAAATGTTGGAGTTATGTCAGACAGAATGAGTGAGGGTTCAAGAATGCCTTAACTTAATGCACCAAGCTCTTCTAGTTCTGTTCGTAGAGATTTTTTCATGATTGTAATATCATTAGAGTAGGGCACGAATCACTATGACAACTAGGGCACTATCATAGGGATTTGGTAAGGGCATAGACCCAAAGGAGGATTTTGCATACATGAATGACAGAACTATCCTCCAGTCTGGGTGCAATATCTTTGGCACTTACATCCAAATAAGAGGGAGTGTTCGTTAAGTGGATTAGGGTTAGGGTTTGACTAAGTCACCTTGTGCACTTCATATATGTCAATAGATACATTGTATCTTCCTTCTTCTTCATATTCTGTAAAGGATATGTAGGGTGCACCTTTGTGTTCGTTGGTAAGTTTTGGACTTTTGATTTGAGCTTATACATTGTAATTTTCTTATTTAGAGTTTTAAATAGAATATAGATGCATTCTTAAATGGTTTTGTTTAGCTTATTTTCACTGTTCATAATTTCTAGCAGTATGCATTTGTAGATTAATGTGGCTCAGATTAAGATTGAAGCTTTCAAGTTTTAAGCTACCTAGGTTTAAATTTGAGTTTTATGAGTGCAGCAGAAAACTCCTTATCGCCCTTTGAAATTTAACATGCATATCTATGGCAAGAGAAAGCTTACACCAGGGATTTGGAAGCTCTTATGGGGAGGAATCCAATAAGGGTGCCACACCCTGTACATCTTCTATTGTTTTATATGAAGGATATTGAGACCATATGAGGCCATTTACAAATTTGGATTGTACATTGTAGAATGCATGCCACGTTAAAAATAGGATCCTTATTATTTAATTTTCCTTTGCATCATTATCTACACGATCAGATCCCTGTGTTACTTGCATGCAAATATAATTAATTTTCTACTGGAGGATCTTTCTGAATTATTGCTATACCTTTTCTAGATAATCTGAACTGCGGTATTAACCATGATAAGCATTATTTTGAATAAAGCTAAATGAAAATTTTTTCTAGCCACATTTATGCAAGTTATTCTCTAGCCAAATTGATTAGTGCATTTTCTAAGGTATATCAAGCTTATATACAATACAAAAAATCTTATATGTATTGTTAATTTTACAAAAAATATTGACCTGCGAGGGTAGGTACTCCATTAAGTTCCTTTACCATATTCATAAGCTACTACATTCTGAATCTAATGTCCATGTTTACTCTGTAAGAGCTTAAATCGCATAGCCCATGGGGTCCAAGGGAGTCCCCCATCCCAATTTTAGTATATATTGTATCACCGTGCATTAATTAATATTTTAATTGTAAAAGAGTTAAAATGGAGAGAATATACCTGGGAGGATTTTTTGGATATGAATCAATTTGGAAATCTATGCATTGTATCTATAATTTCACTAGAGAAACAACTCGATGAAGCCCATGTTCAAATTAATAAATAAAAATCTAGGGGTTAGATTGATAAGAGGTCGAAATAGGGAAAGATAGTATAGCCACTATATTTTAAGAGGGTAACATGAAGTATGTTGAAAAATAATCTTGTTTCATCGTCATCCAAACCCTATATCGATGTTCCATAACCCCATATTCATGCATAAAAATCCCCTGATCTAGATGCCTTAGATGAAAATCCATTTCAAACCCCTCTTTCTCATTTCGATGATGAAGTTATAAATGTGCAAGAACCCTATGATCCTAGAGATGATTATTCACTTCTCAATAATATTACCCTTTCTAATGTTGCATGTTTTGGGGAAAAATTTCAAGCACTAGTAATTTTTTTTTCAAAGAATGTTGTAGATGGCTGTCATTTTGTCTACAAGGAGAAGATTTCTTCTAAGGGTAAAGGAAAACCATTGAAATTTGAAGCCATGACCCATGTAAGTCCCTTTTCTGGAAACTATGAGTTCATTATAGATCCTTAATATCTATTACATTTTGAGATGCAGGCTAAGAAATTAAAGGAAAATTCAAGAGGATTATGAACTTAAAACAAAAAACCAAGGAATACAGGTCCTTGATCGATATTTAAAAGCTAAGAAATCAACCCTAAAGGAAAGAAATGAAGAGATTCATCAGGAATTAGAGTATATTTTAGAGGAGAATAAGCATAATATAGGAAGGGCTAAGAGGTGGCATATGCAGTCTTACTTTTTGCAAATATATAACAAGAAATTGAGGAAGAAATTGAGAGAAATACAAAGGTCTATTATACCTTCAGTGAATATCAATATTTTTCCAATTTAAGAAAATGAATTATATCATAATATCAGGAAAAATATTAGGATTATTATATTTCTTGTTATGTAATTATCTCGGCTCATCATAGCCTCCACATATAATGTAAATAGTATAAAAACCTAGCTCTGGTTCTAAGCTAGGAAACTGGTCTTTCTACACTATTATGTTGTTTTGAACCATTGAACAACTCTAAGGACACTATGATACATTTACTTTCGTGCTCATGTACTAAATACTTCGTAACTGTAATATCAAGTTGATTCCAGGTTCATATATGCATTATGTTCGATTTTGTTAAGTTTGTGATTCAATTTTATTAGGGACAACAAGCTAGTAGGCTTGGGCCAACCAACCATCCCATTTTCCTTTGTTTCTTTATTCATTTTATTATATATATATATATATGAGTGCTTCTACATTGATTTGAAGGCATCATGTGTGGTTTGTTTATATGTTCTCCAAACTTGAGCTTGACTTCTTTAGATATAGCAGAGATATATTGCTTTAATTTATTTGAAGTAGTATTTATTTCATGTGTGATGAGGGAGTGTTTAGATATTATAAGATACAAAGAGATATTTCCTATAATATATGTCATGCATGATCTCCAGATTTTAGTGAGGAAAAATTCAGTGTTATTTTTATTTTTCTTTGTTATATGAATGGTATCTTGTTATTGTTAAGCAGGGTCTCTATATTCTTATATGATCTTAATGTTATACAAGGATCGAAAATATACATAATCTAAAATTTCACATCTCTATTTGAGGAAAAACTCATAGATTATTGGTCAGTCTCAAACCTGAGTTTCAAAATATAAGGGAATTATTGTAATTGGAATATTCCCTCATGAATGACTGTGTAACGAACTAGGAATTATATTGGTGTTGTGTGTGACCTATTGAAAGATTGTAACAATGGTGTCTCTTTTGAAAGTCTTTTCTGGTGTGCGAACAATATATTTTATTTTGGATACAAGGTTTTTGGAAAATATTATTCCAATTATTCAACCAAGTGACATAGGGTTTCTTGTGACCTTGTAACATGATTACAAGATTGTATCTAATTGACTACGTTTTATAGGGTTTTTGAGCTATCTAGAGGACACAATAACCTTATAAAATAATTTCATATACTTTAAAATCTAATTTATAGTCTCCTTATGCATAGGTCTCCTCTGAGAGGTTTTGCTGATCACCCCAATATCCCCACGATATTCTATTTTGATGCTTAAAAGACACTTAAGATATTTCCAGAGATTTTTCATTTGCAATATTTCCATCTAACAGTGTTTGTCGTTTATCTGACATTTTAGTAGCATTAGACTTAACTTCAGAAGATATTTCTTTCACAACAGTGTTTTTCTTCCTATATGCAATATATCCCCTACACTTCAGTGCTAAAAAGGCACGTGCTTGTGGTTGTGGAGGATGGTTTCACATTGATGAACACACTAGTTACAAATTTCACTCGAAGGGGGAAAGCGGTACAAACTCTAGGGAAGATATGATATCCCTATGGGGCTTACTGTGGTTTTCTAGGGAAAGGGAGATTCAATATAAAAATAGATATGGGGACTCTAAAAATATCATCGATGGTTTTTCTAGTGTTTCATGCTTCGATCCTCCTGAACTTCGGGGATGGAGGGAATGAATGAGGGCTTTACTTCAACTTTTTAGGAACTACACTATGTCACACATCTACAGAGAATCTAACAGGATTGCAGATGCACTCTCTAAGAAAGGACTGTGAGATCTAGATGGCTTCATATTTTACATTTTTTTTCAGAAGACAATGTGAGGGAGGAAGGAAAAATTGCTATTCCATAGATGGAAGTGGTCTCATTCATGCTGATCTTTGATCGTTTCTCTCATAATTTTTCTTTTTGAAAATGTATATTTTGAACATTGATCTGATTTTTTGCATACTTTGGTAGAAAAAATGTTTAGAGTTATGGAATCCTTTTTATTTTGTTTTTCTCACACATGAATGAAGATGAAAACTCATATCTGATGTGACTCTTGGCAAATTTTGATCAAATGTAACTGGTTTTTTAATCCCTTAATAAAATTTCAGTTAGTTTTTTTTTTTTTTTTTTTTTTTTTAACTACAATAGAGAGAGAGAGGAGAAACCATATCTTAAACATTGATATGGGTACAACATGAAAATACAACCTCATCATCATTGTTGTTATTCTGATTACTTTCTTAATGTCTTATGTGTTGAAAAGATTGAATAGGCTAGTACGAATTTGATCCGTTTTGTTATTCCAATTACTTGCTTATGTTTTATGTGTTGAGAAAATTGAACAGGTTGAGGATTCAAGAAGCTATTCTCCAAGCCAATGGGTTGCTTTACATCCGAACCACATGACTCCCTTAATAAGTGAGAAGCTGATAGAGTCAACTGATATCACAACATCCCCAGTGAAACCAAATCACGAGAAAGGAAAAAATAACAAGAAACATATCCCTATAAAACATAATCTATTAAACCACCGTTCCAAATCCCTCGTGTCCCATATGTTAAAATCTTGGAGAAAATTATGTCCCCAGAATTTAAAAAATTAGATAAAAAACCTGAAATGTCCATGGAACTTCCCAATTCGCTGCGATAAATAGAATCATTGCCCATAAGTAAGATTTAATATCAATAAATAACCACGCTCAGTGTAAATGAGTCCATACTCATTCAACTTATCTTGATTTTTAATTTTGGAATATAATTCTAAGAACTGCAGTTAGGTTAGACCTGGCTCTTATTTATCTGATTCTAAAATATTAAATATTTTCAAATATCTCCTATCTATTCTAAAATTCTAAATAAAAATAACTATCTTTCTTCCACCTGATTCTAAAATATTTTCAAAATTTACTATCTATTTCTGAAATTTTAAATAAAAATGACCATCTATATTAAAAAATTCCACAACATAATCATTAAAATGACTACTCTACGTTTGGAGTTGCATATGGTGACTAGATAAATTTAACCAGACTGATCACCTTGGGTGCAACTTTTCCAACATGATTATGAAACATGGTATGGTCATAGAAGAACCATAACTCTTCTGTGAATTCTATAATAATTGTTTATGGCATCGAAAAGAGAATCTAAATGTACTCTTCAAATAAATATCAATGAATTTGGAATATATATAGTGTTTATGGCATCAAAAAGAGAATTTAAATGTACTTTACAAATAAATGTGAACAAATTTGGAATAAAAATGAATTTGTAATATATATATATATATATATATATATATATATATATATATATATATATATATATATATATATATATATATATATATATATATATATATATATATATATATATATATATAACTTTTTTTATTGGCTTGGAGGAGTTTTTTTTGTAGGGAAACAAACCTTATTTTCCTTCCAAACCACCTGACAAGCCTCCAAGAATGCCTTCGGCAAGTCCGTGGTTGGCCTAGCAATGGATACACTTTGGCCTCCCAGTCACCATTGTCTCAAATCACAAATTTTTGTTTCTCAACCAATTTTGTGAAGTCAAACATCTTGATTTGAGCCATGTGGACAACTAGTTGAACATTTTCTAGGAACACAAAACTCATAGGAAAATTCCTATATGCAATAGATCCCCTACACTTCAGTGCTTCAAAGGTGTACTTTGTAGTGTAAAACGTTTCCAGAAAATATTTATAACTACTTAAGGTGATGGAATAAGACATAGAAGTAAATGAAGGCAATCATTAATGTCAGTGGGTGGGTCAATGTTAACTACATGTCAATATTTTTGCAACTAAACATCAATTTCATTCTTTTAATAGACTATCCAACATCAGTGCACATTCAAAAAAATATTTATGCTAGTATATCGTTTTTCTAGCATCATCATTTTCATTCTTTGTAGTAAGACTATCTAGAATCAATGCACATTCAAAAACATATTTTCAGGTTACTACAAGGAGATGGAAAATAAAAGTAGGAGACCTCCATCATTAGAAGAGACAATAATGAAGAGATTAGCCACATCAAATCTAAACTTTATCTAAACGAATGAAGAGATGAAAATATGATGACATTTGACATCAAAACTAAACTAACAATAAAATAATATATTTGTAATTAAATATTCATTCATCACCATCATATCCTTGCAAAAAAAGGGGCAAGTTAAGATTATCTAGGAGTAAACATCATGGAAACATTAAATCACCATATCATGGACACATTAAATCATGATAACTTAATTATCTAGCAAAGCACCCTTATCCAGTAGATCATAATATATTGTTTGTACCAACACACATCTAACCATCCACATGTCCATTTATTTGAAAGAAATCCAAAATATAGTCTTAAAATATATAAAGTCCAATACATTGTAGCAATTATATGTTCTAACCCTAGAATTAAAGTTCATTGTTCATCTTGAACAATGTGTTCCACTCATATGAAATGTGCTAGTGGAAAATTTTCTAGAAGGGCATCATGATCATCTATCGATAACCTCCATTGTCATCGTTTTTTTCTACTCTTCACTTGATTCAACTGCAACCGAGTTGCTATGAACAAGTGACTATATTGGGCATAAATAACCTCTGGATGGTAATCTTGAAAAATAATATGATCTTTACATTTATTTACTTATTTAAATAAATGTCCCATTAACACCATTGAACCGATTGGGTATGTATAATTTGATGGATCATTATATTCTTGTAGCAACGTGGATTTAGACATAGTGCATCATAGTAAATAATAATGCACTTTTTCTTTATTATTTTCTGGTGCAATGACAGTGAAGACATCACCTTATATAACCATATCGGAAACATAATCATAATCATTGTCAATCACAACCACTTCATTGTCCATTTCCTTGTCAGTCACATTTCCAAATGGGGGCAATGGTGACAATTCTTCGTGTTTCCATGGTTTAACAAATTTCTTAATTTGGTTTTCACAGTCATCGATGGACTCTCTCTGATCAATACATGCAAAAAAAAAAAGCAAGATCACTTTCATTTCTCAATGCAATGTATATTTGTCATGTTCTTACTCCTAATTGAGTGTAAACTTCTTGTTTGAGGGATTGCAAGGAAATTAAATGGAAACGATATATCAACATCACCATTGCAATACTCCAAAAGTACCTGCTTGAGAAAAACACACACATGTATGAGTCAATTTTTGAACATTATTTAATATTTTTTTTTATAACAAAATACACACACATGTATACACATATATCTAGACATGTATAATATATTTTTAGTTAAATGTGTACGCTTACCTATGCACATCATCCATCCTTGGGTTCGATACATGACTTAAATTGTCTTTGCACCAATTAACAACATCTAAAAAATTTGCAAGTCTGGAAGCTGAGTGATTCAATTGATGCCTCTTAAGTGCACGTTTTACGCATGCCCCAACACCATCATGCTCTCCTTTTCCATGCCTTGTCTCAAAGAAATTCCATGTATGTAGAATGTTGGTTCTTTTATGAAGACAAGACAACAAAAAGAATGATCTCGCTGATTTAAATTGGCCAACACAACCATCTGACATTACCCAATGCTCTTTAAAGGTGACCCTTCGTTTCAAAAATTCATTATAAATAACATTAAAACAATGTTGCACAAAACATGTATCATTTGTTCGATCATCACTGATGTAGAAATGGTACTCCTTAATCACCTCACGATTATTTTCATCGCTATCAAAACCATCAATATCAAGCTCTGCATGTCTATACAAAATATGCACAAATATAGATACTTGGTCTGAATGATAATACTCACTTTGTATCTCCTTTTGTGGAGTAAACATGCAATTCTCAGTGAAATCAACCACTGATAATATTGTTCCTTTTGGGAACACATCACGTGATTGCTTGAACTGTAAATCCTGCCATCGTGCTATATGACAGTGCTTAATATATTTGTATATTTGCACCCTGAAATTCTCCATAAAAGATGTCACTGAAATGTCGTAGTCAAGTAAAGTGATCTCTTTTGATGTTGTGCTTGAATCTGCAATAAGAGTTTAAGTAACATTTTCATACTGCGTCCAATTCAGACTGAGATTTGACAGTCTAGGATCATTAGGATCAATGGGATACTTTGCATCGTAGAGTGCCAAATGAGAACATTCTGGGAATTTTCTTCCACCAACAAATTATTTTTTATAAAATAATTTATTATTCTCTCATGCACATAATATCTTCAATAAAAATTCACGAACACTTGAAGGAGGGGGCTTATTTGACCAATATTTTATGCCAAAATTTACAAATGTATCATAAAATAATTGGAATTATACATGATATCAACAACAACATGTGTCTCGAATAGTGATAGGCCTTACATACCATGGTTTAATCTTCAAAAATGTGCTTAGGGAAACCTTCACATCAGTATTACTCTCCATAAAGTTATGGAATAATTCTACTTGACTGACCTATGTTATATGTTTGGCATGAATTTGATAAAATCCCTTAGATATATGACATCACACAACGTCCTTTTCATTTGGCGACACACGAGAATTAAAATTCCAAAACTCTTTTACCCTATCCCTCACACCATCAGGAAGTCTATCAATATTAGCCCAACATGAAATTTCATCATTCTCATCTAATTGAATTCTAAATTTTGTATGCCTCCATAAACTTTTTCTTGATGTTTTAAACAATTTTGAAGTGGCTGACATCAACCGACTTTATGCAGTTTGTTTCGCTAGTACACCTATTAAAAGTGCTCTACGTGCATTCTTTTCAACTTGAGATCATTTTTTTGTGTTTCCTCATCATTTTCATGCACCTCTACATCTCTTTCATGATGCTCTACCTCCACATTTATTTCATGGCTTAATCTTTCCCTTTCGTCTCGCATTTTTTTTGTAATCTCTCATTATTTTCCATTGAATCAGTTCTATTTCAATCATGCCTTGATTGGAAATTCCTTTTGTTTCCCATGTTCACAAAATTGGAAACCTAAAATCCAATTCTGTTTGGACCAAATACCCAAAAAAACATAAATACTTCAGAATAAGTACTTCATGCTTTCAATAAGAGAGAAAATTAAATAAATAATTAAATTCATAAAGACATTTTGAAAAAATATGTCATGCCTTCATAGAGACATTTTGTAAAAATACTTCATGCCTTCATGCCTTCTTGCACCCAAAAAAACTTCAAAAAAAAAATTCGCCAAAAAAAATTTCGCACCCAGAAAAACTTCGAAAAAAAATTTCGCCAAAAAAAATTCGCACCCAAAAAACTTTAAAAAAAAAAAATTGCCAAAAAAAATTCGCACCTTCACACCTTCATTGGTTCATAATGGTGTGTGGAATATTGTGTAATTAATCTTTCAAATGAGATTATTTATATATAACTCTCGCTCGAAACATCACGAAGATATGATGAGTCTTCGCAAGATTCCGTCGGCCAAAGATAAAATGTTTCGATTAAAGTTTAATAAACTCTCATCCAAGAGTTTATTAAACTCTCGCCCAAGAGTTTAGTAACCTCTTGGACGAGAGTTATATAACTCTCATCCAAGATTCTGCCTTG
The DNA here is from genome assembly GCA_034641835.2 of Pinus albicaulis. Classification (NCBI taxonomy): domain Eukaryota; kingdom Viridiplantae; phylum Streptophyta; class Pinopsida; order Pinales; family Pinaceae; genus Pinus; species Pinus albicaulis. The sequence continues at coordinate 1,491,211,211 of CM076581.1, forward strand.
GGTGAACTCTCGCACCCAAACTCTCGGTCGAGAGTTTGTACAACTTTCGGGCGAGAGTTTACCCACACGGTTAAATTTAATCTGTGGTGGTATAAAATCTCGGTGAAGAGTTTAAAATTTCTCTCCCAATATTTTATTAAATGTCTTGCCTGAGAAATTATCTCGACTGAGAGTTTCTAGTCAACGAAAAACCCAAAATTTTTTGGAGTTTTTCAGGAACCTGAAGCTTTGAAGGGGCGGAACAACTACAAAAACAGAATGTTATCTTTCAAACCTAGTGCCATTAGATTCATATCTGAATCTAGTTTCTAATGATGTAATATTTGTGGAGTTTCATTAAAAATTTCAATTTGTTATTGATTCTATACTAAACTGTGTCACTTTGGAATTTCATTGTTCTGAAAATTGCAGTGAATGAAAATTCAATAACTTTAAAATGGCAACACCAAAAAAATCAGAAAAAATCATATTTCAATTCCTCTCCCTGTCTTATTCAAAATTGTATTCTCATTTTTCTTATTGACGATCACATTGAAAAGTAAGTCTAGGGCTAATAAAATGTACTGAAACATCACTCTTTGTTTGTCTTTGTCCATTTCAAAAAATAAAAAAAAATAGTGATTTAATCTGAAAATTATCGAAAATAGTCATTGCATTAGTGAAATATATATAGATTATGATGATATGGTTTATTTCCAAAAACTGAATAACCATCCCTAAAAATAGTTAGGGTTCAAAAAGTGGTTATTTATGTTTGCCTGAAAATTTCAAGTATATGCAGTTAGTAAACAAAAAATTTACCCCTCTATATGTCAATAATTTTTTTTTTTAAATATGAGTATGGAGGTAAGAAAATTCTCTAAAAATATTTTTTCTTATGTCAAAGCGTAATTTGCATTGAAAATGTGAGTTTAGTGGAGTTGAAGTTGAAAAAACATAGAAAATTACAATTTTTAACGTCAAAAAAGGGCAAAAAGTGTTTCCCAACTTCATGTTTTCACCCTGATCCTACAACTTCTGTACATACTCCTACACCTTGTAAAATTCCAGATCAATATAGACCACTCATCTTACCTCCTATACTCCATGCTTTCCCTAAAAATCATAACCTATATATTCCGAGGTTTGATGGTGAAAATGACAACATCACTGCTAAGAGACATACACAGAATTTTGAGACTTTCCTTGACCTTTTTGAAGTTGACGAAGAGGATGTCAGTATCAATCTATTTGATCTTTCTTTGCAAGGTAGAGTCAAGAGTTGGTTCAAAAACTTGCCTGTTGCAAGCATCTCAGATTTCCCGCAGTTCGTCAAAGTTTTCTTCGATGGGTGGGTGGTCAAACAAAACCCTTTCCTAATTCTAAAAGAGTATGACTAGCTGAAAAGATATCTAGGGGAGATAGTACAATAGTTTTCTGCCAGATTCAATCAAGTATATTATTCGATACCTGGTGATATAAGACCTCCTCCTGGCTCAGCTCTCTTACATTACTTGGATGCCTTTGATCCAGAAATGGAGTTTCAAGTGAGAGAAAGGAACCTTGCAACACTTGAAGAGATATAGAACAATACAATAGATGTAGAGGCTAATCCGTTGATCAGAAGGGCAAAGCTGAAGGAATAAGAGAAGAAGAACATTGCAGAGCACCTGACATCTTTAGAGGTAAAGCTCGACATTTTGGTGAGTACAATAGAGTAAATGATGCAAAGGATCACCATGAGAGATGTATTTTCCGTTCAAGATAATCATGACCCACTTATCCCAGAAAAATAAGAGATTGCAAGCCCTAAATATTTTCCTGCTAATCCCAGCCACCATAGATTAGAAAATGGATTTGTATATCAATCCGAGGAGAAACAATTTGATAATCTAATGTGTATGATTGGTGATATTACTTATATTGATGAGTTTCCAAAGTTTGATCAGTATGATGATGATTATGTTCTCCAAACATAAGCTAATCTTGCAAAGCAATCATCGGTTGGTTTGTGGGAGGAAGTTCAGTTTCAGCAGCTCAAAAACAGTGATCAGCTGATGCATATCAGCTATGACACTAATGAGGAAAGTCTAGAAAAATTGGAAGTGAAGGATCTTTTCCTCTTTGTTTTACTTCATTTCAGTTCATCAGAGATAGCTTTCATGCGATCATTGGTGATATTACTTATATTTATGATTTGCCAAAGTTTGATCAGTATGATGATGATTATGTTCTCCAAACATAAGCTAATCTTGCAAAGCAATCAACATTTGGTTTGTGGGAGGAAGTTCAGTTTCAGCAGCTCGAAAACAATGATCAACCGATGCATATAAGCTATGAAACTAATGAGGAAAGTCTAGAAAATTTAGAAGTAAGTGAAGGATCTTTTCCTCTTTGTTTTACTTCATTTCAGTTCATCATAGATATCTTTCATGTGATCAAAAATCAACACTCATTGAGTTTTTATCTTGACAATCAAGAGGATAATCAAATTTTTTATTAGAGCTCCTTACCCTTGTGTTTCTCCTCATTTGTAAAAATAAGAGAAAACTATAAGCAAGCAGATAAGCGAGTGGTCAACACTATAAATGATGAACATTCTCCTAAATTGGTTGAGAAAATCATTTGCGACATAGAATCCTCCTTAGCTCCAGATTTGCAGCCACCGAATTCCATTGAATGTCAGGTTGCAAATGAAGGCTTGGAAGTTGAAACACATGATCAAATGATGCAAGATGATTATGTACCACTATGTTTTGAAACATTTCAGTTTTTAAAGGAAATTTTTCATAATATCTCTAAAGAAAAGGATGAGCAACCTGTAGAAAGTCATGCAGTCTCATTAGAACCAATGGAAAATAGGTTGCAGCAGTCTTTTCAAGTTTTTCATGACCCTATAGCTGATGTGTTGGATGATATCTGCAGTAAAATTCCTTCTCCATTAGCTAACCGTGAGCCTGAAAAGAGTGTTGATATAGACTTGATCCAACAACTAACTTCATTGTCTTGTTCAGTAGGTGTTTCATTACAAATCTCATGTCAATATTTGTAGTCATATCAGGAGAGTAATGAAGAAAATTCTTGTTTTGTTGATGATCATCAAGAAAAATTAGTCATTCACGAGTTTCAGGATCCTTTTGTCAACTTGTTGTAGTCATCAAAGAAAGAAAGCATAGATGTTAGGAAAATTTTAAAACCAAGGTACAAAACTACCTAGAGCAGAGGAGTAACGTATTAAATGGGTTGGAAATAAATATGTATTCCTATGAAGATCCTTTCACAGCATTCTTGAGGACATTCGGTGGGCTCATGCTTTGCAATTTCATCAAGATTCAATCTGTTGACAATTTTTCATGGGAGTTACCTTTTAGTAGTTCTTTCTTCTTGCTCATAAGAAAGCACTTGCAGAGAATTCAAACAACAACTATAATTCTTACATGGTTGCATTGGTTGTTCTATTTCATTTGATCAAGTGATGAATGGATCAGTTAGAGTAGGTTTTGTTGAATAAGCTCAATTCTAAGCATCTTTTTAAATAAGTCTTGAGTCAGTTTATTGAGTCAATTTTTCAGTATTCAGTTAGTCTTTAGCTTTTGAATCCATGCCCAATGGATAGGAACTTGTTCTACGGTGTTCTTGGCACCTCCAAGGAGCTACCATCCACAACTAGAGCCAATGTTAGTGTTAGTATTTGCATACTTCCACCAGGGATCAAAACACATTTTTCATGTGCATCTTAGGTGTCCCAATCTAAAGAATTTTCAATCATTCCATTAGGTCGTGATATAAAATTGTTCCACTGGTATTTGTCCTTGTCAAGTGTCCCATTTCCTTCACAAGTACATGCCTCTTGAGCCTCTTCCATGCCTTCATCATGCTGAAAACAAGCCTGCTCTCATTCCACTTTTAGTCAAATTCACTCATTGATTCAGTTTATTTCATTTCTCATTGGGTCACTAGGGTTTCATTAGGTCAAATCATTGCATTGTCTCATTTTCAATAAAGGGCAGCAGAAGGTGTGAAGGTGACCCAAAAATAAACTCATGATTTGCTTAAGTTAGTTCAAATGTAATAAGTACTCAGTCTCCCAAGTTTTCCAACTCAAAGTTCCACATTCCAACACATCAAGTGTCAAATAGAAAAAGTATCTACTTCATCAATTGCTCAAATTTCAAAGGGATTTGTCTTTTTCCAAGGGTGCCTAAGTCATCATTTTCCACAAGCACTAAACCCTAATTTCCTCTCTCACTGAATTATGGTTTGCTATGGATTCAGAGACATATGAGTAGAGGAGGAATAAGGTAGGTCATATAAGTAATTATGAGGTCATTCCAAACTCATAAACATCATGTATCCATCATTTTCAAGGAAATCATTCCAAGAGTCAAGCCATTTGCCACTCATAGGGATAGTTTTACTTCAAACTATGTTTCTGACCAAACAGTGATGAATTTGACAAAAACGAAAGTTTTTTTTGTCCATAATAGGTTCAAGAAGAAAAACCTCCTTCATTTTTTACATAGGTATCATGGTTTTTGAGAAATGTAAAAATTACAGGTGCTACAAGAGGTTTTCTTCATTTCTGGAGTGACCTTGGGAAAATCAAATTTTTTCATAGCTGGAGTGTCCAATTGACTTACTTGATGAGTCAAATGATAACTAGACAGAGAGAGATTTCCAATGAGATATCTTGAGCTCAATTTGGAGTTGAGGAAGGTCTCCAAAAGTTTCTTTCAACATCCTTCTTCATTTCTGCACCTTCATTCACCACTTTTTGACCAGTCTTGGGAAATTCAAATTTTGACAAGGAAAATCAACTCCAAACAGAAACCCAAAGGTATATTTGGAAATTAAACAGGATAAGATTTCAAACTAGCTATCATGGGCCCAATTTGGACACCGATAAGGCCTCCAAATATGGTCTGCAAAAAGGTGTTGCAGGGATTTGCCAGGGAAGCTTTGGCTGAAATTACATTGTATTTTTCAACGGTGCTGCACGTTTTCCAAGGATGCTGCACGTTCACCCAGTCGCTTAAAAAATTTCCTGCAAGGCTTCAAAACTTTACAAATTCATTTTTAGACCTTCAGCAGTGATTCATCATGACTCAAACAAGTTAGTAAGTTACCATTTGCTTCACTCATCTTCATCAAATGTCTTTTTGGATGCATAAGTTTGTTTAGAAGGAATTTGGTGTTTTCTTCTAATGCAAAACCCTATTTTCCCTAAAAACCTAATTTACACTTTAATTTCACTCCCTAAACCTTCATAACCCTTCCCCCATTTCAGTCTACCCTTTCCAAAACCCCTATAGTAACATTCCCTTTCCCTAAGCCTTCATTTCCTTAAAAACCTAAGCCTTAGGTAGACTAGTTACCTAGGCTCCAAATTCCCTACACTTGTGATAAATCCTTGCCCTCATCTCCCTTAAATTACCCTATCCCATTCCCTAGTCCTAAAAAATCACATTCCACCTTATCACACCTCCCTAGGGTTTTAACACTAAAGCACCCATGGAAGAAGAAATAAAGGAGAGGAAGCCAAACAGAGGAGGAAGATAAATTGTAGGAGGAATATAGACAACAAATAATGACATACAAAGGAGGATGGAAAACACTATTGCAGGAGATAAAATTGCAAAGGCCAAGCTCAAACGAGCCTATGAAAAAATTCAAACTTTAACTAAGAAAAAGAAGAAAGAGAAGTTAGACATACTAAAGTGTCACTCCATGCCTCAAGTACTCAATGAGCAAGTACCCTCATAATTTTGGCACATTTTTTCACTCATGTTAATTTCTGCAATTTTTGATAATTTTCAATGCTAAAGGCATAGCGACCTGGACGTTGCGCTCTTTTTTTGGGCCTCAAAATGACAAATGGCCACCACCATCATGTTTATAATGATGAGTAAATAAGCCCTAGAAAGTATTAGAATATTTGGAGGAGAACTGGTCCCTCAAAAATGCAAAAAACCACCAAACTTTCATGTTTCTGCCTCCTTTTTGGCTTGGTCGCTGTGCGTATACCAGCCTTGGAAGATCAAGTTTTTGACAGGGAAAATGAGCACCATTTTGGAAAATGGAGGTAGATATAGAAACTGGACTTAGAGAGATTTCCAATGAGCTATCATGGAAATGATTTGGATACCGTAAAGGTACTCAAAACCAGCTTGCAAAATAGGCTATTTTTCCTTCTTGGACGCTGCGCGTTTGCCACAAAATTGCAAATTTTTACAATCTTCAGCAAATATTCTCCATTTTGAATTTTCACTTTGGGAAATGTAATTTTACTAATGTAAATGTTCAATATGAATGTAAAAGTCATGTTTTTACTTTTATCTAAGGTATATACATTAGGTAAATGGCCTCAATGACATGTAATGAATCAGTTTGCTCAAATTTGGGATGAGTCACTTTGACCACCCTATTCTCTAGTTGTCAGTTCAGTCTTTCCTGGAACCACTCCTCCTCTCTTTGATTTTACCCCATGAAGCTAGGAGTAGTTGGTTTGAGGTATATATGATGTATTTTCTCATTCATTAGTAGGGGTTGGACTCACTTGGATGTTTGGCTTGTGAAGAGACACACTTTTGTATCAGTTCTGAGCAGGAAAATTAATCAAATTTGCAGCTATTTTTATGGGATCCATGTGGTATGGTGTTTAGTTTTAGTTTTCCTTTTGTGCTCAGTTGTTAGAATGTTTTTTTTTTTTTTTTCATCCATCATTTCATTTCTATTAAGTGATTTTTTTCAAGTTTGAGGAACATAATCCATAATTTCTATGCTCTGTTTTGGGTAAATATTCATAGTCTGTAATTTCTTTAGTTTAGTAAGAAACCATGACTTCACCATGCTCTTTCTAGCTCCTCACCTGTCTTGATCATCCCGCCATCAAAATCCTAAAGAGCTAAACCACTGTACCTACCTTTCCCCATAGAACACCCTGCAAATTTTGACCTAATTTCCCTTGCTCTGACTGTTTTTCCCCTTCTGATCCAGCACAACCCTATACAATCAAAATCAAAACCCTAAGCTACTATACCTAGCCAAATATCTTCTTTCCTCAGTCATGTTGGCTATGATATATACAGAGAGAGCCCTCTCCTTTCCTAGTAGGGCTAGCTACTTGGCTAAGCGTGGTTTGTGGTTACCTCAGAATTTCCTTTTTCAACTGGAGGTTCAATTCGAGTGATAACATGCACCATATAAAATGCACCACGGATAGTGATTTTCCAATCATCAATATTTCTAGCCCAGTCCACATTTTTGTAAGCATGAAGAATAAGATAAAAATTATTTGGATACCACAGACCAAAATCTTGAGTTCCTTTTAGATATTTGAATATTTTTTTTACTGCCTGAAGATGTGACTCCTTTGGATTGTATTGGAATTGTCCAACAATCCTGACTGCATGCATAATATTTGGTCTATTTCCAGTTAGATAAAGCAGACTTCCAATCATAGATCTATACTTTTGTTGGTTTACCATGGGAGAATCATCATGAGAAGTGAGGTTACATGCGGTCACCATTGGAGTGCTCACTAGTTTGCAGTCTTCCATCCCATACTTCTTCAGGATCTTCTTCAGATATTTTTCTTGTGAGAGAAATATGCCATATTTTCTTGTTGCACTTGTAAGCCAAGAAAATATGTTAGTTCCCCAAGTAAATACATTTCAAATTCTTTCTGCATAAGAGAAGAAAATTTCTGACTCGGGATTCTTCATTACTCCCAAAAATGATATCATCAACATAAACAAAAATGATTAACAATTTATCATTCTCAATTTTTATGTATAAGTTTTTGTCTACAGATCCTTTTGTGAAACCTTGTTGTTGAATATATTTGTCAAGATGATAGTACCATGCCCAAGGAGCTTGTTTTAAACCATATAGCCTTTTTGAGTTTTCAAACAAGTTTTTCATCATTTCCAAAAATGAATCATTCTGGTTGTTCTATATAAACTTCTTCTTCTATATCACCATTGAGGAAAGCAGATTTTACATCCATTTGATAAAATTTGAACTATTGAAAACTTGAAAAAGCAAGAAACATTCTTATGGCTTCAAGTCTGGCTACAAGTGAAAATGTTTTTTCAAAGTCTATACCTTCTTGTTGAGCATACCCTTTACAAACAAGTCTAGATTTGTTTCTAATAACATCTCCATTTTCATTTAACTTTTTTTTTAATATACATTTTGCTCCAATAACATTTTTATCATGAGGTCTTGGAATCAATTCCCAAGTATTATTCTTTTAGTTTGATCAAGTTCTTCATTCATTGCCTGAATCCAACATTCATCTTTACTAGATTGATTTACATTCTGTGGTTCAATGGTGGATAAGAATGCCAGATAACTAGGAGATCCTACAAGAGTTCTTCTTGTTTGGACACCTGATCCCTTTTCTCCCAATATTTGAGATTCTGGATGATTCTTTTGAACATACCTAGATGGACCCTTTTTTTATATATCTTCTTCTGGTGCTTCGTTGGGTTTTCCTTCTATATTGTTTTTATTTGATAAGGTAAGATATATATCATCATCATCCTCATTTTTTATAATTTCCCTTTTGAGATATGTGAGAGACTCATCAATTAAAACATCAATACATCGACAATCTTTTGAAGTCTTTTATTGTAGAATTTGTATGCTTTACTTCTAGAAGAGTAACCAAGAAATATTCCTTCATTTTCTCTAGGATCAAACTTACCAAGTTTTTCATCATTATTCTTGATAAAACATTTTCTTCCCAAAACTCTAAAATGCTTCACAGTGGGAAGATTACCATACCAGAGTTCATAAGGAGTTTTATTACTATTTACTCGAACATGTTCCTTGTTGAGAATATTTACTGCAATATGTGTTGCTTCTCCCAAAAAGGTGTCAGGATTCCTAGGTTCATCAAGCATAGAACGATCCATTTGTTGAACTATTCTATTCATTCTTTCTACCACGCCATTTTTTTGTGGAGTTCCAGCTACAGAAAATTGTCTTTTTATGCCATATTTTTCATAGAAATCAAAGAATTCATCTGATATGTATTCTCCTCCTCGGTCAGATCTAAGACATTTGAGAATTAGATATAATTCATTTTCAACCAAAGCTTTGAAGATCTTAAATTTTCAAATGCTTCATCTTTATGTTCAATAAACCGATCCAACACATTCTAGAAAAGTCAACAATGAATAGAATATAGTATTTCTCTCCACGAGGTGACTTTTCCCGTATAGGACCACATAAATCAATATCTATAAGTTCAAGAGGCTTACTTTCTAATTCTTCTTTGGCATTAAATTGCACCCCGATTTTCTTACCGAATTGGCATGATTTGCATATGGCACTTTGAGGTAGAGTGATGTTGGGTAGATCATGAACAAATTTGAGTCTTCTTGATTTGCTTATTTGAGAAAACCTCAAATGTCCCAATATTCTGTGCCATAACCAATTTTTTGTAGATTTACCTATATATCATTGCTCTTGGCCACCTTTCAGTGTATACATATTTCTTGGTGTTCTTGTTCCTTTTATTACAGTCTTTCCTGTGTCAAGTTCATGAACTACACACTCTGTTGAACTAAAGAAAACTTCATTTCCTTGATCACACATTTGACTCACACTCAATAAGTTATGCTTATCAGCCTTGATCTCTTTAGGCTCATCAATTTGAAGATGGTCATCATAAGATTCCGAAAAAGGATGTGGACCAAGATCAAAGGAAAACTCGGTATTTACACTTTTTGAATAGGTAGAATCAAGATTTTGATCATCTTTATCATACAACAAAATTTGTAAAAATTTCAGGATAGTTTCAAGAAAAGAAAAGAAGTAATTTACAAGAAAGCATATTAGATCTTGAATACAATTCCACTTTGAATGCCTGACCTTTGTGTAATATCCTTAAATTTTCCTACTGGCAAGGTTGATCCTCTAGTGGATTATTTACATCAATTTGGAGTCACCAGGTGAACATTTCAGCCTTCATATGCATCTGATTGCTATCCACCATCAGCAAACAAATCTAAACTTTGTTTTTCTTTCCCAGGGAAGATATGATCTTTCGCTTCCCCAGTATGGTTGCCAAAATTTTATCACTTGGATTGAACCTCAGGCTGAAAAAGGAAATTCTAAGGTAACCACAAACCACGCTTAGCCAAGTAGCTAGCCCTAATAGGTAAGGAGAGGGCTCTCTCTGTATAGATCACAGCCAATATGACTGAGGAAAGAAGATATTAGGCTAGGTATAGTAGCTTAGGGTTGTGATTTTGATTGTATAGGGTTGTGTTAGACTCATTTTGATGTTTTTCTTTTGAAGGGACACACTTTTTTATCAGTTATGAGCAGGAAAATTAATCAAATTTGTAGCTATTTTTATGTGATCCATGTGGTATGGTGTTTAGTTTCATTTTCTCCTTTTGTTCTCAGTTGTTAGAATGTTTTTTTATTTTATTTCATCCATCATTTCATTTCTATTAAGTGAATGTTTTCAAGTTTGATGAACAAAATCCATAATTTCTATGCTATGTTTTGGGTAAATATTTACAGATTGTAATTTCTTTAGTTTAGAAAGAAACCATGATTTCACCATGCTATTTCTAGCTCCTCACTTATCTTGATCATCCCACCATCGAAATACTAAAGTGCTAAACCACGGTTCCTACCTTTCCCCATAGAACACCCTGCAAATTTTGACCTAATTTCCCTTGACCTGATTGTTTTACTCCTTCTAATCCAACACAACCCTATACAATCAAAATCAAAACCCTGAGCTACTATACCTAGCCTAATATCTTATTTCCTCACTCATCTTAGCTGTGATCTATACAGAGAGAGCCCTCTTCATGCCTAGTAGGGCTAGCTACTTGGCTAAGCATGGTTTGTGGTTACCTTGGAATTTCCTTTTTCAGCCTAATGTTCAATCTGAGTGATAATAGGGCCCCGATTAGTATCCTGGTTCAGCAAGAAACAAAGTTTCATTTCTTTATCTACAACTGAAGCATGATATGTGGCGGCTGCATCATGTTGCACAAAAGTTATTTGGATGATGAAAACATTATAATATATTCAAATTAAATTTTCTCCTCCCATCTTCATCCAATGTGATAATACAAGTGCCATCAGTATCTCGAAAAATCTAGTTATGCATTCCAAAACTAAGCACATTCCTATCAAGTACCACTTTTTAAGAGAACAAGTACTTGAGAAAAAGGTTAAATTGGAGTATGTTCCCTCCAAAGAATAAGTTGCTGACATATTTACTAAACCTCTTCCCAAGGAAGCATTTGATTATCTCAGAAAAAAGTTAAGATTTGTCTCTGTATCTCTTATCAAATCTGTTTGATTTTAGAAGATTAAATTCGATATGCAGGTTTCATGAAGCCTAGTTGCGTATGTATGTGAGTTTCTCTGTATACAGTCGCATATGGGTCTTGCTGTCATAATATATATGGGCCAGCCTTCAGAATATTTTGTTGTATTTTTGGCTCTGTTACTCAGGCGTTGATGTGTACATTATGTGGTTCTGGTGTTCATCTTACATTTCCTTTCCTTGATATTTCTTTTCTTGATGAATATGCTTTGACGAATTGGTTGTTGAAGGTGTTCAGGATGCACAGGTTTAGAGGGAGCATTAACACTGCTGAGAATAATGCATTGTGCATTATGTTGGCTGCTGAATTGTGATCTCTCTCTTGAGGTCTTTTGGTCTTGGTTATAACAGTCATATCTGAAATTTTTTGTAAGGGTCATGTTTAGACCTATGATGTATAAATTGTCATATTCAGTCATGTATGGAATTTTTCATATATTTAAATCCACTTGGTTGGGTAGCTGAGTCAATATGTAATTCCACTCAGTTGGATTGTGGATGTCATTATGAGTCCTTGGTGATAGGAAAGGTCATTCTCAGTTGAGTTATAGAGTCATGTAGTCTTTTGAAAATATGAAGCCTCAACATATGCTCAGGGGGAGCATTAGTCCGCCCCTTACTCTTGATGTCAAAGGGGGAGAGTATTTGGTGTTTGAATAATTTTTTATATCAACAGGTTGAGGTGCTCAAAATCCAACATGGTTTCCATCAAGTCCAAAGGGGGAGATTGTTGGCACTATTATTCTTATGATTTCCTATGTTGTCCTTGATGGAAACTCACTTGCAAAATTTGATGTATATGGCTTATTGAGAAGAACTGTGGTTCAATATAAAGTCTATTAGAAGATGGATAATGTTCATATTTACATATATATATGCGAGTTAGTATAGGTAAAGTCGTGTATACACGCGGAAAAGAATGAGAAAATTCATGTATTCCTTTTGCACTATAAAATTATGAAATCAAGGGTCATTACCATGGTTTTATCCCACAGTATTGAGCGTTGTGTCGTCTATTTGATTTCGTCCAAGAATACCATAGAAACTTGTGTGGTTTTGGCTCATGGTATTGGGAGAGGCTCAACCTATATAAGGAGAAGAAGATCATAGTGCAAAGAGGTGTGTGCATGGGTATTAAATGAATACTTCACTCTAAAGTATATCTGCATGAATGGGTTACAGCTCATTGATAGATCTAAAATAATGATGCACCTATGAATACAATGCTGGATCAGGATCTGTAGACCTGAAATGACTGTGTGTTTTCTTGATCTGTTTATGAGATGTTTAAATCTGTCATCTGGTGAATGTTTGTGGGTAAGGTTTGAGATAATTATTTGTTCTGAAGAGTTACAAATACCTATTTAATTACACACACACACACACACACACACACACACACACACACACACACACACACATATATGGTGGTTCGTCAGGGTAAAAGCACGTATACACGTGGGTTTGCTTCAACAAAAGTGCGTATGGAAGTTAGGGTTTTCTGAAGCTTGCTAAAGAGGTTGTCAGGTTATTTATTCTATATGTCTGATGTATGTCAATGAAGTATTCATGTATATCTCATTTGTTTGAATACTGTATATGCTACTAATATGATCAATAACTGTGTGATTAAATATGATGGATGATGCTGACTAGATAAGGGTTCTGTAAATATGAAAAATATGACTGAATGCCTCAGATCTATTTTGAGTAATTAGATTCTTAGAATTTAGTATACATAGATCTATATGCTAGTTGGGTTCTTTAAAGTCGTGTTTATTAAAACATAGTCTAATCCATATGAAGAACATTAATAAACATTAAATGGCAAGAGATAATATAAGATTAATCTCTAATAAACATTAAATGCCAAGAGATAATGCAAGATGAATTTGTGGTAGGGCCAAACTTTGAGAATAATAAGCTTTAAATTAAAATTTTGGTAAATAATATACACTTATAGCTCTAGGTGAATCCAAATGAAAACTCATATTTTTTATTGGTTTAAGAGCATGATTTATTTTATAAATAGATATATTTAATTCATATTAAGAAAAGTGTTATAAAAAAATTCAGCACAATATTTAAAATGAATAATTAAGAAAAATACCTATATATATACAAGGTTTATGAAAATATTGGATTCAAACATTTACATTAAAGGAGGGATTAATAAAGAAATTAGTACATTTAATTTCTAGCAAGTTAAAAACTTAGATGATTCCAAGCTCTTATGGGATGGATCTAGAAAAAAATTCCCAAAACAACTCATATGCTAGAAGCTTAAAAAAAAATATGTTTTTAAAAATTTAGATATATTTAATTTCTGTAAATAAAGTTTTAACTTAAAAATTATAATGCTTATGAAAAATTGAAAACATAAATTAACATTAACGGAGAGACTAATAAAAAAAACTAATAATTTTACTTTCCATTAAACAAATGAGTAGTTTTGAAATATCAATAAATAGGAACTCTCATGCTATGGATCAAAAAACAATTTCCCAAAATCAAATAGAAAGAGGCTCAAATACTTAACTTTGAATGATTTTTATTACAAATAGCCAAAAAAAAAATCCTCCTTTTTACATTCTCATCCTTGTGATGAACCTCATGAGTAGGTTAGAAATGTAAATAACTCCAAAATGTCATCCAATCTAGAAAATAATTCCCAATAGAAGCGTTGATGCCTTATCATATATTAGGTCATATATTCATTTTTCATTCATTTGATGATAAAAATATGGCGAGGGCCATACATCAATTCTTTCATAAAACATACTCATAGCCAACATATAGTCCACATAAATACCAAGGATATGACAACCATAAAATACAGATATAATCCAATACATCTACACATGAAATACTATGGAGAAGAAGCTCTTATTAATGAATGAAAATTCCAACTAGGTTCTATACTGCCACGAATCGCTTGGCCATAGATTTTTTGAACCAAATATGCTTTCATCCAATAAACCCCATGCCATATTCCAAACGTGAAAATGGGATCTCATGAAACAACTCAAACAAATACAAACTAGGGCTTCGAGAGGCCAAACCACCTCAACCCTCAACAAGTGATTCCACCTCATGGTCTAGCATCATTGGCCATCATCAGATTGGTCTCTACCCAAGTTGTCCAGGGCTTCAGAGCATTTGTTCCAACCAGGGCTTCCATGACTAGTAACTCAACCCACAACTGATTTAGGGCTTCCCGAGCATTTGTCCAACCAGGGCTTCCAGGACTAGTAACTAAACCCAACAAGGGATTCTAGAGAATTTTTCGAACCAAGGCTTCCAGGAATAGTAACTCAACCCAAGTTGTTACAGGGCTTCAAGAGCATTTTTCCAGCCCAGGCTTCAAGGAACTAGTAACTCAACCCATAACCAAAGGAACATGAGAACCAACCAGAAAAAAGGGGAGGAAAATCACAACACCATGGCTATCCAGGAAATGGAAAGGCTAGGAAAAACCAATATCAATCAAGAAAATCCTCCATGCCAATGTCAGATCATAACCAAGAAACCACATGCATGTGCCATGCATGCCAAAACTAGCAAGGAAATCTTAGATGCAACTTGGTATCTACAAGAAAAAATAGTTTTAGTTGTTGATCTCGATGTTCCCTTGCACTTTCCTACTCTTCCTTGTCCTTCTTGCTCCAAATCCCAAGTATTCCACACTCCTCCAGGAGTGCTCCCATAAAACTCTAAGTGTCCAAGAGTATCAGAGAGACACCGGGGATTCAATGGGAACAATACCATACCATTTGGGTTCATATTGGGGGATATATATTGAGTAAAAAGTGAGATAATATATTAGGGGATATAAAGGGGGTAAAGGGTTTTTATATTGGAAAGTATAAAAATGTAGCTCAAATTTAATTAAAAATATAAAGGGGTATGAAAAAATGGATACCTACAATATCTAGAAAAAGTAGGGGGTTTTTTAATTGGGAAGTTATATTGGGTTCTTATTGATACGAGATTAAATAATGTGATTTTTAGAGGTATTTTCCAATATGTATTTAAATTAAGGGTATTTTTTAATACGCCATGAACACACATGATATGTGAGAGGGCCATTGAGTGAATCTCCCATGGAGAGAGAGAAAATAGAATGAGAGCTCCACAACTGAAATGAAAAAATGTACTAACTGATCCTTAGAAGTCATTTTATTAATGACGCCTCTATTTTCTTCAATTTTCCATTAGTTCCCTTTATTTTGCTCCTCACATGCAACCAATGAACCTTCACCTTCCTTTTCTTCTATTTTCCATTATTTTCATAAATAAAATGCCAAAAATGTCACTTTGTCTTTGCAAAGCCTTTGACATTGACTTTGCCAATTTCCTTAGCCATATTAAACCAAATGAACACTCACACTAGGATGTCTTTCCCAACATTCAGTTTGGAATATGTGTCTCATGACCATGGTTATTATTTTTTCTTTATTAACTTTATTACGTGGATTTTTGACCACGATTGTTACAAGATTTGACGTCTTGGGCCGAGGGTCATACTGAGAGTCGATGTGGATATCTGGGAATGAAGGTTGATGGTTTTTGCACTTAGTCAACCAACTTTGTTATTGTTTTGTTTGTGGTTTGTTGGATAGATGGAGAAATAACCATGCCACATCATCAAGGGCATGCTAGCAGGGTAGGTGGGGTAGAGGCCACCTGGTCAACCATGGGCTAGGAAAACACAACTGTGAAGAAGAAACTCACCTCATCCTCTTCAACCACCGGATAGTGTTTTTCAAGCCCCTTCCCTAGAATATCTAGACATTCAACTTGGCTAAGTTACTCATCTTCTAGAGCAGCTCAGTGAGGATAACAATGTAATCATCAACTTCATGAACAACTTGTAGTGAAACTAGTGGCATATATAGGATTGAATGGCCAATATCCTAAAAGGTCAGTTGAGATTACAAGAGAAGTTGGAACATCTCAAAGGCAGACTCGCCCACATAGAAAATCATGTAAACTGTGATTTCAAACCCGCTCCATTTCTTGGTTTTGGTACTGAACTCTTTTGATGCTTAATGTTAATTGGATGTATTTGGATTTTGAACATCTTTTGGTATCTTTGGTCTATTAATTTTTGGTTACTCATGATGTTCATACAACTAGCCATAAATTTTGGGTTTTATTTGTTGGTAAAGAATAAGACCAACAAATTTTAAAAAAAATCTAATAAATATAAATATCTTTCTGATTAATAAAACCACCTTAATTTATAACAAAAAAAAAAAAAATTGTAATTCCATTCAATTATATATAATTTAAATTCTTAATAAATATTAACAAACATTAATTTATAATAAATATAAAAATATTTATAATATAACATATTTTTCATTATTTCCTAAAAATATTTTGTTGTTACAGAGTAATAAATAAACTATTCAATTCAAGTTTCAAACACCAATAAATCAAATAATAAAAAAGTTATAGTATACATTATTAAAATGATAAAAATCATAACAACTAATTAAATTATATTATATTTTATATTAATATTACTGTCTTTTATTATTAAAATAATTAATATACCAATTAAATAGGTAGACACTAAAAACACATACATATAAAATAAACTCACAATAATAAACTTTATCCTTTTTTAAATTGAGAAATATACCAATTAAATATATAGACAATAAAAATTCATATATATAATAGACTTTATCCCTTTTTTTCATTAAATTGAAAAAGGAAATGTGCGTAAACAAATAAAAATCATTATGCTTTCCTTAAAAGTTTAGGTAATATATATTCTAAATCCTATAAACAAGGAGAAGTTAAGCTACGACAGACTTGAATTACATAGGGAGTACAGATCATCGGATCCAAAGAAGGAACGCGTGTTTTTAACAAGTAGTGTCCTGTAGAAGGGGGACACGTTATGTTTGACTTGCAGGCCATTCTTCAAGTATCACGATTCTTTGCTGAATTAATTCTTCCAGTGGAAAACTATACTTCAATGGCACGAGCTTATCGTTGGCTCAAATCTCTGCTATTTCATGAAAAAATCGTTTCTATATGCTTTTTAATTCATATTATTAATAGAATGTGTTAATTGGATGTCGGGAGGATGATTTTTATTCCGAAGGACAAAAAATGTTCGTGATTATATTAATAGAATTCCTCATAAGTTGTGTATTATGTTCCTGTAATCAGGTGAAGTGCACAGGTAATAGTTTGTGTTCAGAAACAGGAGCGAGTGTGGTGATAACTGACAGAAGCCCTGGCGAAACACACTTTGATCTCAGTGGTACTGCCTTTGGGGCCATGGCGTCTGATTCTAGTAATAACGTCCATCCTTTTTAAATAACAAATTTGTTCTTTTCATATTTCTCTGAATGCTTTAAAAATGGTATATTTTAAGGTTTTAAAAAAAAATTCTAACTATAAAATTGATAAAGAAAGTACTTCATTAAATTTCCTTTCAATATATCATTCATGAGGCTTGGCTTCCTAGTAGGATAATATCTGGAATGTTTCCTTTCTATATTTCATTCATGATGCTTGGCTTCTATCCTCATGTGTACAATGTAAAACAAAAATAATTAAAAAATAGTCTAGAACCTTCAACATCTTCCAAAACAAAATTTTAAATCACATCTTTATTCACATTATATAAAATTTATTGGTCATTTAACCACTAGATAAATAGTTTCCACTTACATTGATTTAATATTATCCATTGTTTCAATACTATCGTTTCAATATTATCACCTGAAATATAGAAATCACCGTTGATATATGTTTCATGTTGTGTGCAGGCAAACTCTAATTCATGGCTACCGATGCAACAAACGTGGGGTGCAAATTGGGGTTGGAGACCCGGGTTTGCTCTGCAGCCTCCCTTCTCTCTTCGTTTGTCAACTCTTTCCACTGGAAAAACTGTCACTGCAACTAACGTCGTTCCCCAGAATTGGCAAGCGGGTGCTACCTATAGATCTGTCGTCAACTTTGACTAATCATATCATCTGATAACGTATAAGCTGATTCCATTCAGTTCACCTTTATAACTGATATATGAAATAACTCTAAAATAATTGCTGTTAATAATAATATTGCAAAATTGGAGGAAGAAATATGTTTTGGATCCTTCAATGAAATGATTGGGAGCAGCAAATCTGTTTCTGTCACTGTGCTTTGCACTCCAGTTGACGATGTTTGCTGCCATTATGTAGACGATGTCCAATAAAGTGAAATGAAATTTCTGTTGAAGTAAAAGGTGGAGCCAATTTTAGAAGTTTCAATGCGTTTGCTGGTAATGGTGTGCCATTTGCAACTGAAATTGATTATGTGAATTGCTGAAAATTATATAACGGTTAGCTAATACTATTTTCTTTTTTCAATTTTATTTCAACTTATACTATTTTCTTTTTTCAATTTTATGTCAACTTTTTAAAAAATAGTAGTGCATGAAGACTTAGTTGGCTCACTCAAGCTGCTTTTTGGAACTATAGTTTCCCATAGAGTTTAAGGTTATAAAGAAATTCAATAAAATATAAACATTTAAATGTCGAAAATTTTGAATACAATCAGAAAGAGGAAATACAGAGAATACAAACAATATGCGGAAATTAGACAGTCATGTATACATAGGCATTGATACACAGGAGCTGAACAAAACTTCAGTTTTCTATTCCATCATCTTCTCAAAATGAAATTACATTGCTTATATAAAAAATGGCCGAAGCCTGTAAACCTAATGCTATCAATGTTGAACAGACGTTCAACAAACATTTGTCCTTGGGCTGTCAAAAGACCCATTTCTGCATTTAATCGACACGCAGGCCGTATTTTGCTTATACACAAAAACACACGAAAACACGTTCAAACACAAACTGACGGACCTCAAACTTTATGTGATTCGGCTTGAGTCCTCATCACATCCAACTCTTTATCGTAGATTGATGATTGGCGAGCTTAACTTTTATCTGACTCGAGCACGGGTAAACATAAAAGGTTGCGGGCATGATGTGTGATGGCGCAATCACGTTGCAAAACAAATAACATATGTTGCGGCACTTTATGGGAAAACATAAACGGTTGCGAATGAAATGTGCGATAGCACGATCGCATCGCATGTCAAATAACTTAATTTGCAGTTGAAAGGTAAGTGAACAGTTGGTGATGGGGTGCACTGTTGAGGCACTCCGTCTGCAAGGTCACCGGTTCGAAACCCGTGGGTGATTAGGATTAGTGTAAACTACAAAAAAAAAACATAAAAAAATATGATGTTTCCTATACTTTATTGGCATGATAATATTCTCATAATGATAATGAAGTTCATGAGGAAGATTTTGATTAACATTTTAACCATATTGGATTTGTAACTTGTATTTAGATTGAGTGCAAGTTTCTAGAAAGATTCTAAATTGTACTTTTAAAGAATTGATTCTCTTACTTAGAAAAGTGGCTAGTTTTTTTCCAAATGGGTTTTCTCAAAGTAAATTTGTTATCTCAGTTGTGCTTCCCTATCTCTTATTGATCCCTATTATTATTATTATTATTGAATATTTTTAAGTACAATTGCTTATTAATAATATATGTGGCATGATACCAATGAAACTAATACATCATTAGTAATAATTATAAAAAATTGGAATATTATATTCTACTATGCAGTATTGTAGAAAATTGAACATGGTAACAGAGAAAAGTTGTTAAGATTGCAACTTGTTGTTAACATGGTATGAGAGCAAAGCTGTTAAGATTGCAGCTTGTATGAGAGAAAAGTTTCTAAGAGAGCATCTTTCAAACAAGAGAAGAGAGCATATTTATGACATGAGACAAACAAGAGAGCCGCTTTCCAAACTGAAAATCATAATGGGGTTCAGAACAAAATTACGCAATAATTTCAAATAGTCTAGTCCCGTACCAATTAGATCAATTATTAAGACTGATTCATAACTAAAAGTTTGGAATGAAACTATAGTAAGCCTATGATTCAAAATTTAGCAACTAAAAATCTAGCGATACAGCGAAGATGATCCAATATATGCAGGAGGACCTCTAGCGACAGGGGCTCCTAAATCAGGTCGACGTAAATCCCTTTGCAGGATTTCGGTTGGCACATGATCACCGACTTGTTGAAATTTTTGAATAATTCTGAATAACAGAGAGGAAAATATAATTCCTCTTCTGCAACACAGAGATTAAAAAAAATTCATACACAGAGAGGCGGATGGAGTAAAAACATTGTTTCTATTAAACTTAAAAACTTTTACAAAATGACAGTCTTCTTCAGAACTTCTGTGTTTTGGATTCACAACAATAAAAAAAAATTACATCTGCTGCTACACAAACACATCTCTCCTCTTCTATCTTATGCTGCTACTCATACAACGTTCTTCTCCTTTGGCATATGCTACTACAAAACACAGCTTGCTACTCTCTCTGTTTTTTTTCTTTGTCTCTCTGTTTTTCTTTTCTGCCTTCGGGCAAGAAATTACAATACACAGTCCATGCTGCTCTCTGCTCTTCTCAACATTCACAACATTACGATATTGGTCAAAATGCACTCACGGCATATATCCTTTTTACGTTTCATTACAATATTAATATATATTGTAAATATAAAATATTTACAATATATATTATACAACACTTTATAACCCAAGTTAAAAACAAAATATTACGCAGTGAATAAAATAAAACCATAAAAAAAAACATTTAAAAAAAAAAACATTACACATTCCATTTTCTGTGGTGTTAAAATACTTTTCCCACGCCTTTTTCTTTGTCCCTTGGAGTTACTTTCATTAGTCCGGAGGAAGGTGACATCACCTCCTCCAGTGGGTTAACTTCCAAGCTCAAAGCTTTTGCTGGGTGCCGCCGGAATGAGAGCTGAAGGCTTCACGTTAAGTGATGTGGTTGGTGCAGTGAGTTTAATGTTGGCATGTGAAGGTTTAAGTGGTGGAGGTAGCGTGTGGATTCCCAAACAAGATTTTGATGCTGCTGCTGTCTTACCAATCCCATCAACATTGAAGTCTGTTGTCCTGCTGCTCTACATGGTAGTTGGAATTAAATTCCAACAAACTATCGTCTTTCGATATTCCGCCTCCATTAACCTTTGACGACATAAAGATTCAATGCTCTGATAATCTAACTCAGGTTTCTTTGGTAATAGATTACCATATGTATCTTGTGATAGGAGACTCGCATATGGATCTTGAGCTTGAACAGGAGCCTACGGAATATAATCCCTTGCACCTCCATATCGTAACAGCTCCATCTCAGCTATAGCAAGATCAACACCATATCCAGTTAATGGAGCCAGTAGAACATAATCAGTAGGACTTGCAGCTTCCTCCTGATAGCGATGTATAAGCATATCATCTCTCAACAATTCATCTCGGTGCAAATCTTCTCTTAGCAGCTCCTCTCTTAGGAGCTCCTATCGACGCAGTTCCTCTCTTAGTGTTTGCTCCCTCATCATATCCTCCTTGAATTGAAGCTCCCTACTACGCTGAAGGTCAACTTGTCCACTAATTTCAAGAGGGGGAGCCTCCACAGCAATGTTGTGATTTTCAAGGCGAGAATTAAACTGTGGTACTGGTCAGAAGAGCTCCGTAAGCTTTTTCACCTGTAAAACAAATAATTGTCCTAATTACTAATAATTAGTCTCTCCTTTTTGGCTAGTGGCAAGCCAAACACTTTGTATCAGAAACACTCTACTTAGTTTCAGAATTACACATAAAAATCAAGCCGGCAAACTTATCTTTGTCATGACTGCCATCTAATTCATTGTTTGCTTCCTGGCCGCCTTGTTTTTTCTTCTTATTTTGATCAACCTTTGACACAGAAGGGTCTTCTGAACCAGCCTTGGGTTCGTTCTTCTTTACATTTGTCTCTTTCTTAATAGTCTTATCTACAACATTAGTTGGTGCTGCCTCCTTTTCAGTTGCCCCAACTACTTGCTGACCATTGTGTGATCTCTTCTTGTTCTTTCCTTTCGCCAACTTCGTTACGAGATTTATGCAAATTTAAGGGTAAGTGGCTGGTTGATAATTTCCCTGGAATGCAATATCGAGAGACAAAAAATTAAAAATACTAACTTGTGTCACGTATGAACGCAAAGCTAAATGGATACACTTCGAACGTAACAATTTTTTATGCTCAAATCTTAGTTAAAGGGGCCTCCTTTTATATAATTAGTTGACGGTTCTAGAATAACTAACCGACCTTTAAAATTCATTCTAATTTAAATTTCAAAAGTGCAAAAAATTAATCCGACCTCCAAATTTGACATGGGCAAGAATTATTAAATTTTGGTCCAATAATGTGTCCACATAACCAAAAGCATAAATTAAGTTAACTTGGTCCAACAAAATTTTGGAACATAATTTATTATATATATATATATATATATATATATATATATATATATATATATATATATATATATGTTTCAGAAAGAAAAGGTGGGTTGCATAGCTTGGGATTTTTTGACTTAGATATTCTAGGCCGGAAGATCCAAGTTTTGGTGGACATAGATGCCACACATAATTTTATGACAACTAAATTAGCGAAGGAAGTTAGGCTGCAGGTTGTTCGCAAGGATGCGAAAGTCAGGGTAGTGAATTCTAGGACTAAAGTGTCGAGACTAGAAAATGATTTGTCGATCCAAGTTGCTGTTTGGGAGGGTTGTTTGGACTTCACAGTGATGGAGATGAAAGACTTTGACATGATATTGGGGCAGGATTTTTTGAAGGGAAATGGGGCAATTGTTTCACCATTTTGTGATCAGATACTTTTGTTTGGAGACTCACAGACGTGAACTTTACCTACCCACCACAAGCGTAGGGAAGTGTGAGTGCATCATGTTTTTGCACCAAGTATGATTAGGGTGATGAAGGACCCAAAGATCGATACATTTGCGACAGTCATTCAAGGATTCGAGGATGATGATGGAGTGGGTGCCCCTATTTCAACCGAGATTTCCTATGTATTGAAGAAAAATGAAGATTTGCTGCCTGATGATCTACCGAACGTATTACCATAGAGACGTGCAGTGGACCATAACATTGAGCTAGAAGGTTTGAAGCAACCCCTAGCCAAAGATCCTTATTGATTGTTAGGGACAGAGTTGGAGGAGTTGAAGAAGCAGTTGAAGGAGTTATTCGAGGCAAGTTTCATACGACCTTCAAGGTCCCCATATGGTGCTCCAATATTGTTACAGAGGAAGAAAGATATAAATGAATTGCTAATGTGTTGTGATTATTGTGCACTGAATAAGCTAACGATAAAGAATGGGTATCCCTTGCCACTTGCAATGTATTGTTTCGAAAAGCTTGCGAAAACTTGAGTGTTTTCGAAGCTAGACTTGAGACATGGATATTATCACATGTGGATAGCGGAGGGGGACGAGAAGAAGACCACGATAGTGACAAGATATGAGAGTTTTGAGTTTCTTGTCATGCCATTCGGGTTGTGCAACGCTCCCGCCATGTTCTTCACATTGATGAACAATGTACTTCTTCCATACCTTGGTACATTTGTTCTTGTATACTTGGATGACATTGTGATTTTCAGTGATAACATGGAGGATCATAAGAGAAACTTGGCTTTGGTATTTGGGGCACTCGGGAAAAATCAATTGTATTTGGAGAAGTCAAAGTGTATGTTTACTCAAACCGAGATACCATTCCTTAGACACATTGTGGGTCAAGGTAACATACAGATGGAGCTGATCAGAGTGCAGGAGATTGAGGATTGGGTTGAAGTGAATAATTTCCATGATATGAGAGTTTTCTTGGGGATGACCAAATACCAACGAAAGTTTTTAGAAGATTATTCCAAGATAACTGCACCATTGACATACCTTTTGAAGAAGTACAAGTGATGTAATTGGATAAAGAAGTGTCGTAAAAAATTTGAAGCGTTGAAGAGAAGGATCGTGACAACTCCTAACTTTGAGAGACCATTTTAGGTCCACACTGATGCATCAGATTTTGCAATTGGAGGGGTTCTATTTCAGGATGGGCATCTAGTGGCTTATGAGAGTTGAAAGTTGCAGGATAGAGAGCAACGGTATCCGGTCTATGAGAAGGAGATGACTGCCATCATTCATTGCTTACAAGTATGGATGCGTTACTTGATTGGGAAGCATTTTTTTTCAAGACTGACAAAGTTGGAGCGAGTTACTTTGTATCCCAACCGAAGTTTGTAGGAATTTAAAAGGTAAGTTCCTTAGATCAAACACCAAAGGTCACTGCTCACAAACATATCACAGATTAGTACACTTGTATTTGACATGGTTAAAACCCTAAAAGAGGGAAACAGTCCACGATGTGAGACAACGCGGCCAATTCATGCAATTTATTAATATAAAGAAAGAAAATTTACATAAGCTTCTCTCTTAAACGATCACCAGACAAATGAACATCCATGCTCTTTAAATAGATATCATGGACCAATCGATTGTTAAGCCACAGATCGATTGTCGGTAATACCGAGGATAAAATGAATTGTCAAATCACTACATATCATGACCGTCAGATTCTAAGTTACAAAAGTACATACTAAAGAAACACACTTTACCTAACTTTATGCTAGACCAAGATATACTTAACTATTTCCTATATGTCGGAATATCCTAACATCCTCCCTTAAGAACAACTTGGGATAGGATTGAAGCCTTTTACAAGGGTTACACAAGAGGAGAAGGAAGGAGGCATTAGAGCCTATCCCCCCTTAATGATAACCTTCCTGAACTCCAAACATAGATCGAAGTTTGGTGAACTTCACTTCTGTGAGAGGCATTATAAAGATACCAGCAACTGGATCATTGGTTGAACAGTAGTTCACTTCAAGAACATGATAATGAATGAGATTTCTGATGAAGTGCATGTGTAGCTCAATGTGTTTGCTGAGCTAATGCTGAAATGGATTTTTTTTTGGGTATGTGTTATATTCTTTCCACGACTAGTCACGCGCGGGGGGGTCACGGGGGGGGGGGGGGGGCGGCCCCGGCACGTGGGGACTG
The DNA here is from genome assembly GCA_034641835.2 of Pinus albicaulis. Classification (NCBI taxonomy): domain Eukaryota; kingdom Viridiplantae; phylum Streptophyta; class Pinopsida; order Pinales; family Pinaceae; genus Pinus; species Pinus albicaulis. The sequence goes on from CM076581.1 coordinate 1,491,236,569, forward strand.
GGGCAGCACCCCGGGAATTTTTTTTTGGTCCTTATTTTCCAGTGGGCGGACCCGCCCATGGTTTTGTACATGGATTTGCGCATGGTTTTGGGGCATGATGGTTTTCGGCCCCTGGTATTTTGTAGATCCGATCGAGGGAACTACGGTTATGTTGTTATCCATGGTTAATGGATTGGGGTTTATGTATGCTTCGGCATGTATATATATGTGTTGTAACACTAAAAGGAATATAACGAAAAATCAAGTTGGTTGTCCCGATTTGGGATCCAGGGGAAAATCTATGTGTATATCTGTTTTATGTTTTATTCTCTTGCTATTGTTTATTTTCTGTTTTTAAGATTCGTTTGCAGATAATTTCTATATAGGGTTAAAACCTACATTTTTGCATAGCTGAATGGAACTTTGATTATCACAACAAAGTGTAGTTGAATGCTGCTGATGAAGACCAAATTCATGCAGGATCTGACAAAGCCACAAGGCTTCCTTGTTGGCTTCAGCAACACCACGATACTCTGCCTCTCTCGAATAAATAGAGATGGCACTTTGTTTTTGACAAGACCATGTAATAGGTCATGAACCAAGAGTGAGTACATAACCTGCAGTTGAATTTTGATCATCAGGGTCACCAGCCCAATCAGAATCAGTGAAACCACCAACGATGGAGATACTCCTACATTGTAATGAATCTCGAATTGAAATGTACCTCGAACATATCAAAGTATTATTTTAGTTTCTTTCCAGTGACTTTCATGATTTTTTTGCATAAACTGAGAAACAAGGCCAACAACAAAGGAAAGGTTAGGACATGTATGGGTTTGATAAATAATTTTACCAACAAGTTGATGGTATAAGGTAGCATCAACTTCATGGCATGTACAAGTGAATGCAAGATTGACTTCAGACTGAAAAGGAGAAGGGGCTGAATTACAGTCTTCCATTTGAAAGTGGCGTAGAAGATCACATACATACTTGGAATAAGGAAGGGTAATACCTTCTTTGGATTGCAAGACTTGGAGACCAAGGAAATAATTCAAGTGTTCTAAGTCTATCATTTGAAACTTCATTTTTAGGTTAGACTTCACATGGTTTATATGGTTGGGTTCACTACCAGTAAGGATAAGATCATCAACATAAAGAAAAATGATGATTAAGGAATTACCCACTTTCTTGGTGTAGAAAGTGTTGTTAGAATGACATCTAGAAAAGCCATTATCTAAGAGAAAGCTATCCATTTTGGCATACCAAGCCTCGGGGGCTTGTTTGAGACCATAGAGAGACTTCCTAAGGCGACAAACAATGCTAGAGTATTTTTGGATAAATTGAGGGGGTTGTTCCATGTAGATTTATTCAGGTAAGTCCCCATGTAATAAGGAAGATTTAACACCCATATGATGGACTTCCCATTTAAAGGAGGCAACAAGGGAAAGAAAAAGGCAGATAGAATTCATTTTGGCAACAGGGGAGAAGGTTTCAGTATAATCAATGCCTTTAACTTGTGAAAATACTTTAGAAACAAGATGAGCTTTATGTTTATCCACTTTCCCATCTGGTCCAAACTTTGTTCTGTAAACCCATTTGCATATTACAAGTTTTCTTCCCTTTGGAAGAGGAATAAGATCCCAAGAATCGTTTACCAATAAGGAATGATATTCTTCATTCGTAGCCGCATCCAAATCTGGATGACCTGAAGCTTATTCAAAGGTATCTGGATCATGATTTTCTGGAACTTGAGCCAATAAGGAAGAGGCTCTATCAAACTAAGAACGTATACGACGTTGATCTACAAGGTCACGTGCAAGAGAACCTGCTACATCCCAAGTAGAGCAGACCCATTTTGGAAGTTGTGGAGTTGAAGGAAGATCCTGAAGAGGTAGAGGAGGATTTCCGTCCTCCTTTTCATCATCCGAAGTAGAAGGAATGCTGTCAGAATTAGAAGAGATAGAGAGAGTTGGCACATATGGTGAATCAGGCTCGCAGGCCAAGGTTGCACACCTACCGAGCTAGGATCACATGCCGATATATGTTCATAAAATTGTAGATCTCTTCTAATGATTACATTATTTGATTTGGGATGAAGAATTCTATGTCCTTTGACATCTTTAGAATATCCAACAAAAATGCATCTTTCACTCTTAGGTTCTAAGGTTTTATGTTTCTCATCTGGAATATTGGCCCAAGCTTCACTTACAAAAACATGAAAGTGAATTACATCTGGTTTGATTGAGCTCCAGGCTTCTTTTGGAGTGATATTCCTTAGAACCTTAGTAGGAGTGCGATTTACTATGTAACTTTCACATTTAATTTCTTCTTCCGAAAGATTAAGACTAAAGCCTTTAGATTGAAGTACAATCAACCATTTCTTTTACAACGCGATTCTTCATTTCAGCTACACCATTTTGTTGTGGAGTATATGGAGCAATATGTTGCAATTGAATTCCATGCTCAGTGAAAAATTTGATAAATTTTTTGTTAACATATTATCCTCCAAGAACATGTTAAAAACTTAACTCTTGAGTTTTAAGAAGTATACCCAAGTGCGTCTGGAAAAATCATCAATGAAAGTTAAGAATTACTTGTAGCCAAAGAAAGAAACAACTAGAAGTGGACCACATAAATCACTGTGCACATGCTGCAAAGGGGCTGAAGTGTGCCAAGAGGCACATTTGTCAAAAACTATCCCGATGATGTTTCTGAATACACAACCATAACAAAAACCATCTCGGCAAGATACCAGAGGAAGACATGTCACCATATTTTACTTACAATGAGTTTAAGAGAGCGATAGTTTAAGTGACCAAATCTCTCATGAAATTTTTTTCTCAAGAGACCCAAAGGATACTCTAGTTATGTAGCATATATGATCAAACACATTGAAGCAAAAATTTCTACTTATGAAAAGGTAAATGAATATCAAGTATGAAGGGATGAAATGGTTGTATAATACCAATTAATAATGAAGAATTATGTTTTGGAAATTTCTCTTAGACCAAAGGATAAATATGTTGTGACTTCTATTAGCACTCCACCAGATTCCCAAGGCTGAAGAAGGAATCCCAATAGAGGTAACCACAAACCAACCTTTTAACTTGGTATCTAGCCCTACCAAGTCAGAGAGGGATCTATCCACAAAATTCATAGCCAAGAGGGCTGGATGAAAAGGTTTTAGGCTAGGTGTGAGTTCAAGGGTTTTGATAATTGATTTTGGTTGAGATGCTGGATGAAAATATGGTCAAGGGAGCTAGGTCAGCACAAATGAGATAGGGTTGCAGAGATTCAATGGGGAAAGGTACGCATAAGGCTTACCACTTTAAGATGATTGTGATGAGATGCTTTTAAGACTGATGATAAGCTAGGAAGAGCATGGGAGATGTATTCTTCCTAAACAGAGGAAAATGGACAAATTATGATAACTTTCCCTAAACAAAGCATGAGAAAGCATGTGTTATGACTATAAAATTGAAAGAGATCATACAACAGAGATGTAATTAAAATGAATAAAACACATTATAACATATTAAATTGAAGGAAAAACAATGATAAACATCATACCCAATGTATCCCAAAAAATAGTTGCAACTCTTCTTTATTAACTGGCAAAAATTGAGTAAAATAGTCCTTCATCAATGAGCTAACATGCAAAATGATTCCTACCCTTCTTAATATGAAGAAAGGGAATAAATAGACATCAAAAAAACATTCACTCATCCTCAGGGGTGGAATCCATGAGGTGAGGAAGAGATCCACAAAATTCTGAATTGAAAGCTGAAGTGTAGGATGGTCCAACTGATTCATTCCTAATTATCAAACTGATTCATTTTACTTAAGGATAACCTTTAAATAATTAATATAACCCTATGTAACTTATCCAAAACATAATTCCAATTACCATGCTCAATTACATAGGTAAAAATATCAATTTCTGAGATAAAGTAAAAAATTACAGTGAAAAACAAAAAAATATTAGCAAATGGTCATATGCGCCCTCCCTATTCAAGGTTGATTTTGACTGACTTGTAGGTGTCCAAATTAGGTCCAAGATGGGTTGTTGGAAACCCCTTCAAGTATTATTTTTGAATATGCCTCCATTTTTTAAAATGAAGCTGATTTGGCCCCTCAAAATTTCATTCTCCCAATACTGCTCTGTGCGCAGTGCCTTAAGGTTGTGCGCTCTCGCAGGTTGTTGTGCGCCTTTGAACGTGCATACCAATTTTGGAGGCCTTCCCTATTTCCAATTAGGCCCAAGAAAGCTATTTAGAAAGCTTATCCTTTCTAATTTCCAAATATGCATTTCTTTTGTAGAATGGACTTGATTTGACTTGTCAAACATTAATTCTCCCAAGACTGGGCAAAACGTGCAGAATGAGGATGCAAAAATGAAATGTGATCGTGCATACAACTGTTGAAGGCCTTCCTCAACTCCCAATAGAGATCATAATAGCTCATTGGAAATATATATTTGTATATTTATCATTTTATGCATCAAGAAATTCATTTGGACACTCCATCTAGGAGAAATTTTTTTTTTTCCAAGGTCACTCCAGAAGTGCAACAAACCTCTTGTAACAAATGTATTTTTGACATTTATCCAAAACCATGATACCTGTTTAAAAATTTAAGGAGGTTTTTCTTCCTTGGCCTATGATGGAAAAAATCCTCTCTCACTTTTCTCAAATTCATCTATGTTTGGTCAGAAACACAGTTTGAAGAAAAACCATCCCTATGTGTGGCAAATGATTTGTCCCTTGGAATGTCTTCTTGAAAAATGGTGGGGACATGATGTTTATGAGATGAAATGAATTAATAATTTATGATATGATATCCCTTATGAATTCTCTACTTATATGTCTCTGATTCCATAGCAAACTCTAGCTCAGTGGGAGAGGAAATTAATGTTTGGTGTACGCAAAACAGGAGATTTAGGACTACCTTGTAGAGGGAGGGGAATGAAGGGGTTAGGGGATGTATAAATTCTTGGGGAAATTTTTGGGGATAGGGATATATGTTATAGAGTATGGTAAAGTATAATTTCAAGGATTGAGTGAGGGTAAGGGGTCCAAAAGGGAAAAACACATGCCTAGTCTAGAAAAGTGTCAAATTGTAGCAATAGGTTAGCGCTTGTGAAAAAATGTTGATTTTGAGGGATAGGAGTGATGGGAAGTGTTTAGGAAGGTATATTAAGGATAGGGGAAGGTGTAAGAGAATCAAGATACAATTATTGTTGGTGATTTAACCATGGAAGTCATGAAACCAAAAAAAATGTCCTCGAAACCCTAGGAGAGGGAATTGAGCTTTCCATGCACAACTGAGAGACAAATATGGTAAACACAAAACCGCTTACTTTGAAATGATAGTTTGGAACCTGAAATTTATGAATCCCTTTGACTATTGCTACTCTTTCAAAAGATGAATTTGATGGTGGAATGACCAATTTTCATGATTTGGACCCTGTGACCTAATGATGGCACAACATGGAAGAATGAGATGAATGATGACCATGATGACTATGGGACTCTTTCAAAAATGAATGACCTGACCATGATGATGTCCATTGATCATGGAGGTGAAATGAGTAGTAATGATCTCAATATCCTAATCAGTGACCAAATTTTTGCATGACCTAGTGGAATGATAAAAAGTTTCTGAATGAAACCCTAATATGAATATGAAAAGAGTGATTTTGATCACTGATGGAAGAATGCAAATTATGACACTAACATTGGCCTTATTGGGGATTTCATCTCCTTGGATTTGTCAAGAACACTGTAGACCAAGTGCCTAATCATGTGGGCCAATACAGTCAAAACTAAAACTGAAAAACATGACTAAATGTTGACAACTCAAATGACACAAACTGACTTTGAACTGTCTTGAAATTGACTGAAAAAATGACTCAAGACTTGACTTACTTGAATGAAACTAAACTTGAAAATGGAAGAAAGTCAATGAAGCTCCATGGCCTTCATTTCGGGCTCAAAACTCCAGTGATTTTCTACTTCACACTTGCAGAAAATTGAATGAAATTGCTAAAAGATGCTTACTGTGTGAGCTTATTAATCACACCCTTTCCTATTCTAACTGCTAGAAATGACTGCTCAATCAGGTAAAGGAAAAATTCCAATGAAGCCAATTAAGTAGCTGGATACCTAATTGTCCTCTACTTACACTATCTGCAAAGAGCTTGAAGATTGGAAACTTAACATACAACTAAAGTTGAAAACCATGATCCAAAAAAGACAGCCAAGATGATCTAATGACTGCAAAAAACTGGCAAAAGGATCTCAAAAAGCATGTGCAAAGAACATATATTGATGATCATCAGGAAGATTAGTACAATAGTCAATTGGAATTGTTTCCTCTTTATGAGCCAGAGGCAACACATCAGCGTGATCCTCTACTATTTTCCCTGCTTCAACCATTGTTAGTTGTTCCTGTTCACTGTTCTCCAACTCAAAATCATCCTCATATGACATGGAAACCAGATTGTTATTTTTCTTATCACACTCATCAGTCATAAGAGGGAAAACTTCATATTTTTCTTGAAATTCAAAACTGACATTCCTATCATTTACCACATAATCATCCAAAGAATAATTTTCACTCACTTGAACAAATATCTCATCTTGTTTTTTAGAAAAGGACTGGATTACCTCCTCCTGAAGGCTTTGTTATGATGGGATGATAAAACATAGGTAAATAAATCTGCTTTCTTCATTCAATTTGATCTCAAAAATAGATCTCTCCTTCATGGGATCCAAAACAACATACTCTTCATCATCACAATCTGAATCTAGATCTGGATCGGTCAGATTGACTTTACCACAATATGAAATTGGAACTTGATTGTCCTGCATACCATCTTCTGCTGCAAGTAGATCTGAAATAAGACCTTGTCTTCCATCATTTTCAACTGTACAAAGATATTCAACCTACTGCAAAATTTCCTGAGCATCTTGATAAGTATCCTTTAATTTTTCTTTATGTTGCTAAAATGGATTTTCATACAGGGCTTCCCTGATCTCATCGTCCATGAATTCATCATCTTCATAAAATTTCTCAAGATTTTCAATAAAACTATCAACATGTTTACAACAGTTCTAAACTAATATTAAGGATGGACAATATTCTTTATACCTTTCAAAGAACATGGTACGAAAAATAATTTAAACAATAAATACAAGTAGGCAGTAAAATTTCATACCAAGATCGGGCTTCACCTTCCAGAGTGGCCATGAATATCTTCATCAAGCAGTCTTCAGGAAAATCAATCTTTAATCTATGCACATGCATGTGAAATCTCACCAGATGAAGAGCAACATCATTACCTTTCACATCTTTGAAGTTCAGAAGATATGTCATCCAATCAACCCGAGGTATGCGATTTAGAAAGCCTAGTATGTGATCTCGGCTCATGGGAGAATACCTGCGAGCAATTGAATCAATTTTGAAAATTTCTTCAAGCTCCTAATTTTCATGAAGTGAAATGGCCATGAAGTGTTGATTTTCTGGATCTTTCAGTAAATGGAGTCACAAGGTGAATGATGCACAACCTTCTTGTGCCTGATCTTTATTCACAATCAAGAATCAGATCTGATCTTTGTCGTTCTTTCCCAAGGAAGATTTGATCTTTTGTTCCCCGACAACATTGCCAGAATTTTAGCACTCTGCCAGATTCCCAAGGCTGAAGAAGGAACCCTAATAGAGGTAACCACATACCAACCTTTTAACTTGGTATCTAGCCCTACCAAGTCAGAGAGGGCTCTCTCCACAAAAATCACAGCCAAGAGGGCTGGATGAAAAGGTTTTAGGCTAGGTGTGAGTTAAGTGGTTTTGATAATTGACTTTGGTCAGGATGCTAGATGAAAGTATGGTTAAGGGATCTAGGTAAGGGAAAATGAGATAGGGTTGTAAAGATTCAATGGGGAAAGGTAGGCATAAGGATTACCACTTTAAGATAATTGTGATGAGATGGTTTTAATACTGATGAGAAGCTAGGAAGAGCATGGGAGATGTAGTCTTCCTAAACAGAGGAAAATGGACAAATTATGATAACTTTCCCTAAACAGAGCATGAGAAAGCATGTGTTCCGCCTATCAACTTGAAAGATATCATACAACAGAGATGTAATGAAAATGAATAAAACACATTCTAACATATGAAACTGAAGGAAAAACAATGAGAAACATCATACCACATGTATCCCAAAAAATAATTGCAACTCTTCTTTATTAAGTGGCCAAAGCTGAGTACAATAGTCATTGATCAATGAGCTAACATCCAAACTGATTCCAACCCTTTATCAGTGTAAATAAAGGGAGTAAATAGACATCAAAACAACATTCACTCATCCTCAGGGGTCGAATCGATGAGGTGAGGAACAGATCCACAAAATTCTGAACTGAAAGCTGAAGTGTAGGATGGTCCAAGTGACTCATTCCTAATTACATTCAAACTGATTCATTTTCCTTAAGGATAAATTTTATCTAATGAATCTACCCCAAGGTAACCTATACACAACATAATTAAAATTAACATGCTCAATGACATAGGTAAAAATATCAATTTCTGAGATAAAGTAAAAAACTACAGTGAAATACCAAAAATATCAGCAAATGGTCATATGTGCTATTTTTTTGTCATATGTGCCCTCCCTGTTCAAGGATGATTTTGACTGACTTGTAGGTGTCAAAATCAGACCCAATATGGATTTTTGGAAATCCCTTTAAGTATTATTTCTGAATATGCCTCCGTGTTTCAAAATGAATCTGATTTGACCACTCAAAATTTCATTCTGCCAAGACTGCTCTGTGCAGAAGGTTGTGCACCCTCCAACGCGCAGACCACTTTTGGAGGCCTTCCCTATGTCCAAATTAGGACCAAGATAGATCGTTGGAAAGCTTATCCTATATAATTTCCAAATATTCCTTTATTTTTCAGAATGGACTTGATTTGACCTGTCCAAATTTGATTCTCCCAAGACTACTAAAAAAGTGCACAATGAGGGTGCAAAAATGAAATGTGATCTTGTAGGCAAATTTTGGAGATGCTCCTCAACTCGAAATTGAGCTCATGATATTTCATTGGAAAGATATATCTGTCTAGTTATCATTTGATGCATCAAAAAAGTAATTTGGACACTCCATATAGGAAAAAAATAGATTTTTCCAAGGTCACTATAGAAGTGCAGCAAACCTCTTATAGCAACTATATTTTTACATTTCTCCAAAACAATGACACATGTGTAAAAACTGAAGGAGGTTTTTCTTCCTTGGCCTATGATGGAAAAAAAAATTCTCTCACGTTTTTGAAATTCATCTTTGTTTGGTCAGAAACATAGTTTGAATAAAACCGACCCTATGTGTGGAAAATGATTTGTCCCTTGGAATGAATTATTGAGAAATGGTGGGGAAATGATTTTTATGAGCTGAAATGACCTCATACTTGATTATATGACCTCCCATATTCCTCCTCTTCTTATATGTCTCTGATTCCATAGAAAACCCTAGCTCAGTGGGAGAGGAAATTAGGGTTTGGTATAGGAAAAACAAGGGATTTAGGACTACCTTGTAGAGGGAGGGGAATGAAGTGGTTAAATGCTGTCTAAATTCTTGGGGAAATTTTAGGGGATAGGGATAGATGTTAGAGAGTAGGGGAAAGTGGAATTTCAAGGATTGAGTGAGGGGAAGGGGTCCAAAAGGTTAAAACACAGGCATAGTCTAGAAAAGTGTCAAATTGTAGCAATAGGCTAGGGCTTGTGAAAAAATGATGATTTTGAGGGATAGGAGTGATGAGAATTGTTTACAAAGGTATATGAAGGATAGGAGAAGGTGTAAGAGAATCAGGATACAAATATTGTTGATGATAACCATGGAATTCATGAAACCAATAAAAATGTCCTCAAAACCCTAAGAGAGGGAAATGAGCTTTCCAAGCACAACTGAGAGACAAATATGGTAAACATAAAACCAATTACTTGGAAATGACAGTTTGGAACCTAAAATTTTTGAAGACCTTTGACTATTACTACTCTTTCAAAAGATGAATTTGATGGTGAAATAACCAATTTTCATGATTTGGACCCTATGACCTAATGATGGCACAACATGGAAGAATGAGCTGAATGATGACCATGATGACTATGGGACTCTTTAAAAAATGAATAAACTGACCATGATGATGTCCATTGACCATGGAGGTGAAAGGAGTAGTAATGATCTCAATATCTTAATCAATGACCAAATTTTTGCATGACCTAGTGGAATGATAAACAATTTTTGAATGAAACCCTAATATGAATATGAAAAGAGTGATTTTGATCATTGATGGCAGAATGAAAATTCTGACGCTAAAAATTTCCAAGTGGGTGTATAAGATAAAGCATGTACCTGATGGAATCATCGAAATATATAAGTCAAGGTTTCTAGCTAGACGATTCTATGAACAATAAGCAATTGATTATGATGAAAAATTTTCTTGTACAACCTGATACATGACAATTATAACTCTCATCTAAAACTTCTATGGGATGGAATATACAACAGATGGGTGAAAATACCGATTTTCTAAATTGCACATCTCATAAATAAGTTTATATTGAAAAACCTCAAGGATTTGAAGTTCATGGAAAGGAATCCTATGTATGTAGGTTAAATATGGTGCTATATGGCTTAAAACAAGCCCCAAGAGCATAATATTCCTGAATGGATTCTTATCTAATAAGACTTGGTTTCATCTAAAGTATTGCTAATCTAAACCTCTAATAAAGGTAATAAAGAATGATACAATGGATATATTGCTATATGTGGATGAATTATTGATAACAGGTGTGCAACACCTTATTTTCCAATGCAAGAAGGAAGTATAAATTGAATTAGATATAAAGTATCTTAGACTAATGCACTATTACCAAACAATTGAATTATGGAAAAGATTTGGAAAAATATTTCCTGGTCAAGTAAAATATGTGATCAAGATTCTACAAAAGTTTGGGATGATGGATAATAAACCCATGGGAAAACAAATGATCATCAACTTGAAGAAGATAAGAAGTTATATTCAAATCATTTTTATACATGATCATACAAGCAGTTGATTGTTTCTCTATTATATGTAGTGAACACTTGACTAGATATATCATATGATATGAATACTCTAAGTGAGATTCAAATGGAGCCTAAACATGATCATTAGATAGTAGAAAAATCCATCTCAATATTTCTTTTTTGGAACCATACATCAATGTCTGAGATGTTTTGCAGGAAATGAAATTCGATTATCAAGCTATTCAATCTCTTTTTGAGTAGACAGTACTAATGATGGTAAAAATACTAATGGTTGTTGTTATCATTTTGGATCCTATATGATTTCTTAGTGTTGTAAATATTCAAGGGGGGGGTGAATTAATATTTATTTTACAATTGTTATTTTTTATGTGAGCTAATATAAATTACAAAATAGAACACAAAATGAACAATTATAAAGATAAATAATTTTATTAACAAGAAATTTGTGAGGGCTCCAATCCTATTTACGATGAATCACAAGCTCCAAATTGTACAATAATATATTCTAGGGATGCAACCCTAAGGAAACCAATCCCAAAGCCAAATCAATAATGGAAAATTGTAGGGTTGCAACCCCAGGTGAAGACACCAATATTCAATCTACGAGACTCTAACCTCTAGGGCTCAAACCCTATCTTCTAGAAGGCTCCAACCATGTATTTTTGAGGAATCTTACCTGCTAGGGTTACAACCCATTGTTTCATATGTTCAATATGGATTCAATGGGTCTTCAAGGCTTTTAATGTCTTTTTCAACAAGCCTTGGCAGTATCTTCAAGTTTTCCTTTAACAATGTCGTCACATAGATCATCAATGATAAATTTTTCAACCACTAAAAATGTATTCAAAACTCTTCATGATACTTGAGAAACTTCCTTCATGGTCACTTAATGAGGGCTATAAGGTCAAAAATGTCTCCAATATGATCTCCAAGATCTGTTTCTACAAGTGCCTTGAATAGTTTTGACAAATATTCAATGTTATTTCAGTAGTTCTTTAATAATGATTCAACAAAACTTCTTCACAAAGTATTTTATTTAATTTAATTCAAGCGTATCCTCAACAATATTCCTACACAAGATATTCCAGATGTATCAACCACAATTTTCTACCTCAATGCCCAATTATCAAAGGCACTTCAAGCTTTCCTACTTCAAATGATGACTATTGGAATCTTCAAGGATCTTGCTCCAACAAGTTTGCACAAGAGTTAATAAAATTCTTCTAATTATACTTCAAAGTCATGTTCTAGACTTCACAAAGTATACCTAAGGTTGCATTAGCTATAATTTACCAAGCATTCAATGCCTCTTCAATAGGTCAACTAAAAGGATCCTTCAACATGTTGCCAATAAGACTTCAATGAGTCTTCAAAAGTTCATCTATGTGTTGCTACAAAACTACTCAAGGAGGTATTCAATAAAACTGCTTCAACCAAAATATGCTTTAAAAATGATTTTCCTTAGCTAGTCCAAATCTGCTACAAGTGACATATTGTAATTTTCCTTTAACCTTCTAATTTTCTCCAAAACAAGCTTTAAAAAGTGCCCCCGGGCCTGCTAAAAAAAATTCCTTTGTGGGAGCACCAAACTTTGCTACAATAAGGCTTCAAATCAACCCCAGTACTAACTTCAAATTTGATTCAAAAAAAAAAATTCAAAGTCTCCACCAAAACTGATGATAAAGATTCTGATTCCTTAACTTCACAGGAAGGGTAACAATAAAACTGCAAAAGAGCCTAGATTACTGTTGTGAAAGGGTTGAGTTTAAGTCCCTAAGAGAGTTGAGTTTTATAGTTAAAGAGGAGCCAAAAATCATATATTACAAAGGTTCAAACTGTAGAAATTATAGAGGGGCGAATTTGTAGACATTACAGAGGCCAAAATTTAGAGTTTAATGGAAATAAATTCTTTAATAAATTCACCCTTTCTTGTCTTCGTGTTCTACTTCTTTTTTTTATCTCCTTGTTCTGCACTATATCTCTACTTTTGTCAATCGAAATTCAACCTTGATCGAATTTTACATAATTTTATCTATAGTTGTTTCAATATGTAATGAAGGGACACATCTATTAAAGGATCACATGAGCCTACATGTGAGGTTACTTATTTAGGCTTGTCAATTTTAATTTTGATAATTTCTCCAATTTAAAAAAATAAATTTCTCTTCAACGATAGGGAGTTTGGGGGCATGTAGGTAATCATTGTAAAGATAGAAATATTCTCTATAATATTATGTATTCATCCCTTCAATATATGACCTCTAATGGTGGCAATTTTTTTTTTTTTTTTATCATATGAACTTTTTTCATAACAGACCTATTAAGGAATTTCTTTTTATGGAATAAGAGGATTAATTGAATTAAGGTTGTTCATGCATGGATTTATCATTTCAATAGATGTTATTCAAGTTATTGTTATATCATCTAGGGTTTCTTTATATTCTTAGAGTATCATTATTGTTAATTCTTCATCAAGAATAAAGGCTCCAAGGATAAGGGCATAAAGAGAAATTTCATTAATGTTTCTTATTTAGGGAAAGCTCACTAAGATTAGGGCTAGGGTTAGATTTTTCATTTTTAGGATTATTAACAACCAATAGGGTTTTCACTTAGGGTTTTTTTATGTTCAACAGTGCTCCAACATATTGAAATCAATGATAACTTTGTCCTAAAATATCCCTCTTTCAACATTCTGATCCCCTTTGACTTCAAAGGAAAATGGGGTGTTTTTCCGACAATGTCCTTCCATCAAGAAACTACCTTATCATTCCCCCCCCCCTTATATTTATCAAGAAAAAATCTAGATGACAACGTGTTTTTTTCTTTGTCATCATACTATTATTTTTGTGCTTACCCCCCTTTTCCCAGTGCTTAACTTGTGAGACAATCCTTAAGTAACCATTCTTCTGACCTGTGCTCCCCCTAATAGTATGTATTATATTATTATGATTCTTTTCAGTCGATCAAAAACATGTATTGATGCTTTTAGAATTCAAAACACATTCGATATGTTCTTTTCCTCGTGCAACATTATTCCTTCTCCCAACCTTTGTGACTCTTTTCCTTTTCTTGGTTGACAAGTCTTCAGATTATTTCAAAACCCACTTCAATTTTCAATCTCGAGTTGTATGTCGTACATTATGTCATTTGAATCATTTTACTTTGTACATGAAGGATGGAGCATAATTTTTTTAGGTGTGTACATTGGGGTATCTCTGTGTACCTTTACTTTGGGGGAACTGATTGGAGTCTTCATAGATGTTTTTATTATATGTCCTGCAATCCTTTGCCATATTCCTAAAATTTGTACAAGAGTAACAATAACCAAAAAATATACTTTGGTACCTTGAAGATATATATTTACTTGATGTACTTATAAAGTCATTTTTCCTTAAGAACCTTTGATCATATTTATTGCCTCTTGCATTCTTGACACCATTTTCATATCTTCTTGGAGTAGGGTTTCTTAAATGTCATATTGACTCTTCTCCTTGCTTCTACTGGAATTGGGGATGTTATCATCACTTTTATTCTTCTCTACATCCTTGTTATTTTGTGCATTAGGGGTTTCATTAATTTATCTAGAGGGCTTACCTGCATGACCAAGACCAAATTTATCAAGGAGATATATTTAATGACTTTGGATATCATCCAAGTTTTTTGAACTCAGATTCTTATTCAGCTGATCAACTTCCTTTTTTAGGGTAATCATTTCTTCCTTCAACTTCTCACATTCATTATCCATCTTTTCTAGTGGGTTCTTTTTTTCTTCCCTCATCCTTGTTTCATGACATGTTTGGACCTAGAGAGAGGTGAAATATGATTTCACTTTGAATATTTATTCATCATTTTCTTCAATGTGGTATGCCATGGCATTATTTTCCTTTTCTACCTCACCAACTTGTCCTTCTAGGAGGGGAAAACCTTCCATCACTCTTTTAGATCCTACTGATTTTTTTTGTGATTCTTCCAACTGATTTTTAAATGATATGAATATGGGAAAACTAGTTTTGTTGTGCTAGTGCCCTCATCAGTATAAAATAAATGTGTTTAGGATTGTCTCAAATTAGCGAGTTATGTGAGGGTTTATGTGTCAATTTTAAGTGTCTTTTATGAGAAATTCATTAAGTAAATTATTTTTTAAAAACACATGTAAAACAAGTAAATTGTAGTGAAATAACACACAACAAACATATTACACAATAGCTAATAACTGAGTTCAACCCTCCTGGGCTACATCTCCATGGAGCTGCTTCAATGGCTAGGCCCTATTTGCATTAATGGTAAATTCTATGATTACATGCACCTATAGTACTCCAATGGATTTTAAACCTTCTCCATTGGATTTAGAAGACCCAAAACCCACAAAGTAGACTCTTCTGGTTCTGGAAATGGTCTTCAGATGATCTAGACATGGCCTCCTCTCTTGGTGGCCCCAGACTCCTTTAATCTTAAAAGTGAAAAAAAAACTTACATGAGTGCTCCTTTTCCTCTGTAACCTGAAACATCATGCTCAGAGCATCCCAATCATCTAGGATTGACTCTTTATGAGCCTAATTTGGTCGAAATATGTGAAAGTTATGGCTTCTTCAGTATTTCCTAGAAAAACTCCTCCAAATCTAGAGAAACTCCAATTAAGCCCAATAAAATGGAGGTGGCGCCAAAAAGAACAGACTCTGCAAAACTTAATTCATGATTAAAGGTCATATTATTTTAATATAAGTGTGCAGTTAATAAAGGTTTAATGTGCTAAGCATGTTTTAACATAATCCAAGTTAAAATCAGATTAGTGCTAACTGCACTGGTTAGCGGTTAATTAACCCATGTTTTAAGTTTTTTAATCTATCATTTGCATTGGCCTATGCCATGGTTATAGCTGCATGGTCTTGTGCCGAGGTTTGGTTGTTTGGGGCTGGCCCTCTTAACCTCCACCTTAAACATTTGTTAACAACAAATGTGTTTCACACCCAAAACATGTTAATAAACATTGTCGTAGTCCATTGGTAACGTTGGTGCGTGGTGTGGGGTAGGTCGCGGGGTCGAGCTTGACCTTTGCCCTAAAATTTTTTCACACAAAAATCAATTTGAATTTCCACCATACATATAAAAATTTCGGCCTTTGGGAGGGGCACGTGGCAGCCTCTGGGCTAGCCACGTGTGAGCATCCCATTGGTTCTTCAAAAACCAATAAAAATACAAAAAATCTCCCACTAAACCACTAACCAAAAAGTGACACTTGACATAGTGTCATTGGGAAAAATGAAGGAATATTCCTAGAATATTATTTTTTACTGACTAGGCTTCCATGTCACCAATCTGTCATTTTCTACAAAATTTTTAGCTATTTAAGAAAAAGAACAAAAGGTTCTATATTCCTTATACAGAGTCGGTTTTCAATGAAATGAAGTGCATCAAATTTCTAGCGATGAGACCTATCTGTTCATTCTGGTTTGGAGCGATTATGAGGAATTTGATTTTTAAGCAATTTTTTTCCCCCAATTGAAATTCTAATCACTCCTACCCAATGAAAAGGATTTTGGACCCACAAAAGCTGGTTATCTGATCAGAGTTTAATACTATTCTCTTTTCCAAGTTCTATCAACTTGATTCTACTTGGAAAAATCTCGATGAAAACCACTTGGGTTCACTGACATGCCTTGCCTCGCAAATGGCTCAGCACTTCAACTAATGTTCTCCTTTCGTTGTTGACCTAATCCAACACACGTTGGCTTCTTGCTAACTGATTAAACACCCTAATCTACCAAAGTGATCCCTTTGTTCTTGTAAAACTAACTGATGGCCTTCCCACTGAGAATCATGTTCCTCCTTTGCACACACATTCATTCAATGCAAGATTCTCCTTGGAAAAAACTTTCCCAAGTTAAGCCCATCTGAGTGAACTACAAAAACGAGTTCCAATATCAGTAATCAAGAAAATAAATGACCATTCCTTTTACCCCCATGGTTCCAAATTCCACATCCGGAAGAATGCATTTGCCATCTCTTTCTCTTCTTGGCCTCAACACATCAAATGGTCTACAATGGCTGTTGTTTTGGCTGAAATATTTTTTGCATCTTGTCCCTCTTTCTTCTTATTGATTCCATCATCGTCATTATTGACATGAAGCTCATGCCATGATATGATAATGAAGGCTAATCATGAGCCTCTCACTCAAGAGTGGACCTTCCAAGATCCTGCGACATCTTGTCAAAACAAAACCATTAACTTGAAAAACAAATCATGCAAGAAACATAACTCAATGACCTATATCTTTTGATCCTTAAAAGAAAAAAATTTCACATCATGCGAATATCGCCATGTACTCTTACATATTTGTGTACAAACACATCGAACTAATACAAGTCGACAAAACATGCCTTTTCAAACAACTAGCTCTCAAGTCAAACAAAATCATGTACAAGAACTTGACGATTCTTTTCTAAAAACAACAAGAATTTCACATCTCATGAAATAATTCGTCAACATCTCCCTTTCATATTTGGAAACAAAATCAACTATTCCAAGTTGATATGACATACATGTAACAGAGAAATTGACCAACACAAGTCGACAGTCATGCATGTGCAAATGATCATCATTCTCAAGTTGACAAACATCCATGATAACAAAGTGATCAAACAACATAAGGTGATCACTCATGCATGTTCAAGAACAATGAAACTATAAAAAATTCCACTGTTCATACACACAAACTTCTCATGCATGTATATAATTCTCAACTCTCTCACAAGTACAATCACAAGTACACAAATCCCATTTGCATTTACAAGTACTTAAAGAGCTGAAATGATCAAATTTGCAGCAACAAAGTGAGTCAACATACTCCACTTTCAAACACCTTCCTCGTGTAAACATGAAAAATGCATTCTAGAGGAAAATAAATGCATTCACATGCAAGTTGCAACTACAAATTGTAATCTTTGCTGCATCTAAGTAAGTCAACATAACTCTACTTTTCCAACATCTTGCTTCATGCAAGATGCAACATACTTTCAAGAGAAAAGAAATGCATCAATAAGGGAATATTTACATCAATTATAAAAAACATTCAAGGCCTTAATTGGTTAAGAAATCTAATCATCTCTTTCCAAACCACTTCAATGGTGCTTCTTTCAGCTGCACTTCATCATGTGAATCATCCTAACCCACATTGATTATGGAAACCTCCTTTCCATTCTTGTCAAGATCTCTTTCCACTTTGTTCAAATGTCACGGATGACTTGTTGGATACAAAGTCAAACACTTGTTGACAAGATGACCTTGCTTATGGAAATGAATGAAAAATAATTGCATCTTCTTTTCAACATGGTTTGCATTGTCCAAAGGACCTTTGGCTTTATGCCTCCTTTGTTTTGAAATTTTTCTGTGTATGAATATCTTCTTCCAACATCTTGAAATAGTACAGTTATTCAAACCACAAAAGGAACATGTAAAATTTCTCCAAATATTATTTTAAGATTTACCATGTTTATCATAATCAAAAGTAACTTGATTAAAGGCAGATTTATACCTTTCACATACACCTTTGTCACCTTCTTGAGGAGGTGAATTTGATGAGGTAGTGGCTCTCTTTGGAATACCAACAATGGCTTCAATGAATTTAGAGCTTTCACCATTCTCTTTTTTTTCCATTCTCATTAGTTGCATGCTTATGAGCATCTTCTTGCAAAGTGGGTGTAAAATTTTTTCATTCCTCATGAACACGAACTTGGAACACCTTCATGTGCCTTCATGGATTTGAAGCATTCTCCATCATGTTGTCCATAACTAAGACCCAAATACCTAGGCCTTTCCTCAACAAAAATTGGCTCAATTATGCGATGTGCATGTTTGCCCAATCCTTTACCTTCATAGCCCATCTTCATCAATAATCTGTACCCTATTCCTCTAGTATATATTTCAAAATTACCTACACATTCATCTTGAGAGGAAATTCAAGATAAAATTTAATAGCTTACATCTTTTTCATGCACATACTTGGCTAAATTTTCCTTGGCATCATGGAGTTGAGTCTCCATCTCATGCATCTTTTCAAGAATATCTTGTTCTCCTCCTTCGTGGCTATCAACTGCTCTTGAAGTACAATTCTTTCCCTCTTATCCTCATAAATCTCTTGCACCATATCATTCATGATGTAGAGCTTCTGCAACATCTCTTTATGAAAGAGTCTTGCTAAGGAAGATTAACTAGAAACAGTTCTTGATGGAGTTGCCATCATACTTGTAATGCATAAAAATATTCTTTGTTGTGATTTGAGAGCTCAGTCCTCAATATTGACCTTCTCTTGAAGAGAGGAGATACACATAAACTTGCACACAGTTAAATCCTTCTTGCACAAATGCAAAACCAATAGTTAATTCTATAGCTAACTTTGGAAAATCCTGAGATAAACTTGGGATAAAATGAGCTAAATAGTGCTCTGATACCAACTTGATATAAATATGGGAAAACTAGTCTTGTTGTGCTAGCTCCCTCATCAGTATAAAATAAATGTGTTTAGGATTGTCTCAAATTAGCTAGTAATATGAAGGTTTATGTATCAAGTTTAA
This sequence comes from Pinus albicaulis, assembly GCA_034641835.2. Lineage (NCBI taxonomy): Eukaryota > Viridiplantae > Streptophyta > Pinopsida > Pinales > Pinaceae > Pinus > Pinus albicaulis. The sequence goes on from CM076581.1 coordinate 1,491,256,200, forward strand.
GTGTCTTTTATGAGCAATTCATTAATTGAATTAGTTGTTAAAAACACATGTACAACAAGTAAATTGCAAAGAAATAACACACAAAAAATACATTACACAATAGTTGATAATGGATTTCACCCCTCGTGGGCTACATCTCCATGGACCTGGTTCAATCACTAGGCCCTCTTTGCATTACTGGTCAATTCTCTAATTACATGCACCTTGTTAGGTCCTTATATTACTAGTGTTGTCCCTTATTGTTGTTAGTGTAGCCCACTTATTGTTATTGTTTTACCCCTGTAACCCCTATATTATTATTATTGCGTCCTTACATTATTATTGTTAGGTCGGCTAGGATTATATTGTGACCCCATGGTCTCCTATATATATAAAGGATGTTTTTTCATTTTCATCATCGAAGAATTTTTCATTTATGTAATGTAAAGGAGGTTTCCCACTCAAAGTGGTTTATTTCTAAGGCGTTGAGCTCTATTTTCTTCTATTTTTGGAGTTGGTTTCATAACATTTGGTATCAGATCTTTGGATTCTAGGGTTTCATTGCTTTAAACAAGACATCGTGGAATTTTCGCTATAACATTTTTTACAAATTTTCAAACGCTAAGAAAAATCCATTTGCACAAAATCCTGAGGAAGTTCGTGTACAAATTTCAGATATTGGTTCGCAATATTTTCAGAGATATGATCTATTGAAGTTAGGGTTTTTGTAGGCTCCCAAATTTAATCTCAAAGAGGTGACCTTGGGAAAATCATCATAACTCGCTCCCTGAGCGTCAAATTACAATTATGTAAAACATGGCCAAAAGTACATGGACTGTAGTTTTTTGTATATCAAATTTCGAAATTGAAGGTGGAAAAAGTAACATGTGGCACACTGTACAAGTTCGATCTACTGAACTAGTCCATAATTAGGTCATTGAGGGAGATTGGGCATAAATTTTCCTTGAAGAATCCAAATCAGGTCAGACCTATCGCATTGGAAATAAGACTCATAGGGATATTATAGGACCAAATATTAAATATTTTGGATTTGAAATTATGGAGATACATATGTTTCAATATCGATCTCCTCAAAAGCAAGAAAAAGGTGTGTATTTTTTTTTTCAAATTTCATAAGTCTTGTTTGAAAAATTAGTTTGAAGTGATTCCAAGGGCATATTGAAACATATATATATGTATTGGGTTCTAAAATCCCCCCTAAAAATAATTCAACACCCATTAAGCCTTTAGAAGGATCTACAGTGACTCATGAAGAGGAAAAAGTGCAACATGACATATCAAAATTACAAGAGCAAGTGCAACAAATTTTTTTCTCGCAAAGAGAAAAAATAAATGAAATGGAAGTTTTGAAGAAAGGCATGGAAGCTAAGATGGATGGTTTGAAAAATGGCATGGAAGCTAATATGGATGGCATGGAAGCTAAGATGGATGACATGGGAGCTAAGATCGATGAAAAAATGAAAGACACCATGGAAGACATGAAGACTGATCTAAAATTAGACATGGAAGGTTTGAAGGAAGGTTTGACAAAGTTGATACAAGAAATGATTCCTAATTGCGAAAAGATAGTAGATGAAACTCATGATTAGAAAAAAACAAATGTTGATCATGATTTCATAAACTTTAATGTTGGATTCAAGACCCACCATATTCCAAAGATCGATATGAGGAAGTTTGATGGCAAGGATCCCGTAACATGGATACTATATATGGAGAAATATTTTGATCTCAATAATGTGCAAAACACACAAAAGTTACGCATTGAAACTTTATATTTAGAACAAAATACATTTGTATGGTATCGATGGCTTTGATCCTGTAAAAAAATCGTCACTTGGTCAATTTTTACGGAGGAAATGATACCACATTATGAGGATACAAAGAGAAACACCTTCTTTAGCCAATTGATAAATCTCAAACAAAAGGGTTCAATGGTGGAGAACATTGAGGACTTCCAAAAATTGAATATAAGGGTAACTAATATTCCAGAGGAACACATTATTGAAGTCTTCATAGGGAATTTAAAGGATAACATCCAACATGAGGTTCGCCTTTGGGAACCTGATTCATTGGAGAAGGAATTCAGGTTGGCAAGAAAAATTGAATGTAAAATTATAGAGACAAGGAAGCCTACTACTCACATCTATAAATATGGAAGTGTTGCTACTCCTAGAATTCCACAACCTACAAGGTTGACACCACAATAATTGGAAGGAAAAAGAGCAAAAGGGATTTTCTACAGTTGTGCCAGAAAATACAGTAAAGGTCATAATTGTGCTGAAAAGAAATTATTTTACATAGATTGTGAAGAGGAGGAAGAAAATGAAAAATAAACTTCAAAGGAAGAGGATATACACCAGAAACCAACCGTAGAGAAAGAAGAAATGAGTCTGACCATATCCTGTAATTCATTGGAAGGAATTACCACTCCTCAAAATCTCAAGATAGAGGGACATATAAAGAAGAAAAATGAAATAGTGTTGAATGGTTCGGGTAGTACCCATAATTTTATTCATTGTAAGGTAGCCAAGGAATTGAATTTCTTCCTATACCCAACACCAGAATTTCAAGTGATGATTGAAAATGGAGGAAATATAAATTGCTCTGGAAAATGCCATAATATCAAGCTAACCATGGGGGAATATGTATTGAATAGTCCAATGCTTTCCATTCCAATGGGATGAGTTGATGTTGTACTAGGAGTACGATGGTTCCAATCTTTGGGGACGATAGCTTTTAATTTTCAAGAACTTTTCTTGAAATTTTTTTTGGAAGGAAAGGAAGTTGAATCACGGGGTATCGCAGGGAAGACAGGAAAGACGATAAGCTCTAATGTCATGAAAAATATTCTGAAGAAAGAACAATGATGCGTAATTGCACAACTATGCTCACTAGAAGTTTCAACATCAAAATCATATATTTCTCCAAATATCCAAAAATTATTTGACAATCATTCTAAGATGTTTGAAACTCCTAAAGGACTCCCACCTATTCGTGATCATGATCATGTTATTCATTTGATTCGAGGAATTTTTCCTCCAAACGTTAGGCCTCACAGATATCCTTATGTCCAAAAGAGTGAAATTGAATGTATGATTGCAGAAATGTTAGAGGATGGTATAATTCAACCTAGTCAAAGTTCTTTCTCTTCTCCATTAGTACTGGTGCACAAGAAGGATTCATCATGGAAAACGTGTCCGGATTATAGGGAGCTCAATAAGCTCACTATTAAAGATAAATTTCCCATTCCTGTGATTGATGAATTATTAGATGAATTGCATGGATCAAATTATTTTACCAAGTTGGATCTTCATTCACGATATCATAAAATTATAATGAAGACTGAAGTTATTCCGAAAAAAAACATTTTGAACTCATGAGGGTCATTATGAATTTTCGGTCATGCATTTTGGCCTTACCAATGCACCTTCTACATTTCAAGTTGATCAATTCCATTTTCAAACCCTTCCTTATAAAATTTGTGTTAGTATTTTTTGATGATATACTAATCTACAACAGGTCTTGTAAGGATCATGTTCAACATGTTAACAAGGTGCTCAAACTATTGGAGGAGAAACAATTATACACAAAAACCTCCAAAAGTTACTTTGGAGTATAAGAGGTGGAATATCTAGGTCATATTGTATCTCACGAGGGTGTTAAGGTAGACCCTAACAAAATTAAAGCCATTAAGGAATGGAAAGTCCCCACAACCATAAAGTAGGTGTGAGGATTTCTCGGGTTAATAGGGTATTATCGCAAGTTTCTTAAGAATTATGGGAGAATAGCAGTACCTCTAGTAGGATTATTGAAGAAATATGCATTTTCATGGACTCCTAAAGAAACTAAGGCCTTTGAACATCTTAAAGAGGCAATTTTCCTAACACCGGTCTTAGCTATGCCAGACTTCACAAAAAACTTTATTGTGGAATGTGATGCCTCAGGAAATGGAATTGGTGTTATTTTAATGCAAGAAGGAAGACCCATTTCTTTTGAAAGTCGTCCAATCAAGGGAAAATATTTACATAAAGCTATTTATGAAAAGGAAATGTTGGCAATACTGCATGCACTAAAGAAATGACGACCTTGCCTAATGGGAAGATACTTCAAGGTAAAAAATGATCATGATAGTATTAAATACTTTTTGGAACAAAGCCTATATTTAGAAGAGAAGCAAAAATGAGTCACAAAGATGTTGGGTTATGACTTTTAAATCATCTACAAAAAAGGGAAGCTAAATGTTGTTGCAGATGCACTCTCAAGAAAGGATGAAGAGGTGGAAGCATTGATTTGTGCCATTTCTACTATCCAACCAGATTGGATAACCAAAGCAAGGGATGAATGGAAGAAGGAAGAAGAAGTGTGGACACTCATTCAAAAGTTGCAGCAAGATCCTAGTACACTTGATACATTTAGTTGGAAAAATGATTCCTTATGGTACAAAGATCTCTTATATATTTGTAAGAATTCCCAACTAGAACAATAAATTCTTTTGGAATTGCACACTTCTCCCTTAGGAGGACACTGAGGATTTTTAAAAACTTACCACAGGGTGAAGAAAGAATTTTTTTGGGATGGCCTTAAATCTGATATTCAAAAGTTTGTGGTAGAATGTTTGGTTTTCCAGAAAAATAAAGTTGAGACAATTAAGACCCTGGGTGTTATACAACCTTTATCCATTACCAAGTATGCACACTTTTGTGCATTATCTCATCCATTTAAAGAAAGTACAGTTGCTACTGCATTTACAGAAACAATTCAAAAGATAAATGGAAACCCAAAGATTATTGTAAGAGACAAAGATCCCATTTTTACTCAAAAATTTTGTATGGAATTATTTTCTTGTTTGGGTACTCAAATAGCTCATAGCTCATATTATCATCCTCAATTCAATGGGAAAACTAAGATAGTGAACAAATTTTTGGAAGGATATCTTTGTTGTTTTGTATTTTATAAACAAACACAATGGGTCAAGTGGTTACCCCTAGATGAATGGTGGTATAACACTTCCTTCCATACTGCAACAAAAATGACCCCATTTATGGCACTTTATGGATATCATCCACTGTCCATCACATCATGTTTAAGAGAAAATTTTAAGGTTTAAGCAGTGGAATATCACATCAAGCACCAACAACAAGTTCTCAAACTTTTAAAGGATAACCTAAATTTGGCACAAAATCAAATGAAACAACAGGCAGATCAACATCACAGTGAGAGAAGTTTGATGTAGGAGACTGGGTATTTTTATGGCTACAACCATACAAAAAAATTTCCCTCAAGCAAGCTAAGAAGGATAATAAATTATCTCCAAAGTACTATGGTCCTTACAAGGTGTTGCAAAATATTGGTACTATGGCATACAAATTGGAGCTTCCTGATTCTTCTCGAGTGCATCCAGTTTTCCATGTTTCATGCTTAAACAAGGTTATAGGTGACAAAATTCAAGTTCAAACAATATTTCTAGAACTGGATGAGGAAGGAAAAATCATATTGGAACCTGAAGCAGTCACAGAAAAAATAACTCAACAACTACAAAATCAATCAATTTCAGAGTATCTCATTAAGTGGAAGAACTTACCCACTGAAGGTTCTACATTGGAGGATGAGAATTTCATACAAAAGCAAATAGAGCTACTCAATCATTGAGGACAACACTTTTTTGAAGGAGAGGGGCATGTTAGGTCCCTATATTACTAGTGTAGTGTCTTATTGTTGTTAGTTTCGTCCCCTTATTATTATTGAGCTACCCCTGTAACCCTCATATTCTTATTATTGTGCCCTTACATTATTATTTTTATGTCGACTAGGATTATATTGTGACCCCATGGACTCCTATATATAGAAAGGATTTTTTTTAATTTGTATCATCGAATAACTATTCATTTATATAATGTAAAGGAGGTTTCCCCCTCGAAGTGGATTATTTATAAGGCGTTGAGCTCTCTTTTCTTCGATTTTTGGAGCTGCTTTCATAACACACATACATTGCTCCAATGGATTTGAAAACTACTCCATTGGATTCAGAAGACCCAAAAACCTCAAAGTAGAATCTTTTGGCTCTACAATTGGTCTTCAGGTGGTCTAGACACGGCCTCGTCTCGTGATGGCCCTAGGATTCTTTAATGTTCAAAGTGAAAAAACACCTACAGAAGTGCTCCTCTACCTCTCCAACATGCACCATCATGCCAGAGCATCCAAATCATCTAGGATTGACTCTTTCTGAGCCTAATTTAGTCAAAATATGCCAAAGTTATGGCTTCTTTATTATTTCCTAGAAAAACTCCTCCAAATCTGGAGAAACTCTAGTTAAGCCCGAAAAAAATGGAGGTGGCACCGAAAATAGAAGACTCTGCCAAACTTAATCTGTGATTAAAGGTCAAATTAGTTTAAGATATGTGCGTAGTTAATGGAGGTTTAATGCGCTAAGTGTGTTTTAACAGAATCTGAATTAAAAGCGTATTAGCGCTAACTACAGTGGTTAGGGGTTAATTAACTCACATTTTAATTTTTTTTAATCTGCCATTTTCATTAGAATCCACCATGTTTATAGATGTGTCGTCCTATGGACCAAGGTCTGGCCCTCTTAACCTCATCCTTAAACATTTGTTAACAAAAAATATGATTCACGCCCAAAACATGTTAAGAAACATTGTCGTGGTCCATTGGTAACGTTAGTGCGTGGTGTGGGGGAGGTCGTAGGGTCGACCCCAACCTCTACCCTTAAATTTTACTACACCAAAATCAATTTGAAATTCGACCATACATATGAAAGTTTCGGCCTTTGGGAGGGGCACATGGCAGCCTCCGGGCTAGCCACATGTTAGAATCATGTTGGTTCTTCAAAAACCAATAAAAATGCAACAAATCACCCACTTAGCCATCAACTGTGAAGTGACACTTGGCATAGTGTCATTGGATGAAATGAAGGAATATTCCAAGAATATTCTTTTTTGCTGACTAGAATACCATGTCACCAATCTGTCCTTTTCTATAATTTTTTTAGTTGTTTAGGAAATCGAACAACAGGTTATATCTTCCTCATACGGAGTTGATTTTCGATGAAAAGGGTGTCGAATTCCTGACGACGAGACCTATCCGGTCGTTCTGATTTGGAGTTATTCTGAGCACTTTGAATTTTAAGAAAAATTTTGCCCCCAATTTAGATTATGATCATTAAGAGAGGAAACCTCTTCTTTATATTGATATATTTCTACTTCAACCTTGTTGATTTCCTTATATGTTAGATCAATATGGTTTGTCAAAATTCCTTCCCTTTTCTTTCCTTCCTATAATTTTTTTTTCAAGTAGGTTACATCTTTATTTCAAATCTTCTCCATTTCATGAAATTCCCTAAGATGTTTAGATATTTTTTCCTCTTCAATTTTTAAGTAAGCAACTTCTTCTTTTGATTTTTTGAGATCATGATCAACATCTTATACCTACTTCTACAACTCCTCTTTTTCTTTCTTTGGCCTTTTTATTTCTTCTAGGGAAGCTAGAAACTTCATCTTGAGGTCTTCTTTGAAGTTGTTTTCATCTTGTAGGTCTTCATTGTTCTTGGTGTCTTTAATTTTTATTTAAGCTATATTTACTAGTTTTGGATAATCCTTATGTTCTTGGCTATCATCATTTGAGGTTATGATCAAATTTTCTTTTGAATCAAGATCTGGAATATTTTCCTTAAATCTCTTTTTCTATTGCACATTTCTCTACTTTGGCCTTTATAGGATTTGGAATTCCACTCAATATCTCCTTAATTTCTCTTGCATTAGATTCATTTGAATCATCTTCCATTATGCCTCTGGTTACCACAGATTCCCATACTTAAAAAACTTGAGCCATGAAAAATAATTTCATTCTACCTTTCAACACATAAAAATTTGTTCCATTCAACATGGGACCTTTTTCAACCTCATTTTCTCCTAAATTATTGATTGAGGAAGAGACATATTCAAAATCTTTGGAGCCTTTCTTCCTTGAACTTTCCATTTGTGTTCTAATGATCTACCTTCCAGCTTTTAGGCTGAGACTGAAGGTACTGGCTCAGATACCAATTGTTGGAAACACTATGAAGAGGGGCAAATCAACATTTCTCTTAAAATTTCTATTTTTTATAAAATTTAGGATCACATATAACATAGAACACAAAATGAACAATTATAAATATAAATTATTTTATTAAAAATAATTCTTTGAGGAATCAAATCCTTTTTACATTGAATCACAAGCTCCAAGTTGTACAACAATTTATTCTAGGGCTCCAACCCTAAGGACACCAATCCCAAAGCCAAATAAATAAAGGAAAATTGTATATCTCCAACAATATGTGAAGACACAAATATTCAATGTACCAGGCTCCAACCTATAGGATTCAAAACCTATCTTCCATAAGGCTCCAACCATCTCTTCTTGAGGACTCTTATCATATAGGGCTCCTACCCACTACTTTAGATATTCAATATGGATTCACTGGTTCTTCAAGGGTTCAAATCTCTTCTTAAAGAATTGTTGGAACTATCTTTAAGTTTTCCTTTAACAATTTCCTCTCTTACATCATCAATGAAAACTTTATCAACCACAAAACGTGTCTTCATAACTCTTCATGATAAGCAAGAAACTTCCTTCAAGGTCACTTTGTGAAGGCTACAAGGTCAAACATTTCTCCAATATTACCTCCAAGATCCACTTCTACAAGTGTCTTCAAGAGTTGTGGAAAATATTCAGCGGTATTCTACTAGTTCTCCAATAATTCTTCAACCAACCTTCTTCACAAAATATTTGATTTAATTTACTTTAAGTGTGTCCTCAACGAGATGCTAGCATTAGATATTCAAGATGTATCTGCCACACTTTTTCTTCCTTAATGCCACATGATGAAAGGCCCTTAAAAATTTCATGCTTCAAATGATGACTATTGGAATCTTCAAGGATCTTACTTCAACAAGTTTGTGCAAGAGTTAATTAACTTCTTCAAATTATGATTCAAAGTATGGTTCTAGTCTTCACAAAGTATACCTAAGGTTTCTTTAGCTATAATTTACCATGAATTAAATGTTTCTTCAATAGGTCAACTAAAATTATCCTTTAGAATTATGCCAATAAGACATCAATGGGTCTTCAATAGTTCCTATATATGTTGCTAAAAAATTTCACAAGGAGGTCTTCAATCAAATTTGTTCAATAAGAATATGCTTAAAAATTGATTATCCTTAGCCAATTCAGATTTGCTACAAGTGATCTACAGTGAGTGGCTTTGAACCTTTTGATTTTCTCCAAAACAACCTTCAAAAAGAGCCCCCATGCATACTACAAAAAATTCCATCGTGGAAACACCAAATTTTGCTTTAATAAGGCTTCAAATGAGCCCCAACACTGATTTCGAATTTTCTTAAAAAAAATTTCGAAGTCTCCTCCAAAAATGGTGACTTCAGGTTGGTGTAGGACTTCCTTTAAAAAAAAGTAATGATTTCTCCAAGTCTTCTTCCTTATCTTCACCAGATGACTAACAATACAGCTGAAAAAGAGCCTATATTTCTGCAGTGAAAGGGTTGAGTTTCACACCTTAAGCGAATTGAGTTTTAGAGCTAAAGACGCGCCAAAAATTATAGATTACAGAGGGCCAAATTGCAAAAATTACAGAGGGATGAATTTTCAGACATTACAAAGGAAAAAATTTAGAGTTTAATGCACAAAAAGTACTTTAATAATTTTTTCCTTTCTTGTCTCCTTGTTATGCAGATTTTATTTTTATTTTGTCTCCTTTTTTGCACTGTATCTCTGCTTGTCTCAACTGAAATTCAGCCTTGATTGAACTTTGAAAACTTGTATTTATAGTATTTTGAACATGTAATGAAGGGAAATGTCTATTGAAGGGTCATGTGAGCCTACATTTGTATGTTTGTCAATTTTAATTTTTACAACTTATCCAATTAAAAAAAAATTTCTCTTCAATGGTAGGGAGTTTTGGGGCATGTAGATACTCATTGGAAAGCTACAAATATCCTATATAATATGACGTAGTCATCCCTTCATGATATGACCTCTAACGGTGGATTTTTTTTTAATCATATGCACTTTTTTCATAATAGTGCTATTAAGGAATTTATTTTTATTGAATAAGGGCATTAATTGAATTAAGGTTTTTCATGCACGGATTTAGGATTTCAATAGATGTTCTTCATGGTCTTCTTATGAAAACTAATTTTTCTTCAATATTTTTATGGCATCATGAATGTAAGGGAGTCATCAGGAATAAAGGTTCCAAGGAGAAGGTCATAAAGAGAAACTTCAATAAGGTTTCTTGTTTAGGGGAAATTTAATAAGATTAGGGCTAGGGTTAGAGTTTTCACTTTTAGGATTATTAACAATCCTTAGGGTTCACACTTAGAGTTAGGGTTTTCTTATATTCAATAATGCTCCAATATATTTATATGAATGACAAATTTTTCCAACACTTGGATGAAAATAAAATAAGACTCGGTTGCACTAATTACTGCTGAAGTTGAAGATATGTTATCAAGTGAATTTAGTCATGAATTAGTTTGAATCCATAAATTAATTCTTTATTTTATTAAAGGAGTATTTGATTTGACCATAATATGTGGTGATGAGAAAATTTGCATAATGTTGTAAGAGAACCTAGGCTTTTATGTGAGCTTGAAGCATAATATGAATTAGTATCGTTAAATTCAAACCTTGGTGTAGGATGGACTCGTGAAGCTACATCTCCACTAACAAATAGTTAGCCAGTATATTTATGAAATGACTTCCTAATAAGAAGCATGTGTATTTTCGTGAAAAGCTTAGGCATGTGGATATCTCCTCCCATATTGATAGGGAGATAGGATGGACAACTTACTCTCCATGTGTCACATATTATGTCCGAAACTGATGCTCGTAAGCCTAGTGCATGAACACCCGTAGGGATAATTGTGGATTGGATAAGCATCAATGACCAACGTTATTGAGACTAGGACTAGCCGACACAAGTCAAGTATATTGATATAATAAATGAGCGGTTAGGAGAGTTGATATTTTCTTGTGTCAAGTTTTGTGAAAATAGATTACAAAATGGTCCTTTGAGGATATAATTTGATGAACATAGGTGGAGTATGTCCTTAGAGAGGTGGTGTGGTATCCTATTGAATGCACCCTAACATTGTGCTCTCATATAGTGGAGAGATAAATATTACTTTTCAAAGCCTTGGTAGCTTAACAATGTTGGCATCAATGATGCTATCATCTGAATTGATGCTTATGAATCCATATCATTTCTTATATGAATATTTCAACTCTAGATGATATTGTTGAGTCACTATCTATACCGACATAGTTAAGAGGGAGTGTGGAAATCGTAACTAGAGTCGGTCTTCATAATATAATTGTATCAATGATGTATTTTTTATATTCATTTATATTTTTAAATCATGTTCTTCATTCTTAGAGTCAAAAGAGTAAAAAAAAAATATTATGATTCAAAAGAATATTCATTTTAGTCATGTCCCATTTGTACATTTGTAATAAAAAGAGTTTAAATTTTATTTTGAATTATAATACCACAAGAATGCCTAGTTGCACCTATTTTACCCTCTTGGACAACTATATATAAGAGTTAATTCAACCTCTTGGAGAACCAATTCATTCATCAGATCATCTATAATTTTCTACAACTAGAAAATAACAAGAAAGGTTGAATTTAAAGGAGAGAAAATTAAATGAAAGGATATGAAGTAATATTATTTTTTCTACCCTATTGCAGCTTACATGCGCACTATTTATAAGGTATTTATGAGGTAATTATAGGGTTGAAATTCAGCCTCTACTGCATGGCAAAAATTCTGAGTTTGACCATATTTGGAGGAGTTGGAACATTGTTGACTTTGACTTGTTGGAGGAGACATGGAGGAGGGTTGGACTTGGAATATTTGTGGAATTTATTTCTTGGTATTGGTCTCAGATGTTGCTCATTTTAATATGATTCTATAAGAGAAGGATTGTTTGGTTTTCCCCTTGTGGTTTTTTCCTTGGCCTCTGGCCTAACTTTTGGTGACCTTTGTCTGATTGTGCTCATTACGTTTTGATGATTTCTATAATTTCTTGACGAAGAATACACAAAAATTAATAAGACGATATATAATATTCACAATTAATTATAAAGAAGATGAATCAAGCATTAAAATACATAGCACTTGATTTTGAACACCTTGGTGGTTATTTATTGTATCTTATTACTTGCATTAGAGGTTTCATGACATCCCAAACATAAAACTTATTGTAGCAAATATGTGAGGAAAAATATTATTCTCAACTAGGATAGTATGCATTTAGTATGTTAAAGAAAAATGAATTGTTTCCTTTTGGTCTTTCATTTAGAATATCAATATTTTCTTGAGTTATATCTCATATAGGAAGAATTTTTGACTGAATTATGTGCATTTCTTTCTTACCTTATTCTTCATTATTTCTTCCAAAGAGGAAGAAATAATGATTATCTAGAATCAAAAGTCTATGGAGGATATGGTTCATTGGTTGTAACCAGTGGAAGACGCATCCCTACATATAACATTCATACACACCCCTTGTCACGAGGGTATTGAAAATTTTTAGGAAATTTATGGTATCTCTATATGATTATACAAATCCGAATATTGGTGATTTATTGAAGCTTTGGTTAACCCATATGAAAAACTCTAATATACATTAAATGCCAAGAGATAATCGTAGATTAGTTTCTATCATCACTCAACTTTGATAATAATAAGCTTTAATTTTTTTTTTTTTGCAAATAATATTCAAAAATATCTTTAGATTAAGCCAAATGGCACCTCAAATATTCCTATTGGTTTAAAAATATGCTTTTAAAAAATGAGAGATATTTAATTTATATAAATAAAATAGGACTATTTTTAAAATTTGAACTTAAAAAATTATAATGTTTATGAAAATTTGAAAATATAAATTGATCCAGGTGGATATTGGTGGCCACTCGCCTCAGTATTTTGGGTCCTGAACTTCCGGAGTCGTTTTGAAGCCCCAAACAGAGATAGTATGTCGAAGTTACGTCCCTGGGAAGTTGAAACACCAATTTACCCAAACGAGGCCCATAGCTTTGGCGCTTCATCTCCTAGGGTTAGGTTTTTGGACGTTTAGAGTTCTCCATTGTTTCTCCATAATAAATAGGCCCTCGAGCCTCATTGTAACATAGTTCAGAGGTCTGTAGCCGCCACATCTCTTCTCAGAGATTCGCTACCAGCACCCTAGCTATTTTATTTCCATCATGTTTGTAAGCATATTTCTGTGATTTGATATTAATGAAATGAAGCATCATTTCCGCTGTATTTCTATGTTTATGGTTATTTATGTATTCTGTTGCGTTCCTGCATAAATCCGAAACAGTGGTATCAGAGCGGGCTGCTTTTTATCAATCCTTCTATGCATGTCCCCAACGAGGTCAGGGTATAAGGAGTTAGGGCTCGATCTAGTGGAACCTTTGCAAGATCAACCTCATAAACCCCGACGGACGCCCATGGGGGACGAAAAGAAAAATGAGGGAGTAGGAGATCCTATCAAAATATTGCTCGAGGAGGCCCTCGAAAAACAAAGGAACACGATGATGGATAAATTTTCCCAGATCCTTCAACATTTGCCCACCGGCGGTGCATCTGCATCCAACAACTACTCTGGAGGCACAAATCCCTTTAAGGTACAATTAAACTTTGACATTCCCATATTTGAGGGTCAAATAGATGTAGATGCCATAGATAGATGGTTGAATCTATTAGAAGGATATTTCTCAGTTCATGACTTTTCTGACTGGGAGAATATTATTTTTGCACTCCTCAAAGCTACCCCCCATGTCAAGGACTGGTGGGAAACCTACTGTGAGAAAAAGGATGAGACAGAACCCTCTCTATTCTCAGCCGTACCCACTTAGAATTATTTTTGAGATTCCATCAAGGAACAATACTATCTCGTGGGGAGCTATGAGGACAAGTACATACAATGGACCATGCTGCGGCAACAAAGGGATCAAGATGTGCATGAGCTATCGAATCTGTTCCATACCCTATGCACAAAGTTGGGTATCAAAGATTCAGAGAAACATTTGGTGCTAAAGTATCACGGTTGTTTGCACATATACATTCAGGAGGAAATGGAGTCCCTCGACATCTCCTCACTTGGTACGGCATACCAGTATGCTGCCAAGATTGAGCAGAAATTCAAACAGAAGAAGCGAGACTTTGGTTCTGCGACTCAAAAGCAAGGGAAAGGTGCCCCCAAACCGCAAAAAAAAGGAAACAACCAAGGCATGGCGGCCCAAGACAACCTGCCAAAGATATAAGAAAAGAACAACGAAGCCAAAGAAGGACACGGGAAAGTGGTGTGAGTTCCATAAGAGCTCCACTCACAACACAAGTGAGTGTCGATCCAAGAAGTCGCTGGTGGCTGAGATGAGGGCTTCTGAATCAGATGCATGCTCCGACTCTGAATCAGAACTTGACGAGGTGAATGACAAAGGGAAGCAGATTATTGATGCGGAGCCCAACGCCACTGTTGCCACTACGAAGATCCAGAAGGAGGAACCAAAATATTGAGAGGAGGCAGAGCGTCTCTTCCACTCCCAGATGTGGGTAAAGGGTTCCCTACTATGGTTCATTGTCGACAATGGGAGCCAAAAGAACCTCATTTCAGTAGATGTTGTGAAGCGGCTGGGCTTGTCGACCACAGTGCATCCACAACCATACACCATTGGGTGGCTTCACCAAGAACGAGATCTCCGCGTCAGCCAGCAGTGTCGCCTTCCCTATAGCATCAAGCCCTTCACGGATGAGGTATTATGTGACATTGCTCCTATTGATGTTTCTGATGTATTATTAGGCCAACCATACTTATGGAAGCGACATGCTATGTATGAGTCCCAGCCTCGTGCTGTTATTGTTACTTTGGGAAATAAATTGTACAGGATAGCAGAGGTACCACCGCCTCCCACTATCACTTTGGTTACTGCAAAACAATGCAGTAAGCTCATTTCCCAAACCAAGAAATTTATTTTCCTGATGATCCGCCCCCAGGGAAAGAAGAAGACTATGGACACGACCTCCAGACATGGCTCCTCTGCACGACAACAACAAATGGACAAGGTTGTGGAGGAGTACGGGGACATATTCACCTCACCCACAAGAGTGCCTCTACACTGTCAGGTCAAGCACCCCATTGACCTGACCCCAAGTGCATCGCTACCTAATGGACCGATATATAGGTGCTCTATTATGGAGAATGATGAAATCAAGAGGCAGATTCAGGAGCTGCTGCAGAAAGGTCACATCCAGAAAATTTCATCTCCCTGTGGGAGCCCGATCGTGTTGGTACAGAAGAAGGACAAGACTTGGAGACTTTGTATTGATTATCGGGCGCTGAACAAGATAATTGTCCGGAGTAGGTACCCGATCCCACAGATTGATGACCTTCTGGACCAACTCAAAGGGGAAAAATATTTCAGCAAGATCGACTTGAAGTCTGGGTATCACCAGGTACCAATCGAACCCTCTGATGTGTGGAAGACTACCTTCAAAGCCAAGGAGGGCCTTTTGTAATGGCTCGTCATGCCTTTCAGATTGAAAAATTCTCCCGAAACCTTCATGAGGTTGATGGATGACATCTTGCATCCATTCACCAACTCATTTGTAGTGGTATAATTGGATGAAATTCTGATCTTTAGCCAGACTTGGGAAGAGCACCTCCACCACATCTGAGAAGTCTTCCAAACACTGCGGCAACACAAGTTGTGTGCTAATTTGGAGAAGTGCGCTTTTGGCATGACCCAAGTTCAATATTTGGGATACATTATTGATGAAATGGGGGTGCATGTGGATCCAGCTAAGATCCAAGTCAGTTGAGATTGGCCAGCCCCAACCACCCTAACAGAGCTTTGCAACTTTCTGGGTCTTGCTAATTTCTACCGCAGGTTCGTATTGGGATTCTCTCATATCACTTGGCCCTTGAGTCAAGTAACCAAGGGAGGAGCGAAAGAAAAATTCTGTTGGTCAGAATTTGAACAGAAGGTGTTCGTAGAATTAAAACGTCGCCTCTGTTCTGCCCCAGTGCTCACATTACCAGACTTGCAACAACCATTTGAGATCGAGACAGATGCCTTTGACTATGCTATTGGGGCAGTTTTTACTCAACATGGGCATCCAGTGGCATATCACAGTGAGAAAATGTCCGACACAGTTCGAAAGTATCCCACTTATGACAAAGAAATGTATTCCATTATGCAGGCTTGTCAAAAATGGAAGCATTACATTTTGGGGAAGGAGACAATCATCCACATAGACCACCAACCCCTGCAGTTCATACAGACACAAGGGAAGTTGCAGAATGATCGCCATTAGAAGTGGTCCACATATCTGCAAAAATTTCATTTTAACATCAAGTACAAGAAGGGTAGCACCAATAATGTTGCAGACTGCCTCAACCGACCACCGATCGTGGCCATAACCACTGTTCTCAACTCTTGTAGGCATGAGACTTATAATTGGATGCTTCTCTACAAAAGCGATCCATAATTCAGCTACACATACAAGGCACTCTTGGGGGGTATGCAAGTTCCAAATTTTCACCTCCAAGATGCACTATTATGTCACCTGGGACACCTTTGTGTTCCTTCAAGCGAGCGTGCCAAGATGATATGGAAAGCGCACTACAGTCGAGTCGCTGGGAATTTTGGGGTCAAGAAAACAATGGCAGTACTACATAAGTATTTCTATTGGCCAAAACTTTGACAGGATGCCGAGAAGTACATCAAATCCTGCGCTACTTGCGTCATTGCCAAACCGTCCATTAAGAAGCAAGGGCTCTATACTCCGCTACCTACCCCTAGTGGACCTTGGGAATCCATCTCCATGGATTACATGTCAGGCCTTCCTTCTACTAAGAATGGAAATGATGGTGTTTTCGTGGTCGTCGACAGATTCTCAAAGATGGCCATTATGGCAGCCTATAAGAAGAATATCACAAGAGAAGCCACTGCTAAACTCTTCTTTGAACGAGTGTGGGTGCACTTTGGGATCCCACAGTCTATCATATCATATCGTGACAGCAGGTTCCTCAACACATTTTGGTCCAGCCTCTGGTCAATGTTGGACACCAAGCTCACCAAGTCCACAACTTTCCATCCCAAAAATGATGGACAGACAGAGGTCGTCAACATGATGATTGTACACATTCTATGCATGTATAATTCAAAGCATCCATGCACATGGGATGAGAGCCTTCCCTATGTACAACACAGTTATAATCGGGCTCTCCACAGCTCAACCGGCCACAACCCCTTTTAGGTGGGCTTGGGATTCCAACCACTATGTCTCATTGATGTAGCCATGCCATTTGCAGCTACTCAGGTTCATTCGGCTCATGTCCAGTCTGAAGCTGACAAAGCAAACAACTTCATCGAGCGCATTCAGCACATTCGCCAACAGGTTCATGACATATTGGACAGAGCCAATGCTAAGTACAAGCAATGACATGATCAACATTGGGTGCCACACAAATTCCAGGTCGGCAAAAAAGTGTGGCTACATTTGCAGAAGGAGCGCCGCACTGGACCCCACTGCAAGATTCTCCTGCTCTGATATGGGTCGTACACTATCACCAAGGCTATAGGGAACAATGCCTTCGAGCTCAGTATTCCACCATTCCTTGGTCTGCACCCAGTATTCAATGTAGACCACCTTCGTCCCTACTTCCCACCTCTATTAGACACCTCTGACATTGTAGAAGAATTCACACCAAAAGAGTTAAACCCAGACTGCATGGAACAGGCCACCACAGATTGTATCATGGACATGAAAATCAAGAACACTCGCCGACAGAAGATCCAACTGTATCGGGTTGTCAAAGCTGGCCAACTCTTGCACCAAGGCAAGTGGTTCACCAGGGACCAAGTTCAATAGAATTTTTCTCATCTCATGGAGGAACCCAACACAATGGGGACCATTGCTTCCTAAGGGGGGAGGAATGATCCAGGTGGATATTGGTGAACACCCGCCTATTCCACTTGGGGACCCACCATTGTCTCTTTCAGTTTTTTCACAACTTACTATTTTTAGTAGTTTTTCAGGTCCTGAACTTCCGGAGCCGTTTTGAAGCCCAAAATGGAGATAGTATGCCAAAGTTACGTCCTCGGGAAGTTGAAACACCAATTTACCCAAACGGGGTCCATAGTTTTGGCGTTTCATCTCCTAGGGTTAGATTTTTGGACGATTAGAGTTCTCCATTGTTTCTCCATAATAAATAGGCCCTCGAGCCTCATTGTAACACAATTTAGAGGTCTGTAGCCGCCACATCTATTCTCAGAGATTCGCTACCAGCAACCTAGCTATTTTATTTCCATCATGTTTATAAGCATATTTATGTGATTTGATATTAATGAAATAAAGCCTTATTTCCACTTTATTTCTATGTTTATGGTTATTTCTATATTCTGTTATGTTCCTGCATAAATCCAGATCATAAATTAACATTAAAGGAGGGACTAATAAAAAAACAAATACATTTACTTTCCATTAAACAAATGTGTAGTTTTGAAATATGAAAACTCATGCTATGGATCAAAAAACAAGTTTCCAAAATCAAATATCAGAAGCCTCAAATACTTAACTTTGAATTATTTTGGTTACAAATAGCCAAGAAAAAATCTCCTTCTTTTCACATTCTCATCCTCATGATGAACCTAATGAATAAGTTCAAAAATGTAAATAACTACAAAATATCATCCAATCCAGAAAATAATTCTCAATAGAAATCAAATCCAAGAAGCCTAAAACTCCTACTTTTTAATAATTTCAAAAAATATGATGTTTCCTTATACTTATACTTGCTTGAAATGATAATATTCTCATAAGGATAATGAACATCAGGAAGTTCAAAACATGAATAACTCGAAACTCTCATGAGGTGGATATGGAAAAATATGCTCAATAGAAGTGAGATTGCAAACCTTAAATACTTACCCTATAGGGACGGGAAATAGTTGATTAATATTGTACCTTTCAACTCTATTGTCTGACACCGTACGATGGGTGAAATCGTTTTAGAAACTAGAAGACGCAGTAAACACCATCCTATACAATCGTTGTCATTTTCAGTGGACCGAAACAAATTTCTTGCAAAATGGAAGTTTTTTCTCCTCTATTTATGTATTTCGTTTCCAAAATCGTGTTAACTCCAGTTCAATTTTTGTTTTCAATTCCAAAAATGATAGTTGCGTTTTCTAGAAGGTATTTTCCTTTTTTAACCAAACTAGTTAGCTTCAGCTCCATTGTCGGTTTTATTGTGAATAGAGATCTAGATTCTTAGATACAAACTTCAATCTCTGTTTTTTCTTATCTATTTGGTCATCTCTTTACAATAAGCACTTGCAAATCCGGGACGACCTGTGGTTGACAAGCTTTTTTCATCCAAGGATGTTTATACAATAGAGGCTACGTTGAAGCACATGACGTTTACTCGGGGTGACCGAGATCTGAAAGGCACTTGCCTGAGTTTCATTCAAAGAACTATCCAATTCTTCATGTATATCTAAATTATGTACCTAAATATTAACCCATGAAAATAATCAATCTACAATCATTACTGGCCTAGATACAAGGGTGAAAACATGCTGGAAAAATGCCTTTACTTCTGAAAATGTTGGTTGTTTTGTGAAACGTAATCAAACATTTGAAAATTTCTCATAAACAACCTGAAAGTTGGCATGTTCATGCATTTTGGTGATAACAGACCAATGGAAATTTCCCATCTTCATGCTTAATATATCCTTTACCAATTTCTTCTTCGTTCATGTTCAGAATATGTTGGTAACTAGAAGTCAAAACTACATATTGTTGTTTAGAAAGGGTAATTTTATCATTTTTCCCCCAATTATTCTTCATGTTGGTCATACTCTTTTTGTATTTGCTTAAATGTACTAACTCTTTATGCTAATATTTCCAGTTGGAAATCATCATAGGTATAAAGATTGTATTCTTGGAAGAGCTCCTCAGAATGAAAAGGATAGGTAAAGACACAAACTCAACCAATTTCCTGACCTAGCCTTTATCTTCAGAATCACCTATAACAACAATAGCATGCACAAGATATAGGAAAACAACATACTTCATCGACATGCAAATTCAAAAGGCAAGAATTAAATATTAGCTCAACCAAAAATAATCTTGAATTTGTATTTATATTGTCAAAAAATATATCAGAGAAAACATAAAATTATAAGCATAATTATCAGGGCCTCGTCACTTGGTCTATAATGCCAGGTGCTATCTTCTCTTCCGTAGATGATGGTAAATCTAATAGTAGTGTTCTGCCCTCGACTTCCTAAATCATCATATATTGTGGACTGAGGTCCACTACTTGGCAATCTTTGAATCCATCTCTTTCTTCCAAAAAATAAGAATGGTAAAAGTTGTCATAAATGCCTAGAAGTCCACTGTTTGGAAAAGGTTGAATCCACCTCTTTGCTTCCAAAAAGAATGAATCGTAAAAGCCGTCATAAATGCCTAAATTCCCGCAATTTCATTCTAAGATAGACCATGTGAAGTAGGGCTCTTCGTAGGGTAAGTAACTAATGATTGCTAAATTTTTGGATCTACCAAATTATTACTTGTTTTTTCAAATTAAATTACTATTTATGAATGTTTCTTTAAAATTTCATAAGTGGAAACATTGGATGTTGATGATTAATGCTTTGTTTATATTGTTCAACTTTAATATTGTGTTTTTATCTCTTTTTTTAATTATATGTGAAACCTTCAAACTTTGTTTCTCGTTGGTAAATCTAATCTTGCCTTATACTTGGAAAGTGTTGAAATATAATTTCAACGGCAGAACAACAGGACAGCGGCAGCAAGACAGTCCGAGGGGGTCAGGCAATGCAGCCGGCTGGAGCAGCGTACCCCATCGGAACCGGGCCCACACTATTCGGTCACAAGTCTGTCCGCGGGGGTCGTGAAAGTATTGTGGCCAGAGGAGTTTACCCCCTCGGAATGCTGATGTCATCAGCTGGGGGCCCACTTATATTTTATACAGCCCATATGTTATATGGTAAAAGGATTGCGGGTTAAATTTTTTTAATCACGGCATTTTTTTTAACAGTTGTTTATTTTATTTTTAATATATGCAATGCATTCATATATATTAAAAAGGCCCGTGATGCAATGTTTCATATGTTATATGAAAGCCCGTGGGGCTGTTGTATTATTTATAATACACAACAATTTTTTTTATAAAAGAACAGCAGTGGAGAAATAAAAAAAGGGAAGACAACAGAACTGGTTTTATTACACAGGTTTGTGCACAGCAGTGCGGGATGAAAAATCAAAGTGCCAGAAAGTCAATTTGATATCAATGCATATTAGAGCGGTGCTGACAGGAGTAATGAACCATTAAAGATTTTCCAAGCGGTGATTTTTAGTGGTTGAATGTCAATGAATGGCATTAAACAGGGCTGGGATATTTGTTTTGTAAAAGACAGAACATAGTCATTTTTTTTGTTATGTAATGTTTTAATACACATCAGCGTATTTTAAAACAGAGACAGAGAGCAGAGTTTTATGCACATCAGAGTGCATTTTGTAAAAGACAGAGTTGTAATTTTAATTACACAGAACAGCAGAAACAGAGTATTTCTCTGTGTGAGACAAAGAAGAGTGTTTTGGTCACTGTGTGTGAAGCAGTACCATATTTTGTAATCTCCCAGCAGTGGAAAGATAGAAGAATTGTTACAGCAGTTTTTTTTATATATTGAATATAATTTTTCTGAGTTGAAAACTCTGTCTGTGAGTGAATTTTTTTAATTATTCTCTGTGTTAAAGAGGGACTGTTTATTGTTTTGGAATTCTGAAAATTCCAACATGGTATCAGAGCCAATCCAGGCTATTTGAAGGTCAAATAAGCTGAAGGAAAGGAGTTCGTTTTTGCAGCAGCTTCTCCAGCAGTGCGAAGACTCAGCCAAAAGGAATTCGAAGGTATTTCTCTATATAGTTTTGTGTTACTGTTGCAGTACAGTTGGTTAACTTTAAAAACACAGTCAAGTGTTTTTATCATAGTTAGAAGTGCAGAATGGCAGGCTCTAGCACAGGTATGAGTTTGGGAAGTGTCCATCTCCCACAATTCAATGGAAAGAATTATGATTACTGGTCAATAACTATGAAAGCTTTGTTTACCTCACAAGAATTATGGGAATTAGTTGAGGATGGCTTTGAAGAGCCAGCAAATGAAGCAGAGTTTTTTCTTTTAACTCAGGCAGAAAGGGAGTCACTGAAGAACAATAAGAAGAGAGATGCCAAGGCTCTTTTCTTTTTGTATCAAGCAGTGCATGAGAGTGTGTTTCCAAGGATAGCAGCAGCTAAGAAATCCAGTGAAGCATGGGAAACTCTCAAGACAGCTTATCAGGGTATGGAGAGAGTGAAGACAGCAAAACTTCAGTTGCTGAGGAGAGACTTTGAGACTCTCTGCATGAAGGAGTCAGATAATATTGACTCATTCTTCACTCATGTGATTGGAATGGTCACTCAAATCAGATCTCATGGAGAGACTCTTGAAGACAAGAGGATTGTTGAAAAACTCTTGAGAAGTTTACCCTCAAGATTCGATGTGATTGTCACCACCATAGAAGAGACAAGGGATCTCACAAAGTTTTCAGTTGATGAACTACATGCATCATTGATTACCCATGAACAAAGATTAGGTAGGAGTGAGAACTCATCTCTTGAACATGCTTTTAAGACCTAGATGGCTTTCGGAAGAGGAAGAGGGCAAGGCAAAGGAAGAGGAAGAGGCAGAAGACAGAATAGAGGTGGAAGGAACAGTCCAGCAAATGCTCAAGGAAGGGGCAGCAATCCAAATCAGCATCAAGGCCAAGGCAGCAGCCAGTAGAATGGTCAGCAGAATGCACAAGGACAAAGGTATGATAAGTCCAATGTCCAATGTTATAATTGTAAGAAATATGGTCATTATGCTAATGAATGTAGAAAGAAGAAGCAGAATGATATGAGAAGTGAAACTAGTGCAAATTTCACAAAAGAAAACAACAATCAAAGTAATTTGTTTTTAGCTTGTAATATGGCTGAAGAAAAGAGTGAAGACTTATGGTTTCTAGACTCCGGTTGTAGTAACCATATGACAGGAAACTTAGCAATGTTTTCTATGTTAGATGAAAGTGTGTAGTCACAAGTCACACTAGGAACTGATAGCAAAGTTTCTGTTATGGGAAAAGGAGATGTAAATGTTTTAACAAGATTAGGTGCAAGGAAAACCATAGCAGATGTTTATTATGTTCCAGGAATGAAGTGTAACCTCTTAAGTGTTGGACAGCTGGTCCATAAGGGGTATAATGTTTTCTTTGATAATGATGTTTGCACCATCATGGATAAACCACCCAGCAAACAGTGTATTGCTGAAGTGAAGATGACAAGGAACAGGATGTTCCCTCTCAGAATGAGAGCAGACTTGAAGAATGGTGAAGAGAAAGCATCAGTTACACAGGAGACTTACCAAAGCGAACCAAAGGATGATAATTGGTTATGGCACTTGAGATTTGGACATCTCAACTTTGGAGGCCTTAATCTGTTGAACAGAAAAGGGATGGTAAGTGGTTTACCATTGATAGAGAAACCGGACAGCCTTTGTGAAGGTTGTATTCTTGGGAAACAATACAGAGAAATTTTTCCTTCCGGGAAAAGCATAAGGGCAAAAGCACCCTTAGAGATTGTCCACTCAGATGTATGTGGACCGATGCAAACTCCATCACTTGCAAGCAGCCACTATGTGTTAACATTCATAGATGATTTTACAAGAAAAACTTGGGTTTACTTTTTGAAAAACAAAAGTGAAGTGTTTGAAAAATTCCGCAATTTCAAAGCACTTGTTGAGAATCAGAGTGGGCTGCATATCAAAGTCTTAAGGACTGATAGAGGAGGTGAGTATATATCTAAAGATTTTCTACGTTTTTGTAGAGAAAATGGTATTCATAAGCAGTTTACAACTACATATACTCCGTAGCAAAATGGAGTAGCCGAAAGGAAGAACCGAACCATAATGGACATGGCGAGGAGTATGCTTAAGGCAAAGCATTTGCCAAATGATTATTGGGCTGAAGCTGTACATTGTGCAGCATATATTTTGAACAGGTGTCCTACAAAGGAAGTTATGAACAAAGTGCCGGAAGAGGCATGGAGTGGCATAAGGCAAAGTGTCACGCACATGAAGGTTTTCGGATGTGTTGCTTATGCACACATTCCGGATCAGCTAAGGAAGAAGTTGGACAGCAAGGGGGAGAAGTGTATTTTCATTGGATACAGTGAGGAATCCAAGGCCTACAGGTTATATAACCCATCCAGCAAGAAGTTTCTTGTGAGCAGGGATGTTCAGTTCATTGAAGAGGAAGCTTGGGATGGAAGCATAGAGAAAACAGTGAATGTTAAGCACTGTTTATCTCATGATGAGAATGATGATGAGGTGGCTGAAATACATCCCCAAACAACAGCACCAACACCGCAAAGTACACCCTTGAGGAGAAATGACAGTGCTTCTCCAAGCACACCACAAGGAGGAAATTCAAGTGCTTCTTCAAGCACTTTTACACCTACTGAAAGAGGTAAGAAATTCAGAAGTTTGAAAGACATTTATGAACAAGATATAGCTAATGAAGGTATCAATTCTTTGTTTGCTTTATATTGTCATATTGATGATCCTGTTCATTTCGAAGAAGCTATCAAGGATGAGAAATGGATAGAAGCTATGGATGAGGAAATAAATGCCATAGAGAGGAACAAAACTTGGGATTTGGTTGAACTCCCAAAAGGTAAAGATGTCATAGGTGTTAAATGGGTCTACAAGACCAAGAGTAATGCTGAAGGAAAGATAGAGAGACACAAGGCAAGGCTTGTTGTCAAAGGCTATAAGCAGAAGCATGGCATTGATTATGAGGAAACTTTCGCACCGGTTGCAAGAATGGAAACCGTGAGAGCAGTGTTGTCTATAGCAGCACAAAACAAATGGAAAGTTTACCAAATGGACGTGAAGTCGGCATTCCTGAATGGAGTGTTAATGGAAGAGGTTTACATTGATCAACCTCTTGGCTATGAGAAGAAAGGCCAAGAGCACAAGGTATGCAAGTTGAAGAAAGCTCTTTATGGGCTGAAGCAAGCGCCAAGAGCGTGGTACAGTAGGATAGACTCTTATCTACTGGAAAATGGTTTTGAGAAGTGTGAGGGAGAACCCACCCTCTACATCAAAGAACAAGATGGTAAAATTTTGATTGTAGTCTTGTATGTTGATGATGTTATTTTTACAGGTAATGATGATTGCCTTATTGAAAATTTCAAAACAGTCATGAATGAAGAATTTGAAATGACTGACATGAGTTTGTTGAGATACTTCTTGGGAATAGAAGTAGAACAAGATGAAAATGGGATTTTTATCTCACAGGAAAAGTATGTTAATGAGGTACTTGAAAGATTTAACATGCAGGAATGCAAAGCATACCCTGGCTAAAAGGATGGGATTAAAAATCAACAGAGAGGACAAATGCTAGCGATTTTGATCCTAGTTTGTACAAGAGCATAGTTGGCAGCCTCATGTATTTGACTGCAACTAGGCCGGACATAATGCATGATGTTAGTTTGATTTCCAGGTTCATGGAAAAGCCAAAGGAGGTACATTGGCAAGCAGCAAAAAGAATTTTGAGGTATGTTAAAGGTACTAAAAGGTTTGGTATTTTTTATACTACTTCAGAAAGTTCAGATTTAGTTGGATACACGGACAATGATTGGGCTGGAAGTGTAGATGATCGGAAGAGCACTTCCGGTTATGTTTTTCATATGGGTTCAGGAGCCATTTCATGGGCTTGGCAAAACAAATTGCCAGAGGGGAAGAAGTATCTACAGCAGAAGCAGAATATGTGGCAGCTACAGCAGCAGCGTGTCAAGCAGTTTGGATGTGGAAAATGTTGAGAAGCTTATGTCAAGAACAGGTAAAAGGGACAGTGATATTTTGTGACAATAGCTTAGCTATTGCATTGTCTAAAAATTCTGTTTTTCATAAAAGGACAAAGCACATTGACACCAAGTTTCATTTCATACGGGAATTGGTAAGCAATGGCGAGATTGTTTTGCAGCATTGCAGAACGGAGGATCAGTTTGCAGATATCCTCACAAAGCCACTACAGCAGAAAAGCTTTGAATATTTCAGAAGATGCATGG
This sequence comes from Pinus albicaulis, assembly GCA_034641835.2. NCBI lineage: Eukaryota > Viridiplantae > Streptophyta > Pinopsida > Pinales > Pinaceae > Pinus > Pinus albicaulis. Next base: position 1,491,282,458 of record CM076581.1, read on the forward strand.
GTATGCAAGAAAACCCAGCAGTTGAAATTAAGGGGGAGTGTTGAAATATAATTTCAACGGCAGAACAACAGGACAGCGGCAGCAAGACAGTCCGAGGGGGTCAGGCAATGCAGCCGGCTGGAGCAGCATACCCCATCGGAACCGGGCCCACACTATTCGGTCACAAGTCTGTCCGCGGGGGTCGTGAAAGTATTGTGGCCAGAGGAGTTTACCCCCTCGGAATGCTGATGTCATCAGCTGGGGGCCCACTTATATTTTATACAGCCCATATGTTATATGGTAAAAGGATTGCGGGTTAAATTTTTTTAATCACGGCATTTTTTTTAACAGTTGTTTATTTTATTTTTAATATATGCAATGCATTCATATATATTAAAAAGGCCCGTGATGCAATGTTTCATATGTTATATGAAAGCCTGTGGGGCTGTTGTATTATTTATAATACACAACACATTTTTTTATAAAAGAACAACAGTGGAGAAATAAAAAAAGGGAAGACAACAGAACTAGTTTTATTACACAGGTTTGTGCACAGCAGTGCGGGATGAAAAATCAAAGTGCCAGAAAGTCAATTTAATATCAATGCATATTAGAGTGGTGCTGACAGGAGTAATGAACCATTAAAGATTTTCCAAGCGGTGATTTTTAGTGGTTGAATGTCAATGAATGGCATTAAACAGGGCTGGGATATTTGTTTTGTAAAAGACAGAACATAGTCATTTTTTTTGTTATGTAATGTTTTAATACACAGCAGCATATTTTAAAACAGAGACAGAGAGCAGAGTTTTATGCACAGCAGAGTGCATTTTGTAAAAGACAGAGTTGTAATTTTAATTACACAGAACAGCAGAAACAGAGTATTTCTCTGTGTGAGACAGAGAAGAGTGTTTTGGTCACTGTGTGTGAAGCAGTACCATATTTTGTAATCTCCCAGCAGTGGAAAGATAGAAGAATTGTTACAACAGTTTTTTTTATATATTGAATATAATTTTTCTGAGTTGAAAACTCTGTCTGTGAGTGAATTTTTTTAATTATTCTCTGTGTTAAAGAGGGACTGTTTATTGTTTTGGAATTCTGAAAATTCCAACAGAAAGATCTTAATTTTTCACATTCTCATGCTTATGATTAACCTCATGTTGGAGAAGTCCATAACTCCAAGTTCTCATGGATCCCGAATCAAATTCCCAGCAAATATCAGATTAGAGAAGCATCAAATACTTGTCTTATATAGAAAGGAAATAAGTTGAGGAAAATAATACCTTTAAAAAATTCTGATTGTACATAGCCAATAAAAAAGTGATCCTCTTTTCTTTTCTTGGCATTATCATCTTTTTTAACACTCTCATAGTAATGATGAACCTCTTAAGCAAGTTCAAACTTTCAATAAGTTCAAACTCTCATACCATGGATTTGAAAGAGAATTTCTCACATCTAAAATATAAAATGATATATAAATTTTCTGATTTGTTTTCAATTTATATAAAACAGATAATTATAATAAAATTAAATTAATAAAGAAGAAATAGAAAAAATATTAATACATTTCATTTTCATCAAACAAGTATATCAATGATACTTATATTTCTTTAACATTTTTTATTATTATTCAAAATATTTATAATTTTTAAACTATTACTACTATGTTTATTTCGGATTTATATTAAACCTATAATTATAACAGAATTCACTCAATAAAAGCACAACCAAAATTCTTAAGAATAAAAAGTCAGCATACCTAAGGTCTTTCTATTTCATTTATAGGTTGGGGACATAGCAACCAATCAAATAGGGTTTCCATTATATTTTCATTGACCAACATTGTCAAAGGTATCGATATGCATTCATACACGATGATGTATTCGATGATATGAAAATGTCTTGTGGTGACAATTTGAGGTATAACTTCCAAAACGACATTTAAACGTTTCAAAATCTCCTAATTAAAATAAAAAGCAAATACCAAATTTGTCTCGTTGTAAAGATAGAACCAAAAATATTTTTATCATGCGACCATGGTTTGCATGGAAGAGAAGGGAAATGTCAGGCACCTACCTATTCTTATAGACGTTGAAAACAGATTTGTAGTCGTTGGAAGATAGACGTTGAAAATGGATTTAGAAAATACGTGCCTTCATAGCCGTTGAAATGAATAGAAGTGGAAAAAACAATTGGTCTGTATATATACCCATTAATTTTTTCTTGATGTTCAAGCCATTTTCCTCTACTTGTTCTTTCTCATGTTTCTCATGTTGGAACCCATTTCTGTGTTAGATTATGTCTGCGTATGTCTGCTTGTTTAGCTGAGGTCAGTCTATTTTTAATTTTTTTGGCTAAACAACTGAGTCTTATGTCTTTCTGTGTTTCCATATAGGTAACATAGCAGGTTGGAATGGAATTCAGTGAAAATGGAGCTCAGTGAAAAACTGCTCTAGGCTGCATTTTTTATTTGATGTATCTTAGTCTCTACATTTCTTTTTCATGTTAATTTAGTATTTGGAAATTCTATTTAATCCATGTTTGTCTAATTAATTTTAATCTCACTCCAATATTACCTCAACCCTTAATGTTGAGGTGGGGAGAAAAGATCAAACCCACCTCTGTCAGATCAACGAATCATTATTGAAATTCTAACTCCAACAAATCACTAGGTATATTTGTATCTCAACTTCAAATCCCCTCTTGGCTTTGTTCATTTAGCATGGCTCTTTGTGTTCTAGGGTTTACGACATTTTTTTAAGGTCAAGCCTCTTTTTGATCAGTGCCGTTTATAAATTAAGGATATGTTTTGAGGTCTGTTAAAAATATGATAACAATTGTAAATAAGTAATTCTAGGCAATTTAATTATTACCTATTGATGTAGTTGGAATAATGAAATAAGTCCAGGTTAAATAAGATGGCCCGAGAGGCTTGTAAAGCATGGAGAATCATTTTGATTGATAAGAGTTTCCAAGTGTTTTATCCTTCAATTTCTAATTCAGTTATTTTTCCTATTTCTTTCTCGCTTATTGTTTTCCCCACAAGAAGTGGTATCAGAGCGAGAATCGATTTCCATTGACCCCGCGAAGTGATATTGCATTAAGGAGTAGTGGAGTGTTCGTCTTGATTTGGAACCGCCGCTGATTGCCATTCATTGAGGCCATTGAAGAGCCGTCGAAGGAACATCCGTTCAAAGAAGGTAGCCGTCGAGCAAAGAAGGTGGAGCATCTGTCGATTCCTGCATGCCCTAGAAGGGACTCTGTTCGAGTAAAGAGACCTTCGACTGTTCCGCTGGCTGTCAAGAGGCATTCAAACCTGCCTGGAGAAGGAAACCTACATTGCGGTAAGCGTGGATCGAACATTGACGGCTACACGATTTGTGCAACCACATAGAAGTTGAAGCCCACCAGAAGAATCTGCTGGAGAGACTGCCCATTGTTCCACTGGAGAAAGTTGAAGCTGTTGAAGCTGCTAACTGTTCATTCAAGAATCCACGTGCAAAGAGGAAGCCATTGCAGGAGGATATGTCAGGTGATTGAAATCCGATTGTCAAGAAGACTCTGCATCCACCTTTGGATAGAGAAAGGAAGCCTGAGTTGCTGCCTGCGGATTTTCTTGGAAATGAAAGGAAGCCTAAGTTGTTGCCTGCAGATTTTCTTCAAAGACTGTCGAGAGAGCATGCTAAACGAGTTTGCATTGTTTGCATTGAATTTGGGGTTTGAAAGAAGTCAAAATCATTGCCTGCCGAATCTACCATCGAGGAGTTTGCAGAGGGTGAAGAGAAACAGCCGCCATCCGCTGTCCTTGGCCGCTATTCTTGAAGGACTGAAATCAAAAGTCGGGTAATTTTTTTTTTTTAAGGAGAAGGAATTTACTGTTTTATTTGATTAAAAAAATTTCAATTCAAGAAATCAGCATTTGTTGAAAAGGGTTTGAACAACAATTGTTTAAAAAAAAAAAAAGGGGTTCAGTTTGAGAAAAAGGGTTTTTTGAACAAAAATTGTTTTTCAACAGAACAGAATTGATTTAGTGAAAGAGAGAAAAAAAAAAGAAATTGTAATTTTTTATCTCTATTTAAAATTAGTAGGAGAAAGAAGAGATCTGAAATCTCTTGAAACCCTAGCAGAATAGGGGAAAATATCTGAAACCCTTGAAACCCTAGAAGAAGAGGGGAAATCTTTTAATTTGTAGAAGAAGGGAAATCTGAAACCCTAGGAGGGAGAAATGCCAAAAATGACAAACGCAAAATTTGAGGTGGAAAAATTCACCGGGAAAAACAATTTTTCTCTGTGGAAATTGAAGGTTAGGGATTTTCTGGTGCAACAAGGGTTGCATAAATCATTAGATGGGTTGAATAAAAAACCAGCAAGCATGAAAAATTCAGACTGGGAGGACTTGGATGCCCGAGCTCTCAGTATCGTTTGGTTATGTTTGGCAGATGAAGTACTCTTCAATATTGTTGGAGAGAGTACAACTGCAGGATTGTGGAAAAAATTGGAAACACTGTATATGACAAAATCTTTGACAAATAGAATCTATTTGAAAAGACAACTGTACAGTCTTCGGATGAAGGAGGGTACGAAAATTGCAGATCACATAAATGTTTTTAGTATGCTTATTTGCCAGTTGTCTGATATGGAAGTAAAAATGGAGGAAGAAGATAAGGCAATAACCTTGTTGTGTTCCCTGCCTGAGTCATGGGATCACTTCGTGACCTCAATCATTTTTAGCACCGCTGATTCATTAAAGCTTGAATCTATCGTGGGTGCTCTCTTATCTGAAGAGGTACAAAGAAAATCTAGCATTGAGACATCTGCACCTTAAGCCATGGTAGTCAGAAGTCAGTCAAAGGAAAGGGGGGAGAAAACAAGAGGTTCTTCCAGATCGAAGTCAAAGGGTGACAAGAAGTGTAAAGCTAAGTGCTGGTACTAGAATAAACTCGGACACCTTAAGAAATATTGTTGGAAACGGAAGGAGTCGGAGAACCATAACAAGGAAGCAAATCAGGTTGATTCAGGTATGGTTGATGAGGTTTTAATTGCTGAAGCTCTCCCTATCTGTAATGTTTCTCAAGATGCTAAAAATTGGCTATTAGACTCTGGTGCTTCTCATCATATGAAACTATAGATGGTAGTTTTGTTTTCATGGGAAATAATGCATCTTGTTAGATTGTTGGGATTGGTAATGTAAAAATTAAAATGTATGATGGTACAGTTAAAACATTATCTGATGTTAGGCATGTACCTGATCTAAAGAAAAACTTGATTTCCTTGGGAGTTTTGGATTCTAGTGGTTATAAATTTACAAGTCATAATGGAGTGCTGAAAGTATCAAAAGGAGCCTTGGTTGTGATGAAGGCTAAAAAGGTTGGAAATCTGTACAGACTCAAAGGAAGCACTCAAGTTAGTGAAGTAGCAATCGTATCAGAGAAAGTAGAAGAAGGTTCTCGTCTATGGCGTCAGCGGTTGGGTCACATGAGCGAGAAAGGTCTTCAGGTGCTGATGAACCGCAAGTTGCTTCCTGATTTGAAATCCTTGAAATTGGATTTTTGTAAATATTGCGTGTTTGGTAAACAATGTAAACAAAGGTTCAAGACTGGAAATCATAATAGTAAGCAATCTTTGGACTACATTCATTCTGATCTGTGGGGACCATCTCCTACTGTGTCTTATGGAGGTGCATCATATTTTTTAACGTTTATTGATGATTTCTCTCAAAAATTTTGGGTCTATATGTTGAAAAAGAAAGCTGATGTATTTAATGTGTTTAAACAATTTAAAACAATGGTGGAAAAGAAAACATGAAAATCAATTAAATTTTTAAGAACTGACAATGGAAGTGAATTTACGTCTTTAGAATTTGAACAATTTTGTAAGGATGAAGGGATTGTTAGACATAAAACTGTTGTTTATACCCTTTAGCAAAATGGCGTTGCTGAATGGATGAATCAGACTCTTATGGAAAGAGCCAGAAGCATGATCAGTAATGCTAACTTGCAAAAGGAGTTGTGGGTAGAAGCAGTATCCACTGCTTGTTATTTAGTTAAGAGATCACCTTCAGTTACAATAAACTATAAAATTCCTGAAGAATTTTGGTGGGGTCAGTCTTGTGATTATTCGCATTTGAAGATTTTTGGTTGTGATGCCTATGCTCTTATTCCTAGAAATCAACGTTCAAAATTAGATCCAAAATCGAAATGTTGTGTCTTTGTTGGATATGATTATTAAGTGAAGGTATATAGGTTGTGGGATCCTTCTTCACAGAAGATAGTCATTAGTAGAGATGTAACATTTGATGAATCTTCTCTTTTAAAATCAGATGTTGAAAAGGTTGATTAGGAGCAGGTATCACCAAGTCAGCAGATTCAATTAGAGACTAAACCTTTTTCAGAAAGTCGAAAGGAAGGAGAGACTTCTGATGAAGAAGGTGGAGAAGCAAAGGAAACTGGAGAAATTCTAGAACCAATTCAGCAACTAGTCACTCTACGAAGGTCTAAAAGGGAAAGAAAAACACCTAAAAGGTATGAAGATTCTGCTTCATCGTTTTCATTGATTACTGAAGATGGGGAACCTTCTTGTTATTAGGAAGCAGTTGATGATGTAGATAGCAAGATATGGAAAAATGCTATGGAAGAAGAGATGGACTCCTTAGCCAAAAAAAATACCTGTGATCTTGTAGAACTTCTTGAAGGGAGAAGTGTTGTTAGGTGCAAATGGGTCTTCAAGTTGAAAAGGAAAGTTGATGGAAGTATCAAGAGATATAAGGCGAGACTGGTTGCAAAAGGGTATTCTCAGGTTGAAGGTATTGAATTTCATGAGATATTTTCACCAGTAGTTAAACTTGTCTCTATTCGTACTATGTTAGCACTAACTGCTTTACTTGACCTTGAGTTAGAACAGTTAGATGTTAAAACAACCTTTCTTCATGGTGATTTGGATGAAGAGATATATATGGATCAACCAGAAGGTTTTGTACAAGGTCACAACAGAAGATTAGTTTGCAAGCTCAGGAAATCATTGTATGGCCTGAGGCAGTCGCCCAGGCAATGGTACAAGAAGTTTGATTCTTTCATGGTGAGCCAGAATTTTATCAAAAGTGAGTATGATCATTGTGTATACTTCAAAAGTTTCAATGGAATATTCATTATCCTCGTGTTGTATGTCGATGATATGCTTATTGCAAGCAAAAGCATGGAAGAAATCAACAAGTTAAAGGCTCAACTCTCTAGGACGTTTGAAATGAAGGATCTTGGAGCAGCAAAACATATCTTGGGCATGGAGATACACAGAGACAAGAAGAATGGTAAGCTTTGGTTATCACAATAGAAGTATGTGGAGAAATTACTTGAAAAGTTCGGTATGAACAATGTGAAACCTATTAATGTTCCTTAGCTTCCCATTTTAAGCTTTCTTTGGATTTAAGTCCCATAAATAATGAAGAAAATAATTATATGTCTCGTGTACCATATGAAAATGCAGTAGGCAACTTAATGTATGCGATGGTATCTACAAGACCTGACATTTCACATGCAGTTGGAGTTTTCAGCAGGTTCATGGAAAATACAGGGGAAGAACATTGGCGAGCAATGAAATGGGTGCTTCGATATTTGAGAGGCATAAGTGACCATTACATAAGCTTTGATGGTCGTGAAGGTTCAGTATGCGGATATGTGGATGTTGATTATGCAGGTGATTTGGACAAAAGGAGGTCTACTACAGGTTATTTTAATACTCTTGCAGGTGGAGTAATTAGCTGGATGTCGAAGCTTCAAGAGATAGTTGCTTTGTCCACTACTAAAGCAAAGTATATAGCTGCTTCAGATGACTGTAAAGAGGCAATCTGGTTAAAAGGTCTGCATGATGAGATTGGAAGGATGCAGGAGAAAGTGAATGTGTTTTGTGACAGTCAGAGCACTATTCATTTGGCTACAAATCCAACCTATCACAGCAAGACCAAGCACATCGATGTAAGGTATCATTTTGTGAGACATGTAATCGAAGGCGGCAAAGTAGTTCTCAAGAAGGTCTGCACACAAGAAAATCATGCAGATATATTCTCGAAGCCAGTTACAGTAGAGAAGCTGAGATGGTGTCTCGCTTCTCTCGGCTTGCAGAAAAGATGATGAATAGGCATGGGCAAGGGATTAGGAAAATTGTTGTCAAGGTGGAGTTTGTTAAAAATATGACAACAATTGTAAATAAGTAATTCTGGGCAATTTACTTCTTACCTATTGATGTAGTTGGAATAACGAAATTTAGTTTGAATAATGAAATGCAGTTGGAATAAAGAAATAAGTCCAGGGTAAATAAGATTTCCCGAGAGCATGGAGAATAATTTTGATTAATAAGAGCTTCCAAGTGTTTTATCCTTTAGTTTCTAATTCAGTTATTTTTCCTATTTCTTTCTCGCTTATTTTTTTCCCCACAAGAAGGTCGAGGTTTCCTTTTTATTTGTTGTTTCTCACCTTATTCAAACTATTTTTTTGGTCATTGATATGCTCTGTTGTGTCATGTTTTAGCTATTTTTCTTTTTCTTGCTGATTTAGTAACATGAAATTTGATTTAATCCAAGTTAGGGTAATTAATTTTATCTCACTCGGAGTTTTCCTCAATAGACGCATAGAGGTGTGAAGAAAAGAATGGATGTTGGAGGTGGAAAAGGAATAAAAGAATAGAGGTTGACGATGTTGATCAAACCTTCCTCCAGCAGATCAACGAATCAATACGAAAATTCTAACTCCAACAAATCACAACTGCAACTCAAATCTAGGTATGTATGTATCTTAATCTCGAATCACCTTTGGGATTTGTTCATTTAGCATGGCTAGTTGTTTTTCGGTTTAGATATTTTTAATGTAAGGGATATTTTTAGAAACAATAATCTTGATGCATACTAATAGAATTATGTAATTGAAATCCGTTTAAAAACTTCTCTGATTCTATTATTTATCTTTTTTTCATTTTTACTTCTATTTGAGAATTATTCTAATTTTAAAACTCATTAGAAATCCCTAGCATTATTCTAATTTTATTCTAATTTTAAAACTAATTGGAAATCCCAATTACTGCATTTGGTTATGGTTAGGCCCTTGGTGAGTTACTAAATTTTAAACAAAATCTTAGTCTGTATTTTATTTATTTCTTATTTCCATATGATGTGATCTGAGCTATTTTACAAGGTAGTTTAACCATTTAATATTCTCTTACTTTTTTTTTAATGTGATATCATGACAACCAAGAGCCCAGTAAATCAATGCATCTGAAACCCACCTAATTTTAATTTGGATTTAGGTGGTTTTAGTAGGTACTTGAAATCCCTCCCTTATTTTGGATTTAGGTTTTGATTCTAGGTTTAAAATCACTTGTTTGGTAGATGAGAAATTGAAGAAGTTTTCCCAATCTTTTTAAATAAAAGGACAACCTCTGAATCGTCTTTAGTCTCTCGAGGGCAGAGACAAACTTACCAACTTACCAGTTGTGCTTCAATATTTTTGTACAGTATTAAAAATTTCGTAATTATAATTGTTTTTATTTTTTATTTCACTAGCCAAATTGATTTTTTGTTTGACATTTTTGGAAATAAATAGCTGTAACATAACATATATTTTAATGTTACATATATTTTTTAGAAAATAATATAATAAATATTTGTTTGGCTTATAAAATAATAATCAACTTAAGATTCACAAAGTAGGTGTTAATCTTTTTAATATATTTTTAAAGTAGGTGTTAAAATTTTTAGTATCAAATTAAATTATTTTGAATTCTTGAAGGGGGGAACAAGGATAGTGAGAGGATGCGAGTGCACGTGAAGAGGGGAGAGAGAGAGAGAGAGAATGGGAGAGAGAGATGATCGGGGAGAGGAGGGGGAGAAGGAGGAGGCAGGCGAGGTGGAGGTTGAGAGAGGGAGGATTAGAAGGAGGGGAGGTTGAGGTTGAGAGAAGGAGGGTGATAGAGTGAGAGGAAGATAGGGTTTGGGGGAGATATGGAGTGAGGGATAGAAAGTGGCTGAGGAAGAGTGGGAGTGAGGGATAGAAAGTGGGTAGGGAGAGAGAAGGTTGAATATAGTGGAGAGAGGAGAGATATGGATAGAAATAACATGGGGCTAGTAGTGATGCGAGCAAAGAGAAAAATCTAGAGGGATGGAGAAAGTGAGGGAGAATATCAGAGAATGAGAGAGGGTGGTATGGAGCAACAAGGAAAGAAAGAGATAGAGGGAGGAAGGGGGGAACAAGGATAGTGAGAGGATCGAGTGCACATGAAGAGGAGAGAGAGGGAGAGAGAGAGAGAGAGAGAGAGAGGGGAGAGATGATGAGGGAGAGGAGGGGGAGAAGGAGGAGCGGAGGCAGGTGAGGTGGAGGTTGAGAGAGGGAGGATTAGAAGTAGGGGAGGTGGAGGTTGAGAGAAGGAGGGTGATAGAGTGAGAGGAAGATAGGGTGTGTGGGGAAGATGGAGTGAGAGATACAAAGTGGTTGAGGAAGAGTGGGAGTGAGGGATATAAATCAAGTAGGGAGAGAGAATGTTGAACACAGTGGAGAGAGGAGAGATAGGGATATAGATATCAGGGGGCTAGTAGTGATGGAGGGTAAGATCCAAAGCTAGAGGGATGAAGCAAGTGAGGGAGAATATGAGAGAATGAGAGAGGGTGGGATGGAGGGACAAGGAAAGTGAGAGATAAAGGGATAAAGTGGGGAATATGGATAGTGAGAGGATGTGGTTGCAAGTGAATAAGGGAGAGAGAGAGAGAGAGATGGTGAGGGAGAGGAGGTGGAGAGAGGGGGGAGAAGTTGGAGTGGAGGGAGGAAAGGTAGAGGTTGAGAGATGGAGGATTGGAAGGAGGGGAGGTGGACATTAAGAGAAGGATGGTGAGAGAGTGACAATAATATATTTTGTAGGGGAGAGATGGAGTGAGGGATAGAGAGTGAATGAGTAAGAGTGGGAGTGAGGGATAGAATGGGGTAGGGAGAGAGAAGGTTGAACATAGTGGAGAGAGGAGGGATAGGGATATAGAGAACAGGGGCCTAGTAGTGATGTGGGGGAAGAGCCAAAGGAAGAGGGATACAGAGAGTGATAAAAGAGAGAGAGAGTGGGGACTAGGAGAGGGAGGGAGTGAGAGGGAGTGAGAAGGAGTGAGAGATAGAGTAAGTGAGAGAAATGGAGAGGGAGAGCGAGTGACAGAGAGAAGAGAAGGGTGAAAATAGTGGAGAGAGGAGATATATGGATAGAGAGAATGGGGGATAGTAGTGATGGAGGGAAAGAGCCAAAGGAAGAGGGAGAGGGGGAGTGATGAGAAAGAGAGAGAGTGGGGACTAGGAGAGGGTGAGAGAGAGAGAGTGAGTGAGATAAAGGGAGAGGGAGTGCGAGTGACAAAGAGAGCGATGGGGAGAGAGAGTGAGAGAGATAGTGAGAGAGGAGAGTGGAGAGGTGGGAGAGGCAGAGGTATTTCTAGAGAGAGAGGGGGAGGGAGAGGGAGGAAGAGAGGGATAGAATTAGAGAGACATATAGAGAGAGGGAAATAAGGTGTGGGAGAGGGGGGAGAGAGAGAGATAGAGAGAGAAATATGAATAGTGAGATGGAGATGGAGGGAGAGAGGAAGGAAGGTATAGCAGGAGAGAGAGATGTCAAGAGAAGGAAAGGATGTGAGCAAGATGGGTATAGAGAGGGGCAGAAAGAGAGAGAGGTATAGTGATAAAGTGTGTGAGAAAGAGTGAGAGGTTGAGGCAAAGAGAGGGGGAGTGGGAGAGGGGAATAAATAGAGACACATATAGTGAGAAAGTGTGTGTGAAAGAAATTGAAAGCTCAAGGGAGAGAGAGAGATAGGGGTAGAAAGAGAGAGGGAGATAGAGTGTGGGGAGGTAGACAAGAGTGTGTGTGTGCATGTGTTTTTATCAGAGGGAGAGAGAGAGATATTGTGTGTGTGTGTGACATAGAGAGAGAGAGAGAGAGAGAGGAAATGAGAGTGATCACGAAAGAGAGACAGAGGGAGGGAGTGAGGGATAGGGAAAGAAGGTGGGGGGGAGAGAGAGAGAGAGAGAGAGAGAGAGAGAGAGAGAGAGAGAGGAAATAAGGGAGTGAGAGGGAGAGATAGAGAGAGATAGAGAGAGAGAGAGAGAGAGAGAGAGATATGGAGTGTGACATAGAGATGGAGGGAGGGAAGAAGGAAGGTATATCACAAGAGAGAGATATCGAGAGAGGGAAAGGATGTGAGCAAGACAGGGATAGAGAGGGGGAGAGGAAGAGGGGAATACATGGAGAGAGATATAGTGAGAAAGTGTGTGTGTGAGAGATAGTGAGAGGTTGAGGGAGAGAGAGGGAGAGAGGGAGAGGGGAAGAAAGAGAGAGAGATATAGTGCGAAAGATCATGTGAGAGAGAGTGAGAGGTTGAGGGAGAGATAGAGATGGGTAGAAAGAGAGAGGGAGAGAGAGTGTCAAGAGGAAGAGAAGATTATGTGTGTGAATGTCTATTTATGTGTGTGTGTGAGAGAGAGAGAGAGAGAGAGGGAGAGAGAGAGAGAGAGAGAGAGAGAGGGAGAGAGAGAGGAAATGAGATTGATCACGAAAGAGAGAGAGGGAGGGAGTGAGGGGATAGAGGGAGACTGGGAGAGAGAGGAAGATGGTGAGGGAGAGGGGAAGAGAGAAGAAGAGAGAGAGGTAGTTGGGGAGAAAGAGATGTTGCAAGATAGTTAGATCTAGTGAAAGAGAGGGTGAGAGAGAGAGTGAGAATTAGAGACTGGGTTAGGGACTAAGTGAGAGAGGGGGTACTAGGAGAGATCAATGGATATATAGAGATATATGGAGGAATGAAGGGAGGTGGATAAGGAGAGGGAAAAAGAAGAGAAAAGAGATAGGTAGAGAGAGAGGGAAATTGTGATGAAAAGGTGGAGAGATAGAGATAAATGGAGATAAAGTGAGAGAGGGGGGGAGAGAAGAGTGGGCGATAGAGGGAGGAAAAGAGGGAAAAAGACAAGGTAGGGAAGATAAAAACGGAGGGAGAGAGAATGGGAGAGAGGGAGAGAGGGATAGGGTAGAGGGGGAGATAGGGAGGGAGAGATAATAAGAGCATGAGAGGGATGGAGGGATATCTAGATAAGGAGAAATAGAGCGAGTGAGAGAGAGTTAGAGAGAGAGTGTGTGTGTGAAAACGAGAGACCAAGATAAAGAGAGAGAGTGAGAGTGAGTGAGTTAGAGGGAGTGAACAATATTAAAGTAGAGAGATAAAGTGATGGATGTAGTGATGGAGAGGGACATATAGATGGACACATAAAGGAAGAGAGAGAGGGGGGAGAGAGAGATACAATTGAAGAGTGAGATCGACATAGAGAGGGAGAGAGACATAGAGAGAGTGAGAGAGTGACAAAGTGTGAGACAGGGGGAAAGAGTGATTGAGAGATATAGAGAGATAAATACTGAGAGAGAGGTAAATAGGGTGATAGTCAGAGTTAACAGAGGGATGGAAATATATAGAGAGAGAGAGGGTGAGGAAAGAAGAGAGGGACAGAGAAAGGGGGGAAGGAGAATATGGAGAGAGAGGGAAGGAGGAACAAAGAATAGGAAGTGTGTAAGGGAGAGGGGGAAGGAGATGAGGAGGGGGAGGGGAAGGAGATGAGGAGTAGAGAGATAGGGAGAGATAGAGGGAAAGTGAGAAGGAACAAGGAGGGCGAGGGGCAAAGGGAGATAGAGAGAGAGTGGGAGAGGGGGGAGAGAGAGAGGTGGAGGAGGAAGGTATGGAAGGAGATAGATATTAAGCAAATGAGAGGAACATAACGATAGAGTGATAGAGGTTGAGAGAGAAAAAAATATAGGTAGGGATAAATGGAGAGGGAGAGAGAGAGGGAGAGGGAGGGAGATGGAGAAGGAGGGAGAGGGGGAGAGGGACGAAGAAAGAGGGAGAGTGGGAAGGGGAGGGGAAGAGAGAGGGAGAGAGAGTGGGGGAAATGGGGGATGGAGATATAGAATGGAAGAGAGAGAGATATGGAGGGAGAGAGTTAGAGATAGTGAGGGATAGGGAGATATGGTAGAGCAATAGAGGGAGGGAGAGAGAGGGAGACAGAATGAGAGTGGGAGAGGAAATGTTGGTGTCGAATATAACACCCTTATAAATTTCAAGACCAAGACCAAGTTTCCAATGGAGTAGCTCTTGAGGTGTTCGTCCATGGACACTAGTAGAAAATATCTAGCATGGACACACGAAATCAAGCTATTTTGTGCCTTTAATAGAGGGCCTTAGGTACTATAAAATGGGACCAACGGGCATGACCTATGGGCATGCCCATGCGAGGGTGCATCAAACTATAGTAAGCATCTCTATTTGGATTATCGACACCAACAAAATATTTGTGTCACCTATATCCAATGGTTGAGGTTCCCATAGATAAGATGATGCATTGCACCCTACGCCACCAAGTTTCACCCACAATAACGGGTGGTGGTTATGCAAAGGAGGCCACACGTTGACACCATGTGCCTTCTACATACCTCAAAAGGTTTCAAAATATGCCACCCACCCATTGGGGGTTTCTCCATGTGTCTTGTCATGGTGACCCATGACTCAAGACTATGCCACATCGCCTCGTCATCAACACTTTTCCCCTCTATTATCTCCCTCATGAATCCTACATGTCCTTTGTTGCCACATCCACCTTATTTACCACAACATCTCCACATCAACTGCCATGTCATTACGTCCATAGCCAATCACCTTCGAAGTGGTCAAGTCACACCATTAGAATGCATTTACTTGACCTCATGAAGGTTTGAACAAATGTGATGGCACACAGATCCAACAATAGAGGATATTGCTCATCCAATGGCTGTGGGAAACCTCACACGGGTAATTTTCATGATAGATAATCAAGAAAATGGGTGTTGAGTTAGAACGTGAGATATTCTCATCTCCTTTGCACCACCTCAAGGTCTTCCACGACTAGGATATTGATGATTTGAAATTTCACTAGGTGGCCCCTACCATGCACTGCTATCCAATGGGAGTCGGACACCAGTTCCAGGCAACATGTGTTTCAGGAAACTTTTATATAAATCCAAAAAGGCCAGGATCTGCACCATTCACGTAGAAAATTCACACTTTATACTCTTTTGGTTTCTCCATTTCTTGGTTAAAAGTGTTAATTCCTTGAATTTAACTAAATAATTCAGTCATATCTGTTGCGCCTCGTAAATTTTAATCGCGAACCTCATCCCTAAGCTAAAATAGTTCAAAATTTGGGCCGGTAGCTCCGAGACACGCACACTGTGAAAATCCCTTCTCTCGGCTAGCGTAGCTATCATGGATGCCAATATTCCCAGGATGCACATGAAATTCACCAATACCATGTAGTTGTTAGCCCAATTTTAGACAAATGTCTAGGGTACCGGTTTGAATTTTCCTACAAACCCTAAAGTTTTTTTTTTTGCATGCATTACCTTCACCTTAGTGTCGTAAGTATCAAACGATGTCTCTACTTATCTATGCTATCCTCTGGCTTACATATGTAACACGTACGTCGACCCCTTATTCCATTCACTACCCTCCACTCGCATTCGTCGGGTCCTCAACCATTCGATTATCAATTGAATTCCACGCTTTTTCAATGGCTACTTCCTTGACCAAGAGTACCACCAAGTTCCTAGAAAAATGAAATGGGAAGGAACTAGATATTTCATATGAGCTTTCTAATTTTCATGAATTTCTGCTAATCATACCTGACGTGAGGAAATCTATTTAGATAATCCTGGAAACCAACAATGTGTTGAAATATGCTAACAAGATTTATCCATCTGGAATGGTGTATGACATCCCCCACATGTTTTTAATTTATGAGAGATGGTGACCTTGTGTTCCAAGAATTATATACTAGAATGGACAATAATTTTCTTCTCTCATGATGGCTCAGAAATAATTAACACAACTCTAGTGGAAATTTCTTCGATGTCTTTTCGAGGCTCGATGAAATTACATATGTTGGACACGTCACCATGGAAAAATATGAAGCAATAACCAATCAGAGAAGCCTCAGGAAAGAATATGTCACAACGAAGGAGTAAAGGTGGGTAATTCCCAGAAGCCCAGAAACCGTACATTTTTAAGAATTCAATTTAGAAAAGTGCTTAGATCAGTGGCTTCGTGCATTACCGCCGACATTCATTTCATGCATAGAATGAAGACCAAGGGCGCGAAGCCATTAACATAGGAAAAAATCAGCCGACTTGCCTTAAACATGATTAGCACCTTAAGGGTATATTCGATGATCACAACACCTTGTCCTATTGTAGGAAAGGCTACAAGCTCTAGTGCAAAAGGAGCTAATGCCAATTCAACAATTTCACAACATTTTCTTTAATAAAATAAATAGGCCCATGGAGGTATGTTTTGTAGCGCGACTCCTTTTTTATGGGCAATGACATGTTGGAGTGCATGCATAGAAGGCTTATTTGGAAACAATTTTAGTAGGATTAAACCTGATAATGGCGGAGATGGGTCGACACCAATTTTAGTGACAATTTTGGTGGACTTACAGTTAAGAGCTAGATTTAGAGTCTTGATTTTGATGGGACCAGTTGTTAAAAGGAAGTTTTTTGTGGAAAAACTTAAAGTTTTGATAGTGGCATTGATGAGTTGGAAATGAATGTTTAGCACTAGGCTTAGAAATTAAGCCAAAGTTAACTACTACTAAAATTAGTAAACCTCATCTAAAATTTGTAAAAAAACCAAAATGATAATGTAAGGAGGAAAAAATAGTTTGACTTAGATATTGAGCCCATAATTGTATATAAGAGATTGAGAACACAATGACAACATTTAGAGGATAAATTCAACAAGGAAAAGGGAAAAATAAGAAAAACCATGCAGTAGATCAAAAATCAAGACAACTTAATTTTAATATAAGAAATATTAGTGAAGAATTATTTAAAATCATAATTCGAGTAGCATAGTGATGGAAAGGTATGACAGACTTTGAATGAGAAACAAAGTTTTGCAAAGTGTGTTTGAGAGCTATTGATGGCATCTAGCAACCCCTATCATTCTCAGAGGCTCGATACGATAAAAAATGCACTTCCCTTTCTGAGAAGCATGCAACCTTCCCCCGATGCGCAACAATTTTCCATGGAACTGAGGCCAAAAGAAACTATTAAAAGGAATTAATAGTTTCTGTGATCCATCCTCCTATCTATGCTCATCCCACCTTGGAAGCTCGGATTTCTTGAGAGTCCCAGTAACCAAACCAATAATTTGAAGCTACTCAAGCTCTTACAGGCTGACAACATGCTCCTTATGCGCACCACTTCAACAAAGTTATAAAAAAACTTGGCTCCAATGTTCTTCAATTTGCATTCATTTCTCTAGGTGAAACTTTGTAATGTGTTATAAAACACTTGTTCTTCCCAATAGACGGATTTTCTACACAGAGGTTTTCTCCACATTCACATCCACCAATAGCAATATAAATTCTCAAACGCATCATTCAACTTGTGGGATAGTTTGTTGAGATAGCAATGAGAAAAATTAAATTCCACATGCCTTTCATCATCTATCCATCGATTCCAGAATGAATATTTCTGATAGTCACAGGCTGCCACACCAATATTCAATGCACAAGCCTCAACAATTTTTTAATTCCGAATAGCGGCCTCGTCCAAGACATGGAAAAAAGTTCCAATCATTTATTTCGTCTCGCTGTAACAAGTAATCTGATTCTACACTACAGAACTGGCCATTTTCTGACCCATCCTTCGATGACATAACCACAATTATCACCCTGTCAATGGTTTTTGTTTTCTAATAATTGAAACCTCATGGAGACAGTGGTTCTTCGAATAAGCGTATCCCTTCCATATCACATTCACTTCACCCTAGTGTAACTTAACAAATAAACACAGATAAACCAAATGAAAAATCAATCTTTTCCATCAATTAATTAATAAAAAAAATATTTACAGAGACTTGGCCTCATGCTTGGCCTCTCCTCACACTCACACACTCACTCACCCACATTTTCTTCCCATATGCAAGCTTACATTTATAGGAACAATTAAATAGTTATAGATAATTCTAGATCCATGATATTTTCCATAGATCTCTCAACTAGTTCCTAAAATATCTTAATGATCCCTTGAGGATCTCAACAACAATCCTAAAAATCCTCTAAATCCACTTTTAACTCAACTAAATATCTATTCTAGGATCTCTTAATCCCGAAGATCTTTATGAGATCTTCATAAGGCTAATATCTCTCGTATTCTCAATTATGTGAGAATATTTACATTAAAAACCTCACACTCATATTTCTCACTCAAATCATTTAAAAATATACAAAATTGATATTAATAAAATAAATTCCTTTTGAAAAATTAAACCCCCTAAGTCAACTAAAATATAATGATTTTACGAGCCGGATGCTCCTGCATCAGACTCCCAAAGTTGAAAACATTCATGATCTCCTAATCATGTGATTTAATATGCTGATGAAAACCTCCAGGGCCCCAAAATTTGTTTTTCTATTGGTCCTCTAGTCTTTCTTCTCCATGCTATTGTGTTTTTGTTCTTGTCATCTTTCTTTCTCCTGGTATCCAAATTTTATGTTGTAGACTTCCTTTCATCCTGCTAATCAATTATGCTATCATCATTTTCTTTATGTTGTTGTTTATCTACTTCACATTCATGTACCTCTTGCTGGGTAATTTCATCATCAACTTCTCTAAATTTTCAATTTCAACATTAAATAATCAATATTTTGTTGAAAATTACTTTTAAGAATTTCAAAATTCTTATTTTTCTCTTCATCATACTTCATTTCATAAAAAATAAAATGTCTTCTTCTTTGAAAATTATCTTCATTTGTACCACTATTGTGTGGTTCTACAATCCACTTCTATTCCTTAACTGAGTCTTCCTCGTCTGCATTTCTCTCTAAACATTCTTCTAAAAATTTCATTTCGTCTTCAAAATCATTAAATGTAAAACTTACATTGTTTACCTAAGGGTCTTTCTTTGACTCAGATTCTTCCAACAACCTTTCTAGAAAATCTATTTTAACATCTTACCTCTCAAGCATATCATCTGAATGTTTGACTTCATCTGTGCTTAGAAAAAAATTCAGATTTTGTTCTTCTTCCTCTCCCTTTGTCTTCATATCAAATGTAGATGGTTTTGCTGCACTCATGACAAAATATTTACACAAATTATCAAATTTCAAAATATAAGTCTCTCTAGCCTCATTTGATGTTTCAAGCCTCAAATCTCTTCAAGCATCTTTGTAATCTTCTGCAAAGATTATTCTTTGTTTTGGTTCACATATGTGATCATCCTTGACCTTTGTTTCCTTCTATAATTGAGGTGAAAACTCAACTTCATGGAATGAAAAACAATCATCCCAATTTCCTTCAGGTTCACACAGAACTTATTTTTGACCAAATTTCTTCCACAATTTTTGCTATGGTCATTAGCTGTCATATTTTTCTTCTCCTTCTTAGCAACATCCTCAACATTTGGTACTGCACCTGCATACAAAAACAAGCTATGAGTTTTAAAAATACAAGACCTTTCAGCCTCGTTTGTTGCTTCAAACTGAAACATTTCACAATGGACTTTATGGGTTTCAACAAATCCTCTTTTTTGTGACTTAATTGCTTCGAGTCTCTCTTTCTTCAACAAAGAAATGTGTCTTTGTTCAAGTTCTATAAAATTGTTTATCAGCTTGGCATTCCATTTCTTTTGCAATAGGTTCCATTTGACCCATTTCCTCATTCACTATCCATGTCTTCGGTCCACATTTTTTCCTTTTGTATCCATTCTTGTAGTATATCCAACTATGATCTCATCACTGCCAGACTTATCTCATGCTCTTCATTACTCATCTTACCTTTATGGAAATTATCTGAACCTTTTCTATCATCCTCCATGATGATTTATCTCATGAGCTCATCCATGATCATCTTGGTGATCTATGATTCTCTTTTGCTACTAAGTACCCTATCAAGCTTTATCTCTAAGCTCGATCTCTTCCATGGTATTCTCTCTCTTGGTTCACTCTCTTTAACCTTCTAGAGATTTGGTTCACTCTCCTGAACCTTCTAGAGCTTCTATGATCTTTTGCACTCAGACACCTTTCTCCTTTCTTCCAACCTCTATTTGGAAAGGTTCATCATCATCAAAAATTTATTTTTCTAGCTACAATAATTAAAACACCCTCATACTATTACTTGTAATCATTCTTTCATCAATAATTAACAAGAAAACCATACCTCACTATCCAATCTCTGTTGCATATGTTGCTGCTGCAATTTCCTCTTCTGTTGAAACTACTTTTACTGTTGTAGTCATCAATGCCTTATATACCTCAGAGAAATATTCTCAATCTATCTTTAAATAAATTCTGATCTACTTTCTCTCAAAGTAGATTTTCCTTCCATCTCTCTTCACTATTTCTTCAAGCTTAAATCATGCAATCATCGGTCTTCCAAATTCAATAAGAAAACAATATTTACCTCAATCAAATTTGATTCCTCTTCTTTTCTGATTTGCTTATGATTCTCTGTAAGTTTCTTCCTTCTTTGGCCTTTTCAAATGACGCAACCAAAAAATCTCCATTCAAAAGAATTTTCTTCTTGACTCTTTCTCATGCCATTTTCCTTGACATCTTCCTTCTCATTTCTTCTGTTGTGGCTTCTCTCTGAACCTCAGCAATAACTATTAGCCGTCATGTTTTCCTCCTTTGTGAACTTCATGCTTAACATGTCATTTGTTGGAGTAGCCAATTCTAACAAAATAACTTCATATTGAGGTGGCTAATCTGAATATGTATTTTGATTTTAATTCCAAAATAATTTCATCATAAAAAAATTCCATTTACTCAAGCATGCACTAGAAATCATGCTTTTAAACAAAAAATTGAATTTCTATCTCCACTAAAAAAATTCACTCACTGGAAGAAAAAACAAGGAAGAGCGATCTATTTCCCAACACCACATAAAATTTTCCATCAATTCTCCTGCCACGGTCACGAGCCATGCAACAACTTCACAAGGTCGAATTGGCATGAGGTGGCTCAACAAGAGAAGCCAACCTCCTTAATGGTATGAAGACTAGACCTCCACAACCTACTTTTGGTGAGAAAGTGCTCCCTTAATATCAATTTCAACACTGGATCATCGCATATCAGCAACAACGTTTCATGCATCGAACAACATCCATCGCCGCCAAGATTGCAACTCATCCATCGCTATGTTTGCCTAGACACCTCTTTTTTGGCAATGACATACAACTTTGCTGTCAAGGCAATAAAATTATTGAAGGTAAACTAAGACTCGAGGGTAGAGAGGCAGGAGAAAGTAGAGCTTGCCCAACTAGAGATGCATATGTTCATTCGACAAGATCGAAATTTGCATCCACCATTATTTTATATGCTTTCGAAGTTCCCACATTCACAAACATAAAAGTGATTTGCAGAGAAAATGTTTTTAATTACAACAACACCAACCATCATCCATCCCATTCTGATTTGATTAATCAAAGTCAAACATAATCGTAGAAAATTGAAATTGAAGAATCCCTGATGAGATTTCTAGGCGATGGTGATGGGCCATCCTACCCCAAGGACCGATCTCCGATATTATACATCATAACTAGAAAAAGTTATGAACTTTGCATGTTCGTTCATTTATTCATCGTGCAGAGATCCAAAAAAATTACACTACCTCACTTCCTCCATAGATTCACGCTGATCCACGGTTGACCCAGCACCACTCTGCCTTCGATCCAATCACCAACACTCTGTACCGGAGGCTACTATATCAAGCATTGATTCGATTAGAATATGCACTAGACGCTGCTAGATCGAGCACCACTTCGATTTTTAATGGACGAACATGCGGTGGTAATCTCCATCCACTTGCCACAATCGTTCTTCTTAGCGTACCATTAAAAAAAATCTCAACTATGAATCTTCTGAAATGCGGAACTCAACAATATTTCTTGCACAATGGAGCTTCAATCCACAACCTCAACTCAAATTTGAGCTCTGATGCCAAAAATGATGAATCTATCAACCCCTACGATTCTTAGAGGCTCGATACCATAAAAGAAATGCACTTCCCTTTCTGAGAAGTTCGCAACCTGCCCTTGATGCGCAGAAATTTTTAGTGGAATTGATGCTAAAAGAAACTATTAAAAGAAATTAATAGTTTTTGTGATCCATCCTCCTATCAATTATCATCCCACCTTGGAAGCTCAAATTTCTCTAGAATCCCAATAGCCACACCACGAATTTCAAGCCATGCAAGCTCTTACAGGCTCACAACATGCTCCTTATGCGCACCACTTCAACAAATTTCTAACAACACTTGGCTCCAACGTTCTTAAATTTGCACAAATTTCTCCAGGTGAAACCCCGAAATGTGTTGGACAACACTTTTTCTTACCGGTAGATGGATTTTCTACGCAGAGGTTTTCTCCACATTCACATCCACCAATAGCACGAGAAATTCTCAAATGCATCATTCAAATTATGGGATAGTTCGTTGAGATAGGAATCAGACAAATTAAATTCCACATGCCTTTCATCATCTATCCATCGATGCTAGAATGAATATTTCTTATAATCGCACGCTACCACACCAGCAGTCAATCCACAAGCCTCAATTTTTTTTTAATTTCGAATAGTGGCCTCGTCCAGGACAAAAAAAACAATTCGACTCATCTATTTTATCTCGTTGTAACAACTACTCTGATTCTACACTACAGAACTTGCCATTTTCTGACACATCCTTTGACAAAATAACCACAATTATCAGCTTGTCAATGGTTTTTTGACTACTAATTGGAACCTCACGCAGACAGTGGTTCCTTGAAGCAGCGTATCCCTTCCATCTCACAGTCACTTCACCCTAGTGCAACTTACAAAATAAACAAACACATAAACGGGAAATCAAATGCAAAATCAATCTCTTCTAGCAATTAAATAATTTATTTTTTTTGCAAAGACTTGGCCTCATGCTTGGCCTCTCCTCACACTCACACACTCACTCACCCACATTTTCTTCCCATATGGAGGCTTACATTTATAGGAGCAATTACATAGTTGTGGATCATTCTAGATCCATGATATTCTCCATATATCTATCAACTAGTTCCTAAATTATCTTAATGATCCCTTGAGGATCTCAAAAAAAATCCTAAAAATCCTCTAAACCAACTTTTAACTCAACTAAATCTCTATTCTAGGATCTCCTAATCCCTAAGATCTTTATGAGATCTTCATAAGGCTAATATCTCTCATATTCTCAATTATGTGAGAATATTTACATTAAAAACCTCACACACATATTTCTCACTCAAATCATTTAAAAATATACAAAATTCCAAATAAATTAATTTCCTTATGAAACATTAAACCCCCTAAGTCAGCCAAAATATAATGATTTTTTGAGCTAGATGCTCCTTCATTAGTTATTGGTGCAACATGATGCATGATGGTGGTATGCATATCAAGGGTGAAAGAGAGACCAATATTGGTATCTATAAGGTGTTTCAAAGATACATAAAATGCATTGATAATAAGGGTCTGTTGAAGAATAGAGCTTATTGATTTGTTTAGTAATGTGATATTGTTGAATGTGTTTGTTTCTTAGTAATCAGTGAATTTATAAAGGTATTAGTGATTGATGAAATTGTTTTATTTTTAAGGAAAAGTGATCTCTACTATGAAAGTGGATAATATATGAACCATTAAGTTTCTAGAAATATGCAGCTTGTAGATTAGGGGTTGGTTCTCCTTCTAGTTGTATCTGATAATTCAGGGAGTTGGAGCTTCCTGTTGGTTCTAGCCAAGGAATTGAAGTAAGAAGTTGTATCTATCCCTATGAATAAATTGAGTAGCAGTTTTGAAAAATTTACTTGTTCTCCATGTTTTCCATTTAGACTATTGATATTGACTCGTGTCATGCTTAGTTAAATTAATTGTTGAAGTATTTAATGGTGTCTCGATATTCTTGCAAAAAGTAAAAGAAAGTTTAATTTGGTAAAAATTCTGAGAGTACTTATTCAACCCCCCCCCCCTTCAGTATTTTCTTGGTTACAAACATCAAGTATGAGAGAAAGGTTAGTTCGAATCAGTTTAAAAACTCGAAGAAATATCAAGGAAAATGGTAAACGAGGAAGGGGGTTTTACCAACAAGGAACTGATCTTCATTGGAACAAACTATGTGTTTTAGAAAGTAAGGACAAATACCTACATTCAATCACTTGGAGTTGATGCGTGGGATTTTCTTGAAGAATCATATCAATGGCCTCCAACAGTTGTTACCAAATATAAAATTTGGAATTCACATGCAATGCTAAATCCATGAAGGCCCTTCTTGCTAGCATACCTGAATGAAAACTTGTCAAAGTAATGGATTTCACATTTGTGAAATCTATCTGGGACAAGATGAGAAACTTATATGAGGGAGAAAACAAGGTAAATAAAAATAAAATCCAAGGTTATTGGATGCAATTTGAATCTTTAAGCATTCACGATGATGACGATATTTCAAACTATTTTTTGAGAGTTGATGAAGTGGTGAACACCATAAGAGGCCTCAATGAGAAGCTAGATGAAGATATGGTAGTCCTAACAGTGTTAAGATATATTCCTAAGAGGTTTATTCACAAGGTGTCATCCATTCAATAAAATACCAATCTAACCACTCTCACTTTATATCAACTTCTTGGAATACACATTTCCTATGAGATGGGGATTTCTAAAGGCAAATGTGCAGCTAAATAATCAACCTTAAAATATGAAAAGAAGTGCAAGTATGAGCATGATGACTCATGCTGGGAATCTAATCAAGAAGAATCAAATCTTGTGAGGAATCTCAAGTGAGGATCAAGGAATTATAAATATAATCTACCTTGTGAATGTTTTAATTTTGGAAAATATGGTCATTATGCATCAAATTTTCCTAAAGAGAAGAAGAAATATTATGATCCTAAATAAAAATTCAAGAAGTTTCAAAAGAATAGTAAGAAGGCTAAGAAGATAGGCTTTTATGTTCAAGAAGAGAGCTCCTAAGAAAGTGGTCCTAGGAAATCCACGGATGAGGAAAGGGATGGAGAGAGCCCCAAATAATTTATGCTAATTTCCATAGAAAACCTACATGTTGAGGTTATTTCCTATGATGAAGAAGGATAAGTAGATATTGAAGGGGAACTGGTAATTTGTCTAGATGAAATAGAAAGGTTGAGAAAGAAAGAAAAAGTCTTGAAGCAGTATTTGACAAAAGAAAATTTTAGGTTGTGGAGCCATTAATCTTGCAAGTAGAAGAAGGTAATAATATTATAGAATCCTTGAACTAACAATTGAATGAAAGGGTCAAAGAATGTGAGAAGCTCAAAGAAGAAATTGTGTTGTTGAGGAAGAAGTTGGAGAAGGCTAAAACAAAAGTCAGTTTTAATCAAAAAATCATTAAAGGGACTGAGGATTTAAATCAGATATTGGATGCTCAACGTGTCTCTAAATATCGCAATGGTATTGGATTTTAAGTTGAGTCCAACACAAAATTTTAATTAAAAGTTAGAAAGTAAATTACCTTTGTTATAGTAGCTAAAAAAGGTCCTACAAAACTAGAAAAGGGAGAAAGGAAACCCAAGAATCAGGTCCATAAAAATTAACAAAAATGAAAGAAGAATGTTGGCCAAGAAAATAAAACTACCAAGAATTTATCCAAGTGTAGAAGACAAAGTTCAACGTACAATGATATTTTCCTTGGGTATTATTTCACATTCATTAACTAGGTCCACATGTTAATTTTTGAAAATGGAGTCAAATTCCAGATTGGTTAACTCATATTATTAAAATAATAAGATAATTAGATTCCTCTTTTCGACAGGGTAAAAATTAGTATATAGATTGTTCTAAATGGTTAAGCAGAAGTTAAGTTATGAATTATTTTATTATTTTTTGAGTTGGTTAAACTGCATGTTGATCTGGTAAAAGCCCCAATTGGTCCCTCATCATGTTATAGATAGAAGTGACCTCAAACTCATTTGCACACATTTTCTCCTAATATCATCCTCATGTTATTTTTTTTCTCGGTCGTATTTTTTGTTTTTGGTTTGCACAGGTACGCCACAAGAGGTTTGCACACTGGATCAGGATCACAAATAGAGGAGCATTGCAGATCTAGGTATTTTGGATCTGGGCCACGGGCAGGAGAACTTGAGGTAGCGGCTCTGCTGGGCTTGTGCCATGGTCTACATGTTGTGTGCATGGCTCAGCTGATAAAGTCACTTGCAAGCATGCTTCAAGGCACAACCAAGTTTCTAGGATATTCAGGCCCTCAACCGTGAGCATAAAAATACCTAGTGATGACTAAGAGCTAGTTTAGTTGCTGGGAGGTCATGTCAAGGTCATGGATATGAGAGTTATTGGGCAGATCATATTTGGTATTTTCTCTGTTTCTCATGCGGTATCATCAGTCATCCATCACACATTCACATCACCGTTAGATCAGTTATTCACAATTTTCTAGACTCAGATCTAGATCGGGGTAGCTAAGATCACTTGGTATCAACGATTCATTGAGTTTGTGTTTTGCTGATCTATAGACTAGATCAGATCTAATTACTATCCGCTATATTATTGTACTGGGCTCATTTTACTCTCTATTGAAATATTTTGAAAACAATCTATAGAATAAGAATATTTTAAATAGTTTCCCCCAAAGTGCGGTTTTTCCCTAGACTTGGACCAACTTCTGTGTCTTATGGTTTTGATATTGTCTTCTTTGTCTTTTGGTACATTGTTCTATCTTCAGTTAAAATTTATGGTTATTTATATTCCATAGATCTAAATACATTGTTAATGAAAACATGATTTGGGCTTAAGTAACTGATACAACATACAACAATATTGACAAATTAACATGGTATCAGAGGTAAGGTGAAGGAAAAGCCCAAGAGAAGACATGCCGTGAAGCCCGCAACATCAAAGAGAAGATCTACAAGTTTATCATAAATCAGATCTATCAGAGAACATATCTTCAAGCGAAGGTCGAGATGTCTTCCTCTACTTTCAAGGAGCATGAGAAATTGGGTGACACTTATAACTTTGTTGCATGGAAAGTGATATTAGAGATTATTGCTAACAACAATAATGTTCTGGAATAAATTTAAGGAAACATGACCGAGCCTTCATAAGATGCATCCACCACCATAAAGAATAGATACAAGAAACGTGAGTCTAAAGCAAAACAAATATTAGTTGATGGGTTACAAGACCACTTACTTTCCTATGTTGGGAATTTGAATAAGTTGAAAGCTATGTATAATAAGATAGCTGGCATGTATGAAGTTAAAAATTTGAATAAGATTATTAAATTTAAATACAAACTCAAGGAAAGGAATTTGAACAAATGTGAGATTGTCTAGTCTTACATGATAAGGATCTCTCGCCTTAAAGATCAACTCAAAATGGTTTGTGAAGATGTGCTCGACAAAGAATTGGTTATCGTGACTCTTAGAGGTCTCCATCTTGTTTCGGAAAACTTCATTAATATTATCAACAAATGCAATTCTCTTCCATCATTTAATGAAATAGCTGGGAATCTAACTCAAGAAGAATCTAAAATGATAGCAAGAGGGAGGATTCAGAAACATGAATAAGGAGAGCCTTCTACTTATGTTTCCTACAAAAATAGAAGGAGAAATATATCAAAAGGAGGACCATCTAGAAGACCTCCTCATCAAAAAAAAAATGGAGGAATGAAAAATCCCTTTCTCACATTGAATGCTTCAATTTCCATAAGGAAGGTCATTATGGTTGTGACCGTGCAGAGAATAAAAATAAGCTACAGTACAAAAACAACAACAACAAATATTATTAAAGAAAGAAAGACAATCAAAGGAAATATTGTGACAAAAGAGATGAGAGGAGAAGAATAGATTCATCAAGCGACCATAAAGAATATCTTCCATCTCAAAAGAGGTCAAAATCTTCCATGTATGAAATTAATATTGTAGATAAAAATGAATATATCCTTATTTATGCACTTACTAGTTATTCTCCATTGGATTCATGGGATCATTGTTTAGTCGATAGTGGTTCCACTCATCACTTTTTTGGTTATAAATAAATCCTCTCCAATCTGGTAGAGAGGGAGACTATGTTAAGGATAATTCTTGGGGATAAATCCATTCATCCTGTAAAAGGATTTGGGTCAATTAAATTTAAGTTAAACACTAGGGAATCAATATTTTTAAATGATGTCATGTATGTGTCGGGTCTTATGAAAAAAATGATTTCTATATATGAATTATAAGTTAAAGGGATGAGGGTTTCCTTCATAAATGGTAAGGTCTTAACTTACCCAGTTGATTCACATATAAAAGATGCATTCACATTAGGAATGAGATATGAGGGACTCTATAAGGTCATTGGAAGGCCACTCTGTCCAATTTCCCATAACATCAATCATCTCAGTGAATTATGGCACCACAGACTGGCTCATTTACATTATTAGGCTCTTCTAAAATTGAAGAGACTGGTTTCTGGTATTCCCGATGTACATGTTGAGCATGAGGGAGTTTTTTGAGGTTTCGCTAGTGGAAATAAAATAAGGGGACCATTCCCCTCAAGCCAGAATAGAACATATTGCATACTTCATCTCATCCATTCATACATATGTGGTATGATGCCTATGCACTCTGTTGGCGGCCATCTCTATTGCATTACCTCATTGATTATTATTCCAGAAAGACTTGGCTATATTGCATCAAGTATAAGGATGAAGCCTTTCACAAATTTCATGAATTTAATGCATTGGTTGAGAATAATTCTGGGAAAAGGATCAAAGTGTTCATATCTGACAATGGAGGATAATACAGGCTAAAAAAATTCATAAAATTATACAAGAAGGAAGGGATCAAGAAGCAAACTATTGTACCTTATACACCTAAAAAATGATCTTTTTGAAAGAAAGAACCGATCGATATTGGAAGTTGCTCGTGCTATGCTTCATGATCAAAAGGTAGCGAAGCTCCTATGGGTTGATGTAAAAAATGCTTCTGCATATATCCATAATTGAGTGACTCATCATGCACTAAAGAATAAGACTCCAAAATAAATATTCACTGGTAAAAAACCGAACATCAGTCATCTTCGCATATTTGGATGCCATGTATTCTTTCATGTGCCAAAATACAAAAGGAATAATCTAGAAGCTACATGTAGACAAGGAATATGTGTGGGTTACTTTGAAAACTCCAAGGCTTACAAAATATACATTCCTGATCAAAGAAAGGTTGAAATTAGAAGAGACATAATCTTCGATGAAGATGCAACAATTTGTAAAGAAAGAGATCTTCCTCCACCTCCCAAGGAAGATGATGTTGATAAGGATATTCTAGATATCTCGTCTATGCTTGAGTCAAGAAATGATGATATAACCATGGAACTTATGGATCCATTAGATTGACGTCCTAGTGATCAACCTTAAAGAAAGAGACTGCTTTGGGTTGGTGACACATTGCAAGACAGTGCAATGAATGTTCCTATTCGTCGATCACTTAGAGAAAGGAAGGAAGCTTGCAGGTATCAAGGTTATATAGAAGCAATCGATACTACGATTAAAGTTAAACCATATTCATTTTAAGAAGTAGTCAAAGATAAATCATGGAAGGATGCCATTACCAAAGAATATGAATCAATTCTGAAAAACTATATATGGGCTGTGGTACTGAGACCGCATGGGAAGTCAGTTGTGACTTGGAAATGGTTATTCAAAATCGAGAATCATGTCGATGGGAGCATCGAGAAGTATAAAGAGAGATTCTTAGCTCATGGTTTCTCTCAGAAAGAGGGAGAAGATTAAGATGATAAATTTTCTCATGTGGCTTGATATACAACTATCAACTCGACAGTTTCCCTTGTTGTTAGTCAAGGATGGTCACTTCATCATATGGATATATAGAACACCTTCCACGGTATGTTACAGGAAGAAGTCTATGTGGAAAAAACATAGGGATTTGGAGTGGAAGACCTTACAACACATGTTTGCAAGTTGAATAAAAAATTGTACGGATTGAAGAAAGCTTCCAAATCTTGGTATACTCACATTGATAGATATATAATGAAATTGGGTTTTACTAGATGCATTACTGATCCCAACCTATATTTTAAGGTTTTTCATGGGATTCCTTTAATTCTGGTTCTATATGTTGAAGATTTATTCTTAACAGGAAGTGAAACATTGATCATAGAATGAAAGAGGAAGCTATCCTCTGAATTCGAGAGGGAAGACCTCAGTCTCATGCATTAATTTTTGGGCTTTGAGGTATGGAAAAGACCCAGAGAAATATTTCTCTCTCAGGGAAAGCATGTGATAATTCTTCTGGAAAGTTTTTGTATGAATGAGTGCAAAGCCATTGTCACTCCGATCGAAATTAACTTCATGAATTTGTGTGGTAAAACAACTGGACCTGATCTAGAGAATCCATATGAGTATAGGCAGTTGATTAGGGATCTATTGTTCCTTGTGAACACCCACCCAGATATATGTTATGCAGTAAAAACATTGATTCAGTTCATGATTGACCCCATTCATGTGCATTTGATAGAAGCCAAGCATGTATTGATATACTTATAGGGATCAACCACACTTGGTTTGAGATACTTTGATGGAGATATCCAAATTCATGGATTCACTGATGCTGACAGTGAAAGTAATGTCATCGATCGAAAGAGTACATATGGATGTTGTTTCAGCCTCGGTTCATCCATGATATCCTAGATGAATAGGAAATAAATTTCAGTAGCATTTAGCACCACAGAAGTGGAGTACATTGTTGCTAACACAACAAGATGTGAAAATGTGTCATTAAGGAAGCTCTTTGGAAAGCTCCTTGGTCAAGTGTTGGATGCTATAGTGATATATTACGATAATAAGAGCGGGATTATTTTGGGAGATAATCTTGTATTCCATGATAAGTCCAAGAATATCAATCTTTGGTATCACTTACTCTGTGACATGGTGTAGAGAGGAGCTGCTAAATTTCAACACATTGCGACTGATGATTAGACTGTAGATATTTTCACCAATGCATTACTGAAAGGGAATTTCTTGTTTTTCAGAGAAAATATTCGACTATTGGATGTAGCCCCTCTGGATAAGGGGAAGCGTTGATCAAGGACACTAAGCAAGATATTCCTACCTTGCTTGAGCTCTGGGGGTGAGGAATCGAGATGAAGGGCTCCTGGGGTTGAGGGAAATCTATACAATAGGGTTTAATATGTTGCTCCCCTATCTGTCACATGTGGGATGTGTGTGATCCTTGTCTAGTTTTACAAGAGGAGTATCTCCCCCACCATTGTTCATTGCATAGTATACCCTACTTTTCATCATACCCACAAGAGGAGCTTGTCGAGATTGACCCTCCCAATTTGGCGAATGGGTTGAGGCTTGGAGGTGTGTGATCCTTACCTCTCTGGTAATTTGGTATCTCATCCAAGCTAGATTATGATGCAGGTGTTCCACCACATGATTGATGAGAGTAATTGATGGGAAGATTAGTAGGAGACATGATGGGGTTGAGACTCTGCTCCCTGATGATACTCTAGGGTCGGAGATGTGCTCCCCTATGAGTTGAGTTATCCAGTTGCTAGTTGCGTTTAGGAGATATTTCTCCTGGATTATTCTTCTTCTTAGGTTCTATAAATTTTTATCATATTGAGTTGAGTGATGATGACACCTTGATGCCTATATCTACAAGAAGAGATTGCAAAGTGGAATTCTTCCTAGCTGAGAGGGAGTGTTAATTTTTTCAACTAGAGTCAAATTCCACATTGGTTAACACAGATGATTAAAATAATAAGTTAATTATCCTATTTTCGAGAGGATCAAAATTGGTATACATATTGTCCTAAATGGTCAAGAGGAATTTTTTATTATTTTATAAGTTGGTTAAATTTCATGTTGATCTCGTCAAAGACCCAAGCAGTCCCTCATCAAGTTATAAATTGAAGCGACATCAAGCTCATTTTCACACATTCTCTCATCAGATCATCCTCATGCTATTTTGGTTTTGGGTAGTATTTTATTTTTTTGTCTCACATAGGTACGTTGCAAGAGGCTCACATCATGGATCAGGAACACAGACAAAGGCACATTTCAGATCTGGTTATTTTTGATTTGGGTCACGAGAAGCAGAACTTGAGGTAGCATCTCTACTTGGCTTGGGCCGTGGGATAAGAATGTTGTGGCCATGTCTCAACTAATAAATTTTCCTTCATGCACGCTTCAGAGCATGACCAAGTTTCTAGGGTATTCAGGCCCTCAACCGCGGGCATAAAAATCCTTGGTCGTGCCTGAGAGCTAGTTTAGCCGCTGATAATGTGTCTCAAGGTCATGGCTTTGAGAGTTATTGGGAAGAAAATATTTGGTATTATGTTAGTTGCTCACATAGTATCATCAGTCATCCATCACACAATCACATCAATGTCAGATCATTTATTAACAATTTCCTAGACTCAAATCTAGATCTGGGCAAATAAGATCACTTGGTACCAGTGATCCATTGAGTTTGTCTTCTGCATATCTATAGATAAAGTCATATATGATTATTATCCTCTATATTATTGTACTAGGCTCATTGTGCTCTATGTTGTAATATTTTGAAGACAATATATAGAAGAAGAATATTTGAAATAATTTCCCTCAAAGTGGAGTTTTTCCTTGGTCGTGGACCAATGTACGTGACTTATGGTTTTGATATTGTCTTCTATGTCTTTGCGTACATTTTTCTATCTTAAGTTACAATTTATGGTTATTTATATTGCATAGATTTGAATACACTATTAATGGAATTCTGATTTTGGATTAAGTAACTGATACGACATAGAGCAATATTGAAAAATGAACACCACAAAGCAACAAATTGTAGAGGAACTATTTCTTACGGAAATATCAGATTCATAAGAAGGATCCAACAAAGGAATAACATACAAAGGTACAATAATTATTTTTCTCCTATGAGTTATCAGGTACAATGTTTTAAGTGTCAAAATTTTAGGAATATAAAAGTGAATTGCATTGTTAAGGAAAAGAAGACAGAGTCAGTAATTGACCAAATTGAACAAAAGACCAAAGTCCAAAAAAAAAGAGAAATACGACCAATGTGATATTTATTTGTATGATCAGAATGGTGGGAGCTAATGGTATGTGGATAATGGATGTTCCAGGCATATGTTAGGAGATAGAAGCAAGATTTCGACATGGAAACCAATTGGAAAAGGTAATGTGACTTTTGTCAACAATGCTCCTAGAAAAATAATTGCAAAAGGTGTCGTTAGTCTATCAAATTCCAATGGTAAAGCCAAAAATGATTTATATGTTGATGGGATAAAGTATGGCCTACTTAGCCTATCTAAAATGTGTGATCAATACTATGATGTGATTTTTAAATCTAAAAAATTTCAAATCAAGTCAAAAATTATAAATAAGATAGTTGTTGAGGTTGTAAGAACATACAATAATGTCTATCTGCTCAAAGAGACGAAAAATGGTGTAGATTATCAAATCTAGACGAAATTTAATTATGGAAACAAGGACTTGGATGTATCTTAACTTTGATTAGATAGTCAAAATACGTGTTATCAGCAAACTTAGGTTGATGGGATGCTTCAATAGTCAATTTAGTGTAACTTTTTCAAACCACCTAGGGTTTGAAGTTAGCCCTTCCAACTAGACAGGGCTGTCTAAAAAAAATGTATGATATTCAATAATGAAAGTTAAAAAAGTAAGATGGCTAACTCTCAGTTGTGTATTGAATGGTTTTTTTAAGGTGAAGGATGTGAGATGGCTACCATTGGGCATGGAGTCAGTTGGAACTCAATTACATAACAACATATTTCAGGAATTTGAGGCATGTGAACTCTTATAAAAAATAACTTGGACAGAAAATAAGATGCATAAAGGAAGTTAGAGCATAGTGAAATATGAATTCCAAGTGATTATACATGAAGTAAGTTGAATTGACATTGAAAAGGAAGATAAGACAAACACATAAGGGTTCATAAAGAATCTCAGTTCTAAAAGAAGCTTTTTGCAATTGTATATTAACTTAGAGAAAATATTACAATAGTAGCATAGGTCATAACATCAATCAACCCCCTATAAATCTGAAATATCTCTATTTATAGAGTTAAAGTCCTTTTACATGAAGTCTTCTGCCCGTGCTAGACCCTCGAAACTACTAAAGATATCTAACCCTAAAATGAATTGATTACATGGAGAGAATATAGAGATAATTGTGTTTAGAAGGAGTTTGAAACCTAAATGGACTCTAACACCATGAACTTCATTAAATTTTTTTAAATAACTATACATGATGATGCTTATCAACTCAAACACCTTTTCCTGAGGTGGCAATAACCATGACTAAGTGATAAATTGGCATACTGGTGTTAGCCAGCTATACAATTTGTTATACCAAATGCTGGCTAAAAACCTATTGGAGCCTCCAAGGAACAATTTTTATTGCTAAAAAGTGTTGGCTCTTGAAGACTCTTGAAGGCCTCCTTCCTTTTCCTCTATCCCAAATCTTCATTGCTGTTCCCTTTTTTATACTTAGAAATTCTGCTGAAATCATGAGAAGAAACTGCTCCAAAACCATCATTTTTCCCCTCCCCCTCTTCCAAACTTACCTTCATTTTCTCCCCTTGTTTCTCCATAAAATCCCCTTTTTTTTCATGATTCTTCTTTTTCCCCTCATGAAAAACACTTTTATAAGGTTTGAAACCCACTTTTAAACCTTACCGAAACTTTCAAATCCCTTTGAAAACATTGAAAAAACCATATTTTCTTCATAATAAGGGTTTAGCCCCTTTCCTGCCAGCCCCTTTCAACCACTTCCCCATATACCCGTAGCCCAAGACCGAGCGCTTAAACCTTAGGTGCTAATCGCATCGGAGGAACAGAGTGGCACATTAAAATTCCTTTGTAATCACTGAGAAACTCCGATGCGATTGTTTTGTTGTTAAAGTCCTCTGCTGTGTTCCGCGCCATTGATCTTCACAGAATGGACGGTGATTGCCGCCTCCGCAGATTTCACCGTGCAACCCGTTCACCGCCCGTAGTCGCATCTCTGCTGTTCGTTAATTTTCCAGATCAACGGTCCACAGTTCATCCATATCGGGCGCGTTTTCAACCGTTGATCTGTACAGATCCGACGGTGCGGAATTCGCCCATCCAGGTGGTCCCCGCCCGCTTTCACTGTTCAAAAACCATCTGGTTTCCTTCGCACCGCCTTTCGGGGGTAGGCGGTATTAACCGATCGGCCAGTGATTCCATACATCGCATGACACGCGTCCCCTGTACCTTTTTCAAAACCACTGTCCTCGCGCGTTAACCGCCGTCCATCGCGCATTATTGTTCAGACGTGGATGCCCAGCGATATTTCCATGGACCATCCGATCTGGGGCAGGCCATCCAACGACTATCGCTCACCGAAGATGCACAATAGTTAACTCAGATGCACACGCGATAGCTCAGGGTACAGCGCGCCATCCAGTTAATCTCTGCCGTCGATCTGATCTACAGATCGACGGTCCACATTCAATCACCCTCCGTAGTTTTTCACCGTCGATCTCCTCCTGAGATTGGACTGTCCGCATTTGATTGTCCCCGCCATTGCATGTCCGCCATTGCCCAGTCCCACCGCGTCGCCATTCCACGTGTACCATCGTGTATCCGCCGTACATCCGCCACATCAACCTTTCCACGAAAATTTGTCATTTTTACCCTTTCCTCTTTATATCCATTCAAAGGTCTTTTTCATAGGTTTTATTTAAAAAACCCGCTCTGCTACGCTCACGTTCTCCAGACCATATTTCATCGTTTCACTTCTTTTTCTATCATCAACCTGCACAATTCCGCCGTCCGTTCATCCTGCATGGCCTTTCTCATCATCTCCGTTGTGTCTGCCACCCCCATGTATGTTTTCTTAACCAAGTTTCGTGTTTTGCAGGGTTAAAGCAGCAGAAGACCTCCATGATTTTCAGTTCCTGCTATAGGGACAGAGAGCACATAAAAGGACCATTTTTCAGAAAACAAATCATGGAAGAAGACCAAGAAAGATTTCTTGATAGGACTTGCATTCAAGAACAGGGTTGGAAGCACTGTAAATTCTTCCCGAGGCCATTTAAAACGCAGTTTTCACGGACAGAGATATAAATGAAGCGGCTGAGAGTTCAAGGCACAGAAACTAAGTCATCAGGACAGCTTCATCAGCAGATTACTCTTCAGGATAGAGTGCCCATACTATTTTTAATCTATGCCGTGTTCCAGAGAAGTTCTCCGCCTTGACCACAGTCCGAAGTTACCAAAGCATTTGTTTCACAGGTATGGTAGGCCCGAGCATCATTATTCTACCTTTGTGCAATTCTACAGGCCACTGCAGCAGGTACACCAAAGACATACCTAGAGTAAATGGAAGCCTGAAAAATACCACTCCATCAGCCAAAGAGTTACTTCTGCAAGGAAATTCAATGCAAAACACATCTGCAGAGTAACCCTCACATCACACAGAACCACGGAGGACAGCCAGGCTCCCACAGAGCTTGATCTTTAATGAAAATCATTCAATGCAGAAGATATGTTTGTAAGTTTCTAGATTGAGCTTCTCAAAGGCCCAGAAGCCATTAAATATTTATTAATTATAATGATAGATCTTTCATCAGATCTGACCTCCTCATCCTTCTATATATACTGTTGTAGAAGATGAGTGAGGGGTTGGTTGCAGAAATTTGAAACACATCTGAGCTTGAGACTTCTATCTGTACATAGTGTTCACTGGCCCTTGGAGCTCTGCTTGCACTAGATTAGTTAGGTTGGATAGTGTAGATGATTGCTGAACTATAGCATCAGACTTAAGTTGTAACTGGTTTGAAGCATCAGTACGAGCTGATTTATGGGATCCTGGTCTATGTTGACGGTAATTTTTTCCTCATTGTAACTTGTTATTTTATTTCTGTTTTCACTATGTTTCATATCCTCTATAAAGAACAACATGCATAGAGTTAGGACCTACTGTATATCAGTAACCTTCTCTGACTGAAAATCTTTATCTAAATGTTTTCTTTCAATCTGTGTATTTGAGAATGATTTGATTCAGTTTAAGCATAGGAATGCTGGCGTTCCCTCGTCTTATGGTTTAGCTGAATATCAGTCTTGAATGTTATGTTCAATATTAGTTAAGTAGAGATGAACTCTGGAAGATATGGTGTGCCCTGGTCCTAGTTTCGTTCCCAAAGATTGTCTGAATTTTTCCCTTGGAATGTGTTAAAAGATGGCTAGTTTAGAAGTACTTACCAGATCTTAGACCATTCTGTGTTATCTTTGTGTTTCCCCCTATTTTTGTATGTTTTCTATTGAAAGTGTATCAAAGGCTGGCTAGTTTAAAAGTGCTTACCAGATCCTAGGCTACTCTTTGTTCTGCATCTGTTTAACTTTCCTTCTTGTTGTACCATTTCATTCCATAAATCAATCTTCAAAGAGATCCTAGACATAGATGACTTGCCCCATGGACCATTCTTGAACCTGCTATTTCGATTAAACCCTATTATGACTCCATAGCCCAATGGACTAAAACTTGCAGTTACCTACTTGTTTGGCTGAAGCTTGTTCTTTTGTTTGCAACTTCTCACTTTTGAAACTATTTGCATTCAAAACTTTACCCTCAAACTTTTTTCATGCTCGACCATCCAAAAAACAAACAAACCCTTTGTCTTCATAACTAGCCTAACATTATTACCCCAAACTTCAAAGACAAATCCATCTTTGCACTCATTGGAGAGATCCCTCTCCGGATTCAGGAGGGCTAGATCCTAGAATCCAAAAGTGGTTGAAAAGATGTTGTTTCCGTAATTGAAATTTGCCAATCTTGCTAATAAATTAAAGATAACTAACATTTCTAGCGACTCCGTTGGGGAATCCAAACCCTATAATATTTGTTGTGTTATCCCACACTCTTAGACAGAGTCTAGAAAGGGCTAGGTAGCCTCCAGATCTCATCCTCTTTCAGAGGTGACATATCTAGTTAATGCCCTCCCAGTCAATCTCTAGTTTGAATTCCCTTGAACACTTCACTTCATAAAACTTTGTGAGTATAAAGCAGCCTTTCAAGCACTACTAAGAAATGGTAATCATGATGAAACTTGTTTGAATCAGTGACAAACTAGGTAAATCCTAGGATTCTCTCAAGACTTTGTCTAACCTTGAAAGATAGGCTGACTTAGCCATACGAGTAAACTGTCTTTGTCTCATAACCGTAGCTAAGTTTTGAAACAGAGGCAGGATATTCTTAGAACCACACAACAGAAAATAACTCAGAAAAACCCAAAAATATTTCAGATTGGTATCCAATAAACATGGTGGTGGACCATAAGACCTTTTACCTCTGAAAAGAGCTAAAAACTTCCACTTGGTGACTCCACAATCCTTAACAGACCTTAAGACTCCACTGTGAAGAACCTTTATCATTATAATATCTTTCAAACTCAGTTAGAGGACTGTAGGATTTAAATCAGTCAAAAAAGACTTGTTAAACCTCTCAAATATTGTCATACCTGGTTGAACTTGTCTTGTTTATTTGGGTCTGAAAATCACAGCATAGTGGCTCCTAGAAAGACTCACACTAGAGCCTATCCTGAACCGGATCCACCTGAAGTAGTTGATAACCCAGAAGGCATCCTTTGGAAGTCTTCTAGGATCAAATTATCAACTGTCTTCAGGTCACCCTTGAGAGCTAATTCAGTTCCTGAAAATCTTTCAGCTCTACCACAATCAGAAGTTGACTTGGTTAATCCATTTAGAACTAGGTCCCTTGGTGATTTGGAATAGCCAGATTTTGAGTCTTCGCTTTCTTCTCCTGAAAGAGTGACCTCTTGGTAACAGAGAAACAACACCTCCTGATTTGCATTTCCTTCACAACTTAGGTGTCTCTCATCCAATATCAGCTCAGCAATCTATTCCTGGTCCATCCACTTCTACTCACCCTACATCCACTGTCCAAACCACTCCACTTCAGCCCGCTTTTCCTCTTGTAAATCCACCTCCACCTCTTGCCATGGTTGCATGGTATGCTCCCCTAGTCCTTCCTGTACCACTAGTCAACCTTCCACAGGACTATCAGAACAAAATTCCATTATATGATGCTGACAATGCTACAACTACATCACAACATGTGGATAAGATGAATGACTACTTTGACAGAAATGAAATTGATGATGATTCTGTCAAGATTAGATTATTTTCTCAGAGCTTTGGGGGAGAAGTAAGAAAATGGTTTAAAGGTTTAGCCCCCCGTAGTATAAATGATCTCCAAGCCTTCCATCAGACCTTCTTAAACAAATGGGAAGTGAAGAAGAATCCTCTCCAAATACTCTCTGATTACAAGGGCCTCCATAGAAACACTAGGGAAAGTGTACAAGCTTATTGCACCAGATTTAATAGTGTATATAATGCACTCCCTCCAGAACTAAAACCTCCATAGGGCTCATCTTTGAACAATTTTCCTGAAGGGTTTGACTCTGATATGACCTACCAGCTGAAAGAGAGAGATTTTGAAACTCTCGAAGATATGCAAAGGGGTGCTCTTTCTGTAGAAGTCAACTTAATAGAGAAGAGAGCAAGAATGAGAAGCGAGAAAAAGGTATATTTTAGAGAGGAATCCACGCCTTCTACTTCCACCTCAAAAATAGAGAAAATGATGGAGGAGATGATGAAAGAAATGAGCATAATCAAGAGAGCACAAGAAAATCAAAATCAAACTACTCCTCAAAATAGAAACCAAAACCAGAATCAGAATTTTAGAAGGAACCAACCTCCAAATAGATCTAGGGAAGAAGATCAACAGATCACTCCCCCCTTTCACCAAAACTATGTGAGTGAGGTTGAGGAAAAAAATGAGATAATAGAGGAAGATGGTATCAACATTTTGGAGGTAGATAATGATGACTTTGAGATTCATTATGATAGGAAACATGGTCTTTACACACCTTATGATGATAAAAGAGATGATGGTGAAAATTATTATCAAGACATGGAAAATGTCATCATAGAACCTCAAAGAGAATATAACCTTAGAAGCAAAACTAGTCAGCAACCTTCCAACACCAAAACCTCTGTCAAATCCTCACAAAACAATACTGCAACCAAGCCTAAAATTTTCAAACAGAAGGATAAAACTGTGGCTATAAATTCTGGTAGTGATAAAGAGAAAGGCACACAAAACAATGAAAAACAGAGTGCAGATAGTAGTAGTACTAGCACTTCAGCTAGGGCTCCTGTTAAAACATTTTTTTCAAATGTAAATAAGACAAATCAGCAAGCTGATTTTGCTGATAGAATGACAGCTAATAAGGCTGAAACCAGCACTTCAAAGAATCAAATTCCTTTCAGCCTGGAACAGGAAATTTCAAAGATCAAAATCTCTGTTCCCTTGACCGAGTTAGCTGCCCATCATGTATATAGGACCCAAATTTTGAAGGCTTTAAACGTAGAAGAAAGAGAGGACATGGTCAATCTTAGTGATGACCAACCAGAGCTTATCTTCGGTCCAAAGATTGAAGGTAAATATCAGGAGGGACCTGTTCCTCCCTTTTATGTGAGTTTAAACGTTCATGACAAAATTTTGCACAATGCTATGCATGATTCCGGGGCTTCTCATAATTTAATGCTAAAAGCTGTAATGGAAACCCTGGGTTTAGAAATCACCAGACCTTACAAAGAACTTTACTCCTTTGACTCCAATAGAGTAAAATGTTTAAGATTGATCAAAGACCTTTGTGTCAACTTAGCCCAAATCCCAGCCAAATGCTTAGTCATGGACATTGTTGTGGCTGATATGCCCCCAAAGTATGGAATGTTATTATCAAGATCTTGGGGGGATAAGTTGCAAGGGACTATGCAGATGGACATGACTTATGCGACTATCCCTGTTTTCAATCAGACTAGAAGAATTTACAGGGAAGCTCATATAAAATACACAGTCACAAGTCAAGATAGACCACAAAACTCCCCTATATACACTGTAAGCATAGACCTTGATTCATTTATCCTGTTTAATGATGAAACACTTGGTGAGCAAGTCACTTTAACAGAATCTACAGTCGATAGGGAGGAAGAAAAACACAGCGTAGAAGTGTCAAAACAGTTTGTTGCACTTAAAAATGTTTGTAGACAAAACCAAGGTCTTGAAACACAAGCCATGATTCCACTGCTCCTAAACCTTGATACTTAAGAAAACTCTCCTCACCCTAACGAAAAACCTAAAGAGTCAAAACAAGTTCAAATAAGTGCTGCTGACCGTAAAAAGTCAGCGAGCATATTAACGGAAGAGGACAGTAACCAAGGTGAAACTAAAAACAGTCCTCTGTGGAGTATGTATTTCGATGGATCATCCACTAAGAACAATGCAGGTGCAGGTGTTTGGATCATTAACACTGAAAACAACCACACAGAAAGCATTTCATGCAAATTGAACTTTCAGTGTTCCAATAACATAGCCGAATATGACTACCTTCTCTTAGGCTTACAGCTATTGAAAAATTTAGGAGCCACAAGAATCAACGTGCACGGGGATTCAGAGTTAGTCATTAGGCAGGTCAATGGGGAGTATAACGCAAATCATCCCAGACTTAGGGCCTACTGGAACGACGTCATGGACCTTTTAAACACTTTCGAAGAGTCCAAACTGATTTTTGTCCCAAGAAAGAAAAATAATGCAGCCCACAGCTTAGCCTACGCAGCCAGAACATGCCTGACGCCATATAACACCAAAGACTGCACAACTCAAATAAAATTTAGACCAGTTGTGCCTGATAATGAGAAGCATTGGCAGGTTTTTGACAATTACAAACAAATAGAAGACTTCATGCAATTCAGGAATGAATTCGAACTAAACAGTTCAGATTCAGACTGTGAAACAGACTGCAGTGAAGAAAATTTTCTTGATAAAGAAGAACCGTCTCCTGAATTTTCTAATATAAATCTATTGTCTAGCAGACTTGAAAACAAAACATAGATGACTGCAAAGTCAGAAATAGAGGAATTAGAGACCCTGCACTCTAAAGATGAGAGCTTGCCTAAGGGCCTAGCCCCTTTATAAGAGTTGTTTGATTTCATTGATGTGGAAAATAAACCAAAACTGGAGCCTGTAGAGACTGAGGTGGAAGAATGCAACATTGGCAGTGAACTTAAGCCGAAAATTATTAAACTGTCCAAGGCCTTACCAGCTCACATTAAAATCAAATATACAGAGCTGTTTAAGGAGTTTTCTGATGTTTTTGCGTGGAGTTACGACACTGAAATAATACAACACAAAATCCCTCTCAAAGAAAGCCAAAAACCATTCAAACAGAAACTGCGCAGAATAAACCCGGCTCAACTTCCTTTGGTGCAGAAGGAGATCATGAAAATGCACAATGTTGGTATTATTGTCCCTATTAGATATTCTAAATGGGTGTCTAATCTGGTGTCTGTTAGGAAGAAGACTGGAGAAATCAGGCTTTGTATAGACTTTAGAGACTTAAATAAAGCTTCTCTGAAAGAAAACTACCCTTTGCCCAAGATGGACCATATTTTACAAATGGTGGTAGGGTCTAGGAGAATTTATTTGCTGGATGGCTATTCAGGGTACAATCAGATCTTAGTATTCCCTGATGATCAATTAAAGACAACCTTTACTACACCATGGGGCACTTTCATGTATGTGAAGATGCCTTTTGGTCTAATGAATGCTGGAGCAACCTTTCAAAGAGCCATGGACATAGCTTTCTTGGAAGAACTGGGCTTCTTCATCATTATATACCTTGATGATGTTACTATGTTTTCAAAAATAGATGAAGAGCACTTAGAACGTTTAAGAAAAGTTTTTGAGAAATGAAGAAAGTTTGGGATATCTTTAAACCCCAAGAAGACACTATTTGGTCTCCAAGAAGGTAAAATTTTTGGGCACATTATTTCAGAGGAAGGTATAAAGATAGATCCCAAGAGGATTGAGGCCATATTGCAAATCTCTCATCCTCGAAACATCAAAGAGTTGCAATATTTCATTGGGAAGATTAACTTTTTAAGAAGGTTCATCCCCAATTTGGCTGAGCTCCTTAGGAATATCACAAACATGTTGAAGAAGGTGAAACAAAGAAGTCCTTTGAGTTGGTGAAACAAGCATTAACCAAAACACCGGTTCTGATAAGTCCTGATTTTTCAAAGGATTTTTATATTTTCTCTTTTGCATCAGAGCACACCATAGCTGCTGTCCTCTTGTAGAAAAATCCACAGGGACAGGAGCAGCCTATTGCATTGTTTAGCTAGGCATTGAGGGATGCCCCTTTGAAGTATAACATTATGGAGAAGCAAGCTTTTGCTTTGGTTAAAGCTTTGAAAGACTTCAGAGTGTACATTATTCACTTGCACATCATTTCCTTTGTCCCAAACTCGGTTGTTAAAGACATTCTAACACAGGACCCAAATGGTAAGAGAGGTAAGTGGATTGCTGTTATCCTTGAATATGATTTAGAGATAAAACCCACTAAACTCATCAAAGGCCAAGGTCTAGCTAGATTAATGGCTGAATCCAATTTTGAAGTTCTTGATATTAATATGATTAATGCTTTTGATGATCAAGAAGAATTCTCGATTCCTATTGTTGAAGACCATTTTATGAATTCTCCTTGGTACGCTGATATTCTTTATGTTTTGCTGAATTTGAACACACCCCCTGGTTTGACCAAGACAAAGGAAAGATTCCTTAAATTGAAAGCTGTAAACTATTGCATTATATATAGTTGTCTTTATTGGAAAAATGCAGGTGGTCTATTGCTTAAATGTTTGCCTAAGTTTTATGCAGAGAAGGTTAAATACCAGTTCCATGAAGGAGAGTGTGGAGGTCATCTGTATTGGAAAACAACAACCAACAAGATTTTGAGGGCTGGTTTCTATTGGCCTACTCTTTTCCATGATGTGCACAAGATGATTATAACCTGTCATAAGTGTCAACTTTTTGAAGGTAAAAGAAAGCTGTTACCCCTACCTCTGCATCCCATCACTGTTGAAGCCCCTTTTCAACAGTGGGGGCTTGAATTCATAGGAGAAATCCATCCACCATCCTCTGCCCAGCATAGATGGATTCTCACTGCCACAGACTATTTCACTAAGTGGATAGAAGCCATACCTTGTAGGCAAGCCAATGACTCTGTGATTATAAAGTTCCTTGAGACTAACATTCTCTCCAGATTTGGCTGTCCTACCAAAATCATCACTGATAATGCAACATCATTTGGATCAAAGAAGATGGTTGAATTCTGTCACAAGTATCAGATAACATTGGGGCATTCCACGGCCTATTACCCTCAAGGTAATGGACTTTCTGAATCCTCAAACAAGAGCTTAGTGAATATGATCAAGAAACTGTTGGAGGACAACAAG
The DNA here is from genome assembly GCA_034641835.2 of Pinus albicaulis. NCBI lineage: Eukaryota > Viridiplantae > Streptophyta > Pinopsida > Pinales > Pinaceae > Pinus > Pinus albicaulis. The sequence goes on from CM076581.1 coordinate 1,491,326,891, forward strand.
AAGTCTTGGCACACAAAGCTGGTCCATGCACTTTGGGCTGATAGATTGACTTTGAAGAAATCCATTAACATGTCACCTTTTCAGCTTGTGTATGGTACTGATGCAATTTTTCCAAATAGCCTTGGTGTACCAGTGATGAAGTTCATGCAAGAGTTGCAAACTGAAGGGCGGAAACGTGAACCTCGGTTACACTTTTGTGAGAATTGCGGGTTGAAATTTTTTTTCGGCAATAGTTCGGCCGAACATTTTATAGAGTTCGGCCGAAATATGTAATAGTTCGGCCAAACTTATTTTTAAAGTTCAGCCGAACTCGTGATTCCGTTTAGACTGACGGCTTACTGACGGCGCTGGCAAACATAATTTTTGCCGGAGATTGGAAAACCGGCAACTAAAGTTCGGCCGAAGTTATATAAAAGTTCGGCCGAACATTGAGTTCGGCCGAACTTTTACATTTAAAATAGTTTGGCCGAACTATTTTCTATAAATAAATCGCCCGCGAAGTTATGTGGTTTATTGTTCCCGCGTTTTCTCTGTCGCTGTTTCTCCCGCGTTTTCTCTGTCGCTGTTTCTCGTCGCCGCAGCTCCTCGTCGCCGCGCTGGTGTTTGCCACGGTCGCGCTCTTCATTATCAGGTATTTTACTATCACAACTTGGCGTGAGGGATAGGATGATACTTAGCCAGCCAAAGAACTGTAAACTCGACCCTCTTAAAGTCACCGTTGCATGAATCTATGTTAAAAAAAAATTATATTCAAAATCAATAATATAAGCTTATATATCAGATTTATTTCAGCGAATTGTTCTAACAACATGAAATTAGCAGGTGTTAATATAATAATAACACAGTTAGGTACATCAAATTGTAAGCATCATGAAAAGTCTTTTAGAATTATTGCCATTTTTTTCTCAAAAAGTCTTGATGTTTTTGAATGACTCTGTCCAAGTTGAACTTCATCAGAAACAGATGATGTTTTCTGCACCATATGTGGGCATTTCTTACATAAATTTTTTTTTTTTCAACATTATATATTGCCCGTTTTCTCTTGTCTGAAAGACATGCATAGGCGTAAAGAGTGTTCATCCACGTCCACCCATCCATAAAGTGTAGTCGTACATTCCAGCACAGGTTCGTGGGTGAGCCAAGGCGGTGATTTTGCTGATTTCCTTCACCCTTAATGACATGCTTAGTAATTTTTTGGTATTGCATTTCATACGGTCACTATTGATAAATTTGGTTTACTCAGCCTAGGTCATTACAGAGATTTTTTGATTTAATTCAATTCCTTTTAAGGTTTTTTTAAGAAAAGAAATTGTTCCTATAGAAGTTGATTTTGGTTCTGCTTTAACTGTTGACAGATACACCCTTCAGAGAATTACTATGTTGCTTATTCATGCATTTTAGATTTTATCATTAGACACAACCTCAGAGTTGTTCCTCTTTATGGCAGATTTAGGCCAAACTAGTCTAGCAGATTCAGACCAAATAAGGCTAAGTATTCACTTTAAATGCAGTCTCTTCTTTTGGATGTTTGTTTTTGTCTGGGTGAAGTAACAATGCAAGTTGACGGTATCTTCTTCGTACCACATCAATTTCAGCATTCTCTTCTACCTTCAGAATACAGTACCAATCAATGGTCTTCCTACCCTGTGGCTTTGCACAAGAACAAGACGTCTTAGTTGCAGCAAAGCAAACTTCAGCTATTGCTCCAAAGCAGTTTTTAGTTCTTCAGAAGGACCCTCTCCCATATTGCTAGATCCAACCTGATAATACTGAGAGAGAGTCTATTAGAGCAGTGGAGCTTCCATTCGTTAATGGCAGGTAGCTAAAAAGAATAGTTGTGTGAACTAGCGAGGAGGAACGTAGTCTCAAACTAGATCCATTGAAGTACAATTGTATTGCATTTATCTGTGCATGACTTGTATGGTTCCATTTATAATTAATATGATTATATTTAATATATTTAAATTGTGAAATTTGTAGATAATTTTATTTATTTTAAATATATACATAGAAAAAATTATTCATGAAGCCTACACATTTTCAAATATTAAAAAACTATACAATATAACATTTGTATGAACTTCACCCATAATCAATTGTTCAATCCTCCCTTCTTGTTGAGAAAATTAAAATTATTTTGTAAGACCATGGAATTTGCAAACTTGTATCTCTTTTAATACTGACTTATTTGCAAAAATTTAACCTAAGATGATTTAACCTCGAGATGATTTAATAAGAATGAATAATACGTTAATTTTTTATTTAAAATTTTAGAGAGAAAAATGTCACTTTAATATTTAATATATTAAATTATGAAATTGATACATAATTTTCTTTATTATAGTTAATGCTCATTTATATATGTATAGAAAAAATTATTTATGAGGTGTATACATTTTCAAATATTATGGGAGAGGTTGAAGTTGGAGTCACTTTTGTTCCTAAGCTTAGTTAAATTTGCAAATTCTATTAAAAATAAAAAAACTAAACATTTAAGTATTTATAGAAGATTTATATACATATATTCAATGTTATAAGCATCAAAAAGTTTAAAAGAATTTTTGAAAAAAACTGTACACCCCAAATCTTAAACTGTGTAAGAAAGAAACTTATAATTTCAATGTTCTTATTTAGAAATTTCCATTGAATGTTTAAAGTTCCATTTTCTTTTTCTTTCAACTATGTTGAATTTAGTTTTTAGTTATATTTTTAATGTTGGAGAAAATAACTATTTATTTCATGTGTAATTAGATTAGTGATTTCATGTGTTAGGGTTGTGGATTCAGGCATTTAAACAACACACCATGATATTTCAAATTTAAAAATGATGGTTTGAGTCCTAGGTAGCTTAGAATCCTACTTGTTTTCAAAATAAGGATGCACTCCCATTTTATTCTCACGAATAGGTTGTAATCATGAGGCTCTCGCTCAAGAGTGGACCTTCGCAAAATCTTGTGACGTCTTGTCACAAACAAAACCATCAAACTGAAAACACATCATTTTTCTCCTTCAAAGAAAAAAATAAATTCACATCATGTGAATATGTCCATGTACTCTTACATATTGGTGTACAAAACCATCAACCAAACACAAGTTGACAAAACATGCCTCTTCAAACAACCGACTCTTAAGTCAAATAATAGAGCTCATGTACAAATTTCCATATTTGTTGCATTTAAGTGTGTCTAACATAACTCTACTTTCAACATCTTGCTTCATGCAACATGCACCATACTTTGAATTTGAAAAGAAATTCATGAAACATCAAAATACATGCTAGGCCTTAATTGGATAAGAAATCTTTAACCATTTGTCAGCAAACCATTTCAATGGCGTTTCTTTTTCTTTCAACTATGTTGAATTTAGTTTTTAGTTATATTTTTAATGTTGGAGAAAATAACTATTTATTTCATGTGTAATTAGATTAGTGATTTAATGTGTTAGGGTTGTGGATTCAGGCATTGAAACAACACCATTATATTTCAAATTTAAAAATGATGGTTTGAGTCCTAGGTAGCTTAGAATCCTACTTGTTTTCAAAATAAGGATGCACTCCCATTTGATTCTCATGAATAGGTTGTAATCATGAGGCTCTCGCTCAAGAGTGGACCTTCGCAAATTCTTGTGACGTCTTGTCACAAACAAAACCATCAAACTGAAAACACATCATGCAAGAAACATAGCTCGCTGACATATCATTTTTCTCCTTCGAAGAAAAAAAATTCACATCATGTGAATTGTCCATGTACTCTTACATATTGGTGTACAAAACCATCAACCAAACACAAGTTGACAAAACATGCCTCTTCAAACAACTGACTCTTAAGTCAAATAATAGAGCTCATGTACAAATTTCCATATTTGTTGCATTTAAGTGTGTCAACATAACTCTACTTTCAACATCTTGCTTCATGCAACATGCAACATACTTTGAATTTGCAAAGAAATTCATGAAACATCAAAATACATGCTAGGACTTAATTGGATAAGAAATCTAACCATCTGTCAGCAAACCATTTCAATGAAGTGCCTTTAGTCGTGACTCTACCAAGTATCCCCTCTTGGATAACCATAATATCTTGAAATGGAGCTAGCCAACTCAAATATAGTATTGCAAATCCGTGGCTAAGTCAGATGAGGATTACATATGGTCTTGAATGAGCATTTGGACTCTTTAGATATGCGTACCAATTATGTTCATATAACACAAGAAATAGATGATTTAATTTACAAATGTCACATAGAAGTCATATTTATCTCATGGGCCTTCAACTTAAATTATATAATCGTTTGACCCCCAGAAATGTCATTTAATACCTCAAAATGACTCCAAAAGGTTTTAGACCTGAATTCTCCACCCCCATTAAAATGACCATATAAGTTGATTCTTTCAGTTTTTTCACTCTATAAGCATCAACGTACGATTATGCATGATGGAGAATCTCTAGCGCTTTCCCTTGTTAATATATTTAATAATCTCAATATTTATTTAAAAGTATCAATAGTATTTCGACCATGAGATTTGAACAAGGTGATGTCGTCGAAATACTATTGATACTTTTAAATAAATATTGAGATTATTAAATATATTAACAAGGGAAAGCGCTAGAGATTCTCCATCATGCATAATCGTACGTTGGATGTGGTGATAATTGTCTCCATATTTTGGCTTTCTGACCCGCAAAACATAATTATTTTACAAGGGAGGGAAGGAGGGATGATCACATTGACTTGCTTGATGACATGTCTATGAAGATTAACTACCTTGAACTATTTTTTTGCGTAGGGAAAGAGACACATTCCCATGTCTGAGCATGAAAACGTTCTTTGATATTGTCAATGCCTCTAGTGTTTACTTCTACAAGTTCTATAGGCAGAGTCTGTAAAGGGCCAGGTAGCCTCTGGATCTCATCTTTTATGAAAGGTGACATATCTAGTAAATGCCCTTGCAGTCAATCTCTGGAATGGATCTAAATAGAAGTTCTTCATTTTAATATCTGTAAAACACAACTCTAAGGTAAACTATGTACATGTTCCATTCATCATGAACACAAACTTCACAAGCTTGAGGTAATGAACACGAAATAAAATTCCTTCTTGGAACAGCTTCATGTGCCTCCTTGGCTTTGGAGCATTTTCCCTGTTTTCATAACCAAGACCCAAATAATTAGGCCCTTCTTGAAGAACATTTGGATCAACTATGCCTTATACATGCTTGCCTTTAAAACCCTTTACTTTCATAGCACATTTTCATAAAAAATTTGGACCTTATTCCTCTAATGTCTCTCAAAAGCACATACACACTCATTTTCAGAGGAAATTGAAGGGAGAAACCAATAGCTAATTCTTCTAACTAACCTCGACTAAAATGAGCTAAATTGTACTTTGATACGAACATGATTTAAATTGTCCACCCCACATTAGGCACCAATGATTATAACCTTTAATTGGATAGCACTGGTTTGTAATCATCATCTCAAAATGACCTAGTAGATGAAAAATTACCATGTTTGTAATCATCGTTTCACACCATCTACATATGACCCTTCTACACATTATATGATTTAATTTATGGTAGGTCATCCCCTCTATCTAGACCATGATTGATTGTGACATTAGGTGAATAAAGGGAATTTGATAAGGAATGGATCACTATAAGTTTGTCCTCCTCCACCCACTCCATATCCAGTGATTGCCTATTTTTTCTCTTCCAACATTTTATTTTGGAAATTCATTTTGGTAGTTAATTCTACTAATAGTCACAACACACCTGGAAGTCAAAGAAATTGTTATATACACTACTAAAATCAATTAACATTGTTTGTTATTTGAATTTACAATAAAAAACAACGTAGAGTTCATTAATGTAGTGTGGTGTGGCTATCAATAAAATTAGTTGCTAATGAATTTCGAGAATAGAAAGTTGGAAGTGGAAAATTGAGAAATCACTAGCTATGGGGCGGATGGAGGAGGACAAACTAGAAACTATCCTCTGCTTATAAATTGTATTTTATTCACCTGTTGTCACAATCATTCATGGGATAGGTAGAGAGGATGACATGCCAAAAATTCATGCATTGCGAAATGTGCGAAAATTGTGAATCATTTCGCGGCAATTTATATTGACGCGAAATGTGTGTTTTGTAGGGGGCTCCAAAAAATTTTCCGGCTGACGGAGATTTACACAATAGTTCGGCCGAACTATTAATACGTTAGTTTTAACGACTCGTAAGCGGAAAATATAGTTCGGCCGAACTTGGACTAAAATTTTGGCCGAACTAACGCGTCACCAATTACGCAAAACCAAGCTTTGAAAACGGTTCTGCAACTTTGGACTGATTAAACTCCATGAAAGGTTGTTAATTAACTGTCAGAACCAAGACAAGCATTTTCAGAATTGAATCTACTTTCAGGAAATATAACTTTTATGGAATTTCGTAAACGTTTATTCATTTTAATTATTTTTCTAATAAAATGGGTGCAAACAATTTCTGAGGGTCATTGTGATTCAGTGAAATCAAAATTTTGTATCTCCCAAAATACATTGTAAAAAAAATTGAAAAAATTATGGGGCATTACATTGGTCCGTTGACTCTAATGGGTAGCTTTTAGATTTTTAGTTTATAACTTATATGTTAAGAAATTTGTTACCACGCGAAACATATCAAAAATACGCAGTTTTTCGTATTGGACCAGTTCAAAAAATTCTAGTAATTATGATATGCATCCATTGGCTTTGTAAATATGAAGAAAACAAAGTAGACTCTGTCTAGATTGTTGTAACACATTTTGTTTTTTCAAAAACACAAATTTTCAATGAATACAACATTGCGACATAACATGACTTCTTATGAATCCTTTGATTTTAAAGAAAAACACACTCAAAGAATTGCTAAGTTGACATATCAAATCTGCATAAAAAAATTTCAAAAAAAAAGTAATAGAAAGCTAACAAAATTTCTCACAACTTTTATTTTTATCGCAAAATGAAATTCTACACAGAAAAATTGTTATAGTTTGCAGAAAGTTGAAGAACCGAAAAAAATGAAATTTTTTTCTCAAAAAAGGGCAAAAAGTGTAACCCAGCTTCACATTTTCACCTATGTAGAAGGGGTCATGTATGAGATGGTGTGAAGTGATGATGATTGACATGGTAAATTTTCATCTACCAGGTCATTTTGGGATGATGACAAACCAATACTAGCCATTTTAAGGTTATAATCATTAACAAGAAATATGGGGAAGGAAATTCAAATGTCTCATCACGGAAATTATAAAAATTGTAAGGATGGGGTTATAAGCGTTATGGAAATTCTAAGTGCCAAATACTAAGGAACAAGCCATATTTGCTTCTCAAAAACTTTATTTGATATATTCTTAAAAAACCAAGTACAAATTCTAGTAATCCTAGAATCATGCTTTACATAAGGTAAAATTGGGGAACTCATGACTTGTACTGTAGATAAAAAAACATTTACCCTTACCAAAAAATATATGATAAAAATTGACAAACTACATAAGCTTAAGCTTAAGGGGATATAATCCTTCTTGCCTTCCATATAGATAATGAAAATGATTGTTCCAAGTCTCATGTGTCTTCTCATGTTATTTTATAAACCTTGATTGGAAAGAAAAATAGGAGGGAAGAAATGTAATAAATATAGAACATACTGGATTTAACAGCCCCAAACTGGATTTTACTCTCAGGAACTGGAACCTCTACAAAGGTTCGACTTGGAAACATAGTTTTTCCTTAGGTTTCTCCACTGGTACTATGTTTCACACATGATCAATTATTGTTTTGAAAGTTTTGTTCTACATAATTTGTGTACACTAAATTACAAATTGATTTTTTGAAATCTATTTTGTGAATGTCGACCAATAGATATATATCATGGAGGATGAAAGACGAAGATCAGCCGAATCCCATATGGAGGTTCAGGGATCGGAGGATGTTCACGGTATTTAAATATAATATTAAATCTCCATACATATGTGTACATATGGAATTGATTTTTTTATTAACTTTGTGAGTGAAATTAGTTGTTAATAAGTTTCATATTTTAATTTTTAGGAGGCAAGAGGAGAAGGGTTTCTACTCCATCCATGGAGTGTGGCCAAGGTTCAACCGGTCGAGGGATGAGTGGTAGCAGGTTGCGGGAAGGGGGTGATATTTATTCCCCTGAAGGCCAATCAACGGCTGCTGGTTCTCAACAGGGTCATTGTGGGTCTGGTTCTCAGCAGCGTCATTCTGGGGTTGGTTCTCAACAGGGTCATGTTGGAGATGATGTTAACCAACAACATCAAGGTTGCCATCAATTTCAATATTTTTTCATTAAATTTGTACAACTTTTTTTACACGTGTTTTTTCTAATATACAAAATTTTATATATATTGATGCAGAGGCTGAAAATGTTCGAGCCAGTGGTAAAAAAAGATGCAGGGCAACGCGCTACATTGAAGAAGAAGGCTGTCAACCCAGCAAAACTTATCCGGTTGAGATTACTGATATACCATGGGAAACGAACATGGCAGAATGCACCTAACAAAGGTGTCAAAGCCTTCATGAAAAATTGCAAAGAGATATCGAGGCTTTGTCTCTACCTGCTGAGAGTAGAAAAAGCCTCGAAATAGTTACACATTCATTGAGTGAAATGGTAAAAGTGTACAAAAATTTGGGGCCAACGACTGATTCGTTTGTAGAACTGATGAGAAAGAGAAAAGAAATAGTGATAGGTCCCGATAAATGGCAGGACATAAAACAAAAAGTTTCAAGAGATGATGCTAAGTCAATGTTTAATTATAAGGAAGGGCCAAAAAGAAAAATGTTGAAGGTGCAGTATTTCAAGCACCCAGACAAAGCAAAATATTTGTATGATCGACATCTTGTGGCCTTTGGAAGGCTTCCATGGAACGATGAGGTTCCTGTTTATTTTGCACAAATGTTTTATGCATAATTTTTTTTGGGTATGAAACCCGACTACAATGACCTTCCTTCAGAATTTTTTGGCCCGGGGAGAGGTTGATTATGTCAATGTAAGGGCGCTAAGCAAGATGTGGAGTTGCCTCGCCCTGAGCCGCCATTGGTGAGTCGACCGTTTCGAGTCGAAACCCTGCGATCAGAGATGGATGCGACTTCTCAAATAAGTCGTGAAGAAAGAGATGTTATGATTGACAATGTTCATAGCGGATTGAGTGGAGTCGATATTTGTTTAAATCGAAAAAGAGCACGTGAAAATGCACGTGCCAATTTTGTTTATCGTACAGATGAGGAGATTTACAACATGAATGTTGAAGATCTCCGAACATATGCAATAAATTGTCGCAATGGTCTGCAAGACCTAATTTTTCGTGAGGAAGAGGGCACTGGAACGGTATGTGTTAGTGACCTTAGGGTTTGAAATTATATTTACATATACATGTGTACAATTTGTAATAAATACATGTGTATGTACACATGTATACATTTATTTGTATGTGTACATTAATCTAACAAAAATGTATGATTATATGTTAAAACACCATTTGCAGTTCTCAGGCATGATGCGTGATGAAAATGTTAATATTACTTTCGGGACCTCTGGCTCAAACGATGCAGATGGGTCTGACCATCATGATATGTTGGCACATGTATGTTAGTGTTTTTTAAGTGACTCTAAAATAAATAATTGTTGCCACACATGTACATGTATGTATATATATAATTTGATTTTAAATGTTTTAACAGATCCTGATTCCGTCTGATGTTTTTGGGATGGCTGTACCTTCTTCTTCCTTAGGAGATATACCTTCTACTTCATTGGGAGATGTACAAGTATGGACAATTTTTCACAAGTTCAAAATTTATGTTACCTCAAAAAGTTCCATTAAAAATTGAGATATATAGAGAGAGAGATCTATATTTTGAGTTATTTAAAAATTTTTGAATTTAGGTTCGTATAGAAGATTTTTTTAATCCGAGGACTCTAGCGATGGAGATAGGAACATCCACAGCATTTGAACAAGTTGTCTTTAGTTCTTTTTTTAATATTATTGTTCAAATAAGTTTATATATGTACACGTGCATTTTCATTTGAAAGTTTTTAATTTATATAAATTATTTATGTATATATATATATTTATATTTAACTGTACATGTATATTGTACAAGTTACCACTGCAGATGTTTCTATGGCAGAACCTGTCCATCAAATGGAGAGGGAACCTTATGAGGTATTGCATGATTTTTTTGTTATATTTTGTTTTTTACATGAAGTTCTAGATATATATATTCTCATTCATTTTTAAAAATTCAAATTTTAATGTTCAAGTACATGTGCATTGTGTATGATGGTTTTCTATTCACAGGACAAGGCGCTACTCGAGACCCAGACAGATCCTCCATTTGATGGACAAGATTTACAGATTTGATTTCAAAATTTAGATGGTTTTAAAATTTGTTAAACTTGATACAGTTTGATACTCAAGTGAGATTTACAATTTTTGGACATATTTTATTACAATGAACTATTATATAATTTGTTTTATGTAATTTTTGGATGGTTTTAGTACTTTTGGCATGTGAATGTGAAGTAATGTTGTCATCTGAATTACATTTGACATGTGATATTTAATGTTAAATTTTTTTGTTGGATAGTTGAATTATAATTGGCATGGCATGTGATATTTAATGTTAAATGTTTTTGTTGGATAGTTGAATTATAATTGGCATGGCATCTGAAGCTTTTAAAACTACATGAATGATAGAATGTGAACCTACATTTGCACATGTGGTAAATTGAAATGTTACTTGTAACAAGACAATCCCCATTGATTTCATTACAGTATATGTTGATTTCTGATTTGATATAATTGCATGTATGATGGTACATTACTTGTAAAGTCATTGGACTAATAGTGTTCATTGATTTCACTGTTCTTTGGATGGTTTTAGTACTTTTTGCATGTGAATGTGAAGTAATGTTGTCATCTGAATTACATTTGACATGTGATATTTAATGTTAAATGTTTTTGTTGGATAGTTGAATTATAATTGGCATGGCATGTGATATTTAATGTTAAATGTTTTTGTTGGATAGTTGAATTATAATTCTAATGGTATCTGAAGTTTTTAAAACTACATGAATGATAGAATGTGAACCTACATTTGCACGTGGTAAATTGAAATGTTACTTGTAACAAAACAATCCGCATTGATTTGATTATGTAGTATATGTTGATTTCTGATTTGATATAATTGCATGTGTGATGGTACATTACTTGTAAAGTCATTGGATTAATAGTGTTCATTGATTTCGTTGTTCTTGGATGGTTTTAGTACTTTTGGCATGTGAATGCAGTGCAATGTTGTCATCTCAATTATACTTGATGTGATATTTAATGTTAAATGTTTTTGTTGGATAGTTGCATTATAATTGGCATGGTATCTGAAGTTTTTAAAACTACATGAATGATAGAATGTGAACCTACATTTGCACATGTGGTAAATTGAAATGTTACTTGTAACAAGACAATCCCCATTGATTTCATTACAGGATATGTTGATTTCTGATTTGATATAATTGCATACATATGATGGTACATTACTTGTAAAGTCATTGGATTAATAGTGTTCATTGATTTCAGTGTTCTTTGGATGGTTAAATAGTACTTTTGGCATGTGAATGTAAAGTAATGTTGTCATCTGAATTACATTTGATGTGTGATATTTAATGTTAAATGTTTTTGTTGGATAGTTGAATTATAATTGGCATGGCATGTGATATTTAATGTTAAATGTTTTTGTTGGATCTAGTTGAATTATAATTGGCATGCCATCTGAAGTTTTTAAAACTACATGAATGTTAGAATGTGAACCTACATTTGCACATGTGGTAAATTGAAATGTTACTTGTAACAAGACAATTCCCATTGATTTCATTACAGTATATGTTGATTTTTGATTTGATATAATTGCATGTATGATGGTACATTACTTGTAAAGTCATTGGATTAATAGTGTTCATTGATTTCAGTGTTCTTTGGATGGTTTTAGTACTTTTGGCATGTGAATGTGAAGTAATGTTGTCATTTGAATTACATTTGACATGTGATATTTAATGTTAAATGTTTTTGTTGGATAGTTGAATTATAATTGGTATGGCATGTGATATTTAATGTTAAATGTTTTTGTTGGATCTAGTTGAATTATAATTGGCATGGCATCTGAAGTTTTTAAAACTATATGAATGATAGAATGTGAACCTACATTTGCACATGTGGTAAATTGAAATGTTACTTGTAACAAGATAATCCCCATTGATTTCATTACAGTATATGTTGATTTCTGATTTGATATAATTGCATGTATGATGGTACATTACTTGTAAAGTCATTGGATTAATAATGTTCATTGATTTCAGTGTAAGCGCAAAAAATTATTGACAATGTAGAACGATTTTTGTGTTATAATAATTAAACCTAATAATATTGGAGAGCAAGAGAGACTTGAGGTATGGTGTTTACTACAAGAGTTCGAGCTAAATATTTAAATGGTTTACCTATGTGTTGATTTCTGATTTGATATAATTGCATGTATGATGGTAAATTACTTGTAAAGTCATTGGATTAATAGTGTTCATTGATTTCAGTGTAAGCGCAAAAAATTATTGACAATGTAGAACGATTTTTGTGTTATAATAATTAAACCTAATAATATTGGAGAGCAAGAGAGACTTGAGGTATGGTGTTTACTACAAGAGTTCGAGCTAAATATTTAAATGGTTTATGATTTATGATTTATGATTTATACTTTATTTTTAATATAATCGATACGGAAAGATGACAAAATATTAAGGGTGACAATAAGAATAGAAGTTCAGAAAATAGTTTAAGATTGATCACAAGAATTAAGAGAATGTCTCGGTCCATCATTGGTATGGCTTGTGCTGCAACCATGAAGTCTCGTCCCAACACCATAGAATGATCATCCATGTCAATGACTCTTGAGTCTATCTTTCCAAACCATGACCCTACTCTCACATGTGTGCCTTTCATGACACCAGTCACTGCTTTCATCCTCGAATTGACTGCCTTGAAAGCACTCAACTCTTTCTCGATGCTAGCCTTCCTCTTTCTAAGAGATGAAGCCGCCTTTCGACTTAGGAAGCTATGGGTAGCCCCCGTGTCTATCAAAGCAGAGAAATTTTTCCCATGTACGGTTGTAGACACGAATCTCAAGTCCAAGGAACTTTCATCATCATTCCTCCTCCTTGTCTTGCGCCTTACTTCCACAATCTTCTTCAACATTTCCTCTTCCAATATGTCTTTCGAACTAGCCCTTGGCTTAACAGTCCTTTTCACATATCTCTTCTCATGAAGCTCCATAGAACAATCCGATCCTGGGTCTGCTTGAATTAGTTCAAGCTCTTTCCTTTTCGAATTCTGTCTAATTGCTCCAATACGACATATATTGACTCCTTCCAAACGAAGTGCACCAATCCTCATAGTGTGGTCGTCTTCTTTTCCAAGTGTGCCAACACATGAATTTTCCTTCTTCAAACCAATAGGTTTCGGATCAAGAAAGTCCCTCTTGATCTTATCTTCCATGTTCTTGACTTTAGCCTGCAACGTGGTGCTTCTTTCCCTCAAGTGAGCCCTTTCCATAAAGAGTTCTTGAAGTCTTTGTTCACCTTGTCGTATCTCCATGTCAAGCTTTTCAATTTCAGCAGTTTGTCCAGATAGTCCATCCTTGGAATTTATTGGGTGAAAAACCAAGTAGGTTGAACCAACTTTGGTCTAGTGCATTGGAATTCATTAAAGAATTGGTCATTGGTGCTGCTTCAAGCTAGGAGTGAGCATCATCACCAACCTACATTGAATATTTTACACTCCCTAGGGTGAATGATACTTTAAATTGATTGACAGTCTAAGACTTTCGAATTTTTCCGAATGCCAAATGATCTTACAAAGTTAGTATTTATAATATCCTAGTAGGTCATTCAGTGACAACTTTTACCGGAAACTTGAAACAACTTTGGCATGTGATATTTAATCTGTTAAATGTTTTTGTTGGATTGTTGAATTATAATTGGCATGGCATGTGAAGTTTTTAAAACTCGAGTTTTGGATGGTTTCAATCTACATTTTGCATGTGATATTTAATGAACTTTAAATGTTAAATGTTTTAATGATGCACAATATATAATCAAAAGGGTTTTAAGACTTAAAGTTTTGGATGGTTTCAATTTACAACTTAAAGTTTTGGATGGTTTCAACCTACATTTGCGCATATGGTAAATTGAAATTATGTTACTTGCAACAAGACAATCCCCATTGATTTCATTGTATATGTTGATTTCCAATTTGATATAATTGCATGTATGATGGTACATTACTTGTAAAGACATTGGATTAATAGTGTTCATTGATTTTACTTTAAGCGCAAAAAATTATTGATAATGTAGAACGATTTTTGTGTTACAATAATTAAACCTAATAATATTGGAGAGCAAGAGAGATGAGGTATGGTGTTTACTACAAGAGTTCGAGCGGGGCATTCAGTGACAACTTTTACTAGAAACTTGAAACAAAGAGAATCTATCTTTGGCTAGGACATCATGTAAGATGCTCGACATAAACAGTAAAATTGTACTTAAAAGCCGAGATTCGGGCAAGTGGGGACAACCACTTGTTATCTCGTCCCTTGGAGGCTAGGCCATATGGGGACCAAATCTGACTTTACAAAATAAAGTGAAATAGTTTGTACCATATGGTCGGAGAACATATACAAAAACAATTAATATACAAGAACAATTAATTTCATTCTAGAATCTATATATATATATATATATATATATATATATATATATATATATATATATATATATATATATATATATATATCCAATACATATAACATTTAACTAATAATGTATAGAAAACTACTTTCTTGCATGATGGGTTTTCAGAGTACAGCTAAAATTCTGGAAACAATTTGTACAAGGCAAACCACAAATAACATAAGTAAAATACACTGGAGGTTGAGTACCTGAAGTTCTAAAACATATTTAATCCAAAGATAACAAATTACACACTTCACTCAAAAAAATTTTATGAATTCATCCTCAATAATCCGTTCATGACTGATTTTGACATTTCTTCATTTTAATTTCTTGATTTTTCTTGATTGAACTTATCAACTTTATGCAGTTTATTGCACGTCATATAATTATACCGAAAACTTATGGAATCAGGTTCATAGTCTTCGAAGTAAACAAAGTCTCCACTTTGACGAGTTTGTTTGAAAAAATAACCTTTCAGTATAATAGACCCTTTGTCATACTGAAATCCGTGATCATTATAGTCTCGTAATAATTTCATTTTTTGTTCAGTGCAACGCATCAAATAATACTTCACATTTTCATCGTTGTCAATAGGTGCAATTACAGCAAAAACATCTCCTGCACAATAAAATAAATTTAACATTTAATTATGCATATTTAAATTTATTTGTAGATCTTTAAATCATTAGAAAGTAATTCAAATGTTACCTTCTCTAACAAGATCAGAAACTCGATCACCATCGGATGATATTGTAGTTTCCTCTGATTGCATTTCTTCAAATATTGCAACATACATTTTTCCCTTTGTATTTAGCTCTGTATGTTTCCAATCGTTCACATACATTTTGTTTTCACAAACGTCATTGGATTTTGTGTTGTCTATGCAAACATCACAAAAACAAGAATATTTTCTTTTATCCAATGCAAACACATTTCTGGACAACTTTGTTTGAATTGAATGTAATTTTCGAGTCCCTTTTATTGTTTCAACGTCATTTCCAATTGATCTATCTACGTCTTCGATTCCAATATGCCAGAAAAACCTTTATATGGAAAATTAGAAAAATAATTTGTAAATATGATATCAAAATACAATCAAAGATAATCATTGCATGATAAATGTACAATGTTTAAAATTAGATTTCCAATATAAATTAAATTGAATGTACCTTCGCACTTCTTTTGATGGGTTTCTCTCATGGCTTAGAGCAGCGATGCACCATTGAACAACTTCTTCAACGTTCACAAGTCGGCTTGCAGAGTGGTTCATTTGATATCTTCGAAGTGCTCGTTTTATGCATGCTCCTGCACCATCATGTTCTCCTTTTCCATGGCCAGTCTTAAAGAAATTCCAACAATGTTTAATGTAGGTTTTCTTATGAAGACAACACAACCAAAAGAATGATCGTGCAGATTTGAATTGACCTGTGCATCCGTCTGACCATATCCAATTTTCATTGAATGTTATTCCACGATTTTTCAATGAATCATAAATTCTTCCAAAACAATGTTGTACAAAACATGTATCATGTGTATGATTGTCACTGATATAAAAGTGATATTCTTTAATGATATGTCGATTTTCACTCGTGCTTTCTATATGATCGTCATTTTGTTCAGCATGTCTATATAGAATATGGACAAGCATGGAGACTTGGTTAGAGTGATAGTATTCACTCTGAATTTATTTTTGTGGAACAAATGTGTAGTTTTCTGCAAAATCAATCACTGAAAAAATGGTTCCTGGTGGAAAAAATTCACGAGATTTTTTGAATTGCAAGTCTTGCCATCGAGCTCTATGGGAATGCTTGGTGTATTTGTAAATTTCTACCTCAAACTTTCTCAAAAAGTCTATCAGAAAAATTTCGTCTTCTCGTAATTCGATTCTTTTAACACTATTTGCACCTTGAATCGATGTACCAATATATTCATATCTCTTCCATTTCACTTTCATGTTGGACAATGATTGATCATTTATATCAATACGATATTTGTTTTTAAATTTAGTCAAATTTCCACAATCATTGCATTTTTTACCACCAACACATCTCTTTTTGTAAAATAGTTCATCACTTTCTCTTTCACATAGAATTTGAGATATGAATTCATGGATAGTGGAAGGAGGAGGTGAATCCTTCCATAATGTTCTACCGAAATCAAGGAATGTGTCATAATATAACTCAAATTCCACATGATAACGGCAAAAACAAGTGTCGCGTACGGTGATAGGTTTTACATACCATGGTTTTTGTTGAACAAAAGCACTGAGTGAAACATGAATTTGACGATTCTCTTCTTTGAACTTGTTGAATAACTCTATCTGAGTGGTTTTCAAGAGATATTTTTCATGTTCTTCGTACTGATTTTGTGCTATTCTTCTTCCCATCACATGCCTTGCAGTTGGTGAAACACGCGAATTGTTCTTTCAATATTCATATATTATTTTTTTAACATTTTCTCCAAGTCTATCTTTGTATGGTTGCCTACAAATAGCTCTCCAACAAGCGAGTTCATCATTTACATCTATTTGTAGTCGAAATTTTCGATGTTTGTGCAGAGTTTTTCGCGAGGTTCCCAGTGCTCGTGCCATAGATGTTAGATTCAAACGATTCTCTTGAGTACTTGGTGAAACCATTGTCATTTGTATTCCTCTACGTATATTTGAAACATCTTTATCTCTAGATCTCTTAATTGACTCTATAGCACTACTCATATTTTTTATCACCTCTTCTTTCATTTTTTCATCTTTGGTTGATTTTCGAATACCCAATAGTGTCGTCGCTTCTTTTAATTTCCTTGATGATAGGAGACCTTTCAACATTTGAGCTTGAACTGTCACTTGCTCATTTTTGAAATACTTTTCAAAAAATTTATCGACACGATATCGTATAACATGGTCAGGTTTTTTATCTCCATATGTGTGAGTGTCGACATTTTCTAACATCTCATTATCGATAGTGATTTCATCTGTACATATTCGAAAAATAGTACATATTCAATAAATCACTAAATTAATAAATATGTCAATAAATATTAGGAAAATATTAAATATATCAATAGATCATAATATTTACATTTACATACCCGATTCAATTTCTGCTTGAGGTTGATTTTCTTCTTCAATATTTTGAGGAGTATCTGTGTCTGTTTACATTAAACAAAATATTTTTCAAACTAGTCCATCAAATAAAAATTAAGCTTCACATTTTACATTGGGAAAACTTTAAAAATATATTAATAGATCATAATATTTACATTTACATACCTGCTTCAATTTCTGCTTGAGGTTGATTTTCTTCTTCAATATTTTGAGGAATATCTCTTTCTGTTTACATCAAACAAAATATTTTTCAAACTAGTTCATCAAATAATAATTAAGCTTCACATTTTACATTAGGAAAATTTTAAATATATATCAATAGATCATGTAATATTTACATTTACATACCTGCTTCAATTTCTGCTTGAGGTTGATTTTCCTCTTCAATATTTGAGATAGCTTCTAACTTTCTTTTGCGATATTGTCTCATCTCTTCTCTACGTTCCTCAGGCTTTCTTTTTCGATCATATTTTCTCACACAAGTTCTTCGATTTCCCATGATAATAGGGTATGAGGTTCAAAAAATTTCCTTCAAAAAATTAGACAATAACTCAATTACAAAAAATATCACAAAAGATTTAATTTAAAAAAATCTTTTGTAAAAAATACGTAATCCAATCCAAAACACACACTTTAAAAAACACAAAACACGTACATAGCTCCAAGAAAAATCACACCGCCTCCAAGAAATGTCTTCCAAAAAAATTCTTTAAATCCAAAATTTGAAGAAAAGTTTTTGAACAGAGAAGCTCAAAAGATTTATTTCAACACAAAACACATACATACCTCCAAGAAAAATCACGCCGCCTCCAAAAAATGTCTTCCAAAAAAGTTCTTTAAACCCAAACTTTGAAGAAAAGTTTTTGAACTCAAACCAAGTTGTAAAATGAAATGACAAAGAAAATGATATGATCAGAAGAACAAATCAGACCATTCATCTTCAGCAAACCAGAGAGGAAGTTTATGACAAAGCATTGCAAAAACAAGACAGCATTAAAAAGCTCTTTGACAGAAGAACAAAGGCCATAAATTTTAAGATTTGGGACAAAGTTTTAAAGTGGGAATCAAGGAGGGAAGAAAAGGGCAAGCATTGAAAGTTTGAAAACTTATGGCTTGGCCTTTACTCCATTCACTCAGCTTCTGGTACTAATGCATTTTTCTTACAAGATTTGAATGGAGAAGAATTGTTTGGGGGTCCTGTCAATGGCAGGATGCTTAAACATTACTTCTCTTGATCCATCCCATGTGCTGAAAGCCTTTTTATTTTTTTATTTTTTCTCATTGTGAATATCCCACCACCATTGCATTCAAGTTAGAAAAATAAAAAATACAAAAAAAAGGAAAAGAGAAAAGAGGGCAGATTGTCAAAACATGAAAGGTATAGCCCCATACCCAAAAAAAAAAAAAAAAAAAAAAGAGAAAAAGAAAAGAAACAAATTCTGAAAGTGTGCAAGCACAAATGCCACTCCTGAAAAACACACTTCTAACTAGTCAAACAACCTAATCTTGACTAGTTAGCTTTAAATTTTCTGCTGATAGGATAGAGAATTCGATTGGCCAAACTGTTTAATCTTGGCTTGTCAGTAGATAGATTAGGATAGAAATGAAAGGTTCAAACAAGATCAAAACCTGAACCTAAAGTTTCCAAGCAAGAGATGACTCAAATCTATTCTATTTTCTGAGTCATAAAGACGTAAATATGGTTCTAATCAGCTCAAAATCTGAACCAGAAAGAAAGAAAGAACAACTCAAACAAAGTCAAAACAGAGCTGAAATGAAGAAAGGCAAGTGACTCTAACAAGCCCAAAACTTGAGTCACAAACAAAAAGAAGGATGCTTCGAAATTTCAGATTTCAAGGCTTCAAAGTTTTGTTTCATTTTTACGCAAATTTTTGTCCATGTGCAACTGTCTTTATGCCTTGGATCCACAGAAAACTAGACTGTCTAATCCTAGTTTGACTGTTTTTGAATTTCTGTTGTAGAATTTAGAGAATGAAAATCTGTTGGACAGCTTAATCCTAATAGATAGTAGAATAGGAAGAGAAGCATCTGAACTCAACTGTTTAATCTGATTTCAGGGAGAAATAAGGAGTAGAATTAGATTAGTTTTCCTGCTTTCAAAAGAATAAAATGTTGTAAAAATATTTTGCCAATCCAAGTGCACTCTAATGAAGAAAAAAAAATGTTAGATCAGTAGGATTGGGTAGGTGGAAGTCTGTATTGATGAAGATCCATTTGTTTCATAACTGCTTATATGTTTTCAGAGCACATCATCCTAGCAAAGGAAGAGCAGCCCAATGGATCAGGCACAGGTCAGCCTCCCAGAGAATGCAAGTCTGTAGTTCTTGATGCCTTCAAGAAAGCACCATCCCCAAGTGGAGCCACTGTTAGCCAGCTACAAAATTTGTTATACCAAATGTTGGCTAAAAATCTATTGGAGCCTCCAAGGAACAATTTTTATTTCTAAAAGGTGTTGGCTCTTGAAGACTCTTGAAGGCCTCCTGCCTTTTCCTCTATCCCAAATCTTCACTGCTGTTCCATTTTTTATACTCAGAAATTCTGCTGAAATCATGAGAAGAAACTGCTCCAAAACCATCATTTTTCCCCTCCCCCTCTTCCAAACTTACCTTCATTTGCTCCCCTTTTTTCTCCATAAAATCCCCTTTGTTTTCATGATTCTTATTTTTCCCCTCATGAAAAACACTTTTATAAGGTTTGAAACCCACTTTTAAACCTTACCAAAACTTTCAAATCCCTTTGAAAACATTGAAAAAACCATATTTTCTTCATAATAAGGGTTTAGCCCCTTTCCTTCCAACCCCTTTCAATGACTTCCCCATATACCCGTAGCCCAGGACCGAGCGCTTAAACCTTAGGTGCTAATTGCATTGGAGGAACAGAGCGGCACATTAAAATTCCTTTGTAATCACCGAGAAACTCCGAAGCGATTGTTTTGTTGTTAAAATCCTCCGCTGTGTTTCGCGCCGTTGATCTTCACAGAATGGACGGCGATCGCCGCCCCCGCAGCTTTCACTGTGCAACCCGTTCACCGCCCGTAGTCGCATCTCCGCCATTCGTTAATTTTCCAGATCAACGGTCCACAGTTCATCCATATCGGGCGCGTTTTCAACCGTTGATATGTACAGATCCGACGGTGCAGAATCCGCCCGTCCCGGTGGTCCCCGCCCACTTTCACTGTTAAAAAACCATATGGTTTCCATCGCACCGCCTTTCGGGGGTAGGCGGTATTAACCGATCGGCCAGCGATTCCATACATCGTGTGACATGCGTCCCTTGTACCTTTTTCAAAACCGCCGTCCTCGCGCGTTAACCGTCATCCATCGCGCATTATTTTAGGACGTGGATGCCTAGTGATATTTCCATGGACCGTTCGGTCTGGGGCGGGCCATCCAACGGCTATCGCTCACCGAAGATGCACGATATTTAACTCAGATGCACACGCGATAGCTCAGGGTATGGCACGCCATCCAGTTAATCTCCTCCATCGATCTGATCTACAGATCGATGGTCCACATTCAATCACCCTTCATAGTTTTTCACCGTCGATCTCCTCCTGAGATCGTATGGTCCACATTTGATTGCCCCCACCATTGCATGTCCGCCGTTGCCCGGTCCCACCGCGTCATCTTTCCACATGTACCATCGTGTATCCGCCGTACATTCGCCACATCAACCTTTCCATGAAAATTTGTCTTTTTTACCCTTTCCTCTTTATATCCATTCAAAGGTATTTTTCGTAGGTTTTATTTTAAAAACCCGCTCCACTACACTCACGTTCTCCAGACCATATTTCATCGTTTCGCTGCGTTTTCTGTCATCAACCTGCACAATTCCGCCATCCGTTCATCCTTCATGGCCGTTCTCATCGTCTCCATTGTGTCCGCCACCCCCATGTATGTTTTCTTAACCAAGTTTCGTGTTTTGCAGGGTAAAATCAGCAGAAGACCTCCATGATTTTCAGTTCCTGCTATAGGGACAGAGAGCACAAAAAAGGACCGTTGTTCAAAAAATAAATCATGGAAGAAGACCAAGAAAGATTTCTTGACAGGACTTGCATTCAAGAACAGGGTTGGAAGCACTGTAAAGTCTTCCCGAGGCCATTTAAAACGCATTTTTCACAGACAGAGATATAAATGAAGCAGCTGAGAGTTCAAGGCACAGAAACTAGGTCATCAGGACAACTTCATCAGCAGATTACTCTTTAGGACAGAGTGCCCATACTATTTTTAATCTACGCCGTGTTCCAGAGAAGTTCTCTGCCTTGACCACAGTTCGGAGTTACCAAAGAATTTCTTTCACAGGTATGGCAGGCCCGAGCATCATTATTCTGCCTTTGTGCAATTCTACAGGCCACTGCAGCAGGTACACCAAAGACATACCTAGAGTAAATGGAATCCTGACAAAGACCACTCCATCAGCCAAAGAGTTACTTCTGCAAGGAAATTCAATGCAAAACATATCTGCGGAGTAACCCTCACATCACACAGAACCACGGAGGACAACCAAGCTCCCACAGAGCTTGATATTTAATGAAAATCATTCAATGCAGAAGATATGTTTGTAATTTTCTAGATTGAGCTTCTCAAAGGCCCAAAAGCCATTAAATCTGTATTAATTGTAATGATAGATCTTTCATCAGATCTGACCTCCTCTTCCTTCTATATATACTGTTGTAGAAGATGAGTGAGGGGTTGGTTCAGAACTTTGAAACACATCTGAGCTTGAGACTTCTATCTGTACATAGTGTTCACTGGCCCTTGGAGCTCTACTTGCACTAGATTAGTTAGGTTGGATAGTGTAGATGATTGCTGAACTATAGCATCAGACTTAAGTTGTAACTGGTTTGAAGCATCAATACGAGTTGATTTATGGGATCCTGGTCTATGTTGACGGTGATGTTTTCCTCATTGTAACTTTTTATTTTATTTCTGTTTTCACTGTGTTTCATATCCTCTATAAAGAACAGCATGCATAGAGTTAGGACCTACTGTATATCAGTAACCTTCTCTGAATAAAAATCTTTATCTAAATGTTTTCTTTCAATCTGTGTATTTGAGAATGATTTGATTCAGTTTAAGCATAGGAATGCTGGCGTTCCCTCATCTTATTGTTTAGCTGAATATCAGTCTTGAATGTTATGTTCAGTATTAGTTAAGTAGAGATGAACTCTGAAAGATATGGTGTGCCCTGGTCCTAGTTTCATTCCCAAAGACTGTCTGAATGTTTCCCTTGGAATGTGTTAAAAGTTGGCTAGTTTAGAAGTAATTACCAGATCTTAGACCATTCTGTGTTATCTTTTTGTTTCCCCCTGTTTTTTTAATGTTTTCTATTGAAAGTGTATCAAAGGCTGGCTAGTTTAAAAGTACTTACCAGATCCTAGGCTGCTCTTTGTTATGCATCTGTTTAACCTTCCTTCTTGTTGTACCATTTCATTCCATAAATCAATCTTCAAAGAGATCCTAGACATAGATGACTTGCCCCATGGACCATTCTTGAACCTGTTGTTTCGATTAAACCCTATTATGACTCCATAGCCCAATGGACTAAAACTTGCAGTTACCTACCTTTCTGGCTGAAGCTTGTTCTTTTGCTTGCAACTTCTCACTTTTGAAACTCTTTGCATTCAGAACTTTCCCCTAAAACTGTTTTCAAGCTCAACCATCCAAAAAACAAACAAACCCTTGGTCTTCATAACTAGCCTAACATTATTACCCCAAACTTCAAAGACAAATCCATCTTTGCACTCATTGGAGAGATCCCTCTCCGAATTCAGGAGGGCTAGATCCTAGAATCCCAAAGTGGTTGAAACGATGTTGTTTCTATAATTGGACTCTGCCAATCTTGCTAATAAATTACATATAAATAACAACTGGAATCTAGACTTTGATGCTTGGGTTTTTAGGATGTGCTGTTGTGTTTGACGATGTGGAAAAAATGATGAGCTAACAGTGCAATTACCCTCCTTGCTGAGTGGATTTACCAATAGGTGTCTTCACTGATACACTTCAGAATCCTCTGATGACTCATGTGCTCCCAAAAAAAATTAAATGCTATAAAAATATCAAAATTTCCTTTTGCTGCAAAAACAGGGCATTTTAAGGCATGTACGCAGCGAAGAGTTTGTAGCATTTTGCATTTGGAAATTTCTAAAAATTTTCTAACTTTGCTGCTCATTTGAGGGTCTTCATAAGGAAAAATGAGGTAAATACATGTTTTTAGCCACTTCAATTATAATAAATTTTGGAATTTATACTTCAAAATATTCTTCAGCAAGTTCGTAGCGAAAACTCAGCTTTAAGCCTGGAGTACGCTACGAACTTGCTTGACATTTTCCAAAATTTGAAATTTCCACTTTTTACCTCCAAAAATCAGTCGAGAGCTATGTCAATTGATGAGATGGAGCATCTTAAGAGAAAATTGGCCCAAAAAATGCCTTACCATCTTTCAGGAAGCAACAGGGTCATCCACAACCATAATTTTCAAGCCTTTTTTCTTAAATTTTGTCTGCACCATTTCCATTTGAATTTATAGCTCTTTGACTTAGTTTTGTAGCTTTCTCCTCTCTTCTTGCAACCACTTGTTTCTCCTCTTGGTATGCTTCATCATCTTGTGAAGTGGTAGTGTTCTTTTCAGCATCTTGTTTAACCTATCTGCAACCTCATTATAGAAATCAATTTTCTTGCTGACTTCCTTCTTGAAATCGGTGAGTTCCTCCCTTTCTTGTTTAAAATCCTCCAACCCTAGTTTTTCTTCTAAAACTTCATCTTTGGCATCCTTACTTTTTTCTCTAAGAAGATCCACTTTAGACTTCTCTTGAACCTTCTTTGTGCCTTTCTTTTTCTTGATGATTTCTGCCTCAGCTGGGGATATTGATATGTTTTCTTCTCTTATAGGATGCCTCTTCTTTTCTTTATCTTTATGAAATTCACTAGACTTGTATCCCTTTGAGGGTTGTGACCTAGTGATGGGTTTACCAGGTTTAAATACAAAACCTGAATCCTTAGTGGAAAAATAAAGCTTTTTTTCTGTAAGAACCTTCTTCTTCATTTTTGTTCTTTTAACCTCTACAAGATTTACAATAGGGGTTTCTTCAATATCAACGACTTGCAAGATGTATTCGAGTTTACCTTTCCCTTCTGTTTGACTCCTGGTGATTCTCCTATGGTTCATTGTATCATTTTGAGCTTGCTGCTAGTGGGGGTTTGCTGAGGTGCCACTATTTCCTACAACTATTCAATTTGTACCTCCATTGGCGCTATTGTAGGCTGCACTTATACCTCAATTTAAACATCACCTTTAGCCATTGATTCTTTGTCCTTCTTGGGAGTGTTTGTCTTTGACCTGGATTTCTTCATTAGAGTAAGAACATCTACATCATAGCCACTGAAAAATAGAAAGGTGTCCCAATCCCTATTCAATTTCTTCAATTATTCCATATCTAACAACTTGATTAAGCCATGATGAAATATGGATGTATCGGCTTGTACCTTGTTAGACATCTTGCCTAAAATTCTGAACAAAAAGAAGGGAAGATCAAGAAGTTGTTTACCTGTGAAATTTTGTAAGAGTCTGAAATCATATTAGTAGATCATATGAAATCTACCTTCACTGGTAAAATAATTTTGGATTACCATCAACAAATTTGATTAGTTTTCCTTGAGGCAAATCCTCGGTATTCCTGAGGTCATATAAACTCCTATATGATCATGCTTCAAAAATTCATCACGATTATGGAGTTTGAATTTTGTTTCCTTGAACCATTCCTCTCCAAACCTCGGAATTTTAGTTGCTTGTGAAATTGCCTCAAGAGAAAAAATGAAATTTAATATGCTGACCCTTGAAGTTTTTCCAACAAATTTGAAAGAAAAATCCTTGGACACCTGTGCATGGTACCCTTGTATTTTTTGGAAAAATATTATACAGCCATCATTTGTGAAATCTTGTGCAAAGCTTGGGTCCTCGTAAATATCTTCAGGTCCATAGGGGTCGTATCTGACTCCAGAGCCTCCTTTTTTGGGATTTATGTTGGGATTTTTGGGTCCTCATAACTATCTTCAGGTCCATAGGATCGTATCTTTCTACAGAGCCTCCTACTTCAATTATTTACACCTGAAAAAACTATCTAAGACATTAAGGAGATTGTTTGATAGAGGTGAGGGCTACCCCTAAGCCAACAACTAGACAAGAAACTAAAGTAAATATGGTTGGCATAAGATCAAGAAGCTCACAAGGACTGAAATATAAGTGTTGTTGTTCAAATGAGATAATTCTAAATTAGGAAAAAAAGCTGGGAGGGAAAATGGAATGATGGATGAATGATGTTTACCAAGCATGCAATATGACAAATGCTAACTCATGATAATTATGTACCATGATGAAAAACTGACCTCTAACCACTAAAATAATGACATCATACTGATCCCCTAACTGTTAGCATTAAAACTCGAGTTCATAGTGATTTTAGTTAGTGGGGTGACATATTTGCTACGGAACTGTCAGGTGAGTCCATAGTGAAAAAAAGTTGTTTTACATAGAAAAAGTTGTGGACTCAGGAAAAAGGTGAAAAGTGTCTAAAAATGACTCTATTAACACATGCATTCATATTTTTTCAATTTTACGTAGACAAGACCTTAATCACATGACCAATGACCACTTTAGACCTTTTAAAATTATATACAAAACATGAAATTTAATCAATTTCATGACAAAATTTGACCATAAAAGCATAACCTAACTCAAAATGACACACCTAGACCAACTTATATGTTATTTAGGATAAAACTAAGTAAGAATAATTCTATCGAGGATTTGCCTAGGATTTCAAAAATAGAGAATAAAATTTGTAAATATTTCCAACTGGGAAAGCAAGCTTGAGTTCCATTCAAGGAAAAGGAGAACTCATCATCAAAATGATTACATCTCATACACATTGATATATGTGGATATGAGTTCCATTCCTCAGAGAGAGATCTGAATCTTTTGAGAAATTAAATATTTCAAAGCCTTGAATGAGAATGAAACTAATTGCGAAATCAAACGAATAAGGTTTGATAGTGGATTTGAGTTCAGTTCAAATGAAATTGATGGCTTCTTTAAAAATAATGGCATCAAAATTTAGTTTATAATATAAAAAAATCCCCAGAAAAATGGTGTAGTAAAAAGATAAAATAGATGAATACAATAGTTAGCCAGAGAAATGATGACCAAAAGGAATCTCCAGAAGAGGTTTTGGGAATAATATTTAAAAAAAAATAGTTATCCTCAACAAAGCCTATTTTATACTAAATAGTGACAAAAATCCCTATAATTTGTGGTATGGAAAAATATTTGAGCACTTTATAGTTTTTTGTAGTAAATGCTACATCAAGGAAAATGATGAAAATCTTGGCAAGTTCAATGTCAGAACAGATGAAGGCATTTTTCCTAGATACTCACACAATACCACATGATATAGATACCATAATAGAGTCACCAAGAGGATGAGCACGCTGATCAAGAAGATAGAGAACCCACAAAAACGAACGCTGATGAAATAGTGAGAATTAGTGAGGAGCATGATCAATCACCTACAAAAGAAAATGATGAAGAACCCTTTAGTCCTCAAGTTAAATATCCCACAAGGTATGTACAAGTATACCACCCAATTGATCAGATCATTGGTGAATTAAATTATGGAGTGAAGACAAGAAAGAAGATGATAGATTCCCTCATAGAGAAATATATTGCTCGGATGCCATTGGAGGAACTAAAATATGGTCTTCAAGCTAGTCAAGATCAACATTTTTTAAAGAAAATGGTGAATAATTGGACCATAGAAATAAATTAGACTTGGGAACTTGTTCCAGGGCCTGATAATAAGAATTCCATCAGCAGAAAGTGGGTTTTCAAGATTAAATTAAATGACCATGGAGAAGTGGTAAGAAACAAGGTTAGGTTGGTATGAAAAGGCTATGCTCAGTTTGAGGGCTTGCATTTTGATAAAAAAAAATTCTCTTGTTGCTAGATTCGAAGAAATAATAATGTTCTTGGTATTTGGTTGCTTTAATAAATTCAAAATCTATCAAATGGACGTCAAATTTTCTTTTCTCAATGGAGAGCTACAGGAGGAAGTCTACATAGAGAGTCCAGAAGGTTTTCAACCAACAAAGAAACTATATTATGTTTGCAAACTTAAAAAGGATTTTTATGGTCTCAAGCAAGCCTGTAGAGCTTGGTATTCCAAGATAGAGAACTACCTACTCATGTGTGGATTCAAAAGAGGTGCAGTTGAAAAATACTTATAAGTTAAAGTAGAATATATCAAACTCATTGTGGTGGTTGTATATGTTGATGATATCATTTTTTCCAGTGATTTAGATTTGTTGACCAATGAATTTGAATCTAGTATGAATGCAGATTTCAAGATGTCCTGGCTTATAGATATTTCCTAATCCTTGGATTACAAATTGAAAATATCCCTATAAGAATTTTTACCTCTTAAATTAAGTTTCTCAATGAAGTACTAAAGAAAGTTGGCATGGATTAATGCTCTTTAGTGAGCACTCCAATGCTGAAAAGTTGCAAGCTTAAAAATATAGATGACACGCCAACATTGGTCCAAAATTATATGGATCCATCATTGGTAGCCTCCTCTATTTGATATCTACAAGACCATACATCATGAAATCTATTTATATAATTAGAAGAATTCAAGTAGCTCACAGATAAATTCATCTATTAGAAGCAAAGAGCATTATTCAATATCTCAGAGCAACAATGGACTATGGTCTGTGGTACCCTAGTGGTAACTATTACTGATTAATTATTTATAATAATGTTGATTGGGAAAGTGATGTAGAAGATTGAAAAAGTACAAGTGGAGGTGATTTCTTTCCTAGAGAATGTATAGTCTCATGGTTGAGCAAGAAGAAAGCTTCCATTTCTTTATCTACAGTTGAACTAGAGTATATTGCAGCATCTTCTTGTTGCACTCAACTACTATTGATGAATAAAACATTGCAAGATGTAAAAGTTTTTTATAATCAAAATATTCCCATTATTAGTGACAACACAAGTGAAATATGCATATCCAAGAATCCAATTTTTCACTTCAGGACAAAAAATTATCTAATCAAGTATCATTTCTTTAGGGAGTAGGTTGAAAATAAGGTTGTGAAGTTGGAGTATGTTCCTAAAAAGAAAAGGTTGTTGGTATTACCATTAAGCCACTTCCTATAGAATAGTTTGAGTATTTGAGGAAAATATTGAGATATATTCCTCTAACCTCCATACATTAGATCTTCGTTTAAGAGGAAGAAAGGTAGTTATTTTATTTTTATCATATAAAGGTGAAGCTTCCAGGTCCACAGGATCAACACGATAGAGAAATATTATTAACAAAAGGAGTATGGTGATAGGGCTAGTAGTTATCAAAAAAAAATGTAGAAGAAGAGATCCATAGTGAAAGGATAAGTGTCAGTGATAACAAAATGAGAAGAAATAGAAGAACAAGCGAAGAACAAAATAAGTACATCTTACGGGGAGTAGCACTCGAAGGCGAAGTTTGCTGCACTCAAAGGAGATAATTTAAGTTTATAGTTTTTCTAGTGATTTTTTTCTTGATCTTGGAGTTTCCATTAATTCCTGTTGAGATTCAACAAGATGATGAGCTTAGTGAAAATTAAGCACCTTCACTAAGTGGGGCCCGCAGGCTATTTTTAGGTGTATGTCTATTTTTAGAATGGTGAGAATATTCTAAAATTAGCAGGATGCTGATTATAGATGGTTGAGAAAATTATAACTTTGAATGAATTTCTATTTTTAGAAGATTGTGCGAAGTCTATTTATATATCACTAATCTAAAAATAGATGCATGTCGATTATTATTAGCCCTTAATAATAATTGGACAGTAAACTCTAACTTATTCTCTTGGAGCACTTTATTTCAATGAACAGATTTGGAAAATCAGTGGGCTGAAGGAATTAGGAAATTCCTAGGGTGGTTGGTGACTCATGCATGGAGGACTTTGTTATAACTGACAATGGAAAGTTGTAACAAGGTTGGAAGAGTAGTTATGTGAGTTTTTATTTAGTTTAACTCAGTTGTGCTAGTTGTATCTAGTTGTAGCTGAAGATACAATAGTGATAGATGAGTGAATTAATTATTTAATTAATTCAAGAGTATTGTCTTAATTGCAACTGAACAAATACAATAGTTAACTACTTTCATGTCAGATCCAGTGGAGACCCAGTGGAGAGATATGTGAAAGGGTGAGATGGACTATCTGTTGTGACTATAGTGATGCATTCAATGCATCCAACATACATTGGAGATGCCAATGAGGATTGCGTAGTGCAAGAAAGGAAAGATCAAATTCATTCAGGGGTCTTCTTCAACGGGGATTGCGCAGTAGAGGTAGGTTGTCAGGAGGTAAGAAATTGGTGCATATATATGCAAATTTTTGCATTACAGTGTGTGACGATTGTTTATTGTACTAAGAGATCTATGCTATGAGCTTTGTATGAGATTGTTACATGATCCATTGATATACATAATATATGATATTTGGGGTTTTTAGCTTTAAGCTTTATTGGTAAAACGTTCTTGTTATGTGCGATTGATTTGCTTCATATGTGTTTTGCAATTGGCGATTTAATTTACGCAAAGAATTAAGTGGAAGGATTATGTACTTAACATAATATTAATTTTTTAGATCAGGAGAATCCATAAATAAATTATTGTGTTTATAAATTTCTACATGGTATCAGAGCAGTGTTGATCACTAGAGATTGCAATATTGAAGCGGTGCTGAGTTTTGTGCTAGTGGACAATTCAAATTTGCTGCAAGAATTTCTTAGTGCAACAATTGAGTACACATTGAAATGGCTTTCAATGGGTTGCGGTTGGAGTGTGCACTCAAGGGAAGCTCCAACTACATAGGATGGAGGCGGTGCTTAAAGATAATGGTCTGAAGGAGTTCATCGATAGCATTGTTCCTAAGCCCACTTCGGCGGATGTTGCAGTACTTGACGCCTGGCAAAAGAAAGTAGCGAAGACAAGAAGAATTCTATTGGAAGGTGTGAAAAAAAATAATGTGTCAAGCCTTCATGGGAAAGCCACTCCATTTTCAATGTGGAAGGCTTTGACAGATCTTTTCCGAACTAGCAACGACCATAGGAAGTTAGCGCTAAAAGATAAGCTCAGAAAAATCAAAATGGAGAAGGGCGACAGTATTCCAAAATATCTCACGAAGTTTTTCCAATGTAGGTATGAGTTGGGGAGTGAGGGAATTACGGTTGCTGATGATGACTTGGTGAGCTTGGCTCTCCTTGGGCTTACGAAGAGTTGGCACAATTATCAGGACTCGTCAATGGATGGGAGAAACTGCTAGATTAGGAGCGACTTTGGTTGGATCTAGTGTAGGAGGAGATAAGGCGAAGTACCAGGGATGACTCTTCATCAAAGAATGATGATGAAGAGAATTGCGCTTTGGCTACCAAAGAAAGGAAAGGGAAGGGGAAGAAATCCCATCCAAAATCTGAGGCTAAAGGCAAGAAGCTGTATTTGTCCAAAGTGAAGTGTTTTCACTGTCACGAACATGGGCATCTTGCCACGAACTGCCCACAGAAAAAGAAGAAGAAGGCTACTGGAGCTGTAGCCGGTGAGGCCCTTGCCTCGCAATTTGAACTTGATTTCTCTTTGATCACATGCTTGGTTCAAGCGCAATGGGATCGGTGTGGTATCTTGATAGTGGTGCTTCCTTCCACATGATGGGAGACAAGGAGTTGTTTAGTGACTTGTAGGAGAAAGATCTCCAAATGCATATAGAGATGGGTGACGATGGTAGATATAGTGCGACCAGCATTGGAACCATTACCTTTGAGAGGAAGTCAGGTAAACCATTTTTGTTGAAATATGTTATGCATGTTCAAGGTCTAAAGAAGAACTTGGTCTCGGTCACGATGTTGGAGGACAAAGGTTATGACATTGTTTTCAGTGAGGGAAAATATTTCCTGCGTCATAAAACAATGGGTAAAACCAAGAGGATATGGATTCAAGTTAAGAATATTTACAAGCTGGAGGTAGATGGCTGCGCTGCAATGATGGGAAAAGCAGAAAAAGTGGTGAGCTAGGATGAGGGTGAATTATGTCACATGAGATTGGGCCATCTTCACCATGGTGCCCTGAATATTTTGCAGTAGATTTCTACTGGACCTCCCAAGGGTACTCTTGCGTAGTCAGATCAGTGCAAGGGGTGTACTATGGGTAAGTTTGTGAAGACCACCTTTCATGAAAAGGAGAACTGTGCTTCGGTGTTGCTGGAGAGAGTTCACACAGATGTGTGTGGACCATTCTTGGTTTCTTCAACAATAAAACAAAGGTATTATGTTATTTTTGTTGATGAATATTCTCGTAGATGCTGGATCCTCTTCATGCAGAAGAAGAGTGAAAAATTCTCAAAGTTTTGTGATTTTAAAGCATTGGTGGAGAAGGATTCGGGGAAGCAAGCGAAGGCTCTGCGGAGCGATAATGGTGGTGAATATATCTCGAACGAATTCAAAGAATTTTGTAGCAAAGAAGGAATTCGAAAAGAACTCATAACGCCTAATAACCCACATCAGAATGGGGTCATGGAGAGGAAGAACAAAAAAATCATGGGTTCTGCATGAGTTATGTTACATGACCAGGGCCTACCGATGTACTTGTGGGCAGAAGCATGCAACACTACGGTTTATGTGAAAAAATGTTGTCCTCATAGAGTACTTGGCATGAGTACACCTGAAGAAGCTTTTACTGGTAAGAAGCCAAATATTTCTCATTTAAATATTTTTGGCTCATCTGTTTACATTCATGTGACTAAGGATTCCAGTAAGAAGTTGGAGCCGACTGCAGAAGTTGGGATATTTGTGGGGTACACAGAAACACCCCATAATTATCGTGTGTTTTTTCCAAACAATCGGATGACTGTGGTGCGACAGGATATAAAATTCAATGAGGAGAAAGCCATGAAGTTGTCTCTTGAGAGGGAGCTACACTTGCATGTAGAGGAGGAACTTCCGGTTCCCAAAGATGAGCCTTAAGATGTGGATCAGCCACAGGAGGATGATCATGGAGTGGAGGAGTCCACTCATGTAGAGCCAAACATCAGAACTAGCAGAAGGCATACCACATAAGCTGAGAGGCTGAAGCTTGATGCGACACAGAATGTAGGAGTCCCTAATTCACAGCGCAGACAGAGACAATAACCTGACCGATATACTGGATACATGGCTCTCATGATAAACTGTATTGTGATAGAGCCATATTCCTTTGAGGAAGAAGTGCAGGAGCTCACATGGGTAGATGCCATGGTGGAGGAGTATGACTCCATTGTCAGAAACAATGCTTGGGAGATTTTTCCAAGGCCAGTTGGTAAATCAGTGGTAGGTTCAAGATGGATCTACAAGGTAAATAAAGATGCTGATGGGGGTGTCGAGAAGTATAAGGAAATATTTTTTGCTTGGGGCTTCTCACAAATCGAGGGGATATATTATGAAGAAACCTTTGCACCTGTCGCATGGTATTCTTCCATAAGGACTATCATTACTCTCTCAGCATAGATGGGTTGGAAAATTCATCAGATGGATGTGAAGAATGCATTCCTTAATGGGATCATTGAGGAAGAAGTGTACATTGAGCAGCCTGAAGGATTTGAGATCTTCAACAGTGAGTCACATGTGTGTGGACTCAAAAGAGAATTGTATGGGCTAAAGCAAGCACCCCGTGCTTGGTACACATAGATCGACATCTATTTCATTGGACTTGGCTTCACCAAGAATGAGGCAGATGCAAACCTATACCAAATTTTGGTCAAGGGTAAGCTTTTTATCATTGTTCTTTATGTTGATGATTTAATACTAATGGGTGATGAGCAGTCGATACACTCATGCAAGGAGGATATTGCAAAGGAGTTTGAGATGAAGGATTTGGGCCTCCTTCATTATTTCCTTGGATTGGAAATATGGCAGCAAGAAGGTGAACTGTTTGTGTCTCAAGGAAAGTATGCATGGGAGATACTTGGTAAGTTTCACATGCAGGACTGCAAGCCCATGGATACTCCTCTTCCAGGAAATTGGAGGAAAGAGGATGCTACATTGACAGAGGTAGTGGATGCTACTGTCTATCAACATTTTGTGGGTTTTCTCATGTATTTAGTTAATACAAGACTAAACATATGCTATGCGGTGAACCAGCTTAGTAAAGCGATGGTTAAGCCTACCAAGCTCTTTTGGAAGGCAGGAAAGCATGTCCTAAGATATCTCAGGGGTACATCTGAGTATGGCTTATGGTACAGACAAAGGGATGAGGTGAAGTTGCATGGCTTCACGGATGCAGATTGGGTAGACAACACAATGGACAGAAAGAGCACAACAGGAGGGGTTTTCAGTATCATATCTATAGCTATTTCTTGGTACAGTAGGAAATAGAGATCTATGGCACTTAGTTCAGCGGAAGTGGAATACATGGTAGCAAGTGAAGCTACATATGAGGCTATTTGGATGAGGAAGATCCTGGTTGGTTTGTTCGGTTCTCATTTAGATCCTACAGTGATACATTGTGATAATCAGAGTTGCATTAAACTCTCGATTTATCCTGTGTTTCATGATAGATCTAATCATATAGATATCTGGTATCATCATATCAGAGATTGTGTGCAGCGAAAGATCATGTTGCTTCAGTACATTTCTATGGAAGATCAGGATGCAAACATTCTGATGAAGGCGTTCACCAGGAGAAAATTCGAATACCATAGAGACAGGATTATGGTGAAAGATAATCCCTATCTTTTTTGGAATCTATGCTTCTGTGATCCATCATATAAATTGTAAAAAATCTTTCGGTAATAATCACATGCAATGGAACATTGTCGACGCGTTTCGAACCAACCAATGTGGTTCATCATTAGGACTAGGTGAGAGATCAAATCATGAAATTACGTTTAAATAGATGTAGAGATGGCTAAACTAGCCGTTAGGAAAACGACTAGTTTGACTTTTTTAAAAATTTATTTATTTATTTATCTATTTTTAAATATATATTATATTTTTTAATTAATAATGGCTAGTTTCATTTATATTATTAAAATATTTGATTAATTTATTCAATTAATTAATAACTTATTAAATAATTATTTAGTAAATATATATATAAATTTCATATTTTATTTAGTTTATTTAATTATTTAATTATAAATTTTATTTATTTATCCAAGCGTGAGGTCCAACTAAAAAATCAACAATGACCTAAATATATATATATATATATATATATATATATATATATATATATATATATATATATATATATATATATATATATATATATATATATATATATATATATATAATTAAAAAATAAAATAAAATAAAATAAAATTAAAATTAAATAAAAAATTAAATAAATCAATAATACTAATAATGAAAAAAATAAAATAAAAAATAAAGGAACAATAAGCAGGGAAGGGTTAAATTAACGGGTCTTTTTTCAATTTCTAAGGCCTCTCTTAACTTCCAATGATGGAAATGGTCGATCCTAGCAATGACCTTAGCCTCTTCGATGCAGATATGATGGTTAGTATTTTCTGCATGTTCAGCTAGGGCAGATGAGTGGGATATTCCATGTTTAATGTCAGCAGCATGCTCACAAATCCTTTGATTTATAGATTGACCCGTTTCACCAATGTAGGGATTCCCACAAGAACAAGGAATGATGTAGACACCTTTCCCATCCACAGGGTCAATCAGATCCTTAACCGATTTGAGAGAGCTGCGAATCGTGTTTAGGGGATTGAATGACGAAGACACCTTATTCTTCCTAAGGACCCTAGCAATTTTATCAGTGGTTCCCTGAATGAACGGAAGATGCACACTGCTGGACCAATGGCTAGGGTCTTTATTATTTTTAATTGAAAGACCTTTTTCTACTTTGAGGAAAGCTTTAAGGCCTTGCGACCTGCTATAACCGTTTTTACAAAAGACACTCAACAGATGGGACTTTTCTCCCTCAAGGTGAGACTCATCAGATATCCTCAACGCCCTCGTGGCTAAGGTGTTTAGGACACCTAATTTTTGAGCATGGAAATGGTGTGAACTAGCATGAAGTTATTGCTCAGTATGGGTTTTCTTTCGAAAAACTTGATGGGAGAAAGTACCATCATATTTTCTAGAGATAAGAACATCAAGGAACGGAAGACTACCATCCACTTCATATTCCATGGCGAATTTTATGGAGCACGATTGATCATTAAGATGAAGGAAAAAAGCATCTAATTTTCTTTGCCATGCAGCCACATGACACAAGTATCGTCTACAAACCTTTTCCAAAGCTTAGGCTGGAAAAGAGCTGAGGAAAGAGCCTTAGATTCAAAGTCCTCCATAAATAGATTAGCAACAATCGAGGAAAGGGGAGAACCCATGGCAACACCACATGTCTACTCATAGAATTCTCCTTCAAAACTGAAGAAAGTGGAGGTTAAGCAGATCCCGACTAAATGGACCGTATCTAGGTCAGTAATGTGATTAATGACATCAATAGCCTCATTAATGGGGATATTGGTGTAAAGAGGAACGACATCAAAACTGACAAGCCTATCCTCAAGATCCATTTTAACATCCTTCAACTCATTAACGAAAGAAGAAGAATCTTTAACAAAGGAGTCTGAATGACCTACAAGAGGCTTAAGCTTATGGGCTAGGATTGACCATTTCCATCATCGGAAGTTAAGAGAGGCCTTAGAAATTGAAAAAAGACTCGTTAATCTCAATAGAGATGATGGCTGGATCATCAACAAGTGTTGGATACCTGCCTTATATTCATGATTTTTTTTTTACCCTTCCCTGCTTATTGTTCGTTTATTTTTTATTTTATTTATTTATTTATTTTTTATTTTATTAGTATTATTGATTTATTGATTTATTTTTTAATTTAATATATATAATAATAATAATAATAATAATAATAATAATAATTTTTTTATTTTTTATTTTTTAAGGTCATTGTTGATTTTTTAGTTGGACCTTGTTCTTGGATAAATAAATAAAATTTATAATTAAATAATTAAATCAACTAAATAAAATACGAAATTTATATATATATATTTACTAAATAATTATTTAATAAGTTATTAATTAATTGAATAAATTAATAAAATGTTTTAATAATAAAAATGAAACGAGACGTTATTAATTAAAAAATATAATATATATTTAAAAATAGATAAATAAATAAATTAATTAAAAAAAAGTAAAATTAGTCGTTTTCCTAACGGCTAGTTTAGCTATCTCTACATATATTTAAACTTAATGTCCTGATCTGATCTCTCACCTAGTCTTGATGATGAACCACACTGGTTAGTTTGAAACACGTCGACAATGTTCCATTGCATGTGATTATTACCGAAAGATTTTTTACAATCCCTATCTTGTTGAGAGGGAGTTTTGAGATTCAACAAGATGATGAGCTTAGTGAAAATTAAGCACCTTCACTAAGTGGGGCCCGTAGGCTATTTTTAGGTGTATGTCTATTTTTAGAATGGTGAGAATATTCTAAAATTAGCAGGATGCTGATTATAGATGGGTGAGAAAATTATATCTTTGGATGAGTTTCTATTTTTAGAAGATTGGGCGAAGTATATTTATAGATTTCTAATCTAAAAATAGATGCATGTCGATTATTATTAGCTCTTAATAATAATTGGACAATAAACTGTAACTTATTCTCTTGGAGAACTTTATTTCAGTGAATAGATTTGGAAAATCAGTGGGCTGAAGGAATTACATAAGTCCTAGGGTGGTTGGTGACTCATGCATGGAGGACTTCGTTATAACTGATAGTGGCAAGTTGTAACAAGGATGGAAGAGTAGTTATGTGAGTTGTTATTTAGTTTAACTTAGTTAAGTGAGTTAAACTCAGTTGTGCTAGTTGTAACTAAATATACACTAGTGATAGATGAGTGAATTAATTATTTAATTAATTCACAAGTAATGTCTTACTTGCAATTGAACAAATACAACAGTTAACTACTTGCATGTCAGATCTAGTGGAGACCTAGTGGAGAGATAGGTGAAAGGGTGAGATGGACTATCTGTTGTGACTATAGTGATGCATTCAATGCATCCAACACACATTGGAGATGCCAATGAGGATTGTGCAGTGCAAGCAAGGAAAGATCGAATTCATTCAGGGGTCTTCTTCAGCAGGGATTGCACAGTAGAGGCAGGCTGTCACGAGGCAAGAAATTGGTGCATATATATGCAAATTTCTGCATGACAGTGTGTGAAGATTGTTGATTGTACTGAGAGCTCTATGCTATGAGCTTTGTATTATATTGTTACATGATCCATTGATATACATAATATATGATAGTTGGGGATTTTAGCTTTAAGCTTTCCTGGTAAAACATTCTTGTTATGTGTGATTGATTTGCTTCATATGTGTTTTGCAATTGGAAATTTAATTTCCGCAAAGAATTAAGTGGAAGGATTATGTATTTAACATAATATTAATTTGTTAGATCGGGAGAATCCAGAAATACATTATTTTGTTTATAAATTTCTACAATTCCAGACAGGGAGAATGTTGGGAATATGTTGTTATTTATGTCAATAGACAACATTGGGTGGCACAGGTGTCAAAAATATGTTTTGTGACAAGAAGAAGGGTCAATATTCAAAATAATGCAGAAAATTTAAAGTTGTTTTTAAGGTAGCAGATGAGCTCAAAGACCACATCAAACCCACCCAACCGGAAAGTGATTTGAAAGATATTTTCAGAAGTATATAACATTGTGAAAATAGCTACACAGATCGAAAAATAGAGCCATTCAAAGATAAATAGTGAGATCGCAGAAGCCCGAAAGCCCAAAAATTCAGAAGCCGGGAACAAAAAATATGTATAATAGCAGGCCCAAAAGCTTGAAATCCCAGAAGCCCAAAAGCCCGAAATCCCATAACCTCGTAACTTTTTTTTAAATGAATTTAATAAAACCCATGGATTGAGGGCTTCAATCATTAGTTTGAAAGTAGGTCACTTCAGGAATAGAACCATTCACAAAGGAAATCACTTGAAAAATGAAGGATTAAGGGACCATTTCTCTCTCCTATGACATGACATGTGGCATCATATTATTTTTCATAGGTGACATTAGAAACTACCCCATGGGAGTGGGACATGTCGGCATGGAAAAATATGAAGCCACAACCAATCAAAGAAAATTCGAGAAATAAAATATTATGATGGATAAGTAAAGGTGGGCCGTGTAAATTTTCAAGAATTCAATTTAGAAAAGTGTAGGGATGAGGGTTTTTAGTCATTTACGTTGGCATCCATTTTGTACATAGAATGAAGACCAAGGGTGTCAATCGATTAACACAATAAATAAGCCCTCCACGGGCCTTAAATAGGCTCAAGGACTAAATGGTCTAACAAATGGTAACAACACCCAGTCCTATGGAAGAGAATATGAAAAGCGCAAGAGAAAGAGGAGTTAAGTCCAATTTGATGATTTCGTAGCATTTTATTTAATAAAATAAAAAAGCCCATGGAGGTGTGTTTCACAACATGACTATTTTTTTATTGGCAGCGACATGTTGAAGTGCATGCATAAAAGGATATATTGGCAGCTATTTTAGTAGGATTAAGCCTGATGATGACATGGATTAGTCAGTAACTAGTTTAGTGATAGTTTTTGGAGACATATAGTCAAGCGGGAGATCTATAGTATTAATTTTGACGGG
This sequence comes from Pinus albicaulis, assembly GCA_034641835.2. Lineage (NCBI taxonomy): Eukaryota > Viridiplantae > Streptophyta > Pinopsida > Pinales > Pinaceae > Pinus > Pinus albicaulis. Next base: position 1,491,366,587 of record CM076581.1, read on the forward strand.
ACTACATGATAAAATGAAGTTTTTGGCAGAATGACTTGAAGTTCCGATAGTTGCATGGATGAGTAAAAAATGACAATTTAGCACCAAGCTTAATAGTCAAGGCAAAGATATATGTTTCTAAAATTAATAAACCTTAGCTAAACTCTATTAGAAATTCAAAACGATAAAATAAGTAGGAAAAAAACAATTTTAATAAGAGATTGAGCCAAGAAATATAGATCATAGATTGAGAAATTAAGGAACATATTTAGAGTATGAACTTGAATAATAAAATGGAAAAAATATGAAAAAACATGCTGTAAATCAAATAGAAATATAACTCAATTGTAATACAAAAAATATTAGTTCAAAATTATTTAAGAGTGTAATTTTAGCAACACAGTGATGGAAGAGTATGATAGATTGTGATAGAGAAACATAATGTGTGTGCCAGATGTTGGTGCAACAAAATGCATGATGGTGGTATGCATCAAGGGTGAAAGATAGACCAATGTCATTATCTAAAAGGTCTTTTAGAGATGCATAGAGTGCATTCGTAATTGGGGCCTACTGGAGTATAGAGCTTGGTGATTTTTTCAGTAATGATATATTGATGAGGGTGTTTGTTTCTCAATAATCACTGAATTTCTGAAGGAATTGGTGATTGAGGAAATTATTTTCTTTTGAAGGAAGAAATGGCATTCATTGTATCTAGTATTGAAATGGATGAAATATGAACCATTGAGTGTCTACAAAATTTTATCTTGCAAATTAGGGGTTGGTGATACTTCCAATGGTTGCTGGTAAACAATTAGGGTTGTAGATCCATTCCATTGTAGATGATAAATAAGGGAGTTGTAGGTTCTTGTAGGTTGTAGCCAAAGAATTGAAACATCAAGTTGTATCTCTCCCTATGAATGAATTGAAGATTAGTTTTGAAAATTTTGCTTGTTTTATGTGTGTTCCATTGAGATTGCATATATTTTTTTATGTCATGCTTATTTAAATTAATTATCGAAGTATTTAATCTTGTGCCAATATTATTTCAAAAAGTAAAAGAATGTTTAATTTGGAAAATTTCAAACAATATTAATTCACCTCCCACTCTCAGTTTTGTACTGGTTCCAACATCCACTACTTTCCAAGAGGCACCAGTCTGTTACGAATGCAGGCCACTACCTGATCTAGCCATTGCTTCTATTTTCATAGAATTTTCAAACTGAAAATAGAGGCCAATACACATGCTCAGAAATATAAACCTAACCTACTCATATGCCAACGCCTTCCCTTTTTCTCTGTAGTTCTCCATTAAATTGTGCTCTCTCCTGCTCAAAAACTTTGATCTCTATACTGTGCTAGATTGTATCTCAGATAACACTTAGCCCCAGTCACCCTTTAGTTTACTCACTCTCAACACACAAATTTACACACTTCACCTCACAAAATTTCTACATTCCCACTTTGGATAGTTTCACTCCACTCTTTTGTTCCTCTGTTGTACTACGAATGATGTTGTCTATTCAATCCTTCATGTTGTCTATAAGCGTACTTCTACATGGTACTCCATTCAGATGTTTCATAAGAATTATTGTCCTCTATAGCTGCATTAAATTTTTCAAATGGTATTTGTTCACTAAACCATCACAATCACATTAAATCGTAGGTTTGGTATCCAGGTGTCTCCCATAGTGAGAATGAATTCTCAACCAACTTGCACTCTCCAAAAAAGATTTAAATTCCTTCCCAATTGCTTCACAGAGACCTAAGTGTACTAAAATTGTGGCTCCATTTCCTACAGTGGGTACAAAGCTCTGTCAAAGCCCATAAATTTACTTATATGGTGTCCGAGAGCCATTATATTCATTTATTTCCATTTGAAATGAAAGCAATTAATAAAGGACATTTTTCGTAGATCAAGATAGACTTTGCAATCACCATTAATAAAATGGCACCAAATACTGACTCATATGTCCTTTAAATCCTAGGCTCGGGAGCTACCGGCTCATCCATGCCTTTAAACAATGTCCCTTCAGAGTTGGAATTATGGATTCCCTTATGCCTGTAACTTTTCATAAATAACATTTCGTAAGTGGTACAAGATCATGGCCTTCTAGGTAGTGGCCCACTAGTGTGCACAACTATTAATGTGATGCCGAATTACATCACACCCTTAAATATATTCCCATTGTGCCTTTTTATTTTGTTCATATCCAAAAGGCCCTTGGTCACAAAAATTCATGAAACCACCACAAAACGAAGTCTTGGGAGCACATTTCAATATTTGATGGAACATCAAATTTTGTAAAAATATTTGTCTCCTAGCTCTATTTGCTTGGGTCTTATTAGAAATAGCTTTCAGGCTTTCAACCTTTTGAGAAATCTTCTATTTAAGGATCCATCAATTTTCATGTATCAAATTCCATCCCCTACTACCCCGAATCCTTGCAATCCTGAAAAACATATTAATAAAAATGATATGCTTTTAGGGTTACGAGGTTTTGAGCTTCTAAGATTCCATTCTTGTAGGTTTCTAGGTAATTTTCCCACTACCTTTGGTTGATTCCATCCCATAACCCATTTTTTAGATAAACCTATGGGATTTTGGGGTTCTAGACTTCACACTACCTCAACTCAATGCAATGCCATAAATTTTTTAAATAGGCCTTTGGGGTTATGTGTACTGCTACTAAGGGCTTCAAAGTACTTACTTTCACTGATTATAAATTTTGATCTAGAGGACTATTTTTAAGCTTCCACATACCATTGCAAATATTATTCCAATCCATTTCCCACTATGAAACTTTTAGTAAAAACTAAGTTGATATATTGAGACATAAAATTATGGGAATCCCTAGCCATCATAGTCATATTTTTATGGTTTCTCCACTCACCTTGCTACAATGATGATTCTCTAGAAAACAATGCAATAAGCATGGCACTCCCCCTGAAAAAAAAGCTCATCATTGACAACATATACTACTTTTATCTTTAGTTCTAGTTCGGTTGACATCAATGTCAACATACCAGGTGCCACAAAAAATTCAAACAATTCCAACTATTCAACAATTCCCCCCTTTCACAGTGATGACAGCAAACTAAGCCCCCCAAGAACAAGGCATGGTTTTCGTCATCGTTGTTCTTCTCTTCCTTTTTCACTAATGTGAAAGCATCCTTTAGAAGTTTCCCATGAAACATTGTACCCTAGTCTTCAATTGATCCTTAAATTTGAGTATTGTTGATACTCATTGCAATTGAGTCATTTGGGTGAAAGAGCGGAAACTCCTATCTACCATCGGAGATACACAAAGGGTTCTCTTGCTAGTGGCCTGGTAAAAATATCTGCAAGCTATTATTCAGTGTCCATATACTCAAGTCAAAAAACATTAGCACATAATTGTTCTCTTAAGGAATGAAATTTTGTTGACACCTAATCCTAAGGGGTTGGGTGAGATTGTATATTATTGTAATTTAGTAAATAAGGAAGGTCAAGATTCATTTGGAAGCAAATCCGAATAGCCTCATCTCCGTGTATAAATACACACACAATCTCCATCCAATATAAATTAAGTTTTGTGGAGTTACCCCCTGGTTTGACATGGTATTAGAGCTCGTCCCATTTTTGGCATTCCTGCCTTTGGTGTAACTCCCTCATGCTCTGCATTTTTGCAGACTGTCATTGTGCATTCAATTTTATGCCTTATTTAGTTTTCTTACTGCTCCTCTGCCATTGATGCAATTCTCGAAAATTATGCAATTTTTTTTTACTTCAAATTTTGCAATTTTTTTGCACATTTTGTCTATAATTTTTGCTAATGTGCATTTTCTGCTCAAATTTTGAGCACAATTAAATTTACTGTACATTTTTTCTCATTCACTGTACAAATCACCTCTCTTCTCACACGCTCACCCATTCCTCACAACACACTCATTATCAGCACCCGTTCTCTGCTCACCTCGCCCTCGCCCCTCGTCCTACCGTCCCTCTCTGTCCCCTCACCCCTCGCATGCAAAACGACCCCTCGATTCATGGCCCTCACTATGCGTGGCCTCACCACTCTCCCCCTCACCTGACCCCTCACCCCCTCACCTGCACTCGCCCTCATCCCTCACCCCTCACTCCGCTCATTCCCGCCCCCTACCCTCTCGCTCTTCCCACCCAGCCGCCCCTCCCCAACCCGCCCCTCCCATCACTCTCCCCTCTGCATTTTTTTTTCTTTTTACATAGTTCCCCCCCCCCAAAAAAAAAAATCACCTTCCGCAGATTTCGCCTCCCCTAGTCCCCCCTCCCCCCCAGAAATCACCTTCCCTAGATTTCACCTCCCCCAGTTCCCCCCCTAGAAATCACCTTCCCTATATTTCACCTCCCCGAGATAATACCTCTATTTTCCCCAATTTTTTTTACAACAATATATATATATATATATATATATATATTTGTTTATTTTATTTTATTTTTTCGCAGAATTGAAACCAGAATTGATTTTTTACCTAGCAAAGTATTTTTTTGTCTTCAAACGAATGCATTCTCTCATATCTATTGTAGGATTTGTTCTCTCCGGCAAGGAGAACTATCATGAATGATCTCGGAAAATCAAATACACACTCATTTTTAATGAGCCGTGGAAAGGAATTTGTGAAGGAGAAGATGACCTTCCACTAGCAAAGCCCACTTCAGACAAGGAGATCACCATTTGGGAAAACAAGAACTGCAAGGCCTATGCCTTAATTTCAGCTTCCGTAAATGAAGAGGTGAGTCACCATATTACAACATTTTAAAATGCCTATCAAGCCTTGAGCAAGCTAAAATAACTCTATGGCTCACATTCAAAACTTGAAATTGTTCAATTAATGATTAAGCTGTTCAGTCTGGAATTGAAAAATGATGATCGTCTTGCTTTAGCTTCAGAAGTAAGATCTATCATGCATGATATTAAGAGCACTGGTGAAGATGTTGACATATATCTCATAGCATATGTTAAGGCTTTGTATCCCACTTACTCAAATTATCTTGAGTCATTGTAAGCAAGTGGAAACCTTGTGAAAATCACTTTTGAGTCCCTTGAGAAAAAGTTTGCAGAAAGAGAGAAAGATTTTGGAAAGCTGACCACCCCTATGACTTCTGAAGAGGCTGTATGATTTTCACATAAAGAGAAGAGTCATGCTCAAGATTATTCCAGAGGATGGGGTGGCTGAAGAGGAAGAGGAAGAAGAAATTTCAAAGGAAGGGGGGGTAGACAAACTCAAACTGAAAAATATGATCTTCATGATTGCATACGCTACAATAAAGACTGGAATGATGCATACACATGCAAGATACCTTGGGATAAAATTGAGCAGCAAAGGAATCAAGAAAAAGGTAAAACTAATGACAGAGACAAAGGTAAAGCACCTAAATCCGCTCATTTTGTTATAGCATATTGTAACAATGGAGTAACTGAAGACTTGTTTGATGTTTCATTTACTTCTTGGAGAAATGATTGGTTGCTAGATTCAGGAGTAACATGTCACATGACATTTAGAAAATATTTTTTTGAAGAATTTACGGACAAAGTTGATGGAGTAGTATACTTCACAGATAAATCCAAACTCATGCCATTAGGGCTTGGCACAATCAGGCTTAAGTTGCCCGGTCTTCTAGATCATCTTCTACATGAGGTTCTATACCTCCCTGAGTTGAGGAGAAAATTTCTATCCTTGGTCCACATCCTCCAGCAAGGACACTCCATTCACATGTTTGATGGCAAGGCATAGGTTAGAAAATCATCAGATCGCTCACTTGTCATGGAGGGAATAGAAGAAGGAAGAGTCTTGAAGCTGCAAGGTTCCTCTGCTCATACACAAAACTTTGCATTCAGTTCACATCATGATGAAGGTACATTCCTATCAATTATTTTATGGCATGCTAGATTTGGACAATTAAACTATAACAACCTTCGATTGTTGAAGAAAAATGGTGTTAATGGACTGCCTACAATTCCTAGGAAGCTTAAGCAATGTGATGCTTGTATTCTAGGAAAGCATAGTAAACAACCATTTCATGATTCACATTCCAGAGCACATAGAAAAATTGAGCTTATTCATTCATATTTATGTGGCCTTATGCCTATTGCTTCTGCAAATGAAAATAAATATATGATGACATTTATTGATGATTACACCAGAATGTGTTGGGTTTACTTATTGAAGAACAAGTCCGATGCTTTTCAAACATTCAAGAATTTTCATGCATGGATTGAAAATGATGCACAAACTCATATTGGCTCTTTACATACTAATAATGGAAAAAAATACACTTCAAACAAATTTGAAAATTATCTTCGTCAACATGGGATCAAACATCAAACAATTGTGCCCTATAATCCCCAACAGAATGGTGTAGCTGAAAGAATGAACATGACAATTTTAAATATGGTTCACTCCATGATGTTTTTTAAGAATGTAAAATTGATGTTTTGGGATGATGCAATTCTATGTGCTGTATACATAAAGAATAGGTGTCCTTCAAATTCAATCAGAAACAAAACTCCTTATGAAATGTGGCATGGCCACATTCCTTCGGTAAAGAATTTCAGGGTCTTTGGTTCCACCTGTTATGCTTTGATACCCAAGGTAAAAAGGAATAAACTTGGTGCTAGAAGTTGAAAATGTATCTTCTTGGGGTATTCCAATACCTCCAAAGGATATCGTCTCTATGATGAAGTCAATAAGAAGTTTGTAATAGCAAGAGATGTCATATTCCTTGAATCTTCCAAGACTGACAATGTTGTTGAGCGGCAACTTGATCGCTTGGATAGATTCACACATGCAAAGTATTTTCAAGAATTTGATAATAATATTCCACATCTTGAAGTGGGGATTCCTATACTGAATCAATCTGTGGAATCATTTCCCGAAGCACTTTCTCCCCCACCTGAAGAACTAGCCATGGATGAAAGCTTGAACGATGTGATTGACAGAATTGAGAGATTGAATATTAATTCAATTTCAACTCTGTCAAATGAGCAGCCTGGGCCATCTCAGAAAGGTCCCCCCAAATGGCTAACAAAGACACTAGAAAACGTTCATCCTGATGAGGTTGGAAAAACAGGAACAAGAAGTTCCACTAGACAAAATGAAGGTGATGTAGATAATTTTGATTCACCTGTTGATATGGATATTGCTTATAACTGTGAATTGATTTTGTCTACAGATCATGAACAACTTCCTTCAAAGAAGCTGCTTCTCATGATGAATGGAATGAAGCGATGCAAAAGGAGTATGATACCTCGATAAAGAATGGCACTTGGAAGCTGGTTGATCCTCCTTTGGGAACCAAACCAATTGGCTGTAAGTGGGTCTACAAGAAAAAGTACAAAGTAGATGGATCACTTGACAAGCACAATGCTAGGCTTGTGGCAAAAGGTTTTGCACAGAAATAAGGGGTCGATTATGAAGAAAATTTTGCTCCCACGACAAAATGGGCCACCATCCAGACTCTCTTTTCCCTAGTAGCACAAAAGGGATGGAAAGTCCATCAAATGGATGTAAAAACTTCCTTTTTGAATGGAGATCTAAAGGAGAAATTTTTTATGTCCCAGCCATAAGGATTTGTTGTGAAGGGCCAAGAACAAAAAGTATGCAAGCTTATAAAATCCTTGTGTGGCCACAAGCAAGCACCGCGAGCCTGGTATCAGAAATTAACTGAGCATCTTCTGAAACTTGACTTCAAACATTTTGATCTTGATGAGGCAACCTTTTTTGTTAAGAAAGTTGGAAAAAAATTTGTATATCTTGTGATGTATGTAGATGATCTTTTGATGACAGGGAACAATGAAATTTATATTGCATCCATAAAGAAAGAATTGAAGAAAGGTTTTGAAATGACTTATTTGGGTTATGTTCATTACTATTTGGGTATTGAAATAACTCAACATCATAAATTTATATTTCTTTCTCAAAAGAAGTACATTGGAGATCTTTTGAACAAGTTTGGCATGGATGAATGCAATCCCTTAACCACTCCAATGGAAAAAAATTTTAAGCTCACGTCCATTGAAGGGAAAAAATTCGAGGATGCAACGAAGTATAGATAGCTTGTTGGAAGTCTTATATACCTGACTACCACCAGACTAGACATCTCATTTGTTGTTAGAATCCTCTCCAGGTTTATGCAAAAAACTTGTGAAGGACATTGATCTACTGCAAAAAGATTTCTAAAGTACTTGAAGGGGACTCAAGACTTTGGACTCAAATATACACAGGTAGGCGATTTCAGCTTGATCGGATACTCTGATTCAGACATTGACGGGGACAAAGAAATTGGCGTGTCTACTTCAAGTTATATCATGAGTCTTGGATCAGGAGCTGTCTCATGGAGATCATGCAAACAGTCAGTTCCAGCAGATTCCACCACCAAGGAAGAATATGTGGCAGCAGCTGAAGCAACAAAGGAATTTTTTTGGCTCAAGAAAATCCTTGAATATTTTCAGATGAAATAAATGCATTCAACACCACTCATGATCAACAACACTTCTGTAATAAAGTTGGCCAAGAACCCGAAGTTCCATGATCGAAAAAAGCACATCAATACATAAATACCATCTGATTCGACATCATGTTCAGGATAAAACCATCCATCTACTTCATTGTTCCACAAATGAGCAGAACACAGACATCTTCACCAAAGCACTTGGAAGAGAAAAGTTTGAAAAGTTCAGAACAATGCTTGGACTCACCAACATCCCTTCAGATTAAAGGGGGGAATGTTGACACCTAATACTAAGGGGTTGGGTGAGATTGTATATTATTGTAATTTAGTAAATAATAAAGGCCAAGAGTCATTGGGAAGTGAATCCCAATAGCCTCACCTCCATGTATAAATACACACACAATCTCCATCCAATATACATTGAGTTTTGCGGAGTTACCTCCTGGTTTGACAATTTTGATAGGAATGTTCTTGGTCTTGATTTGTATTACGGGTTATTATAAATTTTGATAGCACTAGCATTGTCACACATGATGGGAATTTTCTCAATCATCTCTACCTTAATTTCCTTCAATGTCTACTTCATCCATATAATTTATGAGTAGAAAGTGGAATTTTCATTATAATCGTCTTCAGTAGTTGATAGAGAGATAGATTATTATTTCTTTCTTACCCAAGATACTAAGCAATCTCACAAAAGGAATGTTGTGCCAGTAGTAATTTTTATGTCATCAATATTGCCTACACAATCAACATCAATATAGGCCCTCAATTTAAACTCTCTACGCCTAGCATACCATATCCCATAGTCTATTGTACCTTGAAAGTATTTGAAATTATTTTTACAACAATGACATTGCTTTCACAAGGGCAAGCCTTAAATCTGGCTACCAAACCTACTGCTTGCATGATGTCTAGTATATATGTTGGGAGGTAAAGAAAGCTCTGAATAATTGATCTGTAGACTTTCTAATTTATAAGATGTGTCTCATCTTCTTTACATAACTTACAACCAGTAACCAGAGGTGTGCCAACTATCTAACAGACCTCAAGTCCAAATTTATTGAGTGTTTCTTGTTAGTACTTGGATTGCGAGATAAAGATGTCATATTTTGATTGAGAAATTTGCAATACTAGGAAAAATTATAGTTCTCCTTTCATGTACATTTCAAACTCCTCCTGGATACAAATTGCAAATTAATGTCCTAATTTCTCTAGATCACTGCAAAATATTATGTCATCTACATACACCATCGTAATCAATATAAAGTCTTTTTTCATATTTTATATACATATTTCTATCTGAAATGCCTCTCTTAAAGCCTTGTTTCTAAAGGTATTTATGTAGTCTAGAATAATAGGCTCTAGGAGCCTGTTTCAGCTCATATAGTGCCTTCTTTAGTTTGTATAAAAACTCCTCATTTTATTTGAGCCTGAACCATTTTCGTTTCTCAATGTATACTTCTTATTCCAGGTCTCCATTGAGAAAGGATAAATTCATATCCATTTTATACACTTTGATGTTTTAGTGACTTGAAAAAGAAAGAAAAATCCTAATAGCTTTCACTCTTTCTACAGGTTATAAGACTTCTTCAATGTCTATCCCCTCTACTTACACATACCATTTATAGACTAAAAGTGCTTTGTTCCTAATGACCCGACCTTGCTCTTTCAACTTGATTTTGAAGACCCATTTGGTTCCTATGAAACTTTTCTCTTCTCTTATTGGAGAAATCTCCCAAGTCTCATTCTTATCATTCTGATCCAACTCTTAATTCATTTCATTTTCGCAAAAATTATCCTCACTTTCCTCAATGAGATTCTTAGGAGGAATCTGAAATAACATAACAATATTTCCACAACTCTCATTGTCGAGGAATATCCTCCCTGTTTGAACACCAAGTCTTTTATCACCAATAATTTTAATCTTAGGATGTTGTTTCTGAATATACATTGAAGGAGTTTTAGGCCTTGGTGTTATACTTTTTTCTTCATATCAATCATCTCACTCTATCTCTCCATGGTCCGAGAATTTGGTGGTAGAGCTTTCTTCTCCATCTAGGTTCATTTTTCCTCTAGAGAGATAATCCTGTGGCATTACTTCATCCATGATTATGTGAATCCATTATTTGAATCCATATGTTATTTTTTTTAAAACATTTGTACCCATTGCTCTGAGCAGATTACATAATAAATATACCCTCATCAACTCGAGGATAAAACTTCCCATGTTTTTTATCATTCGTTTTTATATAAGATTTTCTCCCAAACACCTTGTAATGTTTTACTAATGTATGTATCGATTTCCATAAATCATAGGGAATCTTATCATTATAAAGCTTGAGTTGCGTTTTGTTTTCTAGGTAAATTATTGCTTGAGTTGCTTCTCCCCAAAAGGTCTGAGGTACATCTGCCTCATCCATCATCTGTATATCCATCTCTTGAACTGTTATGTTTTTTTCTCTCTACTAATCCATTCTTTTGTGGTGTTATGGCCATAGAACACTGCTTGCTTATGCAATTATCTTCACATACTATTCAAATTCTCCAACTCTGTCTCTTCATGGAAATTTAATATTTATACATTTCTCGTTCTCAACCTAAGCTTTGAACATCTTGATATTATTAACAACTTCTAAATTTTTGTTGAAGAGAATTATCCATGTTGCTCTAGTAAATTCATCCATGAATAAAATAAAATACCTCTCTCCTATTTACATTTTAGTCATGGTACCACCAAAATTTTTAGTTTGAATTAGTTCTAGAGGTCTAGATGATGAGATATCCTTTGTTTTGAACGGATTCTTTTCTGCTTTCAAAGTTGGTAAGACTTGAAAAACGAGCCATCAAGCATAAATACTATTAGAAATGTTGGGTGTGGAGCCTGATTATCTTGTTTACTTTGTATCACAACATTGGAACCCTGTACCTTAAAAGGGGCGGCAATGCCGCCCGTAATTAATCGCTGCCGTGGGGGGTCCAGGGGGGGCGGCAGCGCCCCCGAAGCTAAAAACAGATGTAAAATTTCCTTGTAAAAGTATAGTAATTTCTAGTCAATCTGGGACGTTCATTAGGCAAATGAGCTGACAGTAGAAGTTATGTTTAGTTTAGGGTTTTTTTCCCTAGAAGGCAACCCCTCACTTTTATGAGGGTATTGTATTGCGGTTTTGCAATGTATGTGTATTATCGGCGCGAGAAACAGAGAGGGAGACTGTGAGAGAGAACAAAGGATATTACAGTGGATCTGCTGTAGGTTTTTTCTTTTCATTTTGCTGGATAATAGAAAGGAAGGACTCGCTGTTCGGGGTGGACGTAGCCCAAACTAGGTGAACCACGTATATCTGTGTCTCTCTAGTTTTATGTGTTTTGTGTGCTTTTATTTTCTGCATATTTTATGTGTTGCATTGCTCTATAATATTTAATTTTCTAACAAATGGTATCCGAGCCGAAGGTATATTTGGCTGATAAACTTGCAGGAAAGAAGGGTTCTTGGTTCGAGTGGGAGCAATGGAGGACGATGGTAAGTTTAGGGTTGAGAAATTTAACGGCCAAAACTTCCCTCTTTGGAAGATGTAGATGGAAGATTATCTGTATCAGAAAGATCTATACCTAACATTGAGCGAAAGAAGCCAATACATACAACGTATGAGTCTTGATAGTGCACTCTGTTTACAGTACCTTGTGCCACAACTTCAATATTTTCAAGGAAAACAGCATATCAGTATTTGATGCAAGACAATGACTAACAAAGTGAAAACCTCTGCCTAAAAAGGTATTTCTTATGAAACGACTTTTTAATATGAAGATGTCGGAAGGTGGATCTGTTGCAGACCATTTAAATGAATTTAATACAATTACCAGTCAGTTAAGTTCTGTAGGGGTAAACTTTGATGATGAAGTTAGAGCTCTGTTATTCTTGTGCTCATTACCAGAAAGCTAGAATGGTTTAGTTATGGCCATTAGTAACTCTGTCTCTGGATCTAGTACTTTAAAGTTTGATGATGTTGTTGGTGCTATCCTTAGTGAGGAAATGCGACGGAAAAGCTCCGGTGAGACATCGGGTAATGCTTTGAGTGCAGAGTCTAGGGGAAGAAGAATGGAAAGAGGAAAGAGCTTGGGATATCGCAGTAAATCAAGGAAAGGCAGATCCAAGTCCAGATCGGGGATAGTGTGCTGGAATTGTGGAAAGAAAGGACACCTAAAGAAAGACTGTAGATCTCGGAAGGGAAAAGAAGGAGACACACAGCAAGAAAACAATCATGAAGCAAATGTGACACGTGATGTGTTACAAGATGCTTTGATTCTTTCTTTCGAAAATGTTACTGATTCTTGGGTTGTAGATTCAGGGGCTTCATTCCATGCCACAACTGATAAGAAATATTTTCATGACTATGTTCAAGGAGATTTTGGACAAGTTTGTTTGGGTGATGATAAACCCTGTAAAATTGTTGGAATGGGTAAATTTCTTGTAAAACAACAGAATGGAAACCAATGGCTACTAAAGGAGGTAAGGCATGTTCCAGATCTTAAGAAAAATCTGATTTCAACAGGGCAGTTAGGCAGTGAAGGTTGTGTGACAACTTTCACAGATAAAACTTGGAAGGTCACCAAAGGAGCGCTGGTAATAGCAAAAGGTGAAAAAGGTTGGTACATTGTATTTATGAAATGGTATTTTTAACTCTGTTAATGCTTTAACTTCCAAAGGAGCAGATGCAGCACTATGGCATCATAGGCTCGGTCACATGAGTGAGAAGGGAATGAATATTCTTCACTCAATAAATTTGTTGCCAGGTTTGAAGAATGTTGATTTGGATTTCTGTGAGAATTGCATTTATGGAAAACAAAAGAGAGTCATATTTCTCAGAGTTGGGAAAGAAAAGAAGAGCGAAAAATTGGAGCTTGTGCATACAGATGTATGGGGACCTGCTCAGGTATCATCTCTCGGTGGATCTCATTATTATGTTACTTTTATTGATGATGCAACTAGAAAAACATGGATTTGTTGTATTCAGAATAAATTTGATGTATTTGATACTTTCAAGAAATGGAAAGCTTTGGTTGAGATTGAGACAGGAAAGAAGTTGAAGTGTCTCAGATTAGACAATGGAGGTGAATATTGCAGCAAAGAGTTTAATAGGTACTTTTCAGAGCATGGAATTCGCAGAGAGAAGACAATTCCAAGAACACCACAAGAAAATGGTGTGTCAGAAAGGATGAACAGAACAATCATGGAGCGTGCAATGTGCATGATATTGCATGTAGGATTGCCTTTACAATTTTGGGCAGATGCTGTAGATACTGTTGTTTATTTAATAAACAGAGGGCCTTCAAGTTCCTTGGATGGTGGTATTCTAGAGGAAGCATGGACAGGTAAAAAGGTAAACTACTCTTTTTTAAAGCCTTTTGGTTGTGAGGCCTTTGTCCATATTAATAAAGAAAATAGAACAAAGCTTGAGGAAAAATCAAAGAAATGTACCTTATTGGATATGGTGTTAATGATTTTGGTTATCGCTTATATGATTATGAAAATCACAAAATCATTAGGAGCAGAGATGTAATATTCAATGAAAAGGTCTTGTATAAGAATCAGTTGCAGGAAAAGAAACAAGAAAAAGAAAGCAAGGAATACACAGTTCTTGATGAGATAACTGAAAAAGTAAAGGTGCCTGAAAATAATAATAATCAACAACCACAGCAGCAACAACCACCACAACAACAATAGGCACCTCAAACACCTGAAAGTGGTGTTAGAAGATCTACCAGGATAAGTAGACCCCCTGAACGATACTCTCCTTCATTATATTATTTATTGCTGACTGATTCTGGTGAACCCGAATGTTATGAAGAAGCAATGCAAGTTGAAAGTAGGAAGAAGTGGGAGCTAGCCATGGAAGAAGAGATGGACTCCTTAATGCATAACCAGACTTGGGACTTAGTCAGGTTTCCTGTAGGTAAAACTACATTGCAGAATAAATGGGTTTACAGGCTGAAGGAAGAAGATGGAGGAAAACAGAGGTACAAATCTAGACTTGTGGTGAAGGGGTTTGCACAGAAGAAAGGTATTGATTTTGATGAAATATTTTCTCCTGTTGTTAAGATGAATTCAATCAGAACTATCTTAAGTCTTGTAGCAGCGGAAGATTTACATCTTGAACAGTTAGATGTAAAGACATCATTTCTCCATGGAGATTTGGAGGAAGAGATATACATGCAGCAACCATAAGGAAATGAGGTAAAAAGGAAAGAAAAATTGGTGTGCAAGTTAAAGAAGAGCTTGTATGGTTTAAAACAGGCTCCAAGGCAGTGGTATCTAAAATTTGACAAGTTCATGTATGAACAAGGTTATACTAGATGTCACTCTGATCATTGTGTTTATCTAAAAAGGAAAAATGATGGCAGCTATATTATATTGTTATTGTATGTAGATGACATGCTTGTTGCAGGGTCTAATATGCAAGAAATAAATGTGCTCAAAAGAAAATTGGCAAATTCATTTGCAATGAAGGATTTGGGAGTTGCAAAACAAATCCTTGGTATGAGGATAACTAGAGACAGGAAAAATCGCAAGTTAACACTGTCTCAGAATGAGTACATAGAAAAGGTGTTGAAAAGATTTAATATGCAGAATGCAAAACCAGTTAGTACACCTTTTGCTAGCCATTTAAAACTTAGTAAGGAGATGTGCCTAAAGACCCAAGAAGACATGGATTATATGTCTAAAGTTCCATATGCATCAGCAGTTGGAAGCTTAATGTATGCAATGGTCTGCACAAGGCCTGATATTGCACATGCAGTGGGAGTTGTAAGCAAGTACATGAATAATCCAGGAAAAGAACATTGGATGGCAGTAAAATGGATTCTCAGATATTTGAGAGGTACCACAAATCAAGCATTATGTTTTGGTGGTTCAAACATTGCTCTACAGGGATATGTTGATGCAGATATGGCAGGTGACAGAGATAACAGGAGGAGCACTACAGGATATGTATTTACTGTAGGTGGAACAACTGTTAGTTGGGTTTCAAAAATCCAAATTGTTGTTGCACTTTCAACAACAGAAGCTGAGTATGTTGCTGCTACAGAGGCTAGTAAAGAAACAATTTGGTTACAAAGGTTTATGGATGAATTGGGTAAGAAGCATGATATGGGCACGTTATACAGTGATAGCCAAAGTGCCATTCATCTTGCAAAGAACTCAACATTTCATTCCAGGACTAAACACATACATCTCAAGTACCATTTCATACGGTCAGTATTGGAAGATGGAGAGTTGAAGATGGAAAAGATACACACTAGCCAGAATCCTACAGATATGCTAACAAAAGTTGTAACCAGGGAGAAACTGAGAACATGCTCAGTTTCAATTGGTCTTCAAGGATGACGATGAAGATGAGAAACATCCAGGTCCAAAGAGGAGTCATTGTCCAGCAAATGAAGCAGCGGTGGAGTTGCTACAATCAGTCTCCAAGTGGGAGATTGTTGGGTGTGGAGCCTGATTATCTTGTTTACTTTGTATCACAAAGATAACTTCTCAGATTTGGGGTAAGTGGCGTGGACGTCGCCCCCATATGATCGCTATCATGGGGGTCCAAGGGGCTAAGAAGATTCTTTCGAGTCTCTCTTCGGCGGCTTTTCATGGCTCAAGCTAAAAATGTTAGATAAATTTCCTTTTAAAAGTATAGTAATTTCTAGTCAATCTAGGTCGTTCATTAGGCGGATGATTTGAAGGTAGAAGTTCTGTTTAGTTTAAGGTTTTTTTCCCTAGAAGGCAACCCCTTGCTTTTATGAGGGTATTGTTATAACAGGTATCAGTATGTGTATTCTAGGAGTGAGAAACAGAGATGGAGACTGTGAGAGAGAAAATAGGATATTACAACGGATCTGCTGTAGGTTTTGTCTTTTCATTTTGTTGGACAATAGAAAGGAAGGACTGGTTGTTCGGGGTGGACGTAGCCCAAACTTGGTGAACCACGTATATCTGTGTCTCTCTAGTTTTATGTGTTTTGTGTGATTTTATTTTCCGCATATTTTATGTGTTGCATTGTTATGTAATATTTAATTTTCTAACAAGAAATCCTCTTATAGCCTCTAAATTTTTTATCTTTTCTAAGTTGTCAAAATTTATATGACCAAGCCTTTTGTGCCACAAAGTCACTGTGGAGTCATCAAACGCATACAAATTATTGTGAGTTATAATTTCCTTCCCTATTATCTTTCCATTCTCTTCCTTCTAAATATTATAGTATTTGGATCGAAATGTCATATTATAGGCATTATCACACATATGACTCACTAAAAAAAATTGTTTGAGGCCCTCTACAAGTAGCAGATTCTGAGTCGTAGTATTTTTGTCAAGGATGACTATGCCCTTACCTTTAATTCTTGTAGGAGCATTGTTACCAAAAGTGGCATTCTTCCATCTTCCTTTCCCTTTCATAGATACGAATTTACTATCGTCTCTAGTGATATGCTTGTAATAACCACTATATACATACCATTTGTTTTCTTGATCTAGTGTATACAATGTAATTCCACATTTCATATATTTTTTTCAGTCTTGCTTTCCTAATTCATCTTGTCTTTTGAAAAGGTTGGTTGGAAATCATTCAAGATTTAGAAGCATACTCAAACCTACTTATGCACTCATTTTCCTTGTGCCCAAAATTTTAACATTTGAAACATTAAACATCATTCATCAAGGGAGAGAAATAATTTCTATTTCCAGGAGGAGATTTTTGAGATCTACATTTTTGATACATACTATAGCTGAAATTCTCATCTCTTTCATTGTTGACTCTTCTACAACCAATAACATATATATCTTTTGAAGGAATTTTTTTTTGACTTCATTGATTAATTCATTTTACTTTGATATGAGTCCTTTAAGAAGTTTTAATTCTTGTTGCAGTGCAGGGTGCCTCTCTTGCTTGTTATCCTTTCATCTTCATTGGCTCTTCCTTGAAATTTGTATTTCTCGTATAGGTATCCTATGATTTGAAGTGTCCAATACCTGTCTTCATTAGGGGAATTTTGAGGTCTAAAATGGGCCTCCTAAGGAAATTATAAAATAATAGTGGAAATAATAAAATAAGATTTGATTAAATCATCAAATTTTAGAAGGGAAAAATAAAAAACTACTTTTTCAACTCGTATTTTGAACTTATCTCCCTAATGTTTTACTCAAATTTCGAGCAGGAATACTCGTTGGGTGCAAAATTTAATCCCCCATCCAAGGAGTACCCACGTTACATACTTTTTATGGACTCTGCTACATGAAAAATGAGAAATACATGAAAAACGTTATTGTAATCACAGTTTTTTTATGTATTTCTAATTTTTCGTGTAGTAGGTTCCATCAAAAGTATGAAACGTGGATACTCCTTGGATGAGGAATTAAATTTTTCAACCAACGAGTACTCCCGCCCAAAATTTGAGTAAATCCTTAAAGAGATAAGTTGAAAATACGAGTTGAAAAAGTAGTTGTATTATTATATTATTTTTTAATCTTTTTACTTTTTTACTCCAAAAATGGTTAATCATCCCCCATGGTTGACATCATTATCTTGAATCCTATTGGCTATCATAAAGTTTATTTTGGTTGTACATTTTTCTTAGGAGGCCTGTTTTAGACCTCAAAATTCCCCTAGTGGTTTTCAATATATATTTAAATGTTCAGAATCTTGTCTAAATTTATTGTCCCCTCTACAAAAATTTGTATTGAGACCCTTCTCGGTATCTAACTTGGCAAGATAAATTCTCAAGGAGACAATTTCTCCCTTTAGACTCTCACATTTTCCCATTTATGAATAAGGTCATTAAGAACTTCTTCCTTACATTCTCATTATTCTATGTTTACTTTTAAGGTTAAAATATCTTATTTTCACATTCCTGAGGTCATCTCCTCCTTTTCTTTGATCAACTCTTGCTTTAAGTGTTTTTTCTCTTCTTCTAACTTTTCAAATGGTTTTTTTTATATTCTAATCGAAGAGTTAAGCTAACTTTGATTTTAATAACTTCTTGAATTTTTTATTTTTGATAAAAAAATTCTTCATTGTTTGAGTCATACATACCTTCCATGGCTTGCAAAGTTTATCCTTTTAGTTTCTTGTTCTTTCTTAGGGACTTATTCAACTCATCTATAAAAGTGATGAGCTCCCCATGAATGACCACTACACCTTCTTATTCTTTAGAGTTTGCAACATTTCATTTCTTGGAGCCAACTTCTAGTGCCATAAGTAAATGCTCATTTTACTCATCCTATGAAGTACTCTCAGTATCTGAATCTGATGTCAAGCTATCATCTTTTAAGTAGAGCCCCTTATTCTTGAAGAAATTATTCTTTTGATGTTTTTAGCTTTTCCTTTGAACTTCTAATCATATTTCTCTTACGATTTTTCTTTGTAATTGAACTCAGGTGAAAAGTGTCTAATCCTTCCACAATCAAAGCATTTGAAGGGAAATTTCCCTTTATAATTTCCTCACCCATTATTTAGTTTCCTAGAAAAGTGATCCAACTCCTTATCAAATTTAGAGCTAGAGCACTCATGATGATTTTAATGTTCCTTATCCTTCTTGGACACCTTGCAAGCTTCCTCCTTTGGTTCAGTTTTATCACTTCCTACTCTCATCTCATAGGTTATGAGAGTACCTAGTAGGTTTTCCATGCTGTTTTTTTTCACTTCATTCATCTCTTCAATGGCTGAGCTTTTGTAATTAAATCTCATAAGGAGGGATCTCAATACCTTCTGAACAATTACATGCTCTTTGATGGCCTCATTAGTTTATCTAATAATATTGTTCTCCTCATAAAATCTAAGTAAATACTATGCTATGCTTTCTTCTTCACTCATTCTTAAAATTTCAAACCTTATTTTGAATGTTTGAATTTTGTCCTGCTTGAACTTATCATCTCCTTCAGGAAAATGATTGAGCTTGACCCATACTTCCTTAATGGACTTATAGTGCATAACCTTTACAAATTCAAATTGACTATGGCCAAAGAGAATGACAATTTTTCCTCTAGAATTATGTCTATACACCTTTTTACCATTTGTATATGTGGGATGGAGATAAAGTGTAATATGCTCTTTGCACAATTACCCAAGTTACCCAGTCCACTCGGGTGAACATGAGACAAGAGACTACTATGATTTGATTGAACCTTCTAGGTCACCTTAAGGAAGTGGAACTGACACCACACAACTAGAAAAACTTTCTGCATGTATTGCAGGATACCCAAGAGCCATCCAAACCTTCCATGTGGATATAACCTGAGACAAAATTGCCTTTTTGTGCATCAATACCCTAGTAGATACCTTGATATAGGAAAGAGTGTGATTGTAACTCTCTAGTCATTCGCACAACATGGATGGGCTGACAAACACTGTCACCTCTGGAAAAACCCATGCCCATTACAACAATAGCAATAACACATATTCAACACCATTCATGCCAAATATAGCTAGGAAACCACGCATGGAAATCAATACCTGCAAGAAAACCCATAGTAGCTACTTGATCCCACTGGTCCGTGCTTGATATTTTCTTCCATTTAACTTATTTTTCCTTTCTTGATCCAATGTGTAGGTATTCTGATAAAAATCTAAGTGTCCAAGAGTGAGAGACAAAGAGAGATAATCGAGAGACAACTCCAAAAATGAATTGATGAAAGGTACCAGCTGATCCTTAGAAAACGTTGTATCAATGAGGCATCTATTTTCTTCATTTCTCACTAATTTTATTCATTTTCCTCCTCACATGAAATGTGTCACCTTTCAGCTTATTTTTCTCCTAATTTCCATTATTTTAATAAAAAATTTGCAAAAAAAATCGATTTTTCCATCCCAAAGCCTTTTTCATTACCTTTTCCAATTTCCTTGGTCATAATAAACCAAATAAACACCCACACTATGATGTTTTTTCCCAACACTCATCTTTGAATAAGTGTCCCATAATCTTGGTTAAAATTTCTCCTTTATTAAATTTTATTACATTGAATTTTTACCGGGGTTGTTACAAAACCATCCCCCTTGGGGGAACACTTTCATCGGTGTTAAATGACACCTATAACGAACAAGTCTACTAATAGAAATACATAATTCCCATCAAGGTTTTTAATAGAACTTGTTGCAGCATTTACAATGACATCCCACTGAAAACATGACAACATACATCTTAATGGAGAATTATAAATAAACTCAATAAGGTGTTTACAATAAAAAACACATATACAAATACACATTTGATTCAACCAGAAAATAAAGATACTGTCTATGGATATTTATAAACACAACTCGATACAATATTTATAATAATATACATATATGCACAATTGCACAATTTCTCAACCAATAAATAAAAGGAGATGATGCTTGTATCAGCAACAAGGGAATATAGAGGCTCACACCTCGACTCTAAAATTATTATCAGGATTTACCTCCTTCCTAGGAAGTCCAAAATCCACTGCCAAATTCAAATTTTGGATCCAATGTAAAATGCTACAATCCTACGCTATTATAGACATAGTGAACAATTAACAACTCATTGTTCCAGGGTCCACTCCCAATGTGCACCTGATTCCATCTCGAAATGCTAATGACCAAACAAAATCCATTCCTCAACCTTCACTTTTGTGCTACAAAGTCCCTCGAGAAAATCTAGTCATCCATTTTCATGCAGTCACATACCTTCTAGGTTTCTTGGGCATCCCCTTCTCTACTACACAGTCCCTTGGGCGACCCCTCCCTTGGCAAGGCTTCCTCACATCAGGAGCTTGAAAACAAAGGAATATCCCTACCTGGAAACCATCATACTGGTCATATCATGATCAAGGCAATCCATGGACAATATTAGGTACTAGTGTCCCACAATTGCCTTGCTTTCGAAGTGCTTTACCAACATACTGCTACCCATTCCAATTTCTTTTTTCTCTTGCTGCTAGTTCTTGTAGTTGGTTTCATCCATCCGAAACCGGGGATTGCATGCTTTCATGTACCAAGAAACATAATTTCCATTAGATTCAAAATAAATTGAAATAAAATAAAATCATACATCATCAGTGCCCCGTCAATAAGATATGCCTCCAATTTTGTTCACTTCATGTCACAAAAAGTCAAATTAGTTGTTTCTTTAAATCATCCTGTATAAACATATCATATTTGGTTAGCTCAAACACAACCATAATAGATCATAATCATAGATCACATGTAACCATCATAAGCCATAATCTATATCACATGCATAATTAAAACTGAAATAAAATATTTATACTTATACTTCAATCGATCCTTACTTATTCCTTTGTTTGTTATGTACACACACTAGATTGATTGCCAAACCCGGCAAGCACCCGATGATTTTTCTTCCCTTCAATCACGTACACATACACATAATGTACATCACAACACATACATCCACACATGAAGTACACTACCAAACAATACATACACCTATACTCGGTGTACAACACAAAATAATACATACACCTACACTTGGTGTACAACATAACATAATACACCTACAGGCAGTGTAAATCTCAACATTAATAATATACATAACAATTTAAAACACAACAAATACACATGTCACGATACCAAAACTACACATTGCACATATGTAGTACCACATGTACACAATAGAGAATGTAAGACATGCATACAATACCAAATATACACGAGTACCACATGTACACGACACCATCTCCACATGTGTACACAACAACACATGTACACTGCACCACATGTACAACATGTTCACAATACCACATGCATGAAATGTACATGACACCACATGTAAAAAATTCCACATGCACGACATGTACACAACACCACATATACAATCATGCACACAACACCCTATGTACATAGAACCACATGTACAACATGCACACAACACCATATGTATATAGCACTTCATATACAACATGTACATAGGACCATATGTACACAACATCGCAAATCCAACATTTACATAACACCATCAAACATGTAAATATCGAACATGTACATAAAACCATCTATACCCAACACTGCATATGTGATACGCACACAACACCATATATACAGCAGCCACACAACAACATAGGTACAACCATTGAATGTATAATATGTACAACATATACAAAATAATAGCCATCCAAATCCAAAAACACACTATCTCTACCAAGCAACCTTGCTCCTAGTGTCTCTCTGCGATCAATGCTTATCCTAGAATGTTATGGATCACCATGTCTTCATTCCACTGATGTATATCTCAGAATTATATGTCCATAACATAAAAATACACATAGTATAAACACATAATATCAACTCATATCCACGTGATATTGACCTTGTAGATATTCCAGGGTTACTCTTCCCACTTGATTCCTCATAAACCAGGATCCTCTTCATGTTATTCGCTTGCATAAGAAATCATTTCTCCACGAGAATTGTTCCTAAAAACCCTATCAGACATTCACATACATACATACATACATACATACATACATACATATACATATATATATATATATATATATATATATATATATTACCATTAAATAATCATGGTCCTCTCAACCAAAGACATAAATACATAAATACATACATATATACATTAGCATAAAAACAATCATGATCCATGATGACCCTGTCAAACATGACATACATACATACATTCATGTATAAATATATAGACATCAACACAATCCTGATCAAAACATAATTACCAGATACCATAAGGAAAATTTTAAGAGAAATACATTTAATTTACCTTTCCGGATTAATTTTCTCATGTTTTTACTTCCACCATCCATTTTCCATAATGTACCCAACCAGTCCAACTGACTGTCATATTCTTTCCTTTGATTTCCCTTATATATGCACCAAGCTTCATCTGGGACTTACATCACCTCTTAAGTTTCTTTCAGTTCTTCCCAAGCTACATTAAATTTCCTCTTTCCCAACCAATTCCAAATAATCTCAAAACGTGAAATCCATTACCTAGAAAAAAACAAGAGAAAACCATGAAAACCAATAGCAATACGACATCACAAACAAAGTGGCCTGATAATTCACTAGTCATAAAAAAAACTTCAATCAAGTGCAACAAATCACAATACAACAAAATCAGAATACTAACAACAAACACCAAGACTCAATCCCCATGGGTTCCTAATGCTTCGAAAGGAAATCTTAATCTGATCCTTCTCCAATATTTCATAGAAGCCTTTTTTTTCATGCAATTCCCTCCATCATACTGTCATACCCACATAAATGTCAGTGTAAAAAAAAATATAAAAATATACTAGGTATCTTTCCTTGTTGTGCCAAGAATGTTGCATTATAGTTGAACACATCCATCCCATCTCTCAAGGGACTCCAATTCCCTCGATATATCTAGATATAACCATACACCAGCTATTATACATGTCAAATACATGTCCATTAATATGACACATATCCACATAATTTCAGAAAAAATTAGGGTTAAGAAGACTCCTTATATTCATGCAAATCTCTCATTTGTTTGGAGTTTCTATTCTTCAAACATGGCCAAAGGAATTATCACCCAATTCCTTTCTTTCACCTTTTTACCTTACTGCAATCAAGTCTTACTATGTATTGTCACATCACCCAATTGTCAGTGATATAAACACAATAACTATTACCATGTCATGCTAATACCAAGCATGTTTCCCTGAAAATATTCACTCATGTCAGTCACATGTTCCAAAGATCAAGAAAACATATCTATTAATATAAAATCAACTTTTTACTAAGTCTAACAACCGTGTCATAATCAACAATCAATTCACATTAATTATTCATAATACATAATGCTACAACTATCACCTACTTATGTTCAAGTACATATTAGATATCTCAACACAAATTTATTAGTACAAAAATCTTACAACAATATCATTTCTTCATGCAATATTATAGACATATACTCATATCATGCAATTAATCAACATTCAAACAACATATAGAAAACATAATAGACACCAAAAACTCAAACACCGAATATACGACATAATCAAACATTCAGTCATGAAGTAGATGACATAAGAAATTTCGTACCTTAATATATCTCAGTGGATGCTATCTTGTCTGCATAATCAATCTAGATTAGCATGATATCAATTCAAGAGAACATAAATTCATACATACATAAGGTCATGATATCCATAATAGTAACTAGCTAACATGTTCATAACATAAACAAATAAACAATTGCCATTCATGCATAAAAATCACCTCTACACAACCAGACACAATATCACAAATATGTCAACTCATACCTGAATGTCATAACCCTAATCATCTTCATAGGACAATTGAAATCAACATGATACATATAATATCAATACCTTAATGAATTAACCCTAATCGTCAAGTTAACTAACATATAACAACAAAAAGTTAACATATAGCGTGCTCGTAAATACCATATAACATAATCATCAAGTTAATTAATGTAAAACAATAACAAAAATGCATATAACAACACATTACTCTCATTCATGACTATTCGATAGATGTGCATATTATCACATTGATTCACTAGCATCTACGATGCATGTAACAACAACAACAACAATAAAATTACAAACATGTATATAACCCTAATGCATATAACAATCCATTAACTAACATACGTGCATTCCATTCATACAATACGTGTATGCCGATATTCTCTTACCCCAAAGTTTCGTGCTGCAACTTCACTTTGATGATTTGCATCTCCTTCTCTATCTCAAAAAACACATCAACATCATAACATATCAACAACATCATGATGACCTAAAATTCCTATAATGACCTTGTGGAAAACAACCTTCACCTTGAAAATGCATGCATAGAAACATATAGACACCGGCATGCATAAAAAATGTATAACCGACATGCACTCATGATGATCACGTCCAACAATAGCACCATCAAATTCCACATGGTGACACAACTGCAACAATGGCCACCACCATCCATAGACAAAAAGCACATAGTCCAAAAACATAAAGAACACATATGCAAATGACATGTATGCATGAAAAATAAATTCTTCCCATTTATTCCAACTGTTGAACCATGCTTTGATACAACTTTGTAACACCCTATTCCCACATTTACCGAAGCTACCCGGTCCATTGGGGTAAACATGAGATGAGAGGCTACTCTGATCTCATTCAACCTCCTAGGTAACCTTAAGGAAGTAGAATCAACACCACACAACTACAGAAACCTTCTGCATGTGCTACAAGATACCCAAGATCCATCTAAACCTTCTAGGTGGCTAGCCCCTAAGACAAACACACCTGTTTGTGCATCAATCCCTAAGACATTCCCTTGATATGGGCAAGAGTGTGAGTGAAACCCTCCAGTCGCTCACACAACATGGCTAGGCTAAAAAACACTGTCACACCAGGAAAAAATCATGCCCATGACAATAAGAGAGCCAAGAGCACACATTCAACACCATGCATGCCAAATATATCAAGGAAACCACACATCGAAATCGATACATGTAAGAAAACCCATTGTATTTTCTTGATATTTCTCTTCCTTGCTTGATATTTGCTTCCTCTTTCCTTCTTTTGTCTTTCTTGATCCAATGTTGAGGTTCTCCAAGAAAAATATAAGTGCACAAGAGTGTGAGAGCGATATAATAGAGGGAGAGCTCCAAAACTAAACTGATAAAAGATATTAACTTATCCGCATAGGACTTTTTATCAATGAGGCATCTATTTTCTTCATTTTCCTCCTCACAGGCAACTCGTGACCTTTCACCTCTTTTTCTCCTAATTTTCATTATTTTCATAAATAAATTGCCAAAAACGCCATTTTCCTTTCCAAAGCCTTTGCCATTTCCTTTTCCAATTTCCTTAGCCATAATAAACCATATTAACACCCATACTAGATTTTTTTTCCCAACATTCATCCTAGAATACGTGTCCCATAATCGTGGTTATTATTTTTCCTTTATTAAATTTTATTGCATGGAAATTTTTCCAGGTTTTTTACATCAGGGACAACATAATCCACTAGAAAATAACTCCAAACATCTACCCCTAGGGACAACATAATCCACTAGAAAATAACTCCAAACATCTACCCCTAGGGACATGAGATAGGCTTCCATTCTGAATTTTCAAAAGGCATAGTTTGTCTCAACAAATATTGATATCATACAAAACTAATCATCCTGAAACTATTTCCTATACATGATTCCTTATAGCTCTACCTTCCAATGGTTACATTATTTCTAAAGGAACTTGTCTCTAATACTAATTTTTGGAATAAGGAATCACTGAGAGGGGGCTTCAATTGGTAATAGTGAGGTTCTTAAAGCAATAAGCACACATATATATATATTTTTTTCACTACTAATTACTTGTGAGAGAATTCATACTATAATATAAATAAACAACAAGAAAATCCATTCACATGTACACACAATCCATGAAATGAGCAACACACACATATGAAAAATGTATTTTTTACGTGGAAACCTAATGGGAGAAAACCACCATTCAGTTCTTTATTATGATGAAAATTAGGCACCTACTTTATCACATCAATTTCTTTATGAGCATCCACTCACAAGAGGCCCTAACCTCGTTAATATAGCATACCACTACTTTCAAGGAGGCACCAAACTTTTATGAATATAGGCCACTGCCTACTCTACCCATTGTTCTTCATTTGATCGAATTTAGAAACTGATAACAGAGGCTAATAACTATGCTTAGAAGCATAAACCTGGCCTACTACTATACTAGCTCCTTACCTTCTTATGTATAGTTCTCCTTTGAACTATGCTCTCTAATACTCAATCACTCTGGTGTTGACCCTCTACTATGTTTTATCTTATTTAACACTTGGCGCCAGTCACCCTTCGTTTTACTCACTCTCAACACTAAACTTTGCATACTTCACCTCACAACAATTCTAAATCCCCAAATTTTCACAACTACACTCCACTATTTTGTTCCACTACTACACTAGGAATGCTATTGTCTCTGCAATCCTTCATGATGTTTTGAAGCATAATTTTTCATCGCACTACATTACATTTTTCTATCAGGTTGCATGTCCTCTGCAACCACATTCAATTTTGGAAATGGGATTTGTTCACTCAACCATCGTAGTTGTATTAAATCACAAGCTGTGTATTTGGGTTTCTCCCATACTAAGAATGAATTATCTGTCATCATGCTCACTCCAGCAAAGCTCCCTATTCCTTCTTAATTAATTAAAAAATACCAGAGTGTATTGAAGGTGTGTCTCTCTATTTTCTGCAGTTTTTGTAAAACTCTGTCAGATCCCATTAATTTAATGATATGATGTCCTCGAGCCATTCTGTTCATTTATTTCCTTGGGCTCTGAAACTAGTTATAAGAGAAGGCTTGCTTTAGCTAGGGAGAAAATTTACAGTCACCATTAATTAAATGGCACCAACCTCTCTATGTGCATTTACTTTATCTACTGACTCATATATCCTTTAAACCATGTGATTGAGAGCTGGAAACTCTCTGATTCCTTTAATAATTGTCGCTACGAAGTTGGAGGCCCAGATGCCGTGGTGGCCATAAAATTTTCCGAATAGAAATTTTAAGAGTTACGGGCTTTGGAGCTTCCGGGTACTGGCCCACTAGTGTGCACAACTAGAAAAGCATTACCGAATCACTTCAGGCCCTTAAATTTATTTCCACAATGTATTTTTCTCTTTTTCATAGCCTGAAGTTCCATTTTCATGAAAAATATTGAAACCACCACACACCCAAGTCCTGGTGGCGCCTTTACATATTTTATGGATCGACAAATGTGAAAAAAATCTCTCTCTCCCACCTCTGTTTTCTTGAACCTTATTAAAAATATCTTAAGTATCTTCCACCTTCTGAGCCTTTTTCTGTTTCGAGATACATAAATTTTCTCAAATTTCATCCCCTACTAGAAAAACTCCATACAATCACATGAAACTTATAAATAAAATTTATAGGCTTCTCGGGTTCTTGGGTTCTTGGCTTCTGGGATTTCAAGCTTTCAGGTAATTTTCTCACTACCTCTAGTTGATGTTATCCACTAACTCATTTTTAAATAAACCTCTGGGATTTTGGTTTTTTGTTCCTCTCACTGCCCTAACTCGCTATAATCTCGTAACATTTTTAAATAATCCTCCATGGTTATACGATGTTCCAAATAATTCTACTAAGGGATTCAATGTCCTTATTTTGAAAAATCATAACTTTTGTTCCATAGGGAAATTTGAAAACTTCAACCCATCATTGAAAATATATTTATAGGAGCTTTCCAACTATTCCAATTTTAGTAGAAATTGAGCTAATCTCTTGACACATAATATCCTCCAAATTCTGGGACTCCCTATCCATTATATTCATATTTTTAGAGATTTTCTAGTAATATTTCTCCAATTATTATTCTATATAGAATAAGAAAACAACCATGGGACTCCTCCTGAAAAACATGCACATTAATGCCAACATTTGTTACTTCTATCCTTAATTCTAGTCCAATTGACATCAATGTAAACATACCAGGTGCTACCAACAATTTAGACGATGCTAATTGTCCAATAAGTGGCACCTATTTGACCCTCACGGATAGTTATATATAAGAGATAATTTAACCTCTTAGGGAACCAATTCGCTCATCACATAAGCTAACATTACTTGTGCCTAGACAAGAAGAAGAAAGGTTGAATTCAAAGGAGAACAAGAAATAAAAGTATTTATATGCTACTGCAGCTTGCAAGTGTGAAATTTTTGAGGAATATATGTCATAGTTGTATAGACGAAATTCAGCCTCTACTATAGGGCCGAAATTATGAGTTTCACTAGATTTGAAGGAGTTTGACCAACATTGAGTTTCACTTGTTGGAGGATTCTTAGAGGAGGTTTTGACATGGATTTTTTTTTGGAATTTTTTTCTTTTTCTTGTCCTTGGATATCTCTCATTTTTATCTAATTCTATAAGAGAAGGATTATTTGGTTTTCCCTTTATGGGTTTTTTCTTGGCCTTTGGCCCAATTTTTTGTGTCCTTTGTGAATTTGCGATAATTATGTTTTAAAAATTTGTATAATTTCTTGATGAAGAAGAAATAAAATGCAATAATAAGAGATATAATATTCATAAGTAATTATTAAGAGTAATCAAGCATTAAACTACATAACACTGGATTCCTCAAGATGGTATCAGAGCTAAGGTAAAGGGAGGCAACTCTAAGATCACATTTTGTTGGCACTCTTGATTGAATACATTTTTGTAGCATCTCTCTTTCTCTTTTTCAATGTAAAATTATATGAAGGAAGATCTCACGGTTCTAAGGGTTCTCCTTGAATCCATCAAAGGATACATCACCAAAAAAATTTCTAAGCTATATAAGGAAACGAAATATGGAATTAACTCCTCTATTCTTACATGTCCAATTGAAGATGGAAACACAGAGTAATTGATATTGGAGATTCAATGCATACGATAAGTGAACATGGATATATAAACACTTTATCAAAAGGAATTACTTCTCAGAAAGTTGAAATTGGATAAAATAATAGCTATACGATCAAAGACCTTAGATCTAATTCCTTCTGTTAGTGTTAGAATATGTATTCTGCCATCAGTGATCAAAATCACTCTTTTCATATTCATTTTATGTGTCCCACTCATAATTTTTTTTTATCATTCCATTACGTCATGTAAAAAAATTATTCACTGATGGTAGCCCTAGTCATAAAGTCTCACTCTCCCTCAAAAATTCTCATTTGCTAGCCCACCTTCAAGTCTCGCTGAGCATAAAAACCCTTTTGAAAATCTAATTTCACTATGTATTATGTCATTCAAAGTTAACCATGGAGTCAAGTCATTAAAGGTCCCATTAGGGCATTGAGGCAGTCATTCATGATGAGGAGGACACTCATGAAACAGAGCAGGAATTTCAACTTTTTGACCTAGAAGACTATGAAAATGAAAAAATCACTAATGCTTCAATCAAAGATAAGGATGTCATGATTAAGGAGCTCCAAAATAATATTGACATGGTAAAATATTTCATATACTTCCTTGAGCAGGAGAATGAGCAGTTAAAGACCAAACAGGTCATTGATGAGTTCAAGTATGTCACTGCTCAAAGGGAGGTTGAAAAGGCCAAAGCCATGCTAGATGAAACACTTGAAAAGTATGGCTTACTTGATGATGAAGAGGAACAAGCACCAAGAAGAAAACTTGGAACTAGAGGTCTGAAAAGAGCTCTAGCTCTAGAAAGACAAAGGGAAGCTAAGCTTATCGATCAACTAACCCTAAATGAGTAGCTTGCTATAGTGATCAGTGAAAACAGGGAGTCATGGCTTGATAGAGCCAATCAAAACTTGGAGAAGATGCTAGCAAAGGATAATAAATACAATGACCTATTGAGGAGTAAAGTCAAACACCATGCCTTAAAGGAGAAAATTGCAATGGCCAAGCTCAAGGAAACCAATGAGAAAATTGAAGCCCTAACCCATCAAAATGATAAGGAGAGGCTATACATACTTGCTGAGGCTTCAATCTAGGCCTAGCCATCTAATCAACATCCTCTACACCAATTTTGAGGAAATTTGAAATATTTTAGCAAATTCTGAGTTTGATTGTGTTTTTCTCAACAAGGAAATATAAGAATATTTGTCATATGCGCAACACCCTAGGCGGTGCGCAAATGATAGGGAATTTTTTGGGAAAAAGGTCACCACTAGTGGATTCATAATGAGAAATATAGTTAGGAAAACCACTTTTCCATCCTTCATTTTCATATCCATGAGGTCAAAAGGGAAATAAACCACCAAAATCTCATGTTTTTGCCAATATTTTTTCCTAGGTGCTGCGCATAGAGTAGTCTTAGGAGATTGCAATTTTGAAGGGTCAAATAAACATCATTTTGAGAGGCATATTAAGGAAGATGACTTGAAAATCTTTCCAACAAGCCATCTTGGGCCTGATTTGGAAAAATCTAGGTTAGTCAAAAGTTACCTTGAACATGGAGGGTGCACAACCTTATGGTGTTGCACATATGACAGGAAAATGACGCATATGACAATTTGCTGATCTTTTTGGTTTTCAATGTAAATTTTGATTTTATCTCAAAAAATCATCTTTATATTAATGTAATTCATCAAATTATGTAAAGGATCATTTACCTAGGGGTATATTCATTAGGTAAAGTTATTGTTGAGTCAAAATGAATCAGTTTGAATGTAATGAGGAGTGAGTCACTTATACCATCCTACACTTCAACTTTCAATTAAGAAATTAGTGGATCTCTTCCTCACCTCATGGATTCCACCCCTAAGGATGAGTGAAGCTTGTTTGATGTCTATTTAGCCTCTTTCTTCACAATATGAAAGGGTTGGAATTATTTTGGATGTTAGCTTGTTGATCAAGGAACTTTGTACGCAGTTTTGGCTAGTTAACAAAGAAGATTTGCAACTATTTTTGGGTTACATGTGGTATGATGTTTATCATTATTTTTTATTTATTTTCATATGTTAGAATGTGATGTATGAATTTTCATTACATCTCTATGGTATTATCTCTTTCAAGTTAGATAGGCATAACACATGCTTGCTCATGCTCTGTTTTGGGAAATATTTCATAATTTGTCAATTTTCCTCTGTTTGGGAAGAACACATCTCCCATGATCTTCCTAGCTTCTCCTCAGTCTTAAAACCATATAATCACAATCATCTTTAAAGTGATAAGCCTTATTCCTACCTTAACCCATTAGATCCCTACAACCCTATCTCATTTTCCCTGACCTAGCTCCCTTGACCTAATTTATTCATCTAGTGAAACCCAACCAAGTCAAATTCAAACAAGCCCCTTCACTTAATATCTAGCCTAAAACCCCTAATTCCTCCAGCCTTCTTGGCTGTG
Organism: Pinus albicaulis; assembly: GCA_034641835.2. Lineage (NCBI taxonomy): Eukaryota > Viridiplantae > Streptophyta > Pinopsida > Pinales > Pinaceae > Pinus > Pinus albicaulis. The sequence continues at coordinate 1,491,398,939 of CM076581.1, forward strand.
ACTTTTTGGAGAGAGCCCTCCTTGACTTGACAGGGCTAGTTATCAAGTCAAAATCTTGGTCTGTGGTTACCTCCGTTGGGATTCCTTCTTCAACCTTGGGAATCTGGAAGAGTGATTACATTCTGGAGCCGTTGCCAGGGAAAAAAATGACAATTTTTCCCTTGGTGTACGACAAATATTTATTGGAAACTGATCCTTTAGATGATAGGATCGAGTTTCATAAGTTTGATTTCATAATTTCAGTGCCTCATAGCAGATATGGCTTCTACAAGATATACTAGAGTGAATCCAGCCCCTGATCCAGTCGATCTGATTGATGATCAAAAGAAGTTCTTTCGAAGACATCGATATCAAACTGCACACATTTAATGAGGACCAGTTCCATTGGTAAGATTGGTTTCTCTACCTGCTAAGTTGCATTCTCTTTAAGATTTACCTTATGAGCTGAAGTTTGAATTGTCTTTATTTAAATCCAAATCTAAACTTCTTTGTCCGACATAGTATTTGATCCTCTAATATTATCTAAGGTAAATTATTTGTCTGAATTAGACCTTTGTCCTTTTAAATATTGGTTTTTCAAAGAAATCAAGCCCAAATCTGACCTTGACATTAAGGAGTGGATCCAATTTTACCATCTGAAGGAAGTTTTTGTTTCATCCGAACCTAAAAATTAGTCAATTATAGTATATTCATTTGCACCTTCGACTTCATCGTACATAGCTGCCACTTCAGTACCAACAACTTCAACTCCTTTACCTATTCAACCAATCCCTCTTGTTGTCAATCTAGTATTCCATTCAACCGAGATTATGGAAATATTTTCCCCACTCGTCTTACCATTCCAATTGCATGATTTACCTCAAGGATATGGTCAAATACTCCCCCTCTTCGGTGAAAACTCTGAAATCACCGCCTGTCATCACATGGCCAAAATAAAACCCTTCACAGATCTTGAGGAGTTAGATACAGATGATGCCAAGATGTGAATCATTGCACAAAGTCTTTATGGTGAAGTTAAAGTTTGGTTCCATGCTCTAGCAGCTAATTATATTAGGACTTCTGCTAAACTAACTGATTCTTTCTTAGCCAGGTGGCATGAGAAGAAAAACCCTTTACAAATCCTTGCTGAGTATGATCCCCTGAAGCACAATCATAATGAATTAGTGCCTGGTTATAATTCCCGATACCTCAGAATCTATAATTCCATCCCAAATGAAATGAAACCACCTCCTATTTTGGCCCTCGTTTGTTATCCCGATGCTTTGACCCAAATATGGCCTACTCATTGAGAGAAAGAAATTCCACTACTCTAGAAGAGATGATCCAAAATTCGGTGAGTGTTGAGGCCAACCTATTGATTAAAATGTCGCAAATCAAAACTAAATGTAAAGTGACCATTAAAGAGGAACCTCCCAATTCATCCGACACTAGATTTGATGCTTTAATTAGGACCATAGAAAGAATGGTAGATAAAATATCTATTTTAGATAGAAAAAATGAGCCACAAATCATAAATATAAACTTTCGAGGCCAGCAGTAGCAACCTTAGTTCCAGATAAAGAAAACAGAGAAAAGAGATCCTGAAACACAACAACATCAGAAAATTAGGACACCACTACAACATAACTATGCTTAGAGTGATGAAGAGGAAGAACCAACAGTAGAGGAGAACCTTCTTTTCACAGTTGATGGTCAGCCTATCTTTCTGACCGAAGATGAAGAATATGTGGAAAAAAAGAAGTTGACCTAGAGATATAAACTTCATATTGGAAAATGATCATGAGTTAGAAGTAGAATATGATGATTATCAGGGAGGACACCTGAATGCATTGAGTTCCCAGCAAAGGCAGTACTCCTTAAGGACTCATGATGTTCCAATCAATCCACCTCCAAAGAGGACAGTTTAGCAGAAATAAGTACCACAGAAGCAAGTTTCTCAAGCTAATCAAAATAAGGGTAAAGATATTACAACTCCAAATTAGAACAGAAGAAATCAACCTTCTACAAGTGCACATGTCAAAGAAAGAGATATTCAAAGGGAAGAAGCTGCACCGAGAGATCATGTGGAGAAAAGGGATATTGTCATAAAAGAGGTAGATAGAACTATAGCTTTTAATTTAGAGTCATAAATTTCAAAGTTAAAGGTGTCTATTCCTCTCATTGAAATGGTAAAAGTTGATAAATATAAATCTCATGTAGTCAAAACCTTGAAAGTTGACCCTTTATCCCTCATGGTTAATACAGAGAATGATCAGCTCGAGTTAATATTTGGTCCCACAATCAAAGGTCGGTCTAAAGATAGTGAGGTCCCACCATTTTACTTGAGTCTCAAAGTCCATCAATTTATCCTTCATAACATTATCTTAGACTCCGGGGCCTCCCACAACCTCATGCCCAAAGCAATCATGGAGAAGCTTGGCCTTGACATAACCTGCCCATATCATGATTTATATTCTTTCGATCATGGTTGTGTCCGTTGTTTGGGTCTAATCAAAGATCTAGTTGTTTCCCTAGCATAGATCCTAGCCAAAAATGTCTTAATGGACATGGTAGTTGCTGACATTCCTCCACGTTTCGGTATGTTGTTATCAAGATCCTAGGGGGATAAATTGAGAGGTAGACAACAATTGGACTTTTCCTATACAAAAATTCTTGTCTTCGGTCAAATGGGAAAGCTATACTGAGAGACTAAAATGAAATACATGATCAAAAACAAGGAAAGGCCTAATAATCATCCTATAAATGTTGTACATATAGACTTAGATTCCTTCATATTATACAATGATTATAGATTAAATGATGTAGATTGTCAATTAGTATAAATAGAGGATGTTCCTGAGATTTCAGATTACATTAGAACAGTGTTATAAAAAGAGAAAGAGAATCTGCATACTATATCCGAACAACCATAAGAGAAGACAGATGAAATTTCAAAACAACATAAAGAATCAGATCAGAAAATTGTGTCAAATCAGAGTCAAGAGTTTCAACACCTTGAGGAAGAATATTGTCTTTGGAGCTTGGACCTTGATGGTGCCATTGGTAAAGATGGGGATGAAATTGGTCAGTAGCCCATTTCAACAACAAAATAAAGTCCCAAATAATGTTAGATTGTGTTCCTACAGGTTAGCATTTGATTGTACGAACAATGAGGCTAAATATGAGGCACTCATTACCAATTTGAAAATTTTGAAAAAAATGGGAGTTAGAAGAATTGCAGTCTATGGTTATTTGGAGCTGGTAATTAAAAAAATAAAAGGTGAGTATCAAGCTAATCACCCAAGGATGAGGCAATATAGGAATGCAGCACTTGACATTTTGAGAATGTTTTCAGAATATACACTTAAATTAGTGCCAAGGTTGCAAAATTTGATGGCTGATTCATTAGCCACTGCTACAAGTAATTTCAGATCTGCAATGTTTTCAAATAAAAAATTTGAGATTCATATAAAGCATAGGCCCGCCATTCCTGATAACTTGAAATTTTGGTAAGTATTTTGGGACAATAAAAGTGAACAATTTCCTTCAAAGTGAAGGTGAGTTTGAGAACTGTTCTATGGAGGAAGTGTACAACAAGGATGACCAAGTCATCAAGGCGGTTCAGATTGACATACTTCATATCAAGGACCATAATATTCCAAAAGGTCTTATACCTTTGGAAAAATTATTTGATCAAGATGACGTGGAAATAAAGCCTACTTTGGTTCCAATAGAAAAAGGCATAGAAGATGTTAATATTGGAACAACGGAGCAACCAAAGTTCGTAAAGCTTTCAAAGTATTTGTCTCCCAAGGTAAAGACTAGATATGTTGAATTTTTTACTGTGTTTTCTAATGTGTTTTCTTGGGATTACTCAGTTCTAAAGGTGTACGACAAAAAGATCATACAACACATTATCCCGATAAAGCTAGATCAAAAGCCTTTTAGGTAGACACTTAGGAGAATAAACCCAAAGTTGTTGCCATCCATTGAGACGGAAGTAAATAAGCTCTATAAGGCAGGTATTATTGTTCCAGTCAGATTTTCTGATTGGATCTCCAATTTGGTTCCAATGAGAAAGAATACTGGCGAAATCCGACTATTTATAGATTTCAGAAATCTAAACAAAGTGTCACTGAAAGGAAATTACCCACTGCCCAAAATGGACCACATACTTCAGTGAGTTGTAGGAGCCAACAGGACGTCATTGTTGGATGGTTACTCAGGGTAAAATTAGATCCTTGTGCATGAATATGATAAGGATAAGACAACGTTCACTACACTATGGGGTACCTTTAAATATGCTAATATGCCATTTGGTTTAAAGATTTCCGAGGCCACTTTCTAGTGTGCCATGGACATAGCATTCGGTAATGAGAAATATTTCTTCCTTTTAGTTTATTTAGATGATTTGTCTATTTATTCAAATTCAGATGATGAGAATTTACACCATTTGAGAGTTGTGTTCCAACGATGTAGAAAATTAGGGATATCCCTAAATCCTAAAAAGTGCCTATTTGTTATGGAAGAAGGAAAATTGTTGGGTCACATCATCTCAAAATATGGGATTTGGATAGATCCTTCTAAATTTGAAGTGATACAACAAATTTATTTTCATCGTAACAAGAAGGAAGTCCAAGCATTCAATGGTAGGATGAATTCGCTATGTAGGTTAATTCCCAATTTAGCAGAGCATCGTAGATAAACCAAATGATTCACCTGCAAAAAAAAAAAAAAGAAGTGTTTCAGAACACTTCCAAGCTCCATGATAAGATCAAGCAAATCTATGACAGAAAAACCAAACGAGATGATTTCAAGATCGGTGATGCAGTACTTCGCTGGGATGCCAAGAATGAAGACAAGGGTAAGCACACGAAGTTTAGTAATTTATGGAAAGGACCTTTTAAGATTGTAGCTTCTCATGGACAAAATGCATATCTCTTGGAAGAAATGGATGGAGAAATTTCTTAGGAGGGCAAGTTAATGGTAGGCTCCTGAAGCACTATCTTTTTTTATATGAAGTTGTGAATTTTTTTTCATCCTCATTGTATATATCAGTTTGATATTCCTGCAAGTGTGAAGTAGAAAATCACTGGAGTTCGGATCCCGAAGTGAAGGACATGGAACTTCATTGAGTTTCTACTAGTTTCAAGTTTAGTTTTCAGAAAAGTAAGTTAAGTCTTGATTCATTGTTCGAGTCAATTTCAGTCAGTTTCAAAGTTAGTTTGTGTCATTGAGTTGTCAGTATTTAGTCATGCATTTCAGTTTTAGTTTTTTGGCCGTATTGGCCCAATGGTTAGGCACTTGGTCTATGGTGTTCTTGACACCTCCAAGGAGTTTCCATCCCCAATAAGGCTGATGTTAGTGTTAGAATATGCATTCTGCCAGAAATGATCAAAATCACTCTTTTCATATTCATTTTAGGTGTCCCACTCAATTTTTTATTTTTATCGTTCCATTAGGTCATAAAGTCCCACTCTCCCTCACAAATTATCATTTGTTGGCCCACCTTCATGTCTTGATGAGCATAAAAACACTTTTGAAAAGCTCATTTCACTATGTCTTATTTCAGTCAAAGTCAACCATGGAGTCAGGTCATTATAGGTCCCATTAGGTCATTAAGGCAGTCTTTCATGATGAGGAGGACACTCATGAAATAGAGCAGGAATTTCAGCTTGTTGACCTAGAAGAGGATGAAAATGACACAATCACTAATGCTTCCATCAAAGGTAAGGATGTCATGATTAAGGAGGTCCAAAATAATCTTGACAGGGCCAAATATGTCATATACTTCCTTGAGCAGAAGAATGAGAAATTAAAGACCAAACAGGTCATTGATGAGGTCAAGTATGTCACTTCTCAAAGGGAGGCAGAAAAGGCCAAAGCCATGGTATATGAAACACTTGAAAAGTATGGCTTACTTGATGATGAAGAGGAACTAGAACCAAGAAGAAAACCTAGAACTAGAGGGCTGAAAAGAGCTCTAGCTCTAGAAAGAAAAAGGGAAGATGAGCTTGTTGATCAACTAACCCTAAATGAGTAGCTTGCTATAGTGATAAGTGAAAACAGTGAGCCATGGCTTGATAGATCCAATCAACACTTGGAGAAGTTGCTAGCAAAGGATAATAAAGACAATGACCTATTGAGGAGGAAATTCAAACACCATGCCCTAAAGGAGAAAATTGCAATGGCCAAGCTCAAGGGATCCAATGAGAAAATTGAAGCCCTAACCCATCACAAGGATAAGAAGAGGTTAGAAATACTTGCTGAGGCTTCACTCCAAGCCTAGTCACCTCATCAGCATCCCCTCCACCAATTTTGAGGCAAGTTGAAACATTTTAGAAAATTCTGAGTTTGACTGTGTTTTTTTGAATAAGGAAATATCAGAAAATTTGTCATATGCGCAACACCCTAGGCGTTGAGCAAATGATAGGGGCATTTATTGGGAAAAAGGTCACCACCAGTGGATTCATAATGAAAAATATAGTAAAAAAACCACTCTTCCATCCTTAATTTGTATATTCAGGAGGTCAAAAGGGAAAAAACCACCAAAAATCATGTTTCTGCCCATATTTTTACCTAGGCACTGCGTACAAAGTAGTCTTAGGAGATTACAATTTTGAAGGGTCAAATTAGCATAATTTTGAGAGATGGAGGAATATTCAGAAAGAGGACTTGAAAATATTTCCAGAAAGCCATATTGGGACTTATTTGGACCCCTTTAGGTCAGTCAAAAGTTTCCTTGAACATGGAGGGCACACAACCTTAAGGCGTTTGCATATGACAGGAAAATGCCGCACATGACAGTTTGCTGATCTTTTTGGTTTTTCACTGTAAATTTTGATTTTATCTCAGAAAATCATATTTCTATTAATGTGATTCATCATGGTAAATGTAATTATGTCATGGATAAGTTACCTAGGGGTAGATTCATTAGGTAAAGTTATCCTTCAGTCAAAATGATTTAGTTTGAATGTAATGAGGAGTGAGTCACTTGGACCATCCTATACTTCAGCTTTCAGTTCAAAAATTAGTGGATCTCTTCCTCACCTGATGGATTCAACCCATGAGGATGAGTGAAGCTTTTTTGATGTCTAATTATCCCCTTTCTTCACACTAATAAAGGTTTGGAATCAATTTGGATGTTAGCTTGTTGATCAAGGAACTATTGTACTCAGTTTTGGCCAATTAATAAAGAAGAGTTGTAGTTATTTTTTGGGATACATGTGGTATGATGTTTATCATTGTTTTTTCTTCGGTTTCATATGTTAGAATGTGTTTTATTCATGTTCATTACATCTCTATGGTATGATCTCTTTCAAGTTCGATAGGTAGAACACATGCTTGATCATGCTCTGTTTTGGGAAAGATTTCATAATCTTTCCATTTTCCTCAGTTTAGGAAGAATACATCTCTCCTGCTCTTCCTAGCTTCTCCTCATTCTTAAAACCATCTCATCACAATAATATTTAAAGATATAAGCCTTATGTATACCTTGCCCCATTGAATCCCTACAACCCTATCTCATTTGTCCTGGCCTAGCTCCCTTGACCTAATTTCTTCATCTAGTGAAGCCCAACCAAATAAAATTCAAGAAAACCCTTGCACTCAATATCTAGCCTAAAAACTCTAATTCCTCCATCCCTCTTGGCTGTGAATTTTTGGAGAGAGCTCTCTCCGACTTGATAGTGATATCTATCAAGTCAAAAGTTTGGTTTGTGGTTACCTCTGTTGGGATTCCTTCTTCAGCCTTGGGAATCTGGCAGAGTGATAAGACTATCAATCAGGAATGAAGTAGGAAAGTTCACCTCAAAAACATCCTCTATGTTCCATGTTTGAAAAATACTTTCTATTTTTTTTTAGAAGATACAGGAAACATGATAGGATTTATTGATGGCAATGTGGTTGTTTTCACTAAGGGATCTAGTATATATAATGCTAGAGTTATTGGTATTTGTGAGGGGAGGTTGTATAGAATTATAACTCCTCCTCCTCAAGTTTTAGTACACACTGACATCAATGCATTCAAATTTTGATATAGAATGTATGGCCATATTTATTACAAGATATTTCCATCCTTGAGTGAAATGGTTATAAGTATGCCCTAATTGAAGGAATAATGTGAAGGAGTTTGTAAAGGGTGTGCTCTTCAAAAAAAATGTGAAGAATTCATTTCCTAGAAATGACTAAAGATCCAAAGTAATATTGGGCCTAATTCACTCCTATGTTTTTCATCTTATGTTTGAAAAATCACTTTGTTTTCATTAGTAATGTATAACATTTATTCAAGGTTGAATTTGAGAATATAAAAGAAAGGAAGACCAAGACCTTGAGATATGATAATCGAGGTCAATATTCAATAAGATGGAGATTAATATGGAGATAATAGTTATAAATAATCCAGGACATAATGGTATAGCTAAACGAAAGAATTGATATATAGAATAATGTGTAAGAGCCATGTTACATGGTCAAGCTCTTCCCAAGTCCTTACAAGGACAAGCCTTTCTGATCATACTCTACATTCAAAATAGAATCCATCTTAGAATTATTTGCGACCTAACTCTAAAAAAATATTTTAATTGAAATAATCCTAATTTTAATCATCTTAGAATATATGGATGTCTGTTATACATTCATATTTCCAAGGACAACATAAAAATGTTGGATCCTGTAAGTATGGGAGGAATCTTTGTTAGCTATAACAACTCATGCAAAGCATATATAATTTTTATCAAAGAAAAACTTTGTTTCAAATTAAGCAAAGATGTTACATTTGATGAAAGTGTTACATATAAGACAACCAAAGATACCCCTATTGACAGAACTGAAGAAGAAGGAATTGTCATTCTTAATGAATATAGCCCAAGGATCAATTCTACATAGCCCTTAATTGATCATCATGAAGAAATAGAAGGACCAAGTGAACCAATAGAACCTATCATCATTGTAAAAAGTAAAAATAATCCTTCTTATATTAGAAAAAATTTACAAGACGTTGAAGGACATGCAACCCCAAGAGGACCATTAATATAATGTAAGAGACCCAAAATATGCTCTAGTTATGTAGCATATATGATCACACACATTGAAGAAAAACCTTCCACTTACAAAAATCTAAATCAATATGAAGTATGAAAGAATGCAATGATGGTATAATACCAATTGATGATGAAGAATGATGTTTGGGAAATTGTTCCATGATCCGAAAGGATCTTCGCACGTGAAAGAGATTTGTGCCAGGATGATTTGAAGTTGGTAACAAAGTCTTTAACTGGGTGAAATTATGCTCATGCATTTAATTATTAATTTTATGAGCCCTTATTAAACCCATGCATTATTTATATAAATGATTAATATTTGTGAGAGAAAATTTGTCTCACATATTATTCATTTAATGTAATTAGGGAAATTTATTTTTATATGAGAAACCACCTCACACCAATTTTCTATTTTTCTCAATTGTAGGTTGAGAGAATCAACGGCATGGTTGAAGAGTCTTTAGGTGGTTTTGATACTTTTCCCAATTATGAGCCTGAGATAGTTGGAGGTCCTACTTTCATGGATCTTGTTTTCCCTTCCTTGTAATTAGGCCCTACAATTGTGGGTCTTGTAATTAATGCTTGAGAGTGGGTGAGGGAAAACTATATATATTAGTTATGTGAGCCATGAGAAGGGGGAGAAATGAGAGAATACTTAGCCATTGAGAGCCATAGTGCTTGGCTAATGCTCGGCCATAGAGCTTGAATGTAAGAAATATTTCTTTGAAGAAGGAATATATAATATATGCATTCCAATTGAAGTAGATCTAGAGATGTAGCCCTAGAGAGATGGAGGGGTCAACTCTGTTACCAATTGGTTCTCTCTCTCTTACTTATGTGTTTGTGCTTCTTGATATGCTAAGTTCATTTATTTATGTTTATGTTTTTATGCACTATAAACGATGGACTAACATGCTCATTTAAACCTGTATAAGCCAGAGTCAATTAAAATATCTGCACACCGTACACAATGGTTAGAGTAGTAATCGACCCATGATCGGGCCAAGTATCAGAGCAGGTGACTACTTTAGAGGATGGGAATAGGATCAAAGCACATTGAAAGAATGCAAGAGTTGCAAGAGATAAATGACAACATTCAAGCCAATAATGCAAAATTGTGAAGGCTATTGCAGGTAGCTAAAAAGGTTAAACAGGAGCTTTAAGAGATGCTACGAGCAAAAGATGAGTTATTTTCTAAGTTGCAGAAGGTTGAGATAATGGATTCTGCATCTCAAACTGAGGTATATAATGTTACTTCATGTTTTGTTCTCTCTCCATTTGAAACTAATGTTGGCATGAAGATCCTCATGAAGATGGGGTATAGAGGAGGTGGACTTGGCATAAATGGCTGAGGAGTCACCCAGTCATTGGAGGTTGTACCTAGACAACCATTTGCAGGCTTGGGTTATGGACATGAAGAGAAAGGAGGATGCTCGAAGGTAGCTGAAGCAAAATCCATCTCTTCATCACCTAATTCCAAGAAGGGATTAAAGTCACCTAGTCCCCATCAGTTCAAGGAAAATTCAGGAAGGTATAACAATCATTAAAATTCTTCTTTGACATATAAGAGAAATGATTTCTTCCATAGATATTCTAACTGTGGTGTAGTTAAGAATCACACAAAGAAAGTGTGGGTTAAGAAGACATATGTGTCCACGAGAAGTGAGACTAAGAAGAATGAGAACCTTCTGAATCCTCCTATCATGATGAGATAGTTGAATGGGAAACAACATAATTTCTACAATTTATGAAAGATCAGTGGCCATTGGGAGAAAAAGTGCTGGAAGTTGAAACCTGAAATTCACCACAAATCAAGCAGGCAGGTTGTAAAAGAGCCCATGAAGGAGGCACCATCCACCATTCGAACAACACACTTACAAGAAGAAAGTGCTTGGTGCTGGTTTGGTAAGCAGTTCATAATGTTTATGCAAGTTATATTTCTTCTCTTTTGCAAAATTTCAAGTTTTATGGGGGCAAGTATCCCTCTTTTGATGGAAAATGATCAAAATTTGTTGAACTCGGAATCAAAAAATAACGACACCATTGCAAAGAGCTCGACAAGAGGAATCCACCGATGCTTGAATCACATCAAACAACCTCCAGATGTAAAAGGGGGCGGGGGTGGTTTGGATTAGCTTGAGATTTTGAACCCCTTGGGTTACTATAAATTCTTGTTCTAGATAAATGTTCTCTAATTTTGTCTAGAGCACACTTTTTTGACTTGTCAGACTCTCTTGCAGTGGTGTTAGTGCGAGATATCAAATTCTGTGCCAAAAACTGGCCTGGATAATTTACAGTGGCATAACCATTTGAAGAAACATAATATGGAGTATACATAAACGTCCCATCACATGAAGCCTTATAATTGCTTTCTAGACTCTCCAAAATTCTCTCCATCCAATTTCTGCTATAACGTTATTTGGAGTGATATCAAAGATATGGACTGAATCTACCATTGATGAATCAGAGTTACGGTCAGATGGGTCAACCTTTCTAACATCCTAAGGGATTTTCCCCAGAATATTGCAATTCAACACAATCCAAACTAGATTTTAAGGCTTCACATATCCCGTGGCTCTACTCGACACCCTGGCACTCTCCTCTAGAAGAGAAATGATGAACACTTTTGAATCTGCTTGTCAGCAAGCATTTTTCATAAAGCTCTCCCGACAAGACTACAACCATACTTTCTTGAAGAAATTATAAGGGTAGGTTAGAATGCGTAGGAAGAGACTAATCCAATCATAGGAGTAATCGTCAATTGGATGTGGAAGAATGGAAGATTGACCAAGGCGCAACGTAGAGACCATTATCAACAGTGCTTCAGTAGCTACCTTATTCCAAGCAATGACAACACCAAGAAAGAAATATCCTGTTAAGAGGATTGATCTCAGATTTCTGGTAGCAGCAGCAGATCCAGGAATCATCACATGTTCATAAAAAATGTTCCAAAGATCACACCAGTTTCTGTTGAAGAAACCTTTATATTAGCTTTTATCTCATTGCTTAATCTGCAATGGCTTCGTTGTAGATTCTGCAATGGAGATGATTAATAACATATACAGTACAAAACTAGTGGATATAGAGGTAACAGCTGTTATGGATGTCCAACGATCTCGTTATGAATGGTGTTTTTTGGAGATCACATTCCTTTAGCAGGAAGTGAAACTATAGGCACAAAATTATGATTCTTAGTAGCTGAAACGAAGCATCAATTATTGCAACGATTTACAACAATTTAGGATACGATAATGCCTGCAAAGATACATGGAAACAAGGTGACTATTGTGTGGCAGATTTGGTGGCATCGTTTCACAATTTTATCACCAAAATGCCGCTTTTGTGGCACCGAATTCGGGCGTGCTCACTTTAGGTCGTGAATTTCTTGCTAAGACAAGAGGATGCAGATAGCCATAGTCATTTTTCTGCTGGTGTGGTGAGAAATCTGATGCTAGTGCACAGAGTGATCAGATCTGCTGGTGTGTTAATCCATTTGATCTGCTGGGAATCATGGATTTGAGAAATCGTAGAGCAGCGTGTCCACCCAGAGTCACAGGGCTGAGCCCTTTCTACCCACGAAAAGAAAGAAGTCGAGGGAAACTAACGGCTCTGCTGAGAAGTAAACATAATTTAATGACTGAATATGATCTATTGATTGTGGATCTATAGTTGGACATCCATCGTATTTCCCTCTCCATGTCAAAAATCAGAGTACATAAGAATTGTTGGGCCTTGGTTTTGTCTAAATGATGACTATTGTGGCCTTGCAGGAGAGGAGATCTCAGAAGAATAATCCTTTAGTGAGTGAAACCAATCCCCTGCTACCCGAGAAGCACCAGGATGGTGAATATGGTGTGCATGAAGGATTCAATAGCGCCTCCTTCTCTAGCACGGTGTTCAATTGGTTGACTACGGTGGTGTGAGCGGGGATTACGACTTTTCCTGCTACTATGAAAGTCTTGGGATTGATCCTCGATAGTCTCATTATCTTCATTTGCATGTTGATGGATGATTCAATTGACATTCTATTAAGGTTAAGCAATTACGGGGCAGTGACTTCCTATGGCAGCCTCATGGGAGATTCCTTTGGCAAAATTTGGAAGACGTTGTTGTAGATCTATGTTATTATTAACAATTTTGGCATTCTTATTGTCTATACAATTATCATAGGCGATCTTCTATTTGGAACATCATCAAATGGAATGCATCATGCTGGTAAAATTGAAGAATGGTTTGGATCTCATTGGTGGAAAGGACGTGTTCCGATCCTAGTTCTCACCATAGTCCTTATTTTGGCTCCGTTGGTGCCTTTCAAGAGAGTGGATTCTTTGAAAATCACTTATGCATTATTTACTTAAAAGCATGCATTTTCACTCATAAATCATCTTATAATTTTGATATTAAACGCACAAGTAGGCAATGGATTCAACTATATTTCTTTGCATTTCCTTATAGTAAATTCAACCTTAGAGATGTGTTTTTCTCAATGAAAATAAATCAATTTGTTCTACTTAATAGCCCTACGCCTATAAATTGAAGGGGGCACTTTTTATGGGGAATTTAACTTATTTTCACCTTCCAAGTGCACATTTTATTGGGCACATAATATTTGAAAGGGTGAAATTGTTATTTTCCCACCATTAGTGCTCTTTGTTTATGCACACATTATGTAAAAATGGGTTCTAAAACTTTGTACTTTTCCCTTTTTTCACATATTTGGCACATTAAATTTCTTTGTAATTTCCATGCAAAAGGGTCATAGTTTCCATCATATTTTGGCATAAAAAAAAATATGGCATGTAAATTGATGAATGCCATGTAGAAAGACACAATTGCCATGAAATTCATGATGTAAGAGATGATTATGAAGCATTTTAAAAGGCTTTCTTTAGCCACTCTTATGTGAGGGAGAGTGAGGCCTATTTTTGTGCATTAAGCCTTGTTGGCTTCTTTGTAATCAAGTTGAATGAGGCGATTTTCCTAAACTTATTTGGGCATGTAAACTTGACCAATGAAATCTTGGCAAGTGTTTCAAAAGATATAAATATGTATTATCATCTACAGGTTGCAGCTTTAGGTAGATGTGGGATTTTTCATTCTGATTATAAAGGATCGAGGTGAAGGAATATTGAATGGATGTGCCTTTTCAGACACTTGTGTTTCAACTTTAGGTAGATGCAGGATTTGCATCCTAATTCTGAAGTACGTTGGGTGAAGGAGTATTCAAGGGATGTGCCTTTTTAGGCATTTGTGTTGCAAAAGTTGCAGGTGTTGGCTTTGCATCCTGATTCTGAAGTACGTTGGGTGAAGGATTCTTCGAGGGATGTTCCTTTTCAGGAATTTGCGTTGCAACAGTTGCTAATGTTAGCTTTGCATCCTGATTCCTAAGTACGTTGGGTGAAGAAGTCTTTAAGGGATGTGCCTTTTCAGGCATCCACATTGCAGCATTTGCAGGTGTTGGAATTGCATTATGATTCCTAAGTACGTCAGGTGAAGGAGTCATGTGGGAATGTGTCTTTCAGAGACATTTTGATGAAGTTGATGATAGATTGAATTTGATACTTTTGGATATCAAAAGTTTCTTTGTGGGGAGGTGTGATCCGAAATTCTCTTTGCACATGAAAGAGCTTTGCACCAAGTTCATTTGAAGTTGGTAACAAAGTGTTTAAGTGGGTGAAATTATGCTCATGCATTTAATTACGCATTTAATGGGCCCTTATTAAACCCATGCATTATTGATATAAATGATTAATATTTGTGAGAGAAAATTTGTCTCAGATATTATTCATTTAACGTAATTAGGGAAATTGGTTTTTATGTGAGAAACCACCTCACACCAATTCTCTATTTTTCTCAATTGTAGGTTGAGAGAATCAAGGGCATGGTTGAAGAGTCTTTAGGTGGTTTTGAGAATTTTCCCAATTATGAGATTGAGATAGTTGGAGGTCCTACTTTCATGGATATTGTTTTTCTTTCCTTGTAATTAGGCCCTACAATTGTGGGTCTTGTAATTAATTCTCTTTGTTGGAGAGTGGGTGAGGGAAAATTACACATATTCCTTATGTGAGCCATGAGAAGGGGGAGAAATGAGATAATACTTAGAAATTGAGAGCCATAGTGCTTGGCTAATGCTCGACCATAGAGATTGAATGTAAGGAAGCTTACTTTGAAGAAGGAATATAGAAGATTTTCATTCCAATTGAAGAAAATCCGGAGTGTATCCCCAGAGAGATGGAGGGGTGAATGTCGTTACCAATTGGTTTTCTCTATATTACTTACGTGTTTGCTCTTCGTGATATGTTAAGTTCATTTATTTATGTTTATGTGTTTATGAACTATAATTTATGGACTAACATGTTGATTTAAACCTGTATAATCCATAGTAAATTAAAATATTTTCACACTGTACAGGATGGTTAGAGGAGTACTCGACTTGTGATCGGATCATTCCAAGACTAAGGGATAAATATATTGTCACTTCCAAGTGGGTATATAAGATAAATCATGTAGCTCATAGAATCTTTGAAAAATATAAGTACATATTTGTGGCTAGAGTATTCTCTGAATAAGAAGGAATTGCTTATGATAAAAAAATTCTCCTACAACCTTATACGTGACAATTATAACTCTAATTTGCGACTTGTATGTGATGGAATATACATCAAATTGGCATAAATACTTCTTTTCTAAATGTTATAGTTGATAAAGAGGCTCACATTGAAAAACATTAGGGATTTGAAGTCCATGGAAAGGAATCTTGTGCATGAAAGTTAAAGAGGGCTCTATATGGCTTAAAACAAGACCCAAGAGCATGTTATTCCTAAATGTATGACTATCAAATAAGACTCGATTTATTTAAATGTATTTCAAATCTAAACCTTTAATCAAGGTAGTAAATAACGAGGCAATGAACATATTTCTATATGTGGATGATTTGTTGTTAACAGGTGTGGAGAACCTTATTTTCAAATGAAAGAAGGAAGTAAAATTTGAATTTGATATCAAGGATATTAGACCAATGTGGTATTACCTCACACTTGAAGTATTGTAAAAATATGATGAAATATTTCCTGGTCAAGGATAATATGTGATCAACATTCTAAAAATATTTTGGATTATGGATAATAAAACCATGGGAACACCCATGATCACCAATTTAAATAATAAAATAAGTTTAGATTCAAATAGTGTTTATCCATCATCATACATGCAACTGATTGATTCTCTATTGAATCTACTGAACACCTCACCAAATATATGGTTTGTTGTGAATATTCTAAGCGATATCCAGATTGAGGCCAGAAATGATCATTGGATAGTAGAAAAACACATCTTGATATATCTTTGTGGAACCATACATCATTTTTTTATATATGTTGCAAGAAATGAGATTTAATTATCAATCTATACAGACTCTGATTGGGAATATAGTACCGATGATGGGAAAACTACTATTGGTGTTTTTTTTCTGTTTTGTATCCTCTACTATTTCTTAGATGAGAATAAAATAAGATTCGTTTGCACTAAGTACTATTGAAGATCAAGATATGGTATTGAGTGAAGTTATTCATGAAGCAATTTGGCTCTATAAATTACTTTATAATTTTCTTAAGGGAGTATTAGATTTGACCATAACATGTTGTGATGATTAAAGTCGCATAATGTTGTCGAAGAACTTGGTCTTTGATCCAAGGTTGAATCACACTATGAATAAGTATCATTAAATTAAAACCTTGGCGTAGGATGGACCGGTGAAGCTACATCCCCACTAACAAGAAGGTAGCCGATGTATTGACGAAATCACTTCCTTATAAGAAGCATGATTATTTTAGTGGAAATCTTAGGAATGTGGATATCTCCTCCCACACTAAGAGGTTGTGAGGATGGAAAACTTCTTCTCCACGTGTATGTACTATGTACGGAACAAATACCCATAAGCCTAGTGCACAGACATTAGTAGAGAGAATAGTGGGTTGAATAAGCATCAATGACCGACATTCTTAATATTTTTACTATGAATAGGACTAACCAACATAAGTTTAGGAGAACTAATATTTTATTGTGTCAATTTTTGTGAAAATAGATTAGGAAACAGTCCTGTGAGGAAATAAATTGATGAACCTAGGTGCATTATTTCCTTGGAGAGGTGGTTTGGTGTCCTATAGAATTCCTCCTAACATTGTGCTCTCATCTATGGAGAGATAGAGCATAGTTGTCAATGCCTTCATAGTTTGACAATTTCGTTTATGATGATGCTATAATCATTAATGCTTATCAATCCATATCCTTTTCTATATGAATATTTCAACTTGATATTATATTGCTGATTCATTATCTATTCCCCCCTAGTTAAGAGGGATTGTTGAAGTTGTAACTAGATTCAGTATTCG
The DNA here is from genome assembly GCA_034641835.2 of Pinus albicaulis. NCBI lineage: Eukaryota > Viridiplantae > Streptophyta > Pinopsida > Pinales > Pinaceae > Pinus > Pinus albicaulis. The sequence continues at coordinate 1,491,416,349 of CM076581.1, forward strand.
TAATATAAAAGTATCAATGATGCATTCACTATATTCATTTATACTTTGTGAAATCATGTTCTTCATGCTTAGAGTCAAAAGTGTCAAAAACAATTTATTATGAGTCAAAACAATATTTATTTGAGTCATGTTGCATTTGAACATTTGTAAGAAAAATAATTTAAAATGTATTATGAGTCATAAACCCACAACAAGACCTTGTTAACCCTTGCCCTAGTGGAACCTATTCGACCCTCCTAGACAACTATATATAATAGAAAATTCGACCTCTTATAAAAAAAATTCCTTCATCCCATCATCTATCATTTTTAGCAACTAAAAAAGAACAAGAAAGTTGGAAGTTAAATGAGAGAGAGGGAAATCAAAGGAGAGGAATACATTTATTTTTTTATACCCTACTTGAGCTTGCACTTGCAATATTTCTGAGGCATTTATGAGGTAATTATAGGGATGGAATTTGGCCTCTACTTCAGGGCCAAAATTTTGAGTTTGACCATATTTGAAGGATTTTGACCAGTGTTGACTTTGACTTGTTCGTGGCGACTTGAAGGAAGGTTGGAATTGTAATATTTGTGGAAATTTCCTCTTGGTATCTTCTCAAATGTACCTCATTTTAATCTAATTCTGTAAGAAAAGTATTTTTTAGTTTTCCCCTTATTGATTTTCCTTGGCCTTTTATCTAACTTTTGATGACCTTTGTCTTACTGTAATCTTTATGTTTTGATATTTTGTATAGTTGCTTGATGAAGAAGATATAAAAATTGATAAGAAGACATATAATATTCACAAGTAATTATCAAGAACATGAATCAAGTATTAAACTATATACTTGATTGATTTCTCAACACCTTTGTGGTTATTTATTGTATATTATTTACTTGCATTATAGGTTTCATGACATCCCAAACATCAAACATATTGTAGCAAAAATGTGAGGTTTCATGACTTCCCAAAAATCAAAATTCTTCGGGAAAAAATAATATTGTCAACTAAGCTAGTATGAATTTAGCATGCCAAAGAAAAATATATTAATTCGTTTTGGCCTTCAATTTAGAATATCAATATTTTCTTGATTCATATTTGATATAGGAAGCATATTTGCCTAATTATGTGCATTTCTTCCTTACCTTATTCTTCATTCTTTCTTCCAAAAAGGAATAAATAGTGATTATATGGAATCAAAAGTCTATTGAGGATATGGTTCATTGGTTGTAGCTAGTGGAAGACACGTCGCTACATATAACATGTGTACACACCATTAGTCATGAAATTCGTGAAGAGCGTATTGAAAATTTAAAAAAAAATTATGGTATCTCTATATGATGATACAAATAAAAATATTGGTGATTCATTAAAACTTTATTTAACCTATATGGAAAACTCTAATATACATTAAATTCCCAGAGATAATCCTAGATTAGTTTCTAGCATGGCTCAAATTTGGGTATAATAAGCTTTAAACCAAATTTTTTTGGGGATAATATATAAACATATATTTACGTGAAGTGAAATTAAATCTTAAATATAAAACATGCTTTAAAAAAATAGATATATTAAGTTTGTATCGAGAAAATAAAAATATATTTAAAGTTTAAACTTAAAAAATTTATAGTTTTTTTATGAAAAATTCAAAACATACATTAACATCAAAAGAGGAATAATAAATAAATAAATATATTTACTTTTCATTAAACAAATGAGTAGGATTGAAATGTCAATAACTAGGAACTCTCATGCTATGGACCAAGAAGCAAATTCCCAACATCTAATAGAAGAAAGCTCAAATACTTAATTTTGAATGATTTTGGTTAAAGATATCCAAAAAAAAATCTCCTTTTCACATTTTCATCATGATTATGAGCCTCATAAGCATGTTCAAAATGTCAATAACTACAAAATATCATTCAACCCCTAAAAAAATTCCCAATAAAAAGCATATCCAAGAAGCCTCAAACACTTATGTTTTAAAAATTTCAATTATAGATATGACGGAAAAAATATGATGTTTCCTCTGGCTTGCTTGGCATGATTAGATGCTCATCATGATAATGAACCTCGCCACCAAGTTCAAAACATGAATAAATCCAAATTCTCAAGAGGTGGATATGAAAATAGATTCTCAACAGGAGGTTCAAAACATGAATAACTCCAAACTCTCATGAGGTGGATACAAAAACATATTCTCAACAAAACTAAGATCAGAAACCTTAAATACTTACCCTATAGTGAAGGGAAATAGTTAATGAAGCATGCATCTTTGAACTGTTTCAGAAATCTAATATTTCATACTTGGCAAGGTCCTATTTTTTCACACTCTCATCCTTATGATTAGCATCATGTAGGAAAAGTTCATGACTCCAAACTTTGATGGATTTTGAATCAAATTCTCAACCAAGATCAGATTAGAGAAGCATCAAATATGTGTCTTATACAGAAAGGAGATAGTTAATAAAATTACTACCTTTGAACAATTTTGGTTGTACATAGAAAAAAAAATTGATCCTTCTTTATGGGTGACATGCAGATATTTTTTAACACTCTCATAATGATGACAAACCTCTTCAGCAAATTCAAAGTGTCAATAAATTCAAATCCTCACATCTAAAATATAGGACGAGATATAAGTTTTATTATTCCAAAATATTTTATACTTGATTTTATTACTATAAAGTGTTTGTTTTCAATTTATATAAAACATATAAGTATAATAAAATTGAATCAATAAAGAAGAAATAACAAAAAAAATAAATACATTTAGTTTTCATCAAATAGATAAGTATATCAATAATATTTATGTTTTTAGAATCTATGCTTATGTGATCCATATAAAATTGTAAAATCTATGAATCTATTTATGTTTGTTTATATATATATATAATTGTTAAAAATTTATAATTTATAATTATATATTATTATTATTATATAAATATTTCATATTTATATTAAATATATAATTATAACACAATTCACTCCATATAAATACAATCACAACTATTAATATACCCAAGGCCTCTCTATTTCGCTCAATAAAAACACAAACACAATTATTAGTATACCCAAGGCCTCTCTATTTAATTCAAAGGTGGGGGATAGAGCTACAAATCAAATAGGTTCCATTATATTATGATTAACAAACTATGTAAAAGGGATCGATATGTCTTCATATGCCATAATGTATTTGATGATATGTTTTGATGACAATTTGATGTATAAATTCGACAACGCCCTTTAAATGTTTCAAAATCTCTTAATAAAAATAAGACGCAAATTTGTCTGGTTGGTTGTTAATGGAGGTATAGCTTCCACAACGCCCTTTAAATGATTCAAGATATGCTAATGGAAATAAGAAGAAAATTTTTCTAGTTGTTAATGGTTCAAGAAAGATGGAACTAAAACTATTTTTATCATGAGATCATTGTAGGCATGTAATAAGACAAGGGACACGTCATGAGCCTACCTATTCTTATAGACGTTGTAAACAGATTTAGAAAGAACGCGACTATCTAGTCATTGGAAGATTTAGAAAGGACGCGCCTATCTAGTCGTTGGAAGATAGACGTTGAAAACTGATTTGGAAGGGACGTGCCTACCTAGCCGTTGAAGAAATAGAAGTGGAAAAAGAAGCTAGTCTATATATATATATATATACATATTATTTTTTGAAAAAGTTCAATCCATTTTCTTTTATTTGTTCTTTCCTGTCTTGGAACAACTTTCTGCGTCACTTAGAGTATATCCATTTGTCTATCTGAGGTCTCAGTCATTTTTTTAATTTTTATTTTGTTTGGCTAAACATCTGAGACCTAGGTTTGTGTGTGTGTTTCCATGTAGGTAACAGAGCAGGCTGAAATGAACTCAGTGAAAACCTGCTCAAGGTTTCTTATTTTATTTCTTGTTTTCTACCCTATTCAAGTTATTTTTCTTTTTCATTATTATGCTATGATGTGCCCTATTTATCTACTTCTATTCCTCTGGTTGATTTAGAAGCAGGAAATTTGATTGTATCTCACTGCCAGTTCGCCTTACACGGTGCGTTGAGGTTTGAAGAAAAAAATGGATGTTGGGGGTGGAGAAGAAATAAAAGGATGGAGGAGAATGACGATGCTAATCAAACCTTTCTCAAGTAGATCAACGAATCACAACTGATTCTAACTCCAACAAATCATTACTGCAACTCAAATATATAGGTATGTATGTATCTTAATTTCAAATCCCCTCTTGGATTTCTTAATTTAGCATGGTTGTCTTTGTGCCATGGTTTATGATATTTGTAAAGCTAGCCATATAAACAATAATTTTGATGTATAGTAATAGAACTATGTATCTCAAAACCCTTTAATAACTTCCTTGGTTTCATTGTTAACCTCTTTTTAATTTTTCTTGTATTTGGGAATTATTCAAATTTTAAAACTAATTATAAATCCCAAACGTGGGTGAGTTTCTCACCTTTAAAGAAAATCTTAATCAGTGTATCTTATTTGTTCTTTAATATGATGTGACTTGAGCTATTTTATAAAGAAGTGTAACTATTTAATATTTTCCAACATTTTTTAAAAATTTGAATGTGATATAATGACGAAGAGCCCATCCTAGATTTTATCTAAAATCGTAAGTAAATTAATGTATCTGAAAGTTCCCTAATCTTAGCTTGGATTTAGGTTTTAGTAGCTACCTCAAATCCCTCCCTGAATTTCTTAACCTGGCTGACTGCCCCTTTTGATTTTAGGTTTAAAAGAGCCCCCTTATAGCATAATTGTTATCACTTAATTGGTAGATGAGAAACGAAAGAGGTTTCCATAATTTTTTTCGATCAAAGCAGGACTTCTAAATCGTCTTTAAATCGCCCTCTTATACCATAATTGTTATCACTTAATTGGTAGATGAGAAACGATAGAGGTTCCATAATTTTTTTCGATCAAAACAGGACTTCTAAATCGTCTTTAGGCTCTAGCGGCAGAGACAAACTCATCAACTTTTGCTTTGCGCCGCCGAAGTGTTTTGGTACACTACTTTTATACCTGGAAAATAATTATAAATTCTTAACATAACATATATTTTGATGTTACATATTTTTGGAAGATAACCTAATAAATATTTGTTTCCTTATAAAAACAATCATTTTGATAACATTATTTCTTACCCTTCCAAGTTTAAATTATTATTTTTTCCAATAATTATTCTACCTAATAATCTGTATATGTTTATTTATTTTATTATTGTTTTAGTGGTTCTTCTCTGGATTTAAACCTGTCTAGTACTTTTCACTTATCTAATTATTAATTAGATTTTTAGTTAAAATTTTATTAAAAAATATAATTTACTTTAGGTACTTGATCCTACCCTCTACGGAAATGGAAACTCTAATTACACACCATTTACTATAGGCTTAAAATTTCAACAACAATTCTCTTAAACATTTTTTTTTCACAACGAAAAAAACATGGCTTATACACTGTGCCATCATATGACTTTACAAGATCGATCAAAAAGATATCATGTAGGATGTGCAACCACCCTCAGATGTCAATTTAAATCAGGAAACAAAAAAATTATGCATATCAAACCTGTAGCCTATATTCCCCAGGGAAACATCCCTTCCAAAAAAAGCTCCTTATAAAGTATTCGTATTGAAAAAAATCAGACCCTATGCATCATTCCAGGATATTATACCAATAATCACAAAGAGGCGTGCTGCCAACAGATGCAAAAGCCCATCCGGTTGACAAAGTTCAAAGCGAAGCAACAGTAAAAGAACCCTCTGAGCCATAGCACAAAACAATGACATCAAAAAACAAATCATTGGTGCAGATCTTCCGCAGCTTGTTAGGGTAACCATAAACACAAAAAATTAAGCAATCAAAGCCCAACCTTAATTGAATCTCACCATACCATCAGCCCCCTGACCATTGGGATCCACCATCTTGTAATGCATGCTGCCAAAAACATCAATAAGTCCCAATTTTGAGAGCCTGTCAGCCTGAACATTTGATTCCCTATATATATGATTGAAATCAATTCTACTAAAAGATGACCTGAGTGTGTAAATGTGATCCAGCCACGACTTCAAATTTATTGGTGCCAGATTTGTGTCTTTGTTAAGGTGATCAATAAGATCCTTGGAGTCACCCAGCACCCACAGCTTATCAATGCACCGTTGCGCTGCAAACCAAAGCAGACCCCATATAGCTAAAACCTCCGCCCTAGTATTCAATCCCCTACCACCTGACCAATGAATCTTATAATGATGTTGTGGCGTAATCACAAGCCATGCCCCACATCCACAGACCAATTGTTGTGATGCCCCATCGAAAAATCCTGCAGGGTAATGTATCTCAAATGGGCACATACGCTTAGAGAGGTCCTTAGAAGGCTTTTCACCAGTTTTCAACTTACTCCAAAGGCTAATAATGCTAGAGGTGACACCCACCACACAACTCAGAACACCATCTAAAATTATCCTATTCTCACTGAGCCAGATAAACCAGTGGAAAAGCGTTGGCAGAACTCCATAAACATGATTCCTTTCCTTACCCCATATAATGAAATCCATCGTGCTTCCAAAAATAGGGAAGACAATGTTAAAATAACACCCCAATGCTTTTAAAACTTGCTTTGCAAAAATTCATTCATAAAATATATGCTCATTATCATCTCCCCCTTCATGCATAAACTACAAACACCAGGGCTAGTCTTACCCCTTTTCATCAAGTTTGCCCAAGTCAGATTCTTATTATTAAGAACCAGCCATAGAAACAATTTCATTTTCAATTGTACATTTGATTCTCAAATACTCATGCAAGATAAAACCTCCCCTGAGATCTTGAATTTGAAAAGAGGCTTATAAATCTCCTTTACCGGTGTCCCATTTATTAGAGGCCCCTCCCAAATAACCTTATCTCCATCTTGATTCCATGTCAATCCACGACTTTTCAATTCTATAATACAAATTTCCCAATCCTCCAACAGCGATTCCCAAAAGCTTATATCATCAACAGAATGCCACACCGGGACCCGTTTATCTGCTCCTTTATTATCTGGCATATCCCCTATCTGCTCCTTTGAAACCAGATGACAGACACCAAATCCAAGCTTATTGTTAAATTATCCCATAAAACATAGTCGAGACAGTGTTCGAAGGCATTGAACGAATGACGGCGGGCTAAAGTCAGCAGGCCCGCCAGTAAAGAAAATTACAAATCAACTTAAGAGTCACATAACATAAATTTAATAGGCGTCAATCTTTTTAATATCAAAACATTTTTAGCTTACCTTTTTCTCTGCGTGCATGGCTACGATTTTGAATTCCATTGGTTTAATTCATGAGCGAATATTTTTGGGTATTTTAATATCAATGTTTTTATTATTATTTGAAATTGTAATTTAATTTTAATTAATTATGTACATACCAGAATCAATATTAATATCTTTTGTTTTTATTAAATTGTACTCCAGCCGTACTTTTGTATGCACTTCTATTTGTTGAAATTATACTCCAACCACAAAAAGATCTTCAATAATTTTGAACTTTTGGTAATTGGATTTTAGAAATTTTCGTTATCTTAAATTTGATTTTCTGATTATATTTATACCATTGGCTTTATATTTGAAATTTAAAAGTTCTTTTAAATTCTAAAAGAAGATATATTGTTTTAGGATTTAAATTTGAAATCTTATTTTAAGAATATATTTTATCATTATATTTGAATTCATAAACATTTTTTATTTAAGTTTTACAAGGATCATAATATTTTTTTAGTTATTCAAATATATTTTGAATATTGTTTTTAAGATTACATTTTCTTTAAAAGTTTTTAATGTAGTAGAGGGATAGGGACTGGGAGATAGAAAGAGAGGAATAAATAAGGAGTGAAAAGAGAGATAGAGAAAAAAAGAATAGAAAGTGGGAACTAAGGAGAAAGTTAGACAGAGGGGGAGGAGAGGGATGGGGCAAGTGAGGAAGAATATCATAGAGAGAGAGAGATGGGGATGAAGGGACATGAAAAGAGAGAGAGGGCGTGAGCAAGGTAGAGAGATAGTGAGAGGATGGGAGTGAAAATGAGGAAGGGAATGAGAGAGGGAGAGGGAGAGAAAGGTGGAGAGACAAGGGTGTGAGGGAAGAGGAGAGGGATGCGAGGTGGAGGTTGAGAGAGGGAGGAGAGAAAGGAGGGGAGGTGGGGGTTGAGATAGGGAAGGAGTGAGAGTGAGAGGGAAACAATGTGTGGAGGAGAGATGGTTAAGGAGTGGTTCGAGAAGAGTTGGAGTGAAGAATAGAAGGTGGGAAGGGGGAGAGGAAAGGGTGAACATAGAGGAGAGAGGGGAGAAAGGGATAGAGAGAAGAGGGGTGTAGTAGTGATGGCAGGAGAGAGGTAAAGGAAGAGGGAGAGTGAGGGAAAAGAGAGAGAGAGTGGGGAGTAGGAGAGGAAATAGAGTGAGGGGGAGTGAGAGAGAGAGACTGGGTAAGAGAGAGAGAGAGAATATAGGAGAGGGAAAACATGTGACGGAGAGAGAGGGTAAAGGGGGGGGATGGAGCAAGGCAGGAATATGAGGAAAGGGAGATACATAGAGGGGAAATAAGTTAAGGGGGAGAACAAGGAAGAGGGAGAGTGTGAGGAGGAGAGAGAGGTGAAGAGGGAGATAGAGAGGGAGTCGGATATGGAGAGAGGGAAGGAGGATGGTAGAGTAGGAGAGAGAGATACAAAGAGAGGAAATAAGGTGAGGAGAGAGGGAGGGAGACGTGGACAAAGAGTTGGAGAGAGAGAGAGAGAGAGAGAGAGAGAGAGGGAAGGGATAGGGAGAGAAGAGTGTTTTTTTGTGTGTTTTTTATGAGATACAGAGGGAGTGAGTGAGATAGTGCGCGAGAGAGAGAGAGAGAGAGAGAAAGAGGTAAATAAGGTGAGGGAGAGAGAGAGGGAGATGGGGAAAGAGATGGAGAGAGATAGGGAGAGGGGGAAAGAGAGGAAGAGGGAGAGGGAGAGGGGAAGAGATATGGAGAGAAGAGTAGAGAGGAGAGAGAGGGAAGGAGGGAGAAAGAAAAAGTAAGGAATATAAAGGAGGGAGAGAGAGAAACATGGGGATAGGTTACAGTGAGAGAGGGAGAGATAAGGAGGGAGAGATAATAAGAGCGAGAATGGGAGGGAGAGATAATGAGAGAAGGAGAGGGAGGGGGAGAGCAAGAGTGAGAGAGAGAGTGTGAGAGATATATGGTGAGTGAGAGAGAGTGGGATGGAGGGATGGATGGAGATGGAGAGAAAAATATAAGCATAGAGAGACAGACATAGTGACAGAGGGAGAATGAGAGAGTGGAGAGAGTGAGAGAGGGGGAAATAGTGAGATAAAGAGATATGGAGGGACAAAGAGAGGGATAAAATTATGGATGGAGATATAAAGCGAAACAATGGTTGAGGTAGGGAGAGAAGGAGAGAGAAAGGGGGGGCATGAGAAGAAAGAGATAATGGAATAGAGGAGAATAGATAAAGGGGTAGAGTAAGGGATAGGGAGAAGGACATAGAGAGGGGCAGGGAGAGAGAGGATCAAAGAGATAAGGGGAGAGTGAGGGAGAGGGAGAAGAAGCGAGGGGTAGAGGAAAATAGAGAGACAATGGGAGAGGGGGGCAGAGAGAGAGGTGGAGGTGGAAGGTATTGAAGGATATATATATATATATATATATATATATATATATATATATATAGAGAGAGAGAGAGAGAGAGAGGTATGGATAAATGGAGAGGGAGAGAGGTAGAGAGAGAGGGGAAGGGAGGGATGGTGATATGGAATGGAAGAGAGAGGGTAGGAAAGGGAGAGAGATAGAGAGGGAGAGAGGGAGATAGGGTAAAGGGAGAGAGGGAGAGAGAGAGAGGGATACATAATGAGAGTGGGAGAGGGAATGTTGATGTCGAATCTAACACGTGTAATTTTCAAGACTAGGACCCCACCTAAAGGAGCTACTTTGAACGTGTTTATCCATGGTCGGTAGTAGTAAATATTTTCCATGGATGCATGGAATTGGAAAAATTGTTGCCTTAACCATTGGGCCTCAAGTAATAGCAGACATGACAAATGGTCATGACCTATGGGCATGCCCCTATGTGGGTCGATCGGGCTGTAGCAGACATGTCCAGTAGGAATAGGGGCAATTACAGAAGGTGGGTGTTGCTCACATTGGATGGCAGAGGTTCCCACGGATTAGATGACACATGGAATACTATGCTGCCAGGTTTCTCCCATGATAACAAGTGGAGGTCATGCAGAGGAGGCCACAATTTTACACTATAAGCCTCATCCATGCCTCTAAAATTTTCAAAATCCACCACCCACCCATTATGAAATGTTTCCACGTGTCCCTTCATGATCAGTCATGACCTAGCACCACACCATATCACCCCGTGATCAACACTTTGCCTCTTTATTCCCCCCCACATATATCATACGTGTCCCTCATTTCCAGATGAACCTTATTTTCCATAACATCTCCGCATCGACCACCATTTCACCATGTCCATACCCAATTACAATCCAAGTGGCCTAATCCCACCATAAAAATGTGTCGCCTTGAATCATTAAGGTTTCAGTGAATATGATGAAACACAAATCCAATGATGGAGGATATAGCTCCTCTAGAAACTCTAGAAAACTTCACACCAATAATTTGCATGAAAGATAATTATGAAAAGGGGTGTTGAGTTAGACATGTGAAAAATTCTCATCACCTCCACACAACCTCAAGGCTTTAGATGTGAAAGATATTGATGATGCAAAATTTCTCCATGTGGCTCCTACCATGAGCCACCAACCAAGGATAGTCAGACACCTATCCTAGGTCGGATGTGTTTTAGCTAATATATATATATATATATATATATATATATATATATATGAAAAGGTTAGGATCTACACCATTCCCACATATATTTCACCATATATACTCTTGTGGTTGCTCCATTTCTTGGATGAAAGTGTTAATTCCCTAAATTTAACCACATAGTTTGGTCACCTCCTTTTCCTCTAATCAATTCTCACCCTACACCTTATTCCTAAATTAAAATAATTCGAAATTTGGGTTGGTATATCCATGATGCGTGCACTATGAAAACCCATTCTCTCCGCTAGCCTAGCTATCATGGACGTAGAGATCCATAGCACAAACATGCAAGTCACTAATACCATGTAGTTGTTATCCCAATTTTAGAAAAATGTATAGGGTACCAGTTTGAATTTTCATGTAAACCGTAATTCTCTATTTTCTGTATGCATTACCTTTTCCTGAGTGTCATAAGTCTTGAATGAAGTCTCTACTTCCCTATACAACCCTCTAGCTTACATTTTGAACACATACACCTCGATCGCATCGTCCATTCACTAGCGTCCACTCGCATTTGTCAGGGTCATCAACCATTAGAGAATTAGCTAAAGTTCACACATTTTCAATGGCTACTTCTTCAGTCAAGAGTACCTATAAAGTCCTGACCTAAGGGAAGGGGAAGGAACTAAATACTTTAAATGAGATTGCTAACGTACGAGACACGTTACTGACTACGCATGATATGAGGAAATTTATTCAGATAATCATGGAAACCAATGGTGTGTTGAAATATGATAAGAAAATGTATGCGTATAGACTAGTCTATGTTGTCTGCCCATAGGTTTTTAATTTCCCTGAGACAATGACCTAGTGTGCCAAGAAGTATATACTATAATGGAGTGTAGTTGTCTTGTCTCATTATGGCTAAGAAATAATTAAGAAAACTCGAAAATAAATTTTGGTCATGTTTTCTTTCCTGAGGTAGATGAAATTTCATAAGTTGGACTGAGTGAAGTCAAAGGTAAATGGGTTAGCCTAGCATGTGATGTTCAACATCAAGAAATAAATCCTTTTCTAAAAAAGTGAATAGAACCTCCTCCTTATCAACTCCCTTACCATATATTGATTATTGAAACCCTATTGGTAGTGTCTTTTTCTATGATGGCACAAGTTCTAGGCCTTGAATCTGATATGTTCGTAAATGTAGCTTCCCTAGTTCTCTCAGTTCCTTGCATCACCCCTCAACTGAAGCCTACATCGATTTTCACATCCCTCAAGTCACTAAGGAAATTCACTCCTAGATGTTGGAATTTGAAGAGACAAAGTATTTTCACTACCAAAACTATTTGGTCCTCCTCTTTATTCATCAAGAATACATGTACCTAGAACATATGAAGCCTTCGGTAGTCGTTGAGCATGGATATTTATTACCAACTTTTGAATCGTACCTATGAGAATGGGAATCCATAGCCATTAAAATCATCATTTATGGATTCTCCACTAAGCTTTCTCCTTTGATTATTCTCTACAGAATACTGAAACAATCGTGGGACCCCCCCCACCCCCCCCCCCCCCCCCCAAAAAAAAAAATGCACATTAATGCCAACATCTTCTACTCCTATCCTTAATTCTATTCCAATTGACATCAATGCAAACATACCAGGTGACATCAACAATTCAGACTATGCTAACTGTCCAACAAGTGGCATCTATTTGACCCTCGTGGACAGTTATATATAGGAGACAATTTAACCTCTTAGAGAACCAATTCACTCATCACATAAGCTAACATTTTTTGTGCATAGACAAGAAGAAGAAAGGTTGAAGTTAAAGGATAAGAAGAAATCAAAGTATTTATATACTACGATATCTTGCACATGTGAAATGTTTGAGGAATATATGTCATAGTTGTAGGGCCAAAATTTAACCTCTACTACAAGGCCGAAATTTTGAGTTTGACCAGATTTGAAGGAGTTTGACCAACATTGAGTTTCACTTGTTAGAGGAGTCTTAGAGGAGGTTTTGAAATTTAATCCTTTTGGAATTTCTTTCTTTGTCTTGGTCTTAGATATCTCTCATTTTTATCTAATTATATAAGAGAATGATTATTTGGTTTTCCCCTTATGGGGTTTTCCCTGGTCTTTGGCCTAACTTTTCGTGTGCTTTGTCTCTTTTTTATCATTATTTTTTAAACATTTGTATAATTTCTTCATGAAGAGGAAATAAAATATAATAATATGACATCTAATATTCATAAGTGATTATTAAGAAGAGGAACCAAGCATTAAACTACATAAAATTGGATTCCTCAACATGGTATCAGAGCTAAGGTGAAGGGAGGAAGCTTGAAGATCACATTTTGTTGGAACTCTTGATTGAAGACATATTTGTAGCATCACTCTTTCTCTTTTTGAATGGAAAATTATATGAAGGAAGATATCACAGTTCTAAGGATTCTACTTGAATCCATCAAAGGAAAGGGATTCTTAAGGGTCGATCAATCTAAGGAGTATTAAGTAAGACCTAAAAACCCTAGCTCAACCAAAGAATGGTTCCACACTTTAAGTGTTCTTGGGAAGCATACACATCTTACAATCATCATCACAAGAATACTTGAAGAAGAACATATCTAGAAAAAGCATTGTCATCTTCAGGAAGCAAACATCATCATCAAAATAAAAGAGAATAAAGTTGAATATATCACCATCAAAGGAGCATCTTTACTTGAAAATTAAGTATCCTTAAATCTACGATTGAATCTACTATTAAAATGACTTGATTCTGCAAGGAGAGTAATAAATTGGTTGTGTCATCAAATTTCCTTGCATGGAAGAAGAGGACAGATTTGATCCTTATAGAAAATGAATTCATTGGACATGTTAAGGGTTCAGTCATTGAACCAAAAAAAGAATAAGCTCAAGCTCTAGAAAAGTATATGAAGGGGGAGGGGCTCAAAGAATCCTTATAGAATCAATCAAGGATTCTCTCATCCTTCATGTAGAAAAAATGGAGAAATCAAAAGACATATATGACAAGCTGGTTGAATTATTCTCTGTAAGCATTGCAGGGGAAGTAATATATTTTAGAACCAAACTATATAAGATGGAGGTATCAAAGGAAGAAGGGATAGCCCCTTATCTTATAACAATGTTAGAAATACGAGACCAAATGCAAGAGTTGGAGGAATAATTTATAATAAAGAAATGACAATAGTTGTGCTCAATGCCCTACTAGAGGAATGGGGCAACATCATATCAAGCATCTATGGAAAGAAGGAAGCCACCCAATTCAATGAACTTTGGTCATTATCTAATATTAAAGAAACCAGGTTTAAGGAAAAAAGTGATGTGGGATCAAATGAACAAGTTCAATCCTTTTTTTCCATGGCTAAGAGAAAAGGAAATTTTGGGAAGTTTAGTCCTCAGAAAAAGAGGAATATTGATATGTAAAATATCCAATGTTATGGCTATTAAGAATATGGGAATTTCAAGAGAGATTGTCTGAAACTCAAGAAGGACAAATAGAAAATAAAATAAAGGATTGAAGTCCATATCACCAAATAAATAGAAGAAACCCAAGAAGGAAGGGATAGATCTTCACTATTAAGATATCTTGAGTACATAGCAAGGAGAAGTATGAGGTGAAAAGACATATACCATGGTCAAATATTGCTATTAAGATAAGAAGCATTGCAAGTATGACATAATGCATCATGAATATGGCATCATTTTAGAAACATAGTATTGAAGCAAGAGCTCATGACATCATTATAGAAGCTTGAAAGAAAGTTGAAGTTTAAATCTACATGATTGTAGCAGTCACCATAAAAAGGAAGTATCTCTTGGTAGCTTCATTTAAAGCATAAGTAGTATGAAGGAATAAAGTCATCTAGCATGGTAAAAATAAATCATCATACATCAACATTATTAGGAAGGAGCATTTGTAGAATGAGGATAATTAAGATCCTCTATTGGAATCTTCATTAGAATGTTCACCTCTCTTTGAAGAAGCAAGTGTCTCAATGTGAATTCCACCTTGTATGGGATTCATTTTTTAGAAGGATGATGGTATGGTGACAAAGGAATGCAAAATTTCAAAATGGTTGAAGAACTTTCAAGCAAGGAAAATAAGTTGCCAAAGGAAGTATAGATGACCAAAAGGAGAAAATAGGTATGTATATGTTTTATATATAAAGTCATGTCATCATATCGTTGCAAATAGCATGGGTGAATGCTCTACCTCATGATCATGATCAAGGAAAAGGGATATCTTCCTTTGGAAAGATGCATGAAGGCATGGTTCACATATTGACGAGATGAACTCAACATAATATTTCCTCATATGGAATATGAGGTAGTTGACAAAAACGAAGGAACTATGGAAGTTCCTAGGGAGGAATATGTGAAGAAACAAAGAAGGGATCGTGAAAGATGCAACTATAGTCATGTAAGAAAATATAAGAAATCAACATTCGATGACTAGAATAATTGGCTATGACATCTCCATAGAGAAGGGATGAAGACCCTGATAAGGTTTGTAAAGGAAGGATACCCTTGACATTGAAAGTCTTAGAAATGTGTTTATGAATGTGCAAGATGTTTGTGTTGCAAGCAAGAAGATGTCATGATGAAAGGCCATCATAAAAGGTAACCATGATTTGATGTTCATTTTAATTTTTGAACAACATTTGGTTGGGTTGAAATAGGGCTACCAAAAGAGAGCTGTACATTTCACCTACAATATAGAATGGATGGAGGATCCTAAAAGTAACATGACTTGGAAAAGGTAGTTGGATGAAGAAAAGCCGGTTGTGGACTAGAAGATCACTTTCCGATTAAGAGAATGATGACATTACTAATATGGTTCGTGAAGGAAAGTGATGCATGGTTGATGTATTATGATGAAAATAATAGAAGATGAAGGCTCCATAATGATGAATATGAAATTCATGACATCGAAAGGAGGAGCTCTACAAGTAGTTGAAGGTACCATGATATCCACCAGAGAGTAGAAATTTGTTGTTGGAATCAAGTCCCGAGTTAAGAGGGAGCTTGGAAAAGTCCATGGATAATAAGGAGCTTGGGTATATTCCTTTTATAGGAATGAGCATATCTTCCCCAATTGATAGGGACTGATAGACACATCATTCTTGTCTTCATATTGTGAAGAAAGAATGGAGGATTGGGTAAGTATCTGATACTGATTCCGATATTATTTGAGGATGTGGTAGGGCATCTAAGATAAGAGAAATAGAAAAGGAAATTCCTTGAGGATGTG
The DNA here is from genome assembly GCA_034641835.2 of Pinus albicaulis. Classification (NCBI taxonomy): domain Eukaryota; kingdom Viridiplantae; phylum Streptophyta; class Pinopsida; order Pinales; family Pinaceae; genus Pinus; species Pinus albicaulis. Next base: position 1,491,432,424 of record CM076581.1, read on the forward strand.
TCATTCCAAGATAGGAATTGTCCTAAAAGGAAATACCCTATGAACACTTAGGTGGGGTATGTTCCTTGAGAGACAATGATGATTGTTTTTATCAGTCATTGGTCTCGCCACCATTGTGATCTGATCTTGTGTTATCTAAGGCCTTGCTATGTGAAAATGTTGGGATATGATGAGATGCTCCGACATAAGCTAAAGAAGTAGCTTATGAGATGACTTACCAATCTGAATCTTCTTATGGAAATTATTCAAATTGAGAATGGCCAAGTACCTTGTATGGATTATGAATACCTCCCTAGTAAAGATGGAGTGTTGAAATATGTAACTAGGTTTGATCTTCATAATAACATATGTAATCATGATTTTATATAAATTTTGATATAAATTTTGGGATATGATGAGATGCTCCGACATAAGCTAAAGAAGTAGCTTATGAGATGACTTACCAATCTGAATCTTCTTATGGCAATTCTTCAAATTGAGAATGTCCAAGTACCTTGTATGGATTATAAAAACCTCCCTAGTAAATATGGAGTGTTGAAATATGTAACTAGGTTCGATCTTCATAATGACATACGTAATCATGATTTTATATAAATTTTGATATAAAGAGAAAAACAAATTTATTATTGCTATTCTGCAGGCATGGGTTTCATGCTCAAGGAAAATTTATTTTTAGATCAAGCACCCATTGAATGCTTCTAGGGCTTATCATTGAATCTACAAGTCAATTGAGTCATTGTCAATTATGGAAGACCATTTTGGGCATGTTAGATATTGTAAAGAAAATTTATTTGAGTAAAAAATAGAGTCAAAGACCCTCCAAGACCTTCTCAAACAAGTAGCAAGAAGTCAGCCTACATGAAAGATAAATTCATCCTCATGAAATGATATTCGACACCTTGTGAAGCCTATATACAAGAGACATCAACCTCACTTGAAGAGCACTCACTCACCACAAGAAATTTGATCAAGGAAGAAAAGGAGAGTCAAGAAGAGGAAGACTAAAGGAACAAAATTTTTGAATATTGTTTTTGGTCTATCTTCTCCTCAAATGTGTGAAGTTTAGGGAAAAAAAGTCGAAGCGCTGGAAAGTTGTTGGGAAAGTCGAAGTGTTGGAAAGTTGTTGGACAAGTCGAAGTGCTGGAAAGTTGTTGGTCCCAAAGTCGAAGTGCTGGAAAGTTGTTGGACAAGTCGAATTGTTGGAAAGTTTTTGGACAATCGAAGTGTTGTAAATTTGTGGACAAGTTGAAGTGTTGGAAAATTGTTGGGCAAGTTGAAGTGTTGGAAATTTGTTGGAAAATTTCCGGGGGTCGAAGTTGCTAGGTCAAAGTAGCTAAAAGTTATCGAAGTTGTTGGTAGCTGCAAGGTCAAATTAGTTGAAAGAAGGTTCATTAAGAAGAAGTTTGTCTTGGTATTGGAGGGGTATTGGAAAATGGTTATATGTCTTGGAATTCATAATTTGAAGTTCTATAAGAAGAGAAGACATCTTGTGGTTTTTCTTCTCAAAAGGGACAGGTTTTGGCCTTGGATGATCACCTATATCTTGTGTCCTATTGTCTCATTATTATTTAAGGTTTAGTAGTTGTTTGATGACAAGAAAATTAATTATAATCAAGAGAAACAAAAAGTTAATAAATTTGAGTAACATATATCACAAACAATTATCAAAGTAAAGAGAAATCACCTAATCTAGCTTCCCCTAGATTTCTCAATAGAAAATACGAGTTGAAAAAGTAATTTTTTCTTTTCTCCCTCCAAAAATTGATGAGATGATCAAATATTATTTTATTATATCACTATTGTTTTATAATATTTCTTAGGAGGCCCAATTTAGACCTCAAAGTTTCTCTAATGGTTATCAATCCCAATTTCAATGGAGAGGTCAGATTCAGTTTGCAGCAGTTTGGAGGGCTTCATCTCAGCCATTTTCTGACTATTCTGTATTAGCATGTAATTTCATATTTCATAGTAATATAATAGCAAGTAATTTCATATTATAATGTTTAGCATTTGTTTATTTTTTTCGTTTTTAATTATAGTGATTTCAAAGCTGGTTTTCCTACCAGCCTGGAATTTTTTAATTAAAAAACAATTTGAACCTAAGTATATGGGTTCTTTCTTTTTGAAGATAATTGTAGCAGCTAAGTACCAAGGAGACCAAGTTTAGTTTATTGTTCTAATTTTATTTTAGTGCCGATTTATACGAGAGATCTGAAGTCCATTTACTTTGCATATTGAATTCATCTATTTAGAAGGTTGAGTATCATATCGAGGGGCTGAATAAATTATTTAAAAAAAGGGAGTTAAGTTTTATTTGCAGACCAAGAGGATATTATGTGCAGTATGCTAATTTTCTTTGTGGAAGTCGAGAGTCTCCTCTCATTAGAGACCGAGAACACCTTATGAAGTTGCCTACGTTGGAACACAAATCAAGTGATATATGTGCATTTGGATGTTCGTAGACAGAGAATGTGATTGCCTACATTTTTGAACATACAACGATGAAAATGTTTTCCCTATAGTTGAATGACATGTGTGTGAGTTAGACCTATGGATCATGTACGAGAAGAGGGATTGAGTCAATGTGTGAGCAACGTGTTTGATGAATGATCAAGAACATGTATACATGTAGCTTTAAATTTCAGATTTAAATGAAAATACACATAGGTTGGGGTGGTCGAGTTATTGTATAGGTGTTGAATCTTCCACACAGCTAAAGGTCAAGCTCACCACTGACCAAGACGTAATTCCCTAAAGCAGACCGGAAGCTACAATCCGCTCATACGCAGGGTTTGTGGATTGCAAAGGTCGCATCATTGTACATAGTGGCCAAGGAACATAGAGGCCGATCGACATATTGAATTGGGATTGTCAATCACATAACTGCAGGGAGTTCCTATGTGCGTTAAATATCGTCGCAAAAATTCGTGTTACGTGGATAATTTATGCGAAGGGAGTGATGTTTAATCATTTTCCAACACAATTCTGCATAGCCAACATACCATTTTCGAGTGGGTTATACACTATGTGAAACCAAGGAGAAGTATGTGCCAAAACGTTGTCGCCCTTTTTATTGAATTACCAGCGCAATTCCACTACGGGCATAATTTTTTGGAATAGCAGCACCCTGACTCACTGAAACCATAGTTTAACTCAGGCCAGACTAGAAGAATGAATTAATGTGGCCAAGGTTCCTAAGAAAATTCACCTGAGGGGGAAAGGTCAAAATTATCATAACTACGTGGTCAGATTTGTTCAAGGTGCAAGATCAAATAAATCATTGGCAAATATATAGACAAGGTTCGTGGGGATGTAATTTGTTGTCAAGTGTCTGGGTGTGTAAAAAAATTGTGCAAGGGTTGAATACATAAAATTACCCAACATAAGGAAAAGAACGAGATCCACTATATTCTTGGGCATGATCCTCATTTGGCAGGTCAGGATTCTGGTATTTTTTGGGTATGATCCTCTTTAATTTTCTAAGTCACAATCAAATTATTGTGTATGTCGAGAGCCTCTTATCTTCTGCAAGTTGAATCAGTTTTGTTCATGGGATCGAAGTGCATATTCAGTGGGGGTCAATCACATCCCTAGAAATGATCTATTGTATTCCATCTGGCGGTCGAATTACCCCTAGTAGATTGAGTTACTAGGCATTTAAATTATGTTGGGGGTGTAGAGCATCACAACAGAACAAAAAAGTAAACAAATACAGGAAATTATGATAAACACATACAGATTGGAGAATAAAACAACACAGAGATTTACAGGAGGCCCGACCTTGCTTGCCTTGACATGCTCAGGCAGGCAGGAAATACAAATTTATAGTTGCAGAAGAGGGCTAATTTTGCATGTGAAAAACATATGATTACATAGTCAATCATGGTGGCTGGGCAGCGTGTTAGGTTCGGCATTGTTGTTTTTCAGAGAGTCGGCGAGGCCGTGAGGTCGATGTTTGAATACAGCTTCATATCTAACATTCTCCCACTTGAAGCCGAACAAAGAATCTTGAATCAAGTCACACCGATACCTACCATGCCTCTACATAACTCATGCTTACTTCTTGGTAGAATATTAGTGAGAATATCAGCATGGTTCTTATCTGTATGGATCTTTTCCAAAGATAACTGCCCTTCCTCCAACACATGTCAGATCCAATGGTACCTTAAGTCAATGTGCTTGGTTTTTGAGTGAAATGCTGGATTTTTCGCCAAGTGAATGGCACTCTGACTATCACAATACAACACATAACTGTCCTTCTTGATTCCTATCTTTCCTAGGAATCGTTGCATCCACAACATTTCTTTGCAAGCCTCTGTTGCAGCTATGTACTCTTCTTGTGTTGTAGAGAGAGCTACTATTCCTGTAGTGGAATTTCTGGTGTCGATATCTCCAGCCATATCTGCATCTGTAAAACCTTCAAGCATAGTATCATTATTACCAAAACATAAGAAATAATGACTAGCACCCTTAAGATACCTGAAAATCCATTTTACTACTTTCCAATGCTGTTTTCCTGGGTTGAAAAGGAATCTGCTCACAACTCCCACTGATTATGCAATGTATGGTCGTGTGCATACCATGGCATACATCAAGCTACCAACTGCTGAAGCATAAGGAATCTTTCTCATTTCTTCTTTCTCTTTGTCATCACTGGGACATAACTCAACACTCAACTTGAAGTGGTCTGCAAGGGGTGTACCAACTGGTTTGGCATCCTTCATATTAAACCTGTCAAGCACCTTCTTGATATAATTTTCTTGTGACAGCCACAACCTTTTTTTTTTCCTTGTCACGCATGATCCTCATGCCCAATATCTGTTGTGTTGGACCCAAATCCTTCATTGCAAACTTGCTGCCCAAATCCTTCTTCAACCTATTGATCATATTCTTATCATGCCCAACAATCAACATGTCATCCACATATAACAAGAATATGAGGTACTTTCCTTGATCATACCTCTTGATATAGACACAATGGTCAGGTTCCAACCTGTGAAAAACATGTTCTAACATGAATGAATCAAATTTCGTGTACCATTGTCGAGGTGCCTACTTCGACCCGTAGAGACTCTTCTTCAACCTGCAAACAAGCTCTTCTTTGCATTTTTCTATGAAGCCTTCTGGCTGCTTCATATAAATTCTTCCTCTAATTCTCCATGAAGGAAAGCAGTTTTTACATCTAACTATTCACATTCTAAGTCTAAAGCAGCAACAAGACCAAGAATGACTCTAATGGATGACATTTTGACAACAGGTGAGAAAATTTAAGTGAAGTCAATACCTTCCTTTTGGGCGAATCCTTTCACCACCAACCTTGCTTTATACCTCTCCTTCTTTTCATCACCTTCATGCTTAATTATATATACCCATTTGTTTTACAAATCCTTTCTACCTTTTGGGAGATCTACAAACTCCCAAGTTTTATTTTCCAGCAAAGAGTTTGTTTCTTCCTCCATTTCTTTCTTCCATTATTTACTATGCTAAACTTTACAAGCCTCTTGAAAACAACTAGGCTCACCTTCATCAGTCAATAGGATATAGTTTGAAGGATGATACATTTGTGAAGGCTTATGAGGACTAGAAGATCTGCGAACCAAATGTGGTGGTGCATTATCAGGTTGAATCTCTTGTAAAGGTTCTTGCAAGATTCCTTCTTCTTGGTGTTCATTACTTTCCCCTTGCCGTCCTTCTTGCTTTTGAATTTGTTGCCCATTTTCCTGCATTGGTGGGATGTCTTCATGCTGTTCTTGAAACCTGTCAATAAATTTTTTGATTTCCACCACACCTACATTGCTCTTAAAAATTTCTGACTCATTAAATATAACATCCCTACCTCTAATAATTTTATGTTTGACTGGATCCCATAGATGATAACCAAATTCTTCATCTGCATATCCAAAAAAAATGCATTTCATTGATTTATCATCTAGCTTAGTTCTATTTTATTTGGGAATATGTACAAATCCTTCACATCCAAAGATTTTCAAATGAGAATAATTCAACTTCTTACCAATCCAAACTTCTTCAGGGATGCCTCCATCCAAGGCTGTGGATGGAGATATATTTATGAGGTAGCAAGCTGTCCTCATAGCCTCTGCCCAAAAATTCTTGTCCAAACTAGAATTGGACAACATGCTCCTTACCTTTTCCATAATGGTGTGATTCATTCGTTCTGCAACACCATTCTATTGAGGTGTACCAGGTACAGTCTTCTCATGCTTTATGCCAAACCAGTTACAATATTCTTTGAATGCATTTGAGAAATATTCTCCACCATTATCTGTTCTTAGGCACTTGAGCAATTTGTTAGTCTCTCTTTCAACAACAACATGGAATTTTTTAAATATTTCAAACACTTCACTTTTACTTTTAATGGGATAGGCCCAAAACTTCCTAGATGCATCATCTATAAATGTTACAAAATATGATGCTCCTCCTAATGACTTGATGTTAACTGGTCCAAACACATATGAGTGTATCAATTCTAACACATTTTTCTTTCTCTCATGACCACCTCTAAGAAATTAAACCCTTCTTTGTATACCATATATACAATTCTCACAAAGATCAAGATTGTAGGATCACAAACTTGGTAGTAAATTTTTACCAACAAGGATTTTTAAACCTTTATCGCTCATGTGATCCAAGCGCTTATGCCACAAATCTGCTGAATTTCCTTCTCTTGTGACAACAACCAAATCTAATTTTCCTAATGAATATAGTGTTCCTATCTTGGGTCCTTTGGCCATGACCCATGCTCCTTTGCTAATTTTCCAACCTCCTTTTCCAAAGCTTGTGGAATAGCCTTCATCATCCAACCATCCCATGGAGATCAAACTCATGCACATTTCTGGTACATGCCTAACCTGTTTCAACAATATATCTTGTCCATTCTTCATCTTGATCTGGACATCTCCCACTCCAAAAATTCTGCAAAAATGATTATTCCCCAAATGCACTCTACCATAATCACCAGGATTATATGCAACAAAAATATCTTTGCATGGGGTTACATGGTGAGATGCCCCAGAGTCAAGGATCCAATCAAAGTTACTGATAGATGTATATAAACATGTATCCTCTACTGAAACAATAAAAAACACATCATCATATGTGACTACAACAATAGTATCACCTTCAATTGTGCTGGATGACTTGTAATTTGTATTGGCCGGTATTTGATCCGTTTGTCCTTTCTTCAAGGCTTGACATTATTTCTTCATGTGCTCGAGTTTGCCACAATGAAAGCAGATGATCTTGCCCCTCCTTTATTTTGATCGGCCTCTTGATCTTGATCACCCTTGTCGGCCTCAATCAATCCTCCTACCAAGATCAACTAGAGCTAGAGCTTCTCCTCCCTGGTTTTCTGCAATTGACTTGCGCCGTAGCTCCTCATTCATTAAACTGTTGCTGACATCATCAAACTTCAGGGTCCCTGCAGGTGCTGAAGTACTCATAGCCACAATTAAATTTTCCCAATTGTCTAGCATAGAACACATTAACAAAATAGCTCTAATCTAATCATCTAGAGTTATTTTAACAGAGGCAAGTTGACTAGTTATAATATTGAATTCATTCAAGTGATCTGCAACTGAATCACCTTCCTTCATCTTGAGATTGTAAAGCTTTTTCATCAAGAACACTTTGCTTGATATCGTGTTCTTCTCATATAGATCATGGAGTTTCTGCCATAATCCTTTTTCCGTCTTTTCTCTGGACACATTGAAATACACATTCTTTGCTAGATATTGGCAGATTGTTGCAATCGCCTTTCTATCTAGCTTATCCCATTCCTCATATGTCATTGATGAGGGTTTCTTTCTTACACCCTCAATCAGAAAATACTGATCTTTTAAAATCAATATATCCTCCATCTAGGATTTCCATAGGGGAAAATTAGCCCCGCTCAACTTCTCCATATCATTAACTGTTGTCTCCATTCTCAATAATTTCACACCCCAAAAATCTCAAATTACCCCTTACAAAGTAAAACTTTAATTATTACAACATTTTTCCTGATGATGGGTCTTGTTCTAGACCCAAAACGTTGACGCAAAAATGCTCACTGTGGAGATTCCGAATCCAGAAAATCTAAACTCACGCCACAGAAATCTGAAATCTACTATTACAACATTATCCACTTTAAAAAAAATACCAAACCAATCTCCTTAAAACACTGACTTTTCTCCTTTTTCTTTTAAAAAGGTCAAAAATCTAACAATTATTATAAAACATATATGTTATGTTTCATAATAACATAGGTTTATAATGATTATTAAACATAAAAAATATTATAAAACATAATGCTTTCACACAATATCGATTATGGAAATCTCCAAAATAAAATTAAATGGGCTTACGGGTTGCAATCGCTGCCTTCACACCAATATTGATTTTGGAAGCGACTTCTGCAAACCACTCTGGCTCCTTTCCGTGCCAAGTGGAGGATGATCTCTAGATGGTCTTATAACAATGGGCCACCGCATTTATTTTTGAAGTTGTATGGAAGCAGGCAATCCACGGGAATTTAACCAGCATTGGAGAATACCGCACTGATTTTTTGAGTTGTATGGTAGTAGGGAATCCACGAGAATTTAACTAGCATTGGAAAAATTCTCCAGAACCATTCTTTTCATTTGGTATAGAGGAAATTTTTTTTTTCTAACCTCACTGCAAACAGGAGCAGTTGGCATTTGCTCTAGTGGAAAATTTTTTCTGCTGACCTCACTGCAAACAGGAGCAACTGCAAACAAGAGTATGCAGAATTTTTGGGCGTATTTAACTATTCAGCAATTGAATCCTCTAGTTCACTTAGAATGGCTCTGATACTAGTTGTTGGGGGTGCAAAGCAGCACAACAAAACATAAAAGTAAAAAAAGACAGGAAATTATGATAAACACATACAAATTGGAGAATAAAACAACACAGAGATTTATTACAGGAGGCCCGGCCTTGGTTGCCTTTACATGCTTAGGAAGAGGCAGGAAATACAAATTTATAGTTGCAGAAGAGGGCTAATTCTGTATGTGAAAAACATATTATTACATAGTCAATCATGGTGGTTGGGTGGTGTGTTAGGTTCGGCGCCATTGTTTGTCAGAGAGTCGGTGAGGTCGGTGAGGTCAGTGTTTGAATATAGCTTTGTATCTAAAAAATTCATCTCTGAGGGGCCGAGTTACAAACTTAATTGAGGATGAATTTATCAATGATGTAGGAGACCAAATACTGTAGAGGACTGCTAGTGAATAAATGAATAGAGTATAGTTGTCACATGTTATGTGTTGCTGCTATTACATTGGTAGATATGGGTATGGTTGCCATACTTTGAGATATGCATTGTGTATGTTAGTGATTTGTTTCCATGGTATAAAAATGAATAGAAGAATATGATTGCTACTGTGTTGCTGAGATCAAAAGATTGGCTACTATGCAATATTGATTTGTTGTTCATTTTTGTACCATAATTATATTGTTGAAGTATACTCCTGTAAGTGTCATGGGGTATACTTCTTGTTGGGTGTGGAGCCTGATTTTCATCCTGATTCAGAGATCCTTGTTTTAGTTGGATGTATACCCCAGGAAAACTGTACACCCTTTCAGCGGGGGGGACTTGTCCCCCCCCGCGGGGTCTGGGGGGGCTGACCCCCCGGCTGGGGGGTCTAGGGGCTAGCGGTCCCCTGGCGGGGTTTTCGGGGGCAGTGCCCCCAAAGCTAAAAACAGATGTAAAATTGCCTTGTAAAAGTATAGTAATTTCTAGTCAATCTTGGCTGTTCATTAGGCGAATGATCTGACGGTAGAAGTTATGTTTAGTTTAGGGTTTTTTGCCCTAGAAGGCAACCCCTCTCTTTGTATGAGGGTATTGTATTGCAGCTGTGTAATATATGTGTATTCTCTGAGCGAGAAATAGATAGGGAGACTGTGAGAGAGAACAAAGGATATTACAGTGGATCTGCTGTAGGTTTTGTCTCTTCATTTTGCTGGATAATAGAAAGGAAGGACTGGCTGTTCGGGGTGGACATAGCCCAAACTGGGTGAACCACATATATCTGTGTCTCTCTCGTTTTATGTGTTTTGTGTGCTTGTATTTTCCGCATATATTATGTGTTGCGTTGTTTTATAATATATAATTTTCTAACAACTGGTATCAGAGCTGAAGGTTTATTTGGCTGATAAACTCATAGGAGAGAAGGGTTCCTGGTTCGAGTGGGAGAAATGGCGGAAGATGGTAAGTTTAGGGTCAAGAAATTTATCTCGCTGTGGAAGATGCAGATGGAAGATTATCTGTATCAAAAAGATCTGTACCTACCATTGAGCGGAAAAACAAAGAAGCCGGCGGCCATGACAGATGCAAAATGGAACATTCTTGATAGAAAGGCACTCGGAACAGTACAATTGTGCCTTGCGGCGTCAGTTGCCTTCAATATTTCGAAGGAAACAACAACAGAGGGTTTGATGCAGACGTTGGTGAAACTATATGAAAAACCCTCGGCCTCAAACAAGGTATTTCTTATGAAACGACTATTTAATATAAAGATGTTAGAAGGTGGATCTGTTGCAGACCATTTAAATGATTTTAATACAGTTACCAATCAGTTAAGTTCTATAGGGGTAAACTTTGATGATGAAGTTAGAGCTCTGTTATTCATGTGCTCATTACCAGAGAGTTGGAATGGTTTAGTAATGGCCATTAGTAACTCTGTCTCTGGATCTAGTACTTTAAAGTTTGATGATGTTGTTGGTGCTATCCTTAGCGAGGAAATGCGACGGAAAAGCTCCGGTGAGACATCGGGTAATGATTTGAGTGCATAGTCTAGGGGAAGGAGAATGGAAAGAGGAAAGAGCTCAGGATATTGTAGTAAATCAAGAAAAGGAAAATCCAAGTCCAGATCAGGGATAGTGTGCTGGAAATGTGGAAAGACAGGACACTTAAAGAAAGACTGTAGATCTCGGAAGGGAAAATAAGGAGACGCGCAACAAGAAAACAATCATGAAGTAAATGTGACATGTGATGTGTTACAAGATTATTTTATTATTTCTTTTGAAAATGTTACTGATTCCTGGGTAGTAGATTCAGGGGCCTCATTCCATGCCACACCTGATAAGAAATATTTTCATGACTATGTTCAAGGAGATTTTGGATAAGTCCGTTTGGGTGATGATAAACCCTGTAAAATTTTTGGAATGGGTAAGGTTCTTGTAAAACAACAGAATGGAAACCAATGGCTATTAAAGGAGGTAAGGCATGTTCCAGATCTAAAGAAAAATATGATTTCAACAGGGAAGTTAGGCGATGAAGGTTGTGTGACAACTTTCACAAATAAAGCTTGGAAGGTCACCAAAGGAGCCCTGGTAATAGCAAAAGGCGAAAAGGTTGGTACATTGTATTTATGCAATGGTATTTCTAACTCTGTTAATGCTTTAACTTCCAAAGGAGAAGATGCAACATTATGGCATCATAGGCTCGGACACATGAGTGAGAAGGGAATGAAGATTCTTCACTCAAGAAATTTGTTGCCAGGTTTGAAGAATGTTGATTTGGATTTCTGTGAAAATTGCATTTATGGAAAACAAAAGAGAGTCAGATTTCTCAAAGTTGGGAAAGAAAAGAAGAGCGAAAAATTGGAGCTTGTGCATATAGATGTATGGGGACTTGCTTAGGTATCATCTCTCGGTGGCTCTCGCTATTGTGTTACGTTTATTGATGATGCAACTAGAAAAACTTGGATTTATTGTATTCAAAATAAATCTGATGTATTTGATACTTTCAAGAAATGGAAAGCTTTGGTTGAGATTGAGACAGGAAAGAAGTTGAAGTGTCTCAGATCATACAATGGAGGTGAATATTGCAGCAAAGAGTTTGATAGGTACTGTTCAGAGCATGGAATTCGCAGAGAGAAGACAGTTCCAAGAACACCACAAGAAAATGGTGTGTCAGAAAGGATGAACAGAACAATCATGGAGCGTGCAAGGTGCATGAGATTGCATGCAGGATTGCCTTTACAATTTTGGGCAGATGCTATAGATACTACTATTTATCTAATAAATAGAGGGCCTTCAAGTTCCTTGGATGGTGGTATTCCAGAGGAAGCATGGACAGGTAAAAAGGTAAACTACTCTTTTTTAAAGCCTTTTGGTTGTGAGGCCTTTGTCCATATTAATAAAGAAAATAGAACAAAGCTTGAGGCAAAATCAAATAAATGTACCTTTATTGGATATGGTGTTAATGATTTTGGTTATCGCTTATATGATTATGAAAATCAAAAAATCATTAGGAGCAGAGATGTAATATTCAATGAAAAGGTCTTGTATAAGAATTAGTTGTAGGAAAAGAAACAGGAAAAAGAAAGCAAGGAATACACAGTTCTTGATGAGATAACTGAAAAAGTAAAGGTGCCTGAAAATAATAATAATCAACAACCACAGCAGCAGCAACCACCACAACAGCAACAGGCACCTCAAACACCTGAAAGTTGTGTTAGAAGATCTACCAGGATAAGTAGACCCCCTGAACGATACTCTCCTTCATTATATTATTTATTGCTGACTGATTCTGGTGAACCTGAATGTTATGAAGAAGCAATGCAGGTTGAAAGCAGGAAGAAGTGGAAGCTAGCCATGGAAGAAGAGATGGACTCCTTAATGCATAACCAGACTTGGGACTTAGTCAGGTTGCCTGCAGGTAAAACTACATTGCAGAATAAATGGGTTTACAAGCTGAAGGAAGAAGATGGAGGAAAACAGAGGTACAAAGCTAGACTTGTGGTGAAGGGGTTTTCACAGAAGAAAGGTATTGATTTTGATTAAATATTTTCTCCTGTTGTTAAGATGAATTCAATCAGAACTATCTTAAGTCTTGTAGCAGCAGAAGATTTACATCTTGAACAGTTAGATGTAAAGACAACATTTCTCCATGGAGATTTGGAGGAAGAGATATACATGCAGAAACCAAAAGGATATGAGGTAAAAGGGAAAGAAAAATTGGTGTGTAGGTTAAAGAAGAGCTTGTATGGCTTAAAACAAGCTCCAAGGCAGTGGTATCTAAAATTTGACAAGTTTATGTCTGAACAAGGTTATACTAGATGTCACTCTGATCATTGTGTTTATCTAAAAAGGCAAAATGATGGCAGCTATATTATATTGTTATTATATGTAGATGACATGCTTGTTGCAGGGTCTAACATGCAGGAAATAAATGTGCTCAAACAAAAATTGGAAAATTCATTTGCAATGAAGGATTTGGGAGCTGCAAAACAGATCCTTGGTATGAGAATAACCAGAGATAGGAAAAATTGAAAATTAACACTGTCTCAAAATGAGTACATACAAAAGGTGTTGAAAAGATTTAATATGCACAATGCAAAACCGGTTAGTACACCTTTTGCTAGCCATTTCAAACTTATCAAGGAGATGTGGCCAAAGACCCAAGAAGACATGGATTATATGTCTAAAGTTCCATATGCATCAGCAGTTGGAAGCTTAATGTATGCAATGGTCTGCACAAGGCCTGATATTGCACATGCAGTGGGAGTTGTAAGCAAGTACATGAATAATCCAGGAAAAGAACATTGGATGGCAGTAAAATGGATTCTCAGATATTTGAGAGGTACCACAAATCAAGCATTATGATTTGGTGGTTCAAACATTGCTCTACAGGGATATGTTGATGCAGATATGGCAGGTGACAGAGATAACAGGAGGAGCACTACAGGATATGTATTTACTGTAGGTGGAACAGCTGTCATTTGGGTTTCAAAAATCGAAAGTGTTGTTGCACTTTCTTACAATGTAAGGCTAGTAGTATGTCGCTTATAGAGGCTAGTAAAGGAAACATTTGGTTACAAAGGTTTATGGATGAATTGGGTAAGAAGCATGATATGGGCACGCTATACAGCGGTAGCCAAAGTGCCATTCATCTTGCAAAGAACTCAACATTTCATTCCAGGACTAAAAACATACATCTCAAGTACCATTTCATACAGTCAGTATTGGAAGATGGAGAGTTGAAGCTGGAAAAGATACACACTAGCCAGAATCTTGCAGATATGCTAACAAAAGTTGTAACCAGGGAGAAACTGAGAATATGCTTAGTTTAAATTGGTCTTCAAGGATGATGATAAAGATGAGAAACAGCCAGGTGCAAAGAGGATTCATTGTCCAACAAATGAAGTAGTGATGGAGTTGCAACAATCAGTCTCCAAGTGGGAGATTTTTGGGTGTGGAGCCTAATTTTCATCCTGATTCAGAGATCCTTGTTTTAGCTGGATGTATACCCCAGGAAAACTGTACACCCTTTCAGCGGGTGGGTGCAGGGGGGGACTTGTCCCCCCCACGGGGTCCGGGAGGGCTGACCCCCTGGCTGGGCGGTCCGGGGGCCAGCGGGGGTTTCGGAGGCAGCTCCCCCAAAGCTAAAAACATATGTAAAATTGCCTTGTAAAAGTATAGTAATTTCTAGTCAATCTGGGCCGTTCTTTAGGTGGATGATCTGATGGTAGAAGTTATGTTTAGTTTAGGGTTTTTTTCCCTAGAAGGCAACCCCTCTCTTTGTATGAGGGTATTGTATTGCGGCTGTGTAATATATGTGTATTCTCTGAGCAGGAAATAGATAGGGAGACTGTGAGAGAGAACAGAGGATATTACAGTGGATCTGCAGTAGGTTTTGTCTTTTCATTTTGCTGGATAATAGAAAGGAAGGACTAACTATTTGGGGTGGACGTAGCTCAAACTGGGTGAACCACGTATATCTATGTCTCTCTGGTTTTATGTGATTTGTGTGCTTGTATTTTCCACATATATTATGTGTTGCATTGCTCCATAATATATAATTTTCTAACACTGCTTCCATGTTGATAGAAGATCGATGTATTGCTTCCATTATTTACTGTATCATTTTAAAAAAATATCATGTACCTTGAATCTTGTTATAGAGTTGTGTATATTCCATAGTGAAGTCATAATTTTATTTTTATGTTACTATTTTCCATTGATGGTTGAGTGACTCAATGGAATATATATCCCATCGTGTATAAATACATAAAATCCCTGTAATTTTTTTTATTGGTCATGTTTCATGAGTGGTGAGCATTAGTATGTGAGAGTATTTGCCTTGAGAGGTCATGATATGTTTCTAGATCTTGTTATTGATTGTTTATTGGCCGAAAGTTGAAATTTTTACCCAATGGAAGGTGGAAATCAAGGCACAGATGGGAGGGATCTTAAAGGACAGATTTATATATCTTGGATACCAAACCCTTGAACATATCTAAGTGTTTTCGAAAGTCAGTATAGGCTAGATCGCGGCAGTAGCTTCGCATGTCAGTCTTCAAACATTGACATAATAGGAAAGTATCTTACATTCAAATCATTCTTTCCTATGTATTCTTAATTTATTTTGAAGGGTTGACTTTGAAAAATTATATGCATGCAAAATCATAAAGTCTAAAACCACACCAGTTAGACTAAATCAACACAATGTATAGATTAACCATGGACAAAAGGTATCACATACCTACCAGTTTCTAGTCAAATAGTGGTATCTTAAATAAAAATTATGTGGTTTTCCAATATATGATTTTGTTGAAGTTAAGACCAGACTTGCATGCATATAATATAAAATACTAGAAACCCTAAAAAAATACAAAAACCTCATTCCTAAAGGAATAAACCAGTCAGGAAATTCAATTTATTATTATCAGAAGTTAGAGGGATTTTACTTGTTGTTGGCATACGAAGGATTTGAAAATTTATTAGCTCGTGGATGATCCATCAAGGATCTCAAGTGACTTTTCGAAAGGCCAATAGAGGTTGTATGAGTCGCTAAGGCAACTTGCAACCATTAATGTTGACCCTCTCGCAAGAAGTTATTTAATGAGGGTATTTTTGGGGTTTCGGATGTGGAAAGGATGAGAAGCCAAAGCAAAATCAATCTCCATAACTCCCAAGGGGGATAAAAATCAAATCAGAAGAGAGCATATTTGTTTCCCATGTCAAGAAGCATGGAAGTCATATCATAAATTTAAAAGAGATAAAGAAGTATATGCGACTGCAAAAATTGAATAAGAACAAAAAATGGCAAGGAACTCAAATCAGTTGATCGTGGAAAGGGTTGAAGGCTCCATTGTTGGATAGGAGTCACACACTCTAACTTGCATGGTCACAAGGAGAGACATGACTTGGAAATTATTGAATCGCATCATGAGTCTATTATTTTGGAGAGCCCATTGAAGGCTTAAGCAACAACGATGGATGAGTCCATTGGTTTTCAATAAGACAACCTTTGAAGGAATGAGAAATCATATGGAGATGATGATAACAGCCCACTTGTGCATCCATATATAATGGTTGAAGGGGATGAGAAGAATATTGACTCCATGTGTGAAAATACCAAGGAGAAGAAATTCAGGGAGATTGGTAAGAGGAGCTCCTAGTGATCTAGCATGAATAGAAGATCAAGAAGAGTGATTTAGATCAGGAGAATTATATGCACAATATGCATGATGAGACGTCTTTAGAGAGCTAGTTGGAGGCTCAAGTTGGAAACATGGTGGTGGTGGTTGAGAATCCATATTTGGGTCCACCCATTGATGAGGTGCAAATAGATGTAGAAACAGCCAGCAGGGCTGCAATACTTTTCAGGAAAAGATTGATCTTTTCAGGACAGATTTTATGGTCTTGAAGCAGAATATCCATGCAATATGAGGAACAATATTGCAGCATAACCGTAAAATTGAAGAGATTAGAGTGAAATGTGTCTATTTAGTGCACAAATTGTACTAGATTTCCTAGCAAGGAAGCAAGAGGAGTACACTTTGTTTTCCAAATCAAACCTCTTCAGGAGTACATAGATATTGCTTATAATACTACCAGCCCACCCCTGTACATTGGGGAGAGAGGGGCAGAGTTTTCGAGATGGATCATGTTGGTTTACCAAGAAGAGTAACATGATTTGACCATGGAGAAACATCTGCATGGTGGAACTAATCCATGTGTAGATACTTAGGCATTCGATCATTCACAAGGATGGATTGGTGGGAGATTATGAGTTGGTACTCTATTGATGGGATGATTATTAGGAGGATATTCTTATTTCGGGACATAGCACAACATGAGCCCTTAGGAAAATACAGTGATGGATGGAAAGGTGGTTTTTAACCTACATTTCTCAATAATTAGGTGTCATTGGGATCTAGGTGGATCTATTGATGGCAAGATTGGTTGGAGGTTATTTCCACGTCTAGGTATTGAGGGATCCCTTCATGTGAGTTTAGCACAAAGGGATGGTGTGACCCAATGGTTCATATGGGATCTTTGTATGAGTGTGTAGATGCCTCTATTATGGACAGATACATATTTCTTGAGGATAGGAAATCTTTGGGTGGGAGGACTTGTAATCTCCCCATTTTTAGTTCCCTCTATAGTACAACCAGGATGGATTTCTAGGGTACATGATGGCTAGGTCATATGATAAATATTATGCCATAAGATGTCTCCAAGGTGTTTTGAGGAGTTTTATGGGGTCCAATGATGTTCACTTGGCATATTCCATCATCAGGGTCGGTTCTGCACAACTTGCTTTTGGTTTTGTTGCATTCTGATAAGTCCCATAAAAAGGGGTTATTATTGAGCCTAACTTACTTACGCTTAAGTTGACATTTCAAGAGGAACCATTGGAACCATAAAAAGAATATATACAATATTGGATGATGAGAAGTGACTTCAAACTGCCATAGAAAGTATGGTGGATGGCTTACCATTTTCTTGAATTAAAAGTGAATTTAATTAGTCACTTAATTAAATAAAATAAGGGGGAAATGATCCATTAAAGGGAAAGGCCAAAAGTGACTTAAGTAAAATAAAATAAAACTAAAAGTCACTTAGATTAATTCAAGGGGGAGCTTCTAGAATAATACTAAAATAATCAAAATAAAATACTTCTACAAGATTGTAGATCTATTTATCGATCTTTTAAAAGGAGGGAGATTAGATAATTTGGGACATCTTGGATTTATGTTTTTTCTTTTTGGTGAGGTTTGGAGAACTAGGTTCTCATTTGAGTAGCCCCAAGACAAAATCCCTTGGGTGATTCGGTGAGATTAGAGAAAACTTTGGTCATCCCTTGGTGAATTCATCTAGAATTCACAGGTGTGCTATCAGTTCCAATTTCAGTGGAGAAATCAAATTCAGTTTGTAGTAGTTTAGAGCGCTTCATCTCAGCTATTTTTTGGTTATTCTGTATTAGCATGTAATTTCATATTTCATAGTAATATAATAACATTGAGGTTCATTTCCTGTGTTTCATACCCATTTTAAGTTGTAGCTTTATGTTTCTTAGTTTATCGATAATTTCATGATGAAATTGTCTAATTTGATAGAAGATCATTACGACATAATTTTCTGAAGAAATTTTTTGAATATTTAATAAGAATATTAAATGAAATATTATAGTGTTCCGAATCTTTTAAATCTTTCTTGTTCGAGATATTATAGTGGTATCAAAGCCGATTTTCCTACCAACCTAAGGGTTTTTAATTCTAGAACAATTCAAAGCCAAATCTATGGGTTATTTCCTTTTGAAGATAATTGTAGCGTCTATGTACCAAGGAGACCAAGTTTGTTTTATTTTCATGCCAAGTTTCTTTCAGTGCGGAGTTATGTGCGCGATCTGAAATCCATTCATTTTGCATATCGAATTCATCTATTTCGAAGGTTGAGTATCATCTCTAGGGGTTAAATAAATTATTATAAAAAAGGGAGCTGATTTTTATTTGCAGGCCAAGAGTATCCTTTGTGGAGTATGTGAGATTTATTTCATGAAGTCGAGAGTCTCCTCTCATTATAGGCCAAGAACACCTTCAAAATTTTCCTCCATTGGAACAAAAGTCAAGTGATACCTATGAGTTTGGATTTCCATAGACAAAGAATGTGATTGCCTACATTTGTGAACATAGAATGATGAAGAATTTTTTCCCTGCATCTAAATGACCTGTGCATGATTTAGAAATGTGTATCACATACAAGATGAGAGCTTGAGCCAATGCATGAGCCACATACTTGATGTGTGATCAGGAACATGTATACATGTAGCTTTATGTTTCATAGATAAATGGCAGTACACATAGATTGGGGCGGTTGAGTTATTGTATAGGGGTTGAATCTTACACATGGTGTTGGAAATATGATGCAATGTGTTGTCCTTGATGGAAACCTACTTGATGAAGTTGTCCTTGATGGAAACTGACTTGATGAGTTGTCTTTGGATAGCAACCTATTTGTTAATGATGTAAATCTGATGTATCTACAAAGCAGCTCAGAAGTAACAAAGAAAGAAATTCCAATAAGTGCCAGAGTGATGATGAATAAGATATGTCACAAAGCATACGCGGGTTTGTAAAGGAAAAGTAGTGTATGTACGCGTAAAAGTACGTACCAAGTAGCGTATGCCTATTTGCGCTCTAAATTTATAAAAACAGGGGACATGACCATGGTATTGGCCCACAATATTGAGCGCTAGATTATCTATTTGATCCCGTCCAGGAATACCATCAACGGTTGAGTGGTTTTGACACATGGTATTGACAAAGGCTAAATCTATATAAGGAGAAGAAGATCATAGTGCAAGAGTGTGCATAGGTCTGGGTTTTAATGAATAATTCACTTTGAAGTATATCTGCATGGAATGGGTAACAGTTTATTGATTGATCTGAATTAATAATGCACCTATGAAGAAAATGATGAAGAGGGATCTCTAGATCTGAAATGACTATGTATTTTCTAGATCTGTTTATGGAATGTTTAGATCTGTGATCTGGCAAATATTTGCTGAAGTAAAGGATGAGATCTGAGTTGTCTGTTCTGAAGAGCTACATAGTTCTGAAATGTTACAGATCTATACGCATGTTCATCTCAGCGAAAGCGCGTATATACATAGGTTTGTTTCATCAAAATCACGTATGAAATCAAAGGTCAGTTCTGAAATAGTTGCAGATCTATACGCAGGTTTGTCTCTGTGAAAGCGCGTATATACGCAAGTTCAGTGAAGTAAAAGCGCATATGGAATCTAGGGTTTTGTTGAAGTATGTGGAATGAAATGTCTGATCTGTTTTGTTTTTTTACTGCTATCTGTCAATGACGTATTCATATAGATCTGGGTTGTTTGAATGTTGATGAAAGATCAAGTTGTTGGTTGATTGGTTGATGATTCAATGAATGAGTTGATGGGGTTATAAGTTTCAGTTTGATGTATGTTGAGCTTAAATGTGTGGAGTGGATCTAGTATGAAAATTGATGAAACGTGGTCCGCAGTGGTGCTGAGGGTCGAAGCCTTCAGTGAGGGGGTTGTAGCTCCCTTCCAGTGGTAGCTGGTAAACGAGAGCAGGTGGTAGTAGCTCCCTTCCAAGAGAGGCTGGTAAACGAGAGCAGGGGGTAGTAGCTCCCTTCCAGGAGAGGCTGGTAAACGAGAGCAGGGGGTGAAAACAACTCCCTTCCGGAAGGCTGGTAAACGGAAGCGGGGGTAGTAGCTCCCTTCCAGGAGAGGCTGGTAAATGAGATCAGGGGGTTGGAGCTCCCTTCCAGTAGTGGCTAGAGAATGAGAGAAGGTTGCAGCCTTCTGCAGGTGGGTGCTTGCATGCTGGTATGAGTCTGTGCCAGTACAAAATTGTAAGAAGTTTTATTTATAATAAATATTGAAGACAGAGACGACAGCAGCGGTGGTTTTCTCCCGAATTTGGTTTCCACCTTAAATATTGGTGTTCATGTGTGTTGCTTATGTGTGATGGTTTATTCTATTATTACTGCACATGCTTACTGCTTACTAAACATCTGATGAATGAATTATGCAATGATCTAAGTAAAGAATTAAATGCATAATAAGATCTCTGGACATACGCAAGTTTTCTTAAGGATATCCGTGTGTATATGCGAGTTGGGTTTATTAAAGTAGCGTATGGGTTTAAGAGAAAGAAAAAGTAAAAAGTTTTCAGTCAGCTCTAAATACTGGTTCACCCCCCCCCCCCTCTCAGTATTTTTCCCAACACATGGCTAAAGGACAGGCTCGCCATTAGCCAATACACCATTCAATGTAGGTTTGTGTAGCTTTAATTTTACTCCCACGCCCTAGGGTACTAGGTTTGGGAGAAGTTTTATCCACATGGGATTTGTGGGCGAAATACCCAAGCAATGGGTTTTGCACCCAAAGTTTTGGGCGTGAAACCAAGTGGATATTTTGATGGTTTGATCATTGATGGAATGTGGGGTACCCTTAAGGGGTTAAGGTGCACCAAAGGTTTCATTGAAGTGGCAATGGTTTGATGAAATGGATTTTTTTCTATGATTTTATAAATTTTAAACATATTATTTAGGTTGGTTTTGGTGTTATGTGGTGACCCTAGGTGGCTAGTGAAACCTACCTAGAAATATATAAATAGAGTAAAAATATTAGCTCATTCACTCATTTATCAAAGTGAAATATCAGTCTAGGAGCCACAAACTTATTAAGGAGTTGAGATGGATAGGTGAAGAATGATGAAGGTCTATTATTTTCTTTGTATTCTGGTTAGGCCAAGATAAGGAGTTATTGGACATGATAATTGAAGTGGTTATGTGATAAGGGATAAGGTATATCATAAATGATTCTAACTAATTTTTCTTGGTTTAGGAGAAGAGGATCTAGATCCCTATAACATCTTGTTCGGAGGCCGAGAGGGATGGCAAAGAGTTGTAGCATGGTCACATCTCTTGAAGGTATAATGCAAAGCTTAGCAGGCTTGTGTATGAGTTAACCACAGAGAATAAGGATATCTTGTGTGACTGATGTTAGGACATATCTGAAGTAAATGTAGGAGCCCTTAATAGGGAGAAAAAATCTTAGTATTCTAGTGCACAAGGCTCAGCTCTTTCAGGGAAAGAGTAGATCTCTAAAAGGTATGTTTGACTGAGTTTTTATATGTGATGATTTATAGTTGATGGTATATGGTAGATCTGTTCTAAAGCACTTAGGACAATAGTATGTTGGATGCCTTAGAACTATCAACAAGGAGTGGACATATGATAGTTAAGAGGGCGACCTTGGGGGCCCTAAGTCTTTTCTTTCTTGGAGTAGCATAGTGACAGTGTCAGGGAAGAATTAAAGTCCCCTAACGATTGAATTTTTGAAGAGAAAAATGGTAGTCAATAGGTTTGGTTTTGTGCCCTAGTTCAGTGAGTTTTAGGTGGGAAAAATTAAGTGATAAGAGGGAAACAATGAAGACCCTATGTGTTGGTGTCTTTGAGGAGCAAAGGTCATCTAGATGAAAAACATCTTGAAGACCTTATGAGTAGTGGTCTTTGAAGTGGAAAAGTGGTGCTAGAAGGAATCCTATTTTCAGTCATATTGGAGCAGCTAAGAGTGATTAATAAAGGTGTATTGTTGAGCTCAAGATGAAATATTTCTGAAGTGGAAAAATTTGCAGTGGTTAACAGAAGGGGAGGCAAAGTACCCGCTAGATGTGTTCAAGGTACATGGACTGAAAGGACTATGGATGTGCACCATGAATAATTAGGTCAAGTGTACTTTGTTTAGGGAAATATTGGTCATCATAGTTTTTGATACCAAGCCCTATTTGTATCTTGTATCAGGGTTGACTGTAAGGGCCATGATCCCTAGTACGGAATCCCTAAGACTGTTGCAGTAAATTTTTGTAATATAACAAGTTATGGGTTAAAAAATTTATTGTGTACGTGTTAATTCACTAATATTTACTTTCCATTGTGAAAAGTGCTTGTGTTGATGCATTTGGCTTTGTTTGTGATCGTGATCTTACACTCAAACCTGATTCTTAAGTGCCATATAAAATTCAACATGAAGCATACTGAAAGATACAGTCAACTCATATGCATGATTCAATGGATATCAAAGGACATATGATTGTATGTATCGTCTAAGGCACATAGAGGTCGATCAAATTATCGAATTGGGATTTTTGACCACATAATTTCATGAAGTGCCAATGTGCGTTAAGGATCACCACCAAAATTTGTGTTAGACACTACAAGGAAAAGATCCTCTCATGGAGGTTATAAAGGAGGTTTTTAGTTTTATAAAATTGGCCAAAATTGTTAAAACAAATTTGCTACAACATCTGCTTTCGGTAACAGAGCTTCTAAGGGAACTTAAACACAACTAAAAAACATTGGGTGGATATAGGTTTTTATGGATGTTTTTCTCATTGGTGTGCGCATCATGTGTGAACGCACCCTTTTGTTTTCACCTCTACGCACTGGTACTATAAACATATCAAACACCGAGATGAAAAAAAAGTTTCGGAAGCTCAAGGGCGTTTACCAATGTCCAAGTGTGTGTCACCCACAAGTATGCACCGATTTGATAGAAGGTGCATGCATCGGCGCTATTAAGGTATAAAACCGCACCAGGCCGATAGAAGGTGCATGCATCGGCGCTGTTAAGGTGTAAAAACAGATCGGGCCGACAGAAGGTGCATGCATCAACGCCGTTAAGGTGTAAAAATGCATTGGGCAGTTAAGGTGTTAAAACGCACTGGATTGTTAAGTTATAAAAATGCACCGGCAAGTAAACCATACTGGTGCATGCAACGCCTATCCACCCGGGTCGTAGTCATTGATAAAGCACACCGGGCATTCTAATTTGTATTGGTATTTGGTGCGGTTCTCATAGGTCGTAGAAACACACTGGTGCGCAGTATCATACAAATGCATCGATGCGCAGTAACTAACACACGCTGGTGTTCATTTTCTATTTTTTAGAAACATCGACTTATGAGAGTGCAATTATTGTGATTTTTTAAAATTCGTTATTCATCAAAATTCAACATATAGCTTATAATAGTATTCATATCAATTAAATTTTTATTAGTGCATTTGAATGTGATGTTTGGATGAATTTGTTATATCATATCATCAGATTTCGCATCTCTTCATTATAATATATAATCATCCATATATTTAATTAGTGGTGTAACATTTCACATCGACAATCACTACAAGGAAAAGACCCTCTAGTGAATGTTTTTGAGGAAGCCCTTATAAAAATACCCCAGAAATTTGTTTCTAGCAGAGGTTACTAGAGGAGGTTGGCGGGTGGAGGCTTTTGCGGATGATTTTTGTCCGGTGTGCTTACCATCCTAAACCGCATCGGTGCGTTCAACAAGATAAAACACTGGTGCGCACAAAACATTGGCACAACGGACACCGTGCACTCTGTACAAACCCGCCCAGTGCGTATTAATACTGGAGTGCACCGGTGCTTTACAAAGATTCCACACTGGTGCGTCCTAAAACCCCGCGCCAAAATTGAAACCGCCCAGTGTGGTCTTAAGAAACTGCACTGGTGCGCCTATAAAACCCCGTGCACTAGAACAGGGTTAAATAAAAAAATTACAACAAAAAAACCGCATTTTTCACTTTTCTCAGTGCTGCAGATCTCTCAAGCGTCAGTGCCATTTATCCTTGTTTGAGCTGCCCTGACATTAGTGCTCCCATTGCACCCATTGCACTCATTTCTACTATGCATTGCCCACCAATCTCTAGCTTGAATTTTTCAAAACGGTGGGAAAATTTACTTTTGCAAATTCTACAGCCAATATGACTCCTCGACGGCCAAATGTACAGGTATTTTTCTTGTTTCTCCATAATTAAGCCTTTTGACAGATTATAATTGTAAATTACCTTAAAATTAACCATTTAAAAAAAAATTATCGCACTGTGCACTCGAGCCGTTCGGCTCGCACCAGTTCGCAGTGTTGCCTATAAATTTACAGGTCGCAACGCAACTGGTGCTAACAGTATCCGTACTGGTTCTGGGGTGGTACCGAAAGGCGCACCGTGCTATTTTAAAATTTTAAAAAGATGCGGTATGCTCGGTTACCCGGCCGCACTGTTGACCTTGTGGAATAGCGGAAATGCGGTGCGTTGACTTAAATATTTGCCCCGAGGCAGGTATTTTTTTAGCGCACTGAATTCTGGCATTTCTACACGGTCAATGATGCAACTTGGTAAAATACCTCACCATTGACTATGTAATGATGTCAGGAGGTTGGTGCACTGACCAAACTATACGCCCTGGGGCGTATAGTTTGGTCAGCTCACCGCCCTCCTAATACGGTCCATAGTCAACGGTGCGGTCTGTTATACCACCACACCGTTGACTTAAGAACAATGCCAGGAGGGTAGTGCATTGAAAATTTTCAGGTGCACTGCCTCCGGTGCGTTGAATATTTTCGGGTGCACTGCCGCCGATGCGTGACAAAAAAAGATGCACCGATACCGGTGCATCCCTGTTTTTTGTGGTGCACAGACTGATTTTTTTTTCCCAAAAAAATTATATATGTATATTCCTAAATACATGTCTCATTTAATAAAAAAATTGTATTTAATATGTCAATAATTCAGAGATGTGAAAGGAGAGAAGAGAGGGAACAACAACAATAACAGGCGGACCAGTATAACATGGTTCACCTGTGGGAGGCATGAGAGAGGGAGAGAGATGCATACCCTCGCCCTGTTACAACAGCTACCCAGGGGCTCTTAAGGCAGGTAGGCCTCCTCAAGTTCTATGAGGAGGCTACTTCCTTAAAGGGCCATGGTTTGTTTTTGAGACATCTTATCCGTAGGTGGAATGCCCACCTGCAGGATTTCTGGGTTTGTTCTAACCAGTGGTACATGCCTACTGTGGAGGATATATATTTCATTACAGGGTTATTAAGGAGAGGGGTGGATTTTCCATCATTCCGAGAGGTTCCAGTTGGCTATACAGTAGGGAGTTAGTAGGTGTACTCCCAGATATACATTAGCATATATATATAGTCTCCTTCAGGTTTTCAGGTCTCTGGAGGTCAGTTACGTATTGTTGCATTTGTTAGTGAGGAGGTGAGGTGCCTCTCACTTCTGATTTTGACCATTTCACACAACCCCAGTAACAGGAAACGCATTAGTTGCCCGCTTCTATACTATGTTGATTCTTTAGTACAAGAGCAATGAATTTTCAGGTGGTTTGCCATTTTTTTGCCGCAGTTCTATACAACCTTAGATAGATGTCGTGCTCATGCACAAGGGAGGGTAAACTTCTGTTTTGCTTCAGATATTTTTTGTTTATTTTTGAGAGGTTTCCAGAGATGAGGCCTATTTTTTTAAGGCAGCCTCGCAGGCTGATGTTGGAGGCACAGATGCACATGTGGGGACAGATGATGCCCAAGAGTGGCGAGACTGAGTTTTCCACGAGGACATCACATGATGCACTGGAGTTGCTATCCAGTGTCGAAGAGCATCCCTTTGTTATGGTCCCTTGTCCTATGCTGGTTTGGATTGGCGAGGGTGTGCCAAAATCCTCTTCATAGATGATGAGCTGCTAGATGATAGAGGTAATATTACTGTTTTATTTAATTTTACTCTAACATGTTATTTAACTTGTTTTTATTAAATTGTGTAATGAAATTGTCTAATTATCGTTGTGTACTTGTATATATTTTGCAGACATTAGGTATTTTTATGGTGAGGGCATTCCAACACCACCACATGATCCAGGTGTGGATCCTAATGATGATCGAGATATGCCAGATGCCGAGGATCATCAATAAGCTAGTGGAGAGAGACCTTCTCCTGCTGGTGTGCCGATGCCGCCTTTTTCTAGGCACGGTAGGCTTAATAGAAGATTGAGGATGGAGTTGGGCGACCAATTTTGTGCATTGATTGTTGAGGTAGGATTTAGGCCTACTACTATGAGAGACATTTAGGCCGATGGTAGGGTGGTACATATGTGGAGAGGCATGCCACGTGACATGTACATCTAGATGCGGCATGTTGTTGGAGCTACGACCTTAGTTATGCGACTGAGGATGACCCTTTCACGTTATAGCTGTGGTTAAGACGCAACATGTGATTGACAGTCCACGAGAAGTGTCGATGCATCATCTGATGATCACAATCATAGGAGTGATCATCGTTCACCTCGCGCCACACCAAATGAGTAGCCTCCAATAGCATCGAGCAACAATCATCATGGAGAGCAGGTTGGACCATCGCCACGTCGATTCAATAGCCTGCAACATTGAGCAATACTCATGATCATGAGCAGGCTGGACCATCGCCCATGTTGAGTCATCACGATGAGCAGCCGCCAGTTTATCTTGTTCAGCATGAGGCACCAGTACCAGATCAGCAGGCACGTGATGATCGACATGTATCTGAGCTTGACAAGGCTGCACCATTGGCTGAGCATGCCTCGACTAGTACTGTTATTGATGAGGTACCATGAGCTGATATATGAGATTTATATTACAGTTGTATATTTTTGACATTATTCAGTTATATATATATGGTCCATGTATTTTATGTTCATGTTGCAGTTGTACTTAATTTACATGTTGGTGATCATCATGATGCGTATATTGTTAGGTCATGTTAGATATGTTCATTTAATATGCATCTTGCAGATAGATGTGTATGTGATAGCAGTTATTTCACATGAGACGTATATTTGATGTTTGTGTTGTGATGTTGTTATACAATGCTAATTGTCTTTTGTTAGATGATCATGATCACGATGATATTAGCGAATTTGAATGTGTTTTTTAGTCGAATATGATGTTTGTACGATGGTTATCATGATCATGATGTTTATTAATTAATTTAATATTAAATGATCATGATATTGTAAAATTGTAATATTTGTAATTCTAATTGTATGTAAAATTCTAAAATTGTAATTGTATTTGTATGTAAAATATTTGTAAAATTTTAATTGTAATTGTAATATTTAATTTATTGTGAAATGATTGTAATTTTAATTTTAATTGTAATAGTATATATGTAAATTTGTAAAATTGTAATTGTATGTAAAATTCTAAATTTGTAATTGTAATGGTATATATGTAAATTTGTAATTGTAATTGTAAATTTTAAATTTGTAAAATTCTAATTGTATATATGTAAAATTCTATTTGTATGTAAAATTCTAGAATTATAATTGTATGTAAAATTCTAAAATTTTAATTGTAATGGTATATATTTAAATTTATAAAATTGTAATTGTAATTTTAAATTTTAGATTTGTAAGATTGTAATTGTATATATGTAAAATTCTAAAATTGTAATTGTACGTGAAATTGTAATTCTATGTAAAATATTTGTAAAATTTTAATTGTATTACTGTGAAATGATTGTAATTGTAAACTTGTAATTGTATGTAAAATTGTAAAATTGTAATTGTAATTGTAGGTAAAATTGTAAAATTGCAATTGTAATTGTAATTGTGTGTAAAATATTTGTAAAATTTTAATTGTATTAATGTGAAATGATTTTATTAAAAATTTTAAGTTTGTAGATTTGTAAAATTTTAAATAATTGTAAAATAATAAATCTAGAATAATATGAATTTTTGTAACATAATAAAATTTAGAAAATAATGCAAATAAATTTATGTACTTTAGGATTATAATTATTTTATTATGATCTTACATACAAAAAAATAACTTTATACAGTACGCCATTGTTTTTGAGATCAACATAATTACAAATTATCAAGTAAAATATTGATTTTAACATTAACACAATGCAAATTACCAATTAATTCAAAATACATATTATAATGTTTCTAAAAACCCATCTTAAAAAGTATAAATATTGATCAAATAACACACGTACCATATCACTCTCGATACTCATGATCACCCTCATTATCTTCCAGCTCGCATGGCATGATAACACTATTTTTCTCAAAAATATGTTTTGATCTAGGGTCATGTCTCAATACGAACCACCAATCCCTATCCAACACATCTGGGTAAAAAAACACCTGGTTGCAGTGTTTGGGGAAAACATAGGGCTCCTTAGCTTCATCCCACATCTTTCTAGAGTTGGTACATATCAGCCTACTATCACAATCTTCCTTTACATTATTCCAATCAAAGATGTCCCTCCACTTGCACCTAAAAATAACACATTGGAAAGAAGAGAAATCCACTTCAATGATCTCTTGTACCTTTCCGATGTCACCTAACATCCCTCGTACTAGGTTTTCATCGTGGTGGCTAGATCAACTAGATTGATCGAACTCGATTTCCACTCCATAGTCTTGTGTGATGTTTCCAGCATCGGCATTTTCTGTGTGAATATGGTGTTCATATACCCACATAGATGGGAACAAATGCACCTATTATTAAAAAGTTAAAAAAATCATGGTGTCATGTGTCCTATAATAACCCAATAATTAAAATATGAAATATAGATGTAATTACATTTGAAAGGTGCATTATTTAGTTTCAAATGTGCATATAAATTAAACATATTATTTCTGAGTTGCTGCACCCAATCCCTACGTTTAGTGCATCCCCTTCAGCACTCGGGTAACAACCGGTTGCACCATATTTCTCTATGACTTGGTCAACAACCCAACTGTTGGGGAATATTTTTGGCATGTTTTATTTTAAATGATCGAGATAAAGCACAATTATACCATTCTAATGTCTGAATTATTTCGTGTCACTATCCCATTTCATCCTCTTTTGTTCGTACAATGCAACCCATGGTTGTATCACTTCAGAATGGTAAAGAATGACTTTATTGATTGCTTCAATTTCTGCATTCACTGATGAAATCAATCTGAAATGATATAGTACATAAAGATGAAAATATACATTATATCAAAGTTCAACATGAATATTTAATTTGTGTAAATTTGAAAAATGATAAGTCGCTTACTCTTTATCAAGAGATTTTTTCCACTCGCTTGGAGCAACTCCCCTACTCTTTTGTCTTCATTCATTTCATCATCCCAAATCACCACACATGGTCTGTTTTTCGATATTCTTGATGTACTCACTGACATAATAGAAAGAATCATACGATATGTACCCCTCTGCCATAGACCCCTCGGGTTTTTCCCATTGTCAAACAAAACCTTTCAATTTATTCATGTACCTCTCTAAGAAGAACATCCAACGACAAGAAACCACCCCAAGTAATTCAATCTCATCTACTAAGTGGATTAGAAGATGAACCTGCAAGTCCATGAAACTCGTCGGTAGTTCCTTCTCAAACATATAAACAATCTCAACTATATTTTGATGCCACTGAGGAATTCTAGCCACATGAATCTCCTTTGACGTGATCCATCTACAAATGCAGTTAATTTAGATATGGCACATCCTAGCTCTTGAGGGAATTCATGTTTCACACACCCATGCACAAACAAAGGATAATGAAACTGTAGAGTTATAAACACATGCAATAATATACAAAATTAGTTATGTTTTTATGATACCTGCATGGGATAAAATTTATTAATATAACAAATAATAAAATCATTCTTTTTACATTATACGTACTCTTAGAAGATTCATATGGTCATGCGATTTCAACCCCAACAAATGGTCATCCATGGTGAAGAAGCACAGTAGTGAATACCCATATGAAGATGGCACCCTCACACCCATTATAACTTCCTTTGCCAAAGAAAGATCATCTTTTTTAAAAATCCATCGGACATCACCTTCTTTGAAATACCATGAATTAGAGGGACCAGCGCCTGCCTCTGATCTTGTACTTTCTAATCGTCTTGGCCAATTTTTCTTTTTATTTGTTGAAGTAATAAGATTTTTCCTAACAGCCAATGTGTCACTTTGTTTCGATGATATTTTACTCCATAAAGAAGATAAATTTTTTTGAAATATATGCATGGGATCTAATAAGTGGGTAATCTTAAGATGCTCCCAATGGGAGGTTATAAAAGATAGATTTCCTTTTCATCCCAATGGGCAATTTATCAACATAGGTGTCGAAGAATTCTAGATCATCGAACATAGGCTCCCCATTTGAATCAAACATTTCTTTGAACTCCTTCTCCTTCTCTCTCTCATATGCTCTAATCAATTCAGTCGGTGTCGTTATTGGAGGCTTTTGGGTTCTCTCTCATTTACCATTGAAATCGGATGCTACTCTTCTGTAAGGGTGTTCTTCTGGGAGGAATACCCTAGAGAAATCATACACTGGCCTTCGTAGGTCCTTGGACCATCTAGATTTCAGAGAAGGTCCACAACATTTACATCCAAAATACCCTTTTGTTACAAGACCTACGAGATTATTGTATACAATTAATATGCATGGCACGTTAAAGAATACCATGAAGATCAGAACAATTACAACGAATTAAATAACTAATATGTGAAAGAATATTGTTACGTATATAAACAAATCAATAAATTAAACATCTAATTTACCAGAGAAAACTCCTAAGCCTGAATAATCATGTGTCGTGTAAGCACATATGCCATACAACGTAAAAATCCTCTCTGCTGCGATGTGTCTTGATACATCATATACATTTACCCCATACCACAATTACTTCAATTCATCTACCAGTGGTTGTAAGTAGACATCCATATTCTTCACTTGTCTTCTACTAGGGACTATGAGAGCTAACATAATATGTTCATTCTACACAGACAACCATCGGGGGATATTGTTATTGATCGCTACTACATGCCAAACATAATAGTTGGTGTTTTGGAGGGAATATCGGTTGACGCCATCCTTGGCTGTGCTGAGTCGTAGAATTCGTACTTCATCCTTGAATTTTTCGGGCCATGTATCCTCTATATGCTTCATGGTTATTGAATCAATTTGGATTCGCATAATTCCCAACTCACTTCTATGTGAGGCATGCCATCCTTGCAACATAGCTAATTATTTGCAATGAAAGAGCCTTTGAATCCTTGGGATTATAGGCATGTGCCTCAATATATTAAAAGGAGGACTAGTACATGATTTACCCTTCTTTTTTTATTTATCATACCTGTCATACCCACATTTCAGAAATATCTCTTTGTCTTCATTTTCTCCTCTATATAGAATACAATCATTTGGATATGCATGATATGATATGTACTCAACACCCAACATTTCAACAATTTCCTTGCCTCTTCGCAGCTACCAGGCAAGACATTATCACTCAGAAGAACCTTATCTTTGAATAAAATGTAGTTGGTGATCATGGAAAAATATATTAATAAATGTACATTAATTCCGATATAACTATTAACATTCATGAAATTTACCATTTGTAATGTTCATTGTGTACTGATTATATTTCTAAAATTTATATAAGGGAGGACTTTATGGTAACTTACCTCAACATTTCAGAGAAACATGCATTTGACAAGCCAAAATTTTCTTTGAAGTTGTACAATAACATCATTGTCCCCAACTGGGTAGACTTTGACTGACCGCCAGGTCCAAAGAGAGGGGTGGTGGAAGAAAATTTAAGGCTTTCGAAAAAGGTGTCAACGATATGAGCATCATCCCCTAGCTAATCATTGTTTTGGAATGCATCTAACAAAATTGTCTCCATGGTAGTTGTATCCCTTAAGTAATCATCCATACCAACCTCTATTTGATTGCCTCCATTGCCAGCTTGTGAAGAACTACTATTGTTGTAGTCATTCCTAATTGGCGAATATGCACGTAGCAGGCATTGAATCGGTGGTTGATTCAACCATTCTTGGTATCGTTCCTCTCTAATTTTTTCTCTTAATTTAGTCTTCTATCGATTTGAATTGTCATGGGGTGCAACAAAAGATGGTAGGTAGGTTTCTCATCATCACTAGAATCCTAATAATTTAAAAAAAATATTTGAACACGATTAGTACAAAATTAATTATACCAATTAGTATGCACATTGACAATATTGCGTGATTAATTGGTTTGACATTCAAATAATTACATTAATCAATATACCAAACAATTATAATTATTACCATCATTGTCCTAGGATTGTGGCTATAAGATGCAATATTGTTACAATTGGTAGAGTGAAGTGGCTATCCATTTTCATCTACCAAATGCGCCTTGCGGTATGCTTCTCTTGATAAGAGCTTCCGATGTTTTGGAGCTGTTTGAATATTTTGTGCATATGAACTTGATTCTGAATCTGCATGAACCTGCAAATTTGTATACATTATAAATTTAATTAAGTTGTGCATGATTGACATGGATAAAAAACATAAATTCAATTAGATAATGAAAATATAAATACAATCTGAAGTAAATATTACGTCTCGATATGGATAGGGAGAACTCCATGATGGAATTTGTGAAATATTATGGAACGATATGGATTTTGAATAATTTTCCATTCTATATAATTATGATATTTTATCCCTGAATTTGAGCAAAATCAACAATAAATTTTGGTGTACACACCTAAAATTAATTTCGGTGCCTTAAAAAAAGACTTCTTGTAATCGGTGCTAATGTACAGATAATCGCACTTGTGTGTTTTAGTTACTACACACCAATGCCGTGTTATCAATGGATGCACTGGTGTGGTTCTATTAAGTGACGCACTGGTGACAAATAACCATAAATAAAAAAAGCGGAACTCTATTTTCTTTAAGTGACAAAGAAAATGTAGATTGAAAAATGGGCGGTAAAATGTTTTCGAAAATCAAATTTCATAAAACAATTATTTAAATGCTAAACACTTTTGATATTTCACTATTTTTGCAAAAAAATTCTACTAGAGATTTATAGGAGACATACATAGAGCAAGAGAGAACGAGAGCACTGTGGAGTAGTGAAATATGTTCAAACAAAAGTATTCAGACAATTAGAATTCCAAACCTTTGGTGATTCAAACCCTGTAGCATATAATTTCAAATGAAGTCATGATTAAATTTTATTGTTTTTTTAATTTTTCTACAATTTTTTTTACGCAATAAGAAAAAAATTTCAATTTGTTTTTCATTTTCAGAAAAAAAAAATTTAAAAATCCATTTTTACCCTAAACCCTTCATTCTTTTTGTTTCTGCCCTTTTTTCTCCCTGTTTCTGTGATTTCATAATTAGGGATTTTCATTTTAGATTTATAGGGTTTGTATTTCTATATATAGGCCTATGACATCCAATCGATGGGATGACTTGCATAGTCGGATCTCAATCCATGTTGGCCCTTGTGTGAATATTTGAAAAAAAGAAATTTTTTATCGGTGCGCCCGACATAACCTTACACACCGGTGCATTGGATTATCCCAGTGCACCGCAAAAGTACAGTGTGATAATAGATTTATTATTATTTTTTTCTTAATCAATGCGCCATATGTAAAATAGGGCACCGATGTGCTATTTCATTATGGCGCACCGCACGTGCTGTTTCACAAAAAAATGTTTTATTGTGTTAATTGGTGCACCATGTAACATATAACACACCGCACTAGGTCTCCTAGTTGACAGAGAGCACCGTAAGGTGGTCCCTTCTTTATGTGGGGGCATTTATGCTACAAAAGCTAACACTGGACGATTTTTTTTTTTTTGTTAATCAGTGCGGTGGTTAACATGTAATGCACTGGTGCTTTTTTTTGACATAGAGCACCGTATAGTCTATTATACTATTTTTACAATGCGTTTATAAGACCCCAATGCACTGACGTCAGTGCGTACACCATGAATGGCGCACCGGTTTCTTGAGATTTTTTTTTTTTACATGAAAAGTTGACAATTTATTTATAAAATATATTAATGAATCATATGGTACAGGTTTCATATTGATAAAGAACTGGCTGACAAGAGATCAAGTAAGAAAAATACTGATAACACAACAAGAAAAGAAAAAAAGGCAAGTTCTTTGTAAATTCTTTACAAAAAATATTATTTTTGAACTATATGTAAGTTTAACTTATATGTATTGTTTACTGTGTATCATGCAGAGCCACAAAATGACAAAGCTCGATAAGATTATTTCTGATTTAGGACCATAAGAGTATAAAATCTTAATGGAAAATTTGCAAAAGGATGAATCAGTTGAATGAAAAAATACTATCGATCTAATATGAGTTTCTTTTTTTAATTTGCATTAATAATATACTTAAAATTATTAGATAACTTGTGTCAAAAAATCTATTAATTCACATCTGTTTAATGTTCTACAAGGACCAACAACTCAGAAAAGGAATGTTGTTCTAAGAAAAGAAAAAAAATAGAACATTCAAATGAAAATGAATTGCTCCTTAGCTCATCTGGAGTGGTTTTGGAGGTTAACGAAAGGGGGAAATTTTTTTACAAAAGTTTGAGGGATTTAGTGGAACGAATGTATAGAATTTCTTTCCACTTACAATACAAAAATCAATCCAATGATTCCAAGAACCAATTTTATCTAAACTATAGGAAGACTTTCCAGAGAATTGTTCAATGAGACATGTCAGACTTTTAATAGCAAAAACGTACAACGACAAAAAATAAGGAATGAAAAAGTAATATTCCTTTAAATGTTTGTCTAGAATTATTTATAAATAGAACTTTTTTTATATTTACTTTTCATATATCAATATAAAAAATAAATAGTTTATTTTCATGTTACATTTTTAGGAGATTATGAAAATCTCAAAAGATGAATGAGCTGATATCAGAAATATGCTAGTAGGAATGTCCAAAAAGGTGTACAAGGAGATGGTAAAAGAAATGGACAAAATTTCATCGCGGGAGGAGCCATCTCAACAACAACGTGCTTCAAATGTAATATGTAATAATTGAATTTTTCAATCATTGGGTACAATAAATAAGAAATTTAGCATTAAATATTTATTTTCTATTATTTTCTTGCAGAAAAGAAAAGAAAATGGAACCCATTCAACACATAAAACAGGATGACAAGGAAGAAAAAGGTTGATATCTAAGTTTGTGAGTATTTGTAACTTCCATATAACAACTTAACTAGATTTCATTTTTGTATTTTTTAAGTTGTTTTACAAAAATCATCATTGAATGTCTTCAAACAGGTGCTAACATACAAAGAAGAACCATGAGACGAATTGATTGAGATTGGGTTAAATATGGGTTGTGAGTATATGTTGGCATATCATAAATTAATTGTGGAATTTGTAAGCAGCTATCAATGTTGTTTTACATAGCTCTGTCTATAATTAATAGAACAAAAAAATATTTTATATTAAATATATGATTTGTTATGGAGTATAAAAATTGCAGGAAACAAAGTATGGAACTGTGCCAACAGATGAAATCTTGAAAGATGGCATACTACATGGTTTTGAAAGAATGTGTATAGTTCATGAGTCAATTGTTGCTATGGTACATCATTTCTTTTCGATTTACATTGATGTATATTATTTAATATTGTAATTTTCATTATTCTCACCAATGTATATACACTCATTAGAATTTATTTTTATCTTTGTAGATGGAAGGTGAAGAAGAAGAAAAAAATCAACACCGTGAACAAAACATTCTTGAAAATAACCCAAGTCATGGAAGTAGCTTTTGTAGTGACAACAGTTCAAGTGTAGAAAGATAATCACTATGTTTGAATATCAAAGCAAGGCATTGTATTTTTTGAAATATTTGTCTGTGAAATCAAAAATTTTGTTTAATGTAATGGGCATAGTGTCCCAATTGAAAGACAAAGGGATACCAATAACTGTCCCATTTTGTATGACAAAGACTGTATTATTCACATATATATATATATATATATATATATATAATAAAATATGTTTTAATTTATTCTATTGTGTTCACCATTGTTGCTGTGAAATGTAACACCACTGATTAAATTTATGGATGATTAAATATTATAATGAAGAGATGTGACATTTGATGATATGATATAAAAAATTAATCCAAACATCACATTCAAATGCACTAATAAAAAATTAATTCATATGAATACTGTTATAAGATATATATGTGTCGACTTTTGATGAATAATGAATTTTAAAAAATCACAATAATTATGATATGATATAACAAATTAATCCAAACATCACATTCAAATGCATTAATAAAAAATTAATTAATATGAATATTGTTATAAGATGTGTCGAATTTTGATGAATAATGAATTTTAAAAAATCACAATACTTGCACTGTCACAGGTCGATGTTTCTAAAAAATACAAAATAAACACCAGTGCGTGTCAGTTACTATACATCGATGCATTTGTATGACACAGTGCACCGGTGCATTTCTATGACCTATAAGAACTGCACAAATATCAATACCGCTTAGAAATCTTGGTGCATTTGTGCGATATGTGCGCATTGGTACGCTTATGTGAGACTACGCATCAGTGCATTTGTATGACCTATGGGCACCGCACAAATACCAATACAAATTAGAAAAATCGGTGCATTTGTCTGATATTGCACACCGATGCGTTTCTATAAGTCTACATACCAGTGCGTTGAGACAACCTTTGGGCACCGCACAAATACCAATAACAATTAGAACAACCCCATGCGTTGTATCGCCAACACTGTGCTCGGTGCAGTTTTATACCTTGACGGACCGGTGCATGCACCTTCGACCGCCTCGGGCCACTTACAACCCATATTTAACCCAATGTCAATCAATTATTCTAATGGTTCTTCTTTGTATGTTAGCACCTGTTTGAATACATTCCATGATGATTGTTGTAAAACAACTTAAAATATACAAAAAAGAAATCTAGTTAAGTTGTTATAAGGAAGTAACAATTAGTCACAAACATATATATCAACCCTTTTCTTCCTTGTCATCATGTTTTATGTGTTGATTGGGTTCCATTTTCTTTTCTTTTCTGCAAGAAAATACTTGAAAATTAATATTAAATGCTAAATTGTTTATTTATTGTACCTAATCGAAAAATTCAATGACTACATATTACATTTGAAGCACGTTGTTGTTGAGATGGCTCCTTGTGTGATGCAATTATGTCCATTTATTTGACCATATCCTCGTACACCTTTTTGGACATTCCTACTGGCATATTCTTGATATCATCTCGTTCATCCTTTGAGATTTTCATAATCTTCCTGAAAAAGTAACATAACAATAAACTATTTAATTTTTATATTGATATATGAAAACTAAATATAACAAAAGTGATATTTATAAATGATTGCTTTGTAGTAATATATACATATAATTTTAGAAAAAAATTTAAAGTAATATTACTTTTACAATCCTTGTTTTTTGTTGTTGTACGTTTTTTATATTAAAAGTATCACATGTCTCATTGACCAATTCTCTGGAAACTCTTCTTGCAGTTTAAATAAAATTTAGTTCTTGGAATCATTGGATTGATTTTTGTATTGTAAGTGGAAAGAACATCTATACATTCGTTCCACTAGATCCCTCAAAGTTTTCTAAAAATTTCCCTCCTTTTGTTTACCTCCAATACACTCCAGATGAGCTAAGGAGTAATTCATTTTCATTATCATGCTCTGTTTTTCTTTTCTTTTCTTACAACAACATTCATTTTCTTTTTTGTTGGTCCCTGTAGAACATTAAACATATATGAATTAATATATTGTTTGATACATGTTATCTACAACTGGAAGTGGACTAGATAAATGACTGTGCACAAGTTGCAAAGTGGCTGAAGCATGCTAAGAAGCACGTTTGTCAAAACTATCACGATGATGTTTTCTGAGTACACATCTGGAACAAACATCATCTCGGCAAGATACCATAGGAATATCTGTCACCATATTTTCTTTACATAGAGTTTGAAGAGAGCGATATTTTAAGTGACCAAATCGCTCATGCCAAAGTTTGCTCACTTCATCATTATGAGCAACAAAAATGGAGGGAAGACATGATGACCCAAAGTTTTCAAACTTATACAAACTTGCAGAATCATCAGCAATGCTAGTAGCTAAAATATGTCTAGGATCTTTGAGGTCCTTTATTACAACATCATGAGGTGAGAATTCTATTGTTTTCCCTTCACCTGAGTGAGTTGTCTAATAAACAGATAGAAGGTTGCAGGACAAGGTAGGAACACATAATACATCATTAAATGACCATTATCTATATGAATAGTTCCAGACCCTACAACACTAAGAGATCTA
Organism: Pinus albicaulis; assembly: GCA_034641835.2. NCBI lineage: Eukaryota > Viridiplantae > Streptophyta > Pinopsida > Pinales > Pinaceae > Pinus > Pinus albicaulis. Next base: position 1,491,471,269 of record CM076581.1, read on the forward strand.
TAATCACCGACATAAATATTTTTGGTGTTACAATGAATCAAAGAATAAAACATGGCTTTATTTTGGCCATGTGTTAAGAGGCCTGAGAATCAATGATCCACCCATGAGAATGAGAAAAAGAAGATACATTCAATGCATAAACAGATCTTGATGCTTGACAACCACAAGCAGAAAGTTCCATTCCTGAAAATGAAGTTGAAGAGTTCTCCAAATTGATGTTGTGCTTCTTCATTGTTTCTTCCAAGGCTTCCATATTTTTAAAACATTTTGACTGTATGTGGCCATCACGATTAAAAAAGTTGCAATATCTATCTGTCGTATTCCCTTTGTTTTTATTTTCCTTATCAGTTTGTTGAGTTTCTTTTTCAATTTGCGGCTGAAATTGCTTAAGACCCTTGTTTGGTTTAGGACCATTCTTTTTAGGATGTTGCTTCTTAGGATTCTTTTCATATGGTTGCTACTGGTATATTAAGGCTTTCTTAGAAGAGTTTCCAGTATGAATAAGACCAAGGTGTAATATTTTTTATTGTTATCTTATCAAATAATCACAAAATACATCAAAAGAGGGGTCTTGTAGGTTTTTCCTTAAGAATTGAGGGCTTCTCTAGTGGAATGGAAGGTGGAAAAAAATATAGAGTATGCAGGGCCAAGCTTAGCAAGAATGGAATAGATAAGTCTACCATATTCCTTTTTGACCATACAGCCTTCTATAAGAAGTCTAAGGGTCTTGAATTTGGATAGAAAATCTTCAATAGAGGAGAAATTACTGGGGTCCAAAGTAAGGCGCAACTAATTTTCAAGTTGGTGGGAGCTGGTTTCATTTTTAACGCCAAAAATAGTATTTAGTTTTTTCATAGCTTCATCACGGGAGTCAATGTCTTGGATATGAAATCTAAGATCTTGAGAAATGGATATTCCTATCAACCCTCATTCTTGATATTGTTTATTTTCCCATTTGGCAGCGTTATCTCCATCGGTAGGTTTAGTTCCTTGTTCTATGGATATTCTATAAAGCCCTTTACTTCTAAGTAAGTCTACCATGTAGGATAGACATTGGAAATAACTGGTATTTTTAAGAATAATAGGGCATGAAATTTTCATTTTTTTTAAAACTGAAGTTGAAAGGGTTGAAACCAACTTCTCCAATGGAAAGATCTTAAAAAATTAGGCTGGTTAAAAAAAAAAACACCTCTAAAAACGAATTCCGGATGAAGAAGTTATGCCTTTTTGAAAAAACATTGTAGCAGATGCCGAAAATTTACGTGAGATGTTGAAAGATAATGATGAAGATGTACTTAAAAAAAAAAATTCCCGCCCCTTTTCCAAACTTAATACAATAAGATCACTTTTAAAAAAACTACTTTATGTGACCCACTTTTATAAATAAGTGAGATCATACATAGTAGAAAAATATCGTCATCTTGTTTCTATTTTGTCGAGATCACACACTGTGCAGAGAAAAGAGCATAAAAAAGAAGAGGGTATAGATCTGACAATAAAAAACTATAAACTGAAATAAACAGAAGGATTAATAAATATAACTTCAAAAAAAGATACTTTATACCTACAGATCTAAAATGACATAACTTGGGCAACTAAAAACCATTTCGCATGAAACGAAATGAGTTCCTCACTGTAACGGATGCTCCGGACACAACAGAGAATTTCTCATAGCCTGAAAATGGTCAGAAATAACATATCTGGAAAATGACAGTCGCATGTAGTCAAATCGGCTTTCGATTTGGATCAACAAAGGATGTGGCCCTCAACTTGGTTCTGATACCATGTAGGAATTTACAGGGTAAGTTCCTTAGATCAAACACCAAAGTTCACATCATTTCACCATTATTTGATGTGGTTAAAACACTCAAAGAGGGAAACAGTCCATGGCCTGAGCCAATGCGGCCACTTCAGGAAATTTATTAATATAAAGAAAGAAATTTACATAAGCTTAACTCATAAACAGTTACCGAACAAATGACCCATCATGATCTTTAAATAGAGAGTTCATGGGCCAATCAAGTGTTAAGCCACGGATCAAGTGTCAATAATATCGAGGAGAGAGTGAACCTTCGGATCACTACATATCGTGATCGTTAGATTATAAGTTACAAATGTACATAGTAAAGAAACACACTTTACCTAACTCTATGCTAGACCAGGTTATACTTAATTATTTCCTATGTGTTGGAATATCCTAACAATATTTTTAAGTATATCATTAATGAAAATTCAAAAAATAAATTCATATTGGATCGATAGTATTTTTTCATTCACCTGATTCATCTTTCTGCAATTTTTCGATCAAGCTTTTATGCCCTTCTGGTCTTAGATCAAAAAGAAACTTATCGAGCTTCTTAATTTTGTGGCTCTGCGTGATACACACTAAACAATACATATTAGTTAAACTTACATATAGTTCAAAAATAATAATTTTTGTAAATAATTTACAAAGAACTTGTCTTTTTTTTCTTTTTTGGATGTGCTATCAGTATATTTGTACTTGAACTCTTGTCCGCCATTTATTTATCAATATAAAACCTGTACCATTCATTATATTTTATAAATAAATCACATACTTTTCAGGTAAAAAAAAAAACAGTGCCACTTCCGCAACTTATGCACCGAACGCAGTGCGATAGGTTCTTATAAACACACCGCAAATACACTAGAAACACCGTACAGTGCTATTTTTAAACAAGGAGACCCGGTGCGTCATATTAATACCGGAGCACCGATTAACATAAACATAAATTAATAAAAAATTATTTTTATCAAACAATGTTTTTTTTTCAATACGCGCCCGGTACGCTATACTACAATCGCACATTAGTGTGCTATTTTAAACAGTGTGCATCGATTAACAAAAGCTATTTTTTTAAATCTTACAAGGGCCGATAGGATTGGGATTCCACTCTATAAGTGGTCCCATGGGTTAGATGTCATATACATATATCTATATTGATCTAGTAATACAAACCCTATAAATCTAACATGAAAAGCCCTAATTGTGAAGTCACATAAACAAGAAGAAGCAAGGGTTTAACGTAAGAATGGATTTTTTTGTTTTTTTGTTTTTTTGTTTTTTTTTGTTTTTTTTGTTTGTTTTTTTGTTTGTTTTTTTTTGTTTTGTTTGTTTTGTTTTTTTTGTTTTTTTGTTTTTTTGTTTTTTTTTTTTTTTTTCTGAATTTTAATTAAATGTAAATATGAATAGAGATTGTAAATGGTTTTATTAGTAAAATTCATAGTAAAATTTAAAATTTGTACTATGCATGTATTAAATCTAATAGAAACTGTAAAAAAAAATTATTATAGTAAAATTTAACAATTTCACTATACTATAGGGTTTTTGTGTGAATCACGAGATGTTTCAAATTGTGATTCTTTGAATAGTGTTGTTGTTCAAAAGAATTTTTCTACTCCATAGTGCTCTCGTACTCTCTTTCTCTAGGTATGTCTCTTATGCAAATCCCTCCCTGAAATGTTTTGCAAAAATAATGAAATAATGAATAGCTTTTACTATTTCAAGAAATTTTTTATGAAATTAGATTTCCGAAAATCATTTGCCACTCATTTTTCAATTTACCTCTTTTTCACTTCAAAAAAATACAGTTGCATTTATTTTTTCCCGATATTCGGTGTGTTTGTTAACTAACAGGACCAATGTGTCGAGTAATAAAACTGCACTGGTGCGGTTAACAATACATTAGCATCGATAACAATAACTATTTTTTTAAGGCACCAAAATTAGTTTTATGTATGTACACAAAAATTTATTGTTGATTTTGCTCAAATTTAGGGAGAAAATATGATAATTATATCAAATGGAAAATTCTTCAAAATCCAGCTCGTTCCATAACATTTCTCAAAGTCCATCGTGGAGTTCTCCCTATCCATCTCCAGATGTAATTACTTCAGATTTTATTTATATTTTCATTATATAATTGATTTTTTTTTTTTTTAATATATATATATACATGTTAATTAGCTAAATAAAATTAATGTATACAAATTTGCAGGTTCATCCAGATTCAGAATCAAGTTCATATGCAAAAAATATTCAAATAGTCCCAAAACGTCGGAAGCTCTTATTAGGAGCAGCATACCGCAAGGCGCGGTTGGTAGATGAAAATTGATAACTACTTCACCCTGCCAAATGTCGCATGTCATCTTCTAGCCACAATCCTGGGACAATGATGGTAATAATAATTGTTTTGTATAATGTAATTATTTCAACATCAAACCAATTAATCATGCATTGATGTGCTTACTAATTGATATCATTGATTTTCTACTAATCATGTTCAAATATATTTTTTGAAATTATTAGGATTCTAGTGATGATGAGCAACCTACCTACCATCTTCCGTTGCACCCCACGACAATGTAAAATTGAGATAAGTATGAACTAAGAGAAAAAATTGGAGAGGAACGATACCAAGAATGGTTGAATCAAACACCTATTAAATTCCCACTATGTCCAGATTCACCAATTAGGAATGACTACAATAATAGTACTTCTTCAAAAGTTGGCAATGGAGGTAATCAAATAGATATTGGTATGTATGATTACTTAAGGGATACAAAAACCATGGAGACAATGTTATTAGATTCATTCCATAACGATGATCATCTAGGGGATGTTTCTCATATCGTTGATACCTTTTTCGAAAGCCTTAAATTTTATTCCACCACCCCTCTCTTTGGACCTAGTGGTCAGTCAAATTCTACCCAGTTGGGGACAACAATGTTACTGTACAACTTGAAAGAAAATTTTGGCTTGTTCAATACATGTTTCTCAGAAATTTTGAGGTAATTGACCATCAATTCCCTTATATTTTTAGAAATATTGTCACAAAATCAACATATCAAATGGTCAATTTTATGAATGTTAATAATTATTGGCATTGTACATTCAATATTTTCCATTACCAACTATAATTTATTCAAAGATAATTTTCTTCCGAGTGATAATGTCTTGCCCAGTAGCTTCGAAGAGGCAAAGAAATTGTTGAAAATGTTGGGTGTTGAGTACATATCATATCATGCATGTACAAATGATTGTATTCTATATAGACAAGAATATATAGACAAATAGATATGTTTGAAATGTGCGCATGATAGGTATGACAAATTAAAAAGGAAGGGTAAATTACGTTGTCCTATTTTTAAGATATTGAGGTACATTCCTATAATCCCAAGGATTCAAAGGCTCTTTCATTGCAAAGAATTAGCTATGTTTCATGGATGGAATGCCTCACATAGAAGTGAGTTGGGAGTTATGTGAATCCCAGAAAATTCAATAGCCATGAAGCATATAGAGGATACATGGACCAAACAATTCAAGGATGAAGTACGAAGTTTACGACTCAGCATATCCATGGATGGATTCAACCCATATTCCCTCCAGAACACCAACTATTCTATTTTGGCTGTAGTAGTGATCAATAACAATATCCCCCCATGGTTTTTCGTGAAGAATGAACATATTATGTTGGCTCTCATAGTCCCTAGTAGAAGACAAGTGAGGAATATGGATTTCTGCTTACAACCACTGGTAGACGAATTGAAGGAATTATGGGATGGGATAAATGTATACGATGTATCAAGACCCATCGCAACAGAGATTTTTTTTATGTTGTATGGAATATGTGCTTACATGACACATGATTTTCCAGGCTTAGGATTTTGCTCTAGTAAATTACATGTATATTGATTTGTTTATATATGTAAAAATATTATTTCTCATATTAATTATTTAATTCATTTTAATTGTTCTGATCTTCATGATATTCTTTGACGTGTCATGCATATTATATACAATAATTTTGTAGGTCTTGTAACAAAAGGGTATTATAGATGTAAATGTTGTGTGCCTTCTCTAAAAGCTAGATGGTCCAACGACCTACAAAATCTAGTGTATGACTACTCTAGGGTATTCTTCCCATAAGAACACCCTTACAAAAGAGAAACATCTTCTTTCAATGGTAAACGAGAGAGAACCCAAAGGCTTGTAATAATGTCTCCAGTTAAATGGCTTAGAGAATATGAGAGAGACAAGGAGAACAAGTTCATATAAATGTTTGATTCAAATGGGGAGCCTATGTTCAATGATCCAGAATTCTTCGATACCTATGTTGAGAAACTTCCCCTTGGGATGAAAAGGAAAGATATCTTTTATAACCTCCCATATTGGGAGCATATTAATATTACCAACTTATTAGATCCCATGCATATATTTAAAAATGTTTCATCTTCTTTATGGAGGCACATGTCATCGAAACAAAGTGACACGTTGGATGTAAAGAAAGATATTATTACTTCAAAAACTAAAAAGAAACATTAGCCAAGACAATTAGATAGTACAGTATCATAGGTTGGTCCCTCTAATTGGTATTTCAAATAAGGTGATGTCCTATGGATTTTAAAAAAGATGATCTTTCTTTGGCAAAGGAAGTTATAACGGGTGTGAGGGTGCCATCTTCATATGGGTCTTCACTATGGCGCTGCTTCACTGCGGATGACCATTTGTCAGGGTTGAAATTGTATGACCATTTGAATCTTATAATAGTATGTATAATGTCAAAATCATGATTTTATTATTTGTTATATTAATAAATTTTATCCCATGGGATGAGAAAACATAACTAATTTTGCATATTATTGCATGTGTTTATAAATTTGCAGTGTCATTATCCTTTGTTCATGCATGACTTCCCCCAAGACCTAGGACATTCCATATCTAAATTATATGCTTTTTTTACGTTGGATAACGTCAAAGGATATTCATATGGCTAGCATTCCACGGTGGCATCAAGAGATATTTGAGATTTTTTGTATGTTTGAGAGGGAACTGCAGATGAGTTTCATGGACTTGCAGGTTCATCTTCTAAACCACCTATTATATGAGGTTGAATTTTTCAATGTCATATTTAATTGAAATTTCTTGATATCCCTTTTGATGGTCCTTCTTTAAGTTTCCTTTAATTTTCTTGTCACCTTATTATGATACCATGTTGAGAAATCTAGAGGAAACTAGATTAGGTGATTTCTCTTTACTTTGATAAATTCCTGTGATATATGTTATTGAACTTTATTAAATTCTTAATTATCTTGATTATAATTAGTGTTATTATCATAATATAGATACCAAACCATAAAGAAAAATGAGACAAGAGGAAACAAGATATAAGCGATCAGCTGGGCCAAAACATGTCCCTTTTGAGAGGAAAACCCACAATAACTCTTCTCTTCTTATAGCACTTCAAATGAAAAATTCCAAGACCTTCAACCCTTGACCAAGGACCCTCGAAGACCAATTCAAACTTCTTCTTAATTAAGCTTCTTTCAACTACTTTTACCTAGAAAATTCCAACAACTTTGGAAAATTTTAGATAATTCGACCCACTAACTTCCAACAAATTCAACCTCTAGGGACTTTCCAACACTTCGAATTTCCCAACAACTTTCCAGCACTTCGACTTTCCCAACAACTTTCCAACACTTCGACTTGTCCAACAACTTTCCATCACTTCAACTTGTCCAACAAATTTCCAACACTTTGATTTTCCCAACAATTTTCCAACTCTTCGACTTGTCCAACATCTTTCCACCACTTCAACTTTCCCAACAACTTTCCAGCACTTTGAATTGTCCAACAAATTTCCAACAATTCGAATTTCCCATCAAATTTCCAGCACTTTGACTTTGTTTTAGTAAGGTTTCCCTAATATTCACACATGTGAGGAGAAGATAGCCCAACAACAATATTCAAAAATTTCATTCTTTTAGTCTTCTTCTTCTTCACTCTCCTTCTCTTCCTTGATCCAATTTCTTATGGTGAGTGAGTTCTCTTCAAGTGATATCGATGTCTCTTATATAAAGGCTTCAAAATGTGTCGAATATCCTTTCATGAGGTCGAATTGCTTCTTCATGTAGGCCGACTTGTTACTACTTGTTTGGCAGGGTCTTGGAGGGTCTTTGAGTCTATTTTTTACTCAAATAAATTTTATTTACAATATGTAACATGCCCAAAAGGGTCTTCCCTACATGACAATGACTTAATTGACTTGTAGACTCCATGAAAAGCCCTAGAAGCACTCAATCGGTTCTTGACCTAAAAATAAATTTTCCTTGAGCATGAAACCTGTGCCTCAAGAATAATAATAATAATAACTTTATTTTTCTCATTACATCAAATACATAAAATCATGATCACGTATGTCATTATGAAGACTGAACCTAGTTACATATTTCAACATTTTCAACTTATATCCCTATGATTTTACTCAAATTTTGAGCAAGAGCAGCTGTTGGATGCATACATTAATTTTTCATCCCAGGAGTACCCATGTTGCATACTTTTGATGGACCCTAATACACTAAAATTTGGAATACATGATGCTCCCAATTTTCATGTATTTCACATTTTTCGTATAGTAGGGTCCATCAAAATTATGAAATATGGGTACTCCTTGGATGAAAAATTAAATTTCACATCCAACGAGCTCTCTCACTGAAACTTTGAGTAATATTATAGGGAGAGAAGTTAAAAATATGAGTTGAAAAAGTAGTTTTATTTTATTTTATTTTATTTTTTATATTTTTATATTTTTAATCCAAAAATGGTAACTTATCCCCCATGGTTGACATCATCATATTGAATCCTATTGGTTATTATAAATTTTATTTTTTTTGTACATTTTTGTTTTGAGGCCCATTTTTTACTTCAAAATTTCTCTAATTACACCTTTGAATTCTGGATGAATTCACCAAGAGAATCGAGATTAAACAAGTTTTCGTTCTATCTCATTTAATCAACCAATGGTTTTTGTCTCGGTGCTACTGAGTTGAGACGTCCGTTCTCCAAAAATCACCACAAAGATAATACATGAATCCAAGATATCCCAAATGATCTCATCCTCTTTTTAAAAAGTCAATAGATAGATATCTAATCTTCTAGAAGTATTTTACTTTTATTATTTTAGTATTATTTTACAAGCCCCCTTGATTTCATCTAATTGAATTTTAATTTAATTTAATTTTACTTAAGTCGCTTTTGACCTTTTTCCTTTAATTAAGCATACCCTGCCCCCACCATTTTTTTTAATTAAGTGACTAACTAATATTACTTTTAATCTAAGAAAATGGTAAATCACCCACCATACTGTCTCTCACCTCTGGAAGTCACTTCTCATCATCCGATCCTATAGATATTATCATTTCGTTTCCAATGAGTTATTACAGTAAGGTGTTCAATCAAATATTCCTCCCAAAATGTCACCTTAAGCATAAATAATTAAGTTAGGCTCAATAATAACCCTGTTTTATGAGAATTATCGAAATGAAATGGAAGAAAACACAATTTTTTTGGAACTAACCCTAATGATGGAATATTCCAAGTGAATGTTGCAGGACCCCATAAAGATATTAAAAACCTTTCTGGGACCTCTCATGACATAATCTTGCTCTTGTGGCTTGGCCATCACATACCTTGGAAATCCATCCTAGTTGTACTATAGAGGAAACTAAAAATGGGGACATTACATGATAGTCGTTTTTGGGAGAATACTAGTTATTTATAATAATGTAAGGATGCTCGTCTGCATGGAAGCATTGGCATTGAGGAAAGCTATCCACAATCAGGAATTTTAGGAGCTTCCAACATTGATATTTCCTCACTAGACTATACTATAGCCCTACATAGAAGTGAAATAACTTGAGGGATTGAATTTATAGAAGGATATTCCTTTATTTTAGTTGTGCAGGTTGAAGGGGAAAGAGATTTGGTAATTTAAGATTTTTTTTGTGTGGGAAAACCATAAAAAAAATAAAAACTTGAATATTTGTGTGAGACTAGAGTTGGTCTATGCAACCATCCTTGTGGATTTATATGCTTAATGTATAAGTGACCTATTATTGAGAGATTTGGAGTAGTGTCTATGGTTGAATGGAATGTATGACATTACAACCAACCAATGTGGTTATTTGATAAAGATAAGTTCTCACTATTTATTTTGTCCATGTTTTTCTTTACACTTGATTATTGACTAATTCCATGTATATATTTTTAGTATTGTGCATTATGTGATAAATATGTTCTCTTTTATATATATATGTGTGTTTCTTGATGGTTTTGCATGATTTTTTTTATAATGCATGCTTCCTAATTCATTTAAAACAATATAAAAGTTTGAACATCAGTTAGGCACACAAGTACATTAGTTAAGCACGTGAGTCCTTGAGGTATCTTGTGACTTGGGTACTGTTGACACAAATATAATAGGCCCAAGACAAAGCCTCATTGTATGAGGGGTTAGAATTTATGATAATAATTAGGAATGGTTGCTGTTGTCACATCAAAAAACTTCCTCCCTGCTCTTTAGTGGTATTTCAACCACAAGGGACGCTTCCTTAAATCAACTATAATTATACTCTAATACTAGGGATCAAGGTGATGAGATTTCGAAGGCCTAAAGATGAATAGAGAGCTTGGAAAGGAAAAATATGACCTGGGTTTTCAATACTAAGCTTCAAGCACTCTAAAGTTAGACCACTAAATGGGATGTTATAAGTGAGGGTTTAGATGATCTTTAATTATATGGAATTCAATGTCATATAATAGCCTAATAAAATACCTCTAAATGTTCTTCCATAATAATGGAGCAAGACCTCTAGATAGAGGCTAATGTTTAACTAGGGTAAACTATTTTGAGGCTATTAGATATACATCAAAAAAATTAATAAAGGGTAACATAAACTCTTGCAGTGTATGTAAGGGTATCACTATGCTATATTCTTCTTGTATATGATTTATAGCAACTAACCCTAAATAATGAGCCTTACATATGCAATAAATATTTTTTTTTATGCTAATAAAAAATGATTTTTATTAGGTTTTAAGGCGATCAACACACTCTTGAACTAACACCTTGTCTTGTAAGGGTTAATGGATTATTTATGGCAAACATTCCCAAGGAAGGATATTGGAGTAAGGGGAGATGCCTTAGGTCATCCACTTCTAAAAAAAAAGCTATTGTTCTTATGAGGGGAGAAATTAATTATAAGTTCTATGTTTCCACAAATCCTAGTAGGCCTTGGAGAGATAAACCCTAAAAATCATAAGCTAGACCAAGAAACAACATTAGGGTAGTGGCCCATTGTCACCACAACTAAAACCCCTCTTCTCTTTATTTTCACCAATGTGAAGAGTCCTAGTAGGAGAGATATCACTTATAATAGATGTTTTATGGTTAACGTGTGAGATGATATCGTTAGGAGCCCCTCAAGCAAGGCACAACTTAGATCCAAGGCTTCAAAATGAACAAATTCACTTTCTATTTTGAGGTCTATAGGGCACAAGACCTAGGGTTTGATAAATTTGATGAGTGGTTAAGTAACCAAAGGTCAAGGATAGGGGAAAAGGTTTCTTACAATGTATATCAACTATGCTAATGATCCCCCTCGATGGGCGTGTCATGTCAATGGGATAGATGGAGGTGGTGAATGCGAGAGGGTTAGGATGGCATCCATGCACCACCAACAGAAATTAAAAGCTCTCACACAATCGGGTTAATGGCACATTGGCTCATGTACCGTCGTCATGGTCTCAGGATTTTATTGAGGGTGATGGAATTTGTGTGTTCATTTTGCAACGTTTTGGAGATGGTGAGTGTGAGGTAGGAGAGAACACCCTATGCCACGACGTTTGAACTGAATCCATGGCTTGAGCCTCCTACGCAGGGTGGGAATTGGAATGATTGAAAGGTAGGGAATTGGGTCTGCTCCAATTTTCAGCTATGGGATACTCACAATTATGTAATTTATGAGAATGGTGTCATGACTAGAGTAGCACCTACCCTTTTTGTGGTGGAAAGGAAGCCCAATTGGGCGTGCATCTTTGCAAATGACTGGTCTTGTGTGGTGGTGTGGCTCTTGGTTCTCATGGATGAGGTAGGGAAGCGGTGTTGGCTTGGGCTCACGGTGGCACTCAGGGGTTCTAAAACCCTAGTGCACACTTTCTTATTTGGTTATGGGAGTGGAATCGATACCCAATATTGCCTCTTGTTCTTGTGAGCTGTTAGCCATTAGGTGCTGCATCAGTGGTGCTCTTTTTTGCACCAGCATAGTGAATTGGGGTGAGGCTTCCTGTGTAGGAGAGGGGCCTTCAAGCCTAACTATAGTGGGGGGTGGGAAGATTGGATATATACCATGTCAAAGAGGCAGAGAACGAAGAGGTGGTCTCACGCGTGACAGGGAGGAACAAAGACCGAATGGTGAACCAAGCTACGACTTGTAATCTACAGAGAGCCAACACTCTGTGGCAGCGATGGTTGTCTTTCAGCTCGATCCCCGCGCCAAATGGAAGCCCCGGTCACCCTGGACGTGATTGCAACCCAAATTCAACATATTTAACTCAACCTGTATAACAGGCGGGAACAGAGGCATGAAGATAGAAAAAAACTTATTGCATACATCAATGATATTCAACATATGCAGAACGAAACTATGGATGATCTAGAGAGTCTTCGACTCCAGCTGTAGCGCTCCCATGACCACCTCCGAGCATTGGAAATGTAGGTGGAACACATTAAATATCATGTCTGCAACCATGCATACCTCTTCATTGCACCACCACTATTTCCTCCCAATCCCCCTCCATGATACTTTGTTTTTTTCTTCTTTTTGCCAGTTTTGTGCTAGAAATAACCATAGGCACCAATTTCCTTGGCTTGCATCCAAGGTTACTTTTTGGAAGGCCTTTGGCCTGGTTTCTTCTAATGCCTGTGATGCTTAGATGTAATGCAACTATGTTTTTTTGTAATGTAAATTTCAAAATGATAATATAAAAAATCTTTTGATCGACAAAAGAAAAAAACTATGTTAATGATCCAAAAACATTTGTGAGTTCTTACTTAAGCAAAATCTTCAATTCATAACTTTTAACTCAGACACTTAATTGCATGTGAAGATGAGAAAAAAATATTATTTAGATAATGCTTCACCAATACATTAACATATTCAAAATAAGAAAATAATAAATGGGAAATCATACCAAAAATTTTGATAGAAGAGTTGACATTGGGGGATGGGCTACTCCTTTGAATTCGTTTTGGAATACAAATCACTTTTATTAATTCTGAGGCATTCTCCTCCTTACAAAATGGGCTGAAATATTCTCACCATATGTGGCTCATGCTCCATAATGGGTTACCTTCTCCTATACAAGGACTTAAGGCTCTCACATAAGTGACATTTCTTCAACACTAGAAGGACTACATTCCTCTCAATTCAAGATCCAAGCTTCAATATCTTTCCAAGCTCCTCCAAAATCTCTTCCAAAAGGTTCACTTAAGGAATTTTTAAATAATTTATCCAATAAAAGAAAGCATAACTCCCTAGATCCACATAATCTCATGATTTTTAAGGAAAAACAAGATCCGCAATAATAGGATCTCATAACAACTCAATGTACAAACTAAGAAAAAATCTTAGACAACCCATGAGACTCTCAACCTCTCATTGAGAATAGGAAAAATAGTTGTGAGATGTTTTCTCACACAAAACTAATTTTCCTTTTTACACATTAAAATGAATAATACATGATATTCTCAAACCCAATTCCAACATTAATCATTTTCCCAATTTTTAATGACTAATACATGAGTTTGTCAAACTCACTTAAATTATTAATCATTATTTAAATTTTTTTTTATGAATAATACATTATTTTTCCATCTCATTTAAAGCATTAATAATTTCCTTCAATGGTCTATCCCATGGTGTTCAAGGTTATAGTTTTTCATGTGGAGATACCCCTGGATCATTATTCCCAATTGAGAATATTTTGGTCCTCCAAAAGTATAGACACAAACTGCAGTGTGATGTACACCCCCATTTCTTGATCTACATAACAAATTTCTCTGGTAGGCCACACTTTCCACTCCTTCACCTTTGTACATCAGAACCGGAATGATGAAGTCGACACAAATATCCATATGCAAGTATGTAGGATGCTAATGCACATATCACAACTTGCAAGATCGCAAACAAGACCTTACTTTCCAAGAGCTTATAAAACACCCATGTTCAATGTAATATCCCCAATTTTTCTAAGCCACTTGGAAATATTACACTTTTTGAAAATTTTGAAATTAGCAACGATTTTTGGTATTTTGACTTAAAATAAGGATAAAATTGACCTTTTGATGGATTGTGGTGGCCACACACAAAGGTAATTCACACTTCCTTAGGAAAAACACACTTGTGGAGAGATAAGGAAGCAGAGGGAAGGCGTACTAATGGAGAATGGGTCCCATGAAGAGAGGAAGAGGTTTTTGGACTTGTAAAATCTAGAATTAGGTTTTTGGGATTTTTGAATGAAGTGTTGAGTTGCTCGATTGAAGAATACAATTTGTTGAAACTTGGAATTTGTTTTGAAGTAGAACTTATGGAAATTAGGTTTTATTAAATCCAGATTCCAGTTCAATCATGAGATAGATTAAATTTCAAAATATTGTAAGTGTTCAAATTGAATTTGATTATTGATTTTTCTTATAGTGGCCAGGGAAAATTTTAGGGGCTAATATTCGCATGTGGGCTAATTTTCCATGATTTTTCAAAAGACAAGATTGGCCAATTTCCATTTTTTCTAAAATGATTCGCCAAAATTTTATAGTACAACATTATTTTACCTTAGAAATTGCCAAAAAATTATAATGACTAATATAAAATCATTGGAAATATAAATATTTCTACAAAAATATCACCAAAAATTTTACAATTTGCATATTAGGGACTAGTAATATTCGCCAAAGTTTCTGAACTTTAAGATAAAATTTCATCTTTAAAATTTTCTCTGATAGTGGTAAGATGAATTGATTTATTTTTTGCAAGCTGTGTGTTCGTAAGTGTTTGTGTGCCCATTTCTTAGTTGATCATTATAAAGGAATCATTCAAACTCTGACTCAGAAACTGAATCTAGAAAGTGCAGTGCAGCTCATGTTTACAAGCCCGAATTTACATATGAATATTGGAGGTTTAATCTAACAATTATTTCTCCCAAAAAAATTTGCGTCGTAGTCGGGGAAGTTGTAATTTAAGATTCAGGTAATCATTATTGTCCGAGTTTCAGAGATCTTGCAGGGATATCAGAGGGCGAAGAGAGTATGGTAAGACATAAGTGAATATCCACACATCCACTTTTGTGGGGTTGCTCCAAAGTATGACTGATTACTGCTTTTTCTCAAACTTTATTTTCATTTCCTTATGCATAGAAGTAGACCTAGGGACAATAGAGGTAGATTTATTTCCAATTCACAATTTCCTGAAACATTTGATTTGAAAAAAATCCCATTAACTAATCCCATTGATCATTATGCAGGTACTAAGAGCAAAAAAGGGAGCACTAGTGGAAAATATTTTAGAAGGGGAACTTGCAATTCAGGAAGAAGTAAGGCTATCCACTAGATATTTCTCCACTAACATCAACACCAACATGGTGAAAAATGAAGGAGAGAACATAGACAATGAATAAAACAGGGAGGAAAATCATGAATAAGGGGAAGGACCAACCCTCTTTGGAGGAAACAGGGATGAACCAAGGAGAGAAAAAATTGATGGACCATGAGGAGGACCAAACGAAGATGAAGAAGAAACTACCTTCAGGTTCCCTATCCTTGATATCACTAGGAACATCACAATGAAGATCATTCTAATGACCTCTCTGCCACTCTTTTATGGTAAGTCCTCCGAGGATCCTGATGTTTTTATTTTTGAATTTGATATTTTATGCAGAAGCTACAATTACTACGATGATGCACACAAATTGAAATTGTTCCCAGCCACCCCTGAAGACGCCGCACTTAGATGGTTTATGAGCTTAGGGGAAAACACCATATACACTTGGGATGACATGAAGTCTGTATTCCTTAGGAAATACCATGACTTCTGCAAAAATAGGGACCTCAACGATATTATGAGAATGAAACAACTAGATGACGAGAGCCTAGAAGATTATCTTGAGTGCTTCCTGTATCATTTTCAAAAATCTCGAGGGCCCATCTAGATGAGAAAACTGTCAAAACAGTCATTCTTAAAGGATTAAGAGAAAAATGCATCAAAACCCTAAAGATTTTAAGTGGTGGGGAAATTTACAATTTTTTTTTTTTAAAATCTGAAATAGCCTAATTTTGTCGTGCCTATTCTAGAAGTCAGGTTAAAGTAGGTAAGAATATTTGTGACAGTCTCTGAGATGCTACATCTAGAAACCAGAAACCTGCTACTGCTGTCGTCACTAGAGTTGAACTAGGGAACCTAATGGAAAACTTTAAAACTAACATCTTAAACACCATTGGCAACGAGCTCGACATAATGAAACATAAGAAGAAACAAGAAGATGAAAGGGTTGCTATGTTAATATTTTATCCCAAATGTAGACAAAAGCACATGGAAAGAGAGTGTCCCATCAACGTCATTGAGGTTTGTGTAATTTTTACCTTAGAACATGAAACCACCAAGTTTCCATCTCGTCCCGGTTTGAAGGCTATCTATAAACGGAATGCCGAAACAAATGATCCATCACAAACAAGTAAGAAACCCTTTTGGAGAGGTGCCAGTCAAAACATGTTCCTGAAACCTAATCACCAAGGGTATGGTCAAAATCAACCCTAGAACTTCCAGCCAGCTTACCCCCCTTCGGCCACTCCTCAAATGCAGAACACTCTATGAAACCAAAACTGGAGGGAAAACCCTTATACCAGCCCTTATCAACTCCAAAACTAGTTATATGAACTCTACCCAAATATGCCAAGAACCTCGTACAACCCAACCATGCAATCCTATCAGCAAGGGTATAATCCTCACACATATCAACAACCCTTGCTGCCACCCCCTCCTTTGCATCAAATTTTACCTGCACCATCTAACCCATCATCATCTTTGTAGGCACCTCAGAATCCACCTCATCCTACATTATTTCTTGCACAACCTGTACCTAACCCAAATCATAATAGACCACCTCAACCTACATAGAACATAAATATCCAGCCTTTTCCTACATATATGATCACTGCCATCCCCATGAACAAAACTCAGTTATGATCAGGGAAGACAATTAACAAATGGAAATTAGTTTTAGTCATTGAGGAAAAGGTTCCATCAACATCATCTGAAAACTATGTAAAAAATGAGAAACAAAAACAAACAAAAGAAGAATATTCAAACAAACCACCCTACCCAGAAAGACTCCTAGTAAAGAAAGAAGAGATTTCACTTGAATAAAACCTGGAAAATGAATTAACGAATGTCTGCATTAAAATTCCACTCTTGCAAGCTATCAGAGACATATTTACTTACACCAAAATTGTCAAGTATCTAAGCATCAAGAAGGCAGGTAGGTAGGGGCATAAGAACCAAAGCGTAAAGATCATGAGCCAAGTTTCCACCATAATTTCTGACTTTCCTGTGAAGTACCATGACCCTAGGAACCCCATTGTCACCATTGAAATAAACAGAGTACTTCTACCAAACACACTTGTAGACTTAAGGGTGAAAATAAATGCCATGACATACTAGACAATGACTTCTTTGCAGTTATCTGGGCTTAAACCCACCCCTATCATTTTAGAAATGGCAGACAAATCCATTGTCAAACCAATGGGAACTCTAGAAGACATAGTGGTCACTATTGCTTCCTAGAAATATCCTATATAATTTATCATCATTTCCCCGAAAACCTATAGGCCTGGAAATCCTGGAGTTTTGGGACGCCCATGGTTGGCAACTTCTAATGCCATCATAGGGTGAATAAACGGAGAAATGATCATTTCCAATGGTCCCCATAACCAAACCTTTTCTATTTTCCCCCCTTCTCAGACAACTATTGAAGTACCATTATGGCTCAAGAACCCCTATGGCGACGAAGATTGTATGTTTCCTTTGCTGACATTAGAACAGTCTAGAGGTCTCCAGGAGCATTCTGATGAACATATTTTGCACCAGTTTTTATCTCGTATTTCTTGTATCGATTATCATATTTATTTTAATGGTTACCATCATATTTTTAGTGATGAGTTCCAGGAGGCTTTCCATCCAACCGTGTTCACATATTTTGCAGAAATAGAGGAAATCCATGAACTCGCCACAGAGCCTGTAGAAATCACTGAAGGAAAGAATTTACACATCGGTATAGAGTTTACTATGGAACAAAAGAAGTAGTTAATGGGCATGATTCGTGAGAAATATGGATATTTTTCTCAGATTACCTGGACATGAGGGGCATCCACCGAGACACCTGCATCCACCATATTTATACCAGTGAAGAAATGAGACCTGTCCAATAGCCACAAAGGCGAATGAACCCAACATTAAAATATATTGTCAAAGAAGAGCTTCAAAAACGTTTGGCTGCAGAATTCATCTACCCCATTTTAGACAGTAGGTGGGTGTCACCTCTAGTTATGGTGTTGAAAAATAACGGAAATTGGCGTATCTGCGTAGACTACAGAGAACTAAAACATGCCACATTGCGCGACTACTTTCCACTGCCCTTCATCGATTAGGTACTTGACACGCTTTCAGGTAAGAATTAATTTCCTTTTCTAGATGGATACATCGGTTATAATAAAATACAGATCACTGAAGAGGACCAATAAAAGACTACCTTCATGTGCCCGTGGGGTACTTATGCATATAGAGTCCTCCCCTTCAGTCTTTGTAACTCCCCATATACGTTTCAGAGAGTTGTACTTGAAATTTTCTCTTATTTGATCCATGAATGTGTGGAGGTCTATATGGACGACTTCACAGTCTATGGAGATGATTTTGATTAGGCTTTGGAAAATCTAGAAAAGGTGTTGATTCATTGTCAAGAAGCCAATCTAGCCCTTAATAGTGATAAATGTAGAATGATGCAAACTAAGGGAATTGTTTTGGGCCATCATGTGTTGCTAGAATGAATTAAATTTGATCTAGCAAAAAGCGAGGTAATATCGCATATCCCTATTCCCAGTTTGCAAAAGGAGGTGAGAAGTTCTTGGGACATGCCAGTTATTATCGTCGTTTTATTGAAAACTTTACTAGAATTGCAACACCATTATTTAAATTTTTGACTAAAGATGTTGACTTTGTGTGGAATGTCAATTGTCAACATGCTTTTCAGACACTGAAGGAAAAGTTGTCCACTGCTTTGGGATTGAGAGGACCAAACTGGTCCTTACCATTTCACATTTGTACAGACGCTTCAGACACTGCACCAGGAGAAATCCTGGGACAAATGGAATATCGCTACCCCTACGCTATTTATTTTGTCAGCAAAAATATTTCCCCCGCCGAATTAAATTATACCGTCACAAAAAAAGAATCATTACCAATTGTAAATCATATAGGGAATTTTAGGCATTATATTACTCATTATGAGACTTTCGTCGATACCGATCATTATGCTATTAGATTCTTAATGAATAAACCGATTACTAGTGGTAGAATAACTAGATGGTTGTTTCTCTTACAAGAATTCAATATAATTGTAATTGATAGGCCTAGAAGTGATAATTTGGCAGCTAACTTCTTATATCATTTGAATATTAGACAGGGAAGCACGTCAACTCCAGTGCCCGATGAATTTCCTGATGAAGCACTATTTTCCATTTCTACCATCAACCCTTGCTTCACTGATTTTTCCAATTATTTGGTGTCAGGGAACAGGAAAAACAAAATATTGTGCAACGCAGTGCCAACTACTCTTGGATTGAGGGATATTTTTTCTTTAGTGGGCTGGATTTGGGCATGAGGCGATGTGTGCGAGAAGATGAGATGTATGATGTTTTGAGAGCCTACCACAATGAGCCTCATGGGGGGAACTTAGCCAATAAATAGACCACATACAAGGTTTTCCTGACTGGGTACTATTGGCCTTCACACTTTAAGGACACCAAGAAGTTTTTTTCTAGTTGTGACACTTGCTAGCGGATGGGAAAACCAATTTCCTCGGACGAGATGCCTCTTCAACCACAAATAGCCATTGAAACTTTTGAGAAGTGGGCATTGGATTTGTAGGGCCCATCTCCCTGATGTCGAAAAATAAAAATTATATCCTGGTATGCACCGACTACGTCACCAAGTGGGTGGAGGCTAAGGCATTATATGCTGCTACGGAAATGACAGTATTAAATTTTTTGTTCAAGGACATCTTCACAAGATTTGGTGTGCCGTGCAAGATTGTCATTGATCAAGGAAAGAAATTTACATAAAATTTGGTTAAGGAACTCACTAAGCAGTACTAGATTAAGCACCGTAAATCTACTCCTTACCACCCCCAAGATAATGGGTGAGTGGAGTCCACGAACAAAGTCCTAGAATCCATCCTCACAAAGAGCATTCAACTGCAGCATATGTATTGGGCGGATAAGTTATTAGATGCATTATGGGCTTACAAGATTACTTGGAGGAATGTGACAGGGCACACACCTTATGAACTAGTCTATGGAAATCAGGTGCTCTTGCCCATTGAATTCCAAGTAAAAACATTGAGAACTGTCGCCCGATTAGGAATGAACCTGAATAAAGCTCAAGATCAGAGATTGATGCAGTCGGTCGAGTTGGATGAAATGAGATAATATGCCTATCACAGAACCTCATTGGCGCAGGACCAAAGAGATCGATGGCACGACAAGTTCATCAAGAAGAAAGTCTTCCATCTAGGTGATCGGGCCTTGTTATATGACAATAAGTTCAAGCACTTCAAAGGTAAGTTTTCTACTAGATGGTTAGGGCCTTATGAAATAGTTGAGGTTTTTGATAATGGTTCAGTTCATGTTAAAACCATCGATGATGACTAGAATTTCTTTGTAGTGAATGGCCATTGGCTTAAAGTTGATCACAAACCACTTTCACATGATCAGTTTTTGTAGGAAGTTCACAAGGATCCAGGATTAGAAATTTAGGTTAAAACTAAATATTATTCGGCCTCTTGATCCAAAGGTGGAACGATCCTTTTACTTATATATATATATTAATATATATATACATATATATATATATATCTATATATATATATATATATATATTTATATGTATATATGTATATATGTATATATGTATATATGTATATATATATATATATATATATATATATATATATGTATATATATATATATTAACTAGTGGGTTTTTAATTTTTCATATCTACAGGTGGTTCTCCCCACAACCCATGTAGAATAAAGGATAAATTCACCAGGAGTAAGTTTATTCCTTTATCCAGGCTTGGCATATTATTTATGGAAAAGTAAAATTTTGGAGTCTTCTTTGGATGCCTTCAAACTCTCAAAAAGTGAAACTCTCGAGCATTGACTGTTCCGGGCTCATAAAATTCATAGACCAATGGTAGTATAGGGATTCCTTGAGCATATAATTGTTCTTTTTCAAGCACAAGGAAATGATTACGGAAAGGAAACCCTCTAGAGTATTCTACAGGCAACTCAGACTCTCTAAACATGAATGCTCCGAGCAGAAACTACCTTAGGCTCGATAAAAAAATAAGGTAGTGGTAGCCTAGGGATCCAATGGGTATTGAATTATTCTAGGCCCACTAGAATAACTACAGAAAAGAAGCCCCTTGGAGCCTTCTTTCAGGACATTTCAAGCTCCTTAAAATAGAAATTCCCCCGGCAATTATCATCTCAGGCCTGGTCAAAATCCATGATATATATATATATATATATATATATATATATATATTAACTAGTGGGTTTTTAATTTTTCATATCTACAGGTGGTTCTCCCCACAACCCATGTAGAATAAAGGATAAATTCACCAGGAGTAAGTTTATTCCTTTATCCAGGCTTGGCATATTATTTATGGAAAAGTGAAATTTTGGAGTCTTCTTTGGATGCCTTCAAACTCTCAAAAAGTGAAACTCTCGAGCATTGACTGATCCAGGCTCATAAAATTCATAGAACAATGGTAGTATAGGGATTCCTTGAGCATATAATTGTTCTTTTTTGAGCACAAGGAAATGATTACGGAAAGGAAACCCTCTAGAGTATTCTACAGGCAACTCAGACTCTCTAAACATGAATGCTCCGAGCAGAAACTACCTTAGGCTCGATAAAAAAATAAGGTAGTGGTAGCCTAGGGATCCAATGGGTATTGAATTATTCTAGGCCCACTAGAATAACTACAGAAAAGAAGCCCCTTGGAGCCTTCTTTCAGGACATTTCAAGCTCCTTAAAATAGAAATGCCCCCGGCAATTATCATCTCAGGCCTGGTCAAAATCCATGAGATGATGAACAGGTTTCCAGTGCCACTACATAGAAATTTAGCAGTAGTTTGTCAAAGAAGTTTGCAGGTTTCATGTTCTGTTCCTTAAGTTAACCAACTATGTACCTGAAATATTCTATATTTTTCATCTTCATATTTGAACATTCAATGATGGAATGTGATTCCCTTCTAGAAATCTGTTGTTTGAAGACTATATTCCTAGCAACAGTTCATTTCTTGAAGATTTTTTTTTTTGGATGCCACTTTGTCTGCTGTAGATATCACTGCTCCCCTATGATCATCCTTCACAGCGGGAGCTACAATTCAAACAATGGACCTATTCCTATAGTAGTTGTATATTCACACTATTTTTATGCCCAATATTGTTCAAATTAACACAAGTAATGTGCTCAATTTATTTAACTTAGTTATCGTTAGTTTTAATGATTACTACTTGTAACTACAATTTACCAAAATTCCCTATATCCCTATTTTCATTCATGCTCCCTAATATATTCCTAAGCCCATATTGGTTCCTAATCCAAAAATGAACCATTCCGCATCAATATTCATCCATTGTCATTTCACCCATGTTCATGATTGCACATAATTCGATATGGTGACAAGTATATAGAACTGAAGGTGGATATGTATGGTGATGAGGGTTGTGTAATATGATGGTAAGGGGAGCATATGATGGTAAGAGAAGCCTTAATGACGATCAGGGAAGGCATCATCCAAGCATGAACCATGATTTTGGGTATGATGGCATGAAATTAACACAAGAACTTTTGCAGCCACGACATTCATCATGACCATAAGGTGTCATCATTAGTTTAATGCAGATGGATGGATACCATTGATTCTCCTCTAATTATGAATTGATTGGGCATGATTCCATAATTAGTGGAGCGTGGTAGTATGGTAGTTAAATTTTTGGGCATATGTATCCATAATGAAACCTTCCTCATCACCCAACCAGTGGACCATATTTCTAGTATAAAGCCACGACCGTGTCATTTTTTTCTCCCTCATGTTTATACAATGCAGAATCTCTGTGCATGTTGGGAATGTTTACGATGAAGTGAGGGAATGAATAAGTGAATTTTTTCTTCATAAATGCTATGGGCATCTACGTGTGTTCTCTTCCTGTGCGTTGCATGCACGTCAGTCACCAAGATTTCTAAATTATGTAATAAATTCTCTCTGTGTTGTCAGTGTCATATGTATGGCTCGATTTTGGCCATTAACGACTTTCTTCCTGTGTATCCAGCTTCCTCTCCAGTCGTGAATTGATGTAGGTGTTATTACATGCAATAAATCAATTGCAGGAATGCTTGAATCCACTCTGGTCATGGGAACTGATAAGCATGAGCCCACGTTTTCCCAATTCACTCGAACCGCAGAGCACCAGTTATGCAAGGAAGTCATCATAAAGAGGGGCTGGATGGTTTTTCTTCAAAGGTTCTAGGGGTATAATGACGCGGTGGCATTGGCATTCGCCCGGAATTTTGACAAAAAGAGGGAAAAAATTGGGAACTTGTGCCTTGAAGTCAAGGATAAATCATTAAGTAGGGAAATTAGGCTGCCTGCAGGGGGTGAAATGTTTTTCAAAGGAGGTCAGTTAAGCTTACCCAATTTCACAAAAATTTTAAAGCCATCATATCAATCATTGAGTTGGGCTAAGGGAATGTTACGAAGCTACATTCAAGATCAATGGAAGTCATTGCTAACAATGATACAACACTTTTAACTTGTGAGGGTAGGCATGCCATTATTTTTATGTATCGTATCAAACTGTTAATGCATCTTAATTAAGACTTCTCAATAGATATTCCTAATTTCTTGAAACTGAGTTTGCACAAAATGTCTAGAGGGGTTCAATCCAAAAGTAAGAAGCTAGGAACAACACTTTATCATCACAACCTAATTAAAATCTTGGTTGTGTTTGAATTAAGTAATAGGAAGAAGTCTTGGGAAGACTTCCTCATAGATAATTTTCCAGCAGAGGAAACTCAGGTGAAATGGAGGCAAAGACCTGTAGGTAAAATTCTGAAATAAAAAATGGAAATTCATGCTTTTACTTCCCAAAATACTTCACTCGCTTCACTTGCTCAATCTACCTCACTCCCCCTTGAGAATTCTAGGAGGCCAAACCCTTCCTTTATCCATGAAGCTGGACCTTCAAATAGGCAGTCAGGAAAACAAGGAAGAGAGGCCTTGTCCCCTACTGAAAACCTGGTTGAAATTATCTCAAAGCGCCCAGCCCAACAAGGTCTAAAGCCCAAGACCATAAATATCTTAATTCATGCTCATAATCCTCAGCTCCGATTTTAGAAACTTTCACACCAGATAGAAGAAGGACCAGGAGCATGAGTAAATATCCTCACACTACTGCTGATCCTAAACAAGTTTTTGTGACCTCATCCCTTGATTATGCCACTCCATCTTCGTCATCTTTCCCCAAATTTCCTTCACCTCCCCATCAGTTTCAAAATCCAGATGACATTGCCCAAGATTTACACACCTTCACCCCCACTCGACCTTCAACAAGCTCAGAACAACAAGACCCTTCTCCGAAGTAGAGTGTGGGCCATATGCCTGAAGGGAGCCATTCTAAGCAGTCAACAGCTCCAACAATGATACCTGTCCCTGATAAAGAAGAAAATTTTAAGATTAGATCAGTAAGGCTTCATAACAAAATTTCTAAACTGAGAGACAAGGCCCACAAGTTTGAGACATTTTTTCAATATGTTAGCAAGGAAAATGATCAGTTGAAAGATGAAAACCTCAGGTTGTATGCACATAATGATGAGCTTAGAAGGAAGGATAAAATTCTTAGAACATGCAAAACATCCAACCCTCGGCCTACAAATAGAACAAGTTCTCAAAGATTGGCTGTAAAATTTACAAAATGCTCAATCCCATTTAGAAATTGTCTTGAGGAGTTTTCCAAAGCAACTGGCCTTTGATCAGACATTGATGCCTTGGATGCATGAGGGCATGCATCAGGTTAAGCATGGGGGAGGTGTTGAGCCCCTATTTTGTCTTCTTTTCTTCACCTTCCCTGCCATTTTTAGCTTTTTTTTAGACAATTACGTACTCCTTTATTCCCCTTTTTATCCTCCATATGGCCTAAATATCATCAGCTATCACTTAAGGTAAAAATCGTTACAAGTATAATTATTTTAACTATTATATGGTTAATTTAGGTAGTTGAAGTTACATGCTTGTGTTAACACATCACTATGAGATATAGTTGTGGAGTTTCTCCTATAGGACTCATTTAGCTAAAAGAAGAATGAACGTTGGCACCTAAGCTTGATTTGGAATAACTGATCTTCCCCAATCATACTCCAGGCAATGTTCTAGCATACTCAAGGCTTGATGTTCCATCTCAAAATTCTAGCATAATTGAAGCTTGATGTTCCAGCCCAATGTTCAGCAAGTTTTCATGGCTTCTATGAGATGACCAGCTGGCCATTTTTCCAGGAATTGGGCTCAGCTTGATGACCTCTAGAATCACCCTTCCAGATCAGTATGTAATTATGCCAGAAAGAGAGTAGTTTTAGAATTAGTTATCCCAGGTAGAGAGTAATGCTAAATATGAATATTTAATAGGTTTTTCACATCATTTGGTTTCAAGGATATTCTATGTACAAAATTTGTGCTATTTTATGAATATAACTCTGCCTATAAAGGCTAAGATATGTAATATGTCTAGCTAGGGGAGGATTGTGATTTGATTTTTCGATCAAACATGAATACTGTAACTCTGTTCTCTAGTAATTAAGCTTGAGTTTGTAATATGTCATAGTGTGTTATTGATCGAATTTTGGAATTTTATGAATTTCATAAGTTCCTAAAGCAATTTTGTTTAAGTGTAGTTGGTTTCTGTAAGTTTCAAGCTTCTCCGGGTGTGGAAAGGGCCCACCACAATCCGGATAAGCTTCTGTATGTATATGAGTAGGTAATTTGTGTGTGTGTTTTGATTAATTTTGCATATTAGTTTACAGATGCTCTTAACAAATCGATTTTAATTTTCATTTCAATTAGCTATTCATGTGTGTTAATGTTGGATTGGGTTTCAATTGGAGAAACGATTCCATGTGTTGGGTTCCCAACTAAACAAGTTAAACATCAATGCTGAGGGTTACACAGTGAAGGGTTTCGATAATTTTTTGTTGTAGGTGTGCGTCCAGTATTTAAAATCTTTTCTTTGATTCCCTTACATTTAAACTTGGCAAGTATTCATTTTATATATGTAGACATTTAAATTGTTGATCTTATCATTTAAAATTAGTTTGAATCTAAATAAGTATCCCCTGGTGTGTTTCCAAGCGAATGAAATAAATTGAAACAAGCCTCTGCGTTGACAAGTGTAAATCGAATATATCATGGTTGAATTCATGTGGTTTTAGAGTTTCATTACTCACTTTGTAAAGTATAGTAGCGTTTGAGTGATAGTGTAAGGGTTTCGTATTCTTGGCATAGAGATTTGGCACGAATTTCATCTGCACAGTGCAATTTTTTTATAATGAATCAATTCTGGAAAATGTGTTTTTGATCTTGTCGATATCATTTCTGAATTGTCACAAAGAGTGGGAGTGCATTAGGGATAAAAATTAGATCATATGCATGAATGTGAGTTAGATCGAAAGCTTTTAGCCACCATTCTAACTAGATATTAGAGCTAATTTGATGATTCCTTGAAATTGTGTTGGTAGTGTAATTTGTCTTCATTTGTGAAACAGAGTGTTAGTTTAGGGATTGATCAAGCATAAAAGAAGTTTATATATCATTAAAATCAGAAGTGTATTCTTTCATCGCCTTGCTTTGTGTGATATAGAATAGAAATGATAGGTTTTATCATTTTTCATCTAAACTAGAACTAGGACTCCATAATTTTATTTGATTTCAATAGTGAGATATCTTAAAGCTTGTGAGAGGATTTCCAAAATGTATTCTCAACTTGTTTAATTAAGTCAAGGTATTTCGGTTAATTCTCAGTGCCAACGTTCATCTCTTCTTATCATTAAAAAAATTGAGTCAGTGTGGAGACTACCTTAGGATTTCATTTTGAGTTTAAATTCAAATGAAATATTAGTTGAATTGTGTTTGTGAGTAAATTAGGTCTAGATTTCCTTTATAAAATGTAGAAGAAAATTAGGGTTTTTAGTCTCGCATGTAATATTGAATTTCTAACTCATGAGTAAATTTTGATTAAGTGATTTTATTTGTTTCAATTTCCAGTCTTTACAATTCAGTTTGGAAGTGTCTTTTCATTTGGGACTCTGGAGTAGTAGGTAGATTAGCTAGATTGCAATTTGATTGAAATGATTCAATGATTGCCAATTATGATTCTCACTAGCATTTTGATTGAAACCTTAGTTTCCAGGTTAAAAAAGTTTCCATTACAATATCTCAGTATAATGTGTGTGCTTGTGGGATTTCAAAAAAGTGTGCCTTATCTTTTCATTAAGAAAATAGAGTATTGGTTGCTGAATATTTTAATTAAGTTTGCTAGAACATATTTTGGACATTTTATTTATGTTAATTGCAATTGTAGTCTACTATTTCAAGTACAATTCTGTGTGTCTAAACAGTTCAGATTTGTCTCGTTTATTCTTAAGAGTAAAATTAGGTTTTGATGATTGAAATTGTCATAGAGTAGGTAATAAACATGTTGATTAGCTGAGTATGAAAGACCAAATTGTTCACTCTGATTGCTAAGTGTATGAGACAAGCATTTAATTCAGTTTCGATATCACAAACCTTTTGCTTGTTATTAAGACAATGGAATTTATGTGAAGCATTCTCATCCTAGGGTTTGAGTGAAAGAACAGTTAGTAAGTGTGAAATTGATTATGTGAACATAAGATCAACTTACAAATACATGTAGATTGATTTCTTCAGTTTCTTTCAAGTGTGACTTGTAAAAGCTAGAATTAGGGTTTTCAGATTTTTGAATGAAGTATTGAGTTGTTGGACTGAAGAATACAATTTGCTGAAAATAGGAATTTGTTTTGAATTAGAAATTATGGAAATTAGATTTTGTTGAATCCAGATTCCAGTTCAATTATGAGATAGATTAAATTTCCAAAGATTTTAAGGGTGAAAATTGAATTTGATTATTGATTTGCTTATAGTGGTAAGATGAATTGATTTATTTTCTGCAAGTTGTGTGTTTGTAAGTGTTTGTGTGTCCATTTATTAGCTAATCATTATAAAGGAATCATTCAAACACCAACTTAGAAACTGAATCTAGAAAGCCCAGTGTAGCTCATGTTTGCGAGACCAGAATGACATATGAATATTGGAGGTTTAATCTAACAATTATTTCTCCCAAGAATGATCAACACACTTTGGTAGGAGTTTGTCGAAGGGGTTGCCATTGGCTGGTCACCAGACAGTGCCTTGTATGGGGCTGAGGATTCTTCCTAGTTATAAGGGGGACATTGGTCATCGAGGTGCAACACCTTAGTGATACCACCACATGCATATAGGGAGATTCACCTATCGGATATCTCAAGGAGGACCTAGAGGGGAGGTCCACTCATCTGAGGGTGTGCTGATATGGTGCATCCAGGGATGTATAGGGGCATGCAGTGGTGCACAATGATGTGCTGAGGAGAAAAAAGGTGTACAGTGGTACATATGGTGTGTAGGGTCGCACAAATTTTTCGGAGGAGTGGTTCACATAACAATACATTTACTTATAGTGTGTTAGACACATTGATACCGGATGGATTCCATATGATCCGAGGTGATTGCGATAACATGTATGAGGGTCCAACAAGGCACAAAGATGTGCACCGTGTGTAGCTATATGCTAGGGGGCACAAGGATACAGGGTTATATGCTTTAGAGTGTGGGGCTTCACTATGAACTAGAGGAGTGCTGCTAGAGGGGGGGGGACTTATTGATGTGAGTGTCAGGCATGCCATTGAGGTAGACATACCCAGGTTTGGATATTGGATCGATCACGGGGCTGATCAAGAGTGTCCACACGAGTTCTTGACCATTCTAATTGGAGCTTAGACTTATCTCACTCATCAAAATTCAAGCAATTGATGGGAGCCTTTTTATGTCTGATCGAGGCCCAGATTGTGGATAGAAAGACTAGAGATATTTTCATGAGATGACCATATGATATTAAATGCACTAGGGGCATGATAGAGATTCCCTGGTGGAGGAGCAGGGTCAATATGCGAGTATGAAACCACAAGCTAGGATATGAGGTGATCTTCTACAGGGGTGGTATACTATTCATCTCTGAGCTCACACTTGGGGAGATGATAATTGGGGAGACATCTGCCTCTAGTTTAGTGGGGATTTTAGGGATTCTGAATGAGTAGAGGAAACCATGTATGGCTAAGGAAATTTTCCAGTGGATATCCAAGATTCATACACTATAATGGCACATGTAGCTTCCAATGGTCATCAGTACTATGTAGTGGTAGGAACAGGGCATTTTAGCATGCACAAAATTATTTCATGATATATTGAGCCTATATATTGATGGCATGCAAGGATTAAAGATGAGGCACAGATGGATTCCAACAGTTGTCGGAGCTATGCTGTAGTAGGTCTGGCTATGTTATCCAGGTATTAATTTGGATGACAGGGCACTCAATTTTGTGAGGATAAGGACCATAGTAGAGGGTGATATAACTCACTTTAGGGTTGAAACATGGGGAATCACTAAGGCAAGATATTGGCACCATAGAGATACCTGGGTAGGATGAGGTTGATCTTTATCAGTATTGGCTAATAGGTTTCAGGGAAGGAGGATACAATATGCACATGATGGGAAGTCTGTTACAGTCAGAGTGGCACAATGAAAACATGGTGGCTCCTTCCTGAGACGAGCATGGGACCCGAGCATCGAAACACTAGACAACTCAGTGACCTTTAGGAATGACCTAGCGACTACAGGGGGGAGATCATTCATATATTCCATTGGGATTTTGTAACTTGATGATGGCATGGGGGATTCCATCAACATAGAAGGTTAGTAACCATGATGATATCAGGGGAAGCTCATGCAGGAGAGACTTCCTTCCCATAGGGATTGTATCTTTAGGAGTTTACTCTTGGAGTGCATGAGGTGGAATACTTGATAGGGAAACTTCATGGGGAGCAGTTTATAGCCTTGAATTATCGTAATGATATACTTATTGACATTATTCATATGGTTTCTGGTACTTATACCTGCCTAGATAGTGAGTGTAGAAAGGGGTGCTCCACATTTATTAGGGTGGATTTGGATACTAGTATTGAGGGATTCCTTTGTGACAATATAATTCATGAGAAAGGGATGACTTAGTGGCACCTTTGGGACGTCAATATTTTTTGTAGCGACTGTTTGGTCCATGAAATAGTGGGACACTTAGTCAAGCATTGCTTGAGGAAAAACAATTTTTTGCAGGGAAGACTATAGTATCCCTGATTTTCCTAAGCCACTTAGGAAGTATTACATTTTTTGACAGTTTTGAAATTAGTAACATTTTTTGGTATTTTGACTTAGCAGAAGGAGAAAATCATTTTTTTGGTGGGTTGTGGGGGCCACACAGAAAGGGAATTCACACTCCCTTAGGAAAAATTCACGTGTGGAGAGAGAAGTAAGGAGAGGGAATACGTACTAGTGGAGAAAGACGACCACGAAGAGAGTAAGAGGGAAACAAGCATAAATAGAAGATGAGGGCCAACATTTGGGGGCTTTTTATCAATTTTCTCATTGAAAAACAAATTTCTTGTGTTGTTTATCTAAGTCAACCATTGTTTTGTTTAGCACCTAAGACTTCTGGGCAGGAATATTATCTCTTCTTCAATGGAATTTGAATGCCATCCTAGGTGAGTTATACATTACACTTTCAAAGGAATTCTAGAGCTGAGTGCAGGTGTTTTTCCACCTGTCTAGTGCGTGGGAGGATGAAATTACAGAACTCACACCACTTGGGGAGATAATTGTAGTGATTGCAAGATTTCGGGTCTTTCAGGAGTGTTGGCCTTGACATTTGTTGGAGTTTTGTAGTGTTTTATAGGGAAAATATTGAGGCTAGATTTTGGGCCAACATTTATTTAGTTTGACATAGCACATAATTTATTGGCTAAAGTTTTCATACATGTAGGAGGTGAGTTGTTTTTGTGGAAGTTTTGGATGGAGAAGTTAGGCATTCTCTAGAGGGAAATTTTATAGAAGTTTGGGAGGAATTTTAGCGATGGATTTTTGAGGATTTAGCATAGTATTCATTTGCTGTGCGTAGAGCTTTCCAAAGAGAGGGATTCACACTTTTTGGGGTCATCTGGGGAAAATGGAATTAGGCCAAACGATTTATAAGGTTTTGTGGGTTTGGTGAGAGGAATACGGAGTTAATTTTATAGAATGTTCTGGGTATTATTTCTGGTAGAAATCAGTGTTCCATTCAACAACCAACATCATAAATTATTGGTGGACTACGTCACCTCACATGGGAACACAGGACATGTAGGACACGAAAATTTGAGTGTCCAACACAGGCACGTTGACCCCCCCCCCCCCCCCACACACACACACACACACACACACACACACACACACAGATATATTAAAAATTAGTACTAAATAAATATTTCTTACACAAATTATCATTCATGATAAAAATTCAGACATAGATCTAGATTCTACATTGTAAATTTAAAATTTTTCATTTTTTTGAAGTAAAATTAGGCATACAAATAGAATTGAGACAGATTCATCAATGGTCCAAAAGGAGAAAGATAATAAACTATAGTTTTCTCATTAAGTCATCAAAATAAAAATGTTTTACATAGGTAGTAGCAATGCCAATGGCATATAGAAATAGAAAATACAAAACAACTACAAGCCTCAATGTAGTAGGTAGCTCATGACTCATGAGTTATCAACCATCATCATCGTCAAAATCAACATCATTTTCATGGTCACCATTTCTCCCCTTTGCTGCATCCTCGTCCTCTATATCCAATGTCATCTCTGCATCTGCTGGTGTGGAGGATGACCCCTCAATAGTATCACCATAATAAAAAGGGACAGACTCTAGCACTGGGTCATTAAGATCCAAGTTGGAAAATTCCAACTCAACACTGTTTTCCATACCCATATCATTAGGAAATACATCCCACATATTTTTCTTTCCATTCAACCATTCATCCCTCTTACTATAAATAATATGAAGGTTGGTGTGCACATACACCATTGTCTTTTCCATGGAATTCACAAGCCTACTTTTCTTGACACTATACAAATTTTCATATGTGCTCTAATTTCTCTCACAACAAGAGGATGAAGTCACCTGAGAGAGGAGCCTCATGGATAAATGTTTTAGAGGATGGATTGTTTCCCCACGGGTTTCCAACCAAGAATAGGGCTTATTAGCACCCATGTCTCTAATCACATCATCGCCCACAAATCACCCAGTGCTAGTGGAAAAATATGCAAAGGCATCCTCCACCTCATCAAGGGATGATCTATCCTGAAAAATATGCCTCAATTCTTCCTTCCTCCCCTGTGAAATTTCACCATTTATGTGAGGAAAGAATTAGCGAGAAGGTCCACCATTTAGCCACTCATGGCTATAGTATTTTGGGTTAAATGAGTGAGCCAAACAGTGGAAAGGTGTGCAATTATTGTCCCATATGTTGAAAAGGATATCCTATATGGTGGTGAAGAAGGCCTTTGATGATGTCTCGGTCCTCACGAACTCAATCATGGAATCCCATCCCTCATAAACATCTCCTAGGATGGGTTGGTTTGTATCTGCAAATCATAGTAAAGAAATGATAGGGTCCATGATATTAATAGTGAGATATACATTGTCCCACCTAGAATCATCTAACAATGTGTCCTTGACACCTTTTCTGGATCCTTGATCTATCTTTCTCCAAAAAGGCCAAAAATATGAAATAACCATGGCCCCAAGAGCGGGCTTAACCTCCCTCAACCTCTCCAACATGATGATGAAAAAAATGTATCTTCAATCTTCAACAATGATATATGTATGTACTCCTTGTAGATTGTGAGCGAATTTTTATGATTTTGTATAAATTTGAAGATATGTCATGAATCCTCAATAATACTTCCAATCCAAGGAATATAAAAAGAAATAGATTTAAGTGCTAAATTCAAGGAATGAACAATGCAAGGTGTCCAAAATACTTGTGGATATTTAGTTTCCATAATCATGCCAACCACCTTGTAAACATGTGCATTATTTGTAATGGTTTCCACACAAGAATCAACACCTACATCATCAATAACTTTAATGAATAATTCACCAATATATTGTGCATTGTTGGAACGGAGCTACCTAAGCTGTGAATTTTGTATATTTTTGGCGAATTTTGTATATTTTTTGTATTAATTAGTCTAACGTGGGGGTTTTGGGGCGGGTCAAAGCCTCAAATTCATTGTAATGGGTCAAAGAGTATACCTAGAGTCCACAAACCACGGTTAGAGGACCACGGGATAGCGTAGCATACATCGATATAAATAGATGAATAGTTTGAGTCTAGAGGGAGGCATGAATTAAGATTGATGCTACGTGAGAACTGTTAGATTTGTTTTGGGTTGTTTTGGGTAATGAATCATGTTGGATATGTGCACATAGATCCTTAGTCCTGCTGTGTGTGGACCTCGCTAGGTTGTGTGCGTGGGCTGTTTTTGGTTGTAAGTGGATCTAAATGTTAATGAATGTGAAGTATTGTTAAAGTATTTGTGTGCTAATAGGATCGATTATGTTTAATTCTGAAGTGCATTTGTGATAATTATTTAGCTATGAATGTATCTGTGTTTCTGCATAAGGATATATGAGATATGTTATTAGCTGCGATTATAAATGCTCTGTGATGGTATCTGATAATGCACACGTGGAAGCGAATGTACTGATTAGATCTGATAGTTGTGTTATGGTTATATGCTAACTATACTATTTAAAGGGCTGTGAATAGACTCATTTTGGGTAAACCTAGCAAGTTATAATACATATATTCCTCACATTAGCTACTTTCTCCCAGGGTGTGGAAACCTGGTTCCAGCACCCTCCCATACTACTTCGGGTGAGACCTTGGCCTGCACAAGTAGGTAATTGCCGAAAGGCCCAGTAGTATAGGGGTTTGCTAGAAAAACTTAACCTCCAAACCTGGGTCAGGACCCCTCAAGCCAACAAATGGTTCCATTTTCGGGACCAGGAGCATTTTGAGAGAGAGATCGGGTAATGCCACAAGGTCCTTGGAGACTTGAGAGGGTGCAAATTGAATATTGGTTTGAAATAAATATTCAGGAGTTTGCTGTAAATGAAAATCGCAACACGAAGTTGACGACTGAGCAATGGAAGAACAAGTGAATCTTCACTGAAGTTTATGAAATTTTCTTTGTAACCTCTGTGCATGAGCTTCAGGAGTGGTTGGTAAGGCTCGTAGAATTCTATATGTGCTGGAAGGACAATCAAGTAACGCAGTGGACACTAGAATTGATTCAACAGCTGGAAAGGACTAAAAATATGATCACCCGTACTGTAGATCACTGGGTAGATAGCGTGCTGGGAGAATTCGTGACAAAATTTGCAGTCGATCAGTTTGTATCCTACTCTGAGGCAAAGTGGAGGTTCTTTAAGGGTTTTTGGGGTAAGTTCTTGAAAACATTTCCTTTGTTAATCAAAATATTACTGTGAAAAAAGGGTGTTCTATGCAGCCACACCAAGTGAATGACCTCTGATATGAGCGAGAACACAACATGAAGTGGTAAGTACTACATAACCAATCAATAAGGAGATAGATTTGTCTACGGTCCATTAAGTGAATCGGTTGCACATAGCCCTCCAACTACACCAATTTCAAGTCAGCATAAGGGTAAGAATTCACCCATACCTCCACCACCACCAGAAGACGATATGGCTATGCACATGAAGCTACGTACCTTCAAGGGTGTAGGGGATGAAGATATGGACCGATTTTGATTTGTCGCAGAATCAGTATGGGTTGCGCAGAATGTGGCTACTGACACTGTAAAGAGAGTGTAGCTATCACTCGCCTTTGAAGGAAGGGACTTGTATTGGTATATGGGGTACATAGGACAACACGCAGATCCATCTATTCCAGAGATTAAAACATCGTTAAAACAATAGTTTCAAAAGCCTAAGTCCTACTCTCAAATAGTGGTCGACTTGAAATACTTTAGACAGGGACCCACTGAATCGGTATGGGAAGCTGATCAGCGGCTAAGAAAGGTTATCAGAGATGGGGAATTTCAGTATGATGATAGGCAGCACAAGGAAAGGTTTATCTCTATGCTTCTACCTCACCTGTGCGAACCTATGGGTCAGCAATTTATCACAACGCAATAAAAGGCCTTGGATATTGCTATGAAACTAGAAGTTGCACTGAGGGATGATGCTCAGTTTGGGGTACAGCAGATCCAAGGTCAGTTGAGGAAATTCACCTTGAAATACAAAACCTGTGAAAATAATGGGGGAAAGAGGCTAGTCTAGACATATGGTGCATAAGATGTGGGGTTTCCAACCATACCAAGGATCAGTGTCCTCTACTAACATATTCCATGCAAGCTGGGGGACCTAGCCCATTGCGTCCCAAGGAGGCTGTAGGACCAAGTGGTCCAATGTTATGGTTCGATGATTTTCGTGTTTCTAGGATACATGACACTAACCATTGTCCCCGTATTGGTGCTTATGTTCCAAAATTGAAGGAGCAATAGTGTTGATTCTTCTCCTCTGTGGCGCATGACGAGCATAATTTCCAGACCTATGACTTGATGATAGATCGAGGAAACCTATACAGGGTACAGGTTGACCCTTCTTCACCACTATCTCCCTCAAGTAGAGGAGGCTCCCTAGCCAGGGGTGGGGGGGGGGGGGGGAAGGGGTGGAGGCGCAGGTCGAGGAAGAGGATAATTGATCTATTATAGCTATGGGGAGATAGCGCACTTTGCGAGGGACTGTCTGAACCTTGCGCGACAATCTTGCCATTATTATAGACAACTTGACCATGTGATTGAAGAATGTCCAATTATGATAGCAAAAATGCGGAAAAAATAGCATACACCTACGTAGAATTTATAGAGGGTTAAGGCAAAACCGCGTGATGAAGGACCAAGTATTAATGTCATAACACGCAGTGGCATGACTACTAGAGGAGCTGAGAAGAAATCTGAAGTTGAACCTCTTATCCGTAAAGTAGCTGTCAAACAGGAAAGATTGGACCTACAGAAGGAAAAGGAAACCTTCGTCACAGCTTGTAGAGACTTTACTAAGGATGAGGTGCCTACTTCAAAATCTCTAGCAAACCTGAGAACAGACGATGAAGTTAAACCATTTCTACATGCATGTATGAAGCTACTACGTAACCAGAAGGCCGTAGAAAATTTGCAAGCACTAATAGACAGTTGCGTAGAGAGAACTAACCCTCTCTTGAAATTTAAGGATGTGCACAAAATTTACAAGCATAAGAAACGCACTGGTCAGGAAATGCAGCTAACAGTGCAGATTGGAGACTATGAAATGGATCAATTTATCTTGGACCTAGGATCATATGCGAACGTACTTCCCAATAAAACTTTGTAGTGAATGGGAGAACCTAAGTTGGAATGGTCCACTATCCAGGTGTGCATGGCCAACAAACAGAAGATCATTCTGTTGGGAAAATTGTCAAAAATTACGGTAGATATTGCAGGAGTTAAGGTCTGCACCAAATTTGGGGTCATTCAGATTGTGTAAGATGCAGATCCCTATCCTACACTCCTAGGATTGGATTGGGCAATAGAAATGGGAGGTATTATCAACCTAAAGAAAAGAAGCATGGTGTTTTAGAATGAGGGTACAAGGGTGATAGTCCCCCTAGACCCTATAGAAGGGGAGTGGTATACAGAACCAATGCATGAAGAAGAGGATGTGGATCACATCTATAAGTTAACTTCTTAGGACGAAGATGGGATCAATCCTATGGATGATGGTGTGCTTTGTTGGGAAAAGGATAATGAATGCTTCTCTGACTCTGACGGGGAGATAGAAAATTGGTGGAATCAGTTACATGATGTATCTGCACTACGATGTATTAGAATCACAAAGAACTTCTGATGCATCTCCTCAGAGGTAAGAGAACTTCACTACTTTGATGGTTTTGGTAGTATTAGGGAGTTTCTACGATAATTTGAAGTTGAAGTCCTACGGGAGCGAAGGCTGTGGGCCCTTAATATAGCCATGTGCGCAACCCCGGAAAGGTGGTCAGACATGCATAAAGGGATGTTCCAGGATTGGGAAGAGTGTTTAGACATGATGATCCTATGGCTTGAACCTCCGGTACACTTGCGCGTAAAGACTTTCCTTGGCCCAGGGGACCCACGCGAGCACTTGTTCGCATGGATGGAGAAATGGTGCGAACGAACTACAGAGGAATGGGTTCACCTATTCATTCATGCCTTGGGGCCAATCCCCACTACATGATATTTAGACGCAAAACTACACCAATGCACCCACCACTGGGAAGCATTAAAGGATGAGCTTATAGG
The DNA here is from genome assembly GCA_034641835.2 of Pinus albicaulis. Taxonomy (NCBI): domain Eukaryota; kingdom Viridiplantae; phylum Streptophyta; class Pinopsida; order Pinales; family Pinaceae; genus Pinus; species Pinus albicaulis. Next base: position 1,491,509,069 of record CM076581.1, read on the forward strand.
GACACTTGGGTTGGTAGATGGAATAGAGGCACTCGACGAAGCTCTACAAGATATAGATGCCTTAGTATTTTATGAATCACGCCCATGCGCAGCACAGGGGGCACCAACATAGGAAACAAAGATGCAGGATAATGTAAACTAGCACAATTTAGCAATAGAAGAATGTGATGAAGACTCGTGAAATGTATTTATCCTGAAATCAGAGGGAGAGCGGGTTGTTGTTGGACCCCCACTATAGACCGTCGATGTCACTAAGCCTTTGAAGCTACAACTTTGTCTGTTGTGTGGAAACGAGGGTACATGAAGCCTGTGCCTGGGATATCTTAAAAGTTTTTTCTTCAATTGTCTACTCAGCTGTACTGAGCTACTGGTGCACTTGAAAATCTCTCTGTTGAATCTCTTCAAACCAGGACACGTGAAGGATCTGCAATGGTTCACGCAAGTTGGCTGGTTCTGGGCTATTAAACCTGTTGAGGATACCTCACTTTGGCCACTACAATATCACTGACCGACTTGTGCGCCAACTGCTTTCCCTAGTCCATGATTGATGCTTATGGATCCAGGATTGAATCCCCATTGATGCCACACTTATTCACCATATTATTGGTCTCCCCATGGAAGGGCCAAACCCTATGCTGCGTGTCGGCAAAAAGTATGAGCAAAAGATCACTCATAAGGTGCACAAGGAATGCCATGTGGAGAAGAACACTAGGGGGTTCATAATAAACACCATTAGCGACCCCGGTGTGCAGATGGGTACCTTGTTGCTAGCATGCAAGATGATGCGCAAATGCTAGGTTGCCGCTATCCCTGTTGATCCATATTTTATGCAAGAATGCAACAGAATACACATATAGCCATAGATACAGAGATGCAGCGGAAATAGCGCTTCATTTTATTAATAAAATAATGACTAAAATAAGCTTACAAACATAATGGAAATAAGCTTGGACGTTGGTAGCATATCTATGAGAAGAGATGTGGTGTACGCAGGTCTCTGAACTGTGTTACATTGAGGCTTGAAGGCCTATTACAGACATAATGGAAATATATGAGCTAGGGTACTAGTAGCACTTATCTCTGAGAAGAGATGTGTTGGATACCAGCCCCTGAACTATGTTACAATGAGGCTCGAGGGCCTATTTATCATTGAGAAACAATGTAAAATCTGAAACGTCCAAAAACCTAACCATTGGAGATGAAGCACCAAAATTGTGGGTCCCATTTGGGTAAATTGGTGTTTCAACTTCCCGGGGACGTAACTTTGGCATCCTATCTTCGTTTGACGCACTCAATAGTTCGTTAGAAATATCTATCCGAGGACTACAACTTTTGAGTGATAAAAATTGGTCTATTACCCATGTTGCTCCCCGTTTTCCCAAAAAATGTCGTTTAGGGCCTCAAAACAGCTTCAGAAGTTCAGGACCCTAAAAAATTCTATAAATAGTAAGTTGTGCTAAAACTTAAAAATTGAAATAACTGATGGTGGGGGTTTAAATGGACTCGGTGGGTGGCCACCAATATCCACCTAGATCATTAAGTCCCCAAAATGGCTCTGGGTGTGCAGAAGCCAAAAACCTACTAAAAATAGTAAGTTGTGCTGAAGGTGAAAAACTGAAAGAATTGATGCTACAAGTCCAAATGGAATAGGTGGGAGGCCATTGATATCCACCTGGATCATTCCTCCCTCCTTAGGAAGCAATGGTATCCATTGCGTTAAGTTCCTCCAGGGGGGGGGGAATTTTGCTGAACTTGGTGTTGGATTTGTCTAGGATGTTGCGGACCTGTTGATGGACATGCTGGATGTAGATGTGCCGCCGGTGGGCAGCCATGGAAGGATCTGTGAAAATTTATCCATCATCGCGTTCCTCTGTTTCTCGAGGGCCTCCTCGAGCAAGATTTTGATAGGATATCCTGCTCCCTCGTCTTTCTTTCTTTCCGCCATGGGGGGTCGTTGGGGTTGCTGGGTTGAACTCCTTATACCCTAGCCGCGTTGGGGACATGAAAAGAAAAACACAGAGAGATCATAATGCTCTGATACCACTGATCCAAATTTTATGCAGGAATGCAACAGAATACACATATAGCCATAGATATAGAGATGCAGCGGAAATAATGCTTCATTTTATTAATAAAAGAATGACTGAAATAAGCTTACAAACATAATGGAAACACGATAGGGTGCTAGTAGCATATCTTTGAGAAGAGATGTGGCATACGCAGGCCTCTGAATTGTGTTACATTGAGGCTCGAAGGCCTATTATAGACATAATGGAAATAGATGAGCTAGGGTACTAGCAGCACTTATCTTTGAGAAGAGATGTGTTGGCTACCAGCCCTTGAAATGTGTTACAATGAGGCTCGAGGGCCTATTTATCATTGAGAAATAATGTAAAATCTGAAATGTCCAAAAACCTAACCATAGGAGATGAAGCACCAAAACTGTGGGTCCCGTTTGGGTAAATTGGTGTTTCAACTTCCCGGGGACGTAACTTTGGCATCCGATCTTCGTTTGACGCGCTCAATAGCTCGTTAGAAATATTTGTGTGAGGACTAAAAATTTTGAGTGAGAAAAACCAGTCTATTACGCATGTTGCTCCCTATTTTCCCAAAAATTGTCGTTTAGGGCCTCAAAATAGCTTCGGAAGTTCAGGACCCTAAAAACTGCTATAAATAGTAAGTTGTGCTGAAACTTACAAATTGAAATAAATGATGGTGGGGGTTCAAATGGACTCAGTGGTTGGCCACCAATATCCACCTAGATCATTAAGTCCCCAAAATGGTTTCGGGTGTGCAGAAGCCAAAAACATGCTAAAAATAGTAAGCTGTGCTGAAGGTGAAAAACTGAAAGAATTGATGCTACAGGTCTAAATGGAATAGGTGGGAGGCCACTGATATCCACCTGGATCACCTGTGTATGTAATTCAGCTGGCTGGCCACTGTGAAAAGGGGGTCTACTACAATTGGTCCCAGTTCCTATGCAATGATTTTCTAGAGAATGTACATGACTCCCAGGATCATGGACGAGCATTCTGCTACTCCTATATGTTGCTTATCATTGCATTGGTTGCATGGGAAGCCCCTGAGGACTCAGTACTCCCTAAGCTCAAGCCAGATATGTGAGAGGGGGTGTGATATGTGAATTTTTGGGACTCAAAGGACGTGCAACATATTGAGGATAATCAAGTCTTCTGGGTCCTATTTTAGAGCAGGCTCGCAGTAGCAATCAATTCACGCCCGCGCTTGTCGCTAGCACTTTATGATAAGTACAAAAGCATCGCAACGTTTCAAGTCACCATCCATAATGTAAAGATCAGAGGCCGCAAGGATCCAACATGGGTTTCACTCCCATACATGGTTGTTGATGAAGAAATTGACCGCCTAATTGCGACTTCGCCTCCACACTGGAAGCTTGGCTTCAAATCAGGTACGAGGGACACTACAGGGATGAGCACCATGAATATCACAGTGCCTAACACCACCAAAGAAACCAGAGGACAGGGAAAGAGTACTGGGAAGGGCATGGAACCGGCATCACAGAAGGGTTTGCAGCAGGGTAACAGTACTGGGAAGGGTGCAAGACCAGCATTACAGAAGGATTCACAGTGGGATATAAGCACAAAAGTTCTGGATTCAGGAGGTGCTGACTCCCCTAGAGATATGAAGCAGACTGGTGACCCTGTTAAAAGGCCACAGAATAAGCAATGAGCTCAACAGCCGGAACACGACATAGGAGTTATGCGAACAGAAGAGGACCTAGAGGAGATCGCAGATGCGGTCACCCTGGCTGTGCAAGACAAATGGTTGGCGCTGGAAGAGCAACAGAAAGCCACATTTGATACACTCTAGGCTGAGCTTCAAGCTCTACAGCTCAAGGCTGATACCTTGCAAACCAGTATGATTTAGGCAAGGTAGACCCTAGCAACAAGTAGCATAGTAATTAGTACGCCGGATCGCTACCTCTGACCTCTATTGGGCGCAACCCTCATACTGGGTCCACTCGACGTAGGAGTGCAATTCTAGGCCTGTGTAGAGGTACAGTTGGATATCCCCCGCCTGCTGCATGAACCGTTGCAGATCCTTCATGCATCCTTGTTCAAAGAGATTCAACATAGAGACCATCAAGTGCAACAACAGCTCAGTACAGCTGAGCAGACAATTGAAGAAAAAACTGTTGAGTTATCCTAGACACAGGCTGCATGTACTCTTTCCACCGTGCAATAGACAGAGTTGGGCACCTAATTAGTAGTCTCTACGCAAACGTCACTGAATATATCTCAGCTTTTTCCACCCCCGAGGCCAAGATTGAGGGGTTGGTCACAGCGCTAAAGGCCTCAAAGACCGAGATCCAAGTGGTCAAGATGGATATGGAACAGAATATTGCGGCCTTGTAGGCCAAGTTACAGCCTAAAACACCACCTAAGGTAAGGGCCCAACGAGCTATGCTGGTTACGGAGGCCACCAATGTCATTACAGGTCAAATCGCTTAGGGTGTAGAACCGTTGGAAACAACTATGCAGCTGTGAACCAAGGTGAAGTGCGACCCTCTCCTGTGTGAAATCAACAAAGAACTGTGTCAGAAGGAAGAATATTTTGAACAAATGGAAGCTACACTGACCACTCTGGTCCCTACTCAGCACTTGGTCCGACTACACACCATCCATGTGCTCAAAGATGACATGGAAGCTCTTCGGAAACAAAAGAAGACTTTGAGTGATCACCTCAATCCATGGGTCGATGAGGCCCTCAAGATATCCCAGGACGTCGATATCGTAGTCAAGCAGATGAACCAAACTCTGGAGAGTGTCATTGCTACTATAGAGGGTCCAATGTCACAGATTTTGGTGGAGATTGCTCAGAATGCTTCTGCGCAAAGTGAAGGAGTGCTGCCCCTGCTGGTGGATGCGATCAAGCAACTTTAGGCAAAGATGAAAAACCCACGGCCACAGTGACTCAGGACGATTCACAAGATTGTGTTGGGGGCCTATTGAAACGGGGCTACGTAAGTTGCAAATTTTGTATATTTTTGGAGAATTTTGTATATTTTTTGTATTAGTTAGTCTAACGCAGTGGTTTTGGGGCAGGTCAAAGCCCCAAACGAATTGTAAAAGGTAAAAGGGTAGACCTAGAGTCTGCAAAGCATGGTTTGTAGACCACAGGATAGCGTAGGCTACATTGATATAAATAGATGAATAGTTTGAGTCTATAGGGAGGCATGAATTAAGACTGATGCTATGTGCGAACTGTTAGATCTGTTTTGGGTTGTTTTGGGTAAGGACTCCTATTGGTTGAGTGCATGGAGATCCTCAGTCCTACTGTGTGCTGACCCTACTAGGCTGTGTGCGTGGGCTGGTTTTGTTTGTAAGTGAATCTGAATGTTAATGAATGCGAAATTTTGTTAAAGTATCTGTGTGCTATCTGGATCAGTTATGTTTACTGCTGAAGCGTATCTGTGATGATTATTTAGCTACGAATGTATCTGTGTTTTTGCATAAGGATATATGTAATCTGTTATTTGTTGTGATTATAAATGCTCTGTGATTGTATCTGATAATGCGCACGTGGATGCGAATGTACTGATTAGATCTGATAGTCTTGTTATGGTTATATGTTGAGTATAATGTTTAAAGGGTTGCGAATAGGCTCATTCTGGGTAAACCTAGCAAGTTATAATACAGATCTGCCTCACATTACCTACTCTCTCCCAGGGTGCGGAAATCTGGTTCTAGCACCCTCCCATACTACTTCAGGTGAGACCTTGGCCTGCGCAAGTAGGTCATTGCCGAAAGGACCAGTAGGATAGGGGTTTGTTGGCAAACCTTAACCTCTAAACCTGGGTTAGGACCCCTCAAGCCAACATTTATCCTTGTATTTTCCAATAGCATCCACTAATTTCAAGAAAAACGGTCCATTCAAGGAAGACACCGTGAAGTTGATGAGTGAGTGGCATGTTGGATCTATCCATCCATCATAAACAATACTAACCCTAGATGTTGGTCATGCTAATTTAATAGGCTCAAGAATTTTGTCCACCTATTTATTTTCCTTAGTCAATAAAGTGGCTTTAAGCTTCTCTGACCCAAGAGGCACATACCTTGATGGAGCCCCTTGAGTTAGAGCTCGACACATCTCAAGAAGTAAAGGTTAGCGTGCAACATTGAAGGATATGAAGTTTGGAGAGAGAGAATGAAATGGTGAGATCAAGCTCTTCCCATGTCTCTTCTGAAAAATATTGTCCATTGGACCAAGTGCCATTGTCTTTCTTTTTTCTGCTTAACCCACACCCCCACCAAAAATCTCAAATGGAAATTTGTTGCTACTTTTCCTCAAGAATGGAAGGGGATTATAATTTTTTTTTTCTTTAGATGATGCAACCACCCTTGCCACACCAACATTAGCCACTTTTTTCATTTCTTTCCTCTTAACTAAATACACCTGTGTACATGTTGCAATTCCACAACTTAGTAAGGGCAGAAAATGAGCTTTCACACAGTAATAATTTCTCTTGAAATGATTGTTGCAATAGTTTCATTTCCAAGAAACATTTCCTCCTCCCTTAAACTTTTTGCATGGCCCTTGCTCTTGTGACATACTTCCACAAGGGATATTTTTTCTTGAGCATGTTGTCTTTCTAAATTCATTTTCCCCTCAAAATTTGAAGCTGTTGTTGTAGCCGCACTTCCAATAGAGGGAAAACTTGAAAACCTTGATGAAATTGGAGTAGGGGTAAAAAAATAAAGAAAAAATGTACAAACTTGTAAAAAAATGCACATGCAAATTATTGTAGCAAAAATGAAAAAAATAGAGGAAAAATGAACTTACCAATTGCTTGAATCACCTCCAAAATTCTCCTAAACCATTTCCTATAACTCCCACACACTCACAATAAAAGACACAATAAAAAATGAGTGACAAATGAGCCCAAAACGAGATTTATTGGTTGCGTGACACACCCTTTTGTGGGACACGTGTCCTGAAATCAGGACACGATATCGAGATTCTCATGTCCGTCGAATCCCACGATCCACGACATGATGGACACACTCATAGGACATGTTTCCCAAAAAACCATGTTTGATGCATCATATTTAAGAAATGAGAGGCGGTATGGACAAATCCATTTTCTTAGATGGAGGTGGGCGCTGTTCACTTTGGGACCATTTCCACCACTTGAGTTCGTGAGATTTTTCTGGGTCTTGTTGGGAATTTAGTGAGGAGGACACCATCATATTTTAAACACATTTTAGGCACTCTTCAGAGTATTCCCTTGATTTTCCTTCTAGCAGCAACTAACAATTATTCCCGGGCATGCATAGTTCTCCCTGGGGGGATCTTTCCAACATTTGAGCATTGTGGTCACACTTGGGTTCTTGCCATAACTTGTAGTAGAAAGCCTAGGTTCCTCTAATCTCATTTATTGTACTAATATTTATCAAAATTAATACAATGAATCAGATATTTTGCTCGTATTTTCGTGTTCAAATGGGTACGGTTGTGCATTTATGATTTTTTGTAGCTGCGACTATTTCATTGCTTCTGTTATCCAAAATATTTTTCCATTTGGAATATTTCAGTCAAGTTTTACACTATTTTCCAAAAATAGGCCTAGGAAAAGCAATAATGCCTCTCACTCAGCAGTTTCTACAGATACATTACACTTTCCAATATCATATTTAAGCCCATATTACAAAAGATGCGACATATATGAAATTCTCAACTCCCTCCATAACCATAGATCCAACTGACAAAAATGGTACCCTATTATGAACCACAATAAATTATAATAATGTGCATAATGTCATCTAAATATGGCCAAAAAAAGTGGGGTTAGCACTCAAAATAGCATAAAAGCACTAGTAACCAAAATAAAAAACTTCAATCAGAGTTTTCATTGTTTACCAAAAACTTTACCAAAAGATTTTGGTGTGCCCCAATGATCATTTGATTGTCAAATATGATATATCCAAGGAAAAATAGAAGAATGAAGTAGATTTCCCATATATAAATTATCAAATATCCACCGATCGAAGATGTGAATTGAAACCACATAAATATGCTTATTCCCAAGCCCAATTATCTTAAAATTATGCACTCCCATCTCTCGGCTATAATTGTTGCTGCCAAAAATCATGGAAAGGCCAAATGGGTCAATACTAATGACCAAATCGATGTGCATGATCTGAGATGTAGAGATCCAAAGGCTAATCAGGCCACCATTCCCCCTCTCAGCATTCCCATTATCTTGTTCTAAGATGTATTGTCCTAAGAAAACAAATGGAAGAAGTATGTCATCACAAAGTGGCTAATCGGGCCACCATGCCCCCTCTCAACATTCACATTATCACGTTCTAAGATTTACTGGCCTAAGAAAATAAATGGAAGAATAATGGCATCACAAGGTTACATGGTTATGATTACATTAACACATTGTTGGAACTAGAATTTTCAAAACTGGCACTTACGACATGATCAATGGACTGGAAATATGTGGCATCCACTAGAGCCATCAATGAATTGGAATAGCAATACAACTAACAAAGTCCCATCTCCATAACTTTTGAAGGTTGGATCTCCACCGGTTTGTTTGGCTTTGTCGTGATCATCTGACATGAGGACTCAATGAAATATTGTTTAATAATATGGATCCATAAACAATGAATCTATTTTGGGAATTCATAAATAAAACACGCCATGCATTCCAACACATATATCAAACTTAATACACCTTCGGATACATGGGCCACTATTTTCATGTATTACATGTTGGAAATACTGAGAGGCGACGATGAATTAGTATTCCTTTCAATTAGAGCATTAGTTCATCTTCAATTATTATCAGTGTTTGTACAATTATAGCAGCAAAAAAGAACACAAATGCACATAGTTTTTAAGGTGGAAACCCACTCCGGGACAAAAACCACCTAATGCTTTTCTAATAATTCTTTAATATTCAACTCCAATTGAAAATAAAGCTCCAACTTCCTAGAATCTAGAAAAGCATTCTTCTCTAGCTCCCACTGGATGGACACTCCAATGCCTGATATTCTTCAGTAGTCAACTAAAAGGATGACCCAACACCCAATGAGCTACAACTCACCCTAGCACCACCCTACCACCCTATAGAAGAATAAAAGAAGAATGGACTCTCGTACCAGGGAAAATGGTCCACTTTACAATGATATAGAATGATGTAGAAGAAGAAGATATACTAGACCATAACCCAAAATTTGACACAACCACCTAATGATGATCCTATACCTCCAAACACTGCCTCTTCAACCCTTGGTAGATAGACACTAGTACAATTTTTACAATAATGTATTTACAATGACTTAGTACAATGATACCTTAACAATGATTGTATGCAGTGTTGTCCACTTGAAGAATTCATATGATGAACTCATTGCTGCTGTTATGCACCTTGGTTGTTGCTCTTCTCATGCTACCCTCTGCTGCACCTTGCTTTGCATTTTTTTCCATAGAAAGTTTGGTCCTTTGCAATCCTTGACAACACATGATCTAGCATTTTCTTTCCTTCTAGGAGCTCGATATTGAATCTGGTGTATCTTTGTTATTTCAGATCCTAAATATCTGATTTTTGGTCTTGTAGTAGACTTATGAGTTGTCTTTCCAATGCCACAGGTCTGACCCAATTTGGATTCTTCAAGGGAGATTTATACCCAATATCTCACAATGCCCTAATTATGGACTGTTTTAGCAGAGTGCACTTGTACGGTGTGCCACATGTCACCGTTTCTTCATTTGACTCTGAAATCAATAGAGAGAAAACTACATACTGTGCACTATCTAAAATTTTTTACATAATTTCAATTCGATACTCAGAGAGAGAGTTATGACAATTTTACCAAGGTCACTTCTTTGAGATGAATTTCAGGAGCTTGCAAAAACCCTGACTTCCATAGATCATATCTCCAAAACTATTGCGCACCTTGATCTGAAATTTTTATAGAATATTTCTCAGGATTTCAGCTTCACCTCATAAACATTTCTACTTTTGAACCTTCGTAGAAAAAAATTTAGAGCGAAAATTCCATGATGACCTGTTTCAGATGGCGAAATCCCTTGCATAAGGAGGAAATGAAGATCACAATTTATATAAATTCTTAAGTTGAGAGGGGCTTCAACAAGTGAACGTGGGAGGGATTTTAAGAGCTTAAAAAATATTAATTATGACTTTTCAATGACCCATGCCCCAACCCCATGGGGTTTTATCCCACTAACTGGGGGTACAAACTTCAAACATGAATATCTCTCAACCCGTGAAGAATTACATGGCATGCCATATATCAACAGAAACATCTCGACAAGTAGAAACCATACAAAGCATTATTGACCTATAATATATTAATTTGGCAGGTCAAAATTCCCATGCAATATTGGGTTAGCCCCTGGTGCTGCTTGGGTTGACATCAATGACAACCGCTGATCAAAAATCTCCCCCTTTGGCATTGATGGAAACACAATTACTCCCCCTACGATCATGACACCTCTTCCTACAACATTCTCTCCCCCTTTGACATCAATGGAAAAGGGTAACTCCCCCTGAAACAAAACCATCCTGCGGACCTATACACACTTCCACTCCCCCTGACACATAACCATCCTGCAGACTTGTAATCTACTTCCACTCCCCCTTTATATATTGAAAAAGAAAAATCTAATGAGAACTTGGGAGAATCCCAAGCTTCTGGCGAAGATATTCTGATGCTGGTGAATATTTAATATGTGATTCTTTTGTTGCTTCTTGGAATCTTGCTACTTGTCCAATTTCTTTCATAACATCTAGTCGGGAGGCTGTTACACATAGAAGACTACTAATCATAGATCTGTACAACCTTTGATCCATATCCTTAGATGAGTCGTCTATGCTCAATTTGCAACCTGTTATCATTGGAGTAAGGATGGGTTTGCAATCTTCCATTTTAAATTTCTTGAGAATTTCATTAATGTACTTGGCTTGACATATAAATATTCCTTTCTCTTGCTGAGATATTTCAGGCCCTAAGAACTATGTCAACTCACCAAGTAAAGACATCTTGAAATCACTTTGCACCTTTGTAGCAAACTTCTTACTTAGTCGACCATCATTGCTACCAATTATTGTATCATCCTTTTTAGCTATTAGACATGCTTTAGTTGCTTCATCCAGAACATATATGTCATTTGGTGCTCGACTTGCTGTAGCCACAATTTCGCCATACACGCCTTTCCTGATTTCACATTTCATGGAGTTGAATAGTATTGTGTGTCCTTGATCACACATTTGTCCAACACTGAGCAGATTGTGATTCATGTTTTCAACCAATAGAACATTCTTGGCTAGAGCATATTTTCTTCCGAGAGTGACAGTACCTGATCCTATAACATTTGAAGATCCATCATTTCCAAAGGACACAATTCTGTCCTTCTTCTCTTTCAAAGATACAAATTTATTTCTATCTCCAGTCAAATGCGTTGAGCAACTGCTATCAACATACCACACATCTTTGTTCTTTTGAGCCTTGAAAGCGAGAGCACAATTATCATTATTCTTCTTCTTCCATGTTCGTTCGTTCTATAGCTTCGAAGATTCTTCTGGAGGATTTTCAAGTCTGCAGTCTTTGGCTATGTGTCCAAAGTTTCGACATTTGTAACATTCAATATTATTTCTTAAATGTTCAAATCTATTGATGTTTCGCTTAGCCCTGGGAGGTTCATATTTTATAGATCTCCTGGAATTGTATTCATTCCTAGGGTACGTGCGACATTCTATAGCTTTATGACCAAATTTTCCACATGAATAGCAGTAGCCATAAAAAATATGTTGGTACCTGGATGGAAATTTTCGTCAAGGAATTTTCTTCCAAGGCTATTCTTGCGAATCTTGTCCAGTGAAGTCTACATGCATGTCAGATCTCATAGGTTCATTGTATTTTTTTGTAGAAGGTCCTGCTTCTTCTTCTTTGTAACCGATACCAATTTTGTCATTGTAATATCGTTTATTGTTGATGAGTTCTTCCAATGCCCTTGAGCTGTTGGCATAGTTTTGGATAGTTTTTCCTTTCTTCACTTCCTCACGCAACGAGACTAATTCGGCTTCTAATTATTCCCTTTATTGGTTGCTTTCTTCCAACTTCTTTTGAAGTGACTCTTCAATGCATTTGTGTTCTTCAACTTCAATTTTGAGACCTTGAACTTGTTCTTCAAGAGTTTTGGAACAGATCTTCTCCGCCTTGAGATCTTTTATAAGCTTGATTTCTTCCTCATAAAATTCTTCTATGGTCCATCCTTCTTCTTCGTTGCTTGATACATCTTGTTTATTGTGCTTGGGTTTATTGTGCTTGGCCATAAACAATACTCTCTCATTGGTTTCTTCTTCACTGTCATTGTCTTCATCTGATGATGAGCTATCTTCTTTAGAGAGAAAGTTCCTTTTGGATCCTTGATTTTTGAATTTCTTAAATCCTTTCTTTCCTTTTGAGTTGCCATTACTTCTGTTTGGACATTTTGCTGCAAAATTCCCAACCTCATTATAGCTGAAACATATCAATGGAAGTTTACCTTTGAATTTTCCCTTACCAATTTTTAGTTTTCTCGTGAAGTAAGCATATTCTTCATCTGAAATACCTTCTTCATCATCTCCCTTTTCTTCACACTTGTAGGTGCATGTCTTTTAAATTGAAGGTTGCTTATCCTTATTGGTTTTCTTAGATGCGACGAATGCAGTTTATAGATGCGAAGTGCCCTCTTATTCATCAAGTCTCATTTCATATGCAATGAGAACTCCATGTAATTCCTCTTTGCTGAGTTTGTCCAGATTTTAACTGTATTCTAAGACCGATACCTTTGGGTTGAATCTCCCTGGTAACGTTCTAAGAATCTTCCGTATAATAGTCTTCTCATCAACTGGCTCTCCCAATCCTTCCAGAGTATTGGTTATTTCATCAACGTATTGGAAGTATGCATCAATGTTGCAATCTTCTTTCATTCTGAGTTGCTCAAATTTTTCTCTATATATTTGAAGCTTTGCTTCTTTGACATTTGAGTCACCTGCATATATATTCTCAAGCTTGTCCCATACATTTTTGGCAGTTTTACAACCCAACACCTTATGATATGCAGATTCAATAAATCCATTGATAATAATATTCTGTGCTTTTGCATTATTTACCAAATTATTCTTACCTTTTTCATCCGTAGTTGATGTAAATCCATTTTGAATAGTGTTCCATACTTCATAACCTTGCGCCAATATATAGACCTCCATTCTTCCTTTCCAAAGTACATAATTATTTTCATTGAAAAGAGGTACACCATTCTTGGTATGCTCCATGACCTCCTTCCAGCTGTTAAACTGCTATTGAAGGAACCAAGTTATGATACCAATTGTTGGAAATACTGAGAGGGGGGGGGGGGTGGTGAATCATTATTACTTTCAATTAGAGAATTAGAGAGAAATTTTGGTCCTTTGCAATCCTTGACAACACATGATCTAGCTTTTTCTTTCCTTTTAGGAGCTCGATATTGAATCTGGTGTATCTCTGTTATTTCAGATCCTCAATATCTAATTTTTGGTCCTGTAGTTGTCCTCTGATTTGTTTTTCCAATGCCATAGGTCTGACCCAATTTGGATTCTTTAAAAGAGAGTTATCCCCAATCTCTCACAATGCACTAATTATGGACTGTTTCAGCAGAGCGCATTTGTACGGTGTGCCACGTGTCACTGTTACTTCATTTGGCTCTGAAATCGATAGAGAGAAAAATATAGACTCTTCAATATCTGAAAAATTTTATGGAATTCCAATCCGATACTCAGAGAGAGAGTTATGAAAATTTTACCAAGGTCACTTCTTTGAGATGAATTTCAGGAGCTTGCAAAAACCCTGACTTCCACATATCATATCTCCAAAAATATTGCGCACCTTGATCTAAAATTTTTACAGTAGCTTCCTTAGGATTTCAGCTTCAACTCATAAAAATTTCAACTTCTGAACCTTCATAGAAAAAATTTAGAGTGAAAATGCCACGATGACCTGTTTCAAATGTAAAAATCCCTTGCATAAGGAGGAAATGAAGATCAAAATTTATATAAATCCTTAAGTTGAGAGGGGCTTCAACAAGTGAACAAGGGAGGAATTTTAGGAGCTTAAAAAATATTAATTATGACTTTTCAATGACCCATGCCCCAACCCCATGGGGTTTTAGCCCACTAATTGGGGGTACAAAATTCAAACATGAATATCTCTCAAACCGTGAAGAATTACATGGCGTGCCATATATCAACGGAAACATCTCGACAAGTAGAAACCATCAAAATAATTATTTACCCAGAATATATTAATTTGGTAGGTCAAAATTCCCATGCAATATTTGGTTAGCCCCTGGTGCTGCTTGGGTTGACATCAATGACAACCACTGATCAACATTACATTGGTTTGTGGCCGCCATGGAATTCTATTCCCACCATGGTTTGGGTGATATGCCTTGTAATTCCATCCTATGCCCCACCAACAATCCACTAGATAAAGCGACCACCAATGGAAGTCATGGGACCAACAAAGATCCTTGTGCCTATTGTAAAAAATCATGAATAGCAGCACCACACCATTTTTTGTTAAGGTTGCACTCCCTAACTACTGAATCACTAGATAAAATGTATTTTTTTTTAGAGGGCATGCCCTCTAAACATGCATCACAAAACACATTTCCAATAACCATGATAGATCCTAGAAACCTTCTCTTGAGATGAATCATTGTTGGCAACACCCAAAGCCAATTAGCACAAGCATGATGGATATTTCAAGAATTTAAACTAGCGCCATGATTAGTGAACAAATTATTTTACACAATATCACACAAATTCTACAATTAATGCATAACTAGAACCAAATAATATACTTTTGGTGGGAGGCCACCATCCTTAATAGATTAGAATACAATTCATGTATATCACCGTAAATCTTGATAGGGGCATTGAGATCAAGAAAATAAAAATATATTTGACAGTAAAAAGAAAGATTTTTAATTTTGCAGGTATGGTAACCACTTCTTATCCAACCAACATATGGTACCTTCCTCCTGCAATTCAATTTCTTCAGAGCTTGATGTAGGAAAATTTTTCACATGCTCCATTTCCCCATTGCCCCTTTCTCTACTTCCTTTTGCATGGGTTCTTTAATGGCATTCTTGCTTAATGTGCAATGAAGCTCAGGGTGAAGCTTCCAACACTTAGCTTCCTAGTGCCCACTCATGTGGAAATGAGTGTAAAATTATTTTTTCTTCTCTCCCTATATTACGATGAGGATGATTGTCCCTTACCTTTGTTGACCTAACCTGCCTGTACAAAGGCTACATTTTCTAGGATCTTGCAACATGGTGTTTTTCTTTCCCATAGAATGTACAAGGATTTTCATGCCATAAATTTTTCTTTGCATTTCTAGTTTTCTTATAATTGAAAGGAACACTAGAATACATGCGTGGACCATAAATTTTAGGCTTATCCTTACTGCAAGTATGATAAGAAGATCTGGACTTTGTACATCTCCTAGATTGCTTGTTGGAAGTGTCTCTCCCAGAAAGTGATGTTCCATCCTTTTTCTTAGATGGTATAGGAAATGGCTTGGATTCTTTGTTTGAAGAATCACTTGCTTCTATTTGCTTTGAAGTTTCTCCTTGAACATGCTCTAATCCTTTAAATCAAGGCATCAATGCAACCTCAAGTGGTTAATTAATTCCTTGGCCATTAATACCAAGTCCTCCTCCTTTATACCCCATCTTAGTTAGGAGTTCCATGACAATTCCCAAAGTATGTTTCTCAAGGCTTCCAATAGAAATAACATCATGAGAAGAAGAGTTTTCCTTTACTTCCCATCCTGTCTGTGTCACTTGGTCATCTCCTTTGGAAATTTTCTCCTCGTTCCCTATTTTGGATGATGTTGGAGATGAATCTCTTAGGAAACCACCTTGGTTCCCCAATAAATAGGAGGTATATTCTATTTCCTGACCTAATGTGCATACATTCATATTTTCATTACAATAAATATTATTTTTGTACATGTCATGGCCACAAGCTTTCCTAATCTTGGAGGGACAATTTTCCTGCTTTGTAGTGGAACAATATCCAATTTGTTCCTCCATAACCTCTTCTAACATGAGCCTTAATTTTTTCTTCTCAGCATCTACAACTTGTAGAATTCGTTCATGCT
Organism: Pinus albicaulis; assembly: GCA_034641835.2. Taxonomy (NCBI): domain Eukaryota; kingdom Viridiplantae; phylum Streptophyta; class Pinopsida; order Pinales; family Pinaceae; genus Pinus; species Pinus albicaulis. Next base: position 1,491,525,274 of record CM076581.1, read on the forward strand.
CTGCATTCTCCACTTGAATGCATTGGTTAATATCTTCCAACTCTTGAAGTATTTCTCACTTCAATCCATTTCCCATGATGACATTCACAATCCTTGGAAAAATGGTCATACCACTCTAATACCACTTGATCTGAATTTTTTTTTTTTGAGTTCTTACTTAAACAAAAATATTCAATTCATGACCTTTAAGTAACACTAAATTTCATGTGAAAATGAGCATGTTAGGAAACCATCTCCAAAAAGAGAAGAAAAGAGATATCAACGCCTTAGAAATAAGCCACTTCGAGGGGGCAACCTCCAATACATTACATGAATGAAAAATTCTTGGATGATACAATTTACAAAACCTCCTTTCTATATATAGGAGTCCATGGGGCCATAATGTAATCCTAGTGAGCCACAATGTAATCCTAGCCGACCTAACAATAATAATTTAAGGGCACAATAATAACAAAATGGGGGTTACAAGGGTACAATAATAACAATAAGGGTTTTACACTAACAATAATAAGGGGCTATACTAGTGATATAGGGACCTAACATGCCCCTCTCCTTCAAAAAAGTGTTGTCCTCAACACTTGAGTAGCTTCGGGTGCTTCTGTATAAAATTCTCATCCTCCCATGTAGAATCTTCGGTGGGTAAGTTCTTCCACTTGATGAGATACTCTGAAATTGATCGATTCCGTAGTTGTCGAGTTCTTTTTTCCATGACTGCTTCAGGTTCCAATATGATTTTTCCTTCCCCATCAAGTTCTGGCAATACTGTTTGAACTGGAAGATTTTCACCTATAACCTTCTTTAAGCATGAAACATGGAAAACTGGATGTACTCGCGAAGAAGCGGGAAGCTCCAATTTGTATGCCATAGTACCAATATTTTGCAACACCTTGTAAGGACCATAGTACTTTGGCGATAATTTATTATCCTTCTTTGCTTGCTTGAGGGACATTTGTTTGTATGGTTGTAGCCGTAAAAATACCCAATCTCCTACATCAAAAATTCTCTCATTGCGATGTTGATCTGCCTGTTGTTTCATTCGATTTTGTGCCAAATTCAGGTTATCCTTTAAGAGTTGGAGAACTTCTTGTTGATGCTCGATGTGATCTTCCACTGCTTGAACCTTCGAATTTTCTCTTAAAGATGATGTGATGGATGGTGGATGATATCCATAAAGTGCCATAAATGGAGTCATTTTTTATGTAGTATGGAAGTAAGTGTTATACCACCATTCAGCGAGAGGTAACCACTTGACCCATTGTGTTTGTTTATCAGATACAAAACAACGAAGATATCCTTCCAAACATTTATTTACTATCTCGGTTTGACCATCAGATTGAGGATGATAAGATGAGCTATGAGCTAATTGAGTACCCAAACAAGAAAATAACTCCGTCCAAAAATTTCCAGTAAAAATAGGATCTATGTCGCTCACAATGACCCTTGGGATTCCATGTAGCTTTTGAATTCTGTCCATAAATGTAGTAGCAACTGTACTTGCTTTAAATGGATGAGATAATGCACAAAAGTGTGCATACTTGGTAAGTCTATCAACTACCACCATGATGACACTCTTTCCTTCGGACTTAGGTAAACCTGTGATAAAATCCATTGAAATCTCCTCCCAAAATTGACTTGGAATGGATAAAGGTTGTAGAAGACCCGGGGTCTTAATTGTCTCAACTTTATTCTACTGGAAAACCAAACATTCCACCACAAACTTTTGAATATCAGATTTAAGGCCATCCCAAAAAAATTCTTTCTTCACCCTGTGGTAAGTTTTTAAAAATACCGAGTGTCCTCCTAAAGGAGAAGTGTGCAATTCCAGAAGAATCTTTTGTTTTAGTTGGGAATTCTTACAAAGATATAAGCGATCTTTGTACCATAAGGAATCATTTTTCCAACTAAATGTATCAGATGTACTAGGATCTTGCTGCAACTTTTGAATGAGTGTCCATACATCTTTTTCCTTCTTCCATTCATATCTTGCTTCGGTTATCCAATCTGGTTGGATAATAGAAATGGCACAAAGCAATGCTTCCACCTCTTCATTCTTTCTTGAGAGTGCATCTGCAACAGCATTAAGCTTTCCTTTTTTTTAGATTATTTCAAAGTCATAACCCAACATCTTTGTGACCCATTTTTGCTGCTCTTCTGAAGATAGTCTTTGTTCCAAAAAGTGTTTAAGACTATCATGATCAGTTTTTACCTTGAAGTGTCTTCCCATTAGGTAAGTTCGCCATTTCTTTAGTGCATCCAGTATTGCTAACATTTCTTTCTCATAAATAGGTTTCTGTAAATACTTTCCTTTGATTGGAAGACTTTCAAAAGCAATGGGTCTTCCTTCCTGCATTAAAAAAGCACCAATTCCATTTCCTGAGGCATCACGTTCCACGATAAAGGTTTTTGTGAAGTCTGGCGTAGCTAAGACCGGTGCTAGGAACATTGTCTCTTTAAGATCTTCAAAGGCCTTAGTTGCTTCAGGAGTCCATGAAAATGCATCTTTCTTCAATAATGTTGTTAGAGGTGCTGCTATTCTCCCATAATTCTTAACAAACTTGCGATAATACCTTGTTAACCCGAGAAATCCTCGCAGCTGCTTTATGGTTGTGGGGACTTTCCATTCCTTAATGGATTTAATTTTGTTAGGGTCTACCTTAACACCCTCGTGAGATACAATATGACCCGGATATTCCACCTCTTGTACTCCAAAGAAACATTTGGATGTTTTTGCATATAATTGTTTCTCCTGCAATAGTTTGAGCACCCTGTCAACATGTTCAACATGATCCTTCCAAGACCTGCTGTAGATTAGTCTATCATCAAAAAATACTAGCACAAATTTTCTAAGGAAGGGTTTGAAAATGGAATTCATCAACCCTTGAAATGTAGAAGGTGCATTGGTAAGGCCAAAAGGCATGACCAAAAATTCATAATGACCCTCATGAGTTGAAATGTTGTTTTTAGAATATCTTCAGTCTTCATTCTAATTTGATGATATCCTGAACAAAGATCCAACTTGGTAAAATAAATTGCTCCATGTAATTCATCCAATAATTCATCAATCACAGGAATGGGAAATTTATCTTTAATGGTGAGCTTATTGAGCTCCCTATAATCTGAACACATTCACCATGATCCATCCTTCTTGTGTACCAATACTACAGGAGCAGAGAAAGAACTTTGACTAGGTTGAATTATACCCGCCTCTAACATTTCTGCAATCATACGTTCAATTTCGCTCTTTTGGAAGTAAGGATATCTATAAGGCCTGATGTTTGGAGGAACACTTCCTGGAATCAAATGAATAGCATGATCATGTTCATGAATAGGTGGGAGTCCTTTGGGAGTTTCAAACACCTTGGAATGATTGTCCAAGACTTGTTGGAGATCTGCAGAAATAGATGATTTTGATGTTGGAACTTCTAGTGAGCATAATTGTGCAATTACACCTTGTTTTTCTTTCTTTAGAAGCTTTGTCATGACATTAGAGCTTATTATCCTTCCTGGCTTCCCTTCAATACCCCGTAATTCGACTTCCTTTCCTTCTGAAAAAAATTTCAAGAAAAGTTCTTGAAAATTAAAAACTACCGTCCCCAAAGATTGTAACCATTGTACTCCTAGTACAACATCAGCACCTCCCATAGGAATGGAAAGCATTGGACTAGTCAACACATATTCCCCCATGGTTAGCTTGATGTTATTGCATTTTCCAGAGCAATTAATAGTTCCTCCATTTGCAACCATCACTTGACATTCTGGTGCTGGGTATAGGAAACAATTTAATTCCTTGGCTACCTTACAATGAATAAAATTATGGGTGCTACCTGAATCAATCAACACTATTACCTTTTTCTTCTTGATGTGTCCTTCTATCTTGAGAGTTTGAGGAGTGGTAATTCCTGCCAATGCATTACATGATATGGTCGGACTCATTTCTTCCTCTTCTTGGGTTGGTTCCTGGTGTATATCCTCTTCTTGTTCATTTTTTTCTTCCTCTTCACAATCTATGTAAAATAATTTCTTCTCAGCACACTTATGACCTTTAGTGTATTTTCTATCACAACTGTAGCAAAGCCCTTTTGCTCTTTTTTCTTCCAATTGTTGTGGTGTCAACCTTGTAGGTTGTGGAAATCTAGGCGTAGCAACACTTCCTTCTTTATAGAATTAAGTGGTAGGCTTCCTTGTCGCCATAATTTTACATTCAACTTTTCTTGCCAACCTGAATGCCTTCTCCAATGAATCAGGTTCCAAAACACGAACTTCATGTTGGATGTTATCCTTTAGAGTTCCTATGAAGAGATCAATCCTGTGTTCCTCTGGAATATCAGTTACCCTTATATTCAATTTTTGGAAGTCCTCAATGTGCTGCCCCACTAAACCCTTTTGTTTGAGATTTATCAATTGGCTAAAGAAGGTGTTGCTCTTTGTATCCTCATAATGTGCCATCATTTCCTCCGTAAAAATTGACCAAGTGACAATTTTTTTACGGGAGCAAAGCCATCGATACCATACAAATGTATTTTGTTCTAAATGTAAAGTTGCAATGCGTACCTTTTGTGTGTTTTGCACGTTATGGAGATCAAAATATTGCTCTATCTGTAGTATCCATGTTACAGGATCCTTTCCATCAAAATTCCTCATATCCATCTTTGGAATATGGTGCTTCTTCCCGCCAACATTAGATTTTATGAAATCATGATTAACATTTATTTTTTTCTCATCATGAGTTTCTTCTACTATCTTTTCACCATTAGGAAACTTTTCTTGTATCAACTTTGTCAAACCTTCCATGTCTGCTTTTAAAACATTCTTCATGTTTTCCATTTTCTCATCGATCTTAGCTTCCATGTCATCCATATTAGATTCCATGCTAGCCTCCATGCCATCAATCTTAGATTCCATGCCATCTATCTTAGATTCCACGCCTTTCTTCAAACCTTCCATGTCATTTTTTGTTGCTCTTTGCGAGAGCGAAATTTGTTGCACTTGCTCTTGTAATTTTGATATGTCATGTTGCCATTCTTCGTCTTCATGAGTCATAGTAGAGCTTTCCAAAGGCTTAATGGGTGTTGAATTCTTTTTAGGGGCCATTTTATAATCCAATACTGATATCTATTCTACAATATGCCCTTACAATCAATTCAACTTGATTCTTCAAACAAGACTTATGCAATTCGGAAAAAAAATACACACCTTTTACTTGCTTTTGAGGAGCTCGATATTGAAATTGTATTATCTCTGTGATTGCGGCTCTTCAATATCTAAAATTCAGCACTGAAGTAGCCCTCTGAATTCTCTTTTGAATGCCACAGGTCTGACTTGATTTGGATTCTCCAAGACAAAGTTATGTCCAATCTCCCACAATGACCTAATTATGGACTGGTTCAGTATAGCGAACTTGTACGGCTTGCCACGTGTCACTGTTTCGTCCTTCGCCTCTGAAATTGATAGCCAAGAAACTACAGTCTGTGTACTTGCAACCACTTTTTACGGCACTCCAATCCAATGCTCAGAGAGAGAGTTATTGAAATTTTCCCACGATCACCTCTTTGAGAAGAAATTCGGGAGCCTGAAAAAGCACTACCTTCCACAGATCATATCTCCATCTTACAGTACAAGCAGATATTTTGAAAATTACTATATAGTTCAGCTTCGCACCATAAAAATTTCAGATTCTGAACCTCAGTAGAAAAAACGTTATAGCGCAAATTCCACGATGACCTGTTTAGGAGCCTGAAAAAAGACCTAACTTCCACAGATCATATCTCTGAAAATATTGCGAACCAAGCTCTGAAATTTTTAGACAAACTTCCTCACGATTTCAGCTTCGCACCCTAAAAATTTCAGCTTCTGAATCTTCGTAGAAAAAAATTTATAGCGAAAATTACATTGTTTTGTTGGGGCAGCGGCCTAAGTCAAAGCTCGATGCAAATGTTGGGAAACTGGCTCCAAAAAAGAAGGAATGTCAGCACTTAGGAAATGACATGAAGACGCAATAAATTACATGATAGAACAATTCTGGATAGATACAATTACAAATATCAACTTATATATAGGGATGTGGGACATATATATATGATACAAGTAGGCCACATTATAATCCTAATGATTCTAACAATACAATATTTAAGGCACAATGGCAACAAATGCAGGGACACAAGAGATTTCAATAATAACAATAAGGGGTTTACACTAACAATAATAAGGGACTATACTAGTGATATAGGGACCTAACAGAGCAAACATATTGTTTATATAATTCTTCACCAAGACATAAACATATTCAAAATAAGCAAATAAGAAGTGAGAATAACAAGGGACTTGATAACAGAGTTCACCCTGGGGGATGGGCTACAGTTCCAGATTCATTTTGGAATACAAATCACTTTTATTAATTTAAGGCATTCTCCTTATTACAAAATGGGTTGAAATCTACTTAATATAACATCATGCTCCATAAAGAGTTATTTTGTCCTATTCAACAACTTAAGGTTCTCACATAACTGACATTTCTTCAACACTAGAAGGACCACATTCCTCTCAATGAAAGTTCCAAGCTTCAAGCTCTTTCCAAGCTCCTCCAAAATTTCTTCCAAAAGGCTCACATAAGGAAATTTTAACTAATTTCTCCAATCAAAGAGAGCATAACTCCCTAAATCCACAATAATAGGATCTCATGATTTTTAAGGAAAAACAAGATCCACCATAATAGGATTTCATAACAACTCAATGCCCAAACTAAGAGAGAATCTCAGAAAATCCATGAGACTCTCAACCTCTCATTGAGAATAGGAAAAATAGTTGTGAGATTTTTTCTCACACAAAACTAATTTTCCTTTTTACAAAATAGAATGAATAATACATGAGAATATCAAACCCACTACCAAAATTAATCATTTTCCCAATTTTTCATGACGAATAAATGAGTTTTTCATACTCACTTAAAGTATTTATCATTATTTTTAACACCAGAAAATCGTACAAGAAAAATAAATTAGAAAATGTCAAGAAAAGAATAGAAATAAATATTTTTCAGTCGAATTACATTATGAAGGAAAATTATTTCCTAAGGTTCAATAAAAAATTGGCAGACAATGCACCAGCGACAAAAGCTTTATCCTTCAATAGCCATGCGGTCCTGGGGATGGAAAAAAGTCACCATCTGGGACCACGTGACACACTTTTTGAAGATGATTCTCTGTTAATTAAAGTCAAGGACAACTGAATTCGAGCCAACTTGAATATTTATGCAAGAAACAAATTAATCTCTTGTCTTACCCTTGGGTCATTATCAATCTTGGGCCAAAAGAGGGAAGGGACTTCAAAATTTTTATATATAAAATTTCCATGGGAAAAGAAAAGAGAGGCACATTGTTATGCTGGCCAAATTTCTTCCATAACAACACCAACTCTCAAGTGTTGAAGCAAGAGGATTAGAGAGACTAGCATGTTGGCCATCCAACATCCTAGTGAAGAAGAGAGCTCCATCATTAGTGAGTGATCACAATCCTTTTGAGAGAGGGAGGAGATACTTGCAAGGAAACCAAGGAAATGGACCCCATTGTATTGAGTATTTGAGCTCCATTTATCAAAGGACTCACTAGAAGAGTGTTATCATTGTATTCTTCATACCACGAGCAACCAATAAAGGGAGTTTTCTCCATTTGTTTGTATTGGTTTGTTGCTCCATTTGAGAATTCTTGTCTTGTGTTTTTATTTTTAAGTTCATGCTATTGTATTCATTACTTACCATATGAGTTTTGTCAAGTTACATTGTTTTTAGTACGTCCATTAATAACACCATAATATTCTTTGTGATCTTTGCAGGTAGCAACCAACTGCTAGAGAGGTGTCTTTTGGTACACTTGTGTAACAAAAACACCACCAGAGGATTGGTGACCATACTCGATTATTTTTCTTGGTTAATGGTTGTCTTTGCAGGAACTCCTCTCTGTGCAACCAACTTCAAGATGTTCAGATACTCTCTGTGAATTATTTAGCACAATGAGTGTCTGTTCTGGGAGGCAGAGAGCTCGAAGTTTTTTTTTTTTAATCTTTCGTGACAATGCACCTTTCGCTCGGATAGATGTGCACACTGCGTATGTGGGTAAAAAACCTACACTATATTTACAAAAAGAAAAAATCGTTGTAATTTTTTAGTTTTGCAGGTGATTGGCACCCCATAAATACATTCTTTCACCACCATTATGCATTTTTATATTTTTAAGAAAATTAATTGTTGCACTAACCACTACTAGCATTGAAATCAAGTGCTTTATTTTCTTTTTACATTTGAAAAAACACATAGCTTAACTAAGAAAAGGAGTAAGTGGCCAAAATCCACATATGTTTTCTTTTTCAAGCTAATTTTTGCTAATTCGTAAGTAGAACACATAGTTTAATTAGGAGGAGTAAGTGGCCCATAATCCACAATTAATTTCTCTATGATAAGATATTTCTTCATTTTTTTGCATTAGGCTTGGGACTAGGGTCAAAATGATAAATATAGAAATCAAGTAATATTTGACTCCCTTGCACCTCTCAGTGAACCCGAGTTAGCATATGAATGCTTTCTCAAAATCATTTTGAACTACCATCTCCCTTTAGTTCTACATAGTCTAATTAGGAAAAGTTAAAGCGTCCCATTATCCACAAATCATCACAAAGTTTTGCAAGGAAAAAAATAAACATAGTGTAATTAGAAGGGAAGTAAAGGATCATCACATATCCACATCCTAACACACTCTTGGTTTTTCACTCAAAACACACACTAAGCATCAGTAAGATTTGAACCAAAAGGAACCCCATTTTTGGGGCTTCTATCTTTATCTTACGTTTTCTTACAATATCACACCCTAAAGAATATTAAGACTCTTAAGAAAAATCATAATTTGAACTCACTAAATTCTCCCCACAAGGACCACAAAAGAAATTATAGTTTAGGTTAGGACCATTGGGGTAGGCATCCAATAAGTTGCCATGGTCGTAATACATTTTGAAACATATATGTGGACTATTTAGGGAGCTTAAAAATCCTTCTATCTTCCCACAGAAACAATTTCTCGAGCATTACAGAGACCTTATTCAGAGGGGGTTAAACTTAGGTCTAGTGTGTGCAGTAATATTTGGGGCTACCTGGCCCATCTAGTGCTAGTTACACGTAACTGATTACTAAGAAAATAAATACTTGAATGAACACGTGGGACAAAGGTACTTTAGTGACCAAAAACTAGTCCATCCTTTCCCTATAGGTGACGGTGTGGGAAGCACTAGATCCTCATACCTTTACCTTGGTTGATTCTTCGGCTACTGGAAGGTGTCAATAGTTATCTAGGGACATTGGCCCCAATACCCATCCGAATTTAACTATGCAAGGCCAAGTTACCATGAGAGTCTGAGGATGATCAAGTATATATGGGCTTTTGGTATCATACGAAAAACAAAAAAAACCTCACTTTTTGCTTGATTGACCACATAGTTTAAATGTAAAGAGAAAATTTACCTTTCCATTTTTCGCTTTGTTTTATGTATGTGATTATGTTATTGCATTGATAAAGATCATCCTTACTCCAAAATATAAAACAACAACAATATTACACCAATCAACACCATAGGGGACCCAACAGGACCTCGTCAATATAGGCGTTTCTTAAACCTCCCCCCATTAAAGGGAGGAGTGTTAGGCCTCCCGCCATTTAGGCGTAGAGGACGTCACACTGTCTATGTTATAGGATCTTCCTTTAACAGGGAATATTTGATTGGAATCCTGTAAGGGTCACCAACTACCACACCAGTGGAGACCCCTCTAGGGTCACTGCACTCAACTACTCCTACGACCCCTCCAGGTCAAAGGATCACTACCCCTTCAAGGAATAAAGAAATCACCCCTATTGGAACGCCTTAGGAAAATATTCCCCAGGGACCTCCCCAAGGCCACCACATACACATACCTGTGAAACATCATCATACGATGGCGATCAATACTCGATTACCTCTCTTAGCATCATTAAATATTCCAGATCTGACCAAGTTAATGAATGACCCTATTTCACATGGCCTTAAATGACCACCCATGCCCATGAAGCTCCCTTTAGATATTCCAAAATTTGAAGGTAAGCAAGCGGAAGACCCAGGAAATCATATTATGGATTTCCACCTGTGGTGTTCGTCGAATAGTATCATAGATGATATAATTTTCCTAAGACTATTTCAATGCACCCTTATAGGGCTAGCAATGAAATGGTATGTTGACCAAACCTCCATGTCACATGGAACCTTTGGTGCCCTCGTAACTGTGTTCCTCACCTACTTCCATCTTCCTATTCATCATGATCTGAGAATGGAAATCCTCACTCATTTTATAAAAAAGTCTGCCATTCACATATCAGATCATATCCATGAATGGTGGAGGCGTCGTAACTTGTGAAAATCCAATCTCGACGAGTGAGTTCTTCTAAACTTATTTTTTAAAACACTCACAACAGAAATTTCAAAATATGTGGAAACACAAAATCCTCCCACTGAGGAAGACGCCAAAATTAAATCCTAGCAACTAGAGATCATTTACACCCAATCTGGATATTTCTATCATATCGTTCCAAATTCCCAATGACCATGCAAACTTATAAAGAGTTACCAGGCGTGTCGAATATTTTTGACGGTATTATAGGGTCCTTAGCCCAAATTCAAACAAACAACAATTATCAGCACCCTGGATACTCTTATGATACTACGTAGAATGTATCACAGCTACGGTATTATCATAGCCACTCTACACCTCTGCAGAATATGACTAACAGGGCAATGCTATACCACCAAACGCAAGGAGGTCCATACCCTCCCTTGCAGGGGATTTAATATTCAGCTAGAAATGTCGATACTAGAGAGCCACCCCCAACATGCATATTCCAACTAGGGAAATGGGAATCAACACTCCCCTTTCCTCGTACAAAATATACTGCCAGTGCAGAATAATGCACTGGTTAACCTTGTGCAACCCTCCCAGGCTCAGCCGCAACCTTCAAATGACCAGGAAAATAATAATAATCCTTTGAACATTGAAAAGAAAAAACCAAAGAACAAAAGAAAGGGAGACTCTGGACAAGGGGACAACAATCAGCAGTTCCCCCTGCAATCTCAAGCTAGGGAAAACTCCAACGTAAATCAAAACTAGAAACCAACCAATAACTATCAAAGGAAAAAAAAAGAACCAGTCTAAGGAGAAACCATTCATGTGCTATATGTGGGGATTACGGTCATTACACCCACCACTTTCCCAAAATCCCTGAGTTAAACCGACTTTAGGGTAACCGAGGATAAGGTGGACAAAACCAACAACTAGCAGTCATGCAGGAACCCTTCCTCCATCAGGGAGTAGATAACACCTAGCAACAACAACAACCCCAAAAAAATTTCGGAGGAAACAACCATGATATCTTCATGGCTGGAGAATAATTGTTCTTCCAAACACGAAATAGGAACTACGACGCACCCCCAAATACTAGACCTTTAGGTACAAGTGTGAGTGCACTTGTTACATCGTTAACCATCTCTAAAGTACCTACTAAGCCCATGCCAAAAATGGTAAAAGGACTAATAAGGCGCACATGGCATCATTCCAAAGCTACTCATAGCTATAAAATAATGGACGATTTAGCTCAGTCTCCATAAGCCATGTCAACGTTAGAAGTCCTATAATATTTCCCAATGCAACAGAAAGCCTTACTTTCTGCTTTAGGCATGATCGAACCTTTTGATTAGCACTTAATGGTTTTCAATCTAAAAAAAGGTAGGCCCTAGGCTTCCTTATCTAGTTTCTTTCCAAATACCAGTTTCCATTCACAACATCACCATCCACCATTACATTATGGATGAAGTAGCATCCACCTGCATCATGTCCAAAATTTTTTGGCATAGTATAGGATCACCTAAATTAAAACTATCCTACATCATGCTCAGAGCATATGAAGGGATACCATCATCCCTCGTAGTTATTTTCCAAAATGTTCTAGTGCACCTGGTCGAAAAAGAAATCCTTGTAGACATTGAGGTATTAGATGCGCAATTAGACTACAATATCCTCCTTGGGCGAAGTTACATGTACACTATGATCACAGTAGAATCCTCTATTTTTAGAGTGATGATGTTCCACCATGAAGAAAAATACATCACCATCAACCAACTCACATACTATGAAAAAGAAACTTGTGACCTCTCTAGACATTGTACTATTGTACATACATAAATATATTGAGTTTATCACAACATATATGGAATTTCACCCTGGCCAATTCAAATCATATACTCTCCTAGGATTATACCTAGGAGACCCTTTGATACCACCAAGGGAATCCCTGAAAAGTACAGAGGAAATGGTGTGCACGATGAGTTCATCAAACACCAAAACCACCCTGGAACTAGAAACCAGGAGCATGGATGTTGCCACCTCTGATTTGGCATTCCTACCATATGATATCTCAAAAATCCCATTTTTGTATCCCACACCTAGTTTTGTTTTGTAACATGCCATCGAAACTCTTACATTTCCAAATATGGCTTTTGCAATATGAGTATGGTATTTGGCCCCTCTGGCCATGTCGGGAAACCCATGCATTACCTCTATAGGAATAACTCATATTACCTCCGAGGAGGTCGCAATAGTAAAAGAAGCCCCTGTAGTGACACCAGCTAGTACTACCATGAAGGATAACAAGAAAGGGAAGAAGTTTGACACCCCTAGGCTTCCTAGGGCATCACAACCTTGTGTATTTTGAAATGTCGTAGGGCATCCTACTAACATTTTCCCAAAATTAGATGAGTTGAAAGATCTCCTACATGCCGAAAGAACTACAATGGCCTCAACCACACGTAAAAAGGAGAAGGTCACAAATACTCAAGGCAAATCATTATGCACCAACCATGTGTGTGCCATATGCGACCAATACGGGTATTACACCCATCATTTCCTAGAGATGCCTCGATATAGGGATGCATTACATGCCCTAGAGCAATCCAATATTTAGGACCCCTCTACAACATCCATGCATATGGAAGAGGATGGGCCCAAAACCATATTATACATAAGAGAAGAGCCTACATCATGCTCATACTCAACAAACCCAGCGACACATACACCAAGAACGAAAACAAAGGCTACACCTGATGTCCCAGTCTACGCATTATGTGATGAACCTAATCACTGGATCATTCAATGACCCGAGTTAAGGGAATTCAATCATTGGTACCCAATTCCTCATGTTTCCCAAATCAACTTGTCTCGGCACAGATGACATACATGTCAGATCTTCCAAGGTAACCACCATCTTCATCACTGTCCCTACGTTCCCTAATTCCGCTTAGCATTAGATTATTTATTCCTATTCATTTCCAATAACACCGACTTGGACAGTTCAGATTTAGAGTCCTTAGAAAGTTCCACAACTCAGGAGAATGAAGCATCTAGGTCCATCCTCTGTGTATCTGAAAAGAAACTTCTAGCAATGATGCTACCTTCCTCTCATCATTACCACCAACATAGATATGAGAAGGCGACCAAACACCCCTGCAAGGTAGGGCGAAAACCTAACTTCTCATGTTCCCTATTCAATAAATGTAACCATATGGTTAACTAATGTCGTGAGTTGAATAATTTCATATACATTTTGCGCATAGTAAACCCCATCCCCCATATACATCTCTCTAATCAAGATAATATCACTCGTTGCTATTTCCAAATATTCTCCCAATTTCATCGCACGAAGAACTATCAGTATCTTCCACAATTGAGAGCAGCCAGAGAAACATTAAACCAAAATCTCCGTAGGGAGCCATATTGCACAAAATCTAAGACCTGAAGATGGAAGAAACACAAAAATGCAAAATCTCATGACTATTACCAATCATCGCCGTCTTACATCATGGGTAGTACTACATTTCAGGTACGCCCTCTCTTGCTGATTTTAATTCATGTTATTTTATAATATTTGTATGAAAATGATGGTTTTACTTGGGGTATTGGCCACAGATGTTGCAGGTTCACCAAATCACCATACTTCCTAGGCGGTAAAAGTACAAGAGCAGGTATCATTATATTCTGAGCATGATAGGCTTCCCTCCAAAAGCTTTGCATATCCTGACATCATTTATTCAGAAGAATAAACTATAGGTTTCATTCACCTGGCCATGTTTATCATCACCTCACCTTGCACATGATAAAAACCCTTGTAGGTCAGTAGAGTCACACCTCCCATGGCATCCATAACTTATTTAGATCATACTTCACCACTTGGAGGCATGGCCACAAACTCTGACCCGAGAACCATTTCATGTTCATGTATATATTATCAAACATCATTCAATTTTACTCATCTCATATCGAAACCCAGTTCTCGAGACACAATTCTCTACAAATGGATCACCAAAAACGCATCATCGTGTTTCACATTTGGCCTAACACACCATCATAAGCATAGCCCACCTATGAAATTCCATCCACCTCATCACCCTCACACCGAGACCAACCAATGGGGCCCTCACCCTCAACAAAACACACTCCTCGCATCATCTTGCAGGATCATACATGTTAATGGGGCACCCATCTCCATGATTTTACATCCAGACGACTTTCATATTCTTTTGGAAATTGTACAAATATTATTTAGGAGAAATACTTCCACCCACATATTTACATTTCTTACCTAGCAGCAGTCCCTAATCACCCTTGGTTGGAGATACACATTCTTTACCACACCCAATATTGTTAGTTATAGAAAACATACACCCACCCTAGATGTCCTACTGACCCCAGGGATTCCCGCATAAATTTTTTTTATGATTACCTCCACTCACATTTACAGCTTCGACCTCAGGTCAGTTAACCATCATCATCATTTTTATCCACTTCTCACCATCATGTTTCGTTAACCCGTCACATTACACCATTTTTCGTCAGAAACCCTAATCCCTTGTATCAATACTTGTTTCATTCAATTGATGCTTCCTTCTTGTCGACTTCAACAACCACTTTCTAGGAAGGAGGTATTACCTTCAATGAGTCCCCACCACAATAGAGGAATCCTCATATGGCACAATGGGAATTCCCATTTCCTGTCGATAACATCTATCCTCTTGACATTCGACATCAACACCAGTTTTCATTTCAAGATGGTATCATACTTCATAACTATTGCACTCTGTCATAATTAATCGAAGACTCATGTATCAGTAATCGTCTCTTTCAGCAATGCTTCCACGAGAAGGTTCCAAAAAGTAAAAGACTCAAGCATACATTGAGCACTTCCTCCAAAAATGCTATACCCAGAAAATGCATGTGGGTGCCATATTCAACCTTTTTTTTTCAAAGAAATAATGCCCTTGAGGGTGTCAGTAACCATCATCATCAACTAGCAGCAAGTCACCTACCACAATTTGACATGACAGAAACAATATCTGTCAAATTATCTTAACTAGTTATCATCACAAGCATGGAACATGCCCACCTTGTAGAAATAATTATTATTTTGTCACTTACATGTTTCCTACAGAGCATGGTTTCTTTTTTACTTTAGACAAGGGGTTCCCATACTTATCTCCAAAACAAGTTACTCTCTCTCTCTCTCTCTCTCTCTCTCTCTCTCTCTCTCAAAAGGATCACATAGAAAAGAAAACATAATGTATTTCGACTATATGGTTCCTCCTAGACCACATACATCAAGGGGGAATTATTAACACCAGAAAATCGTATAGGCAAAATACATGAGAAAATGTCAAGAAAACAAAAAAATAAATATTTTCCAGTAGAAATACATTATGAAGGACAAAATTTTATTATTTCCTAAGGTTTAGTCACAAATTGGCGGACAACACACTATTAGAAAAATATTTTTGCGCACATCGTGTTTTAACCTTCGATATCGGCGTGGTCCTGGGGATGGTAGAAATTCACCATCCAAGACCACTTAACACACTTGATGAAGATTCTTATCTGTCAATTATAGTCAAGGACAACCGAATTCGAGCCACCTTGAGGAGTTATGCAACCCACAAAATAATCCCTTGTCCTACTCTTGGCTCATTATCAATCTTGGGAAAAGATAGGGAAGGGAGTTAAAAAAAAATTCTATATAAACTGGCCATAGGAAGAGCAAAGAGAGACACATTTTATGATGGCCAAATTGCTTCCATAGCAAGAAAATATTTTAATTGTTCAAGCAAGAGAATTGGAGAGACTAGCATGTTGGCCATCCAACCTCGTAGTGAAGAAGAGAGCTCCACCATTAGTGAGTGATCACAATCATTTTGAGAGAGGGTGGAGATACTTGCAAGGAAACCAAGGAAAGAGACCCCCCTTGTATTGAGTATTTGAGCTCCATAGCTGAAAGGACTCACTACAAGAGTGTTAGCATTGTATTCTTTATACCACCAACAACCAATAAAGGGAGTTTTCTCCATTTGTTTGTATTGTTTTGTTGCTCCATTTGAGAATTCTTGTCTTGTGTTTTTCTATTTAAGTTCATTTTATTGTATGAATTACTTACCTTATGAGTTTTGTCTTAAATTTTTTTTATTTTTTCCATTAACAACACCATAATATTTTCTGTGATGTTTGCTGGTAGCAACCGATTGCTAGAGAGCTGTCTTTTGGTACACTTGTGTAGAAAAAACACCACCACAATTATCAAATTTTTTTAATAAATAATACATGAGCTTTTCCATCCCATTTAAAGCATCAATTTTTTCCTTAAGTAATTTATCCCATGATGTTCAAGCTAATAGTTTATCATGTGAAGATCCCCCTAGATCAACCAAGGCTCATGAAACCTTCAAGTAAGCCCCTAAATTGAAGGAAGGAAAACTAGGATTTCCCTCTAGGCTAAAAAATGGGGTAAAGGAATTTATAGATGAAATTGAAGTGGATTCCCACCAAAAGGATATATTCTGTGACAAATACTATCCTCTTTATGTTTTGGCTCTCCAAGCACTAAAATTCCTTTTTCGAGGGATTCACACCAAGCCATAGTTTCCTAAATTAGAATTGAAAGGGCCACAATGAGAGAGAGAAAATATGGATAAAATTTGATAATTATCACTAATTAAGTGGACTAGTGAATTTTCCATTAGGCATATGGAGTCAAGGATGTCAAATGTTAATTAAATTTGTTCCTAAGGATGCCAAAATTTGATGCCCTAGCAATCAAATTTCAAGCATTTATCCACTTAATGGAAAAATGGAGTTTTATGGGAGAGCTACTAACAGTTCACCTCGAGGAAAATTCATCAGATGTTATGTATGATTAATACATGCAACATTCATCTAGATAACATTCAAAATTGATCTTCAACAAATTAGGGCACAACCTAGCATAACCTAGAAATAATACTTCCAAACATTAAATGTTCAAGAAATATATACTCAATGATAAAGTTCACTTAAAAGATAACATGCATTATTTCCATCCATTAGACCAAAGAATAACTCCAAATAATATCCAGGATCAACTCCAAACATCAAAATGCATCCAAATATCTCCAAAAATACATAAGAAATCAAGCACGAGTTCCTCTAAAGAGTTCGAAATTCTAATTTGTAATGATGAGAGATCACAATGACATGGTATCTAATTTATATGTATCCTACTAAGGTATATTTTAGCATATAATCCCCTCAAACAATAAAATAATGGGAAAACTACAAGAAAGCTCACAACCCAACCTTGTAGCTCTCATAAAAATGTAATGATTTCCATAGATGTGAGCCGAAGTGATCGAGAAGATGATTTCATGCTAATGGATTTCCTTTCTAGGGCTTTCGTTGGGGACCTTGAGTGCCATGACTGGTGTAGAGTCCCTCTAAAATCATTTACTAGTGGTTGGGCCCTATATCTCTAGAAAAATCCTCTTTGGGCCCCAATTTTTGGCTTGGGCCACAAACATGGGTCTCATGGGTATCTAAGTGGTGAATAAGCCTGATTCCACTCTAATGTTGAGGGCACTGAAGATGGTGTTGGCCTTACCATACCTCAAGGTATGAGAAAAAAATCATATAGGCCCTGGGTCAACTTCTTAACACTTTAGTACTACTAATCTTACTAGGGGCATGCTGGTCAAGGTGCATCATCCCATAAATGATATAAGTAAAAGTGCAGGAACTCTGTGGTTGTTGAATTTTCCCATGGATGTGAATGATTCTCTACAATTTTTTGGATTCTTGTGACTCTCAACACATCACCTCCAGGTTTAAATATGCCACTTTGGAGGACCTGGACCCCAGTTAAGTTTTCTAGACCTATAGATGGAGCCACCTAATAATTACACACAATGTCCTGTGCTACAACTTTCACAATTATGTACATTAATTATTATTTCATATAAGTGAACCGAGCTTGAAATAAATGGACAAATTAACACTTCACACAATGCATCTCTTCCAAAATTGGGGCCTTAGTCTCATAATGGTGTTACCTCCCTAGGTAGGAGTGGTTATTAGATGATATTATTAAGTGTTCACAATCGCCAAGGGGAAGTGGCATGTCCTTGGTCCATCCTTAAATCGATAGGTGCCATGTGAATAATGATGGAATGAAGGGGAAAATACTTCATGGCCAAGTGTCATTTTCAAAGGGACTGACTACGATGGAGTACCTCATCCTTGGTGTATAGATGTGAGGAGGGAGAAATCATGTATGCATGAGTTACCTAAGCCTTTGTTTTTACACCCCTCTTTATTTTGATTCTTTTTTATATTATTTCTCATAGCTCAAAGAATGAGAGCTCACTTTGCATGATGTTTTAATGCTCAAATTATCAGGGGTCCTAGGATGGGTTCTTATAGCACAACTGTTGATTTTGGTAGCTTTGGAGGTGCTCCAATCCCTATGGTTTGGGGTTTCAAGGTTGGAGCACCAAATTAGAGAATTGTGGTCTTAAAAACCAAGGTTTGGGTTTTTTACCCAAATGAGTTGGGCCAAAACCATGAGGCATTTGAGCATGGCATGATTTTAGGTGATATAGGATGTCAAGGCAAATCCAATGCATCGAGAATCACTCAAACTAGAGATCTATGTCATGAGGTAATATTTTTTGAGTGTCATTGTTGGGTTTTTCATAATTTGCCCTAGTTGAAGAAGGTTGTTGACAATTATCAGCCCACTTAGAGACATTCGTTGAAGCCCTTCTATCTTATATACATAGAAGGTGAATGAGAATCATTTGTAGACATCCTTATGCAAAAAAAAGCAAGAAGTGAGCTTGTAGAAGAGAGATAAAATCTCTATTTTGGCTGCATATAAAAGGAGCAGGACCAATGAAGTAAAAGGATGCTTGGAGAGGCATCTTCATGACTTTTTGGGAGCCTATTTTATCTAGCAACAGAGCCATGTGAGAGTAGGTGTATTTGGGCCTGTCTTGGTGTGGTTTGTGTGGGAAGATATTAAGGAATGAAGGCCACATACCTTTAAAACTACCTGTAGGGGAGACTAGCCCTATATTTATGTGTTGAGGAGGGTTGTGAGGCTATACAATGGTATGGAAGGTTCCCTACCAACCAACGAGTTGAAGGAGAGCCTCTATCTAACATAGCCACAACTGTTAGGAGGACTTTTGGATGATGGAATGAGGTTTAAGTGAATTGATGTCTTTCCCTATCCAGGCCAAAGTTAACAACATAGGAGTGGACCTAAAAAGTGAGAAAAAGTACATTTTATGGTATGCTCTTTCTAGGTGTTAGATCCTAGTTTAGATCAGTTTGGATGGGATTTTTTTGCATCATGTAGAATTCAAGCGTAAGGGTTGACTGGGGTGGTTGGAAGCCCTAACTAGGAGAAGATTCTACAGTGGTTGATTGACATAGGTATTGGTAATCTTTAGAATGTTTGAGGCAAGTGTGTAGGTGACCCAAGTGTAGCCCTTGATCAACTATCATAAAGGGAACTTGGAAACTAAAGGTGGGTGATGTTTGGAGCCTAATGTGAAATAATTTGATGGACAAAAGTGACTACTATAGTGGCAATTGAATAGATTAGGTATTGGACAACCTATATGAGTAGATTGGATGAGCCAAATTTCATTATAGTGGAAGTGACTTGCAATAGTGATAGCACACAACCCTCCTGGAGTCTCTATGTGTTGTTCCTTGATGGACTAAGGAGAAACTAGTGAGAAAATTGGGAGCAATAGGACCATCTAGTGAGCAGAAGGACCATATTTTTATAAGGTATGACAAAGAAACTGTGAGGTACACTACATCATCTAGACCATCATATTATATTGTATTTGTATTCCTATAGTTGTGGATAATCAAGGGCCATTATCCCTAGTATGGGAGCCCTAGAATGTTTTATTATTAAGTTGGTTTAATATAACGAAGATTGGGTTGTTGTACATACTTGTATAAAATTGTAAAAAGTTTTGTATATTTTTTGCACTTGTAGATTTACTATTGTTTATATTCCACTTTGCAAAGTAACTTTATTGTGATTCTTGGTTTGGTAGCATCAAAAATTTAAGATTCTGTCCTAGACACCAGGATCATAGAAAAACAACATGGTATCAGAGTGTGCCTGATCTACATTGAGAGATAGTGAATCAAAGTGTACATAATGAAGTACAACTTAATAGGGAGTTTGTCACAATGTAGGTGAATGGATCACTTCAATGTCGAAGTTGCAGGTTGGTCTCTGGTATGAGGATAGGTTGGAAGGGTTGTCCAACTATAGTCCATGGAAGGAAAGGATCAAGTTTCTTATGTTGGTCAACAAGATTTGGGAGTTCATCAAGAAAGCCATCAAGAATCCAAATGACCCTAAGGAGCTAGCAGTGTATGAGGACTTGTATACTAAGGAGAGATTGATCATCCTAAATGGTGTGAAGGATCCCCTAATACCTCATTTGTCTGGAAAGAAACTGCACATGAGATTTGGATGGATTTTAGAATTTGTTCCAGAATAAGAATGAGAACTGTATGCTGGTATTGGAGGAAAATTTAAAGTCCACTAAGATGTTGCAGGGTGAAGGAGTGACTTTGTATTTGACAAGGTTTCCTCAAGTCAAATATTAAATTGCAGCCATTGGTTTGACTATTTCATATTGTGAGATGGTGAGGATTGTTTTGAAAGGGTTCAATGAGGAATGGAAGCCTTTCATCAAGGGTATCACTACTAGAGAGAAGTTTCCAGACTGGAATAGGTTGTGATACGACTTCATTAAGGAATATTTTTGAGACGAGGATCTTCATACGAAGAAGAAGGCTCCAGATGATGACGTGACACTTGCAACATGAATGAAGGGAAAGAAAAAGAAGGACTTGATTAAGATCAAGTGTTTCCACTGTGGCGAGATGGGTAATTTTTCAACCAGATGTATGATGAAGAAGACAGGATATGACAATAAGAACAAAGTTAAATAGGTTGCCAATATTTCCACTTCTATTGAGATATATTCTCTCACTAGGACATTGGAGGAGGAGGGCTTTGCCTTCTCTTATTTCTCGTAGGGTACCATCGATGAGGTTGCATGGTATGTAGATAGTGTGGTGTTGAAACATATGGTAGGGTCACATGAGGTATTCGAGACTCCATATCAGTGGGACACAAAGTTGCATATGATGTTTGGTGAAAAAGGTGAAAAGGAGATGTGAGGATCAAGAATTTTGTGAGTCAAGACAGAATCAGGAAAGGTGATGCAAGTCCAAGATGTAATATTTGTACAATGACTTAGATACAGTGTGATATATGTCTCAACGATCGAGCATAAGGGTTTTGATATATTTTTCTAGAATATGAAGGAAATAATCAGGCCTGAAGGCTCTAACTCCACAGGTGTTGTGATTGGACTTAGAGAGCATGGTCTATACAAGATAACATGCAAGCCTATGACTACTGGGAAGAAGAAGCAAGAAGACTAGTTTCAGGTTCCACAGAAGCATGTGTAGGTGAAGGTTTCAGAGGAGCATGTACAGGTTCCAAAGAAGAAGTTCTAGGTTCTGGAGGCTCATAGGGATTTAAGTTCTAGAGGGATCTTGCAGGTTCACAGGGAGAATTTGCAGCCCAAGAAGAGTGCATAGTTAGTGGGGAGAAATGGTGCTTCTATAACTGACAAGAAGGAATCATGGAGGGATTGCAAAATGATTCAGGAGAAGAAGAAGAAGCATAATTCTTCCAGTGACAACGACACTCCCAAGAGAGGCATAGTCCATTCTACAAGGATTGCTACAGTTGTGGGTGCCAGGATTTGGGTGAGTGTTGCGAGTGATGATGATGATGATGATGATGATCTATTTTCTAGTCTTGGAAGTGCCTCCCTATATAAGGGGGATTTTTTATTTTTGGTTGCTTGAGATGTAATCCAAGCCCTAGGGTTAGGGGTTTGGAGGTTGGAGCACCACAATAGAGTATTATGGGTTTGGAACCCAAGGTTGGGGTTTTGTAACCAAAGTAGTTGGGCCAAAACCACGAGTAATTTGAACATGGGATGATTTGAGGTGATAGAGGATGTTGAGGAAAATCCAATGCATCATGAATCACTTGAATGAAAGCTCTAGATCATGAGATAATAAATTTTGAATGTCACTATTCGGTTTTTCACAAGTCAAGCTAGTTGAGGAAGGATTTTTAACAGTTGACATCCCAATTAGATCCATTTATTGAAGCCATCCTATCTTTCCTCTCTATATTGTATAAATAGAAGGTGATTGAGAAACATTTGTAACCATCCTTGTGTAAGAAAAGGAAATAAGGGAGCTTGTAGAAGAGGAAAAACATCTATATTTTGGTCGCAGAAAAAAGGAGTAGGACCAACGAAGGATAAAGGGGCTTGGAGAGGGATCTTCATGATTTTTTGGGAGCCGATTTTAGTTAGCAGAATGGATGTGTTATATTAGATGTGTTTGGATGTATTTTGGTGTGGTTTGTGTGGGAATAACTGAAGGAATGAAGGCCGAAGACGTGTACAAACAACTGTAGGGAGCTCAAGCCCTAGACTACTATGTTGAGGAGGAACGCGAGGTTGTATAATGGGCTGGAAGGTTCCCTACTGTTAGCGCTCGAATCTACCTTAGGCTAAAATAAGGTAAAACTCAAGGCAACATCAAACCAAACTCAGCCTCGTAGCTAGCCCTACGAGGACAGGAGAGGGCTCTCTCTGGGTCTATCTCGGCAAAAGGTCTTCAAAGGGGCTGATATGACTTAAAATGGGAACTGATTTTAGGCTAGTAAATAGATAGGAATGTTTGATTTAAATTTTTTGGGTTTTTGTTGGAAAAATGGGAAAAACAATTTTGGGCTCAGGGATGAGGCCAGATCTTTGCAGAATTCGAATTGGCGCAAGGTAGGCAGTAGTCTTGATGCTTTTTGATTATGTGTATGGATGGATCAGAATGACAAGGAGCTAAAGAGGGCAAGGGAGAACAAGGATCCTCTCCAAACTGGTGAAAACATATAAAACTAAACAAATTCAAAGGCAGAGTACTGGAATCAATGGATTCTACCTCGTTTACTCATTCATTTAGTTTCAGAAGAAAAAGAAGGGAATGGAATACATTAAACATGAAATAACTTACAAAAAAATGAGAGAAAACACCATCAAGAACTGAAAGCCACAAGAATCCCAATAGGTGCTGCAAAACCTCTGATCTTTCCTTAGCCAAAAATGCAGAAAATATGTACAATAGTGTGCCAAATTTTTCCCAAGAGTCCAACCCTGAAAGTGTCTCAGAAAATACAATAAATAGACAATTCTAACCCCTTCCCATGCCTCTAGGGGTCGATATCATGCTTCTAGGAGCAGTTTGAACCAATTCTAAACAAAGAGCTAAAATCTAGGCAGCCAAACAACTTGCCTCTATAAGCTAGGAAACTGATCCATTCACTTGATTTTCACTTTTTTTTGAATGAATCATCTAAAACAAGTAAATAAATGCCAAATTTACATCATGTACATCAAATTACATCAAGAAAAACAAAAAATTACATCAAGAGGTGAAAATAGTCCAAACTGGCCGAATTTCTGAGCTGGAAGGTGAAAAACATGCCAAAAATCTCTATGCGTCGTGCTCCAAAGCTCTATGTGTCGCGCTACTTTCAGCCTGTTTTACTTGTTTTCTCTCGGACCTTTTAGCTGAAATGATGAAACTCTTTGTTTGTTTGCAGGGATGATTGGTGGATCAGGAAAGCTGTACGTGAATACTTTCAACCTAAAAACTTTGAATAATTACATACTTGAAAACCAATTTAATGATTTCCTCTTCAAAACAGAGTTTTGAAGAAGAATCGTTTTCAGGTATTATTGAAAATGAAAATATTGAAATAAAATCTCACTGAAGACATCCTCATGGCCTGCACATGTTATTTCACACTTCTGAAGACAAAACCCTGGACTCAGAAACTAAAATAACTCTTTTTTGGACCACAGTAACATCAATGACTGCAAATGACGAGAAATGAACTTTAGTGAATTTGACTCTGACAGAGGACTGACAAGACTGAGTCTAACACCTACCAGCCAAAAATTTGAAGGAGAGCATCTATCTAAAATAGTCACAACTATTAGGAGGACTTTTGGACGATGGAATGAGGTTGAAGTGAACTAATTTCTTTCCCTAACTAGGTCAAAATTAAAAACAGGGGAGAAGACCTAAAATAATGATCAAAAGGTAAATTTTATGTTATTTTATTGCTAGGTTTTGTATCTTATTTTGGATCACCTTGCATGGGATTTGTTTGCATCCTATAGAAGTTAAGTGGTGTTGGAAATTGTAACTAGGTTTGGTCTTCATTTAATGTATTGAAGACATTATGAAATGTACTTGACAAAAGAATAAATAAAATAATTTTATTATTGTAACAGTGACTTACTCAAGCATGGGTTTCATGCTTGGGTCCTCATTATATTAGTCAAAGTCCCCATTGTGGACTCCTAGGATTAATATTGAGTTTATAGAGTCATTTCACATTGAAAGAGACCCTTCTTCGGCTTTTGAAACATGTAAATCAATCAAGAATTGAGTTAAATATGAATTATGTAACCTCCACACCAAGTTGGCCTAAAGGGGATCGTGTCGACCTAAGAGAAACATATTCAAACTCACCTGGAGGCTATAAAAGGAAGGAAGGAAAAGTAATTTGAAACAATCACTCTCAAGCTAGTTAGATATATCAAAAGTAGATAGAGAAGTTCAAAGCCTTTTCTCAAGAAGCCAAAAGAAGTGTGAGTTTTGGGAAGTCTAAGGAGAAGAATAATATTGAAATTTTGGTGCCTCTCTCTCTCTCTCTCTGTTTTGTGCTCTGGATTGGGAGGTCTAATTCTCCTAAGTTTTTTTGTTGCCGGAAGTTGCTGTTGCTACCTAGTTGAAGTTGTTGCTGCTATTAGTTGACGTTGTTGGAAAGGGGTTGGAGATTTGGGAGGTTGAATTGGTGTGGAGGAAAGGTCTGTTATATGTATAGGGTGAAGAGTCTCAAAAAATAATATTGAAAGGAATAATTATCTTCACTAAGTTTTCCCCTCGATGGGGGCTTTTCCCTGGCATAGTGCCTACATCTTGCATCTCTTGTTTTGTGATCTTCATACACACATAATATGGTAATTTCTTGATGACATATAAGATAATAATGAAGTAAAAGAATCCAAAACATTAACAAGTAATTATAAATATTGAAGAATCAAACCCTAATACAACTACTTTGATTTTCCAACATGGTATCAGAGCTAAGGTCAGGAAGAATTGAAGATCACTTTGTTGGCATGGATTCTCCCTCTTTGATGAACTACATAAGAATTGGTATCAGAAATTCTGGAATATGGATCAAGAAGTTCATCATTACTTATTCAAGAAGGTCATAATTCAAGGAATCTTGGATTCTCTTACATGTTGTCGTAATGATGACAATGCATGGATCATTGATAGTGGAGCATCGAAACACGTGACAGGAGAAAGTAAACAACTCCATACACTATCAAAGGAGCCATCTTCTCATGCAATGGAATTGGGTGACAAAAAAATCTATGTTGTTAAAGGTCTAGGATCAACATCATTGATGTTAATAATGGATCGAAGCTACACCTCAACAAAATTCTATATGTTCTAGGTTTGAAAAAGGATTTCTTTTCTATTTCTTATTTAGATAAATGGGAAATAATTGATTTTGTTGATGGAAAAGTATTGGTTTGGGGAAAATAATCTATAGAAATTATACAAGATGCATGTATATTACCAGACTCTCTTGATCTAACAAATTAATCTTATGTTAAATACAAAATCCTTTCACTTAATTCTTTACAGAAATTAAATCGCCAATTGCAAAACACATATGAAGCAAATCAATCGCACATAACAAGAATGTTTTATTTGGAAATATTAAAGCTAAAATCCCCAGTTATCATATATTATGTATATCAATGGAACATGTAACAATCTCATACAAAGCTTAATACATCAAGCTCTCAGTACAATCAACAATTGTCACACACTGTCATGCATAAATTTACATGTCTATGCACCAATTTCTTGCCTCCTGACAGCCTGCCTCCACTGTTCAATCCCTGTTGAAGAATATCCCTGAATGAATTCGAGCTTGCCTTGCCTTTACTGCGCAATCCTCATTGGAAACTCCAATGTCTGTGTAGATGCATTGAATGCATCACTATAGACACAATAGATAATCCATCTCACCCTTTCACCTATCTCTCCACTAGGTCTCCACTGGAACTGACATGCAAGTAGTTAAATGTTGTATTTGTTAAGTTAGTTGTGAATTAATTAAATAATTAATTCACTGAACTCTCACTAGTGTATCTTCAGTTAGAACTAGATACAACTAGCACAATTAATTTTAACTCACTTAATTGAGTTAAACTAAATAACATCTCACATAACTACTCTTCCAACTCTGTCAGAAATTGCCACTATCAGTTATAACTGAGTCCTCCATGCATGAGTCACCAACCACCCTAGGAATTGCGTAATTCATTTAGCCCATTAATGTGCCACACCTGTTCACTGAAATAAAGTGCTCCAAGAGAATAAGTTGATATTTAGAGTCTGATTATTATTAAGGGCTAATAATAATCGACATGCATCTACTTTTAGATTAGCGATCTATAAATAGACTTTGCCCAATCTTCTAAAAATAGAAATTCGTCCAAAGATAGAATTTTCTCAAACATCTAGAATCAACATCCTGCTAAATTTAGAATATGCTCACCATTCTAAAAATAGATAGACACTTAAAAATAGCCTGTGTGACCCACTTAGTGAAGGTTCTTAATTTTCACTAAGCTCATCATCTTGTTGAATCTCAAAACTCCCTCTCAACAATATAGGGATTATCCTTCACCCCAATCCTGTCTCTATGGTATTTGAATTTTCTCCTGGCCTTCATCAGAATATCTCCATCCTGATATTCCGTAGGAATGTACTGAAGCAACATGATCTTCTGCTACAAAAAATATTTTATATGATGATACCGGATATCTATATGCTTAGATCTATCATGAAACACAGGATTAATCGAGAGTTTAATGCAAATCTGATTATCACAATGAATCACTGTAGGATCTAAATGAGAATCGAACAAAGGGACCAGGATCTTCCTCATCCAGATAGCCTCACATTTAGCTTGACTTGATACCATGTATTTCGCTTCCGCTGAACTGAGTGCCATAGATTTTTGTTTCCTACTATACCAAGAAACTGTTGTAGATCCGATACTGGAAACCCCTCCTAATGTGATCTTTTTGTCCGTTGGGCTGCCTGCCCAATCTGCATCTGTGAATCCATGCAACTTCACCTCATCCGTATTTCTGTACCATAAGCCATACTCAGATGTTCCCCTAAGATATCTCAGGACATGCTTTCCTGCCTTCCAAAAGAGCTTGGTAGGCTTAACCATCGCTTGACTAAGCTGGTTCATCACATATCATATGTCCAGCCTTGTATTAACTAAATACATGATCGAACCCTCCAACTGTCGATAGCCAGTACCATCCACTACCTCTACCGATGTAGCATCCTCTTTCCTCCAATTTCCTGGAAGAGGAGTATCCATGGGCTTGCAGTCCTGCATGTGAAACCTACCAAGTATCTGCAGAGCATACCTTCCTTGAGACACAAATAGTTCACCTTCTTGCTGCCATATTTCCAATCCAAGGAAATAATGAAGGAGGCCCAAATCCTTCATCTAAAACTCCTTTTCAAGGTCCTCCTTGCATGAGTGTATCAATTGCTCATCACACGTTAGTATTAAATCATCAACATAAATAATAATGATTAAAAGCTTAACCTCCACCACAATTTGGTATATGTTTACATCCGCCTCACCCTTGGTGAAGCCAAGTCTAGTGAAATAGCTATTGATCCATGTGTACCAAGCACAAGGCACTTGCTTCAGTCCATACAATGCTCTTTTGAGTCTGCACACATTCGACTCGCTGCTGAAGATCTCAAATCCTTCAGGCTACTCAATGTACACTTCTTCCTTAATGATCCCATTAAGGAACACAATCTTCACATCCATTTGATAAATGCGCCAACCCA
Source organism: Pinus albicaulis (assembly GCA_034641835.2). NCBI lineage: Eukaryota > Viridiplantae > Streptophyta > Pinopsida > Pinales > Pinaceae > Pinus > Pinus albicaulis. The sequence continues at coordinate 1,491,553,796 of CM076581.1, forward strand.
TCTACGCTGAGAGAGAAAGGATGGTCCTTATGGAAGAATATTGTGCGATAGGTGCAAAGGTTTCTTCCTAATCAATCCCCTCAATCCGTGAGAAGCACCGGGCAACAAATCTTGCCTTATACTTCTCGATGCTCCCATAAGTAGCTTGATTTACCTTGTAGATCCATCTTGAACCTACCACTGATTTACCAATCGACCTTGGAAAAATATTGAAAGCATTATTTCTGAAAATGGAGTCATACTCCTCCACCATGGCATCTACCCATGTGGGCTCCTGTGCTACTTCCTCAAAGGAAGATGGCTTTGTAATGATACACTTTCTAATGAGAGCCATGTATCCATTGAATCGGTTAGGTGATTGTCTCCATCTGCGCTATGATGTAGGGACTCCTACATTCTGTGTTGCATCAAGATTTAGCCTCTCAGCTTCTGTGGTACACCTTCTTCCATTCTGATGTTTCGCTCTACATGAGTGGACTCCTCCACTCCATGATCCTCCTCCTGTGTTTGATCCACATCTTGAGGTTCATATTTGGGAACAAGAAGTTCCTCCTCTGCATCATGGAAAATTTTAGGGGCTAATATTCGCAGGTGGGCTAATTTTCCATGGTTTTTCCAAAAAAAAGATTCGCCAATTTCCATTTTTTTATAAAAATAATTCGCCCAAATTTTACAATATAAATTACTTTACCCTAAAAATCGCCAACATTATATAGAAAATATATATAATATAATTATAAATTTGAATAATTTTACAAATACAACAATAAATATTTTATAGTTTGCATATTAGGGACTAGTGAGATTCGCCAATTTTTTAAACTTCAAGATAATTTTCCATCCTTAAAATTATCCCTACTCTGCATGCAAGTGTAGCTCTCTTTCAAGTGACAACTTCATGGCTTTCACCTCATTGAATTTTATATCCCATCACACCACAGTCATTCAAATGTTTGGAAAATACACACGATAATTATGAGGTTTTTCTGTGTACCCCACAAATATCCCAACTTCTGCAGTCGGCTCCAGGCTATTCCTGGTGTCCTTGGTCACATGAATGTAAACAGATGAGCCAAAAATATTTAAATGAGAAATATAAGGATTCTTACCAGTAAAATATTCTTCAGGTGTACTCATGCCAAGTACTCTATGAGGACAATGGTTTTGCACATAAAGTAGAGTGTTGCATGCTTCTGCCCACAAGTTCATCAGTAGGCCCTGGTCCTGCAGCATAACTCGTGTAGTACCCACGATTGTTTTGTTCTTCCTCTCCATGACCCCATTCTTTTGTGAGTTATGAGACACTATGAGTTCTCTTTGAATTCCTTCTTTGCTACAAAAGTCTTTGAATTCATTCGAGATATTTTCACCACCATTATCGCTCCACAGAGCCTTCACTTTCTTCCCCGACTCCTTCTCCACCAATGCTTTAAACTCATAGAACTTTGAGAATGTTTGATCCTTCTTCTGGATCAGGTAGATCCAACATATATGAGAATATTCATCAACAAAATACAACATAATACCTGTGTTTTTCTATTGAAGCAACCGAGAAAGGTCCACACATGTCTGTGTGAATTATCTCGAGGATCACCGAAGTACGGTTCTCCTTCTCATGAATTATGGTCTTCAAAAACTTACCCATAGTAAATCCCTTGCACTGATTTGACTGCGCAAGAGTACCCTTGGGAATTCTAGTAGAAATCTGCTACAAAATCTTCAAGGCACCATGGTTAATATGGCCCAATCTTCTGTGCCATAATTCACACTCATCCCAGCTCACCACTTCTTTTTCTTTGCCCATCATTGCAGCGTAGCCATATACCTCCATATTGTAGATATTGTTAACTAGAATCCCTATCCTCTTGGTTTTACCCATTGTTTTATGTTGCAAGAAATATTTTCCCTCGCTAAAAACAATGTCATAACCTCTTTCCTCCATCATCATGACGGAGACCAAGTTCTTCTTCAAACCTGGAACATGCATAACATATTTCAATAGAAATGGTATACCTAACTCCCTCTCAAAGGTAATGGTTCCAATTTCAGTCACAATGTATCTACCATCGTCGCCCATCTCTATATGCATTTGGAGATCTTTCTCCTCCAAGTCATTAAATAGCTCCTTGTCTCTCGTCATGTGGAAGGAAGAACCACTATCAATATACCACGCCGATCCCATTGCGCTTGAAACCAAGCATGTGATCAAGGAGAAATCAAGTTCAAATTGCGAGGCAAGGGCCTCACCAGCTTCAACTCCAACAAACTTCTTGTTCTTATTTTTCTATGGGCAGTTAGTGGCGAGATATCCATGTTTGTGATAGTGAAAACACTTCACCTTGGACAAATCCAGCTTCTTGCCTTTAGCCTCATATTTTGGATGGGATTTCTTACCCTTCCCCTTCCTTTCCTTGGTAGCTAAAGTGCAGTTCTCTTCATCATCATTCTTTGATGAAGAGCCATTCCTGGTACTTTGCCTTATCTCCTCTTGCACTAGATCTGACCAAAGTCGCTCCCAATCTGGCAGTTTCTCTCGTCCATTGACAGAGTCATGATAACTGTGCCAACCCTTAGGAAGCCCAAGGAGAGCCAAGCTCACCAAGTCATCATCAACAACTATGATTCCCACACTCCCCAGCTCATCCCTACATTGGACAACTTCGTGAGATATTTTGGAATACTGTCGCCCTTCTCCATTTTAATTTTTCTGAGCTTATCTTTCAGCACCAACTTCCTATGGTCACTGCTGCTTTGGAAAATATATGTAAAAGCCTTCCACATTGCAAATGGAGTGGCTTTCCCATGAAGGCTTGACACAATATGATATTTTACACCTTCCAACAAAATTTTTCTTATCTTCGCTACTTTCTTTTACTAGGCGTCAAGTACTACAGCATCCGCCGAAGTGGGCTTAGGAAAATCGCTATCGATGAACTCTTTCAGACCATTATATTTAAGCACTGCCTCCATCTTGTCCTTCTAGGCTATGTAGTTGGAGCTACCCTTAAGTGCATACTCCAACCGCAACCCATTGAAAGCCATCTCAATATATACTCAACTGTCGCACCAAGAAATTCTTGCAGCAAATTCGAATTGTCCACCTACACAAAACTCAACATCGCTTCAATATTGCAATATGAAATGATCAAAATTTCTCTGATACCATGTAGAAATTATACAAGATGCATGTATATTACCAGACTCTCCTGATCTAACAAATTAATCTTATGTTAAATACATAATTCTTCCACTTAATTCTTTGCAGAAATTAAATCGCCAATTGCAAAACACATATGAAGCAAACAATCACACATAACAAAATTTTTTTATCGGGAAAGCTTAAATATAAAAACCCCAACTATAATATATTATGTATATCAATGGAACATTTAACAATCTCATACAAAGCTTATTACATCAAGCTCTCAGTACAATCAACAATCGTCACACACTGTCATGCAGAAATTTGCATATATATGCACCAATTTCTTGCCTCCTGACAGCCTGTCTCCACTGTGCAATCCCTGTTGAAGAAGATACCTGAATGAATTCTATATTTCCTTTCCTTGACTACATAATCCTCATTGGAAACTCCAATTTCTGTGTAGATTCATTGAATGCATCACTATAGTCACAACAGATAGTCCATCTCACCCTTTCACCTATCTCTCCACTGGGTCTCCACTGGAACTGACATGCAAGTAGTTGAATATTGTATTTTTTCATTTTCAAGTGAGTCTCTATTTTTGAATTAATTAAATAATTAATTCACTAAACTCTCACTAGTGTATATTCAGTTAGAACTAGATACAACTAGCACAACTGAGTTTAACTCACTTAACTGAGTTAAACTAAATAACAACTCACATAACTACTCTTCCAACTCTGTCAAAACTTGGCACTATTAGTTATAACTGAGTCCTCCATGCATGAGTCACCAACCACCCTAGGAATTGTGTAATTCCTTCAACCCACTGATGTGCCACACCTATTCACTGAAATAAAGTGCTGCAAGAGAATAAGTTGATATTTAGAGTCTGATTATTATTAAGGGCTAATAATAATTGGCATGCATCTATTTTTAGATTAGAGACCTTTAAATATATTTCACCCAATATTATAAAAATATAAATTCATCCAAAGATAGGATTTGTTCGACCATTTAGAATCAAAATCCTGCTAACTTTAGAATATGCTCACCGTTCTAAAAATAGACATACACCTAAAAATAGCCTGCAAGCCCCACTTAGTGAAGGTGGTTAATTTTTACTTAGCTCATCATATTGTTGAATCTCAACATAATATAGCATTGATAAATCTAGGGTTATTGGATTTCGTGAAGGAAGTCTTTATAGAGTAATTACACCACATTCTCAAGATTTGTTTCATATGGAAATAAGTCCCATTTAGCTATGGCATAAGAGGTACGGTCATCTACATTATTAGGTCATCCCTACTCTTAGTCAACTGGTTCATGGTATTCCTGATATGAAGTTACATCATGAAGGTGTGTGCAAGGGATGCTCTTTGGGTAAACATACAAGAAAGCCATTTCACAATAGTGAAACTAGGTCTAAAGAGATATTAGACCTAATCCATTTTGATGTGTGTGGGCCCATGTCGTACAAATCACTTGAATTTCATATCTACTATGCGACATTCATTTATGAAAATTCTAGAAAGACATGGATATACCTTCTAAAAATAAACGATGAAGTATTTGAAAAGTTCAAGGAGTTTAGGGCTGAAGTGGAAACCCTAATTGAAAGAAAGATAAAAACTCTAAGATCTGATAATGGTGGGGAATACACTTCCAATGAATTAATTGCATATTGTAAAGAATAGGGTATTAAGAGGGAGATAATTGTTCCTTATTATCCCGAATAAAATGGATTGGCCAAAATTAGGAATTGGTCAATTGAAGAAGGCATTTGAACTATGCTCCTTGATCAAGATCTACCGAAGTTCTTATGGGGAGAAGCCGCAATGAAAACCATATACATTCAAAATAGATGTACTCATAAGAGTCTTGATAATACAACAACCGAAGAAGTATTCACAGGAAAGAAGCTGAGTGTGGATCACCTCCATATCTTTGGAATTCCAACATATATCCATGTTTTGAAAGACAAATGAAAGAAGTTAGACTCTACAAGTATCAAGAAAATATTTGTTGGATATAGCCTCTCTTCAAAATCATATAGAATCTACATCAAGGAGGGACGATATATTGAAGTAAGAAGATATGTCATATTTTATGAGAATCAAGCATATAAGAAATCAATGGATATTCCTATTGATTCTGATGAAGAAGAAGTTCCCATATTTGAAGAAGAACAATTTCATCATGAAAAATATACTACAAATCTCGAAGAAGAAGGACCAAGTGAGCCTATATAATTGGTGATTGTCCCAACGAAAATGAACAGACCAAATTGGTTGAAAGCTACATTGGAAGATGCTAAAGGACATGAAGTTTTAGAAACCTTTAGGGAAAGAAAGAAACCAAAAATATATTCTAGTTATGATGCATACATGACACAATTGATAGAAGTCAAACCATCTACATATAAGGAAGTTGTGCATCAAGAGGTTTGGAAGAAATAAATGAAGGAAGAGTATAAATCCATAATGAAGAATTGGGTTTGTGAAATTGTTCCTAGACCTAGTGACAAATCGGTTGTCACATATAAATGGATCTATAACATCAAACATGCAGTTGATGGAAGTATAGACAAGTATAAAGCAATATTTTTCGTAACAGGTTTCTATCAAAAGGAAGGCATTTATTATGAAGAAACATTTTCACCTACAACAAGGTACACTAATATTAGATTGTTGGTTTCATTAACTGCTACAATGGGGTGGAATAACCATAAAATGAATGTGAAGACATCATTTCTTAATGGGACCATTGATGAGGAAGTGTACATAGAAAAACCCGAAGGCTCTGAAGTTAATAACAGGGGCTCTCATGTTTTCAAACTTAAGAATGCCCTATATGGTTTGCATCAATCTCCTAGGGCATGGTATGCTAGGATGGGTGCATATCTAATTAGAATTGGGTTCGTAAAGAGTTTTGTTGATATGAATCTATACATCAAGGTTGTGAATAATGAGCCCGTCATTATTCTACTATATGTGGAAGATATATTTATCACTAGTGTAGAGAGAAGAATTCAAGAATGAAATTAGATGTTAGGAGATGAATTTGAGATGAAGGATTTGGGACTGATGCACTACTACTTGGGTCTAGAAGTATGGCAGAAACCTGGGGAGATATATTTGGGGTAGGGAAAGTACATCATAAAAATGTTACAAAAATTTGGGAGGATGGATTCCAAGCTGATGACTACTCCTACGATCACCAATATCAAGAATTTGAGTCACTCTAACTCTAGTGTCATGGATACTACCTCCTATCGACATTTCGTAGGTTCCTTGATGTATCTGGTAAATACTAAACTAGATATATGTTTTGCAGTAAAAATTCTCAATCAGTTTTAGTTTGAGTGGCATCACGATAATTAGATAGCTAATAAAAATATGCTGAGGTATCTTCATGGAAATATATATCACTGCCTAAAATATGATGGTAAGGAATTTTATCTAAATGGTTTCACAAAATCTGATTGGGGTGCCAGTGAGACCGATGGAAGGAGCACTACCAGAGGATATTTTAGTATGGGAGCTGCTATGATCTCATGGACAAGTAGGAAGAAAAATATTGTTGCGTTGAGTAGTGTTGAGGTAGAATATGTGGTTGCATGTGAAGTAGTAAAGGAGGTTGTTTGGTTAAGGAAGATTTTGAAATACTTGTTTGAGAAGTATCTCGGTCCTACTGTGATTAATTGTAACATTGAAATTTGTATCAAGATGTATGGAGATCCATTTTTTCTTGCTAGGAAGAATAATATCAGTAATAAATTACACTTTATTATGAACTTGGTGTAAGATGGGATCATGAAGTCGAAGTGTGTATCGACAGATGAACAGGTGGCAGACATAATAACAAAGGCTCTTCCGAATAATAAGTTTTAATATTTGAGAAACCTGTTTGGTTTGGTATACATTTCTAATTGTATTGATGATAAGAAAATGGAAAAGATTTATTGAGGATTTGTGAGTGAAGAATTTCCTGGGAGGACATATGGTCGAAACTTTGTGTTGATGTCAAGGTCCTAAAGAAGAGAAGAGTGGCATGGGTTATGGAGCTCTCAAAATTGATATGCATCTATGTCCCTGGGCTTTTTGTTAGAAATTAAGCCTAATGTTACCTAAAGGGGATGAAATCTTTAGTCCACCTTATTCCCACATAGATAGATTTCCCTGGTAAGGAATCTAGTTTGTGATATTGTGGTGCCTAAATTGTTGAGAGACCAATGATTATATTTCCCAGGTCATGAATGTAGTCCATGGAATTGTGGTGCCTAAAGTTCTTCATTGTTTCATACAATTTGAGATCTTCTATTGTATTTGTATATGGTGAATACATCCCTAGCTAAGAGGGAGTGTTGGAAATTGTAATTAGGTTCGGTCTTCATTTAATGTGTTTGAGCTATCATGAAATGTAATTGACAAAATATTAAAGAAAATAATTTTTGTTATTGTAAAAATGACTTATTAAAGCATGGCTTTCATTCTTGGGTCATCATTATATTAGTCAAAGCACACATTGTGGGTTCCTAGGATTAATATTGAGTTTATAGAGTCATTGTACATTCAAAGAGACCCTTATTTGGCTTTTGAATCATGTAAAGTAGTTAAGAATTGAGTTAAATATGAATTATGTAACCTCCACACCAAGCCGGCCGAAAGGGGATCATGTTAGCCTAAGAGACACCTATTAGGCCCAACCTGGAGCCTATAAAAGGAAGGAAGTCAAGCTAGTTTGATATCTCAATAGTAGCTAGAGAATTTTGAAGTCTATTGTTGGGAAGCCGAAAGAAGTGAGAGTTTGGAGAAGTCTAAGGAGAGGAAGAAAATAGAAATTTTGGTGCCTCTCTCTCTCTATTTCATGCCCTGGACTTGGAGATCAAATTCTTCCAATTTTTGCTGCTTCTGGAATTCGCCTAATGCTAGAAGTTGCTACCTATTTGAATTTTCTGGAAAGGGGTTGAAGACCTGGGTAGGATGACTTGGTGTGGAGGGAAGCCTCTAGCATATATATAGGGTGAAGAGTATCAAATAATAATATTGAAAGGAAGAATTATCTTGACTAGGTTTTCCCCTTGAGGGGGGGGTTTCCCTTGGCATAGTGCCTACATCTTGTGTCTCTTGTTTTGTGATATTCATGCACACATAATATGGTAATTTCTCGATGAAATATAAGATAATAAATAAGTAAAAGAAACCAACACACTCATAAGTAATTATGAAGATCAGAGAATCAAACACTAATATAACTATGATTTTCCAACAGTATGTAGATGGAGAAAAAATAAAGACCCATCATGAATAAGATATAAATATGGAAGCTAGGAGAAATGATTGGCCCATACACACCACAATGAAGTTCCATGTCATCAATGCCTAGTCATGGATTTTCCAAGTGTCACCATAAATTCAAATATATCAATGTATCTCGCCACATCATTTGTGGAATGTAATTATTTTATTTTCAAGAATGAGAAAATGTGAATTGTGTGGAAGACTAAGGGTCTCGCATGGAATTTGAAAATTCACTAGAAATTTGTAGAGTCATTAGAAGTTCAAAGGTCATGTAGGAATTCGAAAAGTCATTATAGAAGCTCAAGATTTATGAGGGAGGTCAAGAGTCACATGGGAGGTGGAGAGTCACCTCATTTGTTATAAATACACCGTCATAGCTTAAGAGAGGGGAATTTTGGGACTTGAACTCTTCATATTGGCTTCTCTATCTTGGCATTGGAGAGAAGTTATTTATTTGGAGGAGAAGTAGTGAATTAATGTTCCACTATTGGGACTAGTGTGGAAACATTATAATTATATATCTTGAGACCTTCACTTAATATATCAAGCTCTTAGAGATGGCACAATTTCATGCATATGTCGTGAATGATTCTCATTTTATTCTTTCATTGTTTACAATGTATGTTTATGTTAACAAATACTAATGAAAATGAACAATTTCATTGGATTTGGTATGAATCTTGTTGAATATGTTTTGTTACTTTATTTTATGATCATTTTTTTCTTGTAAAATACTATGTAGGTTAACTAATGATCCTCTTATTCTCATGTGTGTCTCTTTTAGGATAATACTATTAATTTTCTTCTAGAGGCTCGACACTCCCTCCTTCCCTATCATGAAAGTACCTTATATGCATTGTAGCTGTGTGTCGCACAGTGTCAACTTACTTGGTTGATTCAAAGATTGTTGTATAATATCTTGTGCTGATAGTTGTAGTGAATGAAAATTACTAAGAATAATGGCAACTGATTATACAGTAAAAGGAAAAGGCCTTCTAGTGGAGGATTTTGCGGAAGTCCCTATTAAAATAGCCGAAAAATTCATTTGTAGCAGACGTCCCTAGCAAAGGTGGGAGAGAATATGTTTATAAAATGTTTTTTTAATGGTGCATCTATAATATAGAAATGCATCAGTGCTTTAATATCCATACAAGAAATGGTCCTGAATAGAACATGGTGCATCGTGGAAGATTTATTTTTATAAAATAAAAAAATGCGATGTGCTAAATAACAAAACAAAATGGTGCTTGAATAATCGATAGCATCAGAAAAAGGACAACTTTTAAAAAATTTGGGTGTTGAATACACTAGCAGCATCGATGTCCTTCTTGTAGTAAAACCCCGTGGTGCATACCTAGAAGGAGCACCGCTATAGTTTTTAAATTTCAAAAGAATGTGGTGTTATATTCCAACAAAACCCCAATGTTGTTAATATATTAAAACACCATGAGGTGTCTTATAAAGAGCACCACTCGGTAGATTTTTTTTTTTTTTTAATATGGTGCTATAGTCCAAAAAAGAATTGATGTTGTACCTATATTAGAATTCCCTTGGGGATCTTAACAAAAACACTGCTATATTTTTTTTAATTAAAAAAAATAAAAAATGTTTCTCTTGGACATCTGACGCATCAGTGCGGTTATAATAATGTGCCAAAGGAGAGTTAAATAAAAAAAACCCTCATCGATGTAAATTTAATTTTTACTATCTACAGTGCTAGAGAGATCTTAAGCACTGGTGCCACTCTTTCCTCATGCAAGCACCCTGATTTCAGTGCTTCTCTTTCTCACCATATTTCTATATCGTGCTCAATGCATGGCGTTCCAATTTTCTCAAACGGCGGTGAAATTTTCTTTCTCAGTTATGTGTCAACAATGCCTTCCCGATGAGAAAATGTCCAGTTAATGTTTGTGTTTCTCAATAATTTATTTTATTAGCGGATTAGAATTGCAAATTAGCTTAAAAAATTCAAAATTTTTGAAAAAATAAAATCTCCTATACGATGTGCTCGATATGTTCGGCTCGCATAGATAATGGTGCACCTTATAAATTTAGAAGGTGCACCACAGTTCAATTCATGAACATAACTAACCGTTATTCTTGTGATGTGTTTTGTAAATGAAAATGCATTGGGAAAGCTATGAATTGAATGTCAGTGCGTACATTCTTAGGTTACACCTAGTGAGTTTATATTTACCAAACACATTGCAAAAGTAATATTAAAATATATCTCATTGCATTCGATAACCTGAACGTATTGTTATAATGCGAAAAGGTTATATGTGTGCACTGATGCATAAGTGAGAAGCACCATGATGAAAATTTAAATATGTGAACCAACAATGATGCATCATACGTATGTATACACCGATGCCGATGTGGTTGCGTTTGATAGCGCACCATAGCAGGTGTATTACTTTTTTTTGGGAACACAAGGGATTTTTTTTTTTAATTGAAATTTATGCTTCCATATTTATAAATAAATTTTTCATTTAATAAAAAATAAAATTATTTTATATATGAGGCTGGCGTATTGTATATATCAATCATGTAGTAGAGACATCAATAGAGGGAGAAATAATAGGAGTGGGAGAAAATGGCAGACCAATACAATGTGGTTCAAGCATGGGAGGCTAGAGAGAGGGACAGGGATTCATATCCTCACCCTATTAGCATAACAACTTGAGCGATCTTAAGGAACGTAGGAATCCTTAAGTACTATGAAAAGGCTAAATCCATGAAGATGCACTCTATCTTTTTGATGCATCTGAACCATTTTTGGAGTATCCGGGAGTAGGGTTTCTATGTTGCTCTTAAGGCGTGGTATATGCCCTCTATGGAGGACATATAATTTATCACTGGCCTATCTAGGAGAGGGGAGGATATTCCCTAGTTCCTTGATGTTCCCCATGGGGTTGGAGAAATAGTTATCTTTCCTACTCTCAGAGATATGTTGGGGCTAATGCAGTCCCTCCAGTAGATTTTCAAGTGCATGGTGGAAAACTATGGATTTCTTCTTTTGCTGCACAAGAGGTTAGGCACCTATCATTATTAGTCACCACCATTTCACACTTTGGTAATGATGGAAAGTACATTATTTTCCCTATTTTGTATTATGTTTATTCTTTGATTCATTTTCCACATTGTATTAGATGGTCTACCATTTTTTTGAGGAATTTTTGTATGGCTTTAGATAGATGTCATGCGATGAGACATGGGAGGGCGAGCTTCCCTTTCTCTTCAGAGATTTTTATTTATTTTCTAGAGGTTTCCAATGACGAGACCTAAATTAGACCCTCACCATCCTAGGCCTATGGCTGAGGTCTGGATGCGCATGTGGGGCCAGATGATGCCCAAGAAGGGCCTGCTGACGTATCCAGCAAGAATTTCTGCCCAGGCACTAGTGCTACTGCCCAGTGAGTTTGACCATGTGTTTATCTCTTTTTCATTTCCATACGCGGGGATTCATTGGAAATAATGTCCCAGCATCCTCTTCACGTTGGCCTAGTCTCTAGATGATCAAGGTAATACTAGTGTTTTATTTAAATTAATCTAGTTTCATTTTATTGTTTTAATTAATTATAATACAATTTATTCTAGCACGTTCTTTAACTAATTTTATTAATTTTTTAAATTAAAATATATTATTATTATTTTTTACTATATATTTTGTAGATATCAACATATTTTATGCAGACATGCCTCCTCCCTCACCGAGTGGAGGAGATGAGGAGATGGGTGAGGCCTAAGAGGGTGAGGCACATCCTTAGGGGGGCATGGGCATCTGGGCCTATAGGGTTGGTCTAAGATTTTGGATAGACTAATGCGAAGGATTTTCCATAGTTTTGGTTGAGGAGGTAGTATTACCTATAAAGGCTTGAGACATCAAAACTGATCCTAGGTTCCTTTATCTCTGAACGTAATGTCTGTGTGATATGATGTCTCTTATGCATCATATTGTTGTATTAGTAGGGTACTGGCAGTGATGAGGGATGCAAGGCACGTAGTGGAAGATACGTTAGATGATGATGATGAGGGTGGTGATCAAGATCATGATGGTGAGGGTGGTGATCATGATGCTTCTCATAGTAATACCCCATCGGATCATGGTCATGGTGTCCATGATCCTTCTAGTGGTATACATCCTCCTCAATCACCTAATTATCAGATTCCAAAGCTAGAGGACATGTCTTATATTTATCTTAACAAATCAAACCAAACACCTCCTCCTCCACCTCTGAGTTCGACAAATGTTGAGGTAGTAGTTGACCATATATTATCTTCTGCTACAAATCATTATGGCACCATTATGTCTATTGTATCATATATTTGACTACGGTTATTTGAATTGAGGTATTTATTTGACTTGTGTGTGTGTGAGTAATGCATTATTTTTTTTCATGCTTATTTAATTAATTTATATGTTGGTGTTGATGTGTGTATTGTTAGGTCATGTTAGATATCTTCATGTAATGTGCTTGTAGATAAATGTGTATGTGATAACAATTATTTGACATGAGATGTATACTAATTTTAGGATATGTGTGGTGATGATGTTAGATTATAATGTTTGTGTTTTGTTAGATGTGATCACGATGATGTCGCCCTGTTAGATTATTAGATTTGTGTGCTAGCTGATATGTTTATATGTGCTAGAGGTGTATATAATTAAATGATGGTAGTGAATTTGAATGTGTATATTAGATGATTCTTATGTTTGTTATATGGTTATCATCATGATGTTTATTTTTATGAAATAATATTTATTATGGCTTATGTATTGGCGAACTTATATCAAACTTTTATATATGAAATTGCATGCAAAACAACTTACTTCAAAAAAATGAAAAGACATTTTTATATATTATGAAGTTTAGTATGGTTGAAACTATGATTGTAAAATTACGATAAATATTTTTTTATTGCTTAGATAATTCATTGATATTCATTCTAACTTAACTAGTAAAATATTTCAACACTCAAAGGAAAAATTAATTAAAGGTAAAATAATTTAGTTAGTTCTTAATAAGATGAAAATGTGTAACTCATTCAATTTTTAATATAAAATATTATTAATAATAAATTATTCAAAAATACAATTTAAGCAATTGAATATTGGTTTATAGAATTTAATCTATTGTTAAATTTAAAAAAATTAAGTCGAATTTTTTTATAATTAATTTAGGTTTAATATAAATTTAAAAAATCTACTTTTAAAAAATTTAATTTATTACTAAAGTTATGATATTTTCAAGAAAATTAAATTTAATATTTATAGCAACTCTTACCAATTTACATTAGAAATTTCTCTCTCTAAAGATGAGGACCAAAAAATGTAAAATAAGGCTTATAAAGTTACTTATAGTTGGGTTTTTCTCTATTGGAAGTTCTCCCTTAAATAGGCAAGTGAATTTTTTTCTAGTAATAAAGATATAACATTTTGGCGCTATTTTAGTGCTATTTTCTATAGTACTGGTTTAAATTTAACTATTTTTAATAACAAATATGAGTTAAATAATACAAAAAACATACTATATTATATTTAAATTTTTTACAAATAATATATTTTATTATTTCTTAATAAACAACTCAAGATTTTTTTTTCCACATACTTACCACGAGATAGTCCCTAAAACTCATGTTTTCTACTTTAAATAATTTACTTATAAATAAACACACACACACACACACACACATACTTTACATAATCTAAATAGGAAAGAAAAATGCATCACCAAGTCTATTTGAAAGTCAAACAAATGCCCCTTAATCACTATTACATTATTTATGAGTTAATTCTTAGCCATAAAATATTTATTCATTCAACTTTTATTTATAATTACTATTGTAAAGGATAGTCAAAATTGTTCCATTATCCATGAAGAAAAAATTAAATCCTCTCATGCATACATGTAAGCCCATTTGTTTCTCTTATGGTCCATAAAAATATGTAATCAAAATTTAATACATGCATAAGACCTCATTTTAGTTTACATAATGTTGAAATAACATGATTTTAAATATAGTAAACATGAATTTATCCCTCATGTCAAGAATTTAATCTTACATATTAATACACTTGTTAAAGTCCTCATAGAGTTATCACTACATGATTTATATTTATTTTGAACCAAATAAGAAGAAAAAACATGTGAAATGATTAATAAACCATTAGTATCTAAATTGAGAGTAAATATTTAATGTTGTTTCCAACTTCATTATTTTGTCATTTTGGTTCTATTCTTCTCATTTTCCTATTTGAGAAGGATTGTGACCTTGAATCCTTATTATCATATATATTGTACACAACTGTAAATACTTAGTTTTAAGTTTAAAAATGTTTCCACTGCAAAAAAATGTGTAAAAACGTTTTTGAATCTTACCAATTATATAAAATTCCAACAATACAAATAAAAAAACAATAGAATTCGCAAAATAACAAAAAAAAGTATATAAAATAGTAGAAATGATCAAATAACACAAGTACATATCACTCTTCATTTTCATCACACTAGTTATCTTCCTCGCTTGGCATGATAACATTGTTGTTTTCAAAAATATTTTTTTTGATATAGGGTTGTATCTTAATATGAACTACCAATCCATATCCAACACATCTGGGTAAAAAAACATTTGGTTGCATTGTTTTGGGAAAACGTAAGGCTCCCTAGCTTCATGACACATATTTCTAGAGTTGATAGATATTATCTCACTATCACAATATTCCTTTACATTCCGATCAAAGGTGTCCCACCACTTGCACCAAGAAATAACACATTGTAACAAAAAGAAGTCCACTTGAATGATATCTTGTATCTTTCCAATGTAACCTAACATCCCCTGCACCAGGTTTTTATTGTGGTGGATAGCACGACTATATTGGTCGAACTTGAATTCCACTCCATATTCTTGTTTCATGCCTCCATCATCGGCATCCTCCATGTGAAAATTATGTCCATATGCCAACATAGATAGGAAAAAATGCACCTATAAAAAAGTGAAAAAATCATAGTGTCATTTGTCTAATAACCTGAACATAATTGAAAATATAAAATATATATAGATATTACAATTCAAATGTGCAATATGAAGTTAAAAATGTAAAGAAATATATCATAATAACTATGTTATGGAACCCAATCCCTATTATTAGTGCATATTATTCAGAACGCGGGTAAAAATTAGTTGCACAGTATTTCTCTCTGACTTGATTAGAAACCCAGCTGTTAGAGCATGTCATTGGTATATTTTCTTTTAAATGATCAGGATAAGTCACACATACACCATTCAATTGTTTGAATTTTGTCATGTCACTTTCCCATTTCCTCCTCTTTTGTTTGCACATTGCGACCCACGATTGTGTCACCTCCAAATTGTAAAGAATTAATTTATTGATGGATTCAATTTCTAAATTTTGGGAGGTTGCGTTGGTGTGGAGGAAAGGTATTTATATGTATAGGGTGAAGAGTCTCAAATAATAATATTGAAAGGAAGAATTATCTTGACTGGGTTTTCCCCTTGAGGGGGCTTTTTCCCTGGCATAGTGCCTACATCTTGTGTCTCTTGTTTTATGATATTTGTACACACAGAATATGGTAATTTCTTGATGAAATATAAGATAATAATGAAGAAAAAAAAGGCAATACTTTCACAATTACTTATCAATATCATAGAATAAAACCATAATACAACTACTTTGATTTTCCATCAAGTGGACGGGTTGATTGGGGTGGTTAGAAGCCCTAACTAGGAGTAAATTCTACTGTGGATGACTGAGAAATGTATTGTGCATGTTTGGACTATTAAAGGGAAACATGTAGGCGACCCAATCACAGCCCTTGAACAGTTGTCACAAAGGGAACTTGGCAGCTAAAAGTGGGTGATGTTTGGAACCTAATGTGTAGCACCTTGATGGACAAAAGTGACTTCTAGAGTGGAAGTTGAATAGCTCAGGTATTGGCCAGCCTAGAAGAGAAGATTTGATGAGCCAAAGTTTATTGTAGCAGAAGTGACTTGCAATAGTCATAGCAGGCAGCCCTCCTGGAGTCTGTATGTTTTGTTCCTTGATGGAGTAAGGAGAAACTAATGAGCAGATTGGGAGAAGAAGGACCAACAGGCTAAAGGGTATGAAAAATCAGCTATGAGGTGCACTACATTAGCTAGATCTTCAAATTATCGTGTATTTGTATTATTGTACTTGTGGGTAATTGATGACCATTATCCCTAATATGGGAGCTCAAAACTATTGTATTATTCAGTTGGTTTCATGTAACGAAGATTGGGTTCTCGTACATACTTGTATAAACTTGTAAAAAGATTTGTGTTTTTTTGCACTAGTATATTTACTGTTGTTTGTATTTGTTGTGAAAAGTATCTTTGTTTTGATTCTTAATTTGGTATCATAAAAAATTTAAGATTATATCCTAGACACCACGATCAACTACTAGGTCAAGTGGCAACAACAAAGAAATATCCCATTGTCACCTTAGCTAATGCTCCCTGCTCTTTACGGACTTTCACCGATGGGAGTCTTGATATGAGAAGAATCACTAGGAAAGATAGATCAATGATAGTATGCAAATTTATTCCAAATCCTATTCACAAGAGAGGCTCATATGATAAGATTACTTACTTTAGAAGCAAGATGTATGGCTCTCTAATCAGGGCCAAGAGGATACTTGTCTCTAGGGTTTAGGAGTGTGTCTTCATAAGACGTGTTCTAAACCAAAGGATCCTATAAGAATAGGGTTTCTAGGTAATCCTTGTAAATTTGGAGTTACAAATTTGTGGGACCACAAAGAATCCCTAGTGGACCTAAACAAGGTCAAGGGTTTGGGATTGAAAAAAAAAACTAATGGACTTGAAAAAATTAGGGATGAAAAGAGGATCAAAGGAATTATATTTCTCTTGAAATTTTAATGCAATGATCCTAATGAAGGTACTAACCTAAGGAAACCTAGAGATAAAAATTATCTTTAAGCTAGGGCTTGCAATATCTTGAGATTCCACAACACGATCAACTCCAAATTTTCAGAGACCACTTAAGAAGACCCCAACATAGTTTTTGACTAATTTTAAAGGATTTGTGATGTATATAAACAAATTCGTGTGACGCCTTAGGAGTTCTAATATGTTTAGGCCGTATAAAAGGAGAAGAGGCAAGAAGAGTTTTCTTTTGATTATCACCTAGGACTAGACCAATTCCTAGCCTATTTGGAGAATGTGTTCTAATGAGATCAATTTTTAGAGAGGCGTATTCCCAAACAAGGAGTCTCCTAGTAGCTTCATATATATTTTGAAGCTAAAAATATGTCATAGGTATAATTTACACTTCTTGATGTTGCAATTGATGACTTATCAAGGATATTCATGTACCCTTAGGAAAATAATTTACCACACATCACAATGAATCATATGAAAAATCCCTCACCAAGATAAGATTAACAACTTCGCATTAGCATAACAGAAAATTCACCAGCATCATGAATGAAAATAATTTATAGACCACTAAATGAGACAAAGTACAAAATAAAACTTGAAAAAGAGTACTCACAAGTATAGAAAAATTATTCCAATCATCAAGGTGGAAGAAAATAAAAGCTCCAAGACAAGGATTAACTTCTTCCAAACATCAAAATGCATTAAGAAACCAATTCATCCATTAACAAGGCTAGTGAAATTCATAGAAGAAAAAAATGATCCAAATCCAAGTGATGATCAAATGGAATGGTCATCACATCAATATATATCCTCTCTAAGGGGTTAGATTTGCCTAATAAGGCCTAATAATGTCCCAACTAATAAAATAATGTGAAAAAATAACATAACCTCATGAAAATCCCACCAAGATAGCTCCATAATACAAAAATATCCTCTCAAGAGGGATAAATGATATACAAAATAGGTTGAAGGGCCATTGAAGAGGCCTAGTTGATTCCAATGTGTGCCAAGATGAATGGATGAGCTCCAAAAATAGTGATAAAGGGGGTGGCCATTTGGTATAAAAGAAAATGGCCTGTGGTGCCCCAAGTGGCCGTGGGGGCACAATAACATCTGCATGGGGGCACAATAACATCTGCATGGGTCTCCAAAGGAATTAAATGAGCATGTATCCCATATGTAATGGATGGAAGAATGATGCAAGCCCTCCCATTATCTCCCATTGAGAGGCACATCCTCATGTGCACCTTGTTAGGGTCCTATATTTTATAGGATCCCAAGGAGATGAAGTATTTCATGTTTGAAATTTTACATTGTTATATTTCATGCACATAAGAAGGGAAAAGGGTAAAAGGTTTTATCTAGTCTAAAAGGTTCAGACATTTGAAAACGAAAGTTTGGTGCATTATCCCATTACCAAATTTTTACCCTTATTAACCCTTCCGCTACCCAAAAAAGCATCCCATCGCTTCACGTTAACTTACCTTCATCTGTCTCGTCATCCCATATCCCAATCCCTCCTCTGACGACCCTTATCACTTTGTGCCCCCCCCCCCTCCATCTGATCTTTACTGTCGGAGGGGGGTCCGAAAAAATTTGTTTTGTGTTTCGGGCCCACACTAATGTGGTGCCCTCGCATCATATTATGGAAACTCGATCATTACCATTGCCAATTAAATCCATTCCTGTGCTTTCCCTCCACACTCATACATCAATTATTTCTACCAATTATGTGCCTCCACATCATCCCCCACCTCCATGTCAGCTCCCACCTCCACGTCATATGTTTGTTTCATGGCCAATTAAAACTATGTTTTTTCCCTATATAGCACAATATTTTAAAATATGGTTTCCAGGCAGGTGGAAATGCATTTTCAAAACTTCAATGAATTGTTTGTTTCTAACATCTGTATGTACAAAAAATTCTCTCCATTTTTACACAACTATTATAGAATGAGAGATACAATCACATATTCACAGCCAATTTTTCTGGCTATGCAAAGTCTTGTTTTAGACATATTTTTGCAAATAATATTGTGAAAAATTGGAGAATAATTTTTGGAAATTGAGAGAGGTTTATCTCAAAAACATATTAATCTAAACTAACCTATCTCACATTTTACATATCTATCTCGTATTGTGTTATACAAAGGTATTAGTGGACCCTATTTTTGAAAACATTTGGGAGGAAAAAGCTCAAAGACAGTTAGTGACTTGGAGGTCAACACATCAATAAGAGCTGCTATCAAATTTGAATTTCTCTTCTTTGTCACCAGGAATCCAAAAATATAGTTCCAAGTAGATTCATTAGTTTTTAATTTCCTATATTTCAATTCTATTTGTGTAACACAGTTAGAGATATTTGTAAGAAATCTTGATATTTTTTCAAGATATTTTAGTTTAGAATTTGTGTAAATACTTCATCATTTGAAGTAATAGATATTGGGATTTGTAATGAGGAAGACTAAAATTCATTATAAAGTTGTTCACTAAGTTTGAGTGACAATTTTCAATTAATACAAGACCAGCTGTTTCAGGATTCATGTGGTGTATTCACTAGTGAAGTGATTCTACTGTTACTGTGTTTTACATTGTTTTTCCTTTTCTCTGTGTATCAAAAATTCTTAATTGTAAAACAAAAAGTGTGATGAATAGGACATGTTATTAAGAACACCTTATTATGGATACTTTTACAATTTAAATGTTTTCTACTTGAAGTCAGATTGAAAAATACTTAATCGCTTTTCAGTCTCAACTGAAATTCACTTTCATGTCATCTCCATTATTCATTTAAAAATATAGATGAATCCAGTTAATGAAACCTAGCTTTCCTTGTTTCACTCAAGCTTGATATTTCTGCAAATTCATCACCCCAAACCTCTTTGACACCATTTCCCAATGGCCTTCCCTTGTTTTTCCAACCAAAACAATTAAAAAAACAAACTCTGAGCCCATTAACTAGCCTCTAAAGTGGTTTTGATGTTGTCTTTCTGTGATTTATTCTCCCAATATTAGAAATTACATAATGATAACATAGTGGCGACCATACTAGGGACGAAAAAAATTTTTATCTTCCTCAGAAAAGTGTATCAGTTCTAGATATAATTACTGATGGTGGACAGTGATCAGACACAAGAAGGCTAACTTGTTCACGTGACGACTCCATGTTCAAATTATCTAGAGCTTCAAAGTTTTTAGGGTGACTCCACTGTCATTGAATCCAAGTTTTCGAGCATTCAATGTGACTCCACTACATGTTGATCATATTTCTTGTTGAACGAGATGACAGGGTATGTGGAAAATCCTCTATCTTATGAAGTTTTAAAATAATTCAGTGATGAGTTAGAAGAGTTTCAAATTGATGAAGATTTTTAAAGACCGTGTTTCATTGTCTGAAATCGAGAAAATTTTCTCTTAAAAGTAAAATTTGTTTTCTTGAGTTAGTTGTTGAAACATTCGAGAAGGGTATTTAACTTTCGAATTTTCAGATTCAGTCATATAGTTTCCAAGATCCTAAACAATTCTTGGAAAATATTCCTTCTCCAAAGCAAGAGGAGATTGTATTGCCTTTTGAATTGCAAATTGATGTGAATTATGTTTTCAAGTACAAGACTGAAACTGCAGATTTAGAATCAGGGTTTAACATGGAGGATACAACTGATGAAATCATCCATGATCGACTGGTCATTGAAGGCCTAAAAGCTAACACAATAAATCATTATTTTATTGATCCTATGTCAGACTACATGGATGTCCTTTTCAGCTTAATTTTTCAACCATGTTTTCACTATAAGGACCAGATCTATCAGCCGTTGTCATTACATGTTACAAATTTGATTTTGTGGATAAATAGTCAAGTTGTCCTTTTGATTATGCTAACAAGAAAACAAGTATTCCACTTGTTTCAACAACTACTTGACTGGCTTCATTGACATTTTATATTACTTGATTCATCATGATTTTCAACACGATAAGGTAGGTAGAAGTGTGCAAATAAGCTCAGTGCTTTGAGAAAATTTCAAAACTTTCTTTCAAGCTTCAGTTTCAGATTTCGGTTCAGTGTGTTTCAGATTTTAGTTTGCAGAAAGGTTTTTATTTCAGTTTGAGATTTTAATTCACGGATATTTTAGGGCAGATCATGTTGCAGGCTTGGGATCAAACCAATGGATTAGGATGCTAGTCTATGGTGTTCTTGGCACCTCACAGGGAGAGTTCCATCCCTAGCTGGAGCCACTGTTAGGCTCCTATTTTTTATAGAATCTCATGGTGATGGAGTATTTCATGTTTGTAATTTTACATTGTTATATTTCATGCAAATAAGAAGGAAAAATGGTAAAAGGTTTTATCCTAAGTCTAAAAGGTTTGGGCATATGAAAACGAAATTTTGGCGCATTATCCCATTATCCAAAGTTTTACCCTTATTAACCCTTCTGCTACCCGACAAAGCATTGTTGAGAAGAATACTGAGAGGGGGGGGTGAATCAGTATTCAGGGCAGACAATGAAACTTTTATTTTTCTTTCATGAAACCAATACGCTACTTTCCTGAAGGAAACTAGCGTATATACGCGGATATCCTTTACTGAACTCGCGTATGCTCATAGATCTAATTATGCATTCAATTCTTAACTCGAATCATTACTTTATTCATTCATCAGATATTTCAGAAAGCAGTAAACGGATACAGAAATAACAGAATAATCATCAAACATAGGCAACACACATGAACACCAGGATTTTTAGGTGGAAACCCAATTCGGGAGAAAACCACCGCTGCCGTCGTCTCAGCCTTCAAGATTTTATTATTAAGAAAACTTTTTACAATATGTATTGGTGCAGACTCATACCAGCACGCAGGCACCCACCTGTAGAAAGCTACAACCTTCTCTCGTTTACCAGCCTAACCTGGAAGGGAGCAACAACCCCCAGCTCTCGTTTACCAAACTCTCCTGGAAGGGAGCCACTACCCCCTGATATTCACACTAGCCTCTACTGGCAGAAAGCTTCTTCTTTCAGACTGAAGGCTTCAACCCTCAGATCCACTGCAGACCACGTTTCGTCAATTTTCAGACTGGATCAAACAGCTCCAACACAACCCTTCACTTATCAACATACTTTCCTCAATGCTTCCAAATCGAACAGTGAAGCCACTGTAATCAGTATATTAGAGATAACCCAGACTTCAGAATAAATATGTAGAAACACATTCAACCTTGAGCAACCATCAGTTCAGATATCATACGCGCTTTTCTTTAGACAGATCCGCGTATATACGCTCTTTTATTGAAGACAACTCGCGTATACATTCGTGCAACTTTTCAGAAAAACCCTAACAGGTCATACGCGCCTTTGTTGAAATAGATCCACATATATACGTGCTTTTCATGAAGAGAACCTGCGTATAGATCTATAAAAGATAAAATTTGCAGAACATACCAGATCTATGAACTTACCCCGATTTCTTCAACTTCTTCAACAGATCTGCGCCAGGTCTTCATCACTTCTTTTCAGATCATCCAAGAGATTCACCATTTCAAGATCTAGAGATCATGAACCTTCATTATGTTCATAGATGCATCATATAATCAGATCTATCAATTAAGAGCAGAGTTCAACCATGCAGATATACTTCAGAGTGAAGTATTCATTAAAACCCAGACCATCCTCACTTTGCACAATAATCTTCTTCTCCTTATATAGGTTTAGCCTTTATCAATACCATGAGCTAAAACCATACCATACCAATGGTATTTCTGGACGGGATCAAAAAGATAAACAAGCGCCCAATACAATGGGTCAATACCATGGTAGTCACCCCTGGTTTTTCGCTTTTAGAGTGCTTTTGCCCATACGCGACTTGGCACGTTATATCCCGCGTGCATACGCTACTTCGTCTAGACAAATCCACGTATGCCTTGAGATATACTCTTTTTATCATTGTTTTAATACATACTGAAATTCCTTTCATCATTTTCTTCTGCACTCATTGATGATACATCAGATTTACATCATTACCAAGTTCATCAAGTAGGTTGCCATCATCTTCATCAAGTGGGTTGCCATCAAGGACAACACTCATCATCATATTGCCAACAATCTCCCCATTTGGACTTGATGGCAACCATGATGGTGTTTGATTAACACAACATATACATACATTAAGAATACAATGACACCATGTCATTTTTCCATTCTTTCCTTTTATTCAAACACCATGTCACTCTCCCCCTTTGACATCAAGGGCAAAGGGCAAGCGTTCGGCAGATCTGTTGTACACTGAAGAGATCATGCTCCCCCTGAGTTCATGCTGAATCTTCAAACATGTTTTTCAATGAAGTACATGACTCTATGACCTTCCTATCACCAAAGACTCATACTTACATCAAATATCCAACCAAGTGGATTTACAAATGAGACTCAAATACCCAACCAAGTGGGTTTACATATTTCAACACAACTACCCAACCAAGTGGGTTTACAAAAATGAACAAGTCCTTACATGACTGAATATTAAAATTTTACATCATAGGTCTCATCATGACCTTGCAAATATGGCTTTTTATGACCAATACCAGAAAGACCTCCAGATAGAGATCATATTTCAGAACCATAATAATGCCAACAATGCATTATACTCAATAAGGCTAGTGATCCCCATGAAAATGTGCATCCAAACAGTCTTTTCATATGGCCAAGGCGCCTCCTTAGGTTGTGCAATCTGCACATATTCAACAGCAGGCCATCAGCAACAATCTCTGCATGATCTATCTATATTCTCTGAATCATAAGTTTTCCATCTCATCCAACCGCTACTCTTTGTCAAAAGGCAATCCGAGCTCTTCATCATTAGAAACCATGTATCATATCATCATCATTTAGAACTGAGACGTAGGCAGATACAGTGCCAATAATACAATCATTAATAGTCAGACTGATGCTCCCCCTGAACCGATGCTCCTGATTTTCAGCTGTCATACAAATTTCCTTATCATTACTGAATACGCGACTGTGTCTGCTGCAACGCGCGTGTATACGCGGCTTTAGTTCACTGAACCCGCGTATGGAAAGTGAAATATGAAAACTTTCACATTCCTTTATCTCCCCCTGAAGCAGTACCACCTGTACCTGTCTTCTTCACAGTAAATGCTCTGTCAGAGATCAAACAGTACTGAAAAATGCTGACCCCCAACCAAAAATGTCAGCAACTATACATACGCGGTTCTCTGTATATATACTCGCGTATATACGAGACTGTGTTTCATTAAACTCGCGTATCCAATTTAATCTTCTGAAATTAAGTAGATTTGTTCTTCTGGCTAGCAGAGACTACTCCCAGCTTCTGTCTTAGATACTCAAATGCTTCCCTGGGCAGAGGTTTGGTAAAGATATTAGCAATTTGTTCTTTGGAGGGCACATACTCCAATTTCACCTTTTGTTCAAGCACTTGTTCACGCAAGAAGTGATACTTGATGGGAATATGCTTGGTCTTCAAATGCATAACAGGATTCTTTGAGATACTGATGGAACTTGTATTATCACACAAAATGGAAATAGGAAGTGAGCATTTGATTTGAAAATCTTGTAGGGTTTGCATCATCCAAAGAAGTTGAGTGCAACAGGATGCAGCAGCCACATATTCTGCTTCTGTTGTAGATAGTGCAATAGAACTTTGCTTCTTGCTGAACCAAGATACTAATCGGGGCCCCATATAGAATGCACCACCACTAGTGCTCTTCCGATCATCAACGTTTTCATCCCAATCTACATTAGTGTAAGCATGAAGAGTAAGATCAGCATTCTTTGGATACCAGATTCCAAAGTCTTGAGTTCCTTGTATATATTTGAATATTATTTTGACAGCCTGAAGGTGAGACTCTTTTGGATTAGCTTGGAATCGTCCAACAATCCCAACTGCATGCATAATGTCTGGTCTGGTCCCTGTGAGATAAATAAGACTTCCAATCATAGATCTGTATTCTGGTTGATTCACCGTGGGAGAATTGTCATGAGAACTGAGATTACATCCAGTTATCATTGGTGTACTTACAGATTTGCATTCTTCCATCCCATACTTCTTCAGAATTTGCTTCAGATATTTCGCTTGTGATAAGAATATACCTTCTGAAGTTTGATGCACTTGTAAGCCAAGAAAGAATGTTAGTTCCCCTAGTAAAGACATTTCAAATTCTCGCTGCATAACAGAAGCAAATTTCTGACTCATAGATTCTTCATTACTTCCAAAAATGATATCATCAACATATACAACCACAATCAACAATTTATCATTTTCAAATTTTGTATATAAGTTGCTATCAGTAGACCCCTTTGAGAATCCTTGTTGATGAAGATATTTGTCAAGAC
This sequence comes from Pinus albicaulis, assembly GCA_034641835.2. Lineage (NCBI taxonomy): Eukaryota > Viridiplantae > Streptophyta > Pinopsida > Pinales > Pinaceae > Pinus > Pinus albicaulis. Next base: position 1,491,579,547 of record CM076581.1, read on the forward strand.
GATAGTACCATGCCCTTGGAGCTTGTTTGAGACCATATAGAGCCTTTTTCAGTTTACAAACCAGATTTTTGTCATTTCCCAAAATGAATCCTTCTAGTTGTTCTATATAAACTTCTTCTTCTAGATCACCATTGAGAAATGCAGATTTAACATCCATTTGATAGACTTTGATTTGTTGAGAACTTGAAAAAACAAGAAACATTCTTATGGCTTCAAGTCTAGCTGCAGGAGCAAAAGTTTCTTCAAAGTCTATACCTTCTTGTTGAGTGTACCCTTTGCAAACAAGTCTAGCTTTGTTCCTTATAACATCCCCATTTTCATTTAACTTGTTTTTGAATATCCATTTAGTTCCAATGAAATTTTTGTTATGAGGCCTTGGAACTAATTCCCAAGTGTGATTCTTTTCAATTTGATCAAGTTCTTCATTTATGGCTTGTATCCAACATTCATCTTTGCTAGCTTGATTGACATTGTGTGGCTCAATAGTGGACAAAAATGCCAGATAGCTAGAAGATCCCACAAGAGTCCTTCTTGTTTGTACACCAGATCCTTTGTCACCCAAAATTTGAGATTTTGGATGGTTCTTTTGAACATATCTAGATGGAGCTTTTCCAGATAAATCATCTCCAGATTCTTCATTGGGTTCACTGTCTGTATTATTTCTATTTGATGTAGAAGGATATACATCATCATCACCTTCATCTGTTGCTTGTTTTTCTTCTTTTGAAGCTGCAGGAGACTCATCAACAACAACATCAATACATTCAACAATCTTTCGAAGTCTTCTATTGTAACATTTGTATGCTTTACTTTGAGAAGAATAACCAAGGAGTATACCTTCATCTGCTCTTGGTTCAAACTTGCCAAGATTTTCATCATTATTTTTGATAAATCATTTGCTCCCAAAAACTTTAAAATGCTTCACAGAGGGAGGATTACCATACCAGAGTTCATATGTTGTTTTTTCACTATTTACACGAACATGTGCCTTGTTGAGAATATTTACCGCTGTGTGAGCTGCTTCCCCCCAAAATGTGTCAGGTGTTCCGGAATCATCAAGCATGGCTCTAGCCATTTGTTGAACTGTTCTATTCATTCTTTCTGCTACACCATTTTGTTGAGGAGTGCCTGCTACCGAAAACTGTCTTTTTATGCCATGTTGTTCACAAAATTCAAGGAATTCATTTGATGTATATTCACCTCCTCGATCAGATCTAAGAAATTTGATTTTTAGATCTAATTCATTTTCAACCAAAGCTTTGAATATCTGGAATTTCTCAAATGCTTCATCCTTGTGTTTAAGCAACCCAATCCAACACATTCTAGAGAAGTCATCAATAAATAAGATATAATATTCTTCACCACGTGGTGACTTTTTCCTCATAGGTCCACATATATCTGTATGAATAAGTTCAAGGGGCCCATTTGATGATCCTTCCTTGGCATTAAATTGCACTCTGGTCTGCTTACTGAATTGGCAAGATTTACATATGATATTTTCAGGAAGAGTAATATTGGGAAGACCACGAACAACTATAAGTATGCTTGATTTGTTGATTTGAGAGAAGCTCAGATGCCCCAGCCGTCTATGCCACGGCCAATTTTCTGATGATTTGCTCAAGTAACATTGATCTTTGCAGTTCTTCAATACATACAGGTTGTTTGGAGTCCTTTTTCCTTTTATAATTTTTTTACCTGTATCAAGATCACGTACCACACATTCTTTTTAACTAAAGACAACCTCAGTTCCTTGATCACACATTTGACTTACGCTTAACAGGTTATGTCTCAATCCATCCACATACATGACATTGTTAGCTTTCACCTTTTCTTTTAGAAAAATAGATCCTTTTCCTTTAATGACAGCGGGTGTATCATTTCCAAAAGTAACATTCTTTTCCTTTTCTAGGGAATTATAAGCATGGAGTTTGTCTTTGTCACCTGTCATATGTTTTGAGCATCCACTATCAATGTACCATTGATTTTCTTCTCCTTCTGCAAATAAAGCTATACCACAATTCTCAACCTGTACATCCTTATTTTTCCATACTTTGGTGTTGGAAGGAACATGTTCTTTTGGCTGGACTTTGCTCCTGCATTCAGATTCTTCATGGCCAAAGTTATTGCAATAAGTACATTCAACTTCATTTTGAAGAGGAGAAAAGTTGTTATAGGTATTCTTCTTTGTTCCAATATCAATCATTTTCTTTCTTGCTTCTCTTGTCATGATAGTTTTATATGCAACACATTGAACAACTTTATGACCAAAATTGTGACATGAGAAACATTGTCCATTGAAGTAGAAATTTCTGCGATCATGAAATATTCTATTTGAATTTACCTACTGATTGGTGTTCTTTTGAAAAGTATTCATGTTGAATTTTCTTGACTTAAACTGCTCATGCTTGACCTGTGAAGAATCTTTATCCCCTTTCTGAGTGGCAGAATGTTGTAGACCAGTTGTAGCTGCTTTTAGATAATTTGGTGCTGAAGCCTGAGAAGATTCTCAGGTATATCCAAGACCTGTCTTTATAAGAGGAGAACGTTGTACCTTGATAATCTCATCTAAGGTTTCAGATCCTTTAGCAAATCTAAGATTCAGAGTCTTTACTTTCTCAAGTTGTTTTCTTAGACTTACCACTTCACATTCTAATTTTTCATTGTGCTTCTTCTCTTCTTCAATCTGATTTTTTAGAGTCTCTATAATTATTTTAATTTCCTCTAAGCATATTTTGAGTTGATTGTTTTCATTAAGAAAATCATTGTCCTCTAGGGCATCCATAAAAGTATCCTTATCTTCTTTAGAATCATTTTCAAATGCCATAAGAAGTCTAAGATTTTGTTCACCTTCTTCCTCACTATCAGATAACCCATCACTGTCTTCATGAGTATAGTAACTTTTTCTAGTGCTAGACCGGTTCTTATTTCTTCTTGCTACTTCCTTTCCTTTTGAAAAAGTTTCTTTATGAGGACATTTAGCAGCATAATGACCAACTCTTCCACAATTAAAACATTTGAAAGGAATTTTACCTCTGAATCGTCCTGTGCCAAGTTGAAGTTTCTTTACAAAATTTACCTCCTCTTCTTCTGAGACATATCCTGATCCTTCTGCTTCTTGTACATCTTTCCCTTTTGTAGAAGCTCTAAAGACGACTTCTTTGACATCCGATGATCCTCCCCTTCTCATTTCATAAGCAATTAGTATCCCATGAAGTTGCACCACAGTAAGGTTTTGGAGATCCTGTTTTTCTTCAAGTGCAGAAAATTTTGACTCAAATTTTTCCGTTAGTGATCTTAAGATTTTCTCAACCAAAGTAGATTCAACTATTGTTTCTCCCATATTTCTCATACGATTTACAATGTCATCAAGACGTAAAAATAAACTAGCAATACTCTCATCACTATGCATTTTTAACTTTTCATATTCTATTCTGAGAGTTTGGAGTTTTGCACTTTTTACCTTTGCATCACCTTCATAAATTAGAATGATTTTGTCCCATATTGCCTTTGTTGTATTCAGCTGCATGACCTTGACAAATTCTGATTCAGTTAGACTCCCCAATAGAGCATTGACCGCCTTTGCATTAGTTTCATAATTCTTCTTTTCTGTCGCATCTGTTGGTACCGAGGTTGGATATTGATATCCTTGTTCAACAATGGCCCATATATCTGCTCCCATAGACTGAAGATAGGATCTCATCCTTATTTTCCAGAAGATTAAATTGCTTCCATTGAAGAGTGGAGGCTTGATAGATGCTGTTCCCTCAAGATTGCTCATCTTGCTTGATCTTCCTTCTAGCGGTTAAGCCTTTTCAGAAGGACCTGCTCTGATACCAATTGTTGAGAAGAGTACTGAGAGGGGGGGGTGAATCAGTATTCAGGGCAGACAATGAAACTTTTCTTTTTCTTTCATAAAACCCATACGCTACTTTCCTGAAGGAAACTAGCGTATATACGCGGATATACTTTAATGAACTCGCGTATGCTCGGAGATCTAATTATGCATTCAATTCTTAACTCAGATCATTACTTTATTCATTCATCAGATATTTCAGAAAGCAATAAACAGATGCAGAAAGAACAGAATAATCATCACACATAGGCAACACACATGAACACCAGGATTTTTAGGTGGAAACCCAATTCGGGAGAAAACCACCGCTGCCGTCGTCTCAACCTTCAAAATTATATTATTAAGAAAACTTCTTACAACATGTACTGGTGCAGACTCATACCAGCACACAGGCACCCACCTGTAGAAAGCTACAACCTTCTCTCATTTACCAGCCTAACCTGGAAGGGAGCAACAACCCCCTGCTCTCGTTTACCAAACTCTCTTGGAAGGGAGCCACTACCCCCTAATATTCACACCAGCCTCTACTGGCAGAAAGCTTCTTCTTTCATACTGAAGGCTTCAACCTTCAGATCCACTGTAGACCACGTTTCATCAATTTTCAAACTGGATCAAACAACTCCAACACAACCCTTCACTTATCAACATACTTTCCCCAATGCTTCCAAACCGAACAGTGAAGCCACTGTAATCATTATATCAGAGATAACCCAGACTTCAGAATAAATATGCAGAAACACATTCAACCTTGAGCAACCATCAGTTCAGATATCATACGCGCTTTTCTTTAGACGGATCCGCGTATATACGCACTTTTATTGAAGACAACTCGCGTATACATTCGTGCAACTTTTCAGAAAAACCCTAACAAGTCATACGCGCCTTTGTTGAAATAGATCCGCGTATATACGCACTTTTTATGAAGCGAACCTGCGTATAGATCTATAAAAGATAAACTTTGCAGAACAGACCAGATCTATGAACTTACCCCGATTTCTTCAACTTCTTCAACAGATTTGCGCCAGGTGTTCATCACTTATTTTCAGATTATCCAAGAGATTCACCATTTCAAGATCTAGAGATCTTGAACCTTCATTATGTTCATAGATGCATCATAGAATCAGATCTATCAATTAAGAGCAGAGTTCAACCATGCAGATATACTTCAGAGTGAAGTATTCATTAAAACCCAGACACTTGCACCCCTTTGCACAATAATCTTCTTCTCCTTATATAGGTTTAGCCTTTATCAATACCATGAGCCAAAACCATACCATACCAATGGTATTTCTGGACGGGATCAAAAAGATAAACAAGCGCCCAATACAATGGGTCAATACCATGGTAGTCACCCCTGGTTTTTCACTTTTAGAGCACTTTTTCCCATACGCGACTTGGCACGTTATATCCCACGTGCATACGCTACTTCGTCTAGACAAATCCGTGTATGCCTTGAGATATACTCTTTTTATCATTGTTTTAATACATACTGAAATTCCTTTCATCATTTCCTTCTTTACTCATCGACGATACATCAGATTTACATCATTACCAAGTTCATCAAGTAGGTTGCCATCATCTTCATCAAGTGGGTTGCCATCAAGGACAACACTCATCATCATATTGCCAACAAGCATCCCATCACATCAGGTTAACTTACCTTCATCTATTCTATCATCCCATCTCCTACTCCCTCATTTGATGACCCTTATCAATTTTTGGCCCCTGCTCTCCATCTGATCTTTACCTTCGGGCGGTGGGGGGGGGGGGGGGAGGGGGAGGGTCCAAAAAAATATATTTTGTGTTTCGGGCCCATGCTAATGTGGCGCCCTCCCGTCATATCATGCTAGCTTGATCATTACTACTACTAATTAACTCCATTCTCGTGCTTTCCCTCTGCACTCACACATCAATTATTTCTGCGGATGATGTGCCTCCACATCATCCCTCACCTCCATGTCACCTCCCTCCTCCACATCATATGTTTGTTTCATGGCCAAATAAAACTATGTTTTTTCCCTATACAACACAATATTTTCAAATATGGTTTTTAGGCAAGTGGAAATGAATTTTCAAAAATTGAAAGAGGTTTTTTTTGTAACATCCATATGTACAAAAATGTCTCTCCATTTTTACACAGGTATTACAGAATGAGAGATACATTCACATCTTCACAACCTATTTTTCTGGCTGTGCAAAGTCTTGTTTTAGACATATTTTTGCAGAGAATATTGTGAACAAGTGGAGAAGAATTTTGGGAAACTCAGAGAGGTTTATCTCAAAAAAATATTCATCTACAATAACCTCTTTCTCTGTTTACATATTTATCTCATATTGAGATATAAAAAGTTATTACTGGACCCTATTTTTCAAAAATTCGGGAGGAAAAAGCTAAAAGACAATTAGTGACTTGGAGGTCACCTCATCAATAAGAGTTGCTATCAAATTCGAATTTCTCTTCTTTGTCACCAGAAATCCACAAAGATAGTGCCAAGTAGATTCATTATTTTTTAATTTCCTATGTTTCAGTGGTATTTTTTTAACATAGATAGAGATATTTGTAAGAAATATTGATATTTTTTCAAGATATTTTAGTTTGGAATTTGTATAAATAATTCATCATTTGAAGTAATAGAAGTTAGGATTTGTAATGAGGAAGACTACCATTCATTTTAATTATGTTCACTGATTTCAAGTGAACATTTGCAAGTAATACAAGACTAGTTGTTTCAAGATTCATGTGGTGTATTCACTGGTGAAGTGCTTCTACTGTTACTATGTTTTCCGTTGTTTTTCCTTTTCTTTGTGTATAAAAAATTCTCAATTGTAAAATAGAAAGTGTGATGAATACGAAATGTTATTAAGAACACCTTATTCTAGTTGCTTTTAAAATTTAAATGTTTTCTACTTGAAGTCATATTGAAAAATACTTAATTTATTTTCAGTCTCAATTGAAATTCACTTTCCTGCCATCTCCATTATTCATTTAAAAATATAAAAGAATCCAGTCAATGCAACATAGCTTTCTCTGTTTCACTCAAGCTTGATACTTCTACAAATTCATCACTGCAAGACTCTTTGAATAATTTTCCCAATGGCCTTCCCTTGTTGTTCCAACCAAAACAATTCAAAAACCAAACTCTGAGCCCATTAGCTAGCCTAATATCTATTCAAAACAAAGTTAAAACATAAGGGAGATCCATCTCTGAAGCTAGTAGGGCTATATCCCAGCTTCCAATGTTGTTTTGATGTTACCTTCGAGGTCTTTTCTTCAGCCTTGAAATTACACAGTGCTAGCATGCCTTAGATCAACTACCAAGTGTGTGGTGTGAGAGCGTAGCCGATTGGGAAAGGTGGTCCAAGTGCATCATCATCGTCAAATAAATGGAACGTGAGTAAGCAATGGAATATGATGAAGGCTCCGATGAAGTGGTAATTTTATCTTTTCTATGGTGGAGGCCCATGACTCTCAATGCTCACCATACAAGTGCCAATATGAACCTCTGGAGGGCTTGGACCCCATATAGGGAGGCCAAACCCCAAAGGAAGACCCACCTAAAATCCTGTATAAGATCCAATGTGTCTCCTCACTTTCTAGTATAAGGAATGATTAGTGCAATTGAGTAAATGAGGCTAAAAATCATGGAACCAAGTGGAAAAATCATAGTGGAATTCCCTTCTATAGTGGGATTTAGAATGTACAAGTGTCTCCAAGTTCAATAATAAGGTTAACCAAAGAACCTATTAGGTGGTTTCAACCTCTAAGGAGGGGACATGTCCATGGTACATCCATCAAATGACAGGTGGTATGTGAAATAATGAAGGAATGAAGTGAAGCATCAGGAGAAATCTCCAAGCCACATGCCAAAGTACTAGGGTAGATAAGATAAGGGAATCCCACACTTGGGTATATGAGTGGAGAAATCGTGGTAAATCCCAATCATTTTCTTTCCACCCTTCTTCATTTGTCTTTTTTATTTTATAAATTTCTCTTTTGTAAGTGGTCAGGGCTCTATGAGATGAGAGAATGATGTGTAGGATGTAGTATTGAATACGCCCTTTAGGTGTGGTAGTTGATAGCTCACCAGGGGTTGGGAAAATCACGGGTTCCAAAATGATTTAAGGGTATAATGTGAGGGGCCTTAGGAACTAGGGTGATGGACATGATGAAAGGAGTAGAGCTCATGCTTGGATTTTTCCCACATGCTAAATGTGTATGTCCTGACCATATTTTTCATTTTATGGTGCATTTCCAATTGAGAGTGGCCAAAGAATTATTTTTCTTTTCTTTTTAGCTACATCAACCTCAGGGGAATTGTTCCAAGGCCAACCCAAGGTGTGGATAAGGGGAAGGGGAGGATAAATCCTTATGGACCCGAATGGGAAATATGGTGAATGGGGTTATAATGAGTAGAGGGGAGTGATGTATATGGTGTCAGGAAGCTGGACCATGAAACCAAAATCATGATATTCCCATGTACTGCCGCCCCTAAGGCTAGTAGCCCATAAAGGAGATCCCATAAGACTACGATACAAGGTTAACCATAAAATTGGACAAAGGAGACAAGAGTACAAACAAATACCACTCTTTTCACCGAATCCCCCCACTAATCCATGCCCAAAAGTGTCCATGAAAAGTAAAAAAAAGTACCCAATTACACAATGAAAAGCCATATATTTGGGGTTGGGAGGCCCACCTTCAAACATACGATCATGAAAGATGGGAAAGGAGCATATGACGGGCTCATGGGGTGGAGATAATGGCACACCAAGCTATTTGGTAGTTTCAAGGGATTGTTGGCTGCTGACTGAGGACTATCTAGGAGAAAATGTTTCTCCTATGGATACTACCCACAAGTGGTGGTAAAATCATGTATAAAAATTATTTCCCCCCTTAGGATGGGTAAATTCATCACCCATAAGGGGTTGGGACATGAAAGAGTTCCTTGTCTTCTATGAGATAGGGAAACATTGGCCTAGGAATCGGTTGATGGCCATATAAGTGAGGTAGAGATCATGCTTGGCTTTTGGTCATGTAATAATCTATAATTCCCAACCATATTTTGCATTTTTATTTCTTTTGGCCATCATATGCTCTTATCATTTATTTTATGATGCATCAACCTCTTAGGGTACATTTTCAGTCCCTACCCAAGTATGAGGATGTGTGGATACCAAATCTCATAGATCCAATGGTCAATTGAACTTGAAGGAGGGAGGTGGAATAGGGGGAGATGGAGTTATGCTGCCTCAATAATTTCTTCCCAAGTATCCCCCTTTTCTAAAGCCATGGACCATTAGGTGATGCCCCACTGAACTAGGATTAAAAATTAACCCCCCATTTAAGGTGAGATAAAAAGATCACGACCAAGACCATATTTTGTTCTAGGTTACCACATAATCCATGCGAAAATTCCCAATTACAAACTTTCATAAACACCTGATTGCAAAATGAATAAAGTGGCTTTTGATCAAAATCCCACCTTCCGACATGTGCTCTTGGAAAATAAGCAAGGAAACATGTGATTGATGCACGTGGTAGAGATATGAATGGAGCGTCACATCGATTCTAAGATGACTATTAGGGGATGATGAATAACGATTGGAAGAGATAAATAGGAGAAACATTTCTCCTAGGGGTCACCCACTTTTGGTAGTTAACAGTTTTCACATTTAGAGTTTACTTGTAGAATTTTAGGAGTGTTAAAAATTTTCAGCTCATGGATGAATTTATCCTAGAAGAAATCAGATATTTCTATTATGTTTTAACCACCTATAATAAAATTTCAGTTATGACAATCCTAATATGAATTTCCAAGAATAGTAAGTCACATCTCAATTTGGAAGCGAATTTACAAAATTATAAAGTCATGTCTAAATGATCAAGGATAATCTCGGCATATGGAATCCACCTAAAGATCAAATAAATCATGATTATACAAGTTAATAATTAATTTTTTATCCTTACTAGTATTATTATTATGATACTATTATTTATAAAATAGTCTAAAGCCATTCACCTTTAATAGATTAATACAAACAAATTCTCACATGGAATAAGTAAATTAAATTGAGAACCGCTTACTTGTAAAATCAAACCTTTATCTTGGAATAAAATAGTAACTCCACACTTAAGATAATGTAAATCTCCCTCAATTATTCAATCTATGGAAACAATTTAACTCCTCCTCATTAAATGCACTTGTAACTTCCTAATTCAATTCTATTTGTAACTCTCACCAAATATTCTCTCATGTCTAAGTGTAACTCTCTCTCACCCTAATTCGAATTCTAACTACTCAAGACAAGTGCACCTCTCTATCTATTATTGGGATGAGTTGCACTTCTCCTCGAGTAAATCCTCCCCCATTAAAATCAATTCTCATATTATTATCTCAAGGCATGCATTCATTTTGTAACTCCTCTCCTTTCTCATATATTTAAGCAAGAGCAAGTGAGAGTGTAGAGTAGTATCTTCATTTTGAAGAAGGAGAGAAAGTATTGAGTGTGTGCAAGAGAAGTGTGAGAGCTAGTGAATAAATAGCAAAGTAAGAGATACAGAAAGTGTGAAGGACATGATCTGATCAAGATAAGGAGGAGATCTTCAAGAAAAGAGAAGGTGTAGTTAATCTGCAAGTTGATCAGACATTGGTGAATATATTCATTCTCACACACTCTCTCTCTCTTTGTACTCTGCTAAAAATTTGAAGAAATATAATAGAATAAAAATCATTTGGGTTTCCCCCTTGAGGGGTTTTTACCTAATCATTGGACCAAAATCTCAGTGTCTCATATTTGTGCTTGCCTCTCTTCATATGATCCTTATGTTCATGTTCTATCTAAAATTATTGATCTGAAAATTTTTGAAGAAGAAATATGCATTATAAGTAATTGCAACAACATATAACATTCAGTTTTATGCAAAGTAAATTTAGTTTTTTGCAAAGTACATTCAAATTTCTGCATTACATTCAATTCCATTCAGTTCCCTGCAAAGTACAATCAATTTTCTACAAAGTACATCTAATTTTCTGCATAGAACTTTCAAATTTCTACAAAGAAATTTTAAATTTATGCATATAACTTTCAGATTTTAACATGGTATCAGAGCCTTGGTGAATACAAGTCAAAGGACGCTAGAGATCACCTGAATAGATCCCAATTGTTTCCAAAGTTATTTTTATCAAGATGACTTTTTCCTACTTCAAGGTAGAGGATAAGTCAATGAATGATGCTTCAAAATTTGGTCCATGGAAAGTAAGGCTATATATCACTCTTGAAGAAAAAAAAGTTTTGGAATATGTCAAAGACATCATAGCTAATCCACCAAAGAATTCAAGTGTTGTTGTAAAATCCAAACACAAAATGGGTGAAATCAAAGCTAGAAAATTTATCCTTGATTCTCTTAGTGATCATCTTATTACTTATGTTTCTGGTTTCAATAATTATAAAGAAATTTATGACAAAATAATTGACATTTTTGAAATTAGTAACTTGAACCGGATTATTTCCTTGAAGAACCAGCTGAAGGACATCAAGATGAACATAGGAGAGATGGTTCAAGCATACTTCCTAAGAATGACCAAAGTTAGGAATCAAATGCCAACAATTGGCGAAGTTGTACTTGACAAAGAAATTATGTTTATTTCACTTAGAGGCCTTTCTCATGTTTGGGAGACTTTTATCACCACCATAAGTAATATCAACACTAGTCCTACATTTGATGAGCTTGTGGGAAAGTGTATCTAAGAGGAGATCAAAATGATATCTAGAGGGATAATTTCACATCATGAAGATGGATAACCTACTACATTTTCAACCTATGACAAGAGAAAGAAAGGTAATAAAAATAAATATACCTTCGAATCAAATAAAGAGAATTTATTGTTGGCAATGGGGGAGATTGTTAGCAATATGATGCAATGTGTTGTCCTTGATGGAAACCTACTTGATGAAGTTGTCCTTGATGGAAACTGACTTGATGAGTTGTCTTTGGATAGTAACCTATGTGTTAAAGATGTAAGAATGATGTATCTACAGTTCATTTCAGATGTGACAAAGAAAAGAATTCTAGTAAGTGCCGGAGAAATGATAAATATAATATGTCACAATGTATACGCGAGTTTGTAAAGTCCAAGTCGCGTATGCACATGGATAATTACGTCCCAAATCGCGTATGCCATTTTGCGCTGCAAAATTATAATACCAAGGGGCTTTACCATGGTTTTGGCACACAGTATTGAGTGTTGTATGGTTTATTTGATTTCGTCCAAGAATACCATTGGAAGTTGTGTGGGTTTGGCTCATGGTATTGGTAAAAGCTAAATCTATTTAAGGAGAAGAAGATCATAGTGCAAGGTGTGCATGTGTAAGGGTTGTTGATGAATAAATTTCTCTAAGGAATATATGCATGGATGAACTCTGTTCTTAATTGATAGATCTGAATCTATGATGCACCCATGGATATAATCATGGTTCAAGATCTCTAGATCTGACGATGATGAATCTCTGGTTTGATCGAATGACGAAATCATGAAGAATTGGCGCAAGTCTGTTGAAGAAAATGAATAAATCTGGGTAAGTTTTATAGATCTGGTCTGTTCTACAAAATTTATTTTTACAGATCTATACGCTAGTTGGTTTCAGAAAAAGCGAGTATATACGCGGGTTCTCTTCATGAGAATCGTGTATGGAAGTTAGGGTTTCTAAATAATAAATACACAGAAGCATACACGGGTTGGTATGCAGGAAAGCGCGTATGTACGCGGCTTCAGTGAAGAAAAGTAGCATATGCTATTTGAATTAATGAATGTTCAGGGTTGAGTTTGTATCTTCATGTCTATTCTGAAGTCTGGTTTATTTTTGACATTCTGGTTACAGTGGTCTCACTGTTCTGTTTGAAGTATTGGGCAAAGTATGTTTGTTGATGTTAAGTGAAGGGTTGTGTTGAAGTTGTTGGATCTAGTATGAAAATTGATGAAATGTGGTCAGCAGTAGATATGGGGGTTGAAGCCTTTAGTATGAAAGAAGAAGCTTTCTGTCAATAGATGCTGGTGATTGATTTCAGGGGGTCGAAGCTCCCTTCCAGGAGAGGTTGGTAAATGAGATCAGGGGGTTGGAGCTCCCTTCCAGTTGTAGCTGGAAAACGAGATAAGGTTGCAGCCTTATGCAGGTAGAATCCTGTGTACTGGTATGAGTCTGCATCAGTACTATGTTGTAAAAGGTTTTCTATATAATAAAGATTGAAAACAGAGAGGACAACAGCGGTGGTTTTCTCCCGAATTGGGTTTCCACCTCAAAAATATTGGTGTTCATGTGTGTGATGCTTTATTCTGTTGATTAATTCTCATAACCTGATACATAACTGATAAATCTGTTTATAATATTTCTTCTGAGAGTTTTCTCTAAATCTGGAAAGTTAAATCAGTATACGCTAGTTTCCTTCTGCATTTCCGTGTGCATACGCTAGTTCCGTTCATAAAAACCGCGTATGGAAATATGCTCAAAGAAAAAGTTGAATTTATATTATAAGCTCTAAATACTGATTCACCCCCCCCCCCTCAGTATTTTTCCCAAAAATTGGTATCAGAGCAGGTCCTTCTGAAAAATCTTAGCCGCTAGAAGGAATATCAATCAAGATGAGCAGTCAAGAAGGAACAACGTCTATCAGGCCTCTGCTCTTCAATGGAAACAATTTAATATTCTGGAAAACAAGGATGAGATCCTATCTTCAGTCTCTGGGAGCAGATGTATGGGCTATGGTTGGAGGATATCAATATCCAGCCGCAACACCAACAGATCCAATGGAAAGAAAGAATTATGAAACAAATGCAAAGGCGGTCAATGCTCTATTGGGAAGTCTAACTGAATCAGAATTTGTCAAATTCATGCAGCTGGATACTGCAAAGGAAATATGGAACAAAATAATTCTAAGTTATGAAGGTGATGCAAAGGTAAAAAGTGATAAACTCCAAACTCTCAGAATTCAATATGAAAATCTAAAAATGCATAATGAGGAGAGCATTGCAAATTTATTTTTACGTCTTGATGATATTGTAAATCGTATGAGAAATATGGGAGAAACAATAACCGAATCTACTTTTGTTGAGAAATTTTTAAGATCACTAACGGAAAAATTTGAATCAAAAGTTTCTACTCTTGAAGAAAAGCAAGATCTTCAAAATCTTACTGTGGTGCAACTTCATGGCATACTAACTGCATGTGAAATGAGAAGAGGAGGACCATCTGAAGTCAAAGAAGTCATCTTTAGGGCTTCTACAAAAGGGAAATAAGTACAAGAGACAGAAGGATCAGGGTATATCTCAGAAGAAGATGAGGTAAATTTTGTAAAGAAACTCCAACTTGGCACAGGACGGTTCAGAGGTAAGCTTCCTTTCAAATTTTTTGCTTGTGGAAGAGTTGGTCATTATGTTGCTAAGTGTCCTTACAAAGAAACAAATGGAAAAGGGAAGGAAGTAGCAAGAAGGAATAAGAATCAGTTTAGCACTATAAAAAGTTACTATACTCATGAAGACAGTGATGGGTTATCTGACAGTGAGGAAGAATGTGAACAAGATCTTAGACTTCTCATGGCATTTGAAAAAGAATCTAGAGAAGAAAAAGATACTTTTATGGATGCTTTAGAGGACAATGATTTTATTGATGAATTCAATCAACTCAAAATATGCTTAGAAGAAAGTAAAATATGCTTAGAAGAAAGTAAAATATCCATAGAAACTCTGAAAAATCAGCTTGAAGAAAAGGAGAAACACAATGAGAAATTAGAATGTGAAGTAGTAAGTCTAAGAAAATAAATTGAGAAAGTGAAGACTTTGAATCTTAGATTTGCTAAAGGATCTGAAACCTTAGATGAGATTATCAAGGTACAACGTTCTCCTTTTATAAAGACAGGTCTTGGATATATCGGAGAATCTTCCCAGACTTTAGCACTAAATTATCTAAAAGCAGCTACAGCTAGTATCCAACATTCTCCCACTCAGCAAGGGAATAAAGAATCTTCACAGGTAAAGCATGACCAGCTCAATTCAAAGAACACTAACAAGAATACCTTTCAAAGAAACACCAACCAACAGGTAAATTCAAGTAGAATATTTCATGATCATAGAAATTTCTTCTTCAATGGACAATGTTTCTCATGTCACAATTTTGTTCATAAATCTGTTCAATGTGTTGCATATAAAACCATCATGACAAGAGAAGCAAGAAAGAAAAGGATGGATATTGGAACAAAGAAGAATACCTATAACAACTTTTCTCCTCTTCAAAATGAAGTTGAATGTGCTTATTGCAATAACTTTGGCCATAAAGAATCTGAATGCAGGAGCAAAGTCCAACCGAAAGAGCATTTTCCTTCAAGCACCAAAGTGTGGAAAAAGAAGGAATTACAGGTTGAAAATTGTGGCATAGCTTTATTTGCAGAAGGTGAAGAAAATCAATGGTATATTGATAGTGGATTCTCAAAACACATGACAGGTGACAAAAACAAACTTCTTTCATATAGTTCTCTAGAAAAAGAAAAGAATGTTACATTTGGAAATGATACTCCTGCTGTCATTAAGGGAAAAGGATTTGTTTTTCTAAAAGAAAAGGTGAAATCTAATAATGTCATGTATGTGGATGGATTAAAGCATAAACTTTTAAGTGTAAGTCAAATCTGTGATCAAGGAACTGAAGTTGTCTTTAGTTCAAAAGAATGTGTGGTACGTGATCTTGATACAGGTAAAACAATTATAAAAGGAAACAGAACTCCAAGCAACCTGTATGTATTGAATAACTGCAAAGATCAACGTTACTTTAGTAAATATTTAGAAAACTGGCTATGGCATAGAAGGTTGGGGCATCTGAGCTTCTGTCAAATCAACAAATCAAGCAGACTTAAAGTTGTTCGTGATCTTCCCAATATTACTCTACCTGAAAATATCATATGCAAATCTTGCCAATTCGGTAAGCAAACCAGAGTGAAATTTAATGCCAAGGAAGGATCATCAAGTAAGCCTCTTGAACTCATTCATACTGACATATGTGGACCTATGACGAAAAAGTCACCACGTGGTGAACAATACTATATCTTATTTATTGATGATTTCTCTAGAATGTGTCGGATTGGGTTGATTAAACACAAAGATGAAGCATTTGAGAAATTTCAGATCTTCAAAGCACTGGTTGAAATTGAATTAGATATCAAAACCAAGTGTCTTAGATCTGATCGAGGAGGAGAATATACATCAGATGAATTCCTTGAATTTTGTGAACAACATGGCATAAAAAGACAGTTTTTTGTAGCTGGCACTCCACAGAAAAATGGCGTAGCAGAAAGAATCAATAGAACAGTTCAAAAAATTTCTAGAGCTATGCTTGATGATTCCGGAACACCTGACACATTCTGGGGAGAAGCAGCACATACAACGGTAAATATTCTTAACAAGGCACATGTTCGTGTAAATAGTGATAAAACTCCATATGAACTCTAGTATGGTAATCCTCCCACTGTGAAGCATTTTAGAGTTTTTGGAAGAAAATGCTTTATAAAAAATAATGATGAAAAACTTGGCAAGTTTGAACCCAGAGCAGATGAAGGAATACTTCTTGGTTACTCCTCTAGGAGTAGAGCATATAAATGTTACAATAAAAGACTTCGAAAGATTGTTGAATGTATTTATGTTGTTATTGATGAGTCTCCTGCAGCTCCAAAAGAAGAAAAACAAACAAAAGATGAAGACGATGATGACATATATCCTTCTACATCAAATAGAAATGATATAGACATTGAACCCAATGAAGAACCCGAATATGGTTTATCTGAAAAAGCTCCATCCAGATATGTTCAAAAGAATCATCCAGAATCTTAAATTTTGGGAGAAAAGGGATCAGGTGTACAAACAAGAAGGACTCTTATGGGATCTTCTAGCTATCTGTAATTTCTATCCACTATTGAACCACACAATGTCAATCAAGCTAACAAAGATGAATGTTGGATTCAAGCCATGAATGAAGAGCTTGATCAAATTGAAAAGAATCACACTTGGGAATTAGTACCAAGACCTCATGACAAAAATGTCATTGGAACCAAATGGATATTCAAAAACAAGTTAAATGAGAATGGGGATGTTATAAGAAATAAAGCTAGACTTGTTTGCAAGGGGTATGCTCAACAAGAAGGTATAGACTTTGAAGAAACTTTTGCTCCCGTAGCTAGACTTGAAGCCATAAGAATGTTTCTTGCTTTTTCAAGCTTCCAACAAATCAAAGTTTATCAAATGGATGTTAAATCTGCGTTTCTCAATGGTGATCTAGAAGAAGAATTTTATATAGAACAACCAGAAGGATTCATTTTGGGAAATGATGAAAAACTTGTTTGTAGACTTAAAAAGGCTCTATATGGTCTCAAACAAGCTCCAAGGGCATGGTACTATCGTCTTGACAAATATCTTCATCAACAAGGATTGTCAAAAGGGTCTGCTGATAGCAACTTATACACAAAAACTGAAAATGACAAACTATTGATTGTGGTTGTATATGTTGATGATATCATTTTTGGAAGTAATGAAGAGTCTATGAGTTAGAAATTTTCTTCTGATATGCAGCAAGAATTTGAAATGTCTTTACTTGGGGAACTAACATTCTTTCTTGGCTTGCAAGTGCAACAAGCAACAAATGGCATATTCTTATCACAAGCAAAATATCTTAAGCAAATTCTGAAGAAGTATGGCATGGAAGAATGCAAACCTGTAAGTACACCAATGATAACTGGATGTAATCTCAGATCACATGATGATTCTCCCACGGTGAATCAACCGGAATACAGATCTATGATAGGAAGTCTACTTTATCTCACTGGGACTAGACCAGACATTATGCATGCAGTTGGGATTGTTGGACGATTCCAAGCTAATCCAAAAGAGTCTCACCTTCAGGCTGTCAAAAGAATATTCAAATATCTACAAGTAACTCAAGACTTTGGACTATGGTATCCAAAGAATGCTGATCTTACTCTTCATGCTTACACTGATGCAGATTGGGCTGGAAATGTTGATGATCGGAAAAGCACTAGTTGTGGTGCATTCTATATGGGGCCCTGATTCGTTTCTTGGTTCAAATAAGAAGCAAAGCTAACATGCCTATCTACAACAAGCAGAACATGTGGCTGCCGCATCATGTTGCACTCAACTTCTTTGGATGATGCAAACCTTACAAGACATTCAAATCAAATGTTCACCTCCTATCTCCATTATGTGTGATAATACAAGTGCCATTAGTATCTCAAAGAATCCTGTTATGCATTCCGAGACCAAGCAAATTCCCATCAAGTATCACTTATTACGTGAACAAGTGCTTGAACAAAAGGTGAAGTTGGAGTATGTTCCATCCAAAGAACAAGTTGCTGATATATTTACCAAACCTCTACCCAGGGAAGCATTCGAATATCTCAGACAGAAGCTGGGAGTAGTCTTTGCCATGCAAAAGATCAGATCTACTTAAATTCAAAAGATTAAATTGGATACGCGGATTTCCTGAAGGACAGTCGCGTATATACGCGAGTTTATACATAGAAAACAGCGTATGGATGTTTGCTGACCAAATTTTTCTCAGTCAGCATTCTTCAACACAACCGCGTTGCTATCAGTCCTCTGTGATGTTCCAGCCTTCCTAATATTTATTTATCTTCTAATGCTTAAGGAATATGCCTTGATGATTTGTCGTTGAAAGTGTTCAGGATGCACAGGCTAAGGGGGAGCACTGGTCATGTGGAAAGGATGCATTGTTGGCATTCTAATTATTTGTTGTAGTCTGATATCATGCTTGAGAATCTTTGATCTTGATTGTATAAGTCATTTCTGTAATTTTATGAAAAAGGTCATGTTGAGACCCATGATGTAAAACAAAAAAAATTTGTAATATTCAGTCATGCAAAGAATTATTCCATTTTGTAAACCCACTTGGTTGGGAAATTGAGTCAAACTTGTAAATCCACTTGGTTGGATCATTGATGTAAGTATGAGTCCTTGGTGATAGTAATGGTCAAACTAAGTTGAGTTATAGAGTCAGGTACTTCATTAAATATTATGTTTGAAGATGCAACATGATCTCAGGGGGAGCATGGTATTGTCGGTACAAAGGATCTTGATCTACCCTTTGCCCTTGATGTCAAAGGGGGAGAATGTTGTTGCTGAATGTATTTCTGGTCATGGTTGTCATCAAGTCCAAAGGGGGAGATTGTTGGCAATATGATGCAATGTGTTGTCCTTGATGGCAACCTACTTTATGAAGTTGTCTTTGATGGAAACTGACTTGATAAGTTGTCTTTGATAGATACCTATGTGTTAAATATGTAAGAATGATGTATCTACAATGCAGTTTAGATGTGACAGAGAAAAAGAAGTCCAGTATGTGCCGGAGAAATGATAAATATAATATGTCACAATGTATACGTGCTTTTGTAAAGGACACGTCGCGTATACACGCGGATAAGTACGTCCCAAGTCGCGTAGGCCCTTTTGCGCTCCAAAATTATAATACCAAGGGGCATTAACTTGGTTTTGGCACATAGTATTGAGCGTTGTATGGTTTATTTGATTCCGTCCAAGAATACCATCAGAAGTTGTGTGGTTTTGACTCATGGTATTGGTAAAAGCTAAATCTATTTAAGGAGAAGAAGATCGTAGTGCAAGGTGTGCATGTGTAAGGGTTGTTGATGAATAAATTTTTCTAAGGAATATCTGCATGGATGAACTCTATTCTTAATTGATAGATCTGAATCTATGATGCACCCATGGATATAATGATGGTTCAAGATCTCTAGATCTAACGATGATGAATCTCTGGTTTGATTGACTGACAAAATCATGAAGAACTGGCGCAAGTCTGCTGAAGAAAATGAATAAATCTGGGTAAGTTTTATAGATCTGGTTTGTTCTACAAAATTTATTTTTACAGATCTATACGCTAGTTGGTTTCAGAAAAAGCACGTATATACGTGGGTTCTATTCATGAAAAGCGCGTATGGCAGTTAGGGTTTCTGAAGAATAAAATACACAGAAAAAATACGTGGGTTGGTATGCAGGAAAGCGCGTATGTACGCGGCTTCAGTGAAGAAAAGTAGCGTATTCTATTTAAATTAATGAATGTTCAGGGTTGAGTTTGTATCTTCATATCTATTCTGAACTCTGGTTTATCTCTGAAATTCTGGTTACAGTGGTCTCACTGTTCTGTTTGAAGTATTGGGCAAAGTATGTTTGTTGATGTTAAGTGAAGGGTTGTGTTGCAGCTGTTGGATCCAGTATGAAAATTGATGAAACATGGTCAACAGTAGATCTGGGGGTTGAAGCCTTCAGTATGAAAGAAGAAGCTTTCTGTCAATAGATGCTGGTGATTGATTTCAGGGGGTCGAAGCTCCCTTCCAGGAGAGGCTGGTAAACGAGATCAGGGGGTTGGAGCTCCCTTCCAGTTGTAGCTGGAAAATGAGAGAAGGTTGCAGCCTTCTGTAGGTAGAAGCCTGTGTAATGGTATGAGTCTGCATCAGTACTATGTTGTAAAAGGTTTTCTATATAATAAAAGTTGAAAACAGAGACGACGACAGTGGTGTTTTTCTCCCGAATTGGGTTTCCACCTTAAATATTGGTGTTCATGTGTGTGATGCTTTATTATGTTGATTACTTCTCATAACCTGATACATAACTGATAAATCTGTTTATAAGATTTCTTCTGAGAATTTTCTCTAAATCTGGAAAGTTAAATCAGTATACGCTAGTTTCCTTCTGCATTTCCGCGTGCATACGCTAGTTCCGTTCATAAAAACCGCGTATGGAAATCTGCTCAAAGAAAAAGTTGAATTTATATTATAAGATTTAAATACTAATTCACCCCCCCTCTTAGTATTTTTCCCAAAATTTATACATGTAAAAAATTAAATTCTTTAACTATTAAACGCATGGTCACTTTTATCAAGGCTGTAAAGAAAGATGAATATCACCTAGATTAAAAAATAAATGTGATTTAGAAAAGACAGTGTTGAAAATAAAAGAAAGGGCCATCCTAAGAAAATAAGAAATCCACGGTATATAAATAATGCAGGGGAAACTAAATCATAATATTTTCTTGTTTCTTCTCTTTCTAGTTCTTCTTCTATAGATTCATTTGATAACTAATTAGTTGATAGTGGTTCTTCCAAAAAAATTACTGGTTATAAAGAAGCACTCTCTAATATAGTTGAGAGGTATACTATGTAGAAATTATATAACTGATATGTTATACATCTAAGATTCTCCTGATCACACACTATTTGACTTCATGCACAATACAAAATCTCTTCTACCACTGATCATTAATTGCGGAAATAAAATCAATTGCTTGCACACATTAAAACCATAAAAATTCACACATATGAACACAATAATTTATGGGAAAGCTTAAAGCTGAAAACCCCAACTATCTGTATATTATATATGTCATAGAGATCATGTAACAATCATCATACAAAGCTCCTCACAAGCTCTCAGTATAATCTCCACTTGCTACACACTAATCAGGCCCGATCTTGCAAATCCCATGCACCGATCTTTGCTAGCCTTTAGCCTGCCTCTACTGCGCAATCACTGCTGAAGAATGTCTCCGAATGAAATCATATACATCCCATATTTACCACGCAATCCTCATTGGCATCTCCAATCACTGTGTGTTGCAAATCATGCAACACTATAGTCACAATTGATAGTCAACCTGCTCTTTCACCTACCTCTCCACTGGTCTCCATTGAAACTGTCCATGTACTGTAGTTAAATAATGTATTATTTAGTTGATTAATGAGTTAATATTTAGTGAATTAATTAATAATTAATTCACACCACTCTCACTAGTGTATCAATCAGTTAGACTAGATACAACTAGCTCAACTATGTTTAACTAAGTTAAAATGAACACAACTCCACCAACTACCTCAATAACTCCACCAAACTCTGTCACATGAGTTCTAACTAAAGTCCTCCATGCAATAGCTCCACTTAACCCTAAGGAATAGCATAATTCCTTCTGTCAGCTCTTGTGCCACATCTGTGCAGTTAACTGAAGCGCTCCAAGAGAATAAGATAATGTTTAGAGTCCAAATATTATTGAGAGCTAATAATATTCGACATATCTATTTTTAGACTAGCAATCTAAAAATAGATTCCGCCCAATATGTATAAAAATAGAAGTCCATCTATTTTTCCAACTTGATCAATCATCCACAAATAGCATCCTGCAACTCATAGAATATGATCAACATTTCTAAAAATAGACATATTCTAAAAATAGACTTTGCGCCAAAAATCACCTATGTGGGCCCCACCTAGTTTAGGTGATCACTTTCCAAATAGGATCGGGAATGATGTTTCAGGATGCCTCCTTCACCGTTTCTTGTTGCAATCTTCAACACTCCCTCTCAACAAGAAAGGATTGTCTTTGCATGCGACATGCAACTCCATGCATTCGCCCTGCAACCTTTTCAAGCGCCATGCAACTCCATGCATCTACTCTGTAACTCTTCCGAAACTGAATAGGCTCCAAACAACTCAATCAGTATAATGCATCTATCAAAGTCTTTGACCTCTGCTGGTACCAACTGCACATGTCTTCAGGAACCACTGTGCCGTTGAACTCTACACCCATGCACTCTGCACTTGCTGTCAACTCTGAACGGCGCTCTAGTATCCGACACTGTCACTTTGATTTTCCTGCATCAATCCAACTGATCATGCTAATGCTGCACTGTGGGCACCTCGTAGCCAGGTTAAATTCATGATATCCACGCCATCTCAATGAATCCTGCCCAGAAATATCCTCTTGGGATTAATCATGCATGTCGCCCCACCTCTCACCTGGTGGTATAGCTGCATGCACTCCCTCTTCCCATCTGGCACGAAATTTCTCTACATGAGTGGTTTCTTCTACTCCATGATCCTCATCTTGTGGTTGCTCCACATCCAGAGGTTCACTCTTACTTGCATGCAAATCCTTCTCCCTCTTAAGCTTCAATTGCATGGCTTTCTTGCACTTCCCAATAGTAGGAAGCTCCGTAGAAATCCCATCTACTTCAAGTATATAGAGATTCTTGGCTCAAATCCCAACCTTCTTGACTTTTCCTGTTGCTTTGCACTAAAGGAAAACTTTTCCTTCACTAAATACAAAATCATACCCTTTATCCTCTAACTTTGCGACTGAGATTAAATTCTTCTTTAAACCTGGAACATGCACTACATATTGCAAAAGAATGAGTTTACCTAACTCCCTCTGAAAGGTAATGGTACCAATTCTGGTCGCATTATATCATCCATTTTCACCCAACTCAACATGCAACTGGAGATATTTCTCCACCAAGTCACTGAAAGGGTTCACATCTCTCGTCATGTGAAAGGAAGCACCACTATCAAAGTACCACCCCGATCCCAATGTACTAGACACCATGCATGCGATCAATGAGAAGCCTTACCACCATAGGTGTGAGCCCCCACCAAATATAGCTCCGCAGCTCGCTTTTTGTTCTTTCTGTGGATAATGCATGGCGAAATACCCATGCTCGTGACAAGGAAAACATCAAGGAAAACACTTCCTTCACTTGGACATGTCACGCTCTTTTCCATCCGCACCGGATTTATGCTGATTTTTTTCTTCCGCTTCCCTTTCCTTGCTTTGGCAGCTAAAGAGAAACTCTTCATCACAATTATTCGATGAAGATCCATCCCCGGTATCCCCGCCCTTTATCTCCTCCGCACAATATCCGACCAACCGTCCCATCCTCGGGCAGCTCTCTCGACCATTGACAGAGTCCTGATAGGAATGCCAACTCTTCAGAAGCCCAAGGAGAGCCAAGCTCACCAAGTCCTCGTCATCCACACTAACTCCTACACTCCCAAGATCATCCCTGTAGTAGACAAACTTTTTCAAATATACCGGAATAGTTTCATTCTTTTCCATTTTTATTTTCCTGAGTTTATCCATGAGCGCCAACTTCCTCTGGTCGCTCTTGCTTTGGAACAAGTCTGTCAATGCTTTCCACATCAAGAATGGAGAAGATTTACCATGAAGGCTAGACACTATGTGATCCTTCACACCTTCCAACAGAATTCTTCGACACCTTGCTACCTTCTTTTTCCATGCGTCAAGTGCGGCAACATCGCTAGAACCCGGTTTAGGAATATCAACATCTATGAACTCCTTCAACCCATTATCCTCCAGCACTGCCTCCATCCTATCCTTCCATGAAATATAATTCGAGCTGCCCTCAAGGGCATACTCCAATCGCAATCCACCGAAAGACATTTTTCAATGAATGCTCAACTTCGACACCAAGAACACACTACAAGAATTTCGAATTCCACTCAAAGACAAAACTCAACCGCTTCAATGCTTTGCAATTGCTCCAACATCAATATCGTCTGATACCATGTAGAAATTACATACTAGATATGTTATACATCCGAGATTATCCCGATCACACAACTCTTTGACTTCATGCACAATAATAAAATATCTTCTACCATTGATCATTAATCATATTAATAAAATCAACTAGACGTGTCCTTTTTAAAACCATAAAAATTCACAACTATGAACATAGTAATTTATGGGAAAGCTTAAAGCTGAAAACCCCAAACTATATGTATATTATATGTCATAGAGATCATGTACCAATCATCATACAAAGCTCCTCACAAGCTCTCAGTACAATCTCCAATTGCTACACACTAATCAGGCCCTGATATGGCAAATCCATGCACCGATCTTTGCTAGCCTTTAGCCTGCCTCTAATACGCAATCCCTGCTAAATAATGGCTTTGAATGAACTCAAATCCACTATATTGACCATGCAATCCTCATTGGCATCTCCATCAATGTGTGGTGCAAAATCATGTAACACTATAGTCACCACTGATAGTCAACCTGCTCTTTCACCTACCTCTTCACTAGTCTCCACTGAAATTTTCCATGCACTATAGTTAACTGATGTATTCTTCAGTTGATTAATGAGTTAATATTTAGTGAATTAATTAACTAATTAATTCACACCACTCTCACTAGCGTATCAATCAGTTAGACTAGATACAACTAGCTCGACTATATCAGAACGTTTAATCGAATACAACTCCACCAATCACTTCCACAACTCCACCAAACTCTGCCATGAGTTCTAACTAAAGTCCTCCATGCATTAGCTCCAGTAAACCCTCAGGAATAACGTAATTCCTTCTGTCAGCTACTGTGCCACATCCGTGCACTTAACTGAAATGCTCCAAGAGAATAAGATAATGTTTAGAGTCCAAATATTATTAAGAGCTAATAATATTTGACATCTATTTTTAGACTGGCAATCTAAAAAAGAGATTCCGCCCAATATGTCTAAAAATAGAAGTCCATCTATTTTTCCAACTTGACCAACCATCCAAAAATAGCATCCCGCAACTCATAGAATTTGATCGACATGTCTAAAAAGGACTTCATAATAAAATCACCAGTGGGCCCCACCTAGTTTAGGTGATCACTTTCCAACTAGGATTAGGAATGATATTTCAGGATGCCTCCTTCACTATTTCTTGTTGCAGTATTCAACATACTAATTTAAATTTTATGCTAGGAGATAATTTTACTCACCAAGTTAAAGGGTATAGTTAAATTTCATTTTAATTAGATGGGATAAAATATATTTTTCTCCGTAAAAAGTTTTCAGATAAAATTCAGTTTGTATGAACTTGTATCCTTATATACTCTAGATAAAGGAATACTCTAGAAGATAAACGAATGAAGTTGCTTTTATTAATGGAAATTTTTTAACTTGGCCTTTGAACTCAATTATGAAAGAAATCTTCACTCTTGGATCAAAATGTGAAGGGCTTTACAAAGTCAATGGTAAACCCATTCATGCATTGGTCCATGATACCGATCTTCAGAGTGAGCTATGGCACAAAAGATTTTCTCACCTACACTATAAAGCCTTATATAATATAAGGAAGATGATTTCTGGAATGCATGAGATCAGAATGGATCATGAAGGAGTTTTCCCAGGATGTGCAAGCAGAAAGCATATAAAGGGACCATTCCCTTCAAGCAAAACAAAAACTAGTCAGGTACTTCAGTGCATACATTCTGATTTATTTGGACCTATGTCTGTTACTTCTCTTGGTGGCTATTTGTATTTCATGAATTTTTGTTGATGATTTTTCTCGCAAGAAATGAATATTCTTTTTGAAAAAGAAATTGGAAGCATTTGACATGTTCAGTGATTTCAAGACTTTGATTGAAAATCAATTTAGAAAGTTGATCAAAACTTCCAGATCTGATAATGGGGGAGAGTTCACCTCCAATGATTTTAAAGATCTTTGCAAAAACATTGGAATAAAGAAAGAAACCACTATGCCATACAATCCACAACAAAATGGTGTGTTTAAGAGGAAGAATAGAACCATTATGGAAGCATTCATAGCCATGTTTCATGGTCAAAAGATACCAAAGTTTTTGTGGGGAGAAGATGCAAATACTTATATTTAGGTGCAAAAAAAATCCTCATTAGGACTTATACAATAAGTATCTTGAATAAGTCTTCACTGGTAAAAGACCCGAGGTGATTCATTTGAGAATATTTGGATATCATGTGCACTTCTATGTGCCAAAAGAGAAAATGAAAAAACTAGAAGCCTTCAAGTAAGAAAAGTATGTTGTTGGTTATTGTGACAATTCAAAATATTATAGAATTTATGTGCATGGTTAAACAATTATAGATTTTACAAAGAGAGGTAAAATTTTATGAGGATGTAGCTCCTAGAAAATAAAAATACTCTCCTTCCCCCCGCTTACCACTCGAAAGAAAATATTAATGAAAAGAGATAGCATTTGAGCCCACACTGGAACTTGAGAATGAGTTTGCTGATAATCCAATGGGTTCCATGGATCCTCTAGATCCTCCACCATATGATCCTCCTACCATAAAGAGAGCACTATGGCTGCGAGATACCTTGCAAGATGCTGAACAACAAGCTGCCCCAAGAGGAACGTTAAGAGAAAGTAAGAAGCCAAGTCGGTTTCAAGGGTATGTTGTTGCCATGAGCAACATCATTCAAGCAGAACCATGCACCTTTGAAGAAGCTGCAAAAGGAAAAGTCTGGAAAGATGCTACGATTGAAGAATACGAGTCCATCATCCAAAATGATGTCTGGGAAGTCGTTCCTAGACCTCAAGGTAAATCTATTGTCACTTCCAAGTGGTTGTTTAAGATTAAACATGGTGCAGATGGTAGTTTTGGAAAATATAAGGCTAGATTTGTAGCTAGAGGTTTCTCTCAGAAAGAAGGAATAGATTATGATGATATTTTTGCACCTGTAGCTTGATATACTAATATTCAATCTGTTGTTGCCTTAGCTGTTAGCCAGGGATGTACTCTTCACCAAATGGAAGTGAAAACTGCTTTCTTGCATGGCTTTCTCAAGGAAGAGGTATTTGTGGAACAACCACAAGGCTTTGAAGAGCATGATAGGGAAACTCATGTATGCAGACTGAAGAAAGTCTTATATGGGCTGAAGCAAGCTCCAAGGGCTTGGTATGCTCGCATTGATAGCTACCTAATAAAGCTTGGTTTCACAAGAAGTAGTGCAAACCCAAACCTCTACTTCAAGACAGTCCAAGATATACCTTTGATTTTTGTATTGTACGTTGATGATTTATTATTGACAGGAGAACCTCTTATCCTCCAATGTAAGAGGTAGCTAGCTTATAAATTTGAAATGAAAGGCCTTGGTTTGATGCATCACTTTTTGGGTATATAGTTTTGGGAATGACTTGGGGAAATTTATATTTCTCAAGGAAAATATGTTGTTAAAATTCTTGAAATATTTGCTATGTTAGAATGCATTAGGGGAATGTTGAGGTATAAAATGGGCCTCTTAAGGAAATTATAAAATAATAGTGGAAATAATAAAATAAGATTTGATTACATCATCAAATTTTAGAGGGGAAAAATAAAAACTACTTTTTCAACTTATCTCCCAAATTTTTTACTCCAATTTCAAGCGGGGGTACTCGTTGGATGCAAAATTTAATTCCTCATCCAAGGAGTACCCATGTTACATACTTTCAATGGATCCCACTACACGAAAAATGAGAAATACATGAAAAACATTATTGCAATCACATTTTTTCATTTTCATTTTTTGCATGGGTCCATCGAGCATATGCAACATGGGTACTCCTTGGATGAGGAATTAAATTTTGCATCCAACGAGTACTCCCGCTCGAAATTTGAGTAAAAATTTTGGGAGATAAGTTGAAAATACGAGTTGAAAAAGTTGTTTTATTATTTTATTATTTTTTAATATTTTTACCCTTTTATTTAAAAAATGGTAAATCATCCCCCATGGTTGACATCATCATCTTGAATCCTATTGGTTGTTATAAAGTTTATTTTTGTTGTACATTTTTCTTTGGAGGCCCATTTTAGACCTCAAAATTCCTTAATGGTAAGTCCATGCATACTCTTATGGAAATGAACTTTAAGAAATTATGTGGCAAAGCTGTAGGACCTAGTATAGTGACTCCCATAGAGTATAGGAAACTCATTGGTGCTTTGATGTTTTTGGTAAACACTAGGCTTGGAATATGATTTGTTTTAAACACTTTAAGTCAACATATGATTGATCCATTTCATTCCCACTAGATTTCTACAAAACATGTACTCAGATACTTGTATGGAACTATCAATCTAGGATTGAAATACACTACTAAAAATGTAAGACTTTATGGATATACTGATGCCAATTGGGCTAGTGACTTCACTAATAGGAAGATAAATTCTGGTTGTTTCTTTAGCTTGGGATCTAATATGATATCTTGGATGAGAAGAAAAAAAAAATTTGTTTCATTGAGTACAGCTAGAGTTGAGTACATTGCTAATAGCATGGCTAGTTGTGAGGCAGTTTGGTTGAGAAATATTTTAGGGGAACTGTTTGAGAAAGTTCCAGACACAATAATTATACATTGTGACAATAAGAGTAGGATTTGTTTGACAGAAAATTGTGTGTTTCATGATAATTCCAAGCACATTGAGATCAAGTATCACTATATCTAGGATATGGTGCAGAGAGGAGTAGTGAGGCTCCATCACATCTCCATTGATGATCAAATAGTTGACATTCTTACCAAGCCTTTACCAAAAGGACATTTATTGTTTTTTAGAGAGAAACATGGACTTATAGACATGACCCTTCTGGGAAGCATCCACAACTGATCGAGAACACTGAGCTTCCTTTCACCCCTAACAAAGCACATAGGATTAGGGAATGATTACAGAAATATCCTAAGGATGATGGGTCTCTTGTGTAGCATGTGCCACAAGAGTAGGCCTCATTATGCATCCGACCCATAGTCTGGGACGTGGGAAGAACTACCTATTTGGAAAATAGGTGTAGTGAGACTTGTTTATGTGACTTGTCTAGGATGCAGGTGTTCCACCACTCGAAGTTTAATGAAACTTGGTTATGTTTGATTCTTGTCTGTGTGACTTGTTTGAGTCTTGTCCACATGATGATCCTTTCCTTTCTAAATTTGTGTCAAGTGGATGATTCTTCTTTAGATTGAGACTTCACTATTATAGATTTTACAAACCATAGTTGAACTGTGGTGAAATAAAGAGATTAGATGAAGAAAATATATTTGATGCATAAATAAATTCCTCCCTAGCAGAGAGGGAGTGTTAAAATTTGGTAGCTCAGGGTTGAATTTATCCTATAATAAATCATATCTTTATGTTTTGTTTGAATCACCTATAATAAAATTTCATTTTTGACAAGTATTGACTCACCTCTCAAGTGTATGGTGCAACTCTGGGACTGAATTGGCATAGTGTACCAGGTGCATCTTCCTCGTCCAATAGGTGGATCTCAAGCAATCTCTAAAAATCTCTCATTAAAGGAAATCTTCGCCCAAAAGTGCCCATGAAATTTTCATGTACATAATATGTAAGCAAATCAAAATACTTTAAATTAAAAAAGAGGTACATGTGAATATTTTGGAGGGAAAATAAAAATCTATTTTTTTAATTGTATTTTTGACTTATCTCCTTACAGGTTTACTAAAATATCAAGTGTGCAGACCCGTTGGATGTGGAATTAAATTTTTCTTCCAACAAGTACACATTATGCATACTTTTGACAAGACTCACATTGATAAAAATTTGCGATACATTAATAAAGCATGTTGAACACATTTTTTTAACGTATATTCATTTTTTATCAATGTGGGTCTTCTCAAAAGTATGCACGTACAATTTAATTGCACATCCAACGAGTGTCTACACTTGAAATTTGAGTAAACCTATAAGGAGATAGGCCAAAAATACAATCAAAATAAGTAGTTTTCTTCTTTTCCCTCCAATAGTCAAACTCTTATTTTATTATTTTATTATTTTTCCTTCAGAGGCCACTTTAGGCTGAAATTTCCTCTAATGGGAATCCATGGATTTTTGTGTACTGTTGTGGATGCTCATGGCTCTCTACACACACTCTACATGTGCCAATGTATCCCTCTCGAGAGCTAGGACCTCGTATATGGAGACCAAACCCAAAATGGACACCATATGCAATCCTGTATAAGATCCAATGCGTCCCCTATCCTTCTAGCATAACAAGCCATTAACGTAATTGAGTAAAAGAGATTACAAGCCATGGAGAACAAGTGGACACGTCATAATGACATGCCCTTCCATAGTGGGCTTTGGAATGTGCTAATGTATCCAAGCTCCAAACGAGTTAACCATGTACCTTATTACATGGTTTCTACCTTTAGAGGAGATTGTATGTCCAAGGTACATCCCTCAAATGGTGGTGGCATGTGATAAAAAGTTGAATGGAATAGGGAGTGAAAGGGGCAATCCTGGGCCACATATTAGGGTATAAGGGTAGCTAGAAGAAGGGAAACCCACACTTCGATATATAATGTATAGGAGGGAGAAATCGTTGTACATGAGGTGCTTCAACCTTTCTTTTTCCACCCTTATTTATATGTAGGTAGGGTGGTTCATTTCCCTCTAGGGGTTGGGACAATCATGGGTTCCTAAATGATAAAGGAGGCTCATCTAAGGCATATGAAATGAGGGTGATGGCCATGGGTATGGGGTAGAGCTCATGCATGGGATTTTTCTAACGTGCTAAATTTTTTTGTCTTAGCCATCACTTGCATCTTGTGGTAAATTTTCCTGTTGAATGTGGCCATTTGTGATTTTGATTTTTATTTTCAACTACTTCAACCTCCAGGGAATCATTCCAAGACTTACCAAAGGTGGGGGCAAGGGAAGTGGGAGGTTATCCCTATGTGGACCCAATGAAGAAATTTGAACCCAGGTGGGAAATATTATTAAATACAGTTATAATGGATTAAAGGGGAGTGATATAATGGACAAGGGAGTGGGACCACAAAACCAAAATCAAGGTTTCCTAAGTAATACCACCCTAAACCTAATGGTAAATAAAGGAGATCCCACGGGACTAAGATCCAAGGGTGACATCCAAAAGAGGTCTATGGGACAGAAGCATAGACATATCCCACTCATTTCGTCGAATCCCCACATTAATAAATGGCAAAAAGTGTCCATGATAAGAAAAATGAATACTAAATTTCCAAATGACAAGGAATACCTTTAGTTTTGTAGGTCAAAATATATTAATTTGGTAGGTTAAAATTCCCATGAAATATTGGGTTAGCCCCTGGTGCTGCTTGGGTTGACATCAATGACAACCGTTGATCAACAATCTCCCCCTTTGGCATTGAACTCCTCACAAGTACTCTCTACTATCTCGATCATGACACCCTCTTCCTACAACACTTTCCCTTTTACATCAATGGAAAAGGGTAACTCCCGAAACACAACCATCCTGCAGACCTGTACACACTTCCACTGGTGCTGACACACAACCGTCCTGCAGTCCTATACACACTTCCACTCCCCCTTTATATTCTGAAAAAGGAAAATCTAATGATAACTTGGGAGAATCCCAAGCTTTTGGCGAAGATATTCCAATGACGTCGAATATTTAATATGTGATTCTTTTGGTGCTGCTTGGAATCTTTCTACTTGTCCAACTTCTTGCATAACATTTGGTCGGGAGGCTGTTACATATAGAAGACTACTAATCATAGATCTATACAACCTTTGATCCAGATCCTTAGATGAGTCATCAATGGTCAATTTGAAACCAAGTAAAGACATCTCTAAATCACTTTGCACCTTTGTAGAAAAATTCTTACTTACTCGATCATCATTGCTACCAATTATTGTATCATCCTCTTCAACTATTAGACATGCTTTAGTTGCTTCATCCAGAACATATATGTCATTTGGAGCTTGACTTGTTGTAACCATAATTTCACCATACACGCCTTTCCTGATTTCACATTTCGTGGAGTTGAATAGTATTATGTGTCCTTGATCACACATTTGTCTTAACACCGAGCAGATTGTGATTCATGTTTTCAACCAATAGAACATTCTTGGCTAGAACATCTTTTCTTCCGAGAGTGACAGTACCTGATCCTATAACATTTGAAGATCCATCATTTCCAAAGGACATGGTTCCATCCTTCTTCTCTTTCAGAGATACAATTTTATTTCTATCTCCAGTCATATGCGTTGAGAAACCGCTATCAACATACCACACATCTTTTTTCTTTTGAGCCTTGAGAGCGAGAGAAAAATTATCACTCTTCTTCTTCTTCCATGTTCATTCATTCTGTGGCTTCAAAGATTCTTTTAGAGGATTTTCAAGTCTACAGTCTTTGGCTATGTGTCCAAAGTTTCGACATTTGTAACATTCAATATTATTTCTTAAATGTTCAAATCTATTGATATTTCACTGAGCCCTAGGAGGTTCATATTTGACAAATCTCCTAGACTTGTATTCGTTCCTAGGGTACGTGTGACATTCTACAGCTTTATGACAAAATTTTCCACATGAATAGCAATAGCCATAAAAAATATGTTAGTACCTGGATGGAAATTTTTGTCGAGGAATTGTCTTCCAAGGCTGCTCTTGTGAATCTTGTCTAATGAAGTCTACATGCATGTCAGATCTCATAGGTTCATTTTATTTTGTTGTAGAAGGTCCTGCTTCTTATTCTTTGTAACTGATGCCGCTTTGTCGTTGTAATATCGTTGATTGTTGATGAGTTCTTCCACGTCCCTTGAGAAGTCATGGCATAGTTTTGGATAGTTTTTCCTTTTTCTCACTCCTCACGCAAGGAGACTACTTTGCTTCTAATTCTTCACTTTCTTGGTTGATTTCTTCCAACTTCTTTTGAAGTGACTCTTCAATGCATTTGTGTTCTTCAACTTCAATTTTGAGACCTTGAACTTGTTCTTCAAAAGTTTTGGAATGGATCTTCTCCACCTTGAGATCTTTTATAAGCTTGATTACTTCCTCATAAAATTCTTCTATGGTCCATCCTTCTTCTTCATTGTTTGATATCTCTTATTTATTGTGATTGGATTTATTGTGCTTGGCCATAAACAATACTCTCTCGTTGGCTTCTTCTTCACTGTCATTGTCTTCATCGGATGATGAGCTATCTTCTTTAGAGAGAAAGTTCCTTTTGGATCCTTGCTTGTTGAATTTCTTAAAGCCTTTCTTTCTTTTTGAGTTGCCATTACTTTTGTTTGGACATTTTGCTGCAAAATGCCCAACCTCATTTCAATTGAAACATAACAATGGAAGTTTACCTTGTAATTTTCCCTTACCAATTTGTAGTTTTTTCATGAAGTAAGCATATTCTTCATCTGAAAGACCTTCTTCATCATCTCCCTTTTCTTCACACTTGCAGGTGCATGTATTTTCAATTGAAAGATGTTTATCCTTATTGGTTTTCTTAGATGCAAAGAACGCAGTTTCTAGATGCGAAGTATCCTCTTCTTCATCAAGTCTCATTTCATATGCTATGAGAACTCCATGTAATTCCTCTATGTTGAGTTTGTCCAGATTTTCACTGTATTCTAAGACCGATACCTTTGGGTTGAATCTCCCTGGTAACGTTCTAAGAATATTCAATATAATAGTCTTTTCATCAACTGGCTCTCCCAATCCTTCCAGAGTATTGGTTATTTCATCAACGTATTGAAAGTTTGCAGCAATTTTGCAATCTTATTTCATTCTAAGTTGCTCAAATTTTTCTCTATATATTTGAAGCTTTTCTTATTTGACATTTGAGTCACCTGCATATATATTCTCAAGCTTGTCCCATACATTTTTGGCGGTTTTACAACCCAACACCTTATGAATAGCATATTCAATAAGTCCACTAATAATAATATTCTTTTCATCATTTACCAAATTCTTCTTACCTTGTTCATCCGGGGCAGCTTGATGTAAATCCATTTTTTGAATGTTGTCCCATACTTCGTAACCTTGCGCTACAAGAGATAGACTTCATTCTTTTCCAAAGTGCATAATTATTTTCATTGAATAGAGTACACCATTTCAAAATTCATTAACTTCCTTCAATTGTTAAAACTGCTCACACAGAACCAACCTCTGATACTGAATTTGCTGTAAATAATTTAGGAGGGGGTGAATCATATTTTCAATTAGAGCATTAGTTAATCTTGAATTATTATCAGTGTTTGTACAATGATAGTAGAAAACAAGAGGAACACAAATGCACACAGTTTTTAAGGTGGAAACCCACTCCAGGACAAAAACCAGCTAATGCTTTTCTAATAATTCTTTTCAACTCCAATTGAAAATAAAGCTCCAATTTCCTAGAATCTAGAAAATCATTCTTCTCAATCTCCCACTGGATGGACAATCCAACGCCCGAGATTATTCAGTAGTCACTAAACGGATGCCCCAACACCCAATGAGCTAAAACTCACCCTAGCACCACCCTACCACCCTATATAAGAATAAAAGAAGAATGACTGTACTGGCCGGAAAAATGGTCCCCTTTACAATGATATAGAATGATGCAAAAGAAGAATATATACTAGACCATAACTCCAACTTTGACTCAACCACCTAATGATTATCCTAGACCTCCCAACACTGCCTCTTCAACCTTTGGTAGATAGACACTAGTACAATTTGTATACAATTATTTACAATGACTAAGTACAATATACCTTTATCATGATTGTATGCAAGGATACCACTTGAATTTCATGATGAAATTCTTGAAGTGCTGTTATGCACCTTGGTTTCTACTCTGTCATGCTACCTCACTTAATCTTTGGTTTTCTTTTTCTAAATGTGAGAAAGTCCTGGGTCCTTTTCAATCCTTGACAACACATGATCTAGTTTTTTCTTGCCTTCTAGAAGCTCGATATTGAATCTGGTGTATCTATGTTATTTCAGATCCTCAATATCTAATTTTCAGTCATGTAGTATTCCTTTGAGTCTTCTTTCCAATGCCATAGGTCTGACCCAATTTGGATTCTTCAAGAGAGAGTTATACCCAATTTCTCACACTACCCTAATTATGGACTGTTTCAGCAGAGCGCACTTGTATGGCGTTCCACGTGTCACTGTTTCTTCATTTACCTCTGAAATTGATAGAGAGAAAACTATAGACTGTGCACTATCTTCCACTTTTTACAGAATTCCAATCTGATACTCAGAGAGAGAGTTATGACGATTTTAACAAGGTCACTTCTTTGAGATGAATTTCAGGAGCCTGCAAAAACCCTTAATTCCACAGATCATATCTCCAAAAATATGGCACAAATTGATCTGAAATTTTTACTGTAGCCTCCTCAGGATTTTGGCTTCACCTCATAAAAATTTCAGCTTCTGAGCCTTCGTATAAAAAACGTTAGAACGAAAATTCCACGATGACCTGTTTCAGATGGCCGAATCCCTTACATAAGGAGGAAATGAAGATCACAATTTATATGAATACTTAAGTTGAGAGGGGCTTCAACAAGTGAAAGTGGGAGGGATTTTAGGAGCACAAAAAATATTAATTATGACTTTTAAATGACCCATGCCCCAACCCCATTGGGTTTTAGCCCACTAACTGGGGTTACAAACTTCAAACCTGAATATATCTCAAACCGTGAAGAATTACATGGCGTGCCATATATCAATGGAAACATCTCAACAAGTAGAAACCATAAAAAGAATTATTGACCCAGAATATATTAATTTGGTAGGTCAAAATTCCCATGAAATATTGGGTTAGCCCCTGGTGCTGCTTGGGTTGACATCAATGACAATCATTGATCAACAGGAGGCCCACCTTCAAACAAAAAATCATGACATATGGGTGAGGGATCACATGGCTGGCTCAGGTGGTGGAGAGATGGCACAATGCGCTAGTTGGTGGCTGTAAGGGGCTACTGGCTACTAACTGAGGACCATCCCGGAGAAATTTTTTCTCCTAGGGATAACACCCACAAAGTGATGGGTAACAAGGGGCACAATTAATACTTCACACAAATATCACTTTCAAATATCTAACCAAACCAAGTCCTGTATAAATTTTCCCTTATTATGTTAGGGATGGTTAGGTGGATAACCCTTTTCTCTAGCCCTCAAAGGAAGTGACATGTCCCAAATTAGCCATCAATACATAGGTGCATGTGAAGATGGTGGTGATGGAATTGGTGTGAATTTAGGGCCATGTACCATAGCCAAGTGACCAACTAATGTTGATATAACATCCTGAGTGTATAGATGTAAGGAGGGGGAAATCATGGAAGCATGAGTTATCTTTTTTCTTGGCCCAATGTTTCCACCCCATAGGTGCACCTTTTACTTCTTTATGATAATGTTGTGATATGGATGCATAGATTAGAAACCAAAATTGTTGAAGAATGTAACTAGTGTCAATATTCCTTATTGTAATTGAGTCATGATGTAATGTATTTGTCATAAGAAAGAAAAATAAATTTTATTATTAAAGAAAATGACTTATTAAAGCATGGGTTTCATGTCTGGGTCAATTGTTTTTAGGTTAAAGCCTCCATTGAAGGCTTCTGGGGTTTATGTCAAGTGTCTATGTCCATGTCATATTGTAATAGACCCTTCTTGGGTGTCATTTGTCAAAGAAGTAATTTATTTTAATGTAAATTAGGTCAATTAGGCCTCCTCCACCAATTCGACCTCAAACTAGACAAGTCAGCCTAAACTGAGGGGAATAAACACCTATATAAAGGTAGAAACTCAACCTCATTTGAAGAACTGACTCCACAAGTTCTATATGAAACTTTTGGGGCCAAAAATGTGCAAAATTCAAGGAAAGAAGTAGAAAAGGCTAGCGAAGAAGAAGGAGGTATCTCTCAAGCATAAGAAGTCGAAATTATCTCTCTCTCTCTCTCTCTCTCTCTCTCATGTGTGAAGTTGCTGGAGGGGCTGAAAATTGCAGTACTAAAGCTGGACCAAAATTTTTGTAGCTGGGGGTTGAAATTCTATAGATGGGAAGTCAAATATCTGGATTTTTGCTGGGGTGAAGTTTTTGGATAAAGAGAGACGAATAAATAATATTATAAGGATGACTTTGTTGAGGAATAATGTTTCTTGGTCTAAGGTCTTGGTCTATCTCATATCAAATATACTAAAGAAAGAGTTCCTAACTGGGTTTTCCCCTATATAGGGGTTTTATTCCTGGATGAGTGCCTACTTTTGGTGTCCTTGATCTTCATGCTTTACTTTGATAATTGTTTGATGAGAAGAAGATAAATAAATAATATAAATAAGTTAATAAGAACATAATAAAATCACAAGTAATTATCAATATAAGAAAATATTTCTGCCTTTCTGATTCTCTAATAGGGTATCAGAGCTAAGGTGAAGAAGGAAAAAGACAACCTGCAGATATATTGAAGGAAAGGAGATTGAATGAAGGCCATAGGGAAAATTATTTTATAAGAATTTAAGTCTAGTATCTACAAAATCTATGTCAACTTCAATGAAGGGATACAAAAAGCTATAAGGAGCATCCAACTATAGGGCATGGAAAACAAGGATAAAACTTATCCTTTCTAAGAAAAAAGTGTTGGACCTTGTTTTAGGAAAGGTTAAGAAGCCTACTAATAAAGAAAATAAAGAGAAGTTCAGAGAATCCTAAATCTTGGCCATGAACCTAATATTGGATGAAGTGAAGGACTACCTAATTCCATACATTTCCAACATAGATTCCACTCAAGAAATGTATGATGATCTCTCCAAATTATTCACCATCAAGAACATTGGTAAAATAACAAGCCTCAAGAATGAATTAATAACTATTAATATGACAAAATATGATATTTTAGCATCCTAATTTATAACAATATCTAGAATCAGAGATGAAATCCAAGAAATAGTTGAAATTGTACTAGAAAAAGAGCTCATAATTTCAGCTCTTCTGGGACTACCAAAATCCTAGAATGCTTTTGAATAAGGAATAAATAGTTGTAAGGATGCTACAACATTAGAATAAATGTGGAATGCAAGCAATCAAGAAGAATCTCAAATATGGTTAGTAAACAACAAGAAGGAGGACGAAGAAGAAAACACCTCAAATTCCTATTTTTCTCATCACAAGAAGAAGGAAACCTTCAAGGAATTGAAAGGACCAAAGAATAAAGTTGACTTATCCAAAGTTGAGTACTACAACTATCATATGATGGGTCACTACAAAATTCATTGTCCTGGATATCTAAGAAATAAGAAGAGAGAAAGAGAACATGCAAATGTTGCTGATAAAGCTCCACCTAAGAGAAACAAGATTGAATAATCCAAAAAAAAAGATCTGTTTTCCAAAGACTCTTAGGGAATACTATCCATCGCATATCCTTCTATATTAAGCTTTACAATGTTTTATTTCATGATTTGATAGGTCTACCATATATTATTATAAAATTTTTGAATTATTCTGATAAGTTGTAGGTATCCCTCCGAAAGATTAGATTAAGAGGGAGCCTCCACCATTTTAATAAAAGGTAAGTATATTGTTCTTTGTTTCGCCTTTCATGTTTGGTTTCCTCCTCACATTAATACTTGTTTGTATTGATTTATAATAGAATTTTTCTTTATATTTTCCTCAAATAGGAAATCTTGCTAAATGTTCAAGGGTTATGGAGGAGACATCAAAGGATATACTTTCTGTTGCAAAGGAATCCCTTCAAGAATTGATTTTCTACAAGGTTTGTTAAGGAAAAAATCAAGGTATGTCTTAAACTATATATTTTTTTTATAAAGATCTCTTCATGTAAAAGGTATAATTATTCTTCTCTTCAAATTTTCTTTACATTACTAACATTGTTTTGTCTAGGGTTTTGAATCACAAAGATTATTGTTAGGGTGATTAATCATTCGATTGAATCTACCCTCATGATATTACTCGATCATTTTTTTGTAAACATAATCTTTAGGAATCACTATAAAACCCTATCCTTTTATTGCTAAGGGCATGCCAATATTGAATATGAAACACTAGTCTACTTAGGGTTATTGATATTTCCTAGAAATACTATTATTTTGATATTTAGGGTTTCGGTATTATGGAAACCATAGGTCTTTAGGGTTTTTTTTTTAATGCCTAAGATATGTATTAAAAACATAGATATTTAGGGTTTTATGAATTAGGATTTATGAGAAAAACCCCTGTAATATCTATCTTAAGATCCTAGGAATGAAACACTAGGTATATACTCATTTGTATGATCAAAACACTAGCTTGATTGAAATTGTTATATATAACTTTGATGCATTGATTTTTGTGTCTTGGGTTTACCTAGTAGATATTTATGTGAAATTCTAGTGAATCCTAGATAAGTATATGTGAATATGCTAACCTAATGTTTTAGTTTGTGAATTCTAGGGTTTGTAACACAGTCGTAGTAGAGATTGATATTCTAGGAGATAATGATGTTGTTTTCAATTGTTGATATGATTTAAATTTGATGATGAAATTATAAGGTTTAAAATAAATCATAATAGAGTTTGTCTCATATCTCTGAAAGTAATATTGAAGCCCTAGATATAGTGATACTCATATATTAATTGTGTTACTTTGAGCCTTGATGATATAGTCCAGGGTTTGTGACAAAGCCCTAGTAATAAGTTGAGTATGTAAATTTTTTTGATTATAAACCTAATTAGGTTTAGGTGTTTGATGTCTAAAGTATAAATTATTCATTTATAGTAACATAATTTTTATATAGTTAACTTCATGCTTCTATATGTTTGTATTTGGTTATACTTTCTATTATAGTTTTGCAGGTACATAATCTTCAAAATGTTGGAGATGTTCATAATTGAATATGATGATAAAAATGATAAAGGAATTTATATAAATGATGAACTTGATACATTAATATGGAAAGAATTCATGAAAGGTTGTCCAATTTTATAGAGGAAGGAAGTGGTTGATATCTCTAAGTTAAGAGGGAACTTGGATAGTAGAAAGGGTATAATGCCCTAGTTGGGAGGGCATATTGGGACAATCATAATATAAAAGTAAAAATCTTAATGAAAAATACTTGAGAAGAATTGAGGTAGTAGTTTATACTACTAAAGAAGTAAAATTAGAAGAAATATTCCAACAAATTATGTATCTAAAACTTGATGATGATATAAGAAACATATGAATGAATGAGGACCTCGAAGGTTTGTGTTTACTTGTATGTATTTTTGAAAGTTTATTATTTATTAGGGTTGTGTTTGTACAGATAATTCTCTCCATAAGAAGGTTGAACACTTTGGAAGAATTCTTGGACAAATGGATATATATGATTTATTTTATTAAGAGAGATGAAAAATCTAATGGCGGATGCTTGGGAGGACATCCAGTCGACCTATGTGTTGATGTATAGATCCTGAAGAGAGAGGGTGGTGTTGGTCATGGAGCTCTGACTTTGGGTACACACCTAGATCCCTGGGTTGATGGTTAGCAAGTAAACCTGATGGTACTTAGAGTGAATGAAAGCTTGAGTCCATATTAGTCCCATGTGGATAGAATACCCTGGTCGTAGTATCTAGTCCACAACACTTAGTGTGCTAGAACTATTCATAGTTCATTTTGAGATCTTCCATATACTTATATATTTATGTAATTATGAATACCTCCCTAGTTAAGAGGGAGTGTCGAAGAATGCAACTAGTGTCGGCCTTCATTATTGTAATGGAGTCAAGATGTAATGTATTTGTCATAAGAAAGATAAATAAATTTTATTATTAAATAATTTGACTTATTAAATCATGGGTTTCATGCTTGGTTCAATTTTTTTTAGTTCAAAGCCTCCATTGAAGGCTTCTAGGGTTTATGTGAAGTGTCCTTGTCCATTTCATATTGTAAAAAACCCTTCTTAGGTGTCATTTTCCAAAGAAGAAATCTATTTTAAGTAAATTAGGTCAATTAGGCTTCCTCCACTAGTTCAACCTCAAACTATACTAGTCGACCTAAATTGAGGGGAAAAAACACCTATCTAAAGGAAATAAATCAACCTCATTTGAAGCACCAGCTCAACAAGTTCGATCTGCAACTTCTGAGGCCAGAAAAAGTGTGAAATTCAAGGGAATAAGAAGAAAATGCTAGTGAAGAAGAATGAGGTTTCTCTCAAGCATAAGAAGTCAAATTTATCTCTTTCTCCCTCTCTCTCTCTCTCTCACACACACACACACCCGTTTGAAGCTTTGAAGTTTCTTGAGGGGAAGAAAATACAGTGTTGAAGCTATTCTGAAATTTTGTAGCTGGGGTTCGAAATTTTGTAGCTAAGAAGTCGAATCTCTAGATTGTTGTTGGGCAAAAGCTGCTAGATAAAGAGAGAATATTAAATAATCTTAGAAGAATGACTTGGTGGAGGAGGAAGGTATGTTGGTATAAGTTCTTGGTCTATCTCATTTTGAATCTACTAAAGGAAGAGTTCCTGACTAGGTTTTCCCCTATATAGGGGTTTTATCCCTAGTTGAGTGCCTACTTCTAGTGTCCCTGAATTCCATGTTTTTCTTTCATAGTTTCTTGATGAGAAGAATATAAAGAAATAATATAAATAAGTTAATAATAACATAATAACATCACAAGTAATTATCAATATAAGAAAATATTTCTGCCTTTCTGATTTTCTAACACAAACTTTCTTTTAGAGATTTAGCATTTATTACCCCTTATTGATGAGGCAACTTATCACCCCTTAGAGTTCGGACAATACAAGGGTTCCTTTTTATGGATGTAGCATTAACTGCTATATGAAATACATGATGGATAATGAGTGGGGTATAGAGCTCATGCTACGATTTTTCCCACATGGTGATGTTTGTTGCAACCCTCATTTACATTTTATATTTTTATTTTATTGTGGTTCTCTTTTGTTTTATCTTTTAACTGCATCAACCTCCAAGGGAAATTTTTCCAGCCCAAACTTAAGGATGCAGATAAGAAGGTTCCAATTCCAAGACCAATGAAAACTATCTTGAAGAATGGATATGGAATAAGGGGAATGATAGAAAGTGGTAAGTATGGAATACCATGAACACCCTACTTAAATCAAAGGCTCTCCAATAATGTCCTTCCTAGAACCCTAAGGCCTCAAAGGAGGTTCCACAGGATTAGAGTCAAACATTTACCTCTTAGGTGAAGTGAGCGAATAAGAATACAATCAAATATAGGTCAATCATTCGAATCACCTCTTGATTCATATTTGTGTGCTCAAAAACATTAATTAAAAAAACATGATTGCAAAATTGTTAAAGAACTTTCCAATGGATGACCCACCTTCCTTCAAGAAGGAATATCGGATGGGAGAAATAAATAAAATTGTAGCAATTAGTGGAGGGTATATGGGATGATTTCATGTGATGATCAACAAGGTTGGTGGTTGGATGGCTGCCCAAGGAGAAGAAAAAGTTCTCCTATGGGTTACCAACCTTTTTGTCGGTAACATGTGCATTACAATTTGATATGAGAGAATAATTTTTTTGTGATGGGCGTAGTTAGAGTTGGGTATTTACATTTTGGTATTGAAGAAAATGTTCCAACATTGGATTTGTATGGGAAAATTTCAATGCGAATTTATTTAGATTCCTTGCAACATATTTTAGTTTTGTTGAAATTAGGAAGAAATGGTGATCTCAAAGATAAATATATGATTTTTGAATGAAATATAATGTATTAGGTGTAGGGTTTTGAATGGGTAAGTGAAAGGTTGGAGTTGGCCATGTAAAATTATTTTAGAGCTTTCATGGTGGCCTTATGTCAATGTTCTTTGAACATTTACATATACCCGTCAATGGCTTAGTTTAGTTTTATTTTGCAATGGATGGTTGAAATTCACTACGGAGTTGGTTAAAATTTTATAAGTTAAAAAGATTTCATTGAAGAAGAAAAGTAAAATCCACCAATTAGAAGTTTTTTTGAGCTCATTGAAAGAAATTAGTTTAATTTGAAGACCATCGAAAGAAGTTAGTGAATTTTGAAGAATGTTGAAAGAAGTCGGCCCATTTTTTAGGAAAAATACATTTTGTAATTTTCTGGAGGAAGAATTTTTGTTGAGTTTTCTGAAAGGAAGTCTTATGGATTTTGTAGGAAAAAGGAAGTTTTTAAAATTTCACTGAAATATTTTTTTGAAGTTTGTCACAGATTTGTTTTTCAAAGTATGCTGAATTTTTTTTTATGAAGTTCGTTGGATTTTTTTTATTAAGTCCATAAAAAAGAAACTCTTATGATATTTCGTAGAAGTGCATTTTTGGGTTTGTTGATGAATTCTTTTTTTAAGTTCAATGAAGGAAAAAAAATTGATTCCTTTGAAGAAACATTTTTGTAGTTCATCGAAGCGCATTTTTGAGATCATCGATGAAGAAGAATTTTGAGTTCACTAAAAGAAAAAAGAAAAAATGAATGCCCAATTTTTTTTTCTTTTTTCTTTGTAGAAATGCATTTTGGAGATGGCTGATAGAATAAGAATTTTAGATTTCACTAATGCAGGAATAATTTGGATGCTAACAAAGGACTTTGATGCCTACTAATGGGACAAATTTGGAAATCACTAGTACATGAATTATTTAGGTGGGGTTGTTTACATGGTTAAATCAGAGGATGACACATGGACATTAGTGTTACA
Organism: Pinus albicaulis; assembly: GCA_034641835.2. Classification (NCBI taxonomy): domain Eukaryota; kingdom Viridiplantae; phylum Streptophyta; class Pinopsida; order Pinales; family Pinaceae; genus Pinus; species Pinus albicaulis. The sequence continues at coordinate 1,491,623,460 of CM076581.1, forward strand.
CCAGTAACCAAGTGCCATGCCACATCATTAGGTTTCCACATTAGCAGATATGGCCTATGTTTCAAAAGAAAAGAATCTAAGCCTAGAGACAAAATATTATTTTGGTCATAATAAGAGTATATTAATTATAAATTAGGTAAAGTTGGGGGTTAAGTTCTATTGTGAAACCAACTCCAAAAATAGAAGAAAAGAGATATCAATGCCTTAGAAATAAGCCACCTCGAGGGGGAAACCTCCAATACATTACATGAATGAAAAATTCTTGGATGATCAAATTACAAAACCTCCTTTCTATATATAGGAGTCCATGGGGCCACAATGTAATCCTAGTGGGGCCACAATTGAATCCTAGCCGACCTAAAATTAATAATTTAAGGGAAAAATAATAACAATATGGGGGTTACAAGGGTACAATAATAATAATAATGGGGTTACACTAACAACAATAAGGGACTATACTAGTAATATAGGGACCTAACATGCCCCTCTCCTTCAAAAAAGTGTTGTCCTCAATGCTTGAGTAGCTCTGGGTGCTTCTGTAAAAAATTCTCATTCTCCGATGTAGAATATTCAGTGGGTAAGTTCTTCCTCTTGATGAGATAATCTAAAATTGATCGATTTCGTAGCTTTTGAGTTCTTGTTTCCATGACCGCTTCAGGTTCTAATATGATTTTTCCTTCATCATCAAGTTCTGGCGATATTGTTTGAACTGGAAGATTTTCACCTATAACCTTCTTTAAGCATGAAACATGGAAAACTGGATGCACTCGTGAAGAAGCAGGAAGCTCCAATTTGTATGCCATAGTACCAATATTTTGCAACACCTTGTAAGGACCATAGTACTTTGGCTATAATTTATTATCCTTCTTAGCTTGCTTGAGGGACATTTGTTTGTATGGTTGTAGCCATAAAAATACCCAGTCTCCTACATCAAAAATTCTCTCGCTGCGATGTTGATCTTCCTGTTGTTTCATTCGATTTTGTGCGAAATTTAGGTTATCCTTTAAGAGTTGGAGAACATATTGTTGATGCTTGATGTGATCTTCCACTACTTGAACCTTCAATTTTTCTCTTAAAGATGATGTGATGGATGGTGGGTGATATCCATAAAGTGCCATAAATGGGGTCATTTTTGCTGCAGTATGGAAGGAAGTGTTATACCACCATTCAGCGAGAGGTAACCACTTGACCCATTGTGTTTGTTTATCAGATACAAAACAACGAAGATATCCTTCCAAACATTTATTTACTATCTCAGTTTGACCATCTGATTGAGGATGATAAGATGAGCTATGAGCTAATTGAGTACCCAAACAAGAAAATAACTCCATCCAAAAATTTCCAGTAAAAATGGGATCTCTGTCGCTCACAATAACCCTTGGGTTTCCATGTAGTTTTTGAATTGTGTCCATAAATGTAGTAGCAATTGTACTTGCTTTAAATGGATGAGATAATGCACAAAAGTGTGCATACTTGGTAAGTCTATCAACTACCACCATGATGACACTCTTTCCTTCGGACTTAGGTAAACCCGTGATAAAATCCATTGAAATCTCCTCCCAACGTTGACTTGGAATGGATAAAGGTTGTAGAAGTCCCGGGGTCTTAATTGTTTCCACTTTATTCTGCTGGCAAACCAAACATTCCGCCACAAACTTTTGAATATCAGATTTAAGGCCATCCCAAAAAAATTATTTCTTCACCCTCTGGTAAGTTTTTAAAAATCCTGAGTGTCCTCCTAAAGGAGAAGTGTGCAATTCCAGAAGAATCTTTTGTTTTAGTTGGGAATTCTTACAAAGATATAAGAAATATTTGTACCATAAGGAATCATTTTTCCAACTAAATGTATCAGATGTACTAGGATCTTGCTGCAACTTTTGAATGAGTGTCCATACATCTTTGTCCTTCTTCCATTCATCTCTTGCTTCGGTTATCCAATCTGGTTGGATAATAGAAATGGCACAAAGCAATGCTTCCACCTATTCATTCTTTCTTGAGAGTGCATCTGCAACAACATTAAGCTTTCCTTTTTTGTAGATTATTTCAAAGTCATAACCCAACATATTTTTGACCCATTTTTGCTGCTCTTCTGAAGATAGTCTTTGTTCCAAAAAGTGTTTAAGACTATCATGATCAGTTTTTACCTTGAAGTGTCTTCCCATTAGGTAAGTTCTCCATTTCTTTAGTGCATGCAGTATTGCTAACATTTCCTTCTCATAAATAGGTTTCCGTAAATACTTTCCTTTGATTGGACGACTTTCAAAAGCAATGGGTCTTCCTTCTTGCATTAAAACAACACCAATTCCATTTCCTGAGGCATCACATTCCACAATAAAGGTTTTTGTGAAGTCTGGCATAGCTAAGATCGGTGCTAGGCACATTGCCTCTTTAAGATGTTCAAAGGCCTTAGTTGCTTCAGGAGTCCATGAAAATGCATATTTCTTCAATAATGTTGTTAGAGGTGCTGCTATTCTCCCATAATTCTTAACAAACTTGTGATAATACCCTGTTAACCTGATAAATCCTCGCAAATTCTTTATGGTTGTGGGGACTTTCCATTCCTTAATGGCTTTAATTTTGTTAGGGTCTACCTTAACACCCTCATGAGATACAATATGACCCAGATATTCCACCTCTTGTACTCCAAAGAAACATTTGGATGTTTTTTCATATAATTGTTTCTCCCGCAATAGTTTGAGCACCCTGTCAACATGTTGAACATGATCCTTCCAAGACCTGTTGTAGATTAGTATATCATCAAAAAATACTAGCACAAATTTTCTAAGGAAGGGTTTGAAAATGGAATTCATCAACCCTTGAAATGTAGAAGGTGCATTGGTAAGGAAAAAAGGCATGACCAAAAATTCATAATGACCCTCATGAGTTCGAAATGCTGTTTTTGGAATATCTTCAGTCTTCATTCTAATTTGATGATATCCCGAACGAAGATCAAACTTGGTAAAATAAATTGCTCCATGTAATTCATCCAATAATTCATCAATCACAGGAATGGGAAATTTATCTTTAATGGTGAGCTTATTGAGCTCCCTATAATCCGGACACATTCGCCATGATCCATCCTTCATGTGTACCAATACTACAGGAGCAGAGAAAGAACTTTGACTAGGTTGAATTATACCCGCCTCTAACATTTCTGCAATCATACGTTCAATTTCGCTCTTTTGGAAGTAAGGATATCTATAAGGCCTGGTGTTTGGAGGAACACTTCCTGGAATCAAATGAATAGCATGATCATGATCATGAATAGGTGGGAGTCCTTTGGGAGTTTCAAACACCTTGGAATGATTGTCCAAGACTTGTTGGAGATCTGCAGAAATAGATGATTTTGATGTTGAAACTTCTAGTGAGCATAATTGTGCAATTACACCTCGTTGTTCTTTCTTTAGAAGCTTTGTCATGACATTAGAGCTTATTATCCTTCCTGGCTTCCCTTCAATACCCCGTAATTCGACTTCCTTTCCTTCTGAAAAAAATTTCAAGAAACGTTCTTGAAAATTAAAAGCTACCGTCCCCAAAGATTGTAACCATTGTACTCCTAGTACAACATCAGCACCTCCCATAGGAATGGCAAGCATTGGACTAGTCAATACATATTCCCCCATGGTTAGCTCGATATTATGGCATTTTCCAGAGCAATTTATAGTTCCTCCATTTGCAACCATCACTTGACATTCTGGTGCTGGGTATAGGAAACAATTTAATTCCTTGGCTACCTTACAATGAATAAAATTATGGGTGCTACCTGAATCAATCAACACTATTACCTTTTTCTTCTTGATTTGTCCTTCTATCTCGAGAGTTTGAGGAGTGGTAATTCCTGCCAGTGCATTACACGATATGGTCGGATTCATTTCTTCCTCTTCTAGGGCTGGTTCCTGGTGTATATCCTCTTCTTGTTCATTTTCTTCTTCCTCTTCACAATCTATGTAAAATAATTTCTTCTCAACACACTTATGACCTTTAGTGTATTTTCTATCACAACTGTATCAAAGCCCTTTTGCTCTTTTTTCTTCCAATTATTGTGGTGTCGACCTTGTAGGCTGTGGAAATCTAGGAGTAGCAACACTTCCATCTTTATAGAAGTGAGTGGTAGGCTTCCTTGTCGCTATAATTTTACATTCAATTTTTCTTGCCAACCTAAATTCCTTCTCCAATGAATTAGGTTCCAAAACACGAACTTCATGTTGGATGTTATCCTTTAAAGTACCTATGAAGAAATCAATCCTGCATTCCTCTAGAATATCAGTTACCCTTATATTCAATTTTTGGAATCCTCAATGTGCTCCCCCACTGAACACTTTTGTTTGAGATTTATCAATTGGCTAAAGAAAGTGTTGGTCTTTTTATCCTCATAATGTGCTATCATTTCCTCCGTAAAAATTGACCAAGTGACAATTTTTTTATGGGAGCAAAGCCATCGATACCATACAAATGTATTTTATTCTAAATGTAAAGTTGCAATGCGTACCTTTTGTGTGTTTTGCACGTTATGGAGATCAAAATATTGCTCCATCTGTAGTATCCATGTTACAGGATCCTTTCCATCAAACTTCCTCATATCCATTTTTGGAATATGGTGGTTCTTCCTTCCAACATTAGAGTTTATGAAATCATGATTAACATTTATTTTGTTCTCATCATGAGTTTCCTCTACTATCTTTTCACCATTAGGAAACATTTCTTGTATCAACCTTTTCAAACCTTCCATGTCTTCTTTTAGATCATTCTTCATGTTTTCCACCTTATCTTCCATGTCATCCATCTTAGATTCCATACCAGCTTCCATGCCATCCATCTTAGCTTCCATGTCATTCTTCAAACCATCCATCTTAGAAGCCATGCCTTTCTTCAAACCATCCATCTTAGTTTCCATGCCTTTCTTCAAAACATCCATGTCATTTTTTGTTGTTGTTTGCGAGAGAGAAATTTGTTACACTTTCTCTTGTAATTTTTATATGTCATGTTTCCATTCTTTGTCTTCATGAGTCATAGTAGAGCCTTCTAAAGGCTTAATGGGTGTTGAATTCCTTTTAGGGGCCATTTTAGAATCCAATACTAATATATGTTCTACAATATGCCCTTGGAATCAATTCAACTTGATTCTTCAAACAAGACTTATGCAATTTGGAAAAACAATAAACACCTTTTACTTTCTATTAAGGATCTCGATATTGAAATTCACTTATATCTATACCTAAAGATCCTCGATATCTTAAATTCGGCTATGTAGTAGTCCTATGAAGCTTCTTTCAAATGCCACAGGTCTGACTTGATTTGGATTCTTAAAGGAAAAGTTATGTCCAATCTCCCACAATGACCTAATTATGGACTCGTTCAGTAGAGCGAACTTGTACAACTTGCCACGTGTCACTGTTTTCTCCTTTGGCTAAAAAATTTATAGATAGGAAACTACAGTCCATGTAATTCCAGCTACTTGTTACAGAATTCCAATCCAATGCTCAGAGAGAGAGTTATGAATATTTTCCCTCGATTACCTCTTTGAGATGAAATTCGGGAGCCTCAAAAAGACCTAACTTCCACAGATCATATCTCCGAAAATATTGTGAACCAAGCTCTAAATGTTTGCGACGATGTTCCTCAGGATTTCTGCTTGGTGATCTAAAAATTTCAGCTTCTGTACCTTCGTAGAAAAAAACATTATAGCGAACATTCCGCGATGACCTTTATAAGTGAAATTCAGGAGCCTGAAAAAATCCCTAACTTCCACAGATCATATCCTCTAAAATATTGTGTACCAATCTCTGAAATTGTGAAAAAATGTTCCTTAGGATTTCGGCTTCACGCTCTGAAAATTTCAGCTTCTGAACCTTCGTAGAAAAAAATTTATAGTGAAAATTCCACGATGACCTGTTTGGAGCAGCAAAACCCTAGAATCCAAAGCTCTGATACCAAATGTTGTGAAACAAACTCCAAAAATAGAAGAAAATAGATATAAACGCCTTAGAAATAATCCACTTCGAGGGGGAAACCTCCAATACATTACATGAATGAACAATTCTTAGATGATACAAATTACAAAACCTCCTTTCTATATATAGGAGTCCATGGGGCCACAATGTAATCCTAGCTGACCTAACAATAACAATTTAAGGGCACAATAATAACAATATGGGGGTTATAGGGGTACAATAATAGCAATAAGGGGGTGACACTAACAACAATAAGGGACTATACTAGTAATATAGGGACCTAAAAATTTCATATTGTTAAGGGCTAGAAAGTTCCAGCGAGGCCCATTGACCAATTTCGCTTAATTTTTCTAGAAATGAAAAATTAGTGATTTTTGAAGAAGAGATTAGTGCTCAGTGATAGGGAACTAGATGAAGATAACTTTTTTACGTGGAATAAAAAAATGTAGGAATGAAGATATCCAACTAATATTTTGGACAAATTCTAAGGGGCTTGGAATTAAGATATAAATGTAATATTCCAACTAGTAAATAATAGTGAAAATCAAAGACATGTACTAAGCTACAACAATAAAATTAAAAAAACGAAAGTAAAATTAGTAAAACATAAAATACTGGCAAGAAATATGATTCATTTTTATTAATACAACTGTAATTTGGATACAAAAGTGGAAAAAAAATAGAACGTGGGCTTGCTTCTGCAAAAATGCAAAACCAGGTGAGAATGTAAAGACCCAAGTGCTGGAAATGACACAAACAACTAGCACACACTGCCCAAAAAATAATACTAAAGAAGAAATGGAGTTTTTTCCCTCAAACTGCTCAGAAAATTCTGAGAAATTAGCCTTGACCTTTACATGTCAACCCCGTTAAAACCTAGAAATATATTGGGCTAATTCTACTTGACCTGGAGAGCCCCCAAAAAGTTCAAGTTTCACAGATTTGATAGCTCCACACACCGCTGACGAAGATCTACACAGTGTTGAAGATACTATGCTCAAATCTGACCCAAACCACTAAAAGAATGCCACCAAAATTCCACACAGATTCTCCTCTGGAACTTATCTTTTTTCTAAACCATATATCTTGCGTGTTGATTTTTTGTAGCTTGGGAGGTTCTCCAAGCCCTAGGGTTGAGGGATTTTAGCACCAAAAAAGATCTTTGGGGGCTTGGAACCCAAGATGTTGGTTTTTCACCCAAGAATGTGGGTGTGAATCCATGAGGGTTATTAGACATGTGATGAATGAAGATAATAGAGGATGCCGAGATAAATCAGACACATAAAAAATCATTGAAATCTGAGTAGTCTACGAGGAGAAATTTATTTTTGAAGTTAAAGTGTGGGCTTGGTTAAGTTCAAACTAGTGGTTGGAGGCCTTATGACATCTAGACAAGTCATCTTGGACATTTTTTTGAAGCCCTCATGTTAGGATATAAATATGAGGTGAGTGAGGTCACTTTAGCACATCCAAGTGCATGAAAAACACATCAATACATCTCTAAAATTGGCAGGAGAAGGCCACATTCCTTGAGAGTGATATTAGGTATGTTTTTAGGTGAAATTTGTGTGGGAAACCTCTATTTTCCTTAGCCACATAAGTATGTTCATTTTAGGTGGCTGAAATACTTGTTCGAGAAGCCAACAAGGGAGCCACATGAGTCTTCTGAGGTTGGGAGTTAGGCCAAGTGAATTGGACAAGGCTGGTAGGCCTATCCTGGGTTTCTTTATCCCTAGAAATGCAGCGTTGAGGAGTAAGAAGAAGATAAAAGCAGGTCACAACTGTTAAGGAGTGTTTTGGACGGAGGAAGAGGAGCTGAAGTAGATTGTTGTCACCCCTAACCATGACCAGAAGATACAATAGTGATTCAGATCTAGATCAAAGGTATGCAATAATTATTTTAAGGTTTTTTTTTATGCTAGGGATGAGGTCCTACCATGGAAATTTTGTATTTGGAATTTGTGGACTGTTGGAGGGTGTGAGAGTGCCCAAGTAGAGCCCTGAGTTTAAGGCAAGGAAGGAAAATTGGAATCTAGGAGTTGCAATTTGTAGCTAAAGGTTTGTGCAACTAGAGGAGCATATTTGATAACCTGTGTTCATTATTAGAGAAGAAAAATTTGATGGTGAGAGGTGGAAACCCTCTTTCCCTATGTTAGTCTTCATTGGAGAAATATAGGAAGACTATAGTGGGAAGACAAGTCCCAAAAGAGTTGAGGAGCATCAATGGATAAAATTCCCTATGTATCGATGATAGATGGACTTATGATCAAATAGAGGGTAGATTATGGAGACCAAGTTTAGTTTTCTATAGGAGTTGGTGCATTTATAGAGGTAGGTGTTATATAATGGGAGAGAAGGACCCACAGGTGTACAAGATATGACAAACACACTAATTGCCGACTACATCATCTAGATTGTAAGATTATATTGTATTTTGTATTATTATACTAGTGGGTATTTCAATGCCATTATCCCTAGTACATGAGCCCTAGAATGTTGTATTATTCAGTTAGATTAATATAACGAATATTATGTTTTATAAAAATTGAATAAAAAGTTGTGTATATTTTGTGCACTAGTAGATTTACTGTTATATATTGTTCTGATGTTCAAAGAAGCTTCATTGGGATTATTGGTTTCACAGTTTCACCGGTTTATGATTATATCCTAGATACCAATGGAAATACAACATGGTATCAAAGCATGTATGCGATACTTTGAAGGTACAATGAATCAGAGTGTGCACAACAAAGTACAACTTAAGAGGGAGTTGGCCACATTTTAGGTGAAGGGTTCACTACAATGTCGAAGTTGTAGGTTGTTCTCTGTTATGAATATAGGTTGGAAGGGTTTTCCAACTATAGTCCATGGAAGGAAATGATCAAGTTGGTCTTACACATCAACAAGATTTGAGAGTTCGCCGAGAAAGCCATCAAGAAGTCTAAGGACCCTAAGGAGATGGAAGTGTACGAGGAATTTGATACGAAGGTGAGATTTATTATCCTAGATGGTGTGAAGGAATCCCTAATATCTCATTTTTATGGGAAGAAAACTACATATGAGATGTGGATGGCTCTTAAGAAATTTTTCTAGAATAAGAATGAGAATTGTGTTGAGAAAGCAATGTAGGTAGACTTAGTTTTTTTATTTATTCCTCTTTCTTTATAATTACTTATGAATTATGTTGGTTTATTTTACTTCTTTGTTATATTATATTTCGTTAAGCAATTACCAAATTATGTGTGTATGAAGATCACACAACAAGAGACACAATATGTGGGCACACTGCCAGGGAAAAACCCCTATATAGGGGAAAAACCAGTCAAAATATATTCCTTCAATATTTTTCATGAGATAAACCAAGACTCTTTAACCTACACACATAATTCCTCCAATCACCAAGTCAACCCTTCCTTCCAGAAGCTTCGTTCTTCATCGGAATCTGGATTAGGGGCAAAAATTTGCACAAAATTCAAAGTGTTCATAATTTTACCAAAATAGAATACCACGATTGGCCCATCGTCAGGAATCCAACGTAACTTGTTTCGTCAAAAACTGAGTTAATATGAAGAAGTTATAACCTATTGATAGCTATTCAGGAACTGGAAATTAAAAAAAAAATTGCAGAACAATGATAGGCTGATGACATGGCAACCCAGTCAGCACTCTAGGTATATTTAGGGAATATTCTCCAATTTTTCCCCAGTGGCACTGTGACAAGTTTCACAATAGGTTTCACCAGTTGTGTTTGAGAAGGTGAAATTTCCCAATGACCTCCAAGGTTGAATTTGGGTTAATGATGAATTATTATGTGTTGGAATAATTTTTTGATTATTAAGGTTGGATTAATATATATATATATATATATATATATATATATATATATATATATATATATATATATATATATATATATATATATATATATATATATATATATATATATATATATATATATTCATTATATTTTAGTGTATTCGAACATTTATTCTGATATGGACTGTCGTAGGGTTTCACACTGCTCTGCTACCACCACCGCCATCGCTGATATTGCTGCTCCTCGTTTCATCACCATTGTCGTGGATGATATTGTGGCTACAGTGGTTATAGCTCCCCGATGAGTGGTGGCCCTGACCTGGCTGAAATCTCCAAAAAAAATTACTACCGCCACCATTGTTGAGGGAGAAATCTGCTCCGCCGCCGCCTTGGAAGAACACATTGCCGCAAACAAATATGCTGCTACAAATGAATACACTAACACCACGCTCTTTCTAGTGGCTGCCCCCCTCAACAATAGGGTATAGAATTTGGTCAGGTTTAGCAATGCAAATTTTCACATCGCAGATGGAGCCTACATTACCAAATCCAAATACTATCCCATTGCCTTCACCTCGTTGCAACCCAACCTTATAGATCTGCATGATGGATGTGCAGAAGAGCCTCTGCTAGTTGGAATATCCCAGATTCTTGGGGGGCATTCTCATATTTTAACCTCCCTCAAGCTCTAGCAAGGCCTGGAGGATTAGGAATACCAGAGATCCAACTTGTTCCCATCTCAGATCTGCACTAGTAGGAAGAGGTTTTCAGATCTCACTTCTGTCAGGCAAGACCATGCTGCATTTGGTGCGCTCAACGGATCTGGAAGAGAACCTCTCGAATGACCTTGAACAGAGGCTAGGGATACCCTTTGACCTTCAAAGACTTCTCTATGAAGGTAATCAGCTAGAATACCCTCTTCCCCTTTCCTTTTACAGTATTGAAAGAGATGATTATGTTGCGTTAATTCTTCGTCTGCTAGGGGGAGCATCTGGGAAACCATCCTCGGCACCTGATTTATCCTAAAAAGATGCAGTTCATGCATAACCACCCAAGAAATCAACCCCTCCAGCTGAGGCTCCCAAGCATTTTTTAGTGGATAAAATGGAGGAAATCCCCTCCATAGAAATCTCCTATCTAGTGCTCAATGATCAATTCCAAAAGTATGCAGAATCTGCCATTATTTGAAGATTTAATGGAATGTGGTTGTGCACTGCAGATCTATACCAATGGATCCACTCCAACTGGACCAAAAACTGTAAGGTTATATTTTTCTTGAAGGTTTTCTTCATAGTTGTGTTTACTTTCAACAAATATTATCAAAAAGCCTTATTAGAAGGCCCATGGTTTTGGGGAACAGTAGAGCTATTCCTCACCCCCTGGTTCCTAGACTTCGACCCCTCTACAATAGTAATCACTAATCTTACCATTTTTGTCAGGCTTCTGAACCTCCCAGTGCATCTATGTCACTTCGTTGTCTTCCAAGGGATAGGAACTAATCTGGGCCAATTTCTGGAAACAGAGACCTCTAGAGGGGTGAAGGGTATTTACACCTACGGAAAAATCTGTGCAGAAATAGACTAGAACAAAGATCTTCCTGATCAAATCAATCTCAAAATTGAGGACTTCATATGGACACAGACCCTGGATTATGAGAACACAACCTTCCGATGCCGCCATTGCCATCAAACAATGCACCTTCAGAACTCCTGTGCCACGTTACTCACCCCAAAGAAGAAAAACAATCACAAGTCAAAATTCAAAAGATGGAAACCATGTGATCCACCCTCCATGGATGACATTGAATCCTTTAGCTCAAATGAAGAGGAGGATCTAGTAGAAGGGGAGGAAGCAAAGCATTCTTAGGACATGCCCTCAGCAAACCCTGAGGAACCCACTGATCCACCAAACTCGCAGAAACATACTCATGAGTCTTCCACCTCCGATTCAGAAAAGAAGACTTCTCCTTTAGCCCATAACAGTTTGCAAGTGGTTCCTGCCCAACTGCATCACAATGGTTGGGTCAAAGTTAGTAAAAATAAACGAAAAAAATGTCGTATGGAAGATTCGACCCATTCCGGATGGACTCCTTTGTCTAACCCACTGATCCCCTATTACCCCTTGTGATCCTTTTTGCTTATTTCATGGTTACTCTTCGGGACCGAGTTTGATAGTTTATCATTTCCAGTTTCCTCACTATCTAGCTTCTCTTTATTGTAACTTCATATTTTACCATATGCTTTCTTAATAGAATTAGTCTTATTCAGGAAAAAAAATAAAAAATCCAAGCTTATATTATAAATTCCACATATAATGTATTTATTGCAAAGTTCGAGTAATGGTTATATGGTGGTGTATTTCATTTAAACATTGGAACCATATTCTATGGCATGATTAATCTAAGGTCCCAATTTATTTAAATGGTGCCATTATATTTAAACTTTGGGTTATGCAATTTAATGGAGCACAAATTTAAATGGTGGGAAACACGAATTTAAATGGTGAAAAAAAAATGTATAGAAGGGCGAGGTCGGGGCTCGAACCCATGACCTCCCCCATACTACTCCTTTCCCTTACCAACAGGCTACCGCCATGGGTCTTAATATCCAATGGTTTCGAGTAATATTTAATGTTGGCTGATTCACTAGCGGGGGTATAGAGGGGGCATGGAGGGGGCCTAGCCCACGGGCCAGACCCCTCCCCATGCTGAAAAACCCCAAATACCAACGGCGCGGATGTTTCTAATTGCGCGAATTCAAGTTTAATTTGGAGTTAATTACCCCTAAACACTTGTTTAGTGCTAAACATGTTTAAATCCGAATTTGAATTCAGTTTTATAAAAACATGCTTAGAGAAATAATAAAAACTTAAAATCCAGTTAAGTTTAATTAAGCCTCACTTTAATATGGCGGCACATTTGGAGGCACCACCATTTTCGGTGGACCTTCCAGTTTGGCAGAGCTATCTGAAGTCTTCTCCAGACTTGGTGGAGGAATCTAGGGGAAAATTAAATGAACCATATATTGAGAAATTTTCGACCAATTTTGGCTCATGAAGATTCATTCCTAGTATATTGGCATGCTATGAATCCATTGGAACATGTTGAAGAGGTAGAGGAGCAATTACATAGGTGTTTTGTCACTTTGAATAATTTTGAATCCAAGGGCCACCAGGAAGGAAGGTCATGCCCAGATCAGCTGAAGACCAATTGTGGCTCAATAAGAGTCATTGTTAGATTATTTTGATGCTCTAAACATAATGGAATATGTTTCAGAGGTTTTTGAGCACTTGTAAAAGTGTTTTCTTCACTTTGGAGATTAAAAAATCCATGGCCACCACGATGGGAGGTCAAGCCTAGAACAGATGGAGATCATTTTCAAAGTTTGAATAGTCATTTTTTAGGGTTTTGGGTCTTTTGAAGCCAATGGAGCAGGATGAAAATCCATTGGAGCGCTGAAGGTGTATGTAATCATAAATTTGACTCTTAATCCCAACAGGGCCTAGCTAGTTGAAGTAGGTCCATGGAGATGTAGCCCAGGAGGGGTGAACTCCGTTATAAGCCATTGTGTAATGTGATTTTTGTGTGTTATTTCTATGCATTTAATTTGTTGTACATGAGTTTTTAACAGCTAATTAACTCATAATTTTATCATCAAAGAAACATAAAACTTGAAACATAAACCCCTTCACAATTGGTTAACTTGAGATGATCCTAAACACACTTTTTTAATACTTATGAGGGAGATAGTACAAAAAAACTAGTTTTCCCTTATTAAGATCAAGTTGGTATTAGAGAAAATTTTAGCTCATTTTATCCAAGGTTATTTCGAAGAATTAGCTATTGGTTTTTGAATTTGTGCAAGGATAATTTAATTGTGTGAAAGTTTATGTGTGAAGGAGAGGGTCAAAATTGAGATCTCAGTTCTCAAATCACAACAAATAATATTTGTATGCATTGCAGGTGTGATGGAAACTTCATTAAGCAATGTTTCTAATCCATCTTCCTTAGAAAAAAAATCTTTGATAAAGAGATGTTACAAAAGCTCTACATCATGACTGATATGGTGCAAGAGACATATGAATATAAGAGGGAGAGCATTATACTTCAAGAGAAGTTGATTTCCATGAAGGAGGAGAAGCAAGAGCTTCTTGAAATGATGAATGAGATGGAAACTCAGCTCCATGATGCCAAGGAAGCCTTTGCCATGTATGTGCATAAAAAAGAGGTATGGAATTAAAGTTTATCTTCAATTTCCTCTCAGATTGAATGTGTAGGTGCTTTTGAAAGACACACTATAGGAATAGGGTCCAAATTATTGATGAAGATGGGCTATGAAGGTAAAGGATTAGTAAAACATGCACAAGACATAATTGAGCCAATTTTTGTTGAGGAAAGGACTAAGTATTTGGGTCTTGGTTATGGAAAACATGATGGAGAAAGCTCTAAAGCCAAGGAGGCAGATGAAGGTGTTCCAAGAAAGACCTTCATTTCATGTTCATTACCTCAAGCTTGTGAAGATTGTGTTAATGATGAATACAAAATTTTTGCACCCACTTTGCAAGAATGTGCTCATAAGCATGAAGCTAATGAGAATGGTGAACAAGATGATGTTGAAAGCTCTAAATTCATTGAATGCATTGTTGGTATTCCGAAGAGAGCCACTACCTAATCAAATTCACCTCCTCAAGAAGGTGACAAAGGTAAACTTTCAAGGTATAAATCTACTTTTAATAAAGTTTCTTTTGATTATGATAAACATGGTAAATATTCACATAAGATTTGGAGAAAATTTGCATGTTCCTTTTGTGGTTTGGATAACCATAATGTTTCAAGATGTTGGAAGAAGATACCCATGCACAGGAAACTTTCAAAGCAAAGGAGGCAGGAAGTCAAAGGTCCATTGGACAAAGCAAACCATGTTGAAAATAAGGTGCAATTGTTTTGCACTCATTTCCATAAGCAAGGTCATATTGTAGACAAGTGGTGGAATTTGTATCCAAAAAGTCATCCATGACATTTGAAGAAGGTGAAGAAAGAGAATGGAAGGAATGGAAAAGAAGATTCCATATTTGATGTGGGTCAGGATGATTCACATGATGAAGTGTAGCTGAAAGGAGCGCCACTAAAATGGTTTGTTCTTTTGTCTTTACAATGCATGTTGCATGTTTACACGAAGAAGGTGTTTGAAATTGGAGTATGTTGACTCACTTTATTGCAGCAATTTTTTTTCATTTCATCTCCTTAAGTACATGTACATATGAATCGGGTTCTTATACTTATTATTGTACTTGTGAGAGAGTTGAAGAATTGTATACATGCATGATAGTTTGTGTGTATGAGCAGTGGAATTTTGATGGTTTCATTGTGCTTGGACATGCATGAGTAGTCGACTTGTGTTGGTCAATTGTGTGTTACATGCATGTCACATCTACTTGGAAGAGTTTATTTTGTCTCCAAAGATGAAAAGGAGATGTTGACGAAGTGTTTCATGAAATGTGAAATTCATTTTGTTTTGGGAAAGGAATCGTCAAATTATTACACATTCTTATGCTTGAATTGAGCATCAGTCATTTGAAGAGGCATGTTTTGTCGACTTGTGTTTGGTCGATGAGTTTTGACACCAAGACATAAGAGTACATGGCTATGTTCACATGATGTGAAATTGGTTGTTTTGAAGGAGCAAGAGTATAGTCGTCAATTTACATTTCTTGCATAATGTGTTTTTTAGATTGATGGTTGTGTTTGTGAAAAGATGTTAAAAAAAAAGAGTTTGCAGCCATTGTAGACCATTTTATGTGTTGATGCCAAGAAGAGAAGGAGATGGCGAATGCATTCTTCTAGATGTGGAATTTGGAATTGTAGAGGTAAAAGAATGGTCATTTCTTTTCTTGTTATTACTGATGTTGGAACTCATTGTTGTAGTTCACTCAAATGGGCATAATTTGGAAAAGTGGTTTCCAAGGAGAAGCTTGCATCGAATGCATGTTTGTGAAAAGGAGGAACATGATTCTGAGTGGGAAGGAAATCAGTTAGTTTTCCAAGCACTGAGGAATTGATTTGGTACAACAAAATGTTATATCAATCAACAAGTAGCAAGCAAGTGTTGGATTGGGTCAGTAGAAAAAGGAGAACATTAGTTGAAGAACCAAGCCATTTGCAAGGTAAGGCATGTCAATGAACCCAAGTGGTTGTCATGGAAATATTTCCAAGTAGAATCAAGATGATAGAACTTGGGAAACAGAAGAGTATTCATCTATCTTGAGATAACCAGCTTTTGTGGGTCAAAAATCATGTTAGTTGGAAGGAGTGATCAAAATCTGCATTAGGAGCAAAAATTTGCCCAAAATTCAAAGTGTTCATAACTTCACCAAACCAGAACGATCGCGATCGACCCATCACCATGAATCCAACGAAACTCGTTTTATCAAAAATTGAGTTCGGATGAAGAAGTTATAGCTTGTTGATTGCCGTTTAGAATAAGCAATTTTTTTAAAAAAATTGTAGAACAGTGACAGGTTGATGACATGGAAACCTAGTTAGCACTCCAGGTATATTCGGGGAATATTCTCTAGTTTTTTCCCAGTCACACTGTGACAAGTGTCACAGCAAGATTCACCAGTTGGGTTTGAGAAGGTGAAATTTCCTAATGACCTCCAAGGTTGAATTTGGGTTAATGATGAATTATTATGCGTTGGAATTATTTTTTGATTATTAAGGTTGGATATATAAATATATGTGTGTGTGTGTGTGTGTGTGTATTTATATGGTTGAATATCATATATTATATTATATTTTTTTATATATATTAATATTCATTATTAAATCCAAACTTATATTATAAATTTCGCATATAATATATTTATTTCAAAGTCCAACTAATGGTTATATGGTGGTGTATTTCATTTAAACATTTGAACCATAGTCTCTGGCATGATTAATCCAAGGTCCCAATTAATTTAAATGGTGGCATTTTATTTAAACTTTAGGTTATGCAATTTAATAAAGCGCAAATTTAAATTTTGAAAAAAAATGTATAGAGGGGCGAGCTCAGGGATCGAACCCACGACCTCCCCAATACCACTCTCCACCCTTGCCAATAGGCTATCGCCATGGGTTTTAATATCCAATCGTTTCGGGTAATATTTAATGTTGACTGATTTGACTAGCGGGGTTATGGTCCAGCCCCGAAGGCCAACCCCCTCCCCACGCGACCAAAACTTGAAGACCAATGACTCGGATATTTCTAATTGCGCGGAGTTAAGTTTAATTTGGGGTTAATTACCCCTAAACACTTGTTTAGTGCTAAACACATTTAAATCCGAATTTAAATTTGGTTTTATAAAAACGTCCTTAAAGCACTAATAACAACTTAAACTCCAGTTAAGTTTAATTAAGCCCCAGATTAATATGATGACATATTTGGAGGTGCAACCATTTTGGTGGACCTGCCAGTTTGGCGGAGCTATCTAGAGTCTTCTCCAAATTTGGAGGAGGAATCTAGGGGAAAATTAAATGAACCATATCTTGAGCAATTTTCGACCAATTTTGGCTCAGGATGAGCCATTACTAGGAGATTGGCATGCTCTAAATACATTGGAACATGTTGTAAAGGCATAGGAGCAATTCTACAGGTGTTTTTGTCACTTTGAATAATTTTGAAGCTTAGGGCTACTAGGAAGGAAGGTCATGCCAAATCAGCTGAAGACCAATTGTGACTCAAGAAGAGGCATTATTAGATAATTTTGATGCTCTGAACATAATGGAACAGGTTGCAAACACGTTGGATCACTTTTGATTTTTTTTTTTGTCATTTTGGAGATTAAACAAGCCCATGGCCACTAGGATGGGAGGTCAAGCCTAGATCATCTGGAGACCATTTTCAAAGATTGAATAGTCATTTTTGAGATTTTTTGATCTTCTGAAGCCAATGGATTAGGTTTCAAAGCCATTGGAGCACTACTGGTGCATGTAATAATAAATTTGACTGTTAATCCCAAGAGGGCCTAGCTAGAAGCAATTCCATGGAGATGTAGCCCAAGAGGGGTGAAATCTATTATCAACCATTGTGTAATGTGATTGTTGTGTGTTATTTATCTGTATTTAATTTTATATACATGAGTTTTTAATATCTAATTAAATCATAATTTTATCATCAAAGACACATAAAACTTGACACATAAACCCCTTCACAATTGGTTAACTTGAGAAGATCCTAAATACACATTTTTAATACTGATGAGGGAGATAGCAGAACAAAAATAGTTTGCCCATATTCATATCAGTTTTAGACCTTTGACCTTGTAGCAAAAAAACTTTGATCCATGCAGTAGCAGTACTTCGACCCCAACAAATTTGACCCTTGCAACTTTGACATCATACAACTTCGACTTCCTGCAACTTCAACCTACTACAGCAGCAGAATTTCGTTCCTACAACTTCCCAACAATTTTGCAAAGAGAGAGAGAGAGATAAAATATCCCAAGAACTCCACACCTACAATTATCCTTCTCCTTCCTGCACTTCACACTTTTTCTGCATTGCTTCTTATATATCAGACTTGTTCAGTTGGTGAGAAAGCAGATTGAACTTTACTTATATATATAGGCTTCTTGTGGGCCGAATTTCTATCTTCTAGGCTGACTTCATGAGGTAAGGGCTGACTTGCTGTGGAGGTGACAAAATTCATTTTTGACTCAAAAATAATTATTTTTACTTGATTCAGAAGCCCAAGAAGGGTCTCATAAAATGTACAATGACTCTAATGACTCAATATAAATCCTAGGATTCCACAATGGAGACTTTGACTAATAAAAGATGACCCAAGGATGAAACCCATGCTTTAATATGTCATTGTAGTAATAATAAAAAAAATATTTTTCTTTGTTTTGATAATTACATTACATAATGACTCAAATAAATTTACGATGACTGAATCTAATTACATTATTCAACATTCCCTCTTAACTAGGGAGGTATTCATAATAACATATACAAGTACAAGGAATGTCTCACAACATATGAACTATGAAAAGTTTTAGGCACTGCAATGCCATGGAATAGATTCCTGACCAGGGGAATCTATCCAAGTTCCTTCAACAGTTTAGTCACCCTCGGTGCCATAGACTAGACTATTGACTAGTGAAATATATTCAGGTGGGACTAATATGGAATAAAGATTTCAACCTCTCTAGTTACCATCATTTTTACTTGCTAACCATCAACCTGTGGATCTAGGTGCGTATCCGAGGTGAGAGCTCTATGACCAACGACACCCTCCCTACTTCGATATCCATACATCAACTCATAGTGCCATCAAAATGTCCTCCCAGGCAATGTGTCTCACACACAAATCCTCAACAAATCTCTTCTAAAATTTTATCATCATCAAAAAAATCATCAATATATACTAAACGAAGCATGCTTCTAATATATTCAAACTTCTTATTAGGAAGAGAAATTATTAGTATATCAACTACCTAATCGCCAGTCAGTACATATTGTAGCTTCACGATCCCATCTTGCACCAAGATTGTAATGTAGTGGAACTTATTGTTGATATGCTTTGTCCTAGTATGAAACACAAGATCTTTAGACATCTTGATGTAGCTTTGGTTGTCACAGTTTTATCACAGTAGGACCCAAAGGATTCTTGAACAAATCTGCCAGGAGCTTCCTCAACCATACAACCTACTTTCCTACTTCACATGCTTCCACATACTCTGCTTCAACACTACTCAAATCAATGAGATCTTGATTTATAATAATCCATGAGATCATGACAGATCCTAAGCTAAATCATCCACCTAGAGTGCTTCTTCCATCTATCTCACTTCCACGCTAATTAGAATCTGTGAATCTAGTCAACTTTAATTACTTTCCATCGTACTTTATGAAATGATGCATAGTGCCAAAAATATATCTCAATATATGCTTGGAATCTATCCAGTGATCATGAAGAGTCTCTAACTAAAACTGAATAAGAATGTTCACAACAAAACATATATCCGTCCTAGTATTTATTAGATACATCATAGAACCCATCAGCTTACGATAGGAGGTATTATCTATGAGACTTGAGTTAGAGCTTCTCAACTTCTTGAGTTTGGTGATAATGGGAGTAGTCATGGGCATGGAATACATCATCTCGAATTTATGCAACAACTTGATTATATACTTTCCTTGCCCCACATATATCTCCCAGGGTTTCTGCCATACTTCTAGACCTAGGTAATAGTGCATCAGTCCCAAATCCTTCATCTCAAATTTATATGCCAACATATTATTTCATTCTTGTATCCTTATCTATACACATGTGATGAATAAATAATCCAAATATAGTATAATAATGATTGGCCCATTATCCACAACCTTGATGTATAGATTTGGATCAACAATACTATTCACAAACCCAATTCTTAGAAGGTGTTATCACCCTAGTAATTCTTAGGTTGTGGGATGAGGATTTTTGTAGTTAAGAAAACTAGGGGTAACCAAGAACCACTTTGGGAATTAAAGATCTAGCCTTCATGAGCTCCGGAGAGGGATCTCTCCTTAAAATTTAGCTTTGTTTTGGTAAAGGGTTTTAGGCTAACTATGAGTGGACAATTTGGTTTGATTTTTGGAATGTTGGAAGGAATAAATGACTACAAGGAAAACCATAGAAAGATCTGCCTAACCATTGGGAAATGGAGTCAAATTATAGCAAACAAGACTAGAAAACCTAGGCCAAAAGATGCAAATATGCTAAGGGCAAGATAGACGACCTTTAGAGGGTTTTAAAAGGCTATTTTGATGAAGTGGGTGAAATCTGGACTAAGGGCAGTTAAGAATCCTTAGATCACATAAAAGGAAGAGGGAAGTCGAGTTCAAATGAGACTAAAGAGAAATTAAGAATTCTAAATTCTGGAAATTAGTAGAAAACATAATAATGAAAACTAGTTAATACAGAGAGCTTTTTACACTAATTCTGTAATATTCCTCCTAGTTTTTCATTTAGATTGAAATAAACACAGGATGTATGAATGAAAATTAAAGATATGCACAATGAAAACTTGAAAATACTGTACTCATCTGGTCATCGCATGAATCCTTAGCTATGATGTCTTTTTGCCTCAGTTTCAAGCCTGCTGCTTCAACTTAACTCACATAGAATCCCAATGTTTCAACAAAAAGTCTATAGTAATCTTGATTATTTTATTCCATACTGAATACTTCGAATTATGAAGTATTTATACACATATATTTTTTACAAAATATCATAGAGTTTGAGATAATTTTTTAAGGAAAAATAGGAAAGATAACATAAGAAGAGGGACAACAGCAAAATAGTTTGCAAGTTGTCCTATTTTACAAGGAAAAATAGAACTGTTTATCTTATCTAAACTAATTTTTGATGTGTTGTGAGCATATCTGGCATTAGGTGCATCTTCTCGTGGAAGATGACTTGTAGAATCCTCTTCCTTTTCACCTTCTATTCTGATACTCTTTATCTCTGCCTTTCACTGTTTCACTGCTGTAATTGAAAAATGACCAACAGTAACAATTTTATTTTCTTGATACACTTTGACCCTGATATACTTTGACACTGATTTTTTCACCATAAAGTAACAATAGAATATGACTTTTAATGTAATTTTCTTGCCCTTTACCGGTCAAATTCACATCAGATCTGTGAATTCTTGCCACTGTTTAGCAGTGGGGATCCTCATATTCTTTAGTTTCCTGTAGCTTTCATCAGCCTCTGTATATTTAGCAAAGTTTGGCTTTATTGTGAACATATGCTTGATTTCATTTTCCAAAAAGAAAAATTTTTCAAAATATTGAAGTAGTACTTTGCCTCTTGGAGACCCTTGAGGTAAAGGTTTGTTGACCTGCTCTTTGGCATATGCCCTGATTTTCTGATCATAGACCTTTTGTGGCATTAATTTGTCATTCAATGCATGAATGTATGGTAAACCTGCTGTTTGGTCAATTTAGTGTGTCCTAAATTGCTGCATTTAATTGTCAATCCGGGAATCGTAAGCTGATGAAGTGCGGCGCACTATATGTGCAAGATAACCTCTTTCTTAACTTTTTGTCGTTTTTGGTCTTTCTAAGGTGAAATGGAAATTATAAAGTGAAAAACAAGCTTGGTTATATTTGTTCAAGGAAGTGATATCCCCTATAATTATTTACCAATCTTGAAACTTTAAAAGAAAATTGAAATTACAATGACAAAACTTAAAAGAAAGTAAAAGTGTACTGCTGAAATGAAAAGGTGCTGCTAATCTAATGAATCAAAACAGGAAACTAGTGAACATGAAAACTAAACTATTCTTGCTGCCAACTGAACACAAAAGAAACTACGCTTATTGAAATTCAAAATTGTAATGAAATAAATCTAAATCAGATTACATCAATTCATTTTCTGACCCTTCATCATTAGACCAACTATGACTTGCGGAAGTAATCATAAATAACTTATGTAACTGATATTTAATTCGCAGAAAGTAAACTAATACTAAACCATACACACATGATTCAATCCCTCACCATCAGTCCAGCTGTGGCTTTCGGAGGCAACTGAAGATGTCATACATGATTTAATATATCTAAGTTTGCAGAAAAGAAACTAATACTAAACTACACACTTCATCATGCAGCCCCTCACCATCAGTCCAGCTGTGGCTTTCGGAGGAAACTGAAGACGCTATGAGCAGCTTAATATATCTAATTTTGCAAAAAGGAAACTAATACTAAACTACACATTTCATCATGCAGCCCCTCACCATCAGTCCAGCTGTGGCTTTCGGAGGTAACCGAAGACACTATGAGCAGCTTAATATATTTAAATTTAACTACTGAATCAGATAAACAAAACTGCAATGTACAAAGCAAGACTGAAGTTAAACAAATGCTATGAAAAGGAAACTAGCAGCAGAATAATGTTAGTCTCATATCATTAGCCAAAATACTATGAAAATGCCCGGGCTGTCTACCTAAAACCTGCACAAGAAAACTGATCAGTGATTTAACAATCATAAAAACATGAAAGACAAGAATGCAATTGAAATTATAGAAATGTATGAACAGAAATGAAACAACTATGAAATATGAACATGTAATGGATTATGATACAATGACTTTTTAAAGAAATGAAATGAAATATATATACATTAATACACCGAACCTCGGCTGAGCAGGGGCCCTCTACACAGCTTTGGTACGATCCTCAAACACGAATTAAGTTGAAAACAGAGTCTTTTCACATTAAAAAGCAGTTCATTACAGACTGGTAGTATTACGGCTCAAGTCAGCGTAATCACTACAAATCTAACATAACAGAGTACGCACATCAACTATCAACTAACAACTCAACAACTAACTCTACGTGCGTATGCAAACGCTATATATAAAGCAATAAACTGTAACTGTCTCCTGAAGTTTATGATAGCAGCCAGCACGTAGACCACTAAGGCCACGGATATAGGAGTATGGCCATGTTGGAAAACGGATCTATGGAAGGTGGGTGCTTGAATTCAACTCCAGAACTTTGCACAGATGTCAATTAACCTCCGTAAGCTTAGAAACGGCTGTATGGATGTTTATATGCCACGGAACAGAGTCCAGCCGACATAGAACTCCATAGTTGACTTCCACGTGGATGGCTTTGACCGCGGCTTTCTTTGACGAATTTAATTGAACCAATAGGACACGAACCATGTCCTTGTCATTCCTAGCCTGCCCATGTGGCTCATTTCCTTCGTAGACACCTGTAACATAGATTTCCACAAAATAGCTGCGGAAAGTTGCAGCAGCTGCGGAAAGTGACAAGTTTCCGCAGTTGTATGAACAAAATCTAAATCAAATAGAAAACACAAAAACATAATTAAAAACCATGTTAGATACCCTTTTGCACATGATATTGACAATTTTGGAGGTTTAGGTGAGTGAAAAAGATATGGAAAAGTGTATGGAAAAGAGGCAAATTCGGGACTCAACATACTCCCACTGTGAAGGTGTTGCATGTCCTCATGCAACCAAAATTTTGATACTCTTTGTTCAATTCATGTGCCTTGATACTTCAGCCAGCACATCTAACCCCCTTCTCTTCTTCTTTGGTACTGCCATCATTCTGGGTTTCTTCATTAAGCACCCGAATTTGATATTCACAAGTGCTCTACTCAATTTTTGGCATTTCCTTTTTAGCTTCTTATTCTTCTTTTGCCAAATACCCAAATGTAACATACTATTGTCATGGATAATCTTGTCCAGTTTGCCTTGCTCTTTGAGTGTTTCATTTTCATTTTTGATATGCCGATTCAAAAGCTCAAGCTCAAAAATCTCCTGTTTTAATGACTGAACCAAGTCATCCTGTAATGTATGAGGCTGAATAGAAGAGGTACTTGGGCCTGTGGCTGCTTTCTCCAAGGATTCTATATAATCATAGACCTCCTGCTGTTTGGGGTCTACTTCCGGTGTCTTTTTCATTGGATTGTCCTCAAAATGCTGCAAGGGAGAATTATGTTCAAAATTTGGCTGAGGAGAACTTTCATCAATATTTTGCCGAGAATAAGATGGAGTACGCTCATTGTCTGATTGGGAGTGAAAGGAGTCAGGTTCACTAACTGACTGAAATGGACTATTGTCAGTTGGAGACTGTTCAGATGTCTTCTCACCCAAATCAATGAAATGAGGACCTTTAATTTGTGTTTTTCTCAGTTTTCCCTTAAGCCTGCTGCTTCTCCTCACATGCTGTGGTACACTACCCTATTGTTCTTGTTTTCCTGTTTTTGCCTTCTTGGATAGAGATGACTGTTTTTGAAGAAAAATTAATCTTTCAGATAGAATTTGGTGATCTTCTTCTTCAGAAGAAGAAGTTTTATGGACAGCCTCAATAATTTCTTTCCCTTTTGGTATTGTTGGCTTCTTAGCTTTAATTTCCTTATTCTTCCTTTTTACCAATCTCTCTTCCCTATCAGTTTTCTTCATAGTAGTAGTAGAAGTATCTTGGATTTCATCTACTGCTCTTTTCCTTCTACTTCTTTTTGCTGTGCTAGCTGCGGGAATTTCCTGTGTAGGAGCAACTTGGGTTTCAACATTTATTTTCTTTCTTCTACTCCTTCTAATTGGATTACCTTCAGGAATTTCCTGAGGTTCTTCAAAGAAGTTTCTAACTAGGAATTGTTCCCATGGATCTTTTCTTTCCTTTAGCTCCTTTTCAATCAGAATTTTTATAAGCCCATGGTGATATAAATGAGGCTCTACATCTCCTAGGTGTTTTTGCACAGTCACAGCCATTTTCTTCAAGCTATTGAATAAGAAATAAGGAAGATTGAGAGTTTGGTTTTCAAGAAAATTCATCAATAGCCTAGTATGATACGTGTACATAGAGCCAAAACGGGCTTCACATGTAATAAATTTCTGAACAATGAGTAATAAAGTGGCCCATTCATCTTTTATTGCATGCACAGGGATTCCTCTTTTGAAAACAGTGATATCCATACCTTGATTTCGGAGGATTATTCTCCATGCCTCATCACCGATACTTTTATTTTTGAACCAACGTTCTCCTTCCTGAAGAAGGTCTGTGGCTGCTGCTATTGATGCTTCATTAACCAAAAACTTGAGGTCTCCCACTTCTGCTTCCGAGCCATCAAATGATCTTGCAAACGCTTTGGTAACTTCTCCGTGGTAACCCCTGAATTTCTGAATAAAACGCAGCCATTTAGCTTTCCTCAACATCTCTTTTGCTTGTGGAAATCCCTCTATAAACTTCGGTCCTTCCGGCTCTGCCCTTAATAATTTTCCCATTTTACTTCTCTGTGCTTCACAGGCTTGCCTCCGTGAGGGTTTTAAGTGGAAATGGAACGATGGAATACACAGAATCTAGCACAATACTGTGGGGATGTTATCACAAAACGGAAATGAGCACCATAAACAGAATGGAATAAGACTGTGGGTGGATATACGGGAATGAGAGTGAGCAAAAGGAACGAAATGGAGTGAAACAGGGAGTGAGAATGAGTAGCGTGGGGTTTTGTAAACACGACAGAGACACGACAAAGAGGTTAACAAAGTATAATGCATTCGGCCGCATTTTGAATTTTGGTGGCTGTGTAATAAATATAAACATGTTTCAATCAATGATTATGAAGTTATGCGGCTTGTAAGAGTCCTTTGTCAACTCAAATACGTATCATTATCTATGGTGGGATATTTGAACATGAGTGAGAGTCGGAATTTCAATGATGAAACCGTTTGTGAATAAATGCAAGAGGATAACATAGAGATCGTGGAAGGTTACGGGACTGTCAATATAATCATTGCGCGTTATGGGTAGAGCTCATAGTTTAAAATTACATAAAAATGTGTTTTTCGATACTATTTGAAATAAACTTTATTCATACCTTTAGAATCCTTGCTTTTGCCTTTGGTCTTCAACTGATTGATCTTCATTAGTGTCTTGAATGTTCCATTGATCCTCTCTCCTGCATTTTATTTCATAATTTATGAAAATAACAACTAACTGTACATTCTTTTTGAAAACAGAGTAGTAGTAGCTGCGGAATCTGCTCCTGGCTACGGAAACTTGAGTCAGCTGCGGAAACAGATGTCAGCTGCGAAAACTGACACAGCTATTACTTGGCTGAAATAGAAATGAACAAGTGACAAATGACCAGGTGGAAATGGTCATAAAAATATTTTTATTGATGGAATGGATGGAATGAAGTGGAATGAAGTGAAATGAAATGAAATGAAATGAAATGAAGTGGAATGAAATGGAGTGAGTGGTGAGATGAAATGAAATGAAAGACAGTTTTTTTTTGGAAAATATAGAGTGTCAGGTGTCCCTGATTTTCACCCCATATTTTCTGTATAAGACTGCCAATCAATGATTGGTTTTCAGGCTTATACCATTTTTTTTAATTTTTATTTTTATTTTTTTTTTTATTTTTTTTTATTTTTAACTTGAAAAAAAAAACAAAAGCTAGCCTGGTGGAGAAGAAGAATTCTTCTGTACCAGCCTGATTGCAGAACTTTCTTGAAACAACTTGACAAAATCCTCTTTAGAGAGTGGCTTATGATAAACTTTCAATCTATGGCCATTCACTATAAGAGGAGTTTGAAACTCATTAATGGTCTTGATTCTTACAGCTCCATTGTTAAAGATCTTGTCAATCTCATATGGCCCAAGCCAATGAGTCTGAAATTTCCCTTGAAAATCTTTAAACTTGGAGTCAAATAACAATGCCCAATCTCCTTCTTGAAACTTCTTCTCTTTGATATATTTGTCATGACACTTAGTTCTTTGATATTGAACTAGACCAGTTCTTAGAATTGCTTCTTGTCTGATCTCATCTAGCTCATTCAACTGCTCCATTCTATGCTTTTGAGCTTCTGATAAGTCCATTCCCAACTGAACTTCTATCTTGAAGGTCTTGACTTGGAACTCAATGGGGAACAAGACTTCTTTCCCATAAACAAGTTCATAGGGAGAATGTCCTGTTGTATTCCTCCATGTAGTTCTGTAGGCCCACAAGGCTTCTGGAAGCCTTTCTGCCCAATCTCTTCTATGTAGATGAAAAGTTTTGGTGATGATACTTTCAAGAACTTTGTTTGTGGACTCCACTTGACCATTTGCTTGTGGATGGTAAGGAG
The DNA here is from genome assembly GCA_034641835.2 of Pinus albicaulis. Classification (NCBI taxonomy): domain Eukaryota; kingdom Viridiplantae; phylum Streptophyta; class Pinopsida; order Pinales; family Pinaceae; genus Pinus; species Pinus albicaulis. The sequence goes on from CM076581.1 coordinate 1,491,650,868, forward strand.
TAGATCTTCTGTGCTTGATTTTGTATTTTTCCATCAACTTCTCCACCAAATTGGATGTGAATTGGCTCCCCTGATCTGTCACAATTTCTCTTGGAACACCAAAGCGAGTAAAAATATCCTCATAAAGAAAATGAACAACTGAATTTTCAGTAGCAGATACTAATGCTTTAGCTTCTACCCATTTAGTAACATAATCAGTGCAAACCAATATATACTTATTTTGCTTCGATGGTGGATTAATTGGTCCAATGAAATCTAATGCCCATTTTTCAAAGGGTTCAATGAGTACCTGTGTTTGCAGTGGCATTTCATTTGAAAGGGTAGGTTTCCCTACTCTTTGGCAGCTATCACACCTTTCGACATATTGTTTTGCATCTTTGAAGAGAGAAGGCCAATAATATCCCAAGGAAAGGATTTTATAGGCCGTCCTTTTGTCCGTAAAGTGTCCGCCGCATGGTTCATCATGACATGCCTTAAGAATATCAGGCATTTCATCTTCCCTGACACATCTTCTGATCACAAGATCTGGCCCTGTTTTAAACAATTCGTTAGAAATCCATGAATATCTTGAACTCTCCTCAATAATTTTTCGTTTTTCTCTTGGAAATAAATGTGAAGGTAGTTTCCCTGTAACCAAATAGTTAGCAATATCTGCATACCAAGGGGTCTTAATAGTTACTGCAAACAAATATTCATCAGGAAACTTATCTTCTACAGGAGAATCTTCTTTAGTATTCTGAATCCTAGACAAGAAATCAGCTACCGTATTCTGTTTTCCTGGTCTATCCAACACAGTAATATTGAATTCTTGCAAAAGTAAAAGCCATCTTGTCACTCTGCCATTAGTAACAGGTTTGTTCATTAAATATCTAATTTCAGAATGGTCAGTATGAATAAAAGTTTCATAGCCTGTTATGTAATGTCTAAACTTATTAATTGCATGAACAACAGCTAAGAACTCTTTTTCAGTCACAGTATAATTCAACTCTGTGGGAGTCAAATTTTTACCGGTGTAATAAATGGCATAAGGAATTAAATCTTTTTGACCCAACACAGCTCCAAGAGCTGTATCTGAAGCATCTGTAGAAATATGGAAAGGAAGTTTCCAATTTGGTCCTCTCAAGATAGGTGCTTCTGATATTCTTGTTTTCAAAGTTTCAAAAGCTGATTGACAATCAGGATCCCATTTAAATTCACAGTCTTTTGTAAGCAACTTGAAGAGTGGAGATGCTATTTTAGTGAAGTTTTCTATAAATCTTCTATAGTAACCAATAAATCCTAGAAAACTTCTAACATCTCTTTGACAATTTGGAATAGGTAACTTGGAGATGACTTCAACTTTTGATCTATCAACCTTAATTCCATCTCCTGAAATATGATGTCCTAAAACAATCCCTTCAGTAAACATCATAAAGCATTTTTCATGGCTTAATGAAAGGTTTGTTTTTTTACATCTTATGAGAACTTTTTCCAAATTTTCTAATGCCTCTTCAAATGAATTACCATAAACTGTAAAATCATCCATATAAACCTCTACACAATCATGGATTAGATCAGGAAAAATTCCTAGTACTGCTCTTTGGAATGTTGCTGGTGCATTACATAACCCAAAAGGAAGCACTCGGTAGGCAAAAGTTCCCCATGGACAAGTAAATGTGGTCTTATCTTGATCTTCAGGTGCTACCCGAATTTGATTATAGCCACTAAAACCATCCAAAAATGAAAAGTACTTTTTACCTGCTAATGTATCTAATACCTGATCAATAAAAGGCAAAGGAAAGTGATCCTTCAAAGTTGCTTTGTTCAATCCCCTGTAATCAATGCATACCCTCCATTTACCATTCTTTTTAGGTACTATAACCAAAGGAGAAACCCATCGGCTATCTGAAATTGGATAAATGAAGTTTACATTGAGAAGTTTTTGGAGCTCTTCTTTCACTATCTCCCTAAGATTTGGATTCATCCTCCTTTGAGGTTGTCTGATTGGTCTATTGTTTTCCTCAATATAGATATGATGGATGCAAGTCTTAGGATCAATACCCTTCATGTCAGTATACTCCCATGCAAATGCAGTAGAATGTTTTTGCAAGATTCTGGTTAGTTCTTCTTGTTGTGACTTCTCCAGATGTTTATTAATATTCAATGTCTTTTCTGGAAAAATCTCAAAAGAAGAATTACCAAACTCTTCCATAGAGTAGAGAGACATTTGTCTTGATGATAAATATTCTATGTCAGATTCCAACTGAAATTGTGTGGGGTCATATTCTGAAGTTATCTCAAAATTTTCTAATGTGTTCATAATTTGACTATCCTCACTAATTTCAGAAATGGTAAAGACAGGTTGTATAGTGTTCTCATCATCGACCCATTCATTGTCTCCTATTTCTGTAATTGCTCTGGCAGGAGGATACAAATTGAATTTCTTTGTCGAATTACCATTAGAAATGTACATGTCTCCAGATCTACAACTAATAAAAGCATCAGCTGTGGCCAGCCAAGGTCTTCCTAAAATAATTGGATGTCCTCCTAGATTACTTTTGGGAGTCAAAATCATAAAGTCTACTGGATATTCCCAAGAGTCTAAGGAGACTGAAATATCTTCTAATACACCATCTGGTTTAATAACCGATCGATCTGCAAGTTGCAATAAAGTAGGTGTAAAAAGAAGGTTAGGAAGTTTTAAATGTTCCATAGTCTGTCTACTCATAATGTTGATAGCAGCCCCTAAGTCAATCAATGTGTTTGGAATTTCTATCCCATTTATATGTGTCTTGACAATTGGACTTCCCGGATCTACATACTTCTGCATGGTAATTTTTCCCATCATAATGTCTGCAATCTTTCCTACCAGGTGGATTCTTCTTGTGTCCTTTAGCTTCCTTCCTGGTCTTTTGAAACTCAACTCCTTTATGGTTTTGCTAGAATAGGAATTTCTCGAATGGCTTGTAGCAATGGAATCTTGATACAAACATTCTTCAATTCATCTAGAAAGTCATAGTTAGGCAACAAAATTTGCTTTTCCACCCCCTTATCAATTTGTAGTCTTTCCGGAAAAGGAGGTGTAGATGAAGATACATGTTGCTCAACTATAGGAGTTGTGGATGCTAGCTTTTATTTTTCTTTTTGAATTTTTGAATTTTGAAGAGATTCTTCCTCAGAACCCTTATCGACTTGAAGAGAGTCCTCCTCAGAGGTATCTTGCTCTTGAATGTCTATAGAAGGTTTTTCTAAAACTCTACCAGATCTGAGTTGTACATCGTTGAGAGGAACAATCATATAGGTAGGAAATTGTTGTCCTTCTACCATATAAGTAGTTGGAGGATTCTTATTGTTAGGATTTGGCAATGGCTGAGCTGGAAGTTGATTTGTCTTCTGTTGGTATGGGAGCATGAGTTGAGGATTTGTATTTTGTTGAGAAGGTTGTTTTTGTGGAAATGGCAATGAAAGTTGTTGTGGATTTTGGCTTGGAAATTGTGGAGCTTGTTGATTTTGAAAAGATGGAGGATATTGATAAAATTGAGCAAATCTCCCATAAGGATTTTGCATCCCTTGTACCCATGGCTGATATGAATTTTGATGTTGGGGCCAAGGTTGTTGCCATGGATTCCAATTTGGTGGGGTTTGAAGATTCATAGGGTTATTAAACCCTTGAGATTGTTGTCCCTGCCAAGGTCTCCTTGCGACAAAACAGAGAGATTCTACTGAATTTGGATCTTCTTGAAAAACAACTTTGAGTCCAGGGATTGAAGGACAATCCTTGATCTCATGATTTTCTGAGCAAATCATACATGTTTCTACAACTTTTGCATCCAAAGGACATTCCCTTAAAGCATGTTTCTTTCTACATTTCGGACAAAAGATGGCTAAAGCATCTGTTTCTGCTTTCTGCTTGTTTTGGATTTTAAGGGTGTCTAGTTGTTCACTAAGACTCCCTAAGATATCAGTTTTAAAATCATCAAGCATATTACCAATCTCTTCCCTACTTACTGATCCAGTTGCAGATTTGTTAGCCCTAATAAGAGAAGAATCCCTAGGCCCTTTTCCAGTTTTTGATTTTCCCCTTGAGAGATGGATACATAGTTCCGTTATATCATGAAATGGAAGTTGAGAGATGTCTCCTTTCCCCATCATGTTTAAAATGTCTATCCATTCATCTCTAATGGCTTTTAATAGGAGGGCTTTCAAGGTTTCGTTATCTAAGTTGCTCATCTTTGCTCTTTTCAAGTTGTATTGAAATATTTCAATTAAGTCTTCCAAATTTTCATCTTCTTTTGCATCATTTTGAATAACACCTCATCCTTGTGATTGGTGGGCATACAATAGTCCAAGTATCTATCCAAAAATGTTTGTTTCATATCATTCCAAGTCCTAATAGATTGAGTGGCTAATCCCATGAACCATTTCTTGTGCATCCTTCAAAGTTGAAGGAAATAGTTTGAGTTTTTGAGAATCTTCCATATAGTCATAAGTTCGGCACACTACTTCAAACTCAAACAGAAATGTTTCAGGATCCTCACTTCGTAATCCATAAAAGTTAGGGAGACAGATGGTGAGATATTTTTCCCTATTTCTACCGTTATTTCCTTCACCATTGTTATCTTCATTATCTCCTCCTCTTCTATCTCCACCTCTATTTATTACTTCCTCTGCCATGATAGTTTCTTTAGAGTCCTTATAGTCCTCTAGTTCTTCTACCAAGGAAGGATGAGAGAAAGTATCTTTGTTTTCTAAGTGAGTTTTAGTAGGTGGTATAGGAGAATCCTCTAATTCAGCTGTTCCTTGACTTCCAAAAATCTTAAGGCTAGGGGTAGATGGTGGTGAATCGGGTCTATGCCTTGAAGAAGATGGAGTTGTGAAAATCGAACTCTTGGCTTTAGCTATAAACCTTCCCCTAGAATCTCTTGCTCTATGCATGTCATTTTTTTATTTTTTATTTTTAAAAGTTGGGCTAATAATTCTCTTTCTGATCTTCCAGATCACACTAGGTGCAAGAAGAGAGCATACTTAAGAAATTACTAAACAAATAACTCTCTTTTCTGATCCTCCAGATCACACTAGGTGCAAGAGGAGAGCATACTTCAAGAAGTTATCAAGTTTTTCCTTCTTTTATGATTTTATATGTTTTTTTTTTTAAGAAATTGGCTACCTAGTTACACTTCCCCGGCAATGGCGCCAAAATGTTTGGTCAATTTAGTGTGTCCTAAATTGCTGCATTTAATTGTCAATCCGGGAATCGTAAGCTGATGAAGTGCGGCGCACTATATGTGTAAGATAACCTCTTTCTTAACTTTTTGTCGTTTTTGGTCTTTCTAAGGTGAAATGGAAATTCTAAAGTGAAAAACAAGCTTGGTTATATTTGTTCAAGGAAGTGATATCCCCTATAATGATTTACCAATCTTGAAAATTTAAAAGCAAATTGAAATTACAATGACAAAAATTAAAAGAAAGTAAAAGTGTACTGCTGAAATGAAAAGGTGCTGCTAATCTAATGAATCAAAACAGGAAACTAGTGAACATGAAAACTAAACTATTCTTGCTGCCAACCGAACACAAAAGAAACTACGCTTATGGAAATTCAAAATTGCAATGAAATAAATCTAAATCAGATTACATCAATTCATTTTCTGACCCTTCATCATTAGACCAACTATGACTTGCGGAAGTAATCATAAACAACTTGTGTAACTGATATTTAATTCGCAGAAAGTAAACTAATACTAAACCATACACACATGATTCAATCCCTCGCCATCAGTCCAGCTGTGGCTTTCGGAGGCAACTGAAGATGTCATACATGATTTAATATATCTAAGTTTGTAGAAAAGAACTAATACTAAACTACACATTTCATAATGCAGCCCCTCACCATCAGTCCAGCTGTGGCTTTCGGAGGTAACTGAAGACGCTATGAGAAACTTAATATATCTAATTTTGCAGAAAAGAAACTAATACTAAACTACACATTTCATCATGCAGTCCCTCACCATCAGTCCAGCTGTGGCTTTCGGAGGTAACTGAAGACACTATGAGCAGCTTAATATATTTAAATTTAACTACTGAATCAGATAAACAAAACTGAAATGTACAAAGCAAGACTGAAGTTAAACAAATGCTATGAAAAGGAAACTAGCAGCAGAATAATGTTAGTCTCATATCATTAGCCAAAATTCTATGAAAATGCCCGGGCTGTCTACCTAAAACCTGCACAAGAAAACTAATCAATGATTTAACAATCATAAAAACATGAAAGACAAGAATGCAATGGAAATTATAGAAATGTATGAACAGAAATGAAACAACTATGAAATATGAACATGTAATGGATTATGATACAATGACTTTTTAAAGAAATGAAATGAAATATATATACATTAATACATAGAACCTCGGCTGAGCAGGGGCCCTCTACACAGCTTTGGTACGATCCTCAAACACGAATTAAGTTGAAAACAGAGTCTTTTCACATTAAAAAGCAGTTCATTACAGACTGGTAGTATTACGGCTCAAGGCAACGTAATCACTACAAAGCTAACATAACAGAGTATGCACATCAACTATCAACTAACAACTCAACAACTAACTCTACGTGCGTATGCAAACGCTTTATATAAAGCAATAAACTGTAACTGTCTCCTGAAGTTTATGATAGCAGCCAACACGTAGACCACTAAGGCCACGGATATAGGAGTATGGCCATGTTGGAAAACGGATCTATGGAAGGTGGGTGCTTGAATTCAACTCCAGAACTTTGCACAGATGTCAATTAACCTCCGCAAGCTTAGAAACGGCCGTATGGATGTTTATATGCCACGAAATAGAGTCCAGCCGACATAGAACTCCATAGTTGACTTCCACGTGGATGGCTTTGACCGCGGCTTTCTTTGACGAATTTACTTGAACCAATAGGACACGAACCATGTCCTCGTCATTCCTAGCCTTCCCATGTGGCTCATTTCCTTCGTAGACACCTGTAGCATAGATTTCCACAAAATAGCTGCGGAAAGTTGCAGCAGCTGCGGAAAGTGGCAAGTTTCCGCAGCTGTATGAACAAAATCTAAATCAAATAGAAAACACACAAACATAATTAAAAACCATGTTAGATACCCTTTTGCACATGATATTGACAATTTTGGAGGTTTAGGTGAGTGAAAAAGATATGGAAAAGTGTATGAAAAAGAGGCAAATTCGGGACTCAACACCTGCTTCTGATAATACTTTGTATTTGGCCCAAAATATTGTGATGGCCAAGTTCATATCTTTACACCTGTCTTCCAAATTATTCATCATGTTTCTCTTATTCAGGACTTTATTAATTTGAAGGATGGCCTCTGTTCTGTTAGCAATTTTCAACTCTTCTAATTCTTCCCTGTTTTTGCTGTTCAAAAATGCTATGAGTTGAACTGCTTGTGGTGGATTATTTTCAATTCATTTCTTGGTTTTATCCATTTCTGCATTTGAAGCCTGTAGCAACTCTTTTTTCTCATATATTATTTGAATAGAACACCATTGTGAGTGAATTCCTTCAATGATTTTTGTCCATAAATGATTTTTTATGTAGGCAACCTGATCTGTAAGATTCACCTGCTGTTTGATAATTTTTACTTGTTCTTGTAATCTGTCAGCCCTCTGTTCATGTCTTTTGGAAGTAATTAAGACATCTCTTTTAGAAATTTCCAAATTTTTAATGATGCCTTTCAAACTAAGTATTTCTTTATCTTTTAAAGACATATCTTCCATGGCTCTGATTATTGCATCTTTGTCCTCTACTGTGTTTATCTGTGAGGTTGATGAAGAAGAGGCAGAGATGTCATGAGAAGTGATTGGCACTGCAGTTTCCAATACTCCTTGCGGTGCTAAGTGTTCTGCCAATGTAGATGGAATAGTTGTACTTACAGTTGGGATCACTGTAGGAATGAAAACCTGTTGATCTTTCTTCATATTTTCATTTTCTTTCATGAAAGATTCTATTTGGCTTTCCATTTCTTTTATCTGGGATGTCATTTTTAGAACAAGTTGTTTTAGTTCATCATTTTCTGTCTTCTGGTGAAGGATTTCTTTTGCCTGGGGATTTTCACTTTGATGCAATTTTAGTTTCTTTCTGAGGGCAGCCAAGTCTTAATTTTTCTGTTTGATTATAACTTTTGCCCTTCAATGTTTTCTGGGTCAACTCCTGCTTCAATTAATATGTCCTCCAATGCTTTGATTCTCAATTTATTGGCATATAATGAGGCTTTATCCAATTTCATTTGAGTTTGAAGGTTTATCAATGTTTTATCAAGCCTGATAGAATTCATAGTCTTATTGACTATTTTAGAATATAGAATCTCTGTATTGCTCCTATGGAATTCTATTTGGTCCAATTCATGGACAGAATCTGCATCTACTTCCAAATCAGTCTTTGAATAGTCTGCAATTTTTTTTGGATCAGCCACTGTGGGTTTGAGAAATGACATAACCAATTTGTTTGAAGAATAATCAAAAGCTGAGAGGATTCTATCTTTATTCCCAGGATTTTCTTTAAGGAACTTGGAATATGCTTCACTTCTGATTTCTTAATTCTTTTCTTTGATTTGCCTGAACCTGATTTGAATATCTGACTCTGTTTTGTCAGGTTCTTTAGAATAAGAGGGCATATCAACTTTGGTTTGTTTATCAACCATGACTATGTCTTTCTGTTGTGCTCCAAGTTGGACATTTTGAAGCTCTTTGAGTGTTTCAGTTACTATCCTTGTAGCTTCATCATTATTTTCATGACCATTGTTATCTTCAATATTGATAGCTTTATCCCTTTCTTCATTAGTTAATTTACTTTTCTTATTGTAGGGAATTTTGAATCTTTTATCTAGAATAGTTTCAGCAGTGAAACTATCTTCCTTTCTACTTCTTTTATGAATAATTTTAGCTTCTTTGTTCATTAGAACCACCTGTGTTTGATAAACCTCTTTTTCTTTTCCACTGTTTCCCTACATGCCCTGTGAGTCATCATCAAATAAAGTATTTGGCTCCCACTCAGGTTTATTGAAATACTTTTCAATTTGGGGCTTAGGATCATGCAAGAAAGTAGACAACTTGCATTTCAATCTGATTTGACTTAAAATACCCTGAGGATCATAATTCCACATAAAGTTGTATGGGAATTTATATTCTTTCAAATTGACATTAATTTCATTTGCTGCTTCTCTATTATTCACAATAAATGGCCCAACTTGATTTTTCAGTTTGAACTGAGTCTTTTTCCTAGAGGCTATGAAATTGACTTCATCTGCATTCAAAAGCTGCCTCAAATATTATAAGGCAAATATTTTTGTTGTCACAAATATAGGCAATTTATATGGGGCCAAGAGTGCACCATATACTCTAATCTCTGTGTAATTCTTGTATAAGTACCAATCCCCTGTTTTATAGCTCTCAGATAGTTGTAAGATCCTTTTTGTTTCATAATTAATCATAGGGGTTTGTTCTTTATTCAGTAAATTCATAGCAGGTACTAAAAACAAGTCATTAAAGTCTGCATAGTTGTATTCCATGTTCCATTTTCTCAGAATTGATGACCAAAACATAACTGAAAGTACATTCCCTTCTAGATCTATCTTCTGAAACTCAATAGGAAATTTATCTGCTTGATAATACAAAAAGAGATGAAGTAGATACGAGGTATATCTAAAGACTCCTTCTTCTGACAATCTGGACAATTGATAGTGCATGTTTTCTGCAATGAATTTGGAAAAATTGTACACAATGGATGGAGACTGGCCAGGACTCAAAGTAGACAGAAAACCTAGGATAGCAACATCAGTGAATTCATCAATGTTATATCCCAATATGAATGATAGAATGGAGACAATCTGTCTAGTTTCATTTGGAAAATCAAAAGTATCAAATGGAGGATTAAGCTTAGGGATATCAACCTGTTTGGGACAAAAAGTCTGGAAGATTTTGAACTTGGAAGCAAAATCAAGTTCTAGGTAAAGCTGAGTTAAATCCTCTATTGACAATGAAGCAGCATTGGGGTCAGGGTTTAGTTGCAGCATAGAGTTTATGGATTCTGCATTGATATAAAATATGACCTCTCTATCTTTAATGACAATACACCTTTGTTCTAGAAGATAATAGGATTGACACAATCTGACAAAATCAGGGGCTAAATGAGTAAGAGGGACAATGCATTTTGGCAGATTGAAATCCCAGACTAGTATATCTTGATCACCTTTCTCTACTAATTTTCCAAAACACCAGTTATAGACATCAAGTAAATTGAACTCTAATGAAGGGTCCAGTATTCTGTAATCAAGATCAACCAGAGGACTATTTTCTTGTGAAGTAAATGGAGGTTGGACAGGCCTGACAACTTTTGAGGAATCAGCAGTGAGTGCAGGGGTTGGTTTATCAAGTTTAGAAGACTCGGGCTGAGGGATTTTAGCAGAGGCTTTCTTTTGAGGTTTTGGACCTCCTGATTTGGTGGTTACTTGTTTCTTTGTCATTTTTAACTAAATAGAGCAAGCTTAGACTATTTGCTGAGTTTTTCTGTTGGAAACGAGGGATTTTTGGAGAATTTCTCTGGTAAAATAGGGTTCTGAGAAAAGTTTTAGATGGAAAGAGGGTTTTAATGCTCAGATGAAAGGCTATGATCAATTCCAGCAGTGAAAATGACCAAGGAATGGATAAAACTTGAAAAACAGAAATGAGGGATTCTGGGGAAAATTTGACAGTGTTTCCCCTGTATTATGGATGTTTTTTGCAATTTTCATATGGGTAATTCAGATAATTACTGGCAATAATTGAAAAATTGGTGTTTTTTCTTTTGGAATTGAAGTTTTTGTGGATAATTTTGACGAAAAATACCTTTGAAAAGGTATAATTGTGGTCGACTGAGGTTTCACGGTTGCGCGCAATCTTCAATTATGTTGAATTCGGTTATCAGAGGATACTTTTGCTCTTTCGTGGTTGAATTGCAGGGAAAATGGCTTATTGACTGGTCACTGGTAAGTTCGAAAATGATGAAAAGGTTCCTGCACAGGCTCTCAGAGGTTTATTGGCGCACAATGGTGAAAATTCAATGAAAATAGGCTTTGCGGAGGTTTCAAAGCTTATAAGCGCAAATAGGTGAAAAACACAATGAAAATTATGATTTTTATGAATAAACCATAGTTAAAACCATAGTTAAATCATATTTAATCATAGGTTGGGCGGGAGTGGTTTCAGAATACCACTAGGTGGTATTCGCGCAGCTCCAAAGCGGTAAGTGGTAATTGGCTTTTCGAACGTGATCCAATTGTTTTGTGACACGTCAACGCGGGGTGCTTTGGGAAAACCACCCATATCGCGCGACTTTTCCAAAACATCAATCAATCACTTGTGGGCGCGATATGAGGTATCGACCATTGGATATAGCTTTTTCAAGTGAAGGGTCCAGATCAAACGAAAAGGTGTAGGAAAAAAGGCGTCATCGGGTATATTTTGGGCCATAGGATCTTGTGATGAAAGAAGATCGGATGGTTGTTATTCTATGCGATGGGGGAGGGATGGAATTGTATTAATCTGTTGCGTTGAATTTTAATCGTTGGATCAAATGGATAGAGGGGATCGGAGGGCTGACATTAATCCCGATGATAAAAGGGATTTGGTTAAACTTTACATAGAAAATCGACTTTTTCAATGAAAAAATGATCAGGAGGGGTTTTAAACTAGGGTTTAACCAAGGTTAGGACTGGTAGTTAGGGAATATGGGGTATTAAACTGGGATTTAACCTTAGGTTAGGGAGTCGGGTAAGGGAAAATATTCAAGGAGATGGGGTTTATTTCTTTTGAAATTTAGTTTAAATAAAACTTCGGGAATTTTTGGTTTTAAACACATATACATGTTTAAAGGTTTTTTTCATATATTTTTTATTATATGGTTAATTAAACCAGGATGATTTAACTACTATAGGGGTGGGATATATATATAAGGATATATTTTAGCCAAAGGGATTGTTTTTTGGGTATTTTTTTTTTTTTTAAACATGTGGGGATTACATAACTTTGGCTAAAGTTATAATAAGTGGGTTTTTGGGTTTATTATATAAAAGGAGTTATATATTATGGGAAAAGGTCATTTCTATAGGGAGTTAATATATAAGTTAAATTTAATATGAAAATGGGACAGGTTATACTCAAAACACATAAACATAACTAGTAAGGTGAGGTTTAAAAGATAATTTACATTGATCTTATCACTTTAACTTAAGACATAATGTAATTTTGAGGGTTTAATGCTTTCAAATGATGAAGGAAATTAGTCAGATGGAAATTATAATGCCTTTAAGTAAAAATGGAGTTTTACTTAGGATTATTTAGGGGAATGAATGCATGAATGGTAAATGATGTGATTTTAGGGATTAATATAGACATTTTACACTTTCAACTAATCAGTCATAGAGCCTTGGGTCTGGTCCCAACAAAAGTCGAGCAAATGCCTTGAGCCTTTCTAACTAATAGTTTAGAATGTTTCATGACTATGGGAAGGGGAAGTTAGTTATTTTGCAGCCCATGATGAATGATATTTACATTGATGCTTTTCACCTTCTTCTGCCTACCCAACTTACCATGCTAATATTTTTTCTTCCTTTGTAGTAAGGTGCATTTGAGCCAGCAACCTTCACAGCATTTATTCTTTCTGAAAGCAAGTAAAACTATCTAATTCTACACTTATTTCATCCATGAATCCAGATTAAACTGTTGGATTCACTTTATTTCTCTACCTAACTACTGAATTGTCATGATCAAACTGTATGACAACTCATTATTCTCTATCTACAACAAGTGAAATTGAAAAATGACAAGTTAAGATTAAACTATTTAACTCATCATGGGCTATGGAATTTATTGACACTGTACCATAGTCAAAAAGTAAAAAGTAGTGGCACTTATGCTTGCACACTTCCATATTTTATTCATTTTTTCTTTTGGGGTATTTTATTTTTTCTAAGTCCTTTGATTATTCTTTTAGGACTTTTTACCCTCTTTTTTATTTTTGTTTTTATTTTTATTTTTTTACAAAATATGTGAATACAACTTTCAAAAGGAAAATTATGTACATATTTACAAGATTATCAACAGTCAAGTCAAAATTATGACCCCTATATTATAGGTTGCTAACATCGGCTTCACTTGGGGATGGCTTTTCCTTGTGAAATGCCAAGAACTCTGAGATCAGTAGCCTTATCCATTGACCTTGGTGATCCTGTAAATGTCTTCTGTTTTCTACAACAATCATATTTATGACATGTTATACTGCAAACCTTAGGGCCTTCTCTTCGGGCTTCAACTTTGTAGATAATATATCCAATCCAATCTACTCTCTGACTATGAATATTTACAATGATAAAGTAAATAAATCTATCTGTTAAGTGACTTGTGAGGAATAGTAATGTTTCAACATCCTTCCATTTACTGGTCCTTCTTGAAGCTTTGTTCCATCCAAATTCCTGATGAAAAAGGAATTATTGCCTCTGTAACCATATATTACATAGGGTCCCTGCCATAGAAAGTCAAACTTCCCATGTTTACCTTTATCCTCTCTTCGTGAATCCCATCTTAAAACTTGATCTCCTATGAAAATGTCATCTTCCTTAACTCTTTTATCAAAAATATTTTTGATCTTGTCTTGTAAAACTTGTGACTTTTCATAAACTTCATCTCTAGTTTGATGAAGGTGTATGGTTTCATTGATTCTTCTTTGAATATCACTAGTTTCCACCTGTAATTCCTGGATAATCTTCATGACTGGGACACCCAAGTAAGAAGGAAAAACTGCATCTGTACCATAAAAAATCTGATATGGAGAAATTCCTATAGACTTTTTTGTAGTAAGTCTATCAGCCCAAAGGGCATAGACCAGCTTCTTATTCCATGTCTTTTTATTGTCTTGGAGTAGTTTTTTGATGATGTTGACTAAAATTTTATTTGAGGATTTGGCTAGACCATTACCTTGGGGATAATATGCTGTGGAATGACCTAAGGTAATATGGTATTTATGGCAGAAGGCAATCATCTTCTTAGATTTGAAAGAAACAAAATTTTCTGTGATAATTTTGTGTGGGAATCCAAATCTAGACAAAATATTACTTTCTATGAATGAGATAATAACTGAGCCTGTAGCTTGCCTCGTGGGAATTTCTTCTATCCACTTACTAAAGTAATCAGTAGCAGTTAGAATCCATTTGTGTTGACCTGAACATGGAGGATGAATTTCACCTATGAAGTCTAACCCCCATAGTTGAAATGGTTTTTCAGTGGATATTGGTTTCAGAGGTAATGGTAACAATTTATTTTTACCTTCAAAAATTTGTCATTGATGGCAAGAGGTAACAAAATTTTTAACATCTGAAAATAAAGATGGTCAGTAAAAACCATCTCTGAGTATTTTATCACCTGTGCTCTTCCAGTATAGATGGCCTCCAGAGTCACCTGCATGAAATTCTTCAAGGATCTTGTCAGCCTCAGATTTCAATAAAAAATTAAGTAAAATTCTAATACTTTCTCTCCAATACAGTGCATTATTTAAGATACAGAACGTCATTGCCTTTTTCTTGATGAATCTTGCTTTGGTTTTTGTCAGTCCAAGAGGAGCTTGTAATTTTTTTAGTACAAAGATTATATCAGAGTACCATGGTGAGTCTTGATAGGCCTCACTGATCAATGGAGTTGCCATCTCCTCTTTTTCATCTACTTGTGCAATGAAATTAATATCTAGGGGATTTCAATTTGATTCAGCCATCAATCTGACTAAACCCTATCCTTTAATGAGTTTAGTTGGTTTAATTTCCAGATCATATTCAAGGATTGTGGCTATCCACTTTCCTCTCCTACTATCTGGTCCATATTGAGTCAAAATGTCTTTAACTACTGCATTAGGGACATATGAAAAGATGTGTGAATGAAGTATATAAACTCTGAAATATTTTATAGCTTTAACCAGAGCCAAAGCCTATTTTTATATTATGTTGTATTTAAGTGGTGCATCTCTGAGAGCTTTACTAAAAAATTAAATGGGTTGTTCAAAGCCTTGATCGTTTTTCTGCAGAAGAACTGCAACTATGGTGTGTTCGGATGCAAAGGAAAAGATTATAAAATCTTTTTTGTAATCTGGACTGATAAGGACTGGTGCTTTAGTTAAGGCCTGTTTGATAGATTCGAAATATTGTTTGGCCTTTATTGTCCATTTAATTGAGGAGTCCTTTTTAAGCATGTTATTAAGATCTTTTATAATTTCAACCATATTAGATATGAATCTTCTTAGAAAATTGATCTTTCCAAAGAATGCTTGGAGTTCTTTAATGTTCCTAGGTGTTTGAATGTTTAGAATTGCTTCAATTCTTGCAGGGTATATTCTAATGCCTTATTTTGAAATGATGTGACCTAAAAATTTGCCTTCGCCCAAAAAGAGTCTTTTTAGGGTTAAGAGATATACCATATTTTCTGCATTTAATAAAAACTTGTCTCAGATGATCCAAGTGATCATCATTTGTTTTCGAAAAAACAGTAACATCATCCAAATAAATGACTAAAAACTCATGGATCTCCTTGGAAAAGGCAATATCCATGGCCCTTTGAAATGTAGCTCCTGCAATTTTTAACCCAAAAGGCATTTTCACATACATGAAAGTGCCCCATGGAGTAGTAAATGCAGTTTTGGTTTGGTCATCTTTGTGAAATTGAATCTGATTGTAACCAGAGAAACCACCTAATAAAGAGATTCTGGAAGAACCTGCTACCCTTTGTAAAATATGGTCCATTTTTGGCAAGGGGTAGTTATCCTTCAAGGATGCTTTATTAAGATTCCTAAAGTCTATGCATAGTCTAATTTCTCCTGTCTTTTTCCTGGTTGGCACTAAATTAGATACCCAGTCAGAAAATCTGATTGGTGCAATTATCTGTGCATCAAACATTCTTTTGACTTCTTTTTCGATTAAGGGTAACAAAACTGGATTAATCCTTTTGAGTTTCTATTGAAAAGGTTTTTGATTTTCTTTTAAAGGAATTTTATGTTGGATAATTTCTGTGTTGTAAGTTTTTAAGTCTTCATAGCTCCATGCAAAGACATCTTGAAATTCTTTTAAAATTTCAGTGTATGTAGCCCTTTCATCTGATGATAAGGATTTGGATAGTTTGATTATTCTTGGTTTTTCATCTATCTCGAAGTTATACTCTTCTATATCAGACTTAACTGGCTCCATTTTTGGCCTTTTGGGCACATCGTTGAAGTCAAATAAGTCTTCTAGAGGAGTTAAACCTCTGGGTAAAATGTTATTCTTTAAATCAATCAAATCTATTTCATCTTAAATCAATTCCTCTATGTCTACTTTTTCCATCTCATCAGTGTCACTTTGAGTAAAAATAGTAGGCTTTTCAAACTTATGTACATATAAATTATCTAAATCATCTATTTGAAAGAAATTTAAATCTATATCACAAGGTGAATCTATGTTACAGTCGTTATCGATTTGAAAATTTTGAAATTCATGCTCATTATTCAAAAAATGATAAATTTGCTCATCCTTTGAAAAATTTGCCAATATTTCACATTATCAGGAACAATAGGCCTATGTTTAATCTCAGCAGTGTATTTTTGCAATGGTGAAAAAGGAAATTTACAACTGTTGGCAAAAGTTGCTAAGAAATGGGCCTGTATGTACTGATTTCGAGAGATGATAGCAAAATTACCTTCTAACAATTCCTCAAGCAATTCCAATACTGTTTCTCTGTATCTTGCAAGTCTGGGATTGTGAACTTAATACTCTATGTCTATTTTTTTTATACCTAGTTCAGAATCACCCATGACCATTATTATTTTTCCTCCCTTTTTTCTAATAATTTTCAAACCTAAGATTAAAGCTTCGTATTCAGCGATGTTATTGGTGCATTTGAAGTTTAATCTAAAAGCATGTCCTTTAGAATGGATTGTTTCAATGTTTGTAATCCAAACACTAGCTCCAGCTCCAAATTTATTAACAGATCCAAATACTGAGATAGTAGCATAACTCATATCCAGTTGTAGAGATCCCTACAAATTTCCTCCCCATGAGCGAGAAAGAAGCATGCCATACTTTGGCGGGATATCAGCTACTACAACATCCATGATCATACTCTTACCAGGATATTGGACTAGGTTAACACAGATCTTTAATCAAACCTATACATTGGACTTTGGATGAATCAAATGAGAACAAGTCCTTATAGGGTCTGGTTATATCTAGATTCAGGGTTTCCATTATAGCTCTGGGCATTAAGTTGTGGGAAGCTCTAGTATCTAGCATAGTATTGTGTAATATTTGGTCATGTACAATACGACTTAAATAAAATGGGGGTACCGACCCATATGAATGCTTTCCATCTACATTGGGACCAAAAATCAATTCAGGCCTATCTTCATTCATGTTAATTGTATCTTCATTCTCATTCACATTCAATGCATCAGAAATCATAGATCTATACAAATCATTTTTAGCTAGTTTTACTCAGGGAACAACTATTTTTAACTTGGAAATTTCAGACTGCATACTAAATGTTGGCTGAGATCTAATGGTTTGAATTACTTCTTCTTTGGGAACTATGGTTTGTGATGACTTTTCTTGAGTTTCTACTATTTTACCTTTGTTCTACGCTTTTCTCTTATCTTCTGTCTAAGTTTCTTGGTTTCTGATATCCTTAACTATTTTTTTAGGAATATTTTGAGGGTTAGCATAAATCTTATCAGTTTTAGGATTCTCAACAGAAGGTTTAGGATCTGATATTTTAAATTCAGTAGGATTCTTTCTTGGCTCAATGATTGTTGTTGAATTCGTGGCTTTGGGAGTATTAGCTTTTGGAACATCCATAGAAGATTGAGCCACCTCATCTGTAATATCTAAAATATTTGGGCCTTGCTGCTTTTTAGGACTGGTTGGGTTTGAACTCTGTTTGTTATCTCTAGGAAGAATTTGCAAGAATTTTGATTTAGAAGTATTAGTCTTCTTTTTGTTTTTTTCTTGTTGGTTTGGAGCATTATTATTTATGACAGGTTCATTGGTTTTCTTGCTCCTAAGGTTGTATTGACTGTGAATTTCGTTTATTGCAAAATCATAACCTTGTTTATAATCATAGGATTCTTCAGATTCTACTTTGAACTGTTGAAGTTCAAAGAGTTCCTGGTCCTCCTGGGTGAGGAAAATGGTATTGTTTTCATCAATCCCCATAACAATGTTGATGTCTTCCTCCTCGTCAACACTGTTTTGTGAACTTTCTGCAAAGTTTTCTTGGAATGGGGTTCTTATATTTTGATCAAGGGAAGGTTCTTTACCTTTCCCAAGGTTGTTGTTTTTTCTGTAATTGGGATTCTGGATCTGGGATTGATTCTCCCATTGTGGTTTTCTTTCAATTTGATCCAGTCTATCAACTACATTTTATAGTGCTTTAGTAATGAAATCAAACTTACCATCTAAGTGAGATGTTTCTCCTTTAATAGTAACCCTTCTTTCGTTTCTCAGTCTAGCCTTATTTTCAAGTATGTTGATTTCTACACCTACAACATTTTTTTGCATTTTTTCTAAAGTATTTGCATCCCTTTCCCTAAGTTGGTAAGCCATGTCTACATCAAAGCAATCAGGGAATTTGAGTAGCACAGAATACGGGGTGGGTTTAAGGTCTATAGGAATGGAGTTGTAAAGACTGTTATATCTTGTGCAAAAGTCTTGGACAGACTCATTTGGGGCTCTCTTAACCGCATCAAACTCAGATAGTATTTTCATAGGGTTCTTATTTTTCTCCCATTTATTTAGGAATGCTCTATGTAATGAAGCTAGGTCTGCTATACTACCAGCTCCTAAACTTTTAAACTAGGTTTTTACTTCTCCAATTAAGCTTTGAGAAAATAATCTCATTTGGACATCAGATTCATCTATCTCATAGATTTCCCAGAAATCATCCATTCTAGTAATATGTTGTTGTGCAGTAATTTGTGAAAGATTATCAAACAGTGGAATATCTTTTTGATAGTTCTGGGGCACGTCATGAAGATTCTAAGGTAAGAACAAGGGAGCATATCAGGCTACCATGGCTTGGATTTTAGTTGAACTGGGAGGTACAGTTGTAGTGATAGGGATAGTGCTGGTTACTGCAATGGATGTTCTTGAAGAGATCAGTAATGGGGATGAAAAAGAAGTAGTATGGCTAATGGTAGTTGTAATGGGTTGGGTAAATGATGGATATACTACTTTGGGCTACAAGGGCAACTCAGGGATGAATGGATCAGTTGATGTACTAGCAGTGGATTGTGGATATGATGAATATATGATTCTATGGGGTAGAGGCAACTCAGGGCTTATGGGCTCTTGAGGTGAACTGACAACAGAATTAGTAAATGATGTGGCAGCATACAAAGTAGAATCTAATGCTGGAAAGACTGTTGTATATAGCTCAGAAACTAGGGGTTTAAATTTAGACAAAAAATTTGCTAACTTAACAGCTTCGTCAATGTCTTTAATTTTTGAGACACTTACCCTTTTTACTGGACTTTTAATTTTAGTTTGATTTGATTTAGTAGGAACAAAAATAATTTTGTGTTTTTCACTCACATAAGAAGTAAAAAATGGATCTAAAACAATTTATTTTAAATCTGATTCAGATTTTGTTCTAAATAAATATTTTTCAAACTTTAAGTCAAAATCAATGTCTGATAAGCTTACCAATTCTTTGGGTAAAGAATCAGCTCTTGTCAAAGGTATCTCAGTTTTAGAACTATCAATTTGTTTTTTCTTCTTTTTTCCTATCTGGTCCGGATTATCTACTATCTCTGGAGGATTAGGATCGGGGTTGGATCTAGTGTAGTAGACTTTCTTGGGAGCCAGAAATTTTATTGGGTAAAATAACCACAACCTTTAAACTTAATCTTAAAGTAGAAAAGATACAATTAAAGATCTTCCTTCAAGATTAAACTTAAAACCAGAGATTATGGGTTCGATCCCCAGTATGGTCGCTAGTATGTTATCACCCTAGTAATTCTTAGGTTGTGGGATGAGGATTTTTGTAGTTAAGAAAACCAGGGGTAACCAAGAACTGCTTTGGGAATTCAGGATCTAGATTTCATGAGCTCCGAAGAGGGATCTCTCTTTAAAATTTAGCTTTGTTTTGGTAAAGGGTTTTAGGCTAGCTATGAGTGGACAATTTGGTTTTATTTTTGGAATATTGGTAGGAATAAATGACTACAAGGAAAACCATAGAAAGATCTACCTAACCATTGGGAAATGGAGTCAAATTATAGCAAACAAGACTAGAAAACCTAGGCCAAAATATGCGAATATGCTAAGGGCAAGATAGATGACCTTGAGAGGGTTTTAAAAGGCTATTTTGATGAAGTGGGTGAAATCTGGAGTAAGGGAAATTAAGAATCCTTATATCACATAAAAGGAAGAGGGAAGTTGAGTTCAAATGAGACTAAAGAGAAATTAAGAATTCTAAAGTCTGGAAATCAGTAGAAAACATAAAAATGAAAACTAGTTAATACAGAGAGCTTTTTACACTAATTTTGTAATATTCCTCCTAGTTTTTCATTTAGATTGAAATAAACATAAGATGTATGAATGAAGCTTAAAGAGATACACAATGAAAAATTGAAAAGACTGTACTCATCTGGTCATCGCATGAATCCTTAGTTATGATGTCTTTTTGCTTCAATTTCCAGCTTGCTGCTTCAACTTAACTCCCATAAAATCCCAATGTTTTAACAAAAAGTCTATAGTAATCTTGATTATTTTATTCCACACTGAGTACTTCGAATTATGAAGTATTTATACACATCTATTTTTTACAAAATATCTCATAGTTTGAGATAATTTTTTAAGGAAAAATAGGAAAGATAACATAAGAAGAGGGACAACAACAAAACAATTTGCAAGCTGTCCTCTTTTACAAGGAAAAATAGAACTGTTTATCTTATCTAAACTGATTTTTGATGTGCTGTGAGCATAGCTCGCATTAGGTGCATCTTCTCATGGTAGATGACTTGTAGAATAATCTTCCTTTTCACCTTCTATTCTGATACTCTTTATCTCTGCTTTTCACTATTTCACTGTTGTAATTGAAAAATTACCAGCAGTAACAATTTTATTTTACTGATACACTTTGACACTGATTTTTTCACCATAAAGTAACAATAGAATATGACTTTTTATGTAATTTTCTTGCCCTTTACTCGTCAAATTCACATCAGATCTGTGAATTATTGCCACTGTTCAGTAGTGGGGATCCTCATATTCTTTAGTTCCCTGTAGCTTTCATCAGCCTCTATATATTAGGCAAAGTTTGGCTTTACTGTGAACATATGCTTGATTTCATTTTCCAAAAAGAACAAATTTTCAAAATATTGAAGTAGTACTTTGCCACTTGGAGACCCTTGAGGTAAAGGTTTGTTGACCTGCTCTTTGGCATATGCCCTGATTTTCTAGTCATAGTCCTTTTGTGGCATTAATTTGTCATTCAATGCATGAATGTCTGGTAAACCTGCTTCTGATAATACTTTGTATTTGGCCCAAAATCTTGTGATGGCCAAGTTCATATCTTTACACCTGTCTTCCAAATTATTCATCATGTTTCTCTTATTCAGGACTTTATTAATTTGAAGGATGGCCTCTGTTCTGTCAGCAATTTTCAACTCTTCTAATTCTTCCCTATTTTTGCTGTTCAAAAATGCTATGAGTTGAACTGCTTGTGGTGGCTTATTTTCAATTTCTTTCTTGATTTTATCAATTTCTGCATTTACAGCTTGTAGCAACTCTTTCTGCTCATATATTATTTGAATAAAAGGCCATTGTGAGTGAATGCCTTCAATGATTTTTGTCCATAAATGATTTTTTATGTAGGCAACCTGATCTGTAAGATTCACCTGCTATTGAAGAATTTTTACTTGTTCTTGTAATCTGTCAGTCCTCTGTTCATGTCCTTTGGAGGTAATTAAGACATCTCTTTTAGAAGTTTCCAAATTTTTAATGATGCCTTTCAAACTGAGTATTTCTTTATCTTTTAAAGACATATCTTCCATGGCTCTGATTATTGCAGCTTTGTCCTCTACTGTGTTTATCTGTGAGGTTGATGAAGAAGAGGCAGAGATGTCATGAGAAGTGATTGGCACTGCAGTTGCCAATACTCCTTGCGGTGCTAAGTGTTCTGCTAATGTAGATGGAACAATTGTACTTACAGTTGGGATCACTGTAGGAATGAAAACCTGTTGAGCTTTCTTCAGATTTTCATTTTCTTTCATGAAAGCTTCTATTTGGCTTTCCATTTCTTTTATCTGGGATGTAATTTTTAGAACAAGTTGTTTTAGTTCATCATTTTCTGTCTTCTGCTGAAGGATTTCTTTTGCCTGGGGATTTTCACTTTGATGCAATTTTAGTTGCTTTCTGAGGGCAGCTATGTCTTCATTTTTTTGATTGATTATAATTTTTTCCCCTTCAATGTTTGTTGGGTCATCTCCTGCTTCAATTACTATGTCCTCCAATGCTTTGATTCTCAAGTTATTGGCATATAATGAGGCTTTATCCAATTTCATTTGAGTTTGAAGGTTTATCAATGTTTTCTCAATCCTGATAGAATTCATAGTCTTATTTACTATTTTACAATATAGCATCACTATATTGCTCCTATGGAATTCTATTTGGTCCAATTCATGGACAGCATCTGCATCTACTTCCAATTCAGTCTTTGAATAGTCTGCAATTTTTTTTGGATCAGCCACTGTGGGTTTAAGAAATGACATAACCAATTTGTTTGAAGAATAATCAAAAGCTGAGAGGAGTCTATCTTTATTCCCAGGCTTTTCTTTAAGGAACTTGGAATATGCTTCACTTCTGATTTCTTCATTCTTTTCTTTGATTTTCATGAACCTGATTTGAATATCTAACTCTGTGTTGTCAGGTTCTTTAGAAGAAGAGGGCATATCAACTTTGGTTTGTTTATCAACCATGACTATGTCTTTCTGTTGTGCTCCAAGTTGGACATTTTGAAGCTCTTTGAGTGTTTCAGTTACTATCCTTGTAGCTTCATCATCAGTTTCATGACCATTGTTATCTTCAATATTGATAGCTTTATCCCTTTCTTCATTAGTAAATTTACTTTTCTTACTGTAGGGAATTGTAAATCTTTTATCTAGAATAGTTTCAGCAGTGAAACTATCTTCCTTTCTGCTTATTTTATGAACAATTTCAGCTTCTTTTTTCACTGGAACCATCTGTGTTTGATCAAAATCTTTTTATTTTCCACTGTTTCCCTGCATGCCCTATGAGTCATCATCAAATAAAGTATTTGGCTCCCACTCAATTTTATTGACATACTTTTCAATTCGGGGCTTGGGATCATGCAAGAAAGCAGACAACTTGAATTTCAATCTGATTTGACTTAAAATACCCTGAGGATCATAATTCCACATAAAGCTGTATGGGAATTTATATTCTTTCAACTTGACATTAATTTCATTTGTTGCTTCTCTGTTATTCACAATAAATAGCCCAACTTGATTTTTCAGTTTGAATTGAGTCTTTTTCCTAGAGGCTATGAAATTGACTTCATCTGCATTCAACAGCTGCCTCAAATATTCTAAGGCAAATATTCTTGTTGTCACAAATCTAGGCAATTTATATGGGGCCAAGAGTGCACCATATACTCTAATCTCTGTGTAATTCTTGTATAAGTACCAATCCCCTATTTTACAACTCTCAGATAGCTGTAAGATCCTTTTTGTTTCTTCATTAATCCTAGGGGTCTGTTCTTTATTCAGTAAATTCATAGCAGGTACTAAAAACAAGTCATTAAAGTCTGCATAGTTGTATTCCCCGTTCCATTTTCTCAGAATTGATGACCAAAACACAACTGAAAGTACATTCCATTCTAGATCTATCTTCTGAAACTCAATAGGAAACTTATCTACTTGATTATAAAAAAAGAGATGAAGTAGATATGAGGTATATCTAAAAACTCCATCTTCTGACAATCTGGACAATTGATAGTGCATGTTTTGTGCAATGAACTTGGAAAAAGTGTACACAATGGATGGAGACTGGCCAGGAATCAGAGTAGATAGAAAACCTAGGATAGCAACATCAGTGAATTCATCACTGTTATATCCCAATATGAATGATAGCATGGAGACAATATTTCTAGTTTCATTTGGAAAATCAAAAGTATCAAATGGAGGATTAAGCTTAGGGATATCAACCTATTTGGGAAAAAAGTCTGGAAGATTTTGAACTTAGAAAAAAAATCAAGTTCTAGGTAAAGCTGAGTTAAATCATCTATTGACAATGAAGAAGCATTGGGGTCAGGGTTTAGTTGCAACATAGAGTTTATGGATTCTGCATTGATATAAAATATGACCTCTCTATATTTATTGAAAATACACCTTTGGTCTGGAAGATAATAGGACTGACACAATCTGACAAACTCAGGGGCTGAATGTGTAAGAGGGACAATGCATTTTGGCAGATTGGAATCCCAGACTAGTATATATTTATCACCTTTCTTTACTGATTTGCCAAAACACCAGTTATAAACATCAAGTAGATTGAACTCTACTGAAGGGTCCAGTATTTTGTAATCAAGATCAACCAGAGGACTATTTTCTTGTGAAGTAACTGGAGGTTGGACATGCCTGATAACTTCTGAGGAATCAACAGTGAGTGCAGGGGTTGGTTTATCAATTTTAGAAGACTCGGGCTGAGGGATTTTAGCAGAGGCTTTCTTTTGAGGTTTTGGACCTCCTGATTTGGGGGTTACTTGTTTCTTTGTAATTTTTAACTGAACAGAGCAAGCTTAGACTGTTTGCTGAGTTATTCTATTGGAAACAAGGGATTTTTGGAGAATTTCTCTGGTAAAATAGGGTTCTGAGCAAAGTTTTAGATGGAAAGAGGGTTTTAATGCTCAGATGAAAGGCTATGATCAATTCTAGCAGTGAAAATGACCAAGGAATGGATAAAACTTGAAAAAACGGAAATGAGGGACTCTGGGGAAAATTTCATAGTGTTTCCCCTATATTATGGATGTTTTTTGCAATTTCCATATGGGTAATTCAGATAATTATAGGCAATAATTGAAAAATTAGTGTTTTTTCTTTTGGAATTTAAGTTTTTTGTGGATAATTTTGAGAAAAAATACCTTTAAAAAGGTATAATTGTGGTCGACTGAGGTTTCACGGTTGCGCACAGTCTTCAATTATGCTGAATTTGGTTATCATAGGATACTTTGGCTCTTCCATGGTTGAATTGCAGGGAAAATGGCTTATTAACTGGTCACTAGTAAATTCAAAAATGGTGAAAAGGTTTCTGCACAGGCTCTCAGAGGTTTACTGGCACACAATGGTGAAAATTTGATGAAAATAGGCTTTGCAGAGGTTTCAAAGCTTATAAGTGCAAATAGGTGAAATCTCAATGAAAATTATGATTTTTATGAATAAACCATAGTTCAAACCATAGTTAAATCATATTTAATCATAGGTTGGGTGGGAGTGGTTTCAAAATACCACTGGGTGGTATTCGCATAGCTCTAGAGCGGTAAGTGGTAATTGGCTTTTCGAACGCGATCCAATTGTTTTGTGACACGTCAACGCGAGGTGGTTTGGGAAAACCACCCATATCGCGCGACTTTTCCAAAACATCGATCGATCACTTTGTCGACGCGATATGGGGTATCGGTCGTCAGATCTGGATTTTTCAAGCGAAGGGTCCAGATCAAATGAAAAGGTGCGGGAAAAAGGGCGTCATCGGGTATATTTTGGGCCATAGGATCTTGTGATGAAAGAAGATCGGACGGTTGTTATTCTACACGATGGGGGAGGGATGGAATCGTATTAATCTGTCGCGTTGATTTTTAATCATTGGATCAAATAGATAGAGGGGATCAGAGGGCTGACATTAATCTCAATGATAAAAGGGATTTGGTTAAACTTTACATAGAAAATTGACTTTTTCAATGAAAAAATGATCGGGAGGGGTTTTCAACTGGGTTTAACCAAGGTTAGGACTAGCAGTTAGGGAATATGAGGTATTAAACTGGTATTTAACCTTAGGTTAGGGAGTCGGGCAAGGGAAAATATTCAAGAATATGGGGTTTATTTCTTTTGAAGTTTAGTTTAAATAAAACTTCAGGAATTTTTGGTTTTAAACACATATACAACATGTTTAAAGGTTTTTTTCATATATTTTTATTATATGGTTAATTAAACCAGGATGATTTAACTACCATAGGGGCGGGATATATATACAAGGATAGATTTTAGCCAAAGGAAATTTTTTTTTTTTTTTTTTTAACATGTGGGGATTACATAACGTTGGCTAACGTTATAATAAGTGGGTTTTTGGGTTTATTATATAAAAGGAGTTATATATTATAGGAAAAGGTCATTTCTATAGGGAGTTAATATATAGGTTAAAGTTAATATGAAAATGGGACAGGGTATACTCAAAACACATAAACATAACAAGTAAAGTGAGGTTTAAAAGATAATTTTCATTGATCTTATCACTTTAGCTTAAGACATAATGTAATTTTGAGGGTTTAATGCTTTCAAATGATGAAGGAAATTAGTCAGATGGAAAGTATAATGCCTTTAAGTAAAAATGGAGTTTTAGTTAGGATTATTTAGGGGAATGAATGCATGAATGGTAAATGATGTGATTTTAGGGATTAATATAGTCATTTTACACTTTCAACTGATCAGTCATATAGCCTTGGGTCCGGTCCCAACAAAATTCAAGGAAATGCCTTGAGCCTTTCTGATTGATAGTTTAGAATGTTTCATGACTATGGGAAGGGGAAGTTAGTTATTTTGTAGCCCATGATGAATGATATTTACATTGATGCTTTTCACCTTCTTCTGCCTACCCAACTTACCATGCTAATATTTTTTCTTCCTTTGTAGTAAGGTGCATTTGAGCTAGCAACCTTCACAGCATTTATTCTTTCTGAAAGCAAGTAAAACTATATAATTCTACAGTTATTTCATCCATGAATCCAGATGAAACTGTTGGATTCACTTTATTTCTCTACCTAACTACTGAATTGTCATGATTAAACTGTATGCCAACTCATTATTCTCTATCTACAACAAGTGAAATTGAAAAATGACAAGTTAAGATTAAACTATTTAACTCATCATGGACTATGGCATCTATTGACACTCTGCCATAGTCAAAAAGTAAAAAGTAGTGGCACTTATGCTTGCACACTTCCATCTTTTATTCATTTTTTCTTTTGGGGTCTTTTATTTTTTCTAAGTCCTTTAATTATTCTTTTAGGAATTTTTACCCTCTTTTTTATTTTTTGATTTTTTTTTAAATTTTTTTACAAAATATGTGAATACAACTTGCAGAAGGCAAAGAATGTACAGATTTACAAGATTATCAACAATCAAGTAAAAATTATGACCCCTATATTATAGGTTTCTAACACAACATTTCTTCAAAAATGCATAATTTCTTCATCTAGAAGCCATTTTCAGAGCCATTTTCCTTTAACTAGCCTAATTTTTCGAGATCTTTCCTATGGATCAGTGAGTTTCAACCTTTACTCCTTCAGTTTTTAAAAATGAAAAGTAAATGCCTAGTAATTCTTAACATTACCAATTATTTCCAATGGCTATACTACATGGTAGACTTATTTAGAAGTAAAGGGATCTATGGAATAACCTCAGGACTATAATCTAAACCTACTGATGGAGATACACATGCTAAATGGAAAATAAAAAGATCAAGCACGCGGGTTAATAGGAATATCCATTTCTCAAGATATTAGATTTCATATCCAAGAAATTGAATCCCCATATGAAGCTATGAAAAACTAAATACTACTTTTGGCATTCAAATTGAAATTAGAGCCCACCATCTTAGAAATGAGTTGCTTACTTTGTACCCCAATAATTTCTAATCTATTGAATATTTTTCATCCAAATTCAAGACCCTTAGAATTCTCTTATAAGGTTGTAAGGTTAAAAAGGAAGATGGTTGTCTTATTTATTCCGTTCTTGCTAAGCTAGGCCCTACATACTCTATGTTTGTTTCCATCTTCCATTCCATTATAGAAGCCCTCATTTCTCAAGGAGCACCCTACAAGTCCCCCTCTTTTGATTCCTTTTGCGATTCTTTGGTAAGAGAACAAGAAAAAATCTTACACTTTGGCCTTATTAATACTCGAAACTCTTCATAGAAAGCCTTAGCAGCCCAGCAACAACCAAATCTAAAGAATCATAAGAAGCAACATCATAAAAATAATGATCTTAAATAAAACAAGGGTTTTAAGAAATATCAACCGCAAACTAAAAATTAAACTCAAAAAATTATTAAGGTAAATAAAAAAAGGGAATAATATAGATAGACATTGAAACTTTTGTAATCGTGATGGTCACGTAGAGTCAAACTATTTTAAGAAGATGGAAGGCTTGGAAGCAACAATGAATAAGCACAACATCTATTTGGAGAAATCTTCAACTTCTTCTTCGGGAATGGCACTTTCTGCATGTGTTTGTCAAGCATCAAGATCTAGTTATGCATTGAATGTATCTTCTTCTTCTCATTCTCATGAGTGGCTCATTGATTCTAGAGCCTTTTACCACATGGCCAAAAAAAGGCCACGTTTTCTTCTTTAAATGATTATAACACTTAAAATATTTATTTTAATGATGATATATCTCTTAGTGTTGTAGGGTCTGGAACCATTCATCTGGATAATGGTTAGTTTAATGATGTATTATGTGTTCCTACCTTGTCCTACAACCTTCTATTTGTTTATCAGATAGATCATTCAGGTCTAAGGGAAAACCATAGAATTCTCACCTCATGATGTTGTAATTAAGGACCTAAGAGATACTAGACATATTTTAGCTACTAGAATTGTTGATGATTCCAAAAGGTTGTATAAGTTTTACAACTTTGGGTCATCAAGTATTCCCTCTATTTTTGTCTCTCATAATGATGAAGTGAGAAAACTTTGGCATGAATGATTTGGCCACACAAACTATCGCTCTCTTCAAACTCTATGTAAATAAAATATGGTGACAAGTCTTCCTATGGTATATTGTCGAGATAGTGTTTGTTCCAATTTTGTACTAAAAAAAAATCATTGAGATAGTTTTGACAAACATGCCCCTTAGCATGCTTCAACCCCTTTGTAGCTTTTGTACAATGATTTACGTGGTCCACTTCCAGTTGTTTCTTTCTCTGGCTACAAGTACTTCTTAACTTTCATTGATGAATTTCCCAGACACATCTTCATATACTTCTTAAAACTCAACAGTGAAGTTTTTAACATATTCTTACCCTTTAAGGCCTTTTTTGAGAAACAATCTAGACATCAAATTATTAAGCTAAGATCTAACAATGAAGGAGACTATGTTAACAAAAAATTTATCAAATTTTGCACTAAGCATGGCATTCAATTGAAACATATTGTTCCATATACTCCACAACAAAATGGTGTAGCTGAAAGGAAGAATCACATTCTAAAATAAATGGCTAATAATATGTTTCAATGTAAAGGACACAGTCTTAATTTTTGGGCAGAAGCAATTAACTGTGAAAATTACATAGTAAATCACACTCCTACTAAGGTTTTAAGGAATATCACTCAGAAGAAGCCTAGAGCTCAATCAAACTAGATGTAAGTCACTTTTGTGTTTTTGGAAGTGAAGCTTGGGCCCATATTCCAGATGAGAAACATAAAGCCTTAGAACCTAAGAGTGAAAAATTCATTTTTTTTGCATATTCTGAAGTTGTCAAAGGATATAGACTTCTTCAACCCAAATCCAAAAATGTAATCATTAGAAGAGATGTAAAATTTGATGAAAATATATCGCCCTATGAGCCTATTTCAGCAGGTGTGCCACCTTTGTCCTTCGAGCTTGATTTAGCATATTTTCCACCTTTCTCTATCTCTTCTACTTCTGACGACACTTCAGATGATGAAAATGATGATGAAAATCCTCCTCCAACTCCTCAAGATCTTCCTTTAGCTCCAAAACTTCAAAAATGGGTTCACTCTACTCAGGTTGTAGAAGGTTCTCTTACAGGCGACCCTGCAGATCAACGTTGTACACGTTCCCAATTCGACAGAGCCTCTTCCTTATTGGAGCAAGTTACAGAAAATCATGATACATATACCTTTGAATAATATTTAGGTCATCCAGATTGGGATGCAACTAAGAATGAAGAATAACGTTCCATATTAGCAAATGATACTTGAGATCTTGTTCCTCTTCCAAAGGGGAGAAAACATTTCAGATGCAAATGGTTTTACAGAAATTTTTTTGGACCAGATGGAAAAGTGGGTAAATGTAAAGCTCGTCTTCTTGCTAAAGAATTTTCACAAGTTAAAGGCATTGACTATACTGTAACCTTCTCCCCTGTTGCCAAAATGAATTCTATCTCTCTTGTTATTTCCCTTGCTGCCTCCTTTAAATGGGAAGTCCATCAGATGGATGTTAAATCCGCCTGAGGTATTGGGTTCAAGTCTTCTTGTCAAGTTAGTTTTTCTAAAAATCTTTTTATCAAGTTACTTTTTCTAAAAAGCTTTATGTCAAGTAACTTTTTTTGAAAAAGAGGCTTTTTTGTCAAGTTATTTACAAAGGAAAAAAAAAAACACATGTAACTTATGTTTTAAAGTTACTTTATGTAATAGTGTTTCTCACCCATTATAAAACGTGAGTCACTCACAATCTAAAGTCACTTTATATTTTATTTAAGTTACAGTCTACATGGTCATTAGTTCATAAAGTAACATTGTAATAGTGACTCTCACTTTTTTTATAAAAGTGGGTGACATAAAGTACTTTAAGAAAAAGTAAGCTTATTATATTAAGTTTGGAAAGGGGGGGATTTTTTTTTAAAGGTACAACTTCATCATCAACCTTCAATGTATTACATGACTACTCGACATCTACTATAATGTTTCTTCAAAAAAGCATAACTTATTCATCTGGAAGCCGTTTTCTAAGCCATTTTTTTTAACCGACCTAATTTTTCGAGATATTTCCATTCAAGTAGTTAGTTTCAACCTTCAAGGCTTCAGTTTTAAAAAATGAAAATTACATGCTGGATTATTCTTAACATCACCAATAATTTACAATGGCTATCCTACATGGTACACTTACTTAGAAGTAAAGGGATTTATAGAATAACCCCAGGACTAGAATATAAACCTATAGATGGAGATAAACATGATAAATGGGAAAATAAACAAGATCAAGCACGAGGGTTGATAGGAATGTCCATTGCTTAATATCTTAGATTTCATATCCAAGAAATTGAATCCCTTGATGAAGCTATGAAAAATCTAAATATTGTTTTTGGCATTCAAAATGAAATCTGAGCCCGTCAGCTTGAAAATGACTTGCTTACTTTGGAACCCATTAATTTCTCCTCTATTGAAGATTTGTTGTCCAAATTCAAGACCCTTATACTTCTCATAGAAGATTGTAAGTTCAAAAATGAAGATGGTAGTATTATCGATTCCATTCTTGCTAAGATAGGACCTACATACTTTGTATTTGTTTCCACATTCCATTCTGTTAGACCCCTATAAATTTTTGACAAGCAAAACAGGGGGCTAAGATTGTTGTTGAGCCTTCAAGGAATGCATTTCCCCTGAAAACACATCATCCTTGAAGCCTCCAGGTAACTTATCCATTGTCAAAATCCCTCTGCTTATTTCCATTTTAAAGCCTCTCTGTTATGAAGAAGAATGCCCAAAAGGCCTCCTTTCCCCCTTATTTCACCCTCACTTAGCCTCTTTTTTATTCCCCCCTGTCTCCCGCTCTATTTCCATTTTTACCCTCTTAACCCTCCCAAAATCCCTTTAAAAATCTAGCCTTACCTTTTTTTTAGTCATTTTCCTCTTTCCCTCTCTCTCGTTCCCTTCCTTGGCCTTCAAATTCCATTTAAATGGGCCAAAACCCACTTTCTGACCTTAATATAAAGGCCTAGCACCTTTACCATAGTTCCCTAACCACTTCCCACACATGCCCGTGTGCTGGGACCAAGTGCTTAAGTCCCCATGCGCTTATCGCAATCGGAGCATCGGGCGGGTGCAATTCCTTTGCATCAGTGAAAATCCCTGATGCGATTGTTTTATCACGTTAAGTCTTGCGATGTGTTCCGCACCGTTGATCTCCCATGGAGATTCGACGGCGGAGCACTAATCGCGCCCCCACCCAATCGTTGATCGCAGCCCCTGCCTCCGATCCTCTGATCCACTTCTCCACCGTTGATTCTTCCTACAGATCGAACGATCAGCGCTAAATCGCGCCCCGACCTCTGATCGCAATCGCGACTTCTTCCCGGTGTCTCCCGATCAATCGCAAGTCCTAACTTTCGATCTCCGATCGCCCGTCTCCCCCGATCGGATGTGCGCCGTTGATCTGATCTCCAGATCTAACGGCCAGCGCTCAATCACAAACCCCCTCCGATCGCAATCAGAACTCTCAATCGTTGCCGCTTTTCTCCCTTTGAGATTGCGGTCCTCCGATTTGATCCGGTTCGTCCATTTGAACTAAGATCTGACGGCTCAGCGCTGATCTCATCATCGTCCGTCACCCCTCCCCTCTTCCTTCCGATTGAATTTGGGCCGACGATCCGGCCTTAGATCCAACGGCTATCACTTACTCGCCCCTTCTCTCTGATCGCAATCGGAACTTTTGAAAAGTGTGTTGCGATTGACGCCCGCTCCGATCTCCGATTGCGATTAGACTATGGTCCCACCTCGCACCATCATTCCCTCCTCTTCATTGTTTTCCGTCATTTACTTTGTATTTCCCCCCAGGAGTTAACCTCTGGTTTGTTACACTAACAACCAGTTCTTCCACCGCCTCTGCAGCATTTCCTCCGCCACCACTGGCCGGGCTTTACACAGTTTATTCTATTATGCAGATAGCATAGAGAGGCCATTACAGTCGCCAGAACAGCAGCAGAGACGAGTTCTGAAGGGATTCAAGCCAGCTAATGGAATATTAACAATTTTAATCCCGTATTCAAAGGATTAAGGCTCAGCTTGAAGACTAATGAGCGCACCAGCAAGTCATAATTGCGCTACCTAACAACAGAACATGTTTTCTCCAGAGGTACATCTTCCTACAGAAATCGCCATGCCTCCTCAAGCCCTGAAATGATTAATTACACTGACTGAAGCCCATTTAAGACAGTCAGGTGGCAGTTATGAGGAATGGAGAAACCTTGCAGATCTTCCACCCAGTTCATTTATTTCAGAATGGCAGCACAGAGCTCCAGACAATCGAAGGACTCCAAATGAACATCAGAGGTCAAAATCGACCTGACAGAGATCTCTGAACCAGTCTCAGAGTACATACAGCATTGCAGAAAGCCATTAAGCAGTAGGGGCGTGAACGCTTCCACCGTTTTGTCTTAATGAGATTCATTCAATTTTTCACCTACTTCTGTTTCTTCCTCTTCTCCTATAAGAACTCTTGAGAACATATTGAAAAGGTTGTTGTTGCCTTGCTGCGCAGTTGCTGTTAGAGGGATTTATTCTTGACTGTAGAACTGTCTTGAGAGGGAGTAGCAGAGTAGTTGTATGTAATAGGCTGGGAGGAGAAAGTCTAGACTGTATTATCCATTGGGCTTATTGTACATGACTGGTTTTTCATCAACTAATCAAAGCACATTTCACAGGATCCTGGTCTATTGTTATTGGTGATGTTTTTCGTAACTCTGTTTATTACATTTTCATGCTGTTTCATGTTCTTCTGGTAGGCAACAGAAGTATAACATAGGATTCACCCTTGTTAGGTGCCCTATGTTTCCTTCTCTCCATACCTTTAATGTTTTCTCGCCTATGTGTTATCTGAAGAGTGAATCCATGTATTTAACCCGGGCTGTCGGGATGTTATTTCCCCGTCTATTCATATATGAACTGGGGTTTGTTTGTTTGATGTTTCTTTGTCAATACGGAAGTTCTTTGGAGTTGCTAAAGTAGACTCGATTTGGAATACACTTGGTCCGATCTATATGCCTCCTTTGTTCTCTGAGTTTCTGAGGGAGGTTTAAGGTGTCCTGGGATAATGACTGACCTGATCTATTTGCTCTATTTGGAGAGATCCCTCTCCGGGTCCAGGAGGGCTATATCCTAGGGCCCAAAAGTGGTTATGATGTTGTCTCATCTTTTGGTCTTGCCAATCTGGCCAAAACATGGGAACCCTAACAAAATAGCGACTCCACTGGGGAGTTGTGTGCATTTCACCTTGAACATTCTTAGGCACTCAAAGACCCAGAATCTCTGATTAGATTGGCATTCACATTGCTGATGGTGGACAACATCCTACTTCAAATGTTCATATACATCCACCTGACGAATCCACACTCCATAATCCTCGAAGACTCCACTGGAGGAAGAACCTGAAAGATGGCCAGACCTCGTAGAAGGGTAGAACATACTGGTTGGATTTGGTTTAAAGAGTTTATTGTTTTTGTCTATCACTATGTCCTGTCCTATTTTAAGCCAAATCGAGTGTACAAATATGAAACCCATGATGAGTATGGGAAAGATCTCAAGCCTCAGTCTTCAGACCGTGAGCAGACCTATACTCCTGTGAAAAAGCTGGTGGAACAAGAAGCTCATGTTGTATCTCCCACCCCTAAAGAAGCTTCAAGCAGCCATTAGCCCATTGTTACACTACCCACTCCTACAAAGGTCATAGAAAGATACAAGCCCCTGGTTTTACCCCTTCCTGCAGAGCTTATAAATCAACTACCTCATTTTGATGGAGAGAATAAAGGGTCCACTGATGAAGAACATGTGCAAAGCCTCGACGATTTACTTGAATTATATGAAATAGAAGAAGATGATGTATGCATTAGAATGTTTGCCTTGTCATTACAAGGAAATGTCAAGAATTGGCTCAAAGGCCTTCCAGTGGCAAGCATTTTCAGCTTTCATCAGTTTTCTCAAGTTTTCCTAGATAGATGGATAGCCCCAAGGAATGCTCTCCTCATCCTAAAAGAATATCAGAATTTGAGAAGGCAGCCAGCAGAGACAGTGCAAGAGTTTTCAGCTAGGTTCAATAGGGTATATGCTGCAATGCCTTCAGATATAAAACCACCTTTGGGATGGGCACTACTGCACTATCCTAGTTCTTTTGATCCTGAGGTGGAATTCCATATAAGGCAAAGAGAACCTTCGAGCCTGGAGGAGATGTAGAATATAGCAATCACTGTCGAATACAACGTTAAGTGCAGAGAGGAAAGATTAAGAGCAGAAAAGAAGGATCGAACAGAGAAAATAGCGCAGATCTCTTTAGAGAACAAGCTGGAAAGACTGATAGAGACTGCCTACTCCTTGCTAAATGTAAAAGAGCCAGAATATGAGGTTGAAACCAGAGAGGACGATTGGGAGAGGCCTACACCTTGTCCTCAGGAAACAAAAGCCAGACCACTGCAAGACAGAGGCCACATGCCAAGCATGCATGATGTACCAGAGATTGAATCAGAAAACGAACTTGCAGATTATTTTGAAGAAAGACTTGCTGAGAGTCCTGAAGATGTGATGGGTGAAAATGCTTATAATTATGGTCTCTCTGATGTTGATATGTCTGATGATAATTTTTTCCAAAGGGAAACTGAGCTTGCAGGGCCATCATCAGAAGATTCATGGGAGGAAGATCATGACCATCAACTTCAAGAAAGGGATAAGCCAATGCAGGCTATCTACGATACTGATGGAGATAGTGTTGAAAGCATGTCAGAAGATGAAGATTCACTGAATCTTCTCTCTTCTTTATATCCGAACATCAGTTATACTTTCCAAGAGGATGGAAGCCAGCAGCTCTTCAGCGTAGAGGACAAGGAGGAAATAGATGAAGAAAATCTTGAGCGAAATGAATGTCTACAGCCTTATCTCGAAAGGATTAAGGTAATAAAAGAAGCCCCCGCTCAAGAATATGTTAATTTTTTCAGGGAGTTCAGTCAGTTACGGCGGAACGAGACTGCATTACTAGAGGACAACACTGTTGAATATAATGTGCCCTCTAGCTCAGGTTGCAGTAAAGATGAGGTAGATCGCCTTTCCCACAAACGTCTTTGTCTTGATCCAGAGGAAGAGGAGGCACTCCTGGTTGATGCTCATCTGCCAAATAATCCCAATCAGGAGAAGGAGGAGTGTGATTACAGAAGCCACACTGCAGATGCAGTGGTTGAAACTGCCCAGGATGCAGATAGTCTACCAGTCATGGCAGGCCTGAAAGAAGAAATTGTACATCATGATTTTATTGATCCTGTGGCAGAATACATGGAGGCCATGATTGGCTCAGCTCCTCAAGCATCAACCTTTTGCAAGAGCCAAGTACATCAGAATTGGTCACCACTGCTGGTGGCCTCAGTTTTGAAAAACCACATGCAGAGCACCCTGTGGTTATCTCTTATAGGCAGTCAGTGCCCATATCCTTTTTTGCTACTACTTGACTGGCTGCATTGGCATTATTGTATCACTTAGAACATCAGATATTTCTAGTTAGGGTAGGGTAGGTAGGGAGTTTGAAATAAAGCTCAGCCCATGAGCATGTAGTTAGCTGTTTCAATTTCTGTCTTAGAATGTAGAGAAGGAACCTGCTAGACAGTCTAATCCTGGCAGGTAGTAGTGTAGGTAGAGAAACATATGAGACCAACAGTCTAATCTGGTCTAATGGAGCAATAAGGGTAGAAGTATAATAGGTTTATTTTTCCTGTTTGTAAAAATTGATGAGGTAAAAGGGTCGGCAAGTCCAAATGCACCGAAGAAGAAAAAATGC
Organism: Pinus albicaulis; assembly: GCA_034641835.2. NCBI lineage: Eukaryota > Viridiplantae > Streptophyta > Pinopsida > Pinales > Pinaceae > Pinus > Pinus albicaulis. The sequence continues at coordinate 1,491,687,655 of CM076581.1, forward strand.
TAGGACTATAGTGTGGGTAGGTAGTTGTTTGGGAGAATGTTTCTGCTGATATGATGTCTTCATATTTGTGGCAACTGAAAATCAAAGAAGAAAGATGGCTTATGGCAGCAGGCATCTGGCCTACACCAAGAGATCATTTTCTGAATTCTTGACTCCTTCAAGAAGAAGCCATCCCCATGTGGAGCCACTATTAGCCCCCCTATAAATTTTTGAAAAGAAAAACAGGGGGCTAAGATTGTTGTTGTGCCTTCAAGGAATGCATTTCCCCTGAAAACACATCATCCTTGAAGCCTCCAAGTGCCTTATCCATTGTCAAAATCCCTCTGCTGATTTCCATTTTAAAGCCTCTCTGTTATGAAGAAGAATGCCCAAAAGGCCTCCTTCCCCCTTATTTCACCCTCATTTAGCCTCTTTTTTATTCCCCCCTGTCTCCCGCTCTATTTCCCTTTTTACCCTCTTAACCCTCCCAAAATCCCTTTAAAAATCTACCCTTACCTTTTGTTTAGTAATTTTCCTCTTTCCCTCTCTATCGTTCCCTTCCTTGGCCTTCAAATTCCATTTAAATGGGCCAAAACCCACTTTCTGACCTTAATATAAAGGCCTAGCCCCTTTACCACCGTTCCCTAACCACTTTCCACACATGCCCGTGTGCTGGGACCAAGTTCTTAAGTCCCCATGTGCTTATCGCAATCGGAGCATCAGGCGGGTGCAATTACTTTGCATCAGTGATAATCCCCGATGTGATTATTTTATCACGTTAAGTCTTGCGATGTGTTCCACACCGTTGATCTCCCACGGAGATCCAACGTCGGAGCGCTAATCGTGCCCCCGCCCAATCGCTGATCGCCGCCCCTGCCTCTGATCCTCCGATCCACTTCTCCACCGTTGATTCTTCCCGCAGATCGAACAGTCAGCGCTAAATCATGCCCCGACCTCCGATCGCAATCACGACTTCTTCCCGCCGTCTCCCGATCAATCGCAAGTCCTAACTTTCGATCTCTGATCGCCCGTCTCCCCCGATCGGATGTGAGCTGTTGATCTAATCTCCGGATCTAACATCCAGCGCTCAATCGCAAACCCCCTTCGATCGCAATCGGAACTCTCAATCGCTGCTGATTTTCTCCCTTTGCGATTGCGGTCCTCCGATTTGATTCGGTTCGTCCATTTGATCTAAGATCTGACGGCTCAGCGCTGATCACATCATCGCCCGTCACCCCTCCCCTCTTCCTTCCAATTGAATTTGGGCCGACGATCCGGCCTTAGATCCAATGGCTATCGCTTACTCGCCCCTTCTCTCCGATCGCAATCGAAACTTTTGAAAAGTGTGTTGCGATTGACACCCGCTCCAATCTCCGATTGCGATTAGACTATGGTCCCACCTCACACTATCATTCCCTCTGCTTCATTGTTTTCCTTCATTTCCTTTGTATTTCCCCCCAAGACTTAACCTCTGGTTTGTTACACTAACAACCAGTTCTTCCACCGCCTCTGTAGCATTTCCTCCGCCACCAATGCCTGGGCTTTAAACATTTTATTCTATTATGTAGATAGCATAGAGAGGCCATTACAGTCGCCAGAACAACAGTAGAGACGAGTTCTGAAGGGATTCAAGCTGGCTAATGGAATATTAACAATTGTAATCCCGTATTCAAAGGATTAAGGCTCAGCTTGAAGACTAATGAGCGCACCAGCAAGTCATAATTGCGCTACCTAACAACAGAACATGTTTTCTCCAGAGGTACATCTTCCTACAGAAATCTCCATGCCTCCTCAAGCCCTGAAATGATTAATTACACTGACTGAAGCCCATTTAAGACAGTCAGATGGAAGTTATGAGGAATGGAGAAACCTTGCAGATCTTCCACCCAGTTCATTTATTTCAGAATGGCAGCACAGAGCTCCAGTCAGTCGAAGGACTCCAAATGAACATCAGAGGTCAAAATTGACCTGACAGAGATCTCTGAACCAGTCTCAGAGTACATACAGCATTGCAGAAAGCCATTAAGCAGTAGGGGCGTGAACGCTTCCACTGTTCTGTCTTAATGAGATTCATTCAATTTTTCACCTACTTCTGTTTCTTCCTCTTCTCCTATAAGAACTCCTGAGAACATATTGAAAAGGTTGTTGTTGCCTTGCTGTGCAGTTGCTGTTAGAGGGATTTATTCTTGACTGTAGAACTGTCTTGAGAGGGAGTAGCAGAGTAGTTGTATGTAATAGGATGGGAGGAGAAAGTCTAGACTGTATTATCCATTGGGCTTATTGTACATGACTGGTTTTGCATCAACTAATCAAAGCACATTTCACAGGATCCTGGTCTATTGTTATTGGTGATGTTTTTCCTAACTCTGTTTATTACATTTTCATGCTGTTTCATGTTCTTCTGGTAGGCAACAGAAGTATAACATAGGATTCACCCTTGTTAGGTGCCCTATGTTTCCTGCTCTCCCTACCTTTAATTTTCTCTGCTTCATGTGTTATCTAAGAGTGAATCCATGTGGTTTAACCAGTGCAGCGGATGTTATTGCCTGCTGGCTGATGTATGAACTTGGGGGTTTGCTGCTTGGATGTTTTCTTGTCAAATCTATCTCTGTTTTTCCTTTGGAGTTGCTAAAGTAGACTTGGAGTTAAATGACCTCTGGTCCGATCTATAAGCAGCCCCTTTGTCTCTTTGAGAGCTTCCTTAGAGTATGTCCAAGCAGGTCTGGAGTTAAATGACCTCTGACCTGATCTATAGACATAAATCTGGTTGTCTTTCCTTCTTTCACCTTCTCTCCTTAATGTTCCATCCCATCATCTATCTAAAAATATCCTTTAGTATAGATGACTTGCCCTATGAAAGCATTGGCTAGTTGTTGCAAGCAATTCTCCTTTCATGACTCCATAGCCCAATGGATGGCACTTTCTTGGCCTGTCCCCTTTGCTGAAACATCTTGCTGCTCTGTTTCCTTCCTTCCCATAATTTTCTCAGTTCATGATTCCATGACTCAACCCAGGAACCAACCAACCAAATTAATTTAAACCCCCTTTGTGCTTCATAACTAGCCTAACATCTCAAATTGAGCTTTCAAAGACATATCATTCTTTGCTCTATTTGGAGAGATCCCTCTCCGGGTCCAGGAGGGCTAGATCCTAGGGCCCAAAAGTGGTTCTGATGTTGTCTCATCTTTTGGTCTTGCCAATCTGGCCAAAACATGGGAACCCCAACACATTCCACTAAATAAGTCCTCATATCTCCAGTGACACCATACAAGTACCCCTCTTTTTATGCCTTTTGTGATTCTTTGATAAGAGAACAAGTAAAACTCTTACACCTTGGTTTTATTAATACTTGAAACTCTTCTAAGAAGGCCTTAGCAGCCCAGCAATACCCAAATCCAAATAATCCTACGAAGAAACATCCTAAAAATAATGGTCCTAAGCAAAACAAGGGTCCTAAGAAATCTCAACCACAAAATAAAAAAGAAACTCAAAATATTGATAAGGTAAATAACAATAAAGGGAAGAAGATAGATAGACATTGCAACTTTTGTAATCATGATGGTCACATAGATTCAAAATGTTTTAAGAAGATGGAACCCTTGGAAGCATCAATGAAGAAGCACAACATCCATTTGGAGAACTCTTCAACTTCATCTTTAGGAATGACACATTCTACAAGTGGTTTTCAAGCATCAAGATCTGGTTATGCATTTAACGTATCTTCTTCTTCTCATTCTCAAGAGTGGTTCATTGATTTTGGAGCCTCTTAACACATGGCCAAAAATAAAGCCATGTTTTCTTCTTTAAATGATTGTAACAAAAAAATATTTATGTTGGTGATGATAGATCTCTTAGTGTTGTAGGGTCTAGAACTATTCATCTAGATAATAGTCAGTTTAATGATGTATTATGTGTTCCTACATTTTCCTACTTTCTATTTGTTTATCAGATAACTCATTCAGGTGAAGCGAAAACCCTAGAATTCTCACGTCACGATGTTGTAATTAAGGACCTAAGAGATCCTAGACGTATTTTAGCTACTGGTATTGCTGATGATTCCACAAGGTTGTATAAGTTTGACAACTTTCGGTCCTCATGTATTCCCTCCATTTTTATTTCTCATAATGATGAAGCGAGAAAACTTTGGCATGAACGATTTGGTCACTTAAACTATTGCTCTCTTGAAACTATATTTAAATAAAATATGGTGACAAGTCTTCCTATGTTATCTTTCTGAGATGGTGTTTGTTTTGGTTGTGTACTCAGAAAACATCATCTGGATAGTTTTTAGAAACATGCCTCTTGGCACGCTTTAGCTTCTTTGCAGCTTGTGCACAATGATTTATGTGGTCCACTTCCAGTTGTTTCTTTCTTTGGCTACAAGTACTTCTTAACTTTCATTGATGATTTTTCTAGATGCACTTGGGTATACTTCTTAAAACTCAAGAGTGAATTTTTTAACATGTTCTTGCCCTTTAATGAATTTGTTGAGAAGCAATTTGGATATCAAATTCTTAAGTTAATATCTGAAAATGGAGGAGAATATTTTAACCACAAATTTATCAAATTTTTCACTGAGCATGGAATTCAATTGCAACATATTGTTCTATATACTCCACAAAAAAATCATGTAGATGAAAGGAAGAATCACACTCTAAAAGAAATGGTTAATTATATGCTTCAATCTAAAGGACTTAGTCTTAATTTTTGAGCAGACACAATTAACTGTGAAAATTACATAGTAAATCGTACTTCTACCAACTTTTTAATGAATATAACTACAGAAGAAGCTTGGAGCTCACTATAGCCAGGTGTAAGTCACTTTATTTTTTTTATAAGTGAAGATTGGGCCCATATTCTAGATGAGAAACATAAATCCATTGAACCTAAAAGTGAAAAATGCATTTTTGTTGGATATTCTGAAGATGTCAAAGGAATAGACTTCCTCAGCTCAAATCCAAAAATGCAATCATTAGAATATATGAAAATATTGATGAAAATATATCATCCTACAAGCCTAGTTCAGTGGGTGTGCCACCTTTGGCTTGCGAGCCTGATTCTGCATATGTGCCAACTCTCTCTATCTCTTCTACTTCTGACAGAATTTCAGATGATGACAACGAGGATGAAAATACTCCTCCACCTCCTCAATATATTCCTCTAGCTCCAAAACTTTTAATATGGGTCCTCTCTACTCGAGATGTAGCTAGTTCTCTTGTAGGTTACCCTACAGATCAACATCATACACGTTCTCAGTTCGACATTGTTGAGATTCAACAAGAAGATCCTAGTGAACATTATGCACCTACACTAGGATGGAGCCTCAAGCTATTTTTATGTTGATTTCCATTTATATATGAATGATAAAATTATTTTTATAGATGAGGTCTATTTATAGATGTATGTGAAAGTTCTATCTATAGATGCATGTCGACTATTATTATCCCCTAATATCAGTTGTGTTATCTCAAATTCAGACCCTGATAGGCTGCTGATCAAGAAGACTCTGAGTAACTATTTCAAACCATACTTTTAGTTGAGGCTTAGCCTCGTCAACCTGAGAGGGCTCTCTCAATAGGTTTATGATTTTCAAATAAGGATTAGATGGCTAACTATATGAGAAAAATGGATAAAAATGGATAATTGGTTGTACTACTAATCAACAAACATATATTGTGCTTATGGAGTCAAGTTTGTTTTCACTAAACATGAATATCAGTTTCATTTGGAAGTCAGGGCATTTCAGGGTTTAGATGCATCAAAGAATAGTAGGACAGAAAATAAACACAGTTCATGAACATATGTAGGAAGTTATAGCTCCTTCAGTGAATTATAAGCAACATACATTCATGCCACTACAAGTAATTGAAATAGGAAAGCTATGAGAATATCACACAACCATAACCCTTTTTGAATCCTGAATGATGAAACCAATATCTCTGTATTAATATAAAAACACAGTTTCTGCTACAACAAAATAATATGCTTGCTAATAAAAAATTCCAACCCTATGCAATTCGACTTATTCTCTCTTATAGATTCATAATTACATTTCTTGGATTCTCTCCACGCACTTGAGAGAATTCGAATTTTCTAGCTTGACACCTATCAACTGCTAAAACAAACTTTAATTACATCTGACAGTTAAACTTTCTGTTCTAGAGTCCTAACAAAACTAGGATTAAAACTCTTTATTATAACTTAACAACCTTATCTAAGCATTAAATCTTCTATCTAACAGCTACTCCTCCTAAAATTTGACCTTGATGATGTCCATCTCCTTTCTATTTGACTGTATTGATTTGCCTCTTATCTGCCCTGAAAAATAGGAACATGATCCCTGCAAAATAACTATAATGCTTCATTTATGTTTCTTCAAACCATCTGCTGACCAATTTTTGCTCAAAAACATGTGGCAATGTCTTATTGAACTCATTTGAATTCACCCTTTTAGCTGTGCCCAAAAAAAACCTTTGAAGAAGTGCCAAAAACTATTAACATTACTGCACTATGAAACTGTCTGTTGTTTTCGTAGCACAAAACTTCACCTTTGAAAACCTTAATTGGAATCTTCATTTTCATTTGTCTTGCTAATAGATCTTCACTTATGGTCTTTATACATCCTTTAGCAGCATAAAGGTTTAATAAACATGCCTTTTTACCCTTTTAAAACTTTCAAAATTTATCAAACTGCATCCTACAATAGTTTCGTAACGCGCTACGAAACTGTTGTGTATGACACCTACAACAGTTTCGTAGCGCGCTACGAAACTGCTGTGTCTATCTTTTCATAGTTTGTTTCCAAAAAATTTAGTTTCCCACCTTTACTGCCATCCTTGAACTTATATATAAGTTCTCAAAAATTGACTTTGAACTGTTTTCAAAAATTAAATCTTTCCACATAACCCCAAAAATGTGTTAGGAGATGTCACTTACTGTTTACACTCATTTTTGCTGTGATTGATCTTCAGGCTTTGCTAGCTGTACCTCAAGGTCTTCAACCTGCCTTTTAAGCCTTCTATTATTATCTCTTAGTTTGGTATTAACCATCCTTATGAACTTTTCTTCCTTGATTGCAAGGACAGTCCATATGAAGAATCAATCCTGACTATTGATTGAATCACTTTTTGAAACCTTTTCTAACTCCCACAGACCTTTCAACCTCTCAAAGTTTGACCTTTCTACAACATGCATTCTCACTTTCTTCCTCAATTTATCAATCTCAATGTTTGCAAGTATGATTTTGTCTTTAACCTCCTCATAACTACTCCTTGTTGATAATGCAACAAGATGATGAGCTTAGTGGAAAGAAGTCACCTTCACTAAGTGGGCCCGCAGGCTATTTTTGGCGCAAAGTCTATTTTTAGACTATGTCTATTTTTAGACATATGGATCATGTTCTATGAGTTGCAGGATGCTATTTGTGGATGGTTGGTCAAGTAAAAAAAAAATAGATAGACTTCTATTTTTAGACATACTGGGTGAAATCTATTTTTAGATTTCCAGTCTAAAAATAGATATGTCGAATATTATTAGCTCTTAATAATATTTGGACTCTAAACATTATCTTATCCTCTTGGAGCACTTTAGTTAAGTGCACAGATGTAGCACAGTAGCTGACAGAAGGAAGTACGCTATTATCGAGGGTTAAGTGGAGCTATTGCATGGAGACTTTAGTTACAACTCATGTGACAGAGTTTGGTGGAGTTGATTGAGGAAGTTATTGGAGTTGTATTCAGTTTAACTCAGTTAAACATAGTTGAGCTGGTTATATCTAGTCTAACTAATTGATACACTAGTGAGAGTGGTGTGAATTAATTATTAATTAATTCTCTAATTATTAACTCACAAATCAACTCCAGAATACATCAGTTAACTTCAGTGCATGGACAGTTTCAGTGGAGACCAGTGGAGAGGTAGGTGAAAGAGCAAGTGTGACTATACTGGTGCATGAGTTTGCACCACACATTGATGGAGATGCCAATGAGGATTGCGTAGTGCATACATGGTGGATTCGAACTCAGTCAGGGCCAATATTCATCAGGGATTACGCAGTAGAGGCATGCTAACAAGTGGATCAGATTGGAGCATGTGTTTTGCTAGATCTGAGCTTGTGTAGTGTGTAACAATTGGAGATTGTACCGAGAGCTTGTGAGGAGTTTGTACAATGATTGTTACATGATCTCTATCATTATAATATACAGATAGTTGGGGGTTTTCAACTTTAATATTTCCCATAAATACTGTGTTTATATGTGTGATGTTTATGGTTTTAATGTGCGCATGCGATTGTTTATATTTCTGCATGTAATGATCAATAGTAGAAGAGGTTATGTATTATGCATGAAGCTGAAATAGTGTGTGATCAGGATAATATCGGTGAATAATTTAACAGTTATTCAAATTTCTACATGGTATCGGAGCGATATTGATCATTGAAGCAATTGCAAAACATTGAAGCGGTTGAGTTTTGTGCTGGTGGGATTCGAATTTGCTGCAGTGCTTTCTTGGTGTCGAAGTTGAGATGTCTTTCAACGGATTGTGATTGGAGTATGCCCTTGAGGGAAGCTCGAATTATATTGCATGAAAGGACAGGATGGAGGTGGTGCTAGATGACAATGGGTTGAAGGAGTTCATAGATGCAGAAATCCCAAAGCCTACTTCTACTGATTTTGCCGTACTTGACACATGGCAAAAGAAGACAGCAAAGTGTCGAAGGATTCTGTTGGAGGGCGTGAAGGATCACATAGTGTCTAGCCTTCATGGTAAGGCTTCTCCATTCTTGATGTGGAAAGCCTTGACATATTTATTCAAAAGCAATAGCAACCAGAGGAAGTTGGCGCTCAAGGATAAACTCAGAAACATAAAGATGGAGAAAGGCGACAGTATGCCCAAGTACCTCACGAAGTTCACCCAATGCAGGGATGAGCTGGGAAGTGTGGGGGTGACTATAGATGACGAGGACTTGGTTAGATTGGCTCTCCTTGGGCTTCCGAAGAGTTGGCATTCCTATCAGGACTCTGTCAATGGTCGGGAGAAATTGCTGGGATGGGAGCGACTTTGGTTGAATCTTCTGCAAGAGGAGATAAGGCGAAGTACCAGGGATGGATCGTCATCAAGGAACTCTGATGAAGAGAATTGCGCTTTGGCTGCCAAAGAAAATAAGGGGAAGAACAAGAAAGGTTCTCAATCCGGTGCAAAAGGCAAGAAGCAGGACATGTCCAAGGTGAAGTGCTTTCATCGTCACCAACACGGACATTATGCTACAAATTGTCCACAAAAGAAGAAAAATAAGCAGGCTGCTGGATCTGCAGCTGGAGAGGCCTTAGCCTCGTAGTTTGAGCTGGAGTTTTCACTGATCGCATGCTTGGTCTCAAGTGTGATGGGTTCAGTGTGGTTTCTGGACAGTGGTGCATCTTTTCACATGACAGGAGTTCGAGATTTGTTTACTGATCTGGATGAGAAATATATTGGAGTGCACATCGAGATGGGCGATGATGGTAGATACAGTGCGACCGGTATCGGTACCATTTCCTTTAAGAGGGAGTCTGGTAAACCCTTCGTATTGAAGGAAGTGATTCATGTTTCAGGATTGAAGAAGAATCTTATCTCTGTGGCGATGTTAGAAGACAAGGGATATGATGTTGTCTTTAGCGAGGGAAAGGCTTTCCTGCACAGTAAGGCAACTGGTGAGACCCGGAGGATAGGGTTTTGAGTTAAGAACCTTTATAAATTTCAGGTATATGGCTGCGCAGCAATGGCAGGCAAGGAGGAAGGAGTGGTGAGCTAGGATGATGGCGAGTTGTGGCACCGGAGATTGGGCCACCTTCACCATGGAGCTTTGAAGATACTGCAGAAGATTTCTACTGGGCTTCCTAAGGGTACTCTTGCGCAGTCAGATCAGTGAAAGGGATGTACTTTGGGAAAATTTGTGAAAGACAACTTTCACGAGAAGGATAGTCGCGCCACGACGATCCTTGAGATAATTCACATAGACGTGTGTGGACCTTTCTCAGTAGCTTCGACAGCAAAGCACAGGTATTATGTGATCTTTGCTGATGATTTTTCTCGTAAGTGCTGGATCTTCTTCATGCAGAAGAAGAGCAAGACATACTCAAAGTTCTGTGAGTTCAAGGCACTGGTTGAGAAATAATCGGGGAAGTAGGTGAAGGCTCTAAGGAGCGACAATGGTGGAGAATTCATCTCTGGCGAATTCAAGGACTTTTGCAGCGCAGAAGGAATTCGAAGAGAGCTCATAGAACCTCATAACCCACCACAGAACGGGGTTGCTAAGCAAAAGAACATAATGATTTTGGGTGCTGCACGGGCGATGTTGCATGATCAGGGCCTACCCATACACTTGTGGGATGAGGCATGCAATACTGCAGTATATGTGCAGAACCGTTGTCCTCACAAGATACTTGGCATGAGTACACCCGAGGAGGCGTTTTCTGGTAAGAAGCCTGATATTTCCCATTTGATGATTTTTGGTTCCCCTGTTTACATTCATGTGACAAAGGATGCCAGGAAGAAGCTGGAGCTGACCGTAGAGGTTGGGATATTTGTGGGGTATACTGATACGCCCCACAACTATCGTGTGTATTTTCCAGATAGTCACAAGACTGTTGTGCGACAGGATATCAAATTTCAGGAGGAGAAAGCCATGAAGTGTTCGCTTGAGAGGGAGCCACACATGCATGCAGATGAGGAGCTATTAGTTCCTAAGGATGAGCCTCAGGATGTGGATCAGTCACAAGAGGAGGTTCATGGAGTGGAAGAGACCACTTAGGCAGTGCCAACCATCAGAGGGCGGAAGCGCACTACAGAAGCTGAGCGACTGGCTCAAGATGTAGAGAAGGTTGTAGGAGCACCTACAGCACAGCGCAGACAGAGACAGTCACCTGACCGGTATACTGGATACATGGCTCTTGTGAGAAAGTGTATCGTGACAAAGCCATCCTCTTTCGAGGAAGTTGTGGAGGATCCCGCATGGGTAGATGCCATGGTGGAAGAGTATGATTCGATTGTCAAAAACAATGCATGGGAGATTGTCCCAAGGCTGGAAGGGAAATCAGTGGTGGGTTCGAGATGGATCTACAAAGTGAAGCAGGAAGCTGACGGGAGTGTGGAGAAGTACAAGGCAAGATTTGTTGCCCGATGCTTTTCACAGATTAAGGGGATCGATTATGAGGAGACCTTTGCACCTATCACAAGGTATTCTTCCATATGGACGATTCTTGCTCTCTCAGCGCAGATGGGGTGGCACATTCATCAGATGGATGTGAAGACTGCACTCCTCAACAGGGTGATTGAGGAGGAGGTGTACATAGAGCAGCCCAAAGGTTTCAAGATCTTCAGCAGTGAGTCGCATGTGTGCAGGCTCAAGAGAGCGCTGTATGGGTTGAAACAAGCACCTCGTGCTTGGTACACACAGATAGACAATTATTTCACCGGACTTGGATTCTCCAAGAGTGAGGTGGATCCTAACCTATACCAGATTTTGGTGGAGGGTAAGTTGCTGATCATTGTACTTTATGTAGATGATTTGATTTTGACAGGTGATGAACTATTGATACACTCATGCAAGGTTGATCTTACAAAAGAGTTTGAGATGAAGGACTTGGGCCTCCTTCATTATTTCTTGGGATTGGAAATTTGGCAGCGTAGTGGTGGACTATTTTTTTCTCAGGGTAAGTATGCCTGAGAGATACAGGAGAAGTTCAACATGCATGGTTGCAAGCCTATTGATACTCCTCTTCTTGGTGGTTGGAGGAAGGAGGATGCTACTTCAGCGGAGGTAGTGGATGCCACTGTTTATCGACAGTTGGTGGGGTCGCTTATGTATCTGGTCAATACACGACCTGATATATGCTATGATGTTAACCAAATTTCACAAGCTATGGTTAAGCCAACCAAGCTCTTTTGGAAGGAGGGGAAGCATGTATTGAGATATCTCAGAGGCACATCAGGATATGGATTATGGTACAGACAATCGGATGAAGTGAAGTTGTGTGGCTTCACGGATGCAGATTGGGCAAGGAGCCCAATGGACAGAAAGAGCACATCTGGAGGGATTTTCAGTATCGGGTCGACAATAGTTTCTTGGTACAGCAGGAAGCAGAGATCCATGGCACTCAGTTCAGCAGAGGCCGAGTATATGGTAGCAAGTTTGGCTGCATGCGAGGCTATATGGATGAGGAATATCTTGGCCGGGTTGTTCGGTTCAAACTTGGATCCTACTGTGATTTATTATGATAATAAGAGTTGCATCAAGCTCTCAGTTAATCTAGTATTTCATGATAGATCTAAACACATTTACATCTAGTATCATCATATCATAGATTGTGTGCAGCGGAAGGTCATGTTAATTTCATACATTCCTACGGAGGATCAGGATGTTGTATCTTGACGAAGGTGCTCACAAGGAGAAAATTCGAATACCGCAGAGGCAGGATAGGGGTTGCAAATAATCCATATATTGTTGAGAGGGAGTGTTGAGAATGCAACAAGATGATGAGCTTAGTTGAAAGAAGTCGCCTTCACTAAGTGGGCCCGCAGGCTATTTTTGGCGCAAAGTCTATTTTTAGACTATGTCTATTTTTAGACATATGGATCATGTTCTATGAGTTGCAGGATGCTATTTGTGGATGGTTGGTCAAGTCGGAAAAAAATAGATGGAATTCTATTTTTAGACATATTGGGCGGAATCTATTTTTAGATTGCCAGTCTAAAAATAGATATGTCGAATATTATTAGCTCTTAATAATATTTGGACTCTAAACATTATATTATCCTCTTGGAGCACTTCAGTTAAGTGCACAGATGTGGCACAACAGCTGACAGAAGGAGGTACACTATTCCTGAGGGTTAAGTGGAGCTATTGCATGGAGACTTCAGTTAGAACTCATGTGACAGAGTTTGGTGGAGTTGATTGAGGAAGTTAGTGGAGTTGTATTCAGTTTAACTCAGTTAAACATAGTTGAGCTGGTTGTATCTAGTCTAACTGATTGATACACTAGTGAGAGTGGTGTGAATTAATTATTAATTAATTCACTAATTACTAACTCACAAATCAACTCTAGAATACATCAGTTAACTTCAGTGCATGGACAGTTTCAGTGGAGACCAGTGGAGAGGTAGGTGAAAGAGCAAGTGTGACTATCAGTTGTGACTATACTGGTGCATGAGTTTGCACCACACATTGATGGAGATGACAATGAGGATTGCGCAGTGCATACCAGGTGGATTCAAAATCAGTCAGGGAAAATATTCATCAGGGATTGCGTAGTAGAGGCAGGCTAACAGGTGGAGCAGATTGGAGCATGTGTTTTGCTAGATCTCAGCTTGTGTAGTGTGTAAAAATTGGAGATTGTACTGAGAGCTTGTGAGGAGTTTGTACAATGATTGTTACATGATCTCTATCATTATAATATACAGTTAGTTGGGGGTTTTCAACTTTAATCTTTCCCATAAATACTGTGTTTATATGTGTGATGTTTATGGTTTTAATGTGCGCATGCGATTGTTTATATTTCCGCAATTAATGATCAATAGTAGAAGAGGTTATGTATTATGCATGAAGCTGAAATAGTGTGTGATCAGGATAATCTTGGTGAATAATTTAACAGTTATTCAAATTTCTACACTCCTTTCTCTCTGAGTATTAAAAACTCTGTTTGTGTCTTCTTCAAGTATTTGAGATGATGTATTAATGGGTTCTTCAAAAACATTTGCATCCTCGCCTCCTATTTGGTCTATCTTCATGTCTGGCTGCTGCATTTTCTTAGACTTCCTAGTCAATGGTTTTCTAGGCTTAAAAACAAACTCTGACACCTCATCCTGAAAGTCTATTTTTTTGGATGTTTTCAATTTCTTTGATTTCTCACCTGTATCCAACTTTATGAACTCTTCTTGAACTAGGGGAGACTCTTCAATGTAAATAGCTTGTAATATATCATTCAAGTCACCTCTTAATTGCAAATTTTCATTTGTGACGACAGCCTTACCATTCTCCTTTGACCTTTTTCTCCTAGTCAACTTCTTCTAAGTTGTTTTACTAGTTGACTATTCCTAAATTGTCTTTTTGACCTGAGTTCTCTTCTTCTGTACAGATTGAGGAGTCCTTTGGATATTTAGTAATGTCTTCATCATAGGTTCCTTAACCTATTTCCTGGGCTTAAGTTTGAAAAAACTCCTTGATTTTGATTATGTAGCTTCAGTAGTATTTGATGAAGATGTTTCTTTGACTTGAGGGCTAGTACCTATTCCTTCAACCCCTATTCCACTCAAAAAGAGAAATGCAGACCATTCTTGATTCACTTTCTGAAGCTCATGAAAAACTTTTAACTTGACTAAAACATGATGAAATAATGAGGTTTCACATGCCTGAGTTTTCATCTGAACTTTTTCTGCCATCTTGGCCAGACTTCGAAATAGAAATAAAGGTAAGTATAGATAGATTATTCCTGTGAAATGAAATAAGATTTTAAAGTGGTAAGTGTACACCTTGTGGTATCTCCCTTCGCAGGTGAAGTACCTTTGGATATTGTAGAGAAGATTGGAAAATTCATCCTTGACATAACTTCTTAGCACATCTTTTTTCAAATCAGTATCCATAAACTCTGGTTTCAAAAATATTTTGCAGGGTTGCATTTCAAACCTAAAATTCTTAAACCATCTCTCCTCCCCTCTTGGAATTTCTGTGACTACTAATATAACATCAGGAGAAATTGGAAAATTGAGAAAACCAACCTTTGTGTTTGACCCTGTGAAGTTGGTAGCAAATTATTTGGTAACCTTATTATGCCCTCCTTGAATTTTTTCATAGAACCTCCAGCAACCTACCTTCTTCAAGTCTTATTTAATAGATTTATCTCTTGTGAGAGTTTCTAAACCTTCGGGTTCTATCCTCAGGCAGTGACCAGACCGATGATTTATTTTTCCTTCTGTCATCTTCTTCCTGAAAACCCTATGTATTCAACAAATCTGTAATCAACCTCATTGTTGGATGAACTGGCTCGCTTGAAAATTTGTCTCAGTCTCGTTTGATTGAAGTTATGCCTCGCTTGATTAGAAACCCTATTTCAGCCAGCAATTTTTTTAAAAATCACTGGATTAGCAAGTATCGAAACTACTAACATAAAATCAATTGGGTTTAGCCTCGCTTGATTTAAAATTCAGCCTCACTTGAAAACTTTAAAGAGAGCTCTGGTTTCTAATCATGAGCTTCTATTTCAACAATAGATATGCATGCATTGTTTTCTTTGCATGAGATCAAATCAATGATAACCAACCCCTTTTCAAATTTGCAAAGGACCAATGACAAAATACTTCTAATGAATCTCATAATGATTTCATAAATACTTTGGATGGTTGCATGCATGAAGGAGGATTCATGGAATGACACCATAATCGTGGACTGACATCATAATCATGAAAATTTAACCCCAAGTTGATGGATGTGACAGCTAAACCGAAAATTCTGAAACCCTGATTTCATAGCGCTGGTAGTGTGATTTCAGGATTTTGCGCGACGAAAAGACTAGCGTTTTCGTAGCACAGAAGCAGTTTTTTACACTAAGCGTGCTACGAAAACATGGTTTCGTGGCTTATTCAATTTTTTTTTGAAAAAGAATTAGAATATGGTTTTCAAAATGTGGCATGAGACTTCTAAGGAGTAAAGTAAGGTTTATGAACTTCATTTGGTGATGAAATGAGACTTGTAACCTATGACTTAGACCCTATAAAACATAAAAATGACTGAAACCCTATCTAATACCATGAATTAGGAGAAAGTATGAACTGAATAATTTTAGAAACTTTTAATAGTGATAATAGTGGCTCCACTTGGGATAGTGTGCCCATGTGGCACACTAAGAACTCGCAGCTCCAGTGCTATCCATTTTTTTTTTTTAATAGAAATAGAAATTTTGTTGACAAGCATCTTCTTCGAACTGTTGGGCCTTCACCTCGGGCTTAAGTTTTCTGTTTTAGCTTGTCATTTATTAGCAAAAACTGACAAAGATGAATATATACAATGTCATGAGTGATTTATAATATTTCAACAAACATAATGCTTTATGAACCTACCATTAGTAGGCCCTCCAGCATATGATCCTCCATCAATTTCCTGCAATATGTAAGTGTTGTTCCCATGAAAACCAACAATATGAAAAGGACCCTTCCATAAATTCTCAAACTTACCATGCTTGCCCTTTTCCTCAATTTTGGCCTCCCATTTCAGCACTTTGTCATGAATCTGAAAACTGTCCTCTTTGATCCTCCTATCAAATGTATTCTTAATTATGTTTTGAACATGCTGATGAGTGTCATAGACTTAATTTCTCTTTTCTTGTAAGGCTATCAACTGGTTTATCCTCCTTTGGATGGCATTTGGTTCTTCTTCAAGTCCTTGAATTAACTTCATAACCGGCACCCCGAGTGATGTTGGGAAAACAACTTCAGCCCCATAGACTAATTCATATGGAAAAGTTCCAATTGATCTCTTTGTACAAATTCTATCAGCCCATAGGGTGTACTTTAGATTTAAATGCCAAGTTTTCTTGTTCTCCTATAGTACCTTTATGATGATTCTTAAAATTCTCTTGTTTGATGATTCAACAAGATCATTACCTTGCGGATAGTATGTTGTGGAATGTCCAAGAGTGATATGATATTGATGGCAGAAATTTATCATTTTCTTGCACTTAAATGCTTGAGCATTATCTATTAAAATCTCCATGGGACAGCCAAATCTTGACAATATAATATTCTCTAAGAAAGAAATAATTACATAGTCATTAGCTTGTCTGGTTGGTATCGCTTCTATCCATTTGGTGAAGTAGTCCGTTGCTGTAAGAATCCAGCGATGCTGCCCTGGTGAAGATGGATGTATCTCTCCAATAAATTCTAACCCCCATTGCTAAAAAGGAGCTTCAACATAGATAGGAACCAAAGGTAGAGGTACAAGTTTTCTTCTTCCTTCAAAAATTTGGCACTCATGACATGCAGTGATATTTTTATAAATGTCTTTAAACATTGTTGGCGAAAAATACCCAGCTCTTAGGATCTTGTTTATTGTAGCTTTCCAATAATGATGTCCTCCACAATCACCTTTATGGAATTCTTCAATGATCTTTTCAGCCTCTTCTTCAAGTAGACAATTCAGCAAAATTCCTCCTGCATCTTTCCAAAACAGATTTCTGTCATAAATAAAATATCGCAATGATTTTAGCTTAACAAACCTTGCTTTGGACTTTCATATATCAGCAGGAGCTTTATTATGATGTAGGAAAAAAACCACATCCTTATACCACTCTGATGTAAGAAAATGCTCATCAATTTGGACCAATTCTTCTTCATTTTCAAAAATTTCTAATATTTCTGCATTCAAATTTATGTCAAGATAGTCTAGATTTGACTGAGTCATTAGTTTCTCCAAGCCTTGTCCCTTCACCAACTTTGTTGGTTTGATGTCTATATCATATTCCAGAAATTTGGAGATCCATTTTCCCCTCTTGCCATCCGGATTTTCCTGGGTTAGAATGTCTTTTACCACAACACTTGGAACATATGCTATGATGTGCGAATGCAAAACATAAATTATGAAATATTTTATAGCTTTCACCAATGCATAGGCCTGCTTCTCTAGAATATTATACTTCATTTTATCATTTTCTAATGTCCTACTAAATAAAGAAATAGGTTGTTCAATACCTTGATTCCATTTTTGTAGCAAAACTCCAACAATTGTGTTTTCGGAAGCAAATGTAAAAACCAGAAATTCTTTGGAAAAATCCAGACAAATGAGTACCAGTGCTTGTGTGAGTGCCCTTTTGATTTCTTCAAAATATTTCCTTACTTCAGCTATCCATTTAATGTCAACTTCTTTCTTTAACATCCTTCTTATATCTTTGACAATCTTAGCAAAGTTAGGAATGAAACACCTAACAAAATTCACTTTCCCAAGAAAAGATTGAATCTCTTTCCTACTTCTTGGAAAATATACCTTTTGAATTGCATTAACTCTATTAGGATTAATCCTAATTCCTTATTTAGAAATAAAGTGACCAAGTAATTTTCCTGATGTTAAAGAAAAGATGCTTTTAGTAGGATTAAGAGAGATACCAAACCTTCTACATTTCAGCAGAATTTTTTCTAGGTGTTTCAAATGATCTTCTTCTTTCTTTGAGTAGATTGTGATATCATCAAGATAAACAACTACTGACTTATCCTTTTCTTCGAAAACGCAATGTCCATTTCTCTTTGGAAAGTTGCTCCCGCATTCATGAGACCAAAGCGCATTTTAGCGTACATGAATGTACCCCATGGTGTTGTGAAGGCTATTGTTTCTTGATCATCTGGATGCACAAGAATCTGATTGTAACTTGAAAACCCATCAATCATAGACATCCTTTGTGAACCAACAATATTTTTCAGAATTGAATCCATCTTAGGAAGAGGATAGTTATCCTTTAGTGAAGCCTTATTCAAATTTCTGAAGTCAATACAAATTCTGATTTCTCCACTCTTCTTTCTTACCGGAACTAAGTTTGCAAGCCAATTTGAAAATCCGATTGGAACAATGATCTTTGCATTAAATATTTTCTTAACCTCCTTTTCAATTAATGGCAAGAGAAGAGGATTAATTCAACTCAATTTCTGCTTGAAAGGCTTCTCATTTTCCTTGATAGGAATAATATGCTAAATAATGGAAGGATCATATTGCTTTAAATTAGAATAACTCCAAGAAAAAACATCCATAAACCTTCTCATCATCTCAATATATTTAAATTTCAAATAAGCTAAACAAAACTTTGAAATTTTTATCATTTTAGGCAAAGCTAATGTACCAAGGTTACAACTCTCTACTTCCTCTTCATCAGCTTGCAATTTTTGTGCTTTAAATACATCATTTTGATCAAAAAGTTTCTCAAGAGGAATAAGACCTTTCGGTATTGAATTATTCTTCAATTGAAAAAATTCAGAATTTTCTTTAGGCTCAACAAGCATATTTTGCTGATCTACATGTGTATTTTCAAATTCCTCTTTAAGCTCAATAAAATTCTTTACCTATTGATCATCTTCAAAAAATTTCCAATTTATGATATTGTCTAGTATAGATGGCCTATGACGAACTTAAATCTCATATTTTTCATTTGAATGCATAGGAATATTGAAAAGACTTGCGGAAACATCAAGGGAATCAGTAATAGATTTATGATATCTAGTTTTGACTATGAAGGAATAAGACTGAAAGTTTTCCAACAAGTCTAAAACTAAATTTCTGTAAGCCCTCATTCTTACATCCTTCGTTTGATAGACACCTTTGACTTGTCTAATAACCAATTTAGAATCTCAAAAAACAGAAATATTTTGAGCCTTCATCTTTTTCAAAATAT
Organism: Pinus albicaulis; assembly: GCA_034641835.2. Classification (NCBI taxonomy): domain Eukaryota; kingdom Viridiplantae; phylum Streptophyta; class Pinopsida; order Pinales; family Pinaceae; genus Pinus; species Pinus albicaulis. The sequence continues at coordinate 1,491,707,034 of CM076581.1, forward strand.
ATAGACCCAAAATAAAAGATTCATATTCAGCCATGTTGTTCGTGCAATCAAAATTCAGTTTGTAAGAGTAAAACTTACTCTCATAATTTGGATTTGTAAACCAAATCCTTGCTCCTGTCCTTTCTTTTCCTACTGATCCATCAAAGCACAATGACCACCATTCCTCCATCTCTTCGTCATTTACTTGTCGATTTTCTGCATGTTGATTTTCTGAATGCTGCTATTTTGCTCTTATTTCTTCCTCAACACTATCAACTGATTCATTAAAAATAATGGCAGATCCAAGTTCAGTATCAAAATCATAAATAGGAAAATTTTGAGGTTTATCCTTACTTCTTACCATGTAGGCCATTCTAGTCTCCCGATACAACCTCCTTTGCTCACCAAAAATAGGAATAGTGGCATAGGTAAGATCCATCTACATTGTGCCTTTGATTTTTGCTGCCCAAGATCTTGACAATAGCATACCAAATTTTGGCGGAATATCAGCTAAAAAAATTTCCATAACAACTATCTTTGCTGGAATTTGCGTGAGGCCAACAACAACATCCTTGATTAGACCAATACATTGAACCCTCTTAGAATCAAAAGAAAACAAATCCTTATATGGTCTTGTGATTTGCAATCCAATTTTATCCATGATAACCTTGGGCATGAGGTTATGAGAAGCTCCTGAATCTAACATAGCATTATGCAAAGTCATATCATGAATCCTAATGCTTACATAAAAAGGAGGAAACTCTTCATTTTGATCATCTTCTAACCTTGGACCCAAATATATAATAGGATTGTCTTCTTGGACATTCAAGATATCAGCAGCCCTTGGTTGTGAATTCAACATCTTAAATATATTACTTCTATATTCATTCACCTTGAGAATCTCACTAAAAGGGACTGATATTTTAATCTTTTAAATTTCATTCTCAAGGTTGAAAACAGAAACAGACTTTTCAGCATCTTTGACAAGAGGAGGAAGTTGAGTGTCTTTCTTACTAAGTGGAATATCATTTTTACCTTCAGCCACCTTTGGGGTATCATTCTTAGCTTCAACAGCCTTTGGAGCATCTTTCTTGGGCTACGCTTTGCTTCCAATGATAGGCACATTTCTATTTTTGAGATTATATTGCTACTGCATCTCGAAAATAGCATGTTGATACGCTTTAAGATAATCTGATGTTTCTTCTCCTTGATTAGCTAAATCAAACTTGTCATGCTCTTATTTAGTCAATAATATTCCTGACATTTCTTTGTCAAGATAATGGATGGACTCTTCAGGAATCTCAAGCTCATCTTCTTCATCTACCAAATTTTGCTGAAAAGGAGGTCTCATTGGAGGGTCAGCTTGCTGATTTCTATTCTCTCTTGGTCTTTGTTGATTTTGAGGTCTCCTAAATTGTGGATTTCTGAATTGAGGTTCATGTTTCACAGGAGGAGCTGAAGTGTTTCCAATAGCTAACCTATCCATCAACTTCTCCATGGTTTTCATCATTGAATCAAATTTGTCTTCAAAAGTTGAAGTGGATGGTTTCTCTTCTTCTTTCAATTTAGTTTTTCCCATTTTTGATTATTTAGCAGCTATCATGTTTACCTCAACCTTAACTTCATCACTCTGCATTTCAGTAAGTATAGGTGACTCTGTTTCCCTCAACAGGATAGAAAATTCATAGTCAAATGCTTCAGCATATCTCATTTGTGTTAAGGCTTCCGAAGGTTTCAAATGGGTTGGATTTGAGTCAAAAATTTTATTGAATCTTTTTGAAAAGTTTTGGACACATTCATCAACTCCCCTGCTAAGGATGTTGTATTCAGTGAGTGCTTGGATTGGATTGGTTCTATTACCCCATTTTATTAAGAATTTATCTTCAAAATCATTCCAAGTTCTAATGCTGCCTGGTGCAAGGGCCTTAAACCATTTTCTAACTTCACCAATAAAACTCTGTGCAAATAACCTTAACTTCACATCCTCATCATCAACTTCTTTGCTGTCTATAAAATCATTAAAACTGTCTACAAATTCCTCTGTTGAAATTTCCTCATCACTAACCCAAGTAGGAATCCTAGCAGCATATTTACTAGGAAGGTCATGCAAAACAACAGGAAGTACAAGTGGTGCATACCTAGCAGGAGCAACCATGACTCGAAGATGAACATTAGTTGTAGGAGGGGCAGAAAAAGAAGATGAAGAACTGATAGGAGGATGACTGCTTAGTTTTTGTAAGCCACTGAAAATAGAACTCCAATTTGGAAGGGGTAAACCAGCTTTGGATTTCAGCAAGACTTCGAAAGGATCAGTTTCTTTGAGTTTATCTAAAGACTCTTTTTCTAGCAGTAGTTCAGAGGTAACAGCTTCCCAAAACTCTTCCTTGTCTTCTTGTGTCACTAAGGCTGAAGTGTCAATTCCTCTTTTTTGCAAATCTAAGATAACACCAATGAGTTCTTTTTCACTTTCTGATCTAAAAAACACTTCATGAATCTTGTCATCAACTTTCTTATATTTAGGACTTCTTAATATTTCATAGGACAAATATTTCGAATGAGATGGAGTACCTGATATTTCTAAAATTATTTGGCTTTTCGAAATAGTGTTTGGATTGTCCACAGAGGTAGGTGGATTGGGATGAGGATTTCTCCATGTGTATCTTCTTCTCGAAGCCACCTTTAAATTTTGAAAAATGTATGGAGTTACCAAGGTAGATTGCATCCTCGAAAAACTTTCTGAGCTCCTGCTACCTTCAGAAGTTCAGCTTTCTTGATTTTGGGAATGAATAATCTTTAGACTCTCGGCAGACACACCAAAATGTTATCTCAAAATCAGACCCTAATAGGCTACTGACCAAGAAGACTCTGAGTAACTATTTCAAACCAGACTTTTAGTTGAGGCTTAGCCTCCTCAACCTAAGAGGGCTCTCTCAATAGGTTTATGATTTTCAAATAAGGATTATTGGCTAAATCTATGAGTAAAATAGATAAAAATGGATAATTGGTTGTAATACTAATCAACAAACATCTATTGGGCTTATGGAGTCAAGTGTGTTTTCACAAAACATCAATATCAGTTTCATTTGGAAGTAAGGGCATTTCAGGGTTTAGATGCATCAAAGAACAGTACGACAGAAAATAAACACTATTCATGAACATATGTAGGAAGTTAGAGCACCTTCAGTGAATTCTGAGTAACATACATTCATGCCACTGCAAGTAATTGAAAGAGGAAAACTATGAGAATATCACAAAACCATAACCCTTTCTAAATCCTGAGTGATGAAACCAATATCTCTGTATTAATATAAAAACACAGTTTCTGCTACAACAAAACAATATGCTTGTTAATAAAAAATTCCAACCCTATGCAATTTGACTTCTTCTCTCTTATGGAGTCATCATTACATTTCTTGTATTCTCTCCACACACTTGAGAGAATTCAAATTTTCTAGCTTGACACTTATCAACTGCTAAAACAAACCTTAATTACATCTGAAAGTTAAATTGCCTGTTCTAGAGTCCTAACGCAACTAGGATTAAGATTCTTTATTATAACTTAAAAACCTTATCTAAGCATTAAATCTTCTATCTGACAGCTGCTCCTCCTAAACTTTGACCTTGATGATGTCCATCTCCTTTCTGTTTGACTGTATTGATTTTCCTCTTATCTTCCCTGAACAATAGGAACATGCTCCCTGCAAAATAACTATAATGCTTCATTTATGTTTCTTCAAACCATCTGCTGACCAATTTGTGCTAAAAAACATGTGGAAATGTCTTATTGAACTCATGTGACTTCGCCTTTCCAACTATTCCCAAAACAAAGCTTTGAAGAAGTGCCAAAAACTGTTAACATTAATGTGCTACGAAACTTTATGCTATTTTCGTAGCGCAGAACTTCAACTTTGAAAACCTTACTTGAATTATTCATTTTCTTTTGTTTTTCTATTAGATCTTCACTTATGGTCTTTATACATCCTTCAATAGCATCAAGGTTTAATAAAAATGCCTTTTTACCCTTTGAAAATTTGCAAAATTTATCAAACTACATCCTACAGCAGTTTCGTAGCGCACTACGAAACTGTTGTGTCTATCTTTTCACAATTTGTTTCCAAAAATTTGAGTTTCCCACCTTTATTGCCATCATTAAAGTTATATATAAGCTCTCAAAAATCAACTTTGAATTTTTTTCAAAAATGAAATCTTTCCATATAACCCCAAAAATGTGTTAGGAGATGTCACTTACTGTTTACACTCATTTTTGCTGTGATTGATCTTTAGGCTTTGCTAGCTGTATCTCAAGGTCTTCAACCTTCCTTTTGAGCCTTCTATTATTAGCTCTTATTTTGGTATTAACCATCCTTATGAAATTTTCTTGCTTGATTGCAGGGACAGTCCATATGAAGAATTGATCCTGACTGTTGATTGACTCACTGTTTGAAACCTTTCTAGCTCCCACAGACCTTTCAACCTCTCAAAGTTTGACCTTTCTACAGCATGCATTCTCACTTTCTTCCTCAATTTATCAATCTCAATGTTTGCAAGTCTGAGTTTGTCTTTAACCTCCTCATAACTACTCCTTTCTCTCTGAGTATTAAAAAATCTGTTTATGTCTTCTTCAAGTATTTGAGATGATGTATTAATGGGTTCTTCAAAAACATTTTCATTCTCACCTCCTATTTGGTCTATCTCCATGTCTGGATGCTGCATTTTCTTAGACTGGCTAGTCAATGGTTTTCTAGGCTTAAAAACAAACTCTGACACCTCATCCTCAAAGTCTAATTTTTTGGATGTTTTCAATTTCTTTGATTTGTCACTTGTATCCAGCTTTATGAACTCTGCTTGAACCAGGGGAGACTCTTCAATGTAAATAGATTGTAATATATAATTCAAGTCACCTCTTAACTGCAAATTTTCATTTGTGACCATAGCCTTACCCTTATCCTTTGTCCTTTGACTCCTAGTCAACTTCTTCTGAGCTGTTTTACTAGTTGACTGTTCCTGAATTGTCTTTTTGACTTGAGTTCTCTTCTTCTATGCAGATTGAGGAGTCCTTTGGATATTCAGTGATGTATTTCTGATAGGTTCCTTAACCTGTTTCCTGGGCTTAAGTTTGACGAACCTCCTTAATTTTGATTCTGTAGGTTCAGTAGTCTTTGATGAATATGTTTCTTTGACTTGAGGGCTAGCACCTGTTCCTTCAACCCCTATTCCACTCAAAAAGAGAAATGCCGACTATTCTCTATTCACTTTCTGAAGCTTATGAAAAACTATTAACTTGACTAAACCATGATGAAATAATGAGATTTCACATGTCCAAGTTTTCATCTGAACTTTGTCTGCCATCTTGGCCAGACTTTGAAATAGAAATAAAGGTAAGTCTAGAGAGATTATTCTTGTGAAATGCAATAAGAGTTTAAAGTGGTAAGTGTACACCTTGTGGTATCTCTCTTTGCAAGTGAAGTACCTTTGGATATTGTAGAGCAGATTGGAAAATTCATCCTTGAAATAAATTCTTGGCACAGCTTTGTTCAAATCAGTATCCATAAACTTTGGTTTCAAAAATATTTTGCAGGGTTGCATTTCAAACCTAAAATTCTTAAACCATCTGTCCTCCCTTCTTGAAATTTCTGTGACTGCTGATATAACTTCAGGAGAAATTGGCAAATTGAGAAAACCAACCTTTGTGTTTGACCCTATGAAGTTGGTAGCAAATTCTTGGTAACCTGATTATGCCCTCCTTGAAGTTTTTCACAGAACCTCCAACAACCTACCTTCTTGAATGCTTCTTCAACAGATTTATCTCTTGTGAGAGTTTCTAAACCTTTGGGTTCTGCCGTCAGGCAGTGACCAGACTGGTGATTTCTATTTCCTTCTGTCATCTTCTTCCTAAAAACCCTGTGTCTTCAGAAAATCTATAATCAACCTCCTTGTTGGATGAACTGGCTCACTTGAAAATTTTTATCAGCCTCGCTTGATTGAATTTTTTCCTTGCTTGATTAGAAACCCTATTTTAGCCAACAATTGTTTTCAAACTCATTAGATTGGCAAGTATCGAAACTGCTGACATAACATCAATTGGGTTCAACCTCACTTGATTTAAAATTTAGCCTCGCTTGATTGGAAATTTATCCTCGCTTGAAAACTTTAAAGAGAGCTCTGGTTTCTAATCATGAGCTTCTCTTTCAACAATAGATATGCATGCATTATTTTCTTTGCATGAGATAAAATCAATGATAACCAACCCCTTTTCAAATTTGCAAAGGACCAATGAAAAAAGATTGCTAATGAATCTCATAATGATTTCATAACTGCTTTGGATGGTTGCATGTGTGAAGGAGGATTCATGGACAGACACCATAGTCGTGGACTGACATTAGAATCATGAAAATTTAACCCCAAGTTGATGGATGTGACAGCTAAACCAAAATTTCTGAAACCCCGATTTCGTAGCGCTGGTAGCATGATTTTGGGATTTTGCGCTACGAAAAGACTAGCGTTTTCGTAGTGCAGAAGCTGTTTTTTACACTGAGCGCGCTACGAAAACATGGTTTCGTGGCTTATTCGAATTTTTTTTGAAAAAGGCTTAGAGTATGGTTTTCGAAATGTGGCATGAGACTTCTAAGGAGTAAATTAAGGTTTATGAACTTCATTTGGTGATGAAATGAGACTTGTAACCTATGAATTAGACCCTATAAAACATAAAAATGATTGAAACCCTATCTAATACCATGACTTAGGAGCAAGTATGAACTGACTAAGTTCAGAAAATTTTAACAGTGATAACAGTGGCTCCACTTGGGATAGTGTGCCCCTGTGGTACACTAAGAACTCTTAGCTCCAGTGCTATCCATTTTTTTTTTTTTAATAAAAACAGAAATTTTGTTGACAAGCATCTTCTTCAAACTGTTGGGCCTTCATCTCGGGCTTAAGTTTTCTGTTTCATCTTGTCATTTATTAGAAAAAACTGACAAATATGAATATATACAATGTCATGAGTGATTTATAATATTTCAACAAACATAATGATTTAGGAACCTGCCATTAACAGGCCCTCTAGCATATGATCCTCCATCAATTTCCTGTAATATGTAAGTGTTGTTCCCATGAAAACCAGCAATCCTTAAAGGACCCTTCCATAAATTCTCAAACTTACCATGCTTTCCCTTTTCCTCAATTTTGGCCTCCCATTTTAGCACTTTGTCATGAATCTGAAAACTTTTCTCTTTGATCCTCCTATCAAATGTATTCTTAATTCTGTTTTGAACATGACGATGACTGTCATAGAATTCATTTCTCTTTTCTTGCAAGGCTATCAATTGGTTTATCCTCCTTTGGATGGCATTTGGTTCTTCTTCAAGTCCTTGAATTAACTTCATAACCGACAACCCAAGTGATGTTGGGAAAACAGCTTCAGCCCCATAGACTAATTCATATGGCGAAGTTCCAATTGATCTCTTGGTACAAATCCTATTAGCCCATAAGCTGTACTTTAGCTTTAAATGCCAAGCTTTCTTGTTCTCTTTCAATACCTTTTTTATGATTCTTACAAGGCTCTTGTTTGATGATTCGGCAAGATCATTACCTCACGGATAGTATGTTGTGGAGTGTCCAAGAGTGATGTGATATTGATGGAAGAAATTTATCATTTTCTTGGACTTAAATTCTTGAGAATTATCTATTATAATCTTCATGGAATAGCCAAATCTTGACAATATATTATTCTCTAAGAAATAAATAATTACAGAGTCATTAGCTTGCTCGGTTGGTATTGCTTCTATCCATTTGGTGAAGTAGCTTGTTGCTGTAAGAATACATCGATGCTGCCCTGATGAAGATGGATATATTTCTCCAATAAAGTCTAACCCCCATTGCTGAAAAGGAGCTTCAACATATATAGTAACCAAAGGTAGAGGTACAAGCTTTCTTCTTCCTTCAAAAATTTGGCACTCATGACATGCAACGATATTTTTATAAATGTCTTTAAACATTGTTGGCAAAAAATACCCAGCTCTTAGGATCTTGTTTGCTGTAGATTTCCAGTAATGATGTCCTCCACAATCACCTTTATGGAATTCTTCAATGATCTTTTCAGCCTCTACTTCAAGTAGACAATTCAGCAAAATTCCTCTTGCATCTTTCCAAAACATATTTCTGTCATAAACAAAATATCACAATGATTTCAGCTCAAAAAACCTTGATTTGGACTTTGATAGATCAACGAGAGCTTTATTATGGTGTAGGAAAAAAACCACATCCTTATACCACTCTGAAGTAAGAAAATTCTCATCAATTTAGACGAATTCTTCTTCATTTTCAGAAATTTATGATATTTCTGCATTCAGATTTATGTCAGGACAGTCCAGATTTGACTAAGTCATTAGTTTCGCCAAGCCTTGTCCCTTCAAAAACTTCATTGGTTTGATGTCTATATCATATTCCAACAATTTGGCGATCCATTTTCCCCTCTTGCCATCCGGATCTACATGGGTTAGAATGTCTTTTACCACAACACTTGGAACATATGCTATGATGTGCGAATGTAAAACATAAATTATGAAATATTTTATAGCTTTCACCAAAGCATAGGCCCACTTCTCTAGAATATTATACTTTAGTTCAGCATTTGCTAATGTCCTACTGAAGAAATAAATAGGCAGTTCAATACCTTGATTCCTTTTTTGTAGCAAAACTCCAACAATTGTGTTTTCGGAAGCAAATGTAAAAACCAAAAATTCTTTGGAAAAATCCAGACTAATGAGTACCAGTGCTTGTGTGAGTGCCCTTTTGATTTCTTCAAAATATTTCCTTGCTTCAGCTATCCATTTAATGTCAACTCCTTTCTTTAACATCCTTGTTATATCTTTGACAATCTTAGCAAAGTTAGGAATGAAACGCCTAACAAAAATCACTTTTGAATTGAATTAACTCTATTAGGATCAATCCTAATTCCTTATTCAGAAATAATATGACCAATTAATTTGCCTGATGTTAAAGAAAAGATGGTTTTAGTAGGATTAAGAGAGATACCGAACCTTCTACCTTTCAGCAGAATTTTTTCTAGGTGTTTCAAACGATCTTCTTCTTTCTTTGAATAGACTGTGATATCATCAAGATAAACAACTACGAACTTATCATTTTTTTCGGAAAAATAATTGTCCATTGCTCTTTGGAAAGTGGCTCCCGCATTCATGAGACCAAAGGGCATTTTAGCATACATGAATGTACCCCATGTTGTTGTGAAGGTTGTTTTTTCTTGATCATATGGATGCACAAGAATCTTATTGTAACCTGAAAAACCATCAAGCATATACATCCTTTGTGAACCAAAAATATTTTGCGGAATTGAATCCATATTAGGAAGAGGATAGTTATCCTTTAGTGAAACCTTATTCAAATTTCTGAAGTCAATACAAATTTTGATTTCTCCACTCTTCTTTCTTACCAGAACTAAGTTTGCAAGCCAATTTGAAAATCTAATTGGAACAATGATCTTTGCATCAAAGAGTTTCTTAACCTCCTTTTCAATTAATGGCATGAGAAGATGATTAATTCTCCTCATTTTATGCTTGAAAGGCTTCTCATTTTCCTTGATAGGAATAGTATGCTGAATAATGGAAGGATCATATTGATTTAAATCAAAATAACTCCAAGCAAAAACATCCATAAACATTCTCATCATCTCAATATATTTGAATTTCACATCAGCTGAAAGAAGCTTTGAAATTTTTATCATTTTAGGCAAAGCTAATGTACCAAGATTACAACTCTCTACTTCCTCTTCATCAGCTTGCAATTTTTGTGCTTTAAACACATAATTTTGATCAAAAAGTTTCTCAAGAGGAATAAGAAATTTTGGTATTGAATTATTCTTCAATTGCAAAACTTCAGAATTTTCTTTACGCTCAACAAGCATATTTTTCTGATCTATATGTGTATTTTCAAATTCCTCTTTCAGCTCAATAAAATTCTTTACCTGTTGATGATCTTCAAAAACTTGCCAATTTATGATATTGTCTGGTATAGATGGCCTATGACGAACTTCAATCTCATATTTTTCATTTGAATGCATAGGAATAGTGAAAATAATTGCGAAAATAGCAAGGGAATCAACAGTAGAATTCTGATCTCTAGTTTTGACTATGAAGGAATAAGACTGAAATTTTTCCAACAAGTCTAAAACTAAATTTCTGTAAGGCCTCATTCTTACATCCTTCATTTGATACACACCTTCAACTTGTCTAATAACTAATTTAGAATCTCCAAAAACAGAAATATTTCGAGCCTTCATCTTTTTCAAAATATCTAGACCCAAAATTAAAGATTCATATTCAACCATGTTGTTTCTGCAATCAAAATTCATTTTGTAAGATTAAAAATTACTCTCATCATTTGGATTTGTAATCCAAATCCCTTCTCCTGCCCTTATTTTCCTACTAATCCATCAAAGCACAATGACCACCATTCCTCCATCTCTTCATCATTTACTTGTCGATTTTCTGAATGATGATTTTCTGAATGCTGATTTTTTGAATGTTGATTTTCTGCTCTTCTTTCTTCCTCAACACTATCAGTTGATTCATTGAAAAGAATGGAAGATCCAAGTTTAATATCAAAGGCATAAATAGGAAAATTTTGAGGCTTATCCTTACTGCTCACCATGTAGGCCATTCTAGTCTCCTGATACAACCTCCTTTGCTCACCAAAAATAGGAATAGTGGCATAGGTAAGATCCATCTACATTGTGACTTTGATTTTTTTTGCCCAAGATCTTAACAATAGCATACCAAATTTTGGTGAAATATCAACTACAACAATATCCATAACAATTGTCTTTGCTGGAATTTGCGTGAGGCCAACAAAAACATCCTTGATTAGACCAATACATTGAACCCTCTTAGAATCAAAAGAAAAAATATCCTTATACGGTCTTGTGATTTTCAATCCTATTCTCTCCATGATAACCTTGGGCATTAGGTTATGAGAAGCTCCTGAATCTAACATAGCATTATGCAAAGTCATATCATGAATACTAATGCTTACATAAAAAGGAGGAAGCTCTTCATTTTGATCATCTTCTAACCTTGGACCCAAATATATAGTAGGATTGTCTTCTTGGACGTTCAAGATATCAGTAGCCCCTGGTTGTGAATTCAACATCTTAACTATCTTACTTCTATATTCATTCACCTTGAGAATCTCACTGAAAGGGACTAATATTTTAATCTTTGAAATTCCATTCTCAAGGTTGAAAACATAAACAGACTTTTCAACATATTTGACAAGAGGAGGAAGTAGAGTGTCTCTCTTAATAAGTGGAATAACCTTTTTACCTTCAGCCACCTTTGGGGTATCATTCTTAGCTTTAGCAGCCTTTGGAGCATCTTTCTTGGGCTGCGCTTTGCTTCCAATGATAGGCACATTTCTATTTCTGAGATTATATTGCTTTTGCATCTCGAAAATAGCATGTTGATACCCTTTAAGATAATCTGATGTTTCTTCTCCTTGATTAGCTAAATCAGACTTGTCATGCTCTTCTTTTGGTCAATAATATTCATAACATTTCTTCGTCAAGACAATGGATGGACTCGTCAGGAATCTCAGGCTCATCTTCTTCATCTACCAAATTTTTCTTAAAAGGAAGTCTCATTGGAGGGTCATCTTGTTGACTTCTATTCTCTCTAGGCATTTTCTGATTTTGAGGTCTCCTAAATTGTGGATTTCTGAATTTAGGTTCATGTTGCACAGGAGGAGCTGAAGTGTTTCCAACAGCTAACCTATCCATCAACTTCTCCATGGTTTTTGTTTGGTCAATTTAGTGTGTCCTAAATTGCTACATTAATTTGTCAATCCGGGATTCGTAAGCTGACGAAGTGTGGCGCACTATATGTGCAAGATAACCTATCTCTTACTTTTTGTCGTTTTTGGGTTTTTATTTATCTTGGTTGGTTTCCTAATGTGAGATGAGAATTCTAAAAGACAAGTATGGTTATGAATGTTCAAGGCAATGATGTCCTTTATAATGATTTCCCAAACTTCAAACTTCAAAAGGATTTTGAAACATACAATGACAAAATTAATTCCTAAAAGAAAATGAAAATGTGCCACTCTACTTGTTAAACAAACAGTGAACTATTGATCATGAAACCCATTACCCTTGCTGCTGTCTAAACACAAAAGAAACTGTACTCAAAGAAATCCAAAGATTGCAAGCAAAGTAAAGCTAAAATCAAATTACATCAACTCATATTCTGACCCCTCACCATTAGTCTCGCTATGGCTTTCAGAGGTAATCATAAACAACTTGGTAAATCTGATATTTAATTTGCAGAAAAATAAACTAGTACCAAATTACACACTCATACTTCAATCCCTCACCATTAGTCTCGCTATGGCTTTCGGAGGTAACTGATAATGAAATGAGAAATTTAATATCTAACTTGCAGAAAAATAAACTAACATCAAACTACACATTCATACTGCAATCCCTCACCATTAGTCTCGCTATGGCTTTCGGAGGTAACTGATAATGACATGAGCAGTTTAATATCTAACTAACTAGTAAAGAAAATGTACAAAACTGAAATGAATAAAACAATGTTGGAATTAAAAATTAAGAAAAAGAAATCAGCAGAAGGACAAGATTGATTCCATGTCATTAGTCATTGTAAAACTATGTGCAAATGCCTGGGATGCCTACTATAATCTGAAACAAAGACACTGATCAGTTAACAACAGTATAAAGCATGAAAAATTATGAACAGAAATAAAACGTTAATACCATAAGAGATGTAATATATACATGTGAATGATTATGGCATAATGAACGTAAGGAAATAAAGCATGAAACTATACAACAATACACAAAACCTCGGCGTGTGCAGGGGCCCTCTGCACAATCCTCGGGCAACAGCTATCAACCACGAATTATACTTATGAACATAGTCTTCTCATATATTTAAAATGCAGTCATAACAAAGAAATAATGTCACGGCACAGTGGCTTTCTTTTCAACAAAAATTACATTACAGCAGCTAACTACTATGCGTATGAGAACGCATTATTTATAACAGAGGATGACATAACTAATTTCCTACATTCTGCGCTGATAAAAGACACGTGAACAACCACGTCCAGAAATCTAGCATTATGGCTGCCGTGAAGATTAAATCTATGGAGAGTGGCCGTTGGATTCGGCTTATGGAGCCATTCACAGGTGTTGATATGTCCCCCGTGATTTAGAAACGGCCACGCAAGTCTTCACGTGGTGAAAAACAGAGTTCTGTCACCGTAGGATTCTTAGGTTGACCACCGCTTGGCTTCATTTGACCACGACCTTCTTTGGTGAATTCGACTAAGCCAGTAGGACTCGGTCCATGTCCATATCATTTCCAACTTGCCCATGTGGCTTGATTTGCCTGAAGACACCTGTAATATAGACTTTAACAAAATGGCTGCGGAAATTTGACGCAGCTGCAGAAAGTGACAAGATTCCGCAGCTAAATGAGCAAAAATCTAATTCAAACAGCAGACACAAAACATAGTTAAAAACCACTTTAAATGCTCTTTTATGATTAGTATGCAATGATGTTGATGACTTAGGAGGTCCAGGTAAATGGAAAAAAGTGTAGAAAGGTGTATAGGAAAGATGCAAGTTTGGGACTCAACATACCCCCACTTTGAAGGTGTTGCATGTCCCCATGCAACCAAAATTTTGATCATCCTTCTTCAATTCGTATGCTCTAATACCTATGCCAGTACATCCAGTCCTCTTCTCCTCTTTCTTGGTGCTGCTAACATCCTGGGCTTCTTCATGAAGCATCTGAATTTGAGATTAATCAGTTCTCTACTTATCTTCTTGCATTTCTTCTTCAATTTCTTGTTCTTTTTGTGCCACAGTCCTAGATGTAGCATAGTGTTGTCATGAATGATCTTGTCCAATCTGTTTTGCTCCTTTAATGCTTCATTTTCATTTTTAATATGTCTATTTAAAACCTCCAACTCAAAAATTTCTTGTTTCAACGATTGGACTAGATCTTCTTGTGCTGTGTGAGGCTGAGTGGATGAAGTGCTGGGACCCGTGGCTGTTCTTTCTAAGGATTCTATGTAATCATACACCTCTTGCTGCTTTGGATCTATCTCGGGTGTCGTTTTCCTTGGGCTGTCCCCAAAATGATGTGGAGGAGAATTGACTTCAAAATCTGGCCGAAAAGGACTCATGTCAACATCTTGAGGACTAGTTTCAACGTTTGGCTGAGAATGAGGTGGACTATGGCCAGCTGGAGTTCGTTCAGGTGTTCCTTCTCCCAAATCAATAAAATGGGGTCCTTTTTTTGTGTTTTCTTCCACTTTCCTTTAAGCCTGTTGCTTCTTCTTACACGCTGTGGACTAGTATCTCCTTCCTTCTGTTTTTCTTTTCCTTTCTTTTTGGCCATAACTGATTGTTCTTGAAGGTGAATTAGTCTCTTAGACAATATTTGATGGTCTTCTTCTGAGGAAGGGGTTTGATACACAGCCTCAATGCTTCTTTTCTCTTTTGATTTTGTTGGATTTTTACCTTCAGTCTTTTCCTTCTTCCTTTTAGACAGTCTTTCCTCTCTACTAGTTCTTTCAACTGTGTTAGTAGGAGTGCTTTGAGTTTTATCATCTGTTTTCTTTCTTCTACTTCTTTTTAATGTACTGCCTTCAGGGGTTTCTTGGGGTTCTTCAAAGAAATTTCTAACTAAAAACTACTCCCAAGTGTCCTCTTTCTCCTTTAATTGTTTTTCTATCAAGATTTTCACGAGACCATGGTGATACAAATGTGGTTCTACATCCCCTAGATGCTTTTGGACGGTTACAGACATCTTTTTCAAACTGTTTAGTAAGAAGTATGGCAGATTGAGGGACTGGTTGTCTAGGAAGTTCATCAACAGTCGGGTATGATACATGTACATTGATCCAAAACGGCCCTCACAGGTGATAAACTTTTGAATAACCAACATTAAACTGGCCCACTCCTCTTTTAAAGCATGAACAAGAATTCCCTTTTTGAAAATGGTGACATCCATACCTGGGTTACGTAGGATCACTCTCCATGCTTCCTCGCCAATGCTCTTGTTCTTGAACCAGCGTTCACCTTCTTGAGGGAGTTCTGTAGCTGCTGCTATGGATGCCTCAGTCACTGTAAATTTGAGGTCCCCAATTTCTACCTCTAGACCGTTGAAAGACCTCACAAAAGTTTTTGTTACCTCCTTATTGTAGCCTTTAAAATTTTGAATAAACCGAAGCCATTTTGCCTTTTTCAATATGTCTTTGATTTGCGGGTATCCTTCCATAAATTTGGGTCCCTCTGGTTCTGTTCTCAAAAAATGACCCATCCTTCCTTCTGTACTTTAGAACTCGTCTGCGTGAAGAGGGTTTAACGAAAGTAAGACGACAAAAATGATCAGGGTTTATGAAGGAGACCAGTGACTGTAAGTGGATATTAGAGAATAGGTACACGGAATGAAGAGGAACAGAGAACAAAATGGGGTGAAGGCTTATGTGAGCACGATGGAAATGCAACCATGAGAACAATAGAACAGTAGGGGGATTAAAACACATTCGGCAATATTTAAAATTTGGTGGCTGCAGAGTAGATGCAAGCACGTTTATGCAACGGCTACGGGTTTTATGCGGCTGAGAGAAGCCATAGTCAAATCAACTACGTTCCATAATTACAGGTGGAGTATCAAAGTATAGCCGAACATTAGTGAAGACCAGAGGCTTGATTATGAGGCCATTTAAAAATGAATGCAAGGATTGTGGGGAATTGTATAGAGATCGTGGGATGGTTACGGAGTTATCAACGCAATCATTGCATATAATGGAGCTATGGTTTATAACTATGTAAAAATGTGCTTCAATGCCATCTGAAATAAATTTCTACTCATACCTTGGAGTTCTTGTCATTTTTCATTGATCTTCAATCAGTTGCTCCTCATTGATGCTTTTGAATGCCTCATGTCTTCATAATATGTCTTCATACCTGCATTTGATTTCATGATTTTTGAACTAACATCTGACTGTAAATTTTTATTTTTTTTTGAAAAACAGAGTGGTGGCTGTAGAAACTGCTTCTGGCTGCGGAAACTGGTGTCAACTGCGGAAACTGACACAATAATTATTTGGGTGAATGGAGATGGATAGATGATAACTGAATGAATGAAAATGGTTATGAAAGAAAATTTTATTGGTGAAATGAAATGAAATAGATGAAATGGAGTGAAATGAAATGAAGTGGAGTGTAATGAAGTGGAATGAAATGGAGTGGGTTGTCATAAAACTTGTGAAATAAGAGAGAGAGAGAATTTTTTTTTGGAAAATATAGGGTGTCAGGTGTTCTTGATTTTCACCCTACATTTTCTGTATAAGACTGCCAATCAGTGATTGGTTTTTAGGCTTATACTATTTTTTTGTTTTTTGTTTTTTTTTAACTGAAAAGAAAAAAGGCTAGGCTGGTGGAGAAGAAGGATTCTTCTTCACCAGCCTTATTGCAGAATTATCTTGAAATATTTTGACAAATTCCTCTTTTGAGAGTGGCTTATGATAGATCTTTAATTTGTGGCCATTCACAATAAGAGGAGTTTGAAATTCATCAATGGTCTTGATTCTTACCGCTCCATTGCTAAAGATCTTATCAATCTCATATGGCCCAAGCCAATGAGTCTGAAATTTTCCTTTAAAATATTTAAACTTGGAGTCAAATAGCAATGCCCAATATCCTTCTTGAAACTTCTTCTCTTTGATGTATTTTTCATGCCATTTAGCTCTTTGATATTGAACTAAATCAGTTCTTAGAATTGCCTCTTGTCTGATCTCATCTAGCTCATTCAACTGCTCCATTCTATGCTTTTGGGCTTTTGATAGATCCATCCCCAACTGAACTGCTATCTTGAAGGTTTTGACTTGGAACTCAATGGGGAGCAGGACTTCTTTCCCATAAACAAGTTCATAGGGAGAATGTCCTGTTGTATTTCTCCATGTAGTTCTGTAGGCCCACAAGGCCTCAGGAAGCCTTTTTGCCCAATCTCTTCTATGTAGATGAACAGTTTTGGTGATGATGTTTTCGAGAACTTTGTTTGTAGACTCTACTTGACCATTTGCTTGTGGATGGTAAGGAGTAGATCTTCTGTGCTTGATTTTGTATTCTTCCATCAGCTTCTCCACCAGGTTGGATGTGAATTGGCTTCCCTGATCTATCACAATTTCTCTTGGAACACCAAAGCGAGTAAAAATATCCTCATAAAGAAAATTAACAACTGAATTTTCAGTAGCAGACACTAATGCTTTGGCTTCCACCCACTTAGTAACATAATCAGTACAAACCAATATATACTTCTTTTACTTAGATGGTGGATTAATAGGTCCAATGAAATCTAAAGCCCATATTTCAAAGGGTTCGATAAGTACCTGTGGTTGCAATGGCATTTCATTTGAAAGGGTCAGTTTCCCTACTCTTTGGCAGCTGTCACACCTTTTGACATATTGTTTTGCATCTTTGAAGAGGGAAGGCCAATAATATCCTAAAGAGAGGATTTTATAGGCTGTCCTTTTGTCTACAAAGTGTCCACCGCATGGTTCATCATGACATGTCTTAAGGATATCAGACATTTCATCTTCCCTGACACATCTTCTGATCACAAGATCTGGCCCTGTTTTAAACAATTCGTTAGAAATCCATGAATATTTTGAACTCTCCTGAATAATATTTCTTTTTTCACTTGGAAATAAATGTGGAGGAAGTTTCCCTGTAACCAAATAGTTAGCAATATCTGCATACCAAGGAGTCTTAATAGTTACTGCAAACAAGTATTCATCAGGAAACTTATCCTCTACAGGAGAATCTTCTTTAGTATTCTGAATCCTAGACAAGAAATTAGCTACTGTATTTTGTTTCCCTGGTCTATCCAACACAATAATATTGAATTCCTGCAAAAGTAGGAGCCATCTTGTCACTCTGCCATTAGTAACAGGTTTGTTCATTAGATATCTAATCACAGAATGATCAGTATGAATAAAAGTTTCATAGCCTGTTATATAATGTCTAAACTTATTGATTGCATGAACAACAACTAAAAACTCTTTTTTAGTTACAGTATAGTTCAACTCAGTGGGAGTCAAATTTTTACTGGTATAGTAAATGGCATAAGGGACTAAATCCTTTTGACCCAACACAACTCCTAGAGCTGTATCTGAAGCATCTGTAGAAATATGGAAATGGAGTTTCCAATTTGGTCCTCTCAAGATAGGTGCTTCAGATATTCTTGTTTTGAAAGTTTCAAAGGCTGATTGACAATCAGGATCCCATTTGAATCTGCGTTCTCTTTTTGTAAGCAAATTAAGAGTGGAGATGCTATTTTAGTGAAGTTTTCATAAATATCATAGTATCCAAGAACTTGAAAACTTCTAACATCTCTTTGACAATTTGGAATAGGCAACTTGGAGACATTCAACTTTGATCTCATTAACCTTAGATCCATCTCTCGAAATATGATGCCCCAAAACAATACCTTCAGAAAATCATAAAGCATTTTTCATGGCTTAATGAAAGGTTTGTTTTTACATCTTATAAGGACTTTTTCCAAATTTTCTAATGCTCTTCAAATGAATCACTATAAATCAGAAATCATCTCATATAAACCTCTACACAATCATGGATTAGATCGTAAAAATTCCTTTAGTACCGATCTTTGACATGTGGTCGGTGCATTACATAATCCAAAAGGAAGTACCCTATAGGTATATGTTCCCCCAGGAAATGTAAAAGTAGTTTTATCTTGATCTTCTGGGGCTATTTGGATCTGATTGTATCCACTAAAACCATCTAAGAATGAAAGTACTCTTTTGGCCTGCTAATGTCTAATAACTCCGATCAATAAAGGGCAAGAAAGGATCCTTCAAATTTCTTCTTTGTTCAATTTCGTAATCAATGCATACCTCCATTTACCATTCTTTTTAGGTACTATAACCAAAGGAGAAACCCATCGCCATTCGAAATTGATAAAAATGAAGTTTACATTATAGTTTTTGGAGTTTTCTTTCACTATCTCCTAAGATTTTGGATTCATCCTTCTTCCGAGGTTGTCCGTCATTCATCGTTTTTCCTCAATATAGATATGATGGATGTAAGTCTTAGGACTTAATACCTTCATATCGTTGTACTCCCCATGCAACAAACAAGAGAATATTTTGGTAATATTTTGTTAGTTCTCCTATTGTGACTTCTCCAAATGTTTGTTGATATTTAATGTTTTTTCTGGAAAAATCTCAATAGCAGAATTACCAAACTCTTCCATAGAGGAAAGAGACATTTGCCTTGATGATAAATATTCTATGTCAGATTCCAACTGAAATTGTGTGGGGTCATATTCTGAAGATGTTTCAAAATTTTCTAATGTGTTCAGAATTTGACTATCCTCACTAATTTCCGAAATGGTAAAGACAGGTTGTATAATGTTCTCATCATCGATCCATTCATTGTCTCCTACTTCTGTAATTTCTTCTGCTGGAGGATACAAATTGAATTTATTTTTCTAATTACCATTAGAAATGTACATATCCCCAGATCTACAACTAATAAAAGCATTAGCTGTGGCTAGCCAAGGTCTTCCTAAGATAAGTGGGTGCCCTCCTAGATTATCCTCATAAAAACTGAAATCCACCGGAGGCTCCCAAGAATCTGAACGAAATATTCTCAATACAGCATTCGGTTGATAATTGATCGATTTGCAAGTTGCAAGAAAGTAGGTGTAAAAAGAAGATTAGGAAGTTTTAGCCGTTCCATGGGCCTTTCTACTCATAATGTTGATAGCAACCCCTAAGTCAATCAATGTGTTTGGAATTTCTATCCCATTTATATGTGTTTTGACAATTGGACTTCCTGGATCTACATACTTCTACATGGTAATTTTTCCCATCATAATACCTGCAATCTTTCCTACCAGGTGGATTCTTCTTGTATCTTTTAGTTTCCTTCCTGGTCTTTTGAAACTCAACTCCTTTACGTTTTTGCTAGAATAGGAATCTTCGAAATGGCTTGTAGCAAGGGACCTTGATACAAACATTTAAACATTCTTAATTCATCTAGAAAATCTAGTTAGAGAACAAGATTTGTTTTTCTAAATTTTTATCAATCTATAATCTTCAGGAAAGGAGGTGTGGATGAAGATTGCAAGTTGCTCAACCATAGGAGTTGTGGGTGTTAAATTTTCTTTTCTCTTTTTGAATGTTTGAGTTTTGAAGAGATGCTTTCCTCGAACCCTTATTGACTTCGAAGAGAGTCCTCCTTAGAGGTTTTCTGACATCTTAGAAGGTTTTTCTAAAACTCTAGCAGACCTGAGTTGTACATCATTGAGAGGAACAATCATATAGGTAGAAATTGTTGTCCTTCTATCATATAAGTATTTTGAAGATTTTTATTGTTAGGATTTGGCAATGGCTGAGCTGGAAGTTGATTTGTATTTTGTTGGAATGGAAGCATGAGTTTAGAATTTGGATTTTTTTGAGAAGATTGTTGTTGTGGAAATGGCAATGGAAGTTGTAGATTTGGATTTGGAAGTTGTGAAGTTTGTTGATTTTGAAAATATGGGGGATATTGATAAAATTGAGCAAATCTCCCATAAGGATTTTGCATACCTCACACCCATAATCGATATGGGATTTTGAGGTTGGGGCCAAGGTTGCCAAGGATCCCAATTTGGTAGTTGGAAATTCATAGGGTTGTTAAACCCTTGAGTTTGTTGCCTCGCCATGTTTTCTCGTTAAATAAAAACAAGAGAGATTATAATCAATTTGACTTGAAAGACGTATTTGATTCAAGAATTGAAGGACAATCCTCGGTCTCATGATTCTCTGAGCAAATCATAAATGTTTCTACAACTTTTGCATCCAAGGGACATTCCCTTAAAGCATGTTTCTTCTTACATTTCGGACAAAAGATGGCTAGAGCATCAGTTTCTGCTTTCTGCTTGTTTTGAATTTTAAGGGTGTCTAGTTGTTCACTAAGGCTCCCTAAGATATCAGTTTTGAATTCATCAAGCATATTGCCAATCTCTGCCCTACTTACTGATCCAGTTGCAGATTTTTTTCCCCTGATAAGAGAAGGATCTCTAGGCCCTTTTTCCGTTTTAGATTTTCCCCTTGAGAGTTGGACACATAATTTTGTTATGTCACGAAGTGGAAGTTGAGAAATGTCTCCTTTCCCCATCATGTTTAAAATATCTATCCATTCATCTCTAATGGCTTTTAATATGAGGGCTTTCAAATTTTCTTCATCTAAATTGCTCATCTTTGCTCTTTTTAAGTTGTATTGAAATATTTCAAGTAAATCTTCCAAATTTTCATCTTCTTTTTGCACCATTTTGAATACCTCATCCTTGTGATTGGTGGGCGTGCAATAGTCCAGGTATCTATCCAAAAATGTTTGTTTCATATCATTCCAAGTCCCAATAGATTGGGTGACTAATCCCATGAACCATTTCAAAGCGGCTCCCTTCAATGTTGAAGGAAACAGTTTGAGTTTTTGAGAGTCTTCCATATAGTCATAGGTTCGGCACACGACTTCAAACTCAAACAGAAATGTTTCAGGATCCTCACTTCACAATCCATAAAAGTTGGGGAGGATAGATGGTGAGATGTTTTTCATCGTTGTATGAGTTTCCTCATCAACTATAGGGAATCCAAATGAGTTGTCTCCTTCCCTATTTCTTCCATTATTACCTCCACCTCCACCATTGTTGCCTCCATTATTTCCTCCTCCTCTACCTCTACCTCTACCTCCAAATCCATCTACTACTTCCTCTGTCATGATAGTTTCTTCAGAGTCCTTAGAGTCCTCTGGTTCTTCTATCAAGGGAGGATGAGAGGGAGTTTCTTCCTTTTCTTCTTCAGGTGATTCTACTTCTTTGATTACAATATACTCTCCTGTAGAAGTAAAGAAAGGGTCTTTTTCTAAATGAGATTTGGTAGGTGGTATAGGAGAATCCTCTAATTCAGCTGCTCCTTGAATTCCAAGAATATTAAGGCTAGGGGTAGATGGTGGTGAATCTTGTCTATGCCTTGAAGAAGATGGAGTTGTGAAAATCGAACTCTTGGCTCTAGCTATAAACCTTCCCCTAGAATCTCTTGCTCTGTGCATGTCATTTTTTATTTTTTTATTTTTTTTTAAGTTGGGCTAATAATTCTCTTTCTGATCTTCCAGGTCACACTAGGTGCAAGAAGAGAGCATACTTAAGAAATTACTGAACCAATAACTCTCTTTTCTGATCCTCCATATCACACTAGGTGCAAGAGGAGAGCATACTTCAAGAAGTTATCAAGTTTTCCCTTCTTTTATATATATATTTTTTAAGAAATTGGCTACCTAGTTACACTTCCCCGGCAACGACGCCAAAATGTTTGGTCAATTTAGTGTGTCCTAAATTGCTACATTAATTTGTCAATCCGGGATTCGTAAGCTGACGAAGTGTGGCGCACTATATGTGCAAGATAACCTATCTCTTACTTTTTGTCGTTTTTTTGGGTTTTTATTTATCTTGGTTGGTTTCCCAATGTGAGATGGAAATTCTAAAAGACAAGTATGGTTATGAATGTTCAAGGCAATGATGTCCTTTATAATGATTTCCCAAACTTTCAAACTTCAAAAGGATTTTGAAACATACAATGACAAAATTAATTCCTAAAAGAAAATGAAAATGTGCCACTATACTAGTTAAACAAATAGTGAACTATTGATCATGAAACCCATTACCCTTGCTGCTGTCTAAACACAAAAGAAACTGTACTCAAAGAAATCAAAATATTGCAAGCAAAGTAAAGCTAAAATCAAATTACATCAACTCATATTCTGACCCCTCACCATTAGTCTCGCTATGGCTTTCGGAGGTAATCATAAACAACTTGAGTAATCTGATATCTAATTTGCAGAAAAATAAAATAATACCAAATTACACACTCATACTTCAATCCCTCACCATTAGTCTCGCTATGGCTTTCGGAGGTAACTGATAATGACATGAGCAATTTAATATCTAATTTGCAGAAAAATAAAATAACATCAAACTACACATTCATACTGCAATCCTTCACCATTAGTCTCGCTATGGCTTTCAGAGGTAACTGATAATGACATGAGCAGTTTAATATCTAACTAAATAGTAAAGCAAATGTACAAAACTGAAATGAATAAAACAATGCTGGAATTAAAAATTAAGAAAAAGAAATCAGCAGAAGGACAAGATTGATTCCATGTCATTAGTCATTGTAAAACTATGTGCAAATGCCCAGACTGCCTACTATAATCTGAAACAAAGACACTGATCAGTTAACAGCAGTACAAAGCATGAAAAATTATGAACAGAAATAAAACATTAATACCATAAGAGATGTAATATATGCACGTGAATGATTATGGCATAATGAACATAAGGAAATAAAGCATGAAACTATATAGCAATACAAAAAACCTCGGTGTGTGCAGGGGCCCTCTGCACAATCCTTGGGCAACAACTATCAACCACGAATTATACTTATGAACAAAGTCTTCTCATATATTTAAAATTCAGTCTTAACAAGGAAATAATGTCACGGCACAATGGCTTTCTTTTAAAAAAAAATTACATTACAGCAGCTAACTACTATGCGTATGAGAACACATTATTTATAACAGAGGATGACATAACTAATTTCCTACATTCTGCGCTGATAAAAGACACGTGAACAACCACGTCCAGAAATCTAGCATTATGGCTGCCATGAAGATTAAATCTATGGAGAGTGGTCGTTGGATTCGGCTTATGGAGCCGTTCACAGGTGTTGATATGTCCCCCTGTGATTTAGAAACGGCCACGCAAGTCTTCACGTGGTGAAAAACAGAGTTCTGTCACCGTAGGATTCTTAGGTTGACCATCGCTTGGCTTCATTTGACCACGGCCTTCTTTGGTGAATTCGACTGAGCCAGTAGGACTCGGTCCATGTCCATATCATTTCCAACTTGCCCATGTGGCTTGATTTTCCTGAAGACACCTGTAATATAGACTTTAAAAAAATGGTTGCGGAAATTTGACGCAGCTGCGGAAAGTGACAAGATTCCGCAGCTAAATGAGCAAAAATCTAATTCAAACAGCAGACACAAAACATAGTTAAAAACCACTTTAAATGCTCTTTTATGATTAATATGCAATGATGTTGATGACTTAGGAGGTCCAAGTAAATGGAAAAAATTCTAGAAAGGTGTATAGGAAAGATGCAAGTTTGGGACTCAACAGTTTTCATCATTGAATCAAATTTGTCTTCAAAAGCTGAAGTGGATGGTTTCTCTTCTTCTTTCAATTTAGTTTTTCCCATTTTTGACTTTTTAGCAGCTATCATTTTTAATCACTCTACATTTCAACAAGTGTAGGTGACTCTATTTCCCTCAACATAATAGAAAATTCATAGTCAAATGCTTCAGCATATCTCATTTGTGCTAAGGCTTCTAGAGGTTTCAAATGGGCTGGAATTGAGTCAAAAAATTTAATGAATATTTTTGAAAATTTTTGGATAGATTCATCAACTACCCTTCTAAGGCTATTGTATTCAGTGAGTGCTTGGACTAGATTTGTTCTATTACCCCACTTTCCTAAGAATATGTCTTCAAAATCATTCCAAGTTCTAATGTTTCCTGGTGCAAGGGCCTTAAACCATTTTCTAACTTCACCAATAAAACTCTCTGCAAATAGCCTTAACTTCACATCCTCATCATCAACATCTTCCCTGTCTATAAAATCATTAAATCTGTCTACAAATTCCTCTGCTGAAATTTCGTCATCACTACCCCAAGTAGGAATCCTAACAACATATTTACTAGGAAGGTCATGCAAAACAGTAGGAAATACATGTGGTGCATACCTAGCAGGAGAAGCCATGACTAGAGGATGAAAAATCGTTGTAGGATGGGTAGAAAAAGAAAATGAAGAATTGATATGAGGAGGACTTCTTAGTTTTTGTAAGCCACTGACAGTAGAAATCCAATTTGGAAGCGGTAAACCAGCTTTGGATTTCAGCAAGACTTCGAAAGGATCAGTTTCTTTGAGTTTATATAAAGAATATTTTTCTAGCAGTAGTTCAGAGGTAATAGCTTCCAAAAACTCTTCCTTGTCTTCTTGTGTCACTAAGGCTGAAGTGTCAGTTCCACTTTTTTGCAAATCTAAGATAACATCAATGAGTTATTTTTCATTTTCTAATCTAAGCAAAACTTCATAAATCTTGTCATCAAATTTCTTATCTTCAGGAATTCTTAATATTTCATAGGACAAAGATTTCGAATGAGATGGAGTACCTGATTTTTCTAAAATTATTTGACTTTTTGAAATAGTGTTTGGATTGTCCATAACGGTAGGTGGATTGGGATCAGGATCACTCCGTGTGTATATTCTTCTTGAAGCCACTTTTAAACTTTGAAAAATGTATGGAGTCACCAAGGTATATTTCATCCTCAAAAAACATTCTGAGCTCCTACTACCTTCAGAAGTTCATCTTTCTTGATTTCGGGAATGAATAATCTTCAGACTCCCAGCAGACGCACCAAAATGTTATCTCAAAATAAAACCCTGATAGGCCACTGATCAAGAAGACTCTGAGTAACTATTTCAAACCAAACTTTTAGTTGAGGCTTAGCCTCCTCAAATTGAGAGGGCTCTCTCAATAGGTTTATGATTTTCAAATAAGGATTATATGGCTAACTCTATGAGTAAAATGCATAAAAATGGATAATTGGTTGTACTACTAATAAAAAAAAATCTATTGGGCTTATGGATTCAAGTGTGTTTTCACAAAACATGAATATCAGTTTCATTTGGAAGTCAGGGCATTTCAGGGTTTAGATTGATCAAAGAATAGTAGGACAGAAAATAAACACAGTTCATGAGCATATGTAGGAAGTTAGAGCACCTTTGAGTGAATTCTAAGAAACATAGATTCATGCCACTGAAAGTAATTAAAAGAGGAAAACTATGAGAATAACACACAACCATAACCCTTTCTAAATCCTGAGTGATGAAACCAATATCTCTGTATTACTTTAAAAACACAGTTTCTGCTACAACAAAATAGTATGCTTGTTAATAAAAAATTCCAACCCTATGCAATTCGACTTCTTCTCTCTTATAGAGTCATCATTAAATTTCTTTGATTCTCTCCACACACTTGAGAGAATTAAAATTTGCTAGCTTGACACCTATCAACTGCTAAAACAAACTTTAATTACATCTGATAGTTAACATGTCTTTCCTAGAGTCCTAACACAACTAGGATTAAAACTCTTTATTATAACTTAACAACCTTATCTAAGAATTAAATATTTTATCTGATAGCTGCTCCTCCTAAAATTTGACCTTGATGATGTCCATCTCCTTGTTGTTTGACTGTATTGATTTGCCTCTTATCTTCCTTGAACAATAGGAACATGCTCCCTGCAAAATAGCTATAATGCTTCATTTATGTTTCTGCAAACCATTTGCTGACCAATTTGTGCTAAAAAAAATGTGGCAATGTCTTATTGAACTCATGTGACTTTGCCCTTCCAGCTGTGCCCAAAACAAACCTTTGAAAAAGTGCCAAAAACTGTTAACATTACTGCGCTACGAAACTGTCTGTTGTTTTCGTAGCGCAGAACTTCACCTTTGAAATCCTTACTTGGAATCTTCATTTTCCTTTGTTTTTATATTAGATCTTCACTTATGGTATTTATACATCCTTCAGCAGCATCAAGGTTTAATAAACATGCCTTTTTACCCTTTGAAAAATTTCAAAATTTATCAAACTTCATCCTACAGTAGTTTCGTAGCGTGCTACAAAACTGCTGTGTATGACACCTACAGTAGTTTCGTAGCATTCTACGAAACTGTTGTGTCTATCTTTTCATAGTTTGTTTCCAAAAATTTGAGTTTCCCACCTTTACTGCCATCCTTTAAGTTATATATAAGCTCTCAAAAATCAACTTTGAACTGTTTTCAAAAGTGAAATATTTCCACATAACCCCAAAAATGTGTTAGGAGATGTCACTTACTGTTTACACTCATTTTTGTTGTGATTGATCTTCAGGCTTTGCTAGCTGTATCTCAAGGTCTTCAACCTACCTTTAAATCCTTCTATTATAAGCTCTTAGTTTGGTATTAACCATCCTTATGAACTTTTCTTCCTTGATTGCAGGGACAATCCATATGAAGAATTGATCCTGACTACTGATTGACTCACCTTTTGAAACCTTTTCTAGCTCCCACAGAACTTTCAACCTCTCAAAATTTTACCTTTCTACAACATGCATTCTTGCTTTCTTCCTCAATTTATCAATCTCAATGTTTGCAAGTATGATTTTGTCTTTAACCTCCTTATAACTACTCCTTTCTCTCTAAGTATTAAAAACTCAGTTTCCATCTTCCTCAAGTATTTGAGATGATGTATTAATGGGTTCTTCAAAAAAATTTGCATCCTCACCTCCTATTTGGTCTATCTCCATGTTTGGCTACTGCATTTTTTTAGACTGCCTAGTCAATGGTTTTCTAGGCTTAAACACAAACTCTGACACCCCATCCTCAAAGTCTAATTTTTTGGATGTTTTCAATTTCTTTGATTTGTCACCTGTATCCAGCTTTATGAACTCTTCTTGAACTAGGGGAGACTCTTCAATGTCAATAGCTTGTAATATATCATTCAAGTCACCTCTTAATTGCAAATTTTCATTTTTGACCACAACCTTACCCTTCTCCTTTGACCTTTGACTCCTAGTCAACTTCTTCTGAGCTGTTTTACTAGTTGACTATTCCTGAACTATCTTTTTGACCTGAGTTCTATTCTTCTGTGCAGATTGAGGAGCCCTTTGGATATTCAATGATGTCTTTATCATAGTTTCCTTAAATTTTTTCCTGGGCTTAAGTTTGACAAACCTCCTTGATTTTGATTTTGCAGGTTCAATAGTCTTTGATGAAGATGTTTATTTGACTTGAGGGCTAGCACCTGTTCCTTCAACCCCTATTCCACTGAAAAAGAGAAATGCAGGCCATTCTCTATTCACTTTTTGAATCTCATGAAAAACTATTAACTTGACTCAACCTTGATGAAATAATGAGGTTTCACATGTCTGATTTTTCATCTGAACTTTGTATGCCATCTTGACCAGACTTCGAAATAGAAATAAAGGTAAGTCTACAGAGATTATTCCTGTGAAATGCAATAAGAGTTTAAAGTGGTAAGTGTACACCTTGTGGTATCTCCCTTCATAGGTAAAGTACCCTTGGATATTGTAGAGCAGATTGGAAAATGCATCCTTGAAATAAATTCTTGACACAACTTTGTTCAAATCAGTATCCATAAACTCTCATTTCAAAAAGATTTTGCAGGGTTTCATTTCAAACCTAAAATTCTTAAACCATCTCTCCTCCCCATTTGGAATTTATGTGATTGCTTATACAACTTCAGGAGAAATTGACAAATTGAGAAAACCAACCTTTGTGTTTGACCCTGTGAAGTTGGTAGCAAATTCTCTGGTAACCTGATTATGCACTCCTTGAAGTTTTTCACAGAACCACTAGCAACCTACCTTCTTGAAGGCTTCTTCAACAGATGTATCTCTTGTGAGAGTTTCTAAACCTTCGGGTTCTATCCTTAGGTAGTGACCAGACCGGTGATTTCTTTTTCCTTCTGTCATCTTCTTCCTGAAAACCCTGTGTCTTCAGGAAATCTGTAATCAACCTCCTTGTTGGATGAACTGGCTCACTTGAAAATTTGTCTCAGCCTCGCTTGATTGAAGTTCTGCCTTGCTTGATTAGAAACCCTGTTTTAGCTAGCAATTATTTTCAAACTCACTAGATTAGCAAGTATCGAAACTACTGACATAACATCAATTGGGCTCAGCCTCGCTTGATTTAAAATTTTGCCTCGCTTTATTGGAAATTCAGCCTCACTTGAAAACTTTAAAGAGAGCTCTGGTTTCTAATCATGAGCTTCTCTTTCAACAATATATATGCATGCATTGTTTTCTTTGCATGAGATAAAATCAATGATAACCAACCCCTTTTCAAATTTGCAAAGGATCAATGACAAAATATCGCTAATGAATCTCATAATGATTTCATAACTGCTTTGGATGGTTGCATGTGTGAAGGAAGATTCGTGGACTGACACCATAATTGTGGAATGACATCATAATCATGAAAATTTAACCCCAAGTTGATGGATGTGGCAGCTAAACCAAAAATTCCGAAACCCCGATTTTGTAGCGCTGGTAGTGTGATTTCAGGATTTTGCGCTCCAAAAAGACCAGCGTTTTCGTAGCGCAAAGCAGTTTTTTACATTGAGCGTGCTACGAAAATGTGGTTTCGTGGCTTTTTCAAATTTTTTTTGAAAAAGACTCAGAATATGGTTTTAAAAATGTGGCATGAGACTTCTAAGGAGTAAAGTAAGGTTTATGAACTTCATTTGGTGATGAAATGAGACTTGTAACCTATGACTTAGACCCTATAAAACATAAAAATGACTGAAACCCTATCTAAGACCATGGCTTAGGAGCAAGTATGAACTGACTAAGTTTAGAAAATTTTAATAGTGATAACAAGTTGGACAATAAACAATAATCTATTCTCAATGAGAACTTGGAAATAGTTAACTAAAGTGGAAAATTAGTTATCTATAGGAATTACGAGTTGAGTGGTTGGTTAGTGGGACATGAAAGTGGACTAAGTTTTAACTCAGTGATTCAAAGTTGTAACAGAGTTGGAAGGATAGTTATGAAAGTTCTAAAGTAGTTTAACTCAATTGTGCTAGTTGTAACTGAAGATACACTAGTGAGAGATCAATTGAATTAATTATTAATTAATTCACAATCAGTGGTCTCACATGCAACTGAAGATTTAATACTATTAACTACATGCATATCAGATCCAGTGGAGATCTAGTTGAGATGTAGGTGAAAGGGACATATTGACTATCAATTGTGACATTATTGGTTTCACACATGCAACCACACACACATTGGATGTTCCCATGAGGATTGCGCAGTCAAGGAAACCAAGATTACATTCATTCCAGGGACTACTATCCACTGGGATTGCACAGTGGAGGCAAGCTATCTGGAGGCAGTAAATTGGCTAAGGAACTTGCCAATTTTTGTATGACAGTGTGAGACAGTTAGCCATTGTACTAAGAACTCTTGGACTGGGGCTTTGTATGTAATTGTTTCATGATCCATGATATAATACATAATATAATATAGTTTGGTTTTTAGCTATATGCTTTCCCCGTAGTAAATTATATGTGTTATGTGTGATTGATCTTTCTTCATGATGTTGCTATTGGTGATTGTGTTTTAAATTCTGCAAAGATTTTGTAGACGAGATTATGTATTTAACAGTGGAATATTTGTTATATCAGGAGAATCCAGGAAATACATATTTTATATTAAATTTCTACATGTTATTAGAGCACATGAGATTGCAATTTTGAAGCAAGAGCTGAGTTTGTTGGTGGAAAGAATTTGAATTTGTAGAAATAATTTCTTGGTGCTATAGCTGAGTTAACATCGAAATGTCTTTCAATTGCTTGAGGTTAGCGTATGCACTGAAGGGAAACTCAAACTACATTTCTTGGAAGGACAGGATGGAGACGGTGCTTGAAGATAATGGCTTGAAGGAATTCATTGGCAATGATGTTCCTAAGACCACTTCGACAGATGCTGCATTACTTGATGCATGGCAAAAGAAATTGGAAAAGGTGAGGAGGATTCTGTTGGAAGGAGTATGAGACCACATTGTATGAAGCCTTCAGGGGAAGGCCACACCATATGCTATGTGGAAGGCTTTGACGGATATTTTCCAAAGTATCAGTGACCATAGGAAATTGGCGCTCAAAGATAAACTCAAGAAGATCAAGATGGAAAAGGGTGAAAATATTCCAAATTATCTCACGAAGTTTTTCCAATATCGGGATGAACTGGGGAGTGTGGGAATAATTGTTGAAGATGATGATTTGGTGAGCTTGACTCTCTTGGGACTTCCTGAGAGTTGGCACAGTTATGAAGACTCTATCGACAGACTGGAAAATTTTCCGGATTGAGAACAACTATGGTCAGATCTAGTGGAGGAGGAGTTCAGGCGAAACACCAAAGATGGCTCTTCATCAAAGCATGATGATGAAGAGGATTATGCTTTGGATTTCAAGGCAAAGAAGTGGAAGGGGAATAAATTCCATTCTAAATCTGATCTAAAGGCAAGAAGCTGGATATGTCCAAGTTGAATTTTTTTCTCCGTCAGGAACATGGGGATATTGCTACTAACTGTTCGTAGAAGAAGAAGAACAAGAATTTTGCTGGAGATGCAGCTGGTGAGGCCCTTGCCTTGCAACTTGAAATTGAATTCTCCTTGATCACATGCATGGTGTCAAGTGCATTTTGATTGGTGTGGTATTTGGATAATGGCGCTTCCTTCCACATGACGGGAGATAGGGAGATTTTTAGTGACTTGGAGGAGAAAGATCTCCAGCTGCATATAGAGATGGGTGATGATGGATGATACAATGTGACTGGAATTGGTACCATTACCTTTCAAAGGGATTTAGGTAAACCATTTCAATTGAAAGATGTTATGCATGTTCCAGGTTTGAAGAAAAACTTGGTCTCAGTCGCAATGTTGGAGGACAGAGGCTATGATGTTGTTTTCAGCGATGGAAAAGATTTTCTGCGACATAAAAAAATGGGTCAATCCAAGAGGATAGGGATTTGAGTTAAGAATCTATACGAGCTGAAGGTAGATTTTTGTGCTACCATGATGGGCAAGGCAGAAAATGTGGTGAGCCAGGATGAGGTCAAATTAGGGCATAAGCGATTGGGCCATCTTCATCATGGAGCCTTGAAAGTCATGCAACAAATATCTACTGGACTTATAATGGGAACACTTGCTCAGTTAGATCAGTGCAAGGGTTGCACCATGGGGAAGTATGTAGAGTTCACCTTTCTTGAAAAGGAGAACCGTGCTTCAGGGATCCTTGAGAGAGTTCACACAAACATGTGTGGACCATTCTCGATTTATTAAACAACAAAACATAAGTAATATGTTATTTTTGTTGATTAATTTTCTTGTAAATGTTGGATCTTCTTCATGCAGAAGAAGGATCAAACATTCTCAAAATTCTGTGAGTTTAAGGAATTCATGGAGAAAGAGTTGGGGAAGAAAGTTAAGGCTTTGAGGAGCGATAATGGTGGAGAATACATCTCTAATAAATCCAAGAACTTCTACAACAAAGAAGGAATTTGAAGATAACTCATAACGCCTCATAATCCACAACAAAATGGGGTCACGAAGAGGAAGAATAGAATGATTGTGGGTGCAGCATGATAAATGTTGCATGATTAGGGCCTACCAATGAATTTGTGGGTGGAAGCATGCAACACTATGGTTTATGTGGAAAAAAATTGTCCTTATAGAGTACTTGGCATGAGTACACCTGAAGAAGCTTTCACTGGTAATAAACCAGATGTTTCACACTTTAATATTTTTTTCTCATCTATTTATGTGCATGTGACCAAGGATGCCAGGAAGAAGATGGAACCAAATGATGAGGTTGGGATATTTTTTGGGTACATAGAAACACCCCATAATTATCGTGTGTTTTTTCCAAATAGTTGAATGGATGTGGTGCAACAGGATATAAAATTATATGAGGGGAAATCCATGCGGTTGTCGCTTGAGAGGGGACTGGACTTACATGCGAAGGAGGAATTGTTGGTGCCCAAAGACGAGTCTCTAGATGTGGATCAGCCACAGGAGGAGGTTCATGGAGTGGAGGAGTCCACTCACATAGATCCAACCATCCAAACTAGTAGAAGGCATACCACAGAAGCTGATAGGCTGAGACTTGATCCTGCAAAAAAATGTAGGAGCCCCTACTTCACAGCGCACACAAAGATAGCCTCCTGACCGATTTACTAGACACATGGATCTCAGGAGAAAATATATTGTGACTAATCCATCTTCCTTTCAGGAAGAAGTGTAGGATCCCACATCGGTAGATGCAATGGTGGAGGAGTATGACTCCATTGTAAAAACTAGTGCTTGTGAAACTGTTCTAAGGCTGGTTGATAAATCAGTGGTAGGTTCGAGATAGATCTACAAGGTAAAGCAAGTTTCTCATGGGAGTGTTTAGAAATAAAAGGCCATATTTGTGGCCTGGGGCTTCTCACAAATCAATGGGATAGATTATGAAGAATCCTTTGCACCTATTGCAAGTTATTCTTCCATAAGGACCATCCTTGCTCTCTCAGCATAGATGGGCTGGCACATTAATTAGATGGATGTGAAGACTGCATTTCTCAATGGGATCATTGAGGAAGAGGTGTACATAGAGCTTCCTGAAGGATTCAATATCTTTTGTAGCGATTCGCATGTGTGTTGACTCAAAAGAACTTTGTATGGGCTGAAGAAAGCACCCCATCCTTGGTACACTCGGATAGACAACTATTTCACCGGATTGGTTTTCACAAAAAGTGAAGTGGATGAAAACCTATACCAAATTGTTGTGGAGGGTAATATTTTAATCATTTTTCTTTATGTTGATGATTTAATATTGACTGGTGATGAGAAGCTGATGCACTCATGTAAGGAGGACCTTGCAAAGGAGTTCGTGATGAAGGATATGGGCATCCTTCATTATTTCCTTGGATTGGAAATATGGCAGTGAGATGGTGAACTCTTTGTGTCTCAAGGCAAGTATGCAAGGGAGATACTGGGTAATTTTCACATGGAGGGCTACAAACCCATTGATACTCCTCTTCTAGGAAACCTAAGGAAAAGGATGATACTTTTGGAGAGGTAGTGGATGTTATTGTTTATCGACAGTTAGTGGGTTCACTAATGTATCTACTAAAAATGCGTCCGAACATTTTCTATGTGGTTAACCAACTGATTCAAGCGATGGTTAAGCCTACCAGGCTCTTTTGGAAGGCGGGCACGCATGTCCGGAGATACCTGAGGGGCACATATGCATATGGCTTATGGTACAGACAAATGGATGAGGTGAAGTTGCATGGATTCATGGATGAATATTAGGCAGGCAGCCCATTAGACAGAAAGAGCACATCAGGGGGGATCTTTAGCATTGGATCTACAACTGTTTCTTGGTACAATATGAAGTAGAGATCTGTGGCACTCAGTTCAGTGGAAGTGGAATACATGGCAACGAGTCAAGCTACATGTGAGGCTATCTGGATGAGAAAGATATTGGTTGGTTTGTTTGGTTCTCATTTATATATGACAATGATTCATTATGATAATCAGAGTTTCATTAAACTCTCGATTAATTCCGTGTGTACTATGCCAAAATGGGATCTGCTAGCAAGGTATTCCCAAAAAACGCATTTTTTAGGAATGGATGCTACAGGATTTGAAACCAAGACCTGGATTCCTTAGATAAATGTATATAAGACCTAAATATAAGAGGATATTAGAAAAAAATCCTTCTAGGTGGGTTAAACAAGTCTCCCCACACCTAGTGCAGCCAGAAAATGCCCAAAGAGGGGACTACAGCAACACCAAACAACACTGCTAGAAAAATAACACAGTTTAGCCAAATATTTGTAGGGGATCAATATCTTAGCTCAAATATAGCTAATACAACAATAAATCAGATTTAAAATAGATCTTATACAGTGTAAAACAGAAGGAGAAGGATTTACAAGAAGAAACCCTCAGAAATGAGGGGCTACAACCATGAGAAATGATAGAATAATCTTGACATCTTTACTTTCATTGGCTGAAGTAGTATTATGTTAAAACTCAGATCTAGAGTAGATCCATACATTAAAATATAGATCTAATTCAGATCTATGTACAAGAAAGGCTCCTCAATACATTCCCTTTGGGGATTTCAGCAAATCATGAAAGTACAAGAGTAGATCTGAGATCTAAGTTACAGATATGCAGTAATATTCAGAAAATTTTGAAGCATATAATGTATATCAAATAATATCTGAAACAAACATGGATTGGATGGCCAATCCATGGATCAACACAGTGAAAGGAAGGATCCAATCACTAGAGAACTCTCCTCCAAGCTGATGCCAAAACACCCTGCAACTCTGCTACTGCAAATAACATAGTACTGCAAAAGGGACTGCGCTGTAGACTTTGAGTATACTTTTGCCTAATGCCAAGATCCAAAGTTGAAGCTCCCATGGTCTAGAACACTCTTTTCATAGGGATATATGACTTTCGCAGTGAAAAGTGGTGCTAGAGATGCATAGATATGAAGAGATCTATCCTCCACTTGTTGCAGCTCAAAAGGACAACCCATTCCTAAACATGAATAGCATTGTAGGTGTAAGATGAAGCTTGGCCAAATGTTAGATAGTGGACAAGACAAACAAGGCTCCTCCAAGAGCTTCTCTAGGAAGGAGGTGGGATTCCCAATCAGGAACATCCAATGCTAAACAACATTATTCTCATATAAACAGCTAGAGAATTAGAAATTTCGAAACAGACAATATATTCAGAAAATGATAATCATCAACAACCCTCTCATGCTTCTCTCCTATTCCTTTTATAATATAAAAGCCTTGTCAAACCCTAAACCACTTCAATGAATTAGCTCCTTCCACATTTGGAGCCTCCATCTAGAACTGCGTTGTGTAACCATGAGGTACATTGAATATAGACTGCAATTTCGATTTGGTCAAGGTTGACCCAGTCTCATAGTTCGAACTCATTCACACCTGCAAGTGTTTATTTTATAAGGCCCATATTTGTCTCTGTTCACATAGGCATGGATTTATTCATTGTTTTCAGGAGTTTTACATGTCCTCCTTGATTCATTTATTCAATCAACACAGAATGAAACAAAATTGAATATTCCTCTTAGCTTGGGCTAAGTAGGAATAATATAGTCCTCCCCTCCCAAATGTTTCTTTTCTTCAAGCAACTGCAAGGATAGAACTGAAATGGATTGGGAAAGCATCTTTTCCCAAGAAATCATCCATACAAAATGAATCACCTCCCAACATGGTAACTTCAGAAAATTCTCCTCCACCTTAGGTTCCTGCAAAGAAGGTGGGCTGAAAAACTGAACATGGTAGACATAGGTGCCTACCCCACTCTGTCCTCCCCTCCACTTCAAATAAGTGTGGAGTGTTTGTTGATCCTGGGCTGAAATGATGTTGCCTTGAAGAGGAAAGATGAAGACTAGATCTCTAAAGATCTCCTCTCCAACATTATGAATGAAGATGGCCCAAACCATTCCATATGTGATGGACGATAAATAATCACCATATGTAATCTCATCAAACTCATGTACCACCTCATAAATAATCAAGTGTTTGGCTGTGGTGGCCATATCTCCTCTCATGTTCCCATTAGAACATGCAATGCAGAAAATGTGGGAATCCTCTTCCCCAAAGAACACATCTAGCCAATGTGTTTCCTTTCCAATCATGCTCCTCACAAAAGCAAGATCAACATCAGAAATTGGAACCATAATTAGAATCAAGGAAAAGGACATACTGAAGGCTTCATATGGTGTAAGAAGGTACCAAAAGTCTCCTATGAAGTTACAACGCAGTTTTTCCAACTGCAACTTCAGAAAATTACAAGGAAAGTGGTTGTTGGATACATGGTGGTCTATGTATGTTATTTCATTTACTAATGAATAGTAGATGGCTGCATACAACAAATGAGCATACATGAAGTAATACAACACTTGCCCATGGACATATAAGAGATGGCTATCTCCATCATACAATTTGGCCCAATGTTGATCATGGAGCTTACTGAAAAGCTTTCCCTCTTGTGGAGCAATGCACTGCATAAAAATGGTAAGAGTATGTAGATCTCTAAATGCAACAACAATATCCTTACCATGTGCTAAGAGTAAGATCATGATAGGGTCCATGAACAAATTCTCCATAAGGATATGACATACTCTCATGAAGAGAAATGAATCATGTGCTGCATGAAGATCCTCCCTCATGTAGCTGGAAATCCAAGCCAAGAAGAATATATCCAAGAAATAGATGTCTCCATCCATTACTCCATCTTTCTCATCTCCTCCTTTTCCATCAAATGCACCAAGAGTGGAATGATCCTGGGGAAACTCCATCCATAAGTTCATGCTCCAAAGTGACAACACTGTTGGCCTATGAAAATAGGCTCCTGTCAATAAATAGCTCCTTTCTTTGACATTTTCATTGTCAAATACATCTTCCATAATGTTGCTACAAACAAGAAATTCCTTCCGGAGTGGAAGCACTCCTAGATCATCCAAGGCTAAGGAGATAATTCCATCTCCTCCTGCTGCAACATAATGCAAAGTGTGAGAGCAAATCTTCTCTTTCTCTCCCAAGAAAATCGAGAGAAACAAAATATTTTGCTGCTTCCCCATACCTCCATCATATAAATCGTGTGGTGAAAACATGGTGATTGACATGAAGAATGTCATGTCAACACAATGTGTCCATACTCCTTGCTGCCCCATGATGCAAGTATCCTGTCACCTACCCTTGGAAAGAGGATGATGACCAAACTCTTTCAAGAGTAACCAAAGCAGCCAAGCCTCCTTCTACCCAGTATCATAGATTTTCAAATAGCTTTCCGGCTCCTTGCTCATCATCCACATCGATTCAATCATATGTGGATGTCACCTTCCATCCTTAATCTCAGTACTCCTCCCATGAGGGCTACCATCCTCCCAAATCAAATTTCTGGCTTTGCATTTCATGGGATATTGAAATGCAATCTTCTCAAGGATCATAATGATCCCATAAGGACCCAAATAGGTGGTAGGAAAAAACCTCCCATCATGATATGCAGGGCTCATGGAATGTCCAACACAAGCATGAAAGATTTTATCTGCCTAAGATGTCCTCCATATTCTATCTACTCCTCCTTGAATCCATAAATATCCAAGTGTGAGAAGGGAAGAACCTCCTCAAACTATTGAATAACTTTGCACTTCATGAAATGTTGAAGTGCACTTTTCATGGGATCTCTTAATGAGACCTCCTCCTCATGCATGGTATTCCAAAACCAGTGGGGTCTTGGATCTGTTGTAAGTATAAGTCTCTCTCTGAGCTATGACATGCTCATTGAGAAAGTGTCATCTAGAGAGGAGAAAATGTTTCTCATATCAATATGTCTACCCCTTGATTCCCTGGCTTCTTGAATGAAGCTAACATCTCATTGCTCCCATGAGGAATGGGTCCTCCTTTCTTTACTTCTACTCTTGGGTAGCATAGTGCAACTCTGATGCTTTAGATTAATAGTAAGTGATGATTCTGGGTCATGCAACAGTAGGTTTCTGCAACCCTCAAAAAGGTTTGCTGCAATAATATAAGGTGGAAACTCAATCATAGATTGATCGGCTTTGGGAACATCTTGTATGGCTGCGAGAGTTCCTTCTTTTACAATGTTGACTCCCTCAACTGCTGGTGTTGAAGGCTGCTCCTCCAAGGCTGTCATAGTGCTGGTACAAATCTCTTCAAGAGATGGTGAGGACTTCTCTTCCTCAAATCTCTTGATCACCCTTTGAGTGAAATCTGCAAAAGAAGATACTTTTGCATGTATCACATGGTTGAACCACCAATTTATTGCTTCACCGTTCAGGTGCAGCACTGAAATCTCCATTTCTTCTCTCTCTACCAATGGATGTAGTAGGAATAATTCACTGATTCTTCTTGCCCAAGCTTTGGCTGTAGATGTCCCATCAAAAGTGGATAATAGAAATATATTGCCCTTGATCTCTCCCTCGCTGCAGGGTCTTCTCCCTTCCTTCAGTTGAATGAAATGTGGGAAGGATAGAGTCTCCTTGAAGGCTCTAGGTTGAGAATTTTACTCAACAAGGTACTCACTTAAGATCTGGTGATCCAAGTGTCTCCCATGCTTCTTGTCTTTTGCTTTGTGAGAGTAGGAAGTGCATGGTCCTTGCTCTTCTCCTTCTTCTATCTCCTTAACCTTCTTGGAGAGGTCCTTTCCGGATTTGAAAAATAATGAGATCAAGCTCATTCTTTTCATTGTCTTGATCTCTATCTTGAGACTCACAGGCTGAGCCATGAAAGATGCTTTGATACCACTGTACTATCCCAAAATGGGATCTGCTAGCAAGGTATGCCTGAAAAACACATTTTTCAGAAATGGATGCTACAGTGTTTGAAACCAAGAAATGGATTCCTTATATAAATGTATCTAAGACCTAAATCCATGAGGATATCAGAAACAAGTCCTTCTAGGTGGGTTAAACAGGTCTCCCCACACCTAGTGCAGCTAGAAAATTCCCAAAGAGGGAATTGCAGCAACACCAAACAACACTGCTGGAAAAATAACGTAGTTTAGCCTAATATTTGAAAGAGATAAATATGGTAGCTTAAATATAGCTGATAAAACAGTAAATCAGATTTACAATAGAGCTTATACAGTGTAAAACAGAAAGGAGAAGGATTTACAAGAAGAAACCCTAAAAAATGAGGGGCTACAACCATGAG
The DNA here is from genome assembly GCA_034641835.2 of Pinus albicaulis. NCBI lineage: Eukaryota > Viridiplantae > Streptophyta > Pinopsida > Pinales > Pinaceae > Pinus > Pinus albicaulis. The sequence continues at coordinate 1,491,746,527 of CM076581.1, forward strand.
AAATGACAGAATAAGATTGAAAGCGTTATTTTCATTGGATGAAGTAGAAATATATTACAACTCAGATCTAGAGAAGATATTTACATAAAAATATAGATCTAATTTAGATCTGTGTACAATAAAGGCTCCTCAATACATTCCCCTTGGGGATTTCAGCAAATCATGAAAGTACAAGAGTAGATCTGAGATCTAAGTTATAGATCTGCACTAATATTCAGAAAATTCTGAAGCATATAATACAAAGCACATCATATCTAAAACAAACATGGATTGGATGTCCAATCCATGGATCGCCACAATGAAAGGAAGGATCTAATCACTAGAGATCTCTCCTCCAAGCTGATGTCAAAACACCCTGCAACTATACTACTACAAATAACGGAGTACTGCAAAAGGGACTGTGCTATAGACTCTTAGTATACTTTGACCTGATGCCAAGATCTAGATCTGAAGCTCCCAAGATCTAGAACACTCTTGTCACAGGGATAGGTGAATTTCGTAGTGAAAAGGGGTGCTAGAGTTGCATAGATCTGAAGAGATCTATCCTCCACTTGCTGCAGCTCACAAGGACAACCCAATCCTAAATAGGACCAATGTTTTAGGTTTAAGATGAAGCTTGGCCAAATTCTAGATAGTGGACAAGACAAACAAGGCTCCTCTAAGAGCTTCTCTAGGAAGGAGGTGGGATTCCTGAGCATGAACACCCAATGCTAAACAACATTATTCTCAGCTAAACAGCCAGAGTATCAGAAATTTCTAAATAGAAAATATCTTCAGAAAATGATAATCATCAACAACCCTCTCATGTTGCTCTCCTCTTCCTTTTATAAGATAAAAGCCTTGTCAAACCTTAAACCACTTCAATGAATTAGCGCCTTCCACATTTGGAGCCTCCATATAGAACTACGCTGTGTATCCATGAGGTACATTGAATCTAGACTGCGTTGTGGATTTGGTCAAGGTTGACCCAGTCTCATAGTTCAAACCCATTCACACTTGCAATTTTTTATTTTATAAGGCCCATATTTGTCTCTGTTGACATAGGCATGGATTTATTCATTGTTTTCAAGAGTTTTACATGTCCTCCTTGATTCATTTATTCAATCAACAGAGAATGAAACAAAATTGAATATTCCTCTTAGCTTGGGCTAATTAGGAATATTACATCGTGTTTTATGATAGATCTAAGAATATATATATCTAGTATCATCATATCAGATATTGCATGCAAAGGAAGATCATATTGCTTAAGTACATTCCTAGGAAAGATCAAGATGTAGATATTCTGATGAAGGCACTCACCAGGAGAAAATTCGAATACCATAGAGACAAGATCAGGGTGAAGGATAATCCCTTTCTTGTTTAGAGGGAGTGTTGAGATTCTTCGAGAAGATCCTAGTGAAAATTATGCACCTACACTAGGATGTATCCTTTGGCTATTTTTAGGTGGATGTCTATTTATAGATGCATGAGCAAATTCTATTTATATATGAGGTCCATTTATAGATGTATGTGAAAGTTTTATTTATATATTGAATGCCTATTTATATATGCATGTTGACTATTATTATCCCTTAATATTAGTTGGACAATAAAAAATAATGTATTCTCAATGAGCATTTGGAAATAGTTAACTGAAGTGGAAAATTTCTCCTATCAGGAAACGAGGAATTTAACGACAATTTCCTTTTTTAAAAGAAAATGGATCTGATGCAGCAATGAAAATAATTTGAAATTAATTCGTCAATGATAAAGAAAAACGCTTTAAACAAACATTGAACAAAATTTTATTTTAAAGGAGGAAGAGATAGGTAAGATCATTAGTCAATATGAGGTATCAGGCTCTTTAAAACATAGCAAACAAAAAATTGAAAGAAAATGCAATGACAACCTCAATGCAATTTAGTTGATTCTAGGGGGAAACGCAGTCTCTAAGGGGAGACAATGTGTTACAACGCACCCCTGGAAGGGAGACAGTGCTATGCAAAGCACTATGTCCTATTCAACAGTGCATTGAGCACAGTCAGAGAATAAAAACTCTAATGTTTAACACAATTCTAATGCAAATTTTGATTTCAAAAAGCCTAATATTTCTGAGTAAATTATACTAGGTGAATAAATAGAGAAAATCAGAGGAAAATACAGTAAGGATGAAGGGTAAAATCCCCAGCGGAGTTGCCAATTTTTTATGCAGAATTATGGATTATGGATAAAACATTCTTCCTTAGATGTAGTTCTCATCTAGAACAATAGGTTAAATACTTTGTAACTACTTTTCCTAATAGTAAATAGACACATATAACATATCAAAGAACTTACTTGGAGTCCAAGTGCTTCATATTCTCCTTCTGTCGCTATTGTTGTAGCTTCAAATATGAGCGAGATCGCCAAAATATTTCCTAGATGAACACTAAACAACAAAAGATAGCAAGAATATAGATGTCTATTCAAGTTATTCAGTTAAATCAATAAAAAATGAGCCATATGCATCAAATAAGAATTCATAATATGAAAGACAGAAGCTTATACAGATACATATGTAGGAAAGTAAGCATCAATATTTATTAACAGATATAAGGGGATGTTACAATCTAGTGATTTATTTAGTGTCACCATCTCCAGTAGCATCCCAGCCTCATCGCAATGCACATCTCTCCAGTAGCATGTCACTCAAATCAATTCCTCAATTTAAATTCCACTAGCATTTCTCTACTCAAATTATTCATTCTCAAACACTAAGATTTGTGCTCAACTTATAGAGGAGCTAAAGGTATTTTTACAATCAATGACTTTCTAATAATAGGAAAGACATGTTCCCAGTCTTAGAGGTATAAAATGGACACATGGATTCAAAGTTTGACATATGAAATCTTCTAGAAGGCATTGGCCAAGTGGAGATTCTAGAAAAATGAGAATTTCGCTCCCAATGTGACCAACGCACCCATGCATGTCGGGAAGTGATTTTTAGAGCACTCTTGAATGGGGTTGCTTGCATATGCAATGCACTTAGTCCCTTTAGAGGCAGTGTTGGTGAGCTCTCATATGATATATTATAAACTTCAAATCTTGGAAACCTTTGCAAATGAAATTCATGGATGATTTGTCTTTTCTTTTGTCTTATTGCATGTAACAACTGAAATGATAGGGATGATAGACCTTATTCATTGGTTCTGGAGATGATGTCCAGGTAACCAGGTCATTGGTAATGGTGCCCAAATTGACCTATAACAATTTACCCCTAAAGCATGAATTCATAATAATAATAACAATATTTTGATTGAGATGCTTTACACTGGGATAGGTTGGAGGTGAAGTGGAGTGGCTACCTGCATCAATATTACAATACATTACATCATGATATATCCTCTTGATCATAATTTCTAAGGGAAGGCATTCCCATGATCAGCACATAAAAATTTCTAATAACATGTACATAATTCAAAAATTCATCTACATTGGAATGTTTCCCAATACAGACATGCCTACAGATATAGGCCCATGTTCGGATGACGATCTGTATGTAAGTTCACCGTATAGATGATGTGTACAAAAATCCTGAAATAGCGACCTAGATGTCTGAAACTAGATTCGGGGTCTTATCATCTCGTTGACTCGATCATTTGGGTACAAGTCTAGCCATGAAAATATATGATTTATAGTCGAACTTGGTAAGACATCGTTTTATTAGAAGCTAATCATGTGAGTTGTTAATAAACGTGAGAGAACCACCATTGATGTCAATGCCCCTCAAGGTACTGCAGTACATTTCGTAAGGCATGAATAGATGATTTGATGACGAACGCCAAACAAAATATTTCAGTAAAAAGTCTAGAAGAGAGGATCTTGTCGATGCTATAACAAGCCTCATGGTACTGGAATATGATGTTTCTAATTGAACTTCCTAAATAATGATTTTTTGTTGATAGAAAGTCACCTTATTGCGAAACGGGAGTTATCGATTTCAGAGACAAAGGTATGACTTGATATAGCAATGTTCACGGATGAATTTCATGAGAATGAAGGTTTATGAATATTGCAGAAGGATGAGTATTCACTAGATGACTTCTCTTGAACATATCGGCAACACTGAGATGAGTTGGCAGCATTGACCCAAAACTGAAATGAAGGTGTGATGAACCATAGGTATGAATGAACCATCAAGAATATTACCCAACCTAAATAGTCACGGTGATGGAGTGAAGTGTCATGTTCAAGAGTGACCTGCTACTGTAAAACGTTCTGTTCACTTTTCCAAATTTTCCCTAGTCATTTTTTGACCAGTACCTCTTTATTTTTTAACAATCTTGAGGAGGATAGCATTTTCTTGATCTATAATTCAACCCTTTGGGTGAATAAAGTATCACTATTTAATAATTTAACAAGTCTAGCAAAGAATGAAACTCGATTCTTGCCATGATTGACAAGCCCGTCGCTATTTTATGTTTTAACGAGTTTAACAACAATGACATCCTGGTCATTTTTCATATTTATAGAGTTTGAAAAAGAGGACAAAAGAAAACTCCATAAGTATTTTTTCGTAAAGTTGTCACTCATATCCAAAATGTGTAAAATAATATCTGAGAGAACCTCTTTAGTCATGTTTAACCAAGGTATTCCTTTTTCTTAAATAATATATCTCAGTCCGGAAAAGGGTTAAAATTATACTGAGTAGCTATCAATTCATTTACTTTTACGAGCTCAAAAAACAAAAGTTCTCAGCAATCTTTTCACATTATCGGAGTCTGAAAGAGATGAAAGAAGACTCCAGGGGTTCCTTTTTCACTGCTATCGAAGCTCGAAAAAGAGATAAAAGTGCACTTCAAATACTTTTTCACTTTTAACAAAGCTCGAAAAATAAGGAGAGAAAGTATGCTTTGTGGTCAAATAATTCTTGAAATAAATTTGCACGACTAATCTGTTCATCAGTTGTAAGACCTGTTCAGAACAACATCAAATGGATTAAAGATACCTGTTTCATGATAAAAACATAATAAAACCATATTCATAGCAATAAATATGATTTGCAAACAATTAAATGACTATTAAAAAGAGTTTTACTATTCATTTTTACCATTCCACAATTACCATTTGCATTTATCTCTCAACCTAATTTTGCCCCCGAACTTCAGTTGCTGATTACGATCATTTCTATGGACGGATTTCATTGTCGTTTGATCCAGGTTAGTGCCATGAACCCTCTCTTTCCTTCAGTAATCATTTCATTTCCATTCATTGAAAATTTTTAGGGCTTTGGGCCCCCTAGGGTAAATTAAGCTCCCAAAGAGGGCACCGCACCCTTGGACATCAAAAATTGTGTTGCATAGCAGCTAAAATGAAGGCTACCTACATTTACAATGCAATGTCTCTTGTCCTAGGTTGCGTTGGGTGCAATCTTCATTTTTGTTTTTTTCATTATGCCTAAAATTTGCCCAATTTTTGCATTGAATGGAATCTAATGGTTCTTATGGTTTCATTTTAGGTTTTCATCAGATTACAATGATGATTACATGGAGGGAAAGAGAGCATGAAGAATAGGATATGATTGTCCTAAATGATCCGGGCACAGTAAGAGCCCTAAGAGATTGTGGAATGTTAAAGTTGTTACACCAATTTTTGGTCATCTAACCTATTATTATTAGATGAACCCAAGTACACCATGTAAGACCAATTTTACCCTAAGTAAAATTGCTTTCACCACATAAAATAACTTATTTGTTTATATTTCCTGGTCATATTTAACCCAAAATAAGGAACTTAATTAAATAAATCCTTATTTATTTAATTATTCCCTAAGAATAAGTTATTTAAATAATATTCTTAGTTAAATCTGACTAAATCGTCCATAAATAATTAAATAAACCATTATTTATTTAATTATATTCCCATCACTTCCCTAAGATGATAAATAAGCCATTTATTTATTTATTATTTATAAATAATAAATAAATAAATGGTTTATTTATCATTTTAGGGAAGTGATGGGAATATAATTAAATAAATAATGGTTTATTTAATTATTTATGGATGATTTAGTCAAATTTAACTAAGAATATTATTTAAATAATGATTTAAATAACTTATTCTTAGGGAATAATTAAATAAATAAGGATTTATTTAATTACGTTCCTTATTTTGGGTTAAATATGACCAGGAAATATAAACAAATAAGTTATTTTATGTGGTGAAAGCAATTTTAATTAGGGTAAAATTGGTCTTACATGGTGTACTTGGGTTCATCTAATAATAACAGGTTAGATGACCAAAAATTGGTGTAACAAAAGTACTTCTGGTTGTCAGGGATGAGGCAACAAATAGAGCTCTTGGAGTTATTAGTTCGAGCATGGGATCCAAATATCGAGGCATTTCAGATTAAGAACCAAGTGGTTCCCATAACATTAGAGGATGTATACTTTCTTACAGGTTTTTCGAGGAGAGGCTTGCCTATTTTTCTCTCAGGGTCTATTGTTGGAGGAGATATTGTGAGAGATTATGTTTTGCAACATTGTTATCCAGGGCAGAGCCAAGAAAATCTGGAAAGATAAACATCTGGGATGTTAGATATTTTCCTTTGAGAACTATCCTTTTCATGATTACAAAAATTGCTGGCACCGTTACAGTACATGTAGTGAATAGATCGTATATGTAGTACGTGCTAGAGTGTATGGAGCCAACAATCTCCAACTGGTCTGAAGTTGTAATTTCTGAGATAAAAGAACAACTGAACAAGCAAAGGGAGGAAGGAAGAATAAATCCAGTTATAGTTCGATCATCATATTGTTTTCCTTAGAACAGGTTCCACTGATGCAGCCATAGCATGTGACAATGGATGTGTCTAATCCTAGATATCCACGAATGCAGAGATGGGTAGAACTAATGTGTAGGCATGCAGGCCGATCGACCATTGTGTTCTTGACTGTGTTTTTCGCCTGGTTCCAGTGATAGATTGTCGCCATCAATGAGTATGCATACGCAGGCATTGATTTCCGAGGAGATCCAGATTTAACTATACCAGAAGGTGCTCAGTGGGGTTCAATGGGTAAGAATATTTTGACCATGTTTTTTATTTTCCTAAGGTTTATACAATTTTTTTGTATTTTTGATGTTTTTCCAAGACTAAATTAAATGTTTGATGTAATGCAGATGTTGGTCGAGTTTAACTAGTGGAGGAACCAGAGCGTTTAGCAGATGAGCTAGCAGAGAGGGATGTCGAGAGAGTAGTCCTTCATGACCTTAATATGGCTGAGACTCTAGTTGAACTTCGAGAGCACATAGAGGGGTTGACCTTCAGGATTCCGGATTGCCGGATCGAATAGTTACCCATGTGAATAAAACGTCACACTATAGGTGTTCCTAACCATTCGATGCGGTTACTACGTAGGATAGCTAGATCTATAGCATGTTACCATGAGCACCACTAGTTTACTTTTGACATTTTGTATACATTTTGAGGTCAGATGACCAATGTGTCTTGGGCACAAATTTTTGTAAAAAACTATAACTATCTATCTATTTGATTTCAGTGTTCTTCTTATGTTTATTGGGCAATCATATTCAATGATGTGAATGTTTTCTTTACATGTGTTGTAAATTTCTGTCTAAAACTTGATTAGCTAAAGAATCAGTCAATGTCTTCAAATTTCTGGAAATGTGTTGATATTGAATAAAATGAAAGTGTCTTTCCAAAAGTCAAACTCTTAGGAACAATCTATGCAATTTTGGATTTCTAATAGTGTAAACACTAGTAAGTTGTAATACCACAAGTTATGATTCTAACCTTATGATGATGTGGTTAATACCAAATGAAATGGCATCAGAGAGAAGTTCGATCAATGCGCTATACTCAGCAATATTGTTTGTCGATCTACCGATACAAATCCCTTGAAAACTCACTAACTCGTCGTTTAGAGCAAAAATGGCCCACACTGTAGCGAATAGATTCTGCATACTACGACTAGCACCATCAACATATCCAACAAATGGTTCTCAAGGTTCAGACTTCTGCGATGAAATTTGAAGTGGATTACTAACGTCAAGAAAACTATAAAAAAAAAACTAAGTCAGTGAATGCAAATCAACAACATATGTATACAATATAATACAAAAAATTACTACGCTCATGATTAAGCATAGTAACATTTTAGATACAACCTATTTATGGGCTGCGCCAAAGGAATTCCATCATAATCAACTAACTCATAGGCACCCTTAGCAAGAACACTTTTGACAATATAGGGGCCATGCCATAATGGCTCAAATTTTCATGTACCTATTACATCAGCTTTTTGGTCATAAAGTAGGACCAAGTCGCCCTCTGAGAAAATGTGATGCTAAACATTTTTTTCGTATTGCACCTTTATACATCTCTTATGCACTTCGTTGGCCATTTGGGATTCACAACACGTTTCATCAAGATGGATGAGGTTAAAAAGATGCGCTTCTTATTATGAGGTTTCAAGTAACAATTCGATTGCGAGTTTTAACAACGTTATTTCACATTGGATTGGAAAGATAGCGTCGAGACCTTACACCAATTGAAAAAGAGTAAATCCGGTTGCATTTCTCACTAAGCTTCAGTACGCCCACAAAGCTGAGTACAGTATCAAATGCCAATTTATTTTATGAACTCCTATCATTCGTTGAAGCATACGTTTAAGAATCTTGTTGATAGCATCAACTTGTCCATTTGATTATGGATAATAAGGAGTAGAATTATCATGTGAAAATCCTAACTTGGCAGTTAATTTGGTCATCATGTGGTTGTGAAAATTCTTCCCATGATTTGTAACTATAGCCTGCGGGACCCCAAACAATGCAATAAAATGATTAAAGAAAAACAATGTAGCTGTCTGTCCTATGTTGTTGAATGTAGGCATTGCTTTGGCCCATTTGGTAATGTAGTCGACTGTGACAATAATATAACCATGCCCCCAAACGAATGAGGTTTACAGGTAATGAAGTCAATACCCCATTTCGAAAATGGTCCCATAGAGACAACATGATGCATTGGTGTTGGCGGTTTGTGGATTTTATGATAAAAAATATGGCACACATGACATCTTCTGACTGCAAGGATGCAGTCGCCAAATATTGTAGGCCAAAGGTAACTGACGCAGAGTATCTTCTCTGCAGTAGCGTATCCAGATATATTTCCACCACAAGCCCCACCATGACAATCATTTAAAACCTTTTAGGCCTCATCATGAGTGAAGCACCTCCTTAAAATGGTATCGACACCACAACGATAAAGTGTATTACCGACGATCAGAAAATGTTTGGCTTGGTATCAAATACATCTCTGTTCAAAGCGAGAGGTATCAGGTTGAAAAGTTTTAGTTTGGAGATAAATGATGAAATATCCATACCAAGGATTAGATGATCTGATCAGAAATAGAGACTCGTCAGGAATTTATGGTTGCGACGTAGTTGCAGTACTATCATAGGGAAGGTCACAAAGAAGCTCAGCCAAAAATAAAGACTTCTTTGACTTGGATTTGATGAATTCCAAATCAAATTCCTGCAAAATGACAATCCATTTTGAATATTCCCCCCTAGTAATTGACGAGATAAGATAAAATTCATTGGGTTGCAATCCGAAACGAAAGTGGTCTTTCAGAGCAAGATATAGTGGCGAAACCTTTGGAAAACTTGAACAACTGCCAAGGCAGGATTTTCTACGTATGAATACCTAACGTCCGTATCATTGAGATTACGACTCAAATAATAAATCAGATGTTCAATTCCATTTTCTACTTGGACGAAAACCATAAAAATGGTCGTTTCAGCCATGGTGATTTATAGGAAATAATCATCCTGATAATTAGGGGGATACATTAACGACGCTTGGACAAGAGTATCCTTGACAGCATCAAAATAAGCTTGCACAACTTGGTCCCAATGGAAGGGAACCCCATTTTTCAAGAGTCGATTAAATACTTTAGCCATTTCGGCGTAGTTTGGAATGAAATTTCTTAGGAAGTTAGCCTTTACTTGAAGTTTCTGTATCTGAAGTAAATTTTTTGTTGCAGGCAAATCAAGAATGGCCTGAACCTTCAATGGGTCGATTCAGATTCCTTCTTTTGAGACTACGAATCCAAGTAAATGACCAGAACCAACACAAAACACACATTTATGTGGATTGAGGCGTATTTTGTAGTGTTTGTAGCGTAAGAATATGGCTCTCAAATGCATCGGGTGATCAGCCCAATTTCGTGAATGCACGAGTAAATAATTTAGATAAGGTTGAACAATGTGCTTGATCTCATTGAAAGCATATTCCATTGCTCTCTGAAAGGTTTCCCCATTATTCTGTAAACCAAATGGTAGTTTCCTATAAGAAAATGTGCGCCAGGGACAAATGAATGTCATCTAATTTTGATCCTCTGGGTGGATATTGATTTGAATGTAGCTGGAAAATCCATCCATGAATGAAAATATTTCACATCCAGCACAATCGCCAATAATTTGGTCGACAAATGGAGTATCATAGTTGTCTTTTGGACAAGCGAGGTTGATGTCCTGATAATCGACACACATTCTAATAGTTCCTTGTTTTTTCATGACAGGAACGATATTGGAAACCAACTCAGTTAGAGAAATGGGGTAAATGAAACTAGTACGCAAAATTTTTTTCAACTTCTGCTTTGATGGCAACAGCTTTCTTTCGATGAATAAGATGAAGCCGTTGACACACCGGTTTGACATCAGGATACATATTAATAGTGTGTTCAACAATACTAGTATCTATGCCTGGAATTTCCTCGTAAGACTAAGAAAATACATCACAAAATTCATGAAATAGAGAGTGATATGATTTAAATTTTGATGGAAAACAAGATACACCGACATGAATATTTTCTACAATGTCAGGTTTGGTCAAAATATCGATAGAAATGGTTTCTTCAATATTTGATAGATTTCGCTCAGAATCGATTGCATTAATAGGTAAAGAATTCGAAAAGAATTTTTTTGTTGATCGGTGATATAGTTCACTAGGATAATTTTCTTCATGATCAGGAAGATGGGAATGATGATGATAATATTTCCATGGTTCTCCTTCTGACATCATGGCTTCCAAAATATTCTCATTTGTCAAGAAAATTTAGCAAAATGGATCAGATGGAGTACCAAAATCTAAGGAATGATTAGCCCAAACAACTGGCGATGCTGATTTCGGATTCGTCGCCCAAGCTAGATAGATTGATTGCTATGCCAGCTCAATAGGGATATGTTGGCAATATGATGCAATGTGTTGTCCTTGATGGAAACCTACTTGATGAAGTTGTATTTGGATAGCAACCTATGTGTTAAAGATGTAAGAATGATGTATCTACAGATGTGACAGAGAAAAGAATTCCAGTAGGTGCTGGAGAAATTATAAATATAATATGTCACAATGTATACGCGAGTTTGTAAAGGCCAAGTCACGTATGCACGCGGATAAGTACGTCCCAAGTCGTGTATGCCCTTTTGCGCTCCAAATTTATAATACCAAGGGGCATTACCATGGTTTTGGCACACAGTATTGAGCGTTGTATGGTTTATATGATTCCGTCCAAGAATTCCATCGGAAGTTGTGTGGTTTTGGCTCATGGTATTGGTAAAAGCTAAATCTATTTAAGGAGAGGAAATTCATAGTGCAAGGTGTGCATGTGTAAGGGTTGTTGATGAATAAATTCCTCTAAGGAATATCTACATGGTTGAAATTTGTTCTTAATTGATAGATCTAAATCTATGATGCACCTATGGATATGATGAAGGGTCAAGATCTCTAGATCTAGAAATGATGAATCTCCAGGATGATCTACAAAAGAAATGATGAAGACCTAGCGCAAGTCTGATGAAGAAATTGAAGAAATCTGGGTAAGTTTATAGATCTGGTCTGTTCTGCAAATTTATCTTTTACAAATCTATACGTTAGTTTGTCTCGGTAAAAGCGCGTATATACGCGGGTTCCCTTAATAAAAGGCGCGTATGGAAGTTAGGGTTTCTGAAGCTTATTTATAGATATTACTTCTGTGATTTCTGTTTTCTCTCTACTGTCAGTCAATGAAGTCTACTTGAAGTTCTGGGTTGATTGAATATGATGTATGCTGCTGATATGATAATGAACAAATCTAATCAATGATTAAGAAAACATGATGAGGGAAGAATGACTGTCTAAACAGTTCTGCATGGATGATAGATTGTCTGAACAGAAATCTGATTTCAGATCTGAATATGAGTCTGAAAAAAATCTGAAAGAAAGCATAAACAGAGGTATACGCTAGTTGGTGAAAGGAAAAGCGTGTGTATATGCGGATTCGATAAAGAAAAGTTGTGTATTAATTTAGAATATAAATATTAGTATGCACTAAAGCATACGCAGGTTGGTGTGCATAAAAGCGCGTATCTACGCAGGTTCAATAAATAAAAATAGCGTATGGTATCTGAACTAATGGTTCTTCAAGGTTGAATGTGTACCTGATTATCTACTCTGAAGTCTGGGTTATTTCTGATATTCTAGTTACAGTGGTATTGTTGTTCTGATTGAAGTTTTGGGTAATGTATGGTTGTTGATGTTATGGGGTTGTATTGAAGCTGTTTTGATCCAGTATGAAAATTGATCAAACGTGGTCTGCAGTGGATCTGAGGGTTGAAGCTTTCAGCTAGTAGAAGCTGGTGTTGAAGTCAGGGGGTCAAAGCTCCCTTCCAGGAGAGGCTGGTAAACGAGATCAGGGGGTTGGAGCTCCCTTCCAGTTGTAGCTGGAAAACGAGAGAAGGTTGCAGCCTTCTGTAGGTATAAGCCTGCGTACTGGTATAAGTCTGCATCAGTACAATGTTGTAAAAGGTTTTCTATATAATAAATATTGAAGACAGAGATGACAGCAGTGGTGGTTTTCTCCCAAATTGGGTTTCCACCTTAAATATTGGTGTTCATGTGTGTGATGCTTTATACTTTTTACTGCTCATAACTTCTGATTATCTATCACTATTCATAACTGATAAATTTGTTTAAAAGACTGATTCTCTAAATCTGAAAGATAAATCAGTATACGCTAGTTTCCTTCTATATTTCCGCATGCATACGCTAGTCTAGTTCATAAAAACCGCGTATGGAAATCTGCTCAAAGAAAAAGTAAAAAGTTTTCAGTCAGATCTAAATACTGATTCACCCCCCCTCTCAGTGTTTTTCCCAACAATTGGTATCGGAGCAGGTCCTTCTGAAAAATCTTAGCCGCTAGAAGGAAGATCAATCAAGATGAGCAATCAAGATGGAACATCATCTATCAGGCCTCCGCTCTTCAATGAAAACAATTTAATCTTCTGGAAAACAAGGATGAGATCTTATCTTCAGTCTTTGGGAGCAGATGTATGGGCTATTGTTGAAGGAGGATATCAATATCTAGCCGCAGTACCAACAGATCCAATGGAAAGAAAGAATTATGAAATAAATGCAAAAGCGGTCAATGCTCTATTGGGAAGTCTAACTGAATCAGAATTTTTCAAAGTCATGTAGCTGGATACAGCAAAGGCAATATGGTACAAAATAATTCTAAGTTATGAAGGTGATGCAAAGGTAAAAATTGCTAAACTCCAAACTCTCAGAATTCAATATGAAAATCTAAAAATGCATAATGAGGAGAGCATTGCCAGTTTCTTTTTACGTCTTGATGATATTGTAAACCGTATGAGAAATCTGGGAGAAACAATAACCGAATCTACTTTGGTTGAGAAATTTTTAAGATCACTAATGACAAAATTTGAGTCAAAAGTTTCTGCTCTTGAAGAAAAGCAGGATCTTCAAAATCTTACTATGGTGCAACTTCATGGCATACTAACTGCATGTGAAATGAGAAGAGGAGGACCATCTGAAGTCAAAGAAGTCATCTTTAGAGCTTCTACAAAAGGGAAAGAAGTAAAAGAGATATAAGGATCAGGGTATATCTCAGAAGAAGATGAGGTAAATTTTGTAAAGAAAGTCCTTTCAAATGTTTTTCTTGTGGAAGAGTTGGTCATTATGCTGCTAAGTGTCCTTACAAAGAAACACATGAAAAAGGGAAGGAAGTAGCAAGAAGGAATAAGAATCGATTTAGCACTTGAAAAAATTACTATACTCATGAAGATAGTGATGGGTTATCTGATAGTGAGGAAGAATGTGAACAAGATCTTAGAATTCTCATGGCATTTGAAAAGGAATCTAGAGAAGAAAAATATACGTTTATGGATGCTTTAGAGGACAATGGTTTTCTTGATGAATTCAATCAACTCAAAATATGCTTAGAAGAAAGTAAAATATTCTTAGAAGAAAGTAAAATATCCATAGAAACTCTGAAAAATCAGCTTGAAGAAAAGGAGAAACACAATGAGAAATTAGAATGTGAAATAGTAAGTCTAAGAAAATAAATTGAGAAAGTGAAGACTTTGAATCTTAGATTTGCTAAAGTATCTGAAACCTTAGATGAGATTATCAAGGTACAACGTTCTCCTCTTATAAAGACAGGTCTTGGATATATCAGAGAATCTTCTCAGGCTTCAGCACCAAATTATCTAAAAGCAGCTACAGCTAGTATACAACATTCTGCCACTCAGCAAGGGAATAAATAATATTTACAGGTAAAGCATGACCATCTCAATTCAAAGAACAATAACAGGAATAACTTTCAAACAAACACCAATCAACAAGTAAATTCAAGTAGAAGATTTCATGATCGCATAAATTTCTTCTTCAATGGACAATGTATCTCATGTCACAATTTTGGTCATAAAGTTGTTCAATGTGTTGCATATAAAACCATCATGACAAGAGAAGCAAGAAAGAAAAGGATTGATATTGGAACAAATAAGAATACCTATAACAACTTTTCTCCTCATCAAAATGAAGTTGAATGTGCTTATTGCAATAAATTTGGCCATGAAGAATCTGAATGCAGGAGCAAAGTCCAGCCAAAAGAGCAGTTTCCTTCAAGCTCCAAAGTATGGAAAAAGAAGGAATTACAGGTTGAAAATTGTGGTATATATTTATTTGCAGAAGGTGAAGAAAATCAATGGTACATTGATAGTGGATGCTCAAAACATATGACAGGTGACAAAAACAAATTTCTTGCATATAGTGCGCTAGAAAAGGAAAAGAATGATACTCCTGCTGTCATTAAGGGAAAAGGGTCTATTTTTCTAAAAGAAAAGGTGAAAGCTAATAATGTCATGTATGTGGATGGATTAAAGCATAACCTGTTAAGTGTAAGTCAAATGTGTGATCAAGGAACTGAAGTTGTCTTTAGTTCAAAATAATGTGTGGTACGTGATCTTGATACAGGTAAAACAATTTTAAAAGGAAAAAGAACTCCAAGCAACCTGTATGTATTGAATAAATGCAAAGAACAATGTTACTTGAGTGAATCTTCAGAAAACTGGCTATGGCATAGAAGGTTGGGGCATCTGAGCTTCTCTCAAATCAACAAAGCAAGCAGACTTAAAGCTGTTCGTGATCTTCCCAATATTACTCTACCTGAAAGTATCATATGCAAATCCTGCCAATTCGGTAAGAAAACTAGAGTGCAATTTAATGCCAAGGAAGGATCATCAAGTAAGCCTCTTGAACTCATTCATACTGACATATGTGGACCTGTGAGGAAAAATTCACCACGTGGTGAACAATACTATATCTTATTTATTGATGATTTCTCTAGAATGTGTTGGATTGGGTTGCTTAAACACAAAGATGAAGCATTTGAGAAAATTCAGATCTTCAAAGCACTGGTTGAAAATGAATTAGATCTAAAAATAAAATTTCTTAGATCTGATCGAGGAGGAGAATATACATCAGATGAATTCCTTGAATTTTGTGAACAACATGGCATAAAAAGACAGTTTTCTGTAGCTGGAACTCCACAAAAAAATGGCGTAGCAGAAAGAATGAATAGAATAGTTCAACAAATGGCTAGAGCTATGCTTGATGATTCTAGAACACCTGACACATTTTGGGGAGAAGCAGCGCATACAACGGTAAATATTCTTAACAAGGCACATGTTCGTGTAAATAGTGATAAATCTCCATATGAACTCTGGTATGGTAATCCTCCCACTGTGAAGCATTTTAGAGTTTTTGGAAGAAAATGCTTTATCAAAAATAATGATGAAAAACTTGGCAAGTTTGAACCCAGAGCAGATGAAGGAATACTTCTTGGTTACTCCTCTATGAGTAGAGCATATAAATGTTACAATAAAAGACTTCGGAAGATTTTTGAATGTATTGATGTTGTTATTAATGAGTCTCCTACAGCTCCAAAAGAAGAAAAACAAACAACAGATGAAGACGATGATGACGTATATCCTTCTACATCAAATAGAAATGATATAGACAGTGAACCCAATGAAGAACCCAAAGATGATTTATCTGAAAAAGCTCCATCCAGATATGTTCAAAAGAATCTTCTAGAATCTCAAATTTTGGGAGAAAAGGGATCAGGTGTACAAACAAGAAGGACTCTTGTGGGATCTTCTAGCTATCTGGCATTTCTATCCACTATTGAACCAGAAAATTTCAATCAACCCAGCAAAGATGAATGTTGGATTCAAGCCATGAATGAAGAGCTTGATCAAATTGAAAAGAACCACACTTGGGAATTAGTACCAAGACCTCATGACAAAAATTTCATTGGAACTAAATGGATATTCAAAAATAAGTTAAATGAGAATGGGGATGTTATAAGAAATAAAGCTAGACTTGTTTGCAAGGGGTATGCTCAACAAGAAGGTATAGACTTTGAAGAAACATTTGCTCCTGTAGCCAGACTTGAAGCCATAAGAATGTTTCTTGCTTTTTCAAGCTTCCAACAAATCAAAGTTTATCAAATGGATGTTAAATCTGCTTTTCTCAATGGTGATCTAGAAGAAGAAGTTTATATAGAACAACCAAAAGGATTCATTTTGGGAAATGATGAAAATCTTGTTTGTAGACTCAAAAAGGCTCTATATGGTCTCAAACAAGCTCCAAGGGCATGGTATTATCGTCTTGACAAATATCTTCATCAACAAGGATTTTCAAAGGGGTCTGTTGATAGCAACTTATACACAAAAACTGAAAATGATAAACTATTGATTGTGGTTGTATATGTTGATGATATCATCTTTGGAAGTAATGAAGAGTCTATGAGTCAGAAATTTGCTTCTGTTATGAAGCAAGAATTTGAAATGTCTTTACTTGGGGAACTAACATTCTTTCTTGGCTTTCAAGTGCAACAAGCAACATATGGCATATTCTTATCACAAGCAAAATATCTTAAGCAAATTTTGAAGAAGTATGGCATGGAAGAGTGCAAACCTGTAAGTACACCAATGATAGCAAGATGTAATCTTAGTTCTCATTATGATTCTCCCGTGGTAAATCAACCAAAATACAGATCTATGATAGGAAGTATACTTTATCTCACTGGGACTAGACCAGACATTATGCATGCAGTTGGGATTGTTGGACGATTCCAAGCTAATCCAAAAAAGTCTCACCTCCAGGTTGTCAAAAGAATATTCAAATATCTACAAGGAACTCAAGACTTTGGAATATGGTATCCAAAGAATGTTGATCTCACTCTTCATGCTTACACTGATGCAGATTGGGCTGGAAATGTTGATGATCGGAAAAGCACTAGTGGTGGTGCATTCTATATGGGGCCCCGGTTAGTATCTTGGTTCAGCAAGAAGCAAATATCTACTACCTTATCTACAGTAGAGGCAGAATATGTGGCTACCGCATCATGTTGCACTCAACTTCTTTAGATGATGAAAACCTTACAAGACATTCAAATCAAATGTTCACCTCCTATCTCCATTATGTGTGATAATACAAGTGCCATTAGTATCTCAGAGAATCCTGTTATGCACTCCAAGACCAAGCACATTCCCATCAAGTATCACTTCTTACGTGAACAAGTGCTTGAACAAAAGGTGAAGTTGGAGTATGTTCCCTCCAAAGAACAAGTTGCTGATATATTTACCAAACCTTTACCCAGGGAAGTGTTCGAATATCTCAGACAGAAGCTGGGAGTTGTCTCTGCCTCTCAGAAGATCAGATCTACTTAATTTAAAAATATTAAATTGGATACGCGGATTTCCTGAAGGACAGTCATGTATATACGCGAGTTTATAGATAGAAAACTGCGTATGGGTGTTTGCTGACAAAATTTTTCTGGGTTAGCATTCTTCAGCACAGTTGCAGTGTTGTTGGGTATCTCTGGTGATGTTCCAACTCTCATATTTCTGTGTCATTCTCTAATGATTCTGACGAAGATGCCTTGATGATTTGTTGTTGAAAGTGTTCAGGATGCATAAGCTAAGGGGGAGCATTGGTCATGTGGAAGGGATGCATTGTTGGCATTCTAATTATTTGTTGTAATTTGATCTCATTCTTGAGAATATTTGATCTTGATTTTATAAGTCATTTTTGTAATTGATGTAAAAGGTCATGTTGAGACCCATGATGTAAAATTGAAATATTCAGTCATGTAAGGACTTGATCAAATGTGTAAACCCACTTGGTTGGGTACTTGAGTCACATATGTAAATCCACTTGGTTGGATCATTGATGTAAGTATGAGTCCTTGGTGATAGGGAAGGTCATAGAGTCATGTACTTGATTGAAAAATATGTTTGAAGATTCAGCGTGAACTCAGGGGGAGCATGGTCACTTCAGTGCACATCAGATCTACAGAGCTCTTCTTTCTACAAGAGAAGAAAAACCTTGTTTTGGTTTTGATCCGCCCTTTTCCCTTGATGTCAATGGGGGAGAGTATCATGGTGTTTGAATAATGATTATAATCAATGTATCTATCTGTTGTGGTGATCAAACACCATCATGGTTGCCATCAAGTCCAAAGGGGGAGATTGTTGGAAATATGATGCAATGTGTTGTCCTTGATGGCAACCTACTTGATGAAGTTGTATTTGGATAGAAACCTATGTGTTAAAGATGTAAGAATGATGTATCTACAAATGTGACAGAGAAAAGAATTCCAGTAAGTGCTGGAGAAATGATAAATATAATATGTCACAATGTATACGCAAGTTTGTAAAGGCCAAGTCGTGTATGCACACGGATAAGTACGTCCCAAGTTGCGTATGCCCTTTTGCGCTCCAAATTTATAATACCAAGGGGCATTACCATGGTTTTGGCACATAGTATTAAGCGTTGCATGGTTTATTTGATTCCGTCCAAGAATACCATTGGAAGTTGTGTGGTTTTGGCTCATGGCATTGGTAAAAGCTAAATCTATTTAAGGAGAAGTGTTGGGAAAAATACTGAGAGGGGGGGGTGAATCAGTATTTACTGCATAATCAAATCTTTTTACTTTTTCATTCCTTGAAACCCATACGCTACTTTACTTCAGTAAACTAGCGTATATACGCGGATCCCCTTTATGAAACTAGCGTATGGCTACCGTAGATTTAGATGTGTCATTAAATCTTCACTTAAACCATTCCATCATTTATTCATCGATATTCAATAAGCAAGAACAGTGCGTAAGAAATTTAATAAAACCATCACACAAAGCATCACACATGAACACCAGGATTTTTAGGTGGAACCCAAATCTAGGAGAAAACCACCGGTCATAGCTGTCACCTCTCAATATTTTATTATAGAGAAAACATCTTACAACATATGTGTCAGCAGAGCCACCAAAGACGCAGGCACCCAATTGCCGTTTACCGCCCTCTCTCCCCCGGAAGGGAGCTCCAACCCCCGACTCGTTTACCAAATTTCTCTCCCGGGAAGGGAGCTACGACCCCCGATCTCGTTTACCACCTCAATTGAAGGGAGCTACGACTTCGACCAAAAGCTACAACCTTCAGCACCACCTTGGACCACGTTTCATCAATTTTCACACTGGATCCAACCACTTCAATAGAACACCACTTGCAGGCCACATTTCATCATATTTTCAGACTGGACCCTTTCCAAACTTTTAAGCACATACATTCATCACCAAAAGATACTTAACAACACAGATCAGATAGTAGAACCATAGCAGAACAGATCAGATATTTCATACCCTTTGCTTCAGCAAGCCCTAGTTTGCATACGCGCTTTCCCTTCACTGATGTCGCGTATATACGCACTTCCGTCCACACAAACCAGCGTATACCTCAGTGTATATTTCATTGCGCATACGCGCTTTCACTTCAGCGAAGCTGCGTACATACGCGCTTCCTCCACGGCAAAGTAGCGTATAGATCTTCAGTCATTACAGGGCAGCATACTTCTTCAGATCAGATTTTCAGTTCAGATTTACCCTTTTACTTCAGACAGATGTTCGCCTAGATGTTCGCCTCATCACAGATCTAATCACTCCATAAACAGATCTAGCAAATACAAGTACATTTCAGATCTAAAGATCCTGCTTCATCATTTCTTCATAAGTGCTTCATAGATTCAGATCTATCATCAAACCTTTACCCTTTCCATATAGATGTACTTCATAGAGAAGTATTCATTCAAGCTCAGACATCTTGCTCTTTCACTCATGTTGTGCACAATGAATTTCTTCTCCTTTTATATGATTATCCTTTTTCAATACCATGAGCCCCTTTTTCAATACCATGGACCAAAACAATACCATAAGCCCAAAACTACCTGGACGGGGTCAATTAGGCGGATCATTACCCAATACTATGGGTCAATACCATGGTGGTTACCCTTGGATTTTCACTTTTTGAGCGCTTTAGCCCATACGCGACTTGTAATGTTCCTTTCCGCGTGCATACGCAACTTCCCCTAGGCCAATCCGCGTATACCAAGAGACATGCTCTTTTTCATCATTCTCTGAGTACATTCTGAAATCCTTTCTTCATTGCCTTCTGTAAATACTGTAGATACATCAGATTTCCTTCATCGAGGACATATTCTATCAAACACAACTTCATCAAGTAAGTTGTCAACATCTTCATCAAGTGGGTTTCCTTTCAAGTACAACACTCAACATCATATCATCAACAATCATCATATCACTTCAGATTTACATCATTTAACAAGTCCATCAAGTCAAGCATAACTTTATCAGGTGGAGTGCCATCAAGGACAATACATGTCAACAGTCGCACGTCTTCATCTTCATTCAGTGGGTTGCCATCAAGGACAACACTCTGCATCATATTTCCAACAATCTCCCCCTTTGGACTTGATGGCAACCATGATGGTGTTTGGTTACCACAACAGATAAGTACAGTGACACCATGTCACTCTCCCAATTCTTTGACACCATTATCTGCATTCAAACACCATTTCACTCTCCCCCTTTGACATCAAGGGCAAAGGGAAAAACCAATGTCACTCTCCCAAATATGTGACATCATTCTGTCTCTTCATTCAAAACCCCATATACACACTCTCCCCCTTTGACATCAAGGGCAAAGGGCACATCATTATCTTCATTCAAACACTATGTCATTCTCCCCCTTTGACATCAAGGGCAACGGGCGGATCAAAACCAACACACTCACCCCCTTTTCTCCTCATGTAGAAGAAGCGTTCTGCAGATCTGATGTATTATTGAAGTGACCAAGCTCCCCCTGAGTTCATGCTGAATCTTCAAACATATTTTCAATGAAGTACATGACTCTATGAAGTTCCTATCACCAATGACTCATACTTACATCAAATATCCAACCAAGTGGATTTACATATGAGACTCAAGTACCCAACCAAGTGGGTTTACAAATTTGACTCAGCTACCCAACCAAGTGGATTTACAAACATGACTCAGCTACCCAACCAAGTGGGTTTACAAATTTACAAGTCCTTACATGACTGAATATTACAATTTTACATCATGGGTCTTAACAAGACCTTTTCATCAATTTACAAATATGACTTTAAGACCAACACCGAAAAGACCTCAAGAGAGATTATAAATCAGAAACACCATAATGCCAACAATGCATTATACTCAGCAAAACGAATGCTCCCCCTGAAACTGTGCAACCAAGCAATCTTTCCAAATGACTAAGGCTCCCCCTTAGTTTGTGCATCCTGAAAACTTCCACCAAAAAATCATCAAGGCATCTTCATCAAAACATTAGAAACAAAATTATGAGAACTGGAACACCACCAGAGATACCAAACAGTATCAGAGATACCAGACAGCACTGCAGCTGTGCTGAAGAATGCTGAACCAACCAAAAAATTGTCAGCAACCAACCATACGCGGTTTTATGAGCAGGAACTCGCGTACATATGCGACTGTGTTTCAGGAAACCCGCGTATCCCAATCCATCTTCTAAATTTCAACCAGATCTGATTCTTTGTAAGGCAAAGACAGTGTTCAGCTTCTTTCTGAGATATTTGAATGTTTCCCTGGACTACAGATAGATAGAATAGTGTAGTTGTGTCTTCAAGCGTCATCCAACGGTTGTAGCATCAGCACAATAGTAACCAAGTCTTCAGATTCTTTGTAGCATCAATACATTCTTTCCAAGAAAGATTCTCATAACAGAACAACATCTTCACATATGTGTCAAACAGTCAGCCATGTGGTCCAATATCATCCAATATCATCAAGATCTTCAAGAGTTAACATGAAGTAACATATGTAGGCAAAAGATCTCAACCAAAGTAACAAACTCGACATCCAACTCATCCATGTGTGAGTACAAAGGATACTTATCAGCAACCAGGGCTCAAAAACTCATCATAATAAACCATGTACCAAGACATCAACATTTGAGCATGAGTATCACAAAAACCCAAAGAATAAGCAGTCATATTGCCAACAATGCAATCATTAGTATTCAACCTGCTGCTCCCCCTAAACTAGTGCTCCTTCTTAACTTATGCAATCTGAAACACCTTCAACAGCCAGTAATCAGCAAAAATATTTGCATGGGCTGCCCTTATCTCCGAATTATAGGACTTTCATCTCAACAATGAAAAGTAACCAGGACTCATCCATAATCTTCAACATAAGAAACCATGTATCATAACATCATTATTTAGAACTGATAAATTAAGCTGATACAGAGTCAAAACTTCAGTTATTATTAGTCAGACTGATGCTCCCTCTGGACCTCTGCTCCAGATCTTCAGCTATCAGATAAATTCTCTTGTCATCAATGCATACGCGACTGTGTCTTCTGGAACTCGCGTGTATACGCGACTTTAGTTAATGTAACCCGCGTATGGAAAGTGAAACATAGAAAAATTTCATCTTCCTTCATTTCCTCCTGAGCTTGTACCTCCTGTACCTGTCCTTTTCACATCAGATGCGCTGTCAGAAGTAAACATAACCAGAATAAACAAATCAATCATGAGAGTCATCACGCATTGCTCCCCCTATTACTAAATCTCATAATGTATCCCACATCATTCCTGTAGTCAATAAGCAAAGTCAGCTTCAGAAGCGGATAACTGCAGTAGGGTCAGAATTCCCTACGTTTCTGATCGGTCCTCCTTCTTTTTCCAAATTTGCTTGAGCTTTCCAACAGTGTGCTGGAAATTGTCCACTTTCCCAGATCTGTTCATCCTGCATTCTTTTTCTACATGTCCATACTTGTTACAA
The DNA here is from genome assembly GCA_034641835.2 of Pinus albicaulis. NCBI lineage: Eukaryota > Viridiplantae > Streptophyta > Pinopsida > Pinales > Pinaceae > Pinus > Pinus albicaulis. Next base: position 1,491,770,052 of record CM076581.1, read on the forward strand.
GCATAACATCTCATGTGTCCAGAAAAATAAGCATAAGAATCATAATGAGTATTTTTAATCTTCCTCCTTTTACAATCAGCTGCTTTATGTCCATACATGTTACATGAGAAACAATATCCTCTGAAGAGACTAGAGTACCTTTCTGAGTAGGATCTGTTTGTTTGTGGCTGAAACAATCTACTTCTGCAATTTGTTGCAACATGCCCATAGTTATGACATCTAAAGCATTCAACATTATTTAATGATTTCCTTTGAGTATTCATGACTGTTGGTTGACCTTTTGTTTCTTTCAACACTTCAGGTTTTGCATTGTCTTCCTTTGAATCATTAGCATTCCCTTGTGAACTAGATTCACCTTTAATGGTTTCATGGAAACCAAGACCATGTTTGATAGCAGGAGACCTTTGATTGCTCAGAATATTGTCCAAGATATTAGTACTATCATGAAACCTCAAAAGTTTAATATTTTCTTCTAATTTACTTTTGAGAGTGTTTACCTCAACCTCCAGGGCTTGACATTGCTTTGACATGATTTCTTCTTTCCTTCTTCCATCTTCTACTTGATCCTTCAGATTTAGAATCTCTTCTTTCAACCAATTTTCGTTTTCTTCACATGTTTGTTGCAGCTCTTCATTCTTCTTCTTCGATGCTTTGAGATCTTCTTTCAGAGATATGTTTTCAGCTTCAAGTCCAGTATTCTTCTTGTTTGATTTTTCGAGACCTACTTTGAGGGAAATGATTTCGGCTTCAAGTTCTTCATTCTTCTTATTTGATTCTTCAAGATCTGCTAGTAGAGAGATGATTCCATCTCCAAATCCTGCATTCTTCTTGTTTGATTCTTCAAGATCTGCTTGTAGACGTTCTATGACAGACCATATTTTTGCTCCAAGTTCTTCATTTTCATTTAGTTGTAGAGGTTCCTCACTCTTCTTAATTGATGCTTCTAGAGAGATGACTGTAGCTTCAAGACCTTCATTCTTCATTTTTCCCATTGTTACGGATCTCCTTCAAGCGATCAAGCTTCTGCAGAAGGACCAAGCTCTGATACCAATTGTTGGGAAAAATACTGAGAGGGGGGGGTGAATCAGTATTTACTGCATAATCAAATCTTTTTACTTTTTCATTCCTTGAAACCCATACGCTACTTTACTTCAGTAAACTAGCGTATATACGCGGATCCCCTTTATGAAACTAGCGTATACACAGAGATTTAGATGTGTCATTAAATCTTCACTTAAACCATTCCATCATTTATTCATCAGATATTCAATAAGCAGTAAACAGGTGCAGTAAGAACAGAATAAACCATCACACAAAGCATCACACATGAACACCAGGATTTTTAGGTGGAAACCCAAATCGGGAGAAAACCACCGCTGCAGTTGCTCAGCCTTCAATATTTTATTATAGAGAAATCATCTTACAACATATGTGCTGGCGCAGACTTGACCAGCACGCAGGCACCCACCTGCGCTCGTTTACCAGCCTCTCCTGGAAGGGAGCTCCAACTCCCTGACTCGTTTACCAGCCTCTCCTGGAAGGGAGCTACGACCCCCTGATCTCGTTTACCAGCCTCACCTGGAAGGGAGCTACGACCCCCTGACTGAAGGCTACAACCTTCAGCACCACCTTGGACCACGTTTCATCAATTTTCACACTGGACCCAACCACTTCAATAGAACACCACTTGCAGGCCACATTTCATCATATTTTCAGACTGGACCCTTTCCAAACTTTTAAGCACATACATTCATCACCAACAGATACTTAACAACACAGATCAGATAACAGAAACACAGCAGAACAGATCAGATATTTCATACCCCATGCTTCAGCAAACCCTAGTTTGCATACGCGCTTGTTTCTCAACGTGTAGCGTATCATATTTTCCGTCCCCCAAACCGACGTATACCTCAGTGTATACTTTATTGCGCATACGCGCTTCCTCTTCGCTGAAGCTGCGTATATACGCGCTTCCTCCGCGGCGAAGTAGCGTATAGATCTTCAATCATTACAGAGCAGCATACTTCATCAGATCAGATATTCAGTTCAGATTTACCCTTTTGCTTCAGACAGATGTTCGCCTAGATGCTCGCATCATCACAGATCTAATCACTCCATAAACAGATCTAGAAAATACAAGTACATTTCAGATCTAAAGATCCCGCTTCATCATTTCTTCATAAGTGCTTCATAGATTCAGATCTATCATCAAACCTTTACCCTTTCCATGTAGATATACTTCATAGAGAAGTATTCATTCAAGCTCAGACATCTTGCTCTTCACTCATGTTGTGCACAATGAATTTCTTCTCCTTTTATATGATTATCCTTTTTCAATACCATGAGCCCCTTTTTCAATGCCATGGACCAAAACAATACCATAAGCCCAAAACTACCTGGACGGGGTCAATTAGGCGGATCATTACCCAATACTATGGGTCAATACCATGGTGGTTACCCTTGGATTTGCACTTTTTGCGCGCTTTAGCCCATACGCGACTTGTAACGTTCCTTTCCGCGTGCATACGCGACTTCCCCTAGGCCAATCCGCGTATACCAAGAGACATGCTCTTTTTCATCATTCTGAGTACATTCTGAAATCCTTTCTTCATTGCCTTCTGTAAATACTGTAGATACATCAGATTTCCTTCATCGAGGACATATTCTATCAAACACAACTTCATCAAGTAAGTTGTCATCATCTTCATCAAGTGGGTTTCCTTTCAAGTACAACACTCAACATCATATCATCAACAATCATCATATCACTAGTTACATCATTTAACAAGTCCATCAAGTCAAGCATAACTTCATCAGGTGGAGTGCCATCAAGGACAATACATGTCAACAGTCGCACGTCTTCATCTTCATTCAGTGGGTTGCCATCAAGGACAACACTCTGCATCATATTTCCAACAAGAAGAAATTCATAGTGCAATGTGTGCAAGTGAAAGTGTTGTTAATAAATAAATCTCTTTAAGAGATATCTACATGGTTGAACTTTGTTCTTAATTGATAGATCTGAATCTATGATGCACCTATGGATATGATGAAGGTTCAAGATATCTAGATCTAGAAATGATGAATCTCTAGGATGATCTGCAAAAGAAATGATGAAGACCAGGCGCAAGACTGATGAAGAAATTGAAGAAATCTGGGTAAGTTTATAGATCTGGTCTATTCTGCAAAGTTTATATTTTACAGATCTATACACTAGTTTCTCTCGGTAAAAGTGCGTATATACGTGGGTTCCCTTAATAAAAGGCGCATATGGAAGTTAGGGTTTCTGAAGCTTATTTACAGATATTACTTCTGTGATTTTTGTTTTCTCTCTACTGTCGGTCAATGAAGTCTACTTGAAGTTTTGGGTTGATTGAATATGATGTATGCTGTTGATATGATAATGAACAAATCTAATCAATGATTGAGAAAACATGACGAGGGAAGAATGATTGTCTAAACAGTTCTGCATGGATGATAGATTGTCTGAACAAAAATTTGATTTCAGATCTGAATATGAGTCTGAACAAAATCTGAAAGAAAGGATACATAGAGGTATACGCTAGTTGGTGAAAGGAAAAGCACATGTATATGCGGATTCGATAAAGAAAAGCCGCGTATTAATTTAGAATATAAAGATTAGTATGCACTGAAGCATACGCAGGTTGGTGTGCAGAAAAGCGCGTATGTACGCGAGTTCAGTAAATAAAAACAATGTATGGTATCTGAACTAATGGTTGTTCAAGGTTGAATGTGTATCTGATTATCTACTCTAAAGTCTGGGTTATTTCTGATATTCTGGTTACAGTGGTATTGTTGTTCTGATTGAAGTTTTGGGTAATGTATGGTTGTTGATGTTAAGGGATTGTATTGAAGTTGTTTTGATCCAGTATGAAAATTGATGAAACGTGATCTGCAGCGGATCTGAGGGTTGAAGCCTTCAGTATGAAAGTAGAAGCTTTCAGCCAGTAGAATCTGGTGTTGAAGTCAGGAGGTCGAAGCTCCCTTCCAGGAGAGGCTGGTAAATGAGATCAGGGGGTCGGAACTCCCTTCCAGTTGTAGCTGGAAAACGAGAGAAGGTTGCAGCCTTCTACAGGTAGAAGCCTGCGTACTGGTATAAGTATGCATCAGTACAATGTTGTAAAAGGTTTTATATATAATAAATATTGAAGACAGAGACGACAACATCAGTGGTTTTCTCCCAAATTGGGTTTCCACCTTAAATATTGGTGTTCATGTGTGTGATGCTTTATACTGTTTACTGCTCATAAATTATGATTATCTAGCACTATTCATAACTGATAAATCTGTTTAAAAGACTGATTCTCTAAATCTGAAAGATAAATCAGTATACGCTAGTTTCCTTCTATATTTCCGCGTGCATACGCTAGTCCAGTTCATAAAAACCGCGTATGGAAATATGCTCAAAGAAAAAGTAAAAAGTTTTCAGTTAGATCTAAAGACTGATTCACCCCCCCTCTCAGTATTTTTCCCAACAGGCTAGGCGGAAAAAATTAATCCAACGTAACAATTTCAAAATCACCCTTACTCTCCCTTACACTAGATGGAGTGGAAGAGATCATGTAGTAGGTCTCTATACTTGAAATTTCTACCGATGTCATAGGCAACAGTAATGTAAAGGTTCCCATGAGAGTATAATCCTTTATGAGCTCTACACCAATGTTAAGAAGTGCTAGTTGGGGTGCATGAATGAATGGAACACTTCCAGTTACCTACGAAGCAGAGGAAAAGAAGGATAGATGATTAATGTCTGTGATAGTACCTTTGTATGGAAAGGGAATCATTCTAAAATATGTAGAATCAATTACAGTCATTTCATATAACCATGGCCTTCCAAGTAGAATATTATAGTCAAGGGGTCCGTGAACAACCTCGACATCAACATTCACTATTTTTCCCGCTAGTTCAACATGCATGTTATTAATAATACCACAAGGCTTATATGTACCTCCATCGAAAGCCTTCAACGTCATTGATGGTTGAGATAAATGTGGCGAGCCAAGTGACTTCCAACAATTTACAGACATAATGCATGTATATGCTCCCTCATCAATAATAGTACGATGAATAAGGTGATTGAGAGCATTTACTTGTATGGAGAATTTCAATTCTGCTGGTAGTTGTGGCACATAGCCCGTATGATTAAAGGCGACAAGATTAGAATCAGTCCGATCAATTCCACCAATAGCTGACAATAAATGTTGTTTTTGGGCGGGACAATTTTGTAGTAACTCAAGAGCAGACATAGATGAAGGGGATTGAGAAAAATATTCAAATATATTATAATTTTGAGCAGCCCTTGCTCGAGGATTATATGTCGATTTGTGAATTACTCCTTTTGGTGGCTTGATTTTCAATTCAGGAAGAGCAGTATGCGGTACTGATTCCATAGATGGATTCATAGTCAAGGTAGTAGGTTGATTAGTGGCCTAACTACCATAATATTTACTATGCATTGACACCAAAATATCTATTAAAGGTTTTGTGATAGATATCATAAGTACTTGGGAACTAGAAGATGGATCCTTAGCAACCAAATTTGTGTCCGGATTTGGAAATGGATCTGTCAACACAGTTGACGCATTGGAAGTCTTAATGATTTTTGAGACTTCAATGCGGTGAGGACAATCCCGAACAAAGTGTTCCTCATTACATATTATGTATGGATAACGAGGTTTCCTAGGTCCAGACGATTGATCAGATGATATTTCCTGCTGGTTAGAATTTTTCTTTTTCTTAGATTTCCCCTTTTTCTTACTTCCAGGTTGCTTGTCACTTCTGCCCTTATCAAATGACACAAAATTAATTTCGGAGGAAGGTGTAGGATAAAATGTAGTAGTATGATGTGTGCTTGCAGTGCCAATCAACCTGTCTCTGGCATGAGATTCCTTTATTTGAGGAGGGACAGTAAAATTAGATCTCGGTGTGTTAGGAATTTTTTCATAAAGCGTGCTAGACTGAGTATAAATCAAGTCTAAATATTAGGCATGAGAAATAAATTTATCTTCTATGATGACACCATCCTTAGCGACATCCTCAGTTATAGATGGTAACAGGGACTTAATGAACCACGAAGCTAGAAGCTGATCCAGAACACATGTCTTAACCATTCTACGACAACGACGCCACTCATGAATATGATCAGAAATGTGAGTAGCATTAGTTTGTTGGAAATTAGTCAAGAGTGTTGTTCTAGTTTCATATCATATGGGTAACTAGAAGTGAGTCAAAACGATAGTATCTAGGGCATTGAAATTATCAAAAGAAGCTCTAGGTAACTCAATATACCATTTTACAGCCAGACCCGTGAGTGTACGCTAGAAAACACGTAGTCGAACAGAATCATCATTTAGGGAATTTGATGAACACCATAAATGATAAGTCATGACATGAGTCGACGGGTTTTCCATAGGGTTTCCATTTAACTTAGGAATATCTGAGGGTAATTTGTGTGGTATCACTAGCCACCGAGGAGCATAGTTGATTGGATCATTGGTTAGCCGATTTAAATCTGGTAACTCTAAATTTGCAACAAAGGGCAACTGTTTATTAAGGTTAGGTTGAGCATAGCCAGGGTATGATGGAATTTCTTGAGAAAAAGGCCTTTGAGCACCAACATAAGGAATCTGTTGCTGGTAACCGAGATAGGGGTTGTTTTGAAAAGAAAATGTTTGAGGACTTTGCTGACCAAAACCTGGATATGATACTTGTTGAAATGAAGTCTGAGGTATTTGTGCCTGATGCTACCAAGGGGTCTGTCCACCAATGTTCTAACCCAAATTAGAATAATTTGGATTCGGTTGATAGGTATAACCATGTTGTGGATGTTACATCCCATAAAATGGTAAGCCAGGTTGTGAATAAATGATTCGAGATACAGGTTGTTGTAAATTAACCAAAGAATTTAGAGTCTATGGACCCAATATTTGAGGGTATTGAGTTGAAGGACCTGCTTGAAAAGGTTTTTGTACAACATTTTGGTTCTATAACAGGGGTAAATATGTATTAACAAGTGGGAATGATGTCGGTGTAAGAGGTTGAACTAGTTGATACGAGTGTACAACTATTTGTGGTTGGATAGGCAGAGTGGGCTCCCATTGAAAAACATTCATTTCGACATTAGGTTGACCAAAAAGTGATGGAGTACTGTCATAGTGGGTGACCAAAGGTTGCCTCCCAGCATGAGGAGGATAATAATATGGAAAATATTGCTCTCCAAATGCTGGAAGTCCAGTTGATATGGTACTTGATGGAATAAACCCAGAAGGACTGGCTTAATATTTCCATGATGATGTGTATAAAAAATCAAGTCATTCAATACTCAATATAGTTTTACCAGTTATAATACTAGACGATGACATTGGTAAAGTCCATGGATTTGAAGATGCACCAGAGAAAATTCCAAATAAAGATTTATAACCTGATGGGACCATAGGGCCACCATGAAAATATGACTCTGGTGAAGTTGTAAACATCAATGGGGTAGCGATGGTAGGTACTGATGTAATTTGAATAGATGGCCCAACCGAAGATGTTGGTTTAGGCATGCTTACTTGACCAAATGTATACACTTTTCGATCGACGAGATTTTGAATAGGAATAGGATCAACAAAATTAGAGGGTGGTGATTAAGGAAAAGACTCATACAGGTAAATACCCTCCCCAAAATGGGTTGGAGTTAAAGGTGTCTCGTCTTGTGGGATTTCATCAATCGAAATTAAACCAGGTGGAAGTATTTCACCGCCAAGCCCAAGGTATATTTCAGGTGGTTGAATGTGTGATCTGGGAGACTCAATGGCTACAAAAGTTTGTGGAATGACCAATGTAAGAACAAATTCTGGTTGTTCTACTTTAGGATTCAGATGTTCTGGAAAAAAGGAGACAGGATTTGGATCAACTTCTGGTTGAAAAACGTCGGGTCCAGGAGGCATGGTCTCACTGAATGGATGGATCGTGACCATGGGTAGCTGTGAGGACTTCGTCTCGACAACAGTAGACAAACTAGGATGTGTAGAAACAACTTGAGCTAACTCTAGTATATGGGAAGATGATGTTTCACCAGAGGTATGAATAGTACTTGATTCAATAGAGTGTTGTTGCCTTCGTCGAACAAGAGTAACTTCTGGTGGTAAAGGTGGTTTCAATGCTAATCTACGCGAATGATGGGGGAAATTATTTTTTTCTTCCACGATTACTGATTTATTTTAACCAAAAAAAATAAACAAAATAAAAGGGTATTTCTAGGCAAAAAGGTTTACCAACAAACTGTGAACTACAGAATACCTCCTGGCAAAACAAGAAGTATGGGCATAAAATCTCCCTAATGCTGTGTTCATTGTATCAAAAGCTACAAGGTAGTTGACTCAGTTCTCTATGGATGGATAGCAACCTAAAGTTTTCCTCCAAAATATACCCGAAGGTACGTGGAGGCCCAAGTCCGTATTAGCGTTGTCTAATGTGAAACCACACAGTGAGAGCACCCCTTTATACTTTTCGTACTGTAACACCACCCGATATACCCAAAAGTACGTGGACGAGCTATGATATACTTACGTACGTGGAGTGAGGTATCACACTCAGAATTTATCACTGAAAATTAATGGCGGCTACTATGTTTTACGATGTCGGAACACGTCTCTAGCCTAGACCTTCTAAATGTTATCGTTATGGTTCCAATGCTTTGTTAGGTAAATTGAGATAAATTTTAAGTTGATCTTGTTTATCAATTTTCCTTTTAAGGTTCACCGTGATGATGTATTATAAATTCCTAAAATGAAAACTAAAATGATAATAAATCTTTCACTTTTAGTTTTTCAATGAAAAACCTAGCTACTAGAGGGAAAGAGAAATCAATTTGAGAGCAAACCAACAAAGAGAACAAAATAAAATGCATGTTTCCTAATTGTTCCTTTTGCAAAACACACAATCCACTACATGCAAATGTAGGTTTTCTTTTTAGTCCCTTTAATGTTATGAATGTATAAAAGAAACTAAGTGCACCAAATCAATAAAAACAAATGCCTTTTACTTTTAAGAAATGAAGAATTTAAACAACAATTTCTCTTTTGAAGGAAAAATGAGAAATTTAACAACAATTTCTCCTATCAGGAAATGAAGAATTTCACGACAATTTCCCTTTTCAAAAGCAAATGGATCTAATGCAGCAATGAAAATACTTTGAAAATAATTCGTCAATGATAAATAAAAATGATTTAAATAAACATTGAACAAACTTTTCTTTCAAAGGAGGAAGAGGTAGGTAAGGTCACTGGTCAATCTGAGGTATCAGGCTCTTTAAAACACAACAAAAAACAAATTGAAATCAAATTCAATGGAAAAATCAATGGAATTTTGCTAATTCTAGGGGGAAACACAGTCTCTAAGAGAAGACAGTGCGTTGCAACACACCCATGGAAGGGAGACAATCTTATGCAAATCACTGTGTCTTGTTCAACAGTGCATCGAGCGCAGTCAGAGAATAAAAACTCTAATGTTTAACACACTTCTAATGAAAATTTCGATTTCAAAAAACCTAATATTTCTGAGTAAATTCTACTAGGTGAATAAAAAAAGAAAATCAGAGGAAAATACACTAACGATGAAGGGTAAACTCCCCAGCGGAGTCGCCAATTAGTTATGCGGAATTATGGATTAGAGATAACACATTCTTCCCTAGATGTAGTGCTCATCTAGAAAAATGGGTTAAAGACTTTGCAACTACTTTTCCTAACATTAAATAGACACACAGAACAAATCAAAGAACTTACTTGGAGTCCAAGTGCTTCTTATTCTCCTTCTGTCGCTCTTTTTGTAGCTTCAAATCTGAGCTAGATCACCAAAATATTTCCTGTAAAGATGAACACTAAAGAAAAAAACATAGCAATAATATAGATTACTATTCAAGTTATTCAGTTAAATCAATAAAACATGAAACATATGCATCAAATAAGAATTCTTATTATGAAAGACAAAAGCTTATACAGATACATATGTGGGAAGGTAAGCAAAAATATTTATTAATGGATATAAGGGGAGGTTACAACCCAGTGATTTATTTAGTGTCACCATATCAAGTAGCATTCCAGCCTCATCACAATGCACATCTCTCCAGCACCATGTCACTCAAATCAATTCCTCAATTGAAATTCCACCAGCATTTCTTTACTCAAATTATTCCTTCTCAAACACTAAGATCTATGCTCAATTTATAGAGGAGCTTAAGGTAGTTTTACAATCAATGAATTTCTAATAATAGGTAAGACATGTTCCCAGTCTCAGAGGTATCAAATGGACACATGGATTCTAATTTTGACACATTTGAACTCTTCTATAAGGCACTGGCCAAGTGCAGATTCCAGAACAATGAGAATTTCGCTCCCAATGTGATCAACACACCCATGAATGTCGGGATGTGCTTTGCAGAGCACCCTTGAGTGGGCTTACTTGCATATGCAATGCACTTAGTCCCTTTATAGGTAGCATTGGTGAGCTCTCATATGATATATTATAAACTTAAAATCATGGAAACCTTTGCAAATGAAATTCATGGATGATTTGTCTTTTTCTTTGTCTTAGGGCATGTAACAACTAAAATGATATGGAATGATAGACCCTATTAATTATTTCTGGAGATGATGTCTAGTTATCTAGGTCATTGGGAATGGTGCCCAAATTGACCAATAACACATCAGATGGATGTTAAATCTGCCTTCTTACATGGGGACTTACATGAAGAAATATACATGGAACAACCCCTTGGATTTATCCAAAACAACTCTAGCCTTGTTTTTCACCTTAATAAGTCTCTCTATGGTCTCAAATAAGCTCCTCAGGCTTCGTATGCTAAAACGGATAGAGTTATCTTAGATAATGACTTTTCTAGATGTCATTCCTACAACACTCTCTACACCAAGAAAGTGGGTAAGTCCTTAATCATCCTTGTTCTGTATGTCCATGATATTATCCTTACTCATAGTGATCCCAACCTTATAAACCATGTGAAGTCTAGCCTGAAAAAAAGTTTGAAACAACAGAATTAGGACACTTGCATTATTTCCTTGGTCTTCAAGTCTTGCAATCCAAAGAAGGTATTACCCTTTCTCAATCCAAGTATGCATGTGATATTCTATGCAACTTTCACATGGAAGATTGTAACCCAACCCCTTCTCCCTTTCAGTTTGGAGTCAATATTTGAGTCACTTGGACTTCCCCTAAAGTTGATGTTACCTTGTATCATCAACTTGTTGGTAAAATTCTATATCTTACCCATACTTGTCCTGACCTTTCCTTTTTCGTTGGTATTTTTTCTCGGTTTATGCAAAAACCTCATGAATGTCACATGAAAGCAGCTAAAAGAATAGTTTTATATATGCGAGGTAAAATTTAGTTTATGATTCATTACAATGCAAGAGAATCTCCATTGTTGATTGGTTTTATTGATTCTGATTGGGCTGGTGACCCTGATGATCGAAATTCTACTGCAAGTTATGTATTCACTCTTGGTTCAAGACCTGTTACATGGTATTGTAAGAAAAAAAGTGCCATATCTCTTTCTTTGGTAGAAGAAGAGTATCATGGTGTTGTTGAAGCCAACAAGGAATCCCTGTGGCTTTGTCATTTCTTGTTTGAATTTGGTCTTTATCAACAACATCTAACTACACTTTGGTGTGATAATCAGAGTTCCCTTTAGCTATGCTAAGATCCAGTTCAATATCAACACATGAAACACATTGAGATACAAATACACTTCATATAAAAGCTCATTCATGATCATGTTCTTGAAGTGCACTATTTTCAACCAATGATCAAGTTGCTAATATATTTATAAAGGCTCTCATAGAAGTGAAGTTTACCAAACTTCAATCTAATGGCTCCTTCCTTCTCCTATTGTGTCACCTTTGTAAATCCTTCAATCCTATCTTAAGTTGTTGTTAAGGGGGGGTTGTTAGGATATTTCGTCACAAAGGAAATAGTTAAGTATAACTTGGTCTAGCGTAGAGTTAGGTAAAGTGTGTTTCTTTAGTATGTATTTTTGTAGCTTATAATATGATAATCATGATATGTAGTGATTCATGAATTCATTCTCTCCTCTGTATTACCAACACTTGATCCATGGCTTAACACACGATTGGTCCATGATCTCTATTTAAATAGCATGGAGGGTCATTTTTTCGGTGACCGTTTATTAGATAAGCTTATGTAAATTCTATTTCTTTATATTAATAAATTTCCTGAAGTGGTCCCGTTGGCTCAGTCCGTGGACGATTTCCCTCTTCGATGGTTTGAAACATGCGAAATATCAGTGTAATAATATGTGATCTATTTGTGAGTGGTGAAATTTGGTGTTTGATCTAAGGAACTTACCCTGTAAATTCCTCCACATAATTCATTGAGGATGATTCCATTTGAGGCTATGCATGGGTAGAGTTGCAATGTTCCGGTTAGTTGGATTGATCCAGTTAACATAGTACTAATTGGACCATAGATGTTAGCAGAAATGGAACAAAAAATGCAGGTGATCAATAAGAACTTGAATGCAGCATGGGAGATGAAAAGAGTTATGGAGAGAGGAAAAAGTTGTTCAAGGATTTTTAGGTTGGGGATAATATGTACTTGCATATCAAGCCCAAGAAGAGCTCCTTGTAGATTGGATCATGTGCCAAGTTGGAACCAGTGTTTTGTGGACCATTCAGGATCATTTAGAGGATAAGACTAGTGGCATATCAACTTTCACTTCCTTCCACAGTGAAATTCTATGATGTTTTTCATATATATTTGTTTAACAAGTATTTTAAAGATTTTGATCATGTGTTTGACTAGTATGTATTGCAGGTGGAACTCACTGGAGAATTCCTACCAGAGCCTCAGTGTATAATGAAGAAATAGTTTCTCATGCTCTAGAATCGAGTAATAGAGCAATTTAAAGTGGAATGGAAGAAATTTGTGCCCGATGAAGCTATATGGGAGATGTCAGATCAGATGTAAGACATGTATTCTTCCTTGTTTTTCGGTTAAGGAAAAGCAGTTTTGGCGCGATGTTGGTTTTTGTCTAGCATATGTTTTGGTGATTTTTGGTATATTTTGTTATGTTATGGTTGGATGTATGTTCATATTTATATTGATGTGATACCACTATGAGCTATGTTATAAATCTCCAATAAGCGGTATGGTGTCATGTCATTATATTTTTCATGTTGCTATGATTTCATGTTGATTTTCTTTTCAACAATGTGATCATTGTAAATATTGCATCGAGCTATGTTATAAATCTCCATGGATAGTATGGTTTATTTTAACATTATTTCTGAGGTATATGTGTGATTGAACACTGAGGATGGTGTGATTACCTGATGGATTCGAAGTTGAGTGGGGTGGATCTACGAATTGATATAACACATGGCCTAGTAAGCCCTAAACCAGATTTTCAGTTGCGATAAAGTCAGATAGTGTGCTTCCTTGGTAGGCCTAGGAATCCTCGACCAATGAATGGTAGGATATACAATAAATCCTAGAGGTGGTTGTTGTTGTAGATTAGTCACACAGGTGTACGAAATCGCACAAGTTTAGAGAGTGTGGTCTACTCTCTAAACTATTGGTAATAGGTAGAAAGTGGGGGGAGCTCAAAAGTATAAAACTTAATGGAAATAGTATGCTAAAGTATGCTCTAGTTAAAATAAAACTAAAAGAAAAAATATACATAAACTATCTAGAGAGTTGCGAAATATAATAATGAAAACGATGGCTCGATGGCCTCTTCTTATTAAACGTTTGAAATGGAGAAGAAATTTTAACCACTTGCCAAAGGGCCCCTAGGAAATGGCTCTAGGTCTCGATGCAAGGATGTTGCCTTACAAGCTCTACCTTTGATGCAGTCTCACTCTCTCTCTCTGCTGTGGTGGACTAAGAGTTGGGTGGTCAACTATCGAGTCCTCTTTAGCTCCAGATCTGGGTCACACACAATGTTGGTGTTGCTTGGGAAACTTTGGCCAACATAACACTGTGATCACCATCTCTTCATCTCTTGCTGGGTTTATATAGGTGATATTCAAATCCTCCTTCCCTCTCTTGTTACATGATGGATGGTGACCCAAGGGAGAGGTGTGATTCCATTGTGTGCTCAAATATTTTTTTTGTGCTCACATAATGTCTAAGGAGGAACTGGTGGCTGTCCTTAGGTGGCTTTAACATAAGGAGTAACTGTCCTTTGCTTGGTGTGGTCCTAGAAAGTGACCTTTTTTCAATTCCAGGAATGTGCGCTTATCGGGCAAAAAGGCAAGTAGAAGGCACTCTTCTTGAAGGATGAAGCGCACATTTGAGCATTTATGACTAGTTCAAATCTGATTTTCTCAAAACCTTAGAGATTTTAAATACTTCTTGATTCGATAATGTATTCATGTCGTGTAAATCCTTGGGCTTGACATTAATTGATGTCGTCTTCTACTGTTCGATTTTCCAATGTTAACAGTTTCCCCCTAATGTGTGAGGTCTAGGAAGAACTATATAGCTGAAATACATTATAGTTTCTTTTCTGTATCATACACACAGAGAGAGAGAGAGAGAGAGAGAGAGAGAGAGAGAGAGAGAGAGAGAGAGAGAGAGGTATGCATTTATTTTGGAATTGACAACACCTTGCAACATTTTCAAGATAACCATGACATAAGGGACCCCCTGCAAGCAGACAAAATATACAAAATATTTACAAAATTTCAACGAGGTGGGCATGTCCCATGCTTGTGAAGCTATGGCTAGTTAAACAAAATTGACAGATACATGTGCTATCTGTGCCCGTACTGTGGTAGTGACGCTTGTGGTTATTGACGACGACCGCTGATGCCCTCAGAGGCATTTTTTATTTGACGATAGGTGGAATGTGGTACCCATATGCGTAGTCTTAGTATGGCATATCATTGCGCAATATACACATATGTACTAGCTGGGACCTTCCCGTGTAAGCATTGTTTGTCAGAGACACTTACAGGGGCATGGGTATTCGACAGATCTGATCAAAGTGAAATGGTTGTAAGGTATGATACCATCGTGACATGAAAGCTTTTACTATGGTCGAATGTCAGGAGGATCGATGAAATCTGTGGATAATGATGTCTCCCACAGTGCCACCCAAGGATACCCCTTTGCATGGGGAGGGATTATCCAAGGTACCACTTCATTTTTGGAAAAGAGGTGTTGAGGTTGACAAAAGGGAAGCCTTCACTGAACCATGAGTGATCGACCTAACGGGTTAGGGATCAAGATATGATGGGTTTAACATAGGAATTTTTGGTGAGATGTGACTGGAAACGGATGATGGGGATTTAGTGGCCCAAGGTCGAAGTATAGTTGAGCAGTTTGGCGGCAGTCATAGTTATTTCTGAAGGGAAAATTTCTTGGAGTTGGTAGGACTTCCAGGGAGGGTAGAACCTGCTATGAATGTCAGGATGGTGCGTGCATGGCGTGAGTGAAATACTTCGACCAAGAGGAATGAGGGACTGCTACCATGGGAGAAAGGGTGAAACATGAGGGCGAAGTGGTGAAGGAAATCATTTGTGGTCTTTGTACAGTTACCATAAGAATAAAATAATGGGGTTTGGTTTGTACCAAAAACAGAGATGGGTACCCGAAAACATGAAAGAGGGTCGCTCACTAAAGGTGTGAGGACGGTGTTTTGCTGGGGGTAGGGGTCCCATTGGTTGGTCTCATGTGTGGCATTAATGAAGCAGAAGATGTCATAGATGGGATTATGCTGGTGGAGGTATGGCGAGCCAAATGGGGTGTGCGGAGGTGCGCTTTCAATCTTCTTTGTACAACCTGATCGTCTGGGAAGGGGATTTGAGTTTGAATGGTGAACTTGACCTTATGCATGATATATGGATGGGCATGAGGTGCTTCCTGGACTAAAATGGTATGGACATGGCATCACTTGTGGGGTGATGTATGGTCTACTTTGGATGATGATCGCCATGGAGGGGAGGCTCTACCGACCAATGCGAGTGTTTATCATATGCCGGGTGAGGTGTAGATAAACGTGGTCAGGTATGAGGACCCTATGGTTTATTTCTAATGGAGAAATGATGTCAGGATATGAAAAGCTCTCTGGGACTCTATCATACTGAGAGTATAATGATACCTGCTCTTGAAATTTCAGTGAATGGTGCTGTGAACAGTTTGCAATTTCTTCCTGCAAAAACAACTACCTCAAGTGAAAGCATCTTATTTTCATCAAATATTATTGAAAAACATGAATTTGGAAAGGAAGATAGGAGGGTGCATACCAGCCAGCAATGAAAAAAAACATTTTCCCAGAAAGTGAATGTGGCATTGCTTTCGTTTGTCATGGCATACTGATGATAGTGCAACTTACGGTTTGCGGAATGGACCTTCTGATCTCTTGTTACTAACCTTCGAAGTTCTGGAAAAGGGCGGTAAATATGGGATTATGGCCCTAATCATATTCATTTGTACTTGTTGAGTGTTTGGAGATTAGAGGTGATTGTAGAGCCTTTCTTGTCGTTGTGGTCAGCCTGTGTACCAGATATTAGTGATATTACGCCAAGGTAACTTCCATGACGTCCTGCATTTTAATTTTTTCAGTTTGATGATGTAGGGGGGCATACAAATTAGGTTTGTACGACCTCAAAGGGAATTTTTGTCCTAGATTGTGCGGGCGATCTAGGCAAAGGGCCGCCCCCCCTTGCGCTTATTTTTGAGGGACAGCCGCACGAGGGCGCATTGTTCCCTCCTTGTTGTGCACAAGGGGGCACCTATTTGAGAGACATGCATGCAAGGGTAGGGTTTTTGTAAAAACTTGGGTTTTTGTCCCGTTTGATGCTTTTCTCTGTACTGATGGGTGCTTGTTGCTTGGCAGGGTGGTGTGGAGAGAGAAAGACTGGCCCGAGATCCGGACCGCTCTAGCTGCTAATGTTGGGGCTTGTCATCAGTTGCTCGCATGGGGCCTTTTGAAATTTGCTGAGAATGAGTTCCTTTTGTCACAGGATCGATTTTTACGTTATATTATACATCATTGGCATAGGAGGTGCAATATTTTCATTCTGAGAGGGACGAACTTGATTATCCATCCAAAGACAGATATATACTTTGTGATCGGATTACTGCCTCCGGGTGAGGCACTGAGGTATCCACTCCCTGCTGGGAGAGTGAACATGGACAGGTTTCGTAGGAGGCATTGTGGTGGTGTGCCTCTTACTGAGGGGTGCATCAATATTGCATCAGTGACAGATGTGGCCAAGCGGTGTTCTTTGGCCATTATTGTGAAATTGGTGGGGTCGTTTTCTTTGCATCGGGCATCAGGCCCACAGGGGGCAGTTTTACGCTGCTTGAGGAATGGGAATTTTTTCGATTTTTCCCGATTTTGATTTGATGGTATCATTTCGCAACTAAACAGGGTCCCAACATGGATCCAAATCATTTGCGTACACTACCATATTGTGCAGCATTATGTACAAGAGGCTGGTGCTACTGAGGCTTGTTGTGGAAGTGCCTATTGGGGGGCCGAGGGAGCCACGCATGAGGAGATGGGCTCCGGTGATGCCACGTGGTGGTGGTGGCATGGTGGGTCATTATTGGAAAGACACGACAGAGGCTTGGTTCGAGGCCAATCTTCAAATTTTTTTTCCATACCCGTACGCGGGGATGGACTTTCAAGGTGATCCAGATATTGGTCTCCCTTTCGGTTATTTTTGGATTCCCGCAGGTATGTGCTATATATTGTTTTTGCATTTGTTCGAGCTTTTATGTACTTGTGTGTTTTATTATTAACACTTACATTATTTGGGTTACTTGTGCCGATTTTGGCGAGGTGGGACGCCCAGTGGCCCGACTGGTGGGTCATGATCCTCTACGACGACCGCAGGGTGGTCGTGGAGGAGGTGCCGCAGGTGGACCGAGTGGTTGTGCCGGTGGACCTGGCGGGGATGGTGTTGGCCCTTCTGGTGAGGGCAGCAGCTCGGCTACAACTGAGGCAGTGGTAGATTGAGCTCGTGCCGATGTGGTTGAGGTGCACATCGCAGTAATTACGGCTCAAGTGGCCACTCTAGAGGAATTTTGGGGTCGAGTGGACCATTTGACCCAGGGGATGCGTACCTGAGGTTTTATGGATCACCTCGAGGAGGTTTGGCTAGAGATGGTGATGGCCTGCGAGAGGGATTATCGGCCCACTCTATGACGGGTAGCTATTGTAGTGGCGACAGTAGCTCTGGTGGTGGCCCCAGGAGCCGTGGTGGTGCCAGTTGCTCCTCTTGTGGGGGAACCCCCCTAGAGTAGTTTTGTACACAGGGAAAGCATCCGTTATGAGAATTCTTCCCTTATTTTTGATGACCATTGTATTTTGGGCTGGCCAATGGGCCAATGATACTATTTTTGTACTCAGATACACATATTTTTGATATATATATGAGAGATATTTTTGCGGCTTTACATAGTGCACTATCTATTTCGATTTATGTATTTTGTGTTATGCTGATGGATATCTATGTTTTTTGTTTTGTATGTAAGATAGTTTATTCTTGATGAATTCTAGTCTAGGATATTGTTAGCTATGCGATTAGTTCCTTGGTTTTGATTCCTTGATACATGTGAAAATTTGATGTAATCAAATTATCTGCTTAATATTTTGGCATGCAAATATTTTCTAAACAGGTTTGCGTCTCCGGTTTCAAATGTTTTGTTTAACTGTGATACCACTAACTGGGAATTAAGGTAGACATGCATATGGCGGATGCCTTGATGGAGGGCCTCGCACATAAGTTCGATAACAGTGTCATATTCTGCCTAATTGTTGGTTGCTGATCCGATGCACATGCCATTTAAACACAATGGTGATCATTCAGGATGGTAGATGACCCAGGCGGCTATAGCCAAGTTTTGAGACCATCGCGATGCTCCATCAGCAAATCCGAAAAAGGGTTCAAGTTGGTTATCCATGGTGGCACTTTGAGCGCGTTTAGGTCTTTGGGTCAAAAATATTTTGGTGTTGGGATTTTTGTGTACCCTAACTCTAGGGGATAAGGGCTACTAGAGCCCTTATGGGTAGAAATTCTTGAGGTAAAGGCCATTGATGGGGTTAGTGAGGTAGGTCCCGTCCAATTCCGTCAAGATGTATGCCCCCTGTCGGAGACAATGTTTTATGATATAGGGTCCTTTCCAAAAGGTTTCGAACTTTCCTAGTCCTAAGGCTTCTTTTGAGACATTGTAGCAAAGGAATAACTCTTCCTCAGTAAATGAGCGAGGGGTGATGTGGCAGTCAAATGATTCTTTTACCCTTTTCTTATGGGCCTCATTTTCTTGCAGCAATTTTCGTTGGCTTTTGTCAACTAGCTCTAGTTGTACTAGGTGTTGTTCTAAAGGCTGGGTGTCATCAAGGATTTCGATGGCGGCGTGCAAGTTTGGGATCTCGCGTTCTATGAGGATCATGGCTTCGATCCCATATACTAAGTGGAAGGGAGTAAAACTAGTGGAATTATTAACCGTCGTGCAGTATTCCCATAAGGCGGAGAAGAGCATGTGGTGCCAGTTGGTTTTGTCATTATTCACCATGCACTATGACATAGTTTTGAGTACTTTGTTAATGGATTCTATCTATCTGTTGAACTGGGGGTAATATGGTGAAGCAAATTCATGGGTTAATCTGAGATGATGAGATAGCTCCCTGAAGACTTCATTTTCGAAGTGCTTTCCATGGTCGGAATCTAACTCTTTGGGGATGCCAAATCGAGCGATCATGTGGTTGAACAGAAATCGAGCGGTAGTTTTTTTTGTGTTGTCGTATGTGGGCATGGCCTCAACCCAGTTGGTGAAATATTCGACAGCCACGATGATGTTTTTATGGTTGCTTGATGAGGCTAGGTTACAAGTCATGAAGTCGATTCCCCACTTACAAAAGGGGCCGACTACTATGACAGGATGTAGAGGGATGGGTGGTGCTCTTGCCTTGCTGGCAAAGCGCTGGCACCACTAGCATATTTTGACTACTGTGATACAGTCACGAAATAGGGACAGCCAAAATTACCCTACTCGTAGGACCTTTTGGGCAGTAGCCATTTCGGATAGGTGGCCGCTGCACGCAACTGTGTGGCAGTTGTTCAGGGCTTTCTCTCATTGATTATGAGTGAGGCATCGCCGCAAGATTGTATCGATGCCTCTTCTATATAATATATCTCCCATGAGGAGGTATCGAGGGGATTGTTAGCATATGCGCTGACAGTTTTCTCACGTGAGGTGAGGTTTGAACTTTTGGGTTCGCAAGAACAGGAGAATATCCCCATATCAAGGGTCGTCAGTTGCTACAAAGAACAAGTGTTCATCCGGTAGTGAATTGTTTACTAGTGATCCTTTGGAGTATTGTGGGAGGTCAGTAATGAAATCTGCTAGGGCAAGTGCATTTTGGTTTTTGGGAGAGAAAAACTATAAGTCGTATTCTTGGAGAATGACTATCCAGCGAGCATACTTATGGTTCATTAGCTAGCACGTGAGTAGGTACTTGATGGGATTAGTATCTGCTATGACCGTGGTAGTTTTTAAGATGATGTAGTGGCAAAGTTTCTGTACTGCATGGATTAATGCTAGGGAAGTTATTTCTTCAGGCTCATATCTTAATGCAGGGCCTGATAGGGTTTTACTGATGTAATAGATTACGTGCTCCCTCCCATCTAGGCCCTCCTGGACCAATACTCCATCCAACGTGGAGTCGGAGGCTGAAAGATACAGGATATAATCCTTATTATAGTCTGGGGGACTGAAAAGTGGTGCTGAAGATAATGTTTCTTTTAGCGCATCGAATGCTTGTTAGGCATGGATCCCATTTAAAGGGATGTCCTGGTAGAGGAGGCGCAGGAACCCTTGAGCATAGGTGGCATAGTCTGGGACAAATCATCTCAGAAAATTGGCCTTTCCTTTTAGGCTTTGGAGCTGTCGGAGAATTCGAGGTGGATGGACTTCTTTAATGGCTTGAACCTTTAAAGGGTCCACTCGAATCCCTTGTTGGGACACAATAAAACCTAATAGTCTTCCTGCGTTGACATAGAAGACGCACTTAAGAGGGTTCAAGCACAGGTTGTATTAACGGCATCGTTGGAATACCAATCGCAGATCCTCGAGATGGTCAGAGAATTTCTTGGAGCGTACCATAAGGACGTCCAAGTAGGCGAGCATAAGATGTGCCAAGTCATGAAATATGTAATTCATGGCCATTTGGAAGGTGGCTCTGGAATTTTTTAGGCCAAATGGGATTACCATGTATGCGAATGTGCCCCAGGGTGTGGTGAACGTAGTTTTGTACCAATCTGTATGGCAGATTTGGATTTTATTGTATCCGAAGAACCCATCCATAAAGGATAAAGCCTCATGTCCAGCACAAGCATCAATAAATTCGTCGATGAATGGGGTGGGATAATTGTATTTAGGAAAATCTTTGTTCAAATCCCAAAAATCGGTGCAGACGCTTATGGTGCCCTGTTTTTTTCATGATGGGAACAGGGTTAGAAACCCAAGATGTATAGGCGATGGGGTAGATAAACCCAGCTTTTTGAAGCTTTTCGATTTCTCATTTTATTGCTTCTGCCTTTGACAGGTGTAGTTGACATTGTTTTTGGTGGACTGGGGTTACATCCGGCCAAGTGTCAATGTGGTGTTCTACAATCGTAAGAATAAGCCTAGGCATTTATGAGTAGTCCCAAGCAAAGATATCTTGATAATATTGTAATAATTTGGTATAATATGTTACCTCTTTTGGAGAACATGCTGCCCTCAGCGAGATTTCTTCGACCTTTGACGGATTTTGAGATATGTTAACCGTGATGGCAGGTGAAATATTTGACATATTGCCTTCTTCAAATGCATCGGGCACTAGGATGGGGTTTTTAAACCAGTTTACCTTTCCTGATGGCAGAAAGTATTTTGATTCGATCGCATAGATCTCTGGTTCCATTTTCTTGTCAGGACTGAATGTTTTCCTGGGAAGAAACAACGAGTGGTGATGCATTGCATCCCATGGGTAATACAGCTCTGTCATGGTTTCTAAGATATCCTCATCCAAATGAAATAAGGTCCTGAAGGGGGATTATTCCTTCATAGGTTTATAATGAATGGGGATGATCCTAGTGGAGCTAGTTGAGAAACACGACAAATATTCCATTGTAGATGTGGTGGAACCAGACTCCATAGATAGAGTGCAGACAGATTGGGTCTATACTGTCATATGGACAACTACTCTTGTAGCTACAGCTGTCTTGAAACCTATGGTAGATGAGCAGATAGCTTGAGTAATGGTTCCAACGCAAGATATCATGAACTGTATGTCGTGTGTTGCATCGTCGGCATTTGGCGAGGAACAGATTTCCCTAATTGGATGTCTTCCGGATGGCCACGACGGGTGGATGTATTTGTCACATCCTCTTGGGTCATCAAATTGTCCACGGAATCCCAGTCCGCACCATCTTCTTGGGAGAGGAAGACAATGGTCAATCGCATACAGTCTAAAGCTGTGCGGAATCTTGGCACGTACTGATAATGATGTACGGGGTGGTTGTCCCCGCATATCTGGCATGAATATTGGATATCCATTTTAGCGTGGTACACTACATGAACTGGGTACCATCATTGGAACATTTCCAATGCTGGACAGCCAATGATGAAATGATCACGTTCATCGCAAAGAACGCACCTTTCGACTGGGGGAGGTGGTATGGCAGGGGGTCGTTTGGGTGATCGTTGCTCTTCTTGCAGGTACAAGAGGATACGAGACTCGTCATTGTTAGACTAGATGGAGGGATCCTCTTGATAGGATTGCTCGATCGCGTGTAAGGCATCCCTATATCGTGGTATTTCTGGAAAATGGTGGGTATAGTGCCCATAGGTGTCACAGATAGTGCATGCGTTATTGGTACATAGCGGTTTGCTTGTACTTTTGGTGGCAAGTTCCTTTTTGTTGGAATGTTGTGTCGAGGTGCTTGCCTCACAGCCAAGGAGTGGTTTTATTTCGTCCAACTCCGAACATATGTGGGTAGGGTGTCCTGTGACATCACATATAACACATTATAATGACTCCCTTTGCACGGTGGGGGTCACTACTTTCTTTCCTTTCTTGGCGATTTTCTTGGTCGTGGTCACCGATTTTGCAATGGTAATTTCCCTTGCGGGGGTGGTTTCGACTGTTTATTAGGTAGTTTGGGGCTCCTCTAGACTGGTGGGCTTTAACCCAAATGCAGTAACATTGGTAGCTATTGTTCCCAAAGGGGGAATGAGGTACCAAACTAGGAATGCCAACGATATGTTGGGTAACACCAGTGTTACCAAAACCTGCTGGGAGGTGAAGCCAGGACGTGGGTAGAGGAAAGGGATTTGGGAGGCGATGTAGACTAGGGAGGCTACCATTGATGATGCCTCAATGTCATTACTGCTTGAGTCTATGTCCTGACTAACCTCAGTGCTTTATGTGGACATCATGCATACCGGGGCCCTTGTGGCATCTAGCGATACCTCAGGGATAACGAGAGGATCTCCTAGGAATGGCCTTAGGACGGACGACGGTTTGAATTGGCCAAGGCCATATTATTGATGTCGTGAAATACCTTTTGTGGCTGTATCTACATAGGGTAGAACCATATCCATGTTGGTAAAGGGATTTTTTTCACTGTGCATCAGCTAGTCTACTATGATAATTTGATCCTCGTGGGGGAACATCAAGAATGCAGAAGATGGAGGATGGTATGGCAGACATGGAATACATGTAACTCTGCCCAAGGAGTATATTGTAATCCAAGTGAGCATCCAATACTTTGATGTCTATGTGGACCGTCTTTCCAGCTAAACAAACTAATACATTTTGGAAGAGATCGACGGGGGTCGAGGGACGACCATCGTATGCTCTGAGTGTGATGACAGAAGGTTTGATTTTAGGGGCTCCTAACTTCTGCCATACATTCTTTGACATGATGCATGTGCATGCACCCTTATCAATGACACATCGGTGAATATTGATATTCTGTACCGATACTGGTATCTGGAAGGCGACCATGGACGGAAGCCTAGGGGTGGCTTTGTCTAAGTCAAAAGCCATCATGCGCGTGTCGGCAGGGTCGACATCATCTAATGGTGAAAGTAGGGATTTCCGTTGTTTTGGGCATGACTATAGTACTTCCAATGCGGACATACTAGCAGGTGATTGAGCTAAATCGTCTACGATGCTATAATTGTGGGCCGCTTTGGAGTAATTACCTACTCGCCTATTAGGCCCTTTTATCATTTTTGGAAATGGTTCTAAAGAAGTATTTGGAATGGTTAAAGGTGCATTCGACACACTCGTACTAGCCCCTAATTTACTTCTATCTGGTGGGGTGTTGTAGCTATGATTTCGAGTTTGGAAAAACATTTCTTCCCCATCCATGTAAATTTCGTGGTTGTTTTTCCTGGAATCATCGGGGTTTTGCTGCTGAGTGTTAACCATTCCTTGATGGGGGAAGGGTTCTTTCATCACTTCAGTTGTTTGGGAAGATCCTCCTTGTCCTCAGTTAATCTGAAGCTTTTTAAGCATAGGGAGTTCGGGACAGTGGTGAGTATAGTGCCCATACTCACCACATATTGAACAAGAATGGTTTGTTCGTAAAGGTGGCCTTTTGCCTTGCCTTTGGGAATTTCTTGGCTCCTAGTTCTGATTCCGGTTGGAGTTACCTCCAGCTTGGGATTGCGGTAGGTGCTGTTGGTTGCTGCCCCCCTGTCCAAGGTTCCCTTTAGGTTTTTTTTTTACCTTTTTCTTAACCACGTTAGGAGGGTAATTCTCCTGATCATATTGGTGTGGTTGATTTTGGGATGGCTACACAAATTTCAACTATGCATTGTTTTACATAGGTGGGTTATGTGCTTGGGACTGAGCATATTGTTGTCCCATGTTTTCACCTGGCCATTCGACGGGAGTTCTTCCGTCAATATTTCTTCCTACGTACTGGGTCCCCTCAACCGGAGGATAAGGTCCTCCTTGGTGATACGCTGGCGCCCTATTAGTCAAGTTTTTCTAGTGCATATGATGAATTTGAAATTCAGATTGAGACATGTTCTAGGTAGACCCATGTGTGTAACCAGGATTGTGACTGCTGTTGCCTAGGTACCCTTGGGTCATTGACCCAATAATTCCATCTACAAAGTTAGATGCGCCTGGAAATTATTGATAAGATTGCAGGCGTGAGGCATTGGGAAGGATATTGTATATGTATCCGACTGTGTGTAGATCAGTTCAAGCTGTTGGGATTTACTGATTTTGTCCTCTTCGGATGTGGGGTTACGTTGCACCACATCCTTTGAAATCTCTGCCGTCAGAGTTTTCAAGAATTAATCTAAAAGGGCTCAGTCATCGAGTTTTTCTTTGTATAAACTGTGATGCCGCATCCATTCATGGAGATGCTCTGAAATATGGGTACATGGGAGATTGTCTGAAATGATTTAGTAACTCCATTCCCGAATCGTTGTGAATGGGAAAATGAAATTATGTCAGGAATGCGGTAGCGAGGGCGCTAAAGTTTCCATGTGAAGCAAGAGGTTGCTCCATGTACCATTTCGTGGCCACTCCCATAAGAGTGCATTGAAATAGCCTCAACCGAATAGTATCGTCTATGATTCTATTCAATGAGCACCACATGTGAAGGGTCATTATATGATTTCTTGGGTCTTCTGCTTGCTTGCCTTCAAACTTTGGTATGTCCGAAGGGAGCTTCATGGGCATGGGAGGCCAATTAGGGTTGTGTGCGATGGGGTCACTGGTGAGCTTGGTTAAATCCGGTAGATTCAATGCTGCTAAGAAGGGTGACTGGGAGGTTGACGCCATGGAAACGTGTGAAGACACGAGGTTTTGGTTAGAACGAGGGTTACTCTATGACGTACCCTATGGTGAATTCAGCTGGATTCCAATATTGGATATGCTCCTCTGCCCCCAGGGGTCGAGGGGGGAGTGGTGTGTGGTGTGTTGTTGGGAGACCGATTAGGGTTCCTAACTAAGGTTCCTCCAAGAAAGGAGGAACCAACTACTGTGGCAATGTTTTGTCTTTGACGCCTAAACGGCGAAAGACCAGGAACCCCTCCTGGTAATTGGGGGAGGTTCAAAATATGCCTGGACTGACGAGGTTCTGTTGGAACCATTTGAGTGTCGAACAGGTTAGGTTTTGGAAAACCTTTGAGGAGATTGAGTCTTTGATCATGACAAATTTATGGCCACATACATAAAACAAAGTGAAAATAAAATGAATTTTCCCTTTAACTTAATCTATGTGATCAATCAAGCAAAAAATGTTTTTTTTTTTGCGCGTGATACTCAAAAATCGTAGAATACATATTATGTCCTTACACACTGAAAAGTAACTGGGCCTTGAGATTATTTCTTGTGAGTTCTAGCACAACTTCCCGTAAGAGCTAGCGATGCCCCCAGTCAGCTGAAGAGAATCAACTAAGGTAAGGGTAGAGGGTCTGGCACTTGCCTGCACCGTCACCTATAGGGTAAATAATGCCCTAGTTCTAACCACTGAGAAACACCATCCCACATGAGTGTTCGAGTCTTGGGCTTCTTGGTAGTTAGCTAACAGTACCGAGTATCAGTTGGGTCAGGTAGCCCCAAGTGATACTGCACGCACTGCACCTAAGCCTAACCTGCTCTGAATCGGGTCTTTGTTGCACTCGGGTTTTATTTTCCATGGGCTGATAGGTGGATTTTAAGGCTCCCTAAATACAAAACTTCTATGTTTCAATGTGAAGTGTGATCAAGGTGGCTTATTGGATGCCTACCCCCTTGATTCTAACTTAATCTATAAATTCTCTTATGGCCCCTGTGGGGAAAATTTAGTGAGTTGGTTTAAGTTATTTTTAGGTGGCTTTATTTTCTTAGTGGGTGAATGTGTGTGAGCGTATGGTGAAAAATCTCATAATTTGAACATATGGATATCGGTGATACTTTACAAAAGTCCACTAGTTAAACTATGTGACGTTGTTCCTTGCTCAAATGGAAATTATTTGCGGATAATGGGCCGCTTCCAAATATTCCTAGTTAGTCTATGTCAGTGACTAAAGGAAGATGGCGAATCACCAATGTAGAGCATTCATATGCTTTTCTAGGGTCACCAAATGGTGCAAATATAGTAGAGATTACTTGCTCTAATTGGCGATTCAATCCTAGTCCCACAATTTCCTAAATGCAAAAATTGAATTTAAAATAAACAATTTCTACACTAGCTTATGCATGTGTGGTCATGAGCCACTTACTTGGACTAGTCAAACTAAGTGTGTATACCAAAATGTGCAAAAAACATAAATTTTTCGGAAAGAAATGGTTAATTCGCCCCCTACTTAAACTATGTGAACACTTTTTGCAAAAACCAACTTAAATGAAAACTGACTAAATGCCTATGAAAAGCAACAAAAAGTGAGTTCTCAAAAGCTATGGGGTATCAACACAAGTGTTGGTAGATACATTAGGGACTGCCCAACGCACTTAAAAGAAGAAAAAATTCAGAAAATAGGGAGAAAAAAAATCTCTTTGCAATTTGCGTGCAAAATCCCTCGACATGTGCGCCTTTCTGCGCGTAGGTCAGTCTTGAACGCGTGCAATGCGCCTCTGTGTGGAAAAACTGTGCGTAGAAATCCCGAAAGTAAAATATTAGGAGCTTCCTTCTTCAGTCTGTCACTTCAGTGAGTCTAGGGATTGCAAAATGGGTCAGAGGACTGTCAGCTCCACTCCAGCATAGACAAAGGGTCTCCTGCAAATGATGGCACAACCACATAAACGTGGAACACGTCAGTAGAGTCACCAATCCTGTTGTTGTGGATTAGTCACACGGGTGTACAAAATTTCACAAGATTAGAGAGGGTGGTCTACTCTCTAAACTATTGGTAACAGGGAAAAAGTGGGGGGAGCTCAAAAGCATAAAACTTAATGGAAATAGTATGCTGAAGTATACTATGGTTAAACTAAAACTAAAAACACAAATATACAAAAGCTATATAGAGAGTTCCAAACAATAATAATGCAAATGATGGCTCGATGGCCTCTTCTTATTAAACGTTCGAAATGGAGAAGAAATTTTACCCACTTACCAAAGCGTAGGAAATGGCTCTAGGTCCCGATGCAAGGATGTTTCCTTCCAAGCTCTGCCTCTAATGCAGTCTCACTCTCTCTCTCTGCTATGGTGGACTAAGATGTTGGGTGGCCAACTATTGCGTCCTCTTTAGCTCTAGCTCCGGGTCACACAAAATGTTGGTGTTGCTTGGGCAAATTTGGCCAGCATAACACTATGATCACCATCTCTTCATCTCTTAGTGGGTTTATATAGGTGAGCTTCAAATCCTCCTCACCTCCCATGGTACATGATGGATGGTGACCCAAGGGAGAGGTGTGATTCCATTGTGTGCTCAAATATTATTTTGTGTGCTCACATAGTGTCTAACGAGGCGCTAGTGGCTGTCCTTAGGCAGCTTTCACATAAGCAGTAACTGTCCTTTGCTTGGTGTGGTCTCGGAAAGTGACTTTTTTCCATTTCCAGGAATGCGCACTTATCAGGCAAAAAGGAGCGCAGAAGGTGCTCTTCTCGAAGGATAAAGCGCGCATTTGAGCATTTATGACTAGTTTAAATTTGATTTTCTCAAAACCTTAGATATTTTAAATACTTCTTGATTCCATAATGTATTCATGTCCTGTAAATCCTTGGGCTTGACATTAATTGATGTTGTCTTTTGCTATACGATTTTCTAGTGTTAACAGTGGTTTTCTCTCCATTTGGGCCTAGGAATCCCACGTTTGGGATTATGGTAAAGCCTAGGAAGTATGTATTAGTTTAGGGCTTACTAACCCCTAATTTAGACTGTGAGTTGTGGTAAATCGTGAGAGACTAGGAGATAGGAAAATTCCTCATGGTTTAGGTAGAGAGAATATGGTGATATCCATGCTTTTTTTGGCTTAGTGATCGAGTGTAGATTATGGTAAAGCCTCGTTTATGACTGATGAGGGTGAGATGGTTTAGCCTCAAGATGCCCTAGTTGGTTTTTTTGGTTTGTGTCCCACATTGATTCTTGGAATATGGAATGAGGGTGATTAACTGAAGAGAGATTTGACTCAACCAATATATGGTTGGGTGTAACGTGGAAGTCCCAAAACTCATTAATGAGAAGATCATTCCTTTGTTATTTTGTATGCAATTTCACTGGTTATTATGAGTGTTTCATTGATGTTATATCCTTGGTATTTATGTTTCTATTAGGCTGGTTATAAGCTTGTGTTTTATGAGTGATTATGTATGGCTCTATTTATGTTTTTACCTATGTTGGCACCCTATAATCAACAATATTGGGAAAATTCTGACTGCAGGGAGAACATCGTTTCAACCACTTTGGGATTCTAGGATTTAGCCCTCCTGAATCCGGAGAGGGATCTCTCCAATAAGTGAAAAGATGGATTTGTCTTTGAAGTTTATAGTAATGATGTTAGGCTAGTTATGAAGGCCGAGGGTTTTGTTTGTTTTTAGATGGTTGAGCATGATTATTATTTGAGGTAGAAAGTTCTAAATGCGAAGAGTTTCAAAGGTGTGAAGTTGCAAGCAAATAGAACAAGATTTTTCCAAGAATATAGATAATTGTAGGTTTTTGTCCATTGGGCTATGGAGTAATAATAGGGTTTAATTGAAACAATCAGGGGAAAGAGTGGTCCATGGAGCAAGTCATCTATGTCTAAGGATCTCTTCAAAGTTTGATTTATGGAATGAAATGAAACAATAAGAAGGGGAATTAAACAGATGAAGAACAAAGAGAAACCCAAGATCAGGCAAGTACTTCTAAACTAGCCTGCTTTTGACATACACTTAAGAAATACATAAAATTAATCTAAAATCAGGTAAGTACTTCTAAACTAGCCTGCTTTTGATGCACTTTCAAATAGAAAAACATTTTAAAACAAAGGGAAACATGAAGGCAACTGTTGGAGAAGAAACTAGCGGGCTGGGCTCACCACAAATCCTCTCCTATCTCTGCTCTACTTGGTAACTTTCAAGACAAACACAAAGATAACAAAGAATGGCCTAAGATCTTGTAAGTACTTCAAAACTAGCTAGCTTTTAACACATTCCAAGGGAAATGTTTAGACAGTATTTGGGGATAAAACTAGGACCGGGGCACACCATATCTTCCTTAGTTCATATCTACTTAACACATACTAAAAATAAAATTTAAGAATAACAATTAGCTAAGGAAATAGGATGAGGGAACGCCAGCATTCCTATTCTTAGAACTGACTTAAATCATTCCTAAATAACACGAATTGGAAGAAAACATGTAGATAAAGATTTTCAGTCAGAGAAGGGTATTGATATACAGTAGGTCCTAACTCTATGCATGTTGTTCTTTATAAGAGAAGTTGAACACAGTGAAAATAGAAATAAAATAACAATTTATAGTAAGAAATCACATCACCATCGACATAGACCAGGATCCCATAAATCAGCTTGCATTGATGCTCCAAACCAATTACAGCTTTAAGTCCAATGCTTTATCTTAGCAATCATCTACACTTCCTATACTAACTTATGTATCACAAGCAGAGCTTCAAGAGCCAGTGAACACTATTTACAAGTAGAAGGCTCAAGCTCATGTATATTTCAAAGTTCAGGAACCAAAATTTTCTCATCTTCTCCAGTAGTATTTATAGAAGAATGAGGAGGTGGGATCTGATAAAAGATCTCTTAGGTCAATTAATACAGACTTAATGGCTTCTTAGCCTTTGAGGGGCTCGATGAAGAATTTTACAGATGCTTTTTGTCTCTATTAATTGTTTTACATTTAATATTAAGCTCGATGGGAGCTTTGATTGACTTTTGAGGCTTTGTGTCATGTTAAAGTAATTTTGCTGATATTTTGTCATTAAGTTTATTTGCATAATTAACTCTCTGGCTGCGCTGAGGAAAAATTTTCTTTTAATCAATAACTTTGGCCTGTGTTTGAATGCCTTGAGGCACATGTGGCACTGTGGTAGCTGGGAGGAATCAATTCGCCTCAAATGTGGCGGTGGAGGCCTTCTGTCTGATAAAAATTTAGGATTTTCTTTTAAATGTGTCTTAATTGGGAGGATTAGGCTTTTGATAATCAATCTTAGCTGTAATCCCCCACAGATCTGTCTTCAATCTTCCATTCTGGTGCGTTCTGTCTTTGACACTGATACTCTTTGATTGTGATTCATTTACTGTGTTTTGGTGATGTGAAGCGCTACGTAGGGATCGCGAAGCATCAATGCCTTTGAAGCATTGACAAGATGTGAAAATTTAACCCATGGATGGCTTCCTTTTAATGAATCGAAGGCGTGAGAATTGAACCCCAGCCTTCGAATTTTTCTTCATTATAATGAAAAAACCATATAATCACCGTTTATCAAATGATATACCCTGGACTTCAAAACTCTCGATAAAACCAATCTACATAAACCATTTCTGGTCACAAAAGGAGCTTTCTGACGTCAGGGTGTTTGTGACCCGAAATTTTTATGAAATCTGCCATATAAAGTTCCCCGGGTCCGTTTTGGGGCTTGTTGACGCCAGCCCAAGTGTGACCTGAAATTTTTATGAAATCCGCCATATAAAGTTCCCCGGGTCCGGATTTCACGACCATGCGAGCAGCCAAACAAGACCTGCTCCAATCAGTTGCTGCCGCATGGGTACTGATGTGTATGCTAACTAGGTGTCGGGGACCACCATCTCTGTAGGACTGTTGACTGCTGTCATGGCCGTGGGGACTAGGGCGATTGATTGTGGGCCATGGATCACACCATACCTTGGTTTATCCCCCGAGCTCCTTTGAGTGCGATCACCGTTTGATGAGCCAGCCTCAGATCGGATGGTGTACATCAATATCATGCTGAGCCAAAAGTCGACATTTAACACCTGGGGAGGGAGCGATGAGGCGATATTGTCTCATCGACGTGGCAGCTTTTCACAGGATCGCTTGCTATTGAGTGGGTTCCTTTCCATACCAAAAGCGGTGTGATCAAAACTGCTTCCGATTTTTGAACAGTAAGTGACCGTAAGTTAAACCAGGGTTAACACCCTGCTTCCTCTTCACTTTGGTCCATTAAAATCCAAGTTCAAACCTTAGACTCTTTAATATGACGGAAAATTATTCAAACACCTGCACAATACAAAACTATATTATAAAATCCTGCGTTATTTGGTTTTTACTGCTTGAGAGGGTGTGGGGAGGAGTGTGGCCGTTGGATGGCATCAACCAATGGTGTAGATCTGCTCACGGAGGTCAAAATGAAGACCAGAGGGAAAAGCACTCGATGGGTCTAGCGCCTGGTCCTAGCACCAGGGCATATAATGGTGAAGTGGTTCAGGACGTAGCCCCAGGGGGCTTAAGTCCGCAACATAAAATGGTATTTTTTATGAAATTTTCTGGTTTTCCAAGGGTTTTAAGGGTTTTAGTATAGTTTAAAAATGAGTTTTAAACTAGGTAAAAGATGATTTTCATGAATGGAAGAAGGGAAATCATGAAAATAGAGGAATTTTATGGAGGAAAAGGGGAGCAAAATGGAGGTTAGTTTTTCCAAGTGGAAGTAGGGGAAAATGG
Organism: Pinus albicaulis; assembly: GCA_034641835.2. Taxonomy (NCBI): domain Eukaryota; kingdom Viridiplantae; phylum Streptophyta; class Pinopsida; order Pinales; family Pinaceae; genus Pinus; species Pinus albicaulis. Next base: position 1,491,802,665 of record CM076581.1, read on the forward strand.
ATGATTTTGTAGCAGTCTTTCCTCATGAAATCAACAGAATTTCCGAGTATACAATGGGCAAAGTAGGGAAGATTTTGGACAGAGGCATGAGGCCTTCAAGAGTCTTCAAGAGATAACACTTTTTTGCAATAAAATTTGTTCCTTGAAGGCTCCAAAAAATGATTTAGCCACCCTTTGGTATAAAATTTTTTATAGGTGGCTAACAATGGCTCCACTTGGGGATGGTGCCTTCTTGAAGGCATGAAGAACTTTAGAACTGCATTCTCTGGGATGCTGATGAGTGCCTCATCCATTGGGCTACCTTTCTTTCCTTGAATGATCTTCTTTTGTTCTGAAGTTAGGTTAGTAGCAATAAAAACAATGGATCTTTCATCAACAAGCTTTCTACCTACCCAATCCTACAGATCTAACATTTTTCTTCTTTAGAATGCACTTGGATTGGAAAACTCTTTTACAACATTTTATTCTTTTGAAAGTAGGAAGCCTAATCTATTTCTACTCCTTATTTCTCCATGGACTCAGATTAAACAGTTGAGCCCATATTATTCTCTACCTAATCTACTATCTGTTGGGATTAAACTGTCCAACAGATTTTATTCACTAAATCCTACAACAGAAATTTAAAAGCATACAAGTTAGGATTGAACAGTATTAATTGTTGTTGATCTATGGCATAAAAAACAAGCTGCACATAGATCTTATTTTGCAGAAAATTAAAACAAAATGGAAGGTTTAGGATCTGAAATTTCAAAGAATTTCCTTCATCTTTTTCACAGCTCTGTTTTGACTTTTGTTTGAGCTTTCATTCCTTTGTCAAATGATTCATATTTTTAGCTAATGGGAACCAAATTTACATATTTTTTGACTCAGAATTTGAAACATATTTGAGTCATTCTCTTTGGAAACTTAGGTTCATATTTTGAGCATGTTTGAACCTTTAATTTCTATCTTAAAATATCTACTGATAATCCAAGATTAAATACTTTGGCAAATCGAATTTACTATCCTATCAGCAGAAAATTTAAAACTAATTAGTCAAGATTAGGCTGTTTGAATAACTAGAAGTGTGTTCTTTAGGAGTGGCATTTGAGCTTGCACACTTTCAGATTTGTTTCTCTTTTTGGTATGGGGCTATACCTTTCTTGTTTTTACAATCTGCCCTCTTTTCTTCCTTTCTTTGTTTTTGTATTTTTGATTTTTATAACTTTGAATGCAATGATGGGTGAAGTATTTATAATGAGAAAAAAGATAAAAAGGCTTTCAAAACATAACATGGATTAAGAGAAGTAGTGCTTAAGCATCCTGCCATTGACAGGACCCCCAAAAAATTCTGCTCCATTCAACTCTTGCAAGAAATAGGCATTATTACCAGCAGCTAAATGGATAGAGTAAGGGCCAAGCCATAAGTTGTCAAATTTTCCATTATTTCCCTTGTCTTCCCTCCTTGAGTCCCACTTCAAAACTTTGTCCCAAATATTGAAATTTCCTTTTTTCTTCTGTCGAATTTTTTTTTAATGTTGTCTTGCTTCTACAATGCTTTGTTATAAACCTCCTCTCTGGTTTGCTGAAGATGAATGGTCTGATTTATTCTTCTGATCATGTCATTATATTCAGTTTGCAACTCTTGAATTAACTTCATCACTGGTACACCAAGGCTGGTTGGAAAAATTGCATCAGTACCATACACAAGCTGGAAAGGTGACATACCAATAGATTTCTTCAAAGTCAATCTGTCAGCCCAAAGTGCATGATCTAGCTTTGTGTGCCAGGACTTTTTTTTGTCCTCCAACAGTTTGTTGATTATGTTCACTAAACTCTTGTTCGGGGATTATGCAAGTCCATTACCTTGAGGGTAATAGGCCGTGGAATGCCCCAATGTTATCTGATATCTGTGACAGAATTCAATCATCTTCTTTGATCCAAAGGCTGATGCATTATCAGTGATGATCTTGGTAGGACAACCAAATCTAGAGAGAATGTTAGTCTCCATAAATTTTATAATAACAAAATCATTGGCTTGCCTACAAGGAATGGCTTCTATCCACTTAGTGAAATAGTCTGTGGCAGTGAGAATCCATCTATGTTGAGCAGAAAATGGTGGATGGACTTCTCCTATGAAGTCAAGTCCCCACTGTTGAAAAAGGGCTTCAACATGATTGGATGCAGAGGTAGGGGTAGAAGTTTTCTTTTGCCTTCAAAAATTTGACATTTATGACAGGCAATGATCATCTTGTGTATATTAGGAAAGAGAGTAGGCCAATAGAAACCAACCCTCAAAATTTTGTTGGTTGTTGTCTTCTAGTAAAAATAACCTCCACACTCTCCTTCATGGAACTCATGCTTAACCTTCTCTACATCATACTCAGGAAAAAATTTAAGCAACACACCACTTTCATTTTTCCAATAAAGACATCTATCTATAATGCAATAGTTTACAGCTTTTAACTTTAGGAATTTTGCCTTTGTCTTTGTCAAACCAGAAGGTGTATTTAAATTAAGAAAAACATAAATAATATTAGCATACCAAGAGGAATTCATGAAATGGTCTCCAAAAATGGGAGTTGAGATTTCTTCTTGTTCATCCAAAGCATTAATCATATTAATATCGAGAATCTAAAAATTGGATTCAGCCATTAATCTAGCTAGACCTTGGACTTTGATGAGTTTAGTGGGCTTTATCTCTAAATCATATTCAAGAATAATAGAAATCCACTTACCTCTCTTACCATCTGGGTCCTGTGTTAGAATGTCTTTAACAACTGAGTTTGGGACAAAGGAAATGATGTGTGAGTGAAGAATGTACACTTTGAAGTCTTTCAAAGCTTTAACCAAAGAAAAAGCTTGCTTCTCCATAATTTTATATTTCAGAGGGGCATCCCTCAATGCCTTGCTAAAGAATGCAATAGGCTGCTCTTGTCCTTGTGGATTTTTCTGTAAAAGGACAACAGCTATGGTATGTTTTGATGCAGACAAAAAAATATAAAAATATTTTGAAAAATCAGGACTTATTAGAACCGGTGTTTTGGTTAACGCTTGCTTCACCAGCTCAAAGGACTTATTTGCTTCCAAGGTCCATTTTACCCCTTGCTCCTTTTTCAGCATGTTTGTGATATTTCTAAGAAGCTCAGCCAAGTTGGGGATGAACCTCCTCAAAAAGTTAATCTTTCCAATGAAATATTGCAACTCCTTGATGTTTCGAGGATAAGAGATTTGCAATATGGCCTCAATCCTCTTTGGATCTATCTTAATACCCTCTTCTGAGATAATGTGCCCAAGAAGTTTACCTTCTTGGAGCCCAAATAGTGTTTTCTTAGGGTCTAAAGATATCCCAAACTTCCTGCATCTCCCAAAGACTGTTCTTAAATGTGCTAAGTGATCTTCATTTGTCTTTAAAAAAACAACAACATCATCAAGGTATATAATGATGAAGTAGCCTAACTCTTCGGAGAATGCTATGTCCATGGCTCTCTGAAAGGTTGCTCCAGCATTCATTAGACCAAAGGGCATTTTCACATACATGAAAGTGCCCCATGGTGTAGTAAAGGTTGTCTTTAATTGATCAGCAGGGTGAACTAAGATCTGATTGTACCCTGAGTAGCCATCAAGCAAAGAAATTCTTCTAGACCCTACCACCCTTTGTAAAATATGATCCATCTTAGGTAAAGGGTAGTTGTCTTTTAATGAAGCTTTGTTTAAGTCTCTAAAGTCTATACAAAGCCCGATCTCTCCAGTTTTCTTCCTAACTGACACTAGATTAGACATCCACTCAGAATATCTAATAGGGACAATAATACCAGCTTCGTACATTTTCCTGATTTCCTTCTCAACCAGAGGCAGCTGAACAGGGTTTATTCTGCGCAGTTTTTGTTTGAATGGTTTTTGGTTTGATTTGAGAGGGATTTTGTGTTGTATTATTTCAGTGTCTTAGGATTTAAGATCTTCGTAACTCCATGCAAAAAAATCAGAAAATTCTTTAAACAACGCTATGTATTTGAGTTTAATGTGAGCTGGTAAATTTTTAGACAGTTTAATCATTTTCGGTTTAAGTTCACTTTCTATATTGCACTCTTCCACTTCAGTCTCTACAGGTTCCAGTTTTGGCTTCCTGGCCACATTGTTAAAATCAAACAACTCTTCTAAAGGTGTCAAACCATTTGGAAAACTTTCATCTTTAGATTGCAGGGTTTATAACTCTTCTGTTTCTAACTCTGCGTTCATCTCTGTTTCATTTTCAAGTTTTCTAGATAACAGGTTTACATTAGCAAGTTCAGGAGACCTTTCTTCTTTGTCAAGAAAATTTTCTTCACTAGGGCAGTCAATTTCATAATCTGAATCTAAACTTGGTAGTTCGAATTCGTTTTTGAACTGCATGAAGTCTTCTATTTGTTTGTCTCCGTAAAAAACCTGCCAATATTTTTTGTTATTAAGAACGACTGGTCTAAATTTTATCTGAGTTGTACAGTATTTGGTTTCATATGGCGTTAAGCATGTTCTAGCTTCAAAAGCTAAATTGTGGGCCACAATATTTCTTTTTCTCGGGACAAAAATCAGTTTGGACTCACCGAAAGTTTTTAAAATGTCCATGACATCGTTTCGGTAGGCCCTAAGTCTGGGCTGATTTGTGTTATACTCCCCATTGACTTTCCTAATGACTAACTCTAAATCCCCATACACATTGATTCTTTTGGCTCCTAACTTCTTCAACAATCGTAAGCCTAAGAGAAGGGATTCATATTCCACTATGTTATTGGAACACTGGAAGTTTAATCTACAAGAAAGGCTTTCTGTGTGGTTATTCTCAGTGTTGCATATCCAGACACCTGCACCAGTGTTGGTCTCAATGCAAGACCCATCAAAGCACATACTCCATAGAGGACTAGTCTCAAGTTTATCATTTGGGTTAATATGCTCTTCCATAAGTGTGCTATCGAATTGTTCTTGGAGGTCAGTACACTATTGAACTTGTTTTAACTCCTCAAATTTTTTATTAGGTTGAGGACTGCTTTCTTGACTCTCAATGTTTAAAAGCAAAGGACACATGATTTGTAGCTCAAGACCTGTGTTTTGTTTTCTAGATTTTATAGGTTCAACAAACTATTCTGACACTCCTACGTTCTCTTCTTCCTACTCTCTATTTGTCATTAAATCCGACAAGGTCACTTGTTCACTGAAAGTTTCATCATTGAAAAGGATAAATGAATCTAGGTCTGTGTTTACAGAATAAAGGGGAGAGTTCTGTGGTCTATCTTGGCTGGTCACCATGTATTGCATATGAGACTCCCTGTAAAGTCTTCTTGTCTGATTGAAAACATGGATGGTTGCATAGGTCATGTCCATCTGCATAGTTCCTTGTAACTTAGCTCCCCAAGACCTAGATAATAGCAATCCATACTTTGGGGGCACATCAGCCACAAAAATATCCATGACTAAACATTTGGCTGGAATTTGAGCTAAGTTAACACAAATATTTTTAATTAATCCTAAACATTTTACTCTGTGTGAGTCAAAGGAGTAAAGGTCTTTATAAGGTCTGGTGATTTCTAGACCAAGGCTCTCCATTACAGCTTTAGGCATTAAATTATGAGAATCCCCAGAATCATGCATATCGTTATGAAAAATCTTGTCATGAACATTTAAACTTACATAAAATGGAGGAACAGGTCCATCTTGATATCTAACTTCAATCTTAGGACCAAAAATGAGCTCTGGATGGTCATCGTTAAGATTGACTATGTCATCATGGTCCTCTATGTTTAAAGCCTTCAAAATTTGGGTTCTATATACATTCTGGGCAGCTAACTCATTCAGGGGAACAAAGATTTTGATCTTTGAAATTTCCTGCTCTAGGCTGAAAGGAATTTGGTTCTTCGAAGAACTTGTCTCAGCCTTACTAGCTGCCAGTCTATCAGCAAAATCAGCTTGCTGATTTGTTCTATTTACATTTGATAAAATGGTCTTAACAGGATTACTAGCTTAATTGTTAGTACTACTAATGTCTGCACTCTGTTTTTCACTGTTTTGAGTGCCTTTCTGTTTACCTTTATCAAAATTAACAACTACTATTTTTTCCTTTTGTTTGACAACTTTAGGCTTGGTTGCAGTGCTATTTTGTGAAGATTTTTCAGAGGTTTTGTTATTGGGGGTTTTTATATTTTTCTTGCTTCTAAGGTCATACTCCTTTTGAGACTCTATGTTAACATTTTCCATGTCTTGATAATAACTTTCATCATCATCTCTTTTGTCATCATAAGGTGTGTATAGACCTTGTTTTCTATCATAATGAATCCCAAAGTCATCATTATCTACCCCCAGCATGTCAATATCATATTCCTCTGTTATCTCACCTGTTTCTTCAACCTCACTTACATAGTTTTGATGAAAGGGAGTGATCTGTTGATCATCTTCCCTAGGTCTGTTTGGAGGTTGGTTCCTTCTAAAATTCTGATTCTGGTTCTGGTTTCTGTTTTGAGGAGTAGTTCGGTTTTGACTGGCTTGTGCTCTCTCAAGGATGTTCATTTTCTTCATCATCTCCTCCATCATCCTCTCCATCTTTGAGTTGGAAGTAGAGGGTGTATTTTCTTCTCTAAAGGACACTCTCTTCTCATTTTTCATTCTTGCTCTCTTCTTCATTAAGTTTACTTCCATCGCAAGAGCACCTTTTTTCATCTCTTCAAGAGTTACAGGATCTCTCTCTCTCTCAACTGATAGGCCATTTCAGGGACAAACCCTTCAGGAAACTTGTTTAACGCTGAGCCTTGTGGAGGTTTTAGATCTGGGGGAAGTGCATTATACACACTATTAAATCTAGTGTAGTAATCTTGCACACTTTCCCCAGTGTTTCTGTGAAGATTCTTGTAATCAGAGAGGATTTGGAGAGGGTGCTTCTTTACTTCCCATTTGTTTAATAATGTCTGATGGAAGGCTTGGAGATAATTGATACTATGGGGGGTTAAGCCTTTAAACCATTTTCTTACTTCTCCCTCCAGACTCTGAGCAAATAATCTAAGCTTCACAGAATCATCATCAATTTCATTTCTGTCGAAGTAGTCATTCATCTTATCCACATGTTGTGATGTAGTTGTAGCATTACTAGCATCATACAATGAAATTTCGGACTGATAGTCCTGTGGAAGATTGACTAATGGTACATGAAGGACTAAGGGAGCATAACATGCTGCCATGATATGTGGTGGGGGTGGATTCACAGGAGGTGGATTAACAAAAGGAAAAGTGGGTTGAAGTGGAGTGGTTTGGACGATGAATGGAGGATGAAGGAATGTGGATGGAATAGCAGTAGATTGCTGAGCTGATCTTGGATGAGAGACACCTAAATTGTGAAGGAAATGTAAATCAAGAGGTGTTGTTTCCCTACTACCAGGATATTCACTTGTTTCAGGGGATGAAAGTGAAGACTCAGAATCTAGCTGAATTATATCGTCAAATGACCTAGTTCTAAAGGGATTTACTAATTCAACTTGTGACTGTTGTAGAGCTGAAAGATTTTCAGGAACTGAATTAGCTCTCAAGGGTGATTTGAAAACAGTTGATAATTTAATCCTAGGAGACTTCCTAAGGATACTTTCTAGGTTATCAAATATCTCAGGTGGATCAGGGTTAGGATAATATCTAGTGTGAATCTTTCTAGGAGCCACTATGCTGTGTTTTTCAGACCCAAATAAACAAGAAAAGTTCAACCAAGTATGACAGTCTTTAAAAGGTCAACTAATCTATTTGCACAATTTTTTAATCCTACAGTCCTCTAACTGAGTTTGAATGATATTACAATGATAAGGGTTCTTCCCAGTGGAGTCTTAAGGTCTGTTGAGGATTGTGGAGTCACCAGGTGGAAGTTTTTAGCTCCTAAGGAGGTTAAAGGTTTTATGGTCCACAGCCATGTTTATTGGATACCAATCTGAAATATTTTTGGGTTTTCTGAGTTATTTTTCAGTCCTATTGGTTGTTAAGAGTGTCCTAACTCTATTTAAAAACTTAGCTACGGTTTTGAGACAAAGACAGTCTACTCTTATGGCTAAGCTGGCTGATTTTTCAAGGTTAGACAAACTCTTATGAGAATCCTAGGTTTTTCCTAGTTTGTCACTAATTCAAACAAGTTTTATCATGATTACCATTTCTTGGTAGTGCTTGAAAACACTGCTTTTTACTCATTAAACAATGTTTTTTGGCCAGAGATGTTATGCCTAATCAGTTCAACCAACTAACAGAACAAATGTCATTAAATCAGGGGCTATCTAGAGTTTTGAGGTGTATTTGAAGTTTTATTAACTCAAAAAAAAGTCCCCAGCGGAGTCGCCAGAAATGTTAGGAATCTGTAATTAGCAATATTGGCAAAGTCCAATCATAGAAACAACATTATTTCAACCACTTTGGGATTCTAGGATCTAGCCCTCCTAAATCCGGAGAGGGATCTCTCCAATACGTGCAAAGATGGATTTGTCTTTGAAGTTTATAGTAATGATGTTAGGCTAGTTATGAAGGCCGAGGGTTTTTTTTGTTTTTGGATGGTTGAGCATGATTATTATTTGAGGTGGAAAGTTCTAAATGCGAAGAGTTTCAAAGGTGTGAAGTTGCAAGAAAATAGAACAATATTTGGCCAAGAAGATAGATAATTGCAGGTTTTAGTCCATTGGGCTATGGAGTCATAATAGGGTTTAATTGAAAAAAACAGGGGCAAGAGTGGTCCATGGGGCAAGTCATCTATGTCTAAGGATCTCTTCAAAGTTTGATTTATGGAATGAAATGAAACAATAAGAAGGGGAATTAAACAGATGAAGAACAAAGAGTAGCCCAAGATCAGGCAAGTACTTCTAAACTAGCCTTCTTTTGACATACACTTATGAAAGAAATAAAGGTAATCTAACATCAGGTAAGTACTTCTAAACTAGCATGCTTTTGATGCACTTTCAAATAGAAAAACATTTTAAAACAAAGGGAAACTTGAAGGTAACTGTTGGAGAAGAAACTAGCATGTTGGGCTCACCAAAAATCCTCTCCTAGCTCTACTCTACTTGGTAGCTTTCAAGACAAACACAAATATAACAAAGAATGGCCTAAGATCTGGTAAGTACTTCAAAACTAGCCAGCTTTTAACACATTCCAAGGGAAATATTCAGACAGTCTTTGGGGATAAAACTAGGACCAGGGCACACCATATCTTCCTTAGTTCATCTCTACTTAACACATACTGAAAATAACATTTAAGAATAAAAATTAGCTAAGGCAATAGGATGAGGGAACACCAGCATTCCTATGCTTAGAACTGACTTAAATCAATCCTAAATAACATGAGTTGGAAGAAAACATGTAGATAAAGATTTTTAGTCAGAGAAGGGTACTGATATACAGTAGGTCCTAACTCTATGAATGATTTTCTTTATAAGAGAAGATGAACACAATGAAAATAGAAATAAAATAACAATTTAAAATAAGAAATCACATCACCATCGACATAGACAAGGATCCCATAAATCAGCTTGTATTGATGCTCCAAACCATTTACAGATTTAAGTCTAATGCTTTAGCTTAGAAATCATCTACACTTCCCAGACTAACTTATCTATCACAAGCAGAGCTTCAAGAGCCAGTGAAAACTATTTACAAGTAGAAGCCTCAAGCTCAAGTATATTTCAAAGTTCAACAACCAACATTTTCTCATCTTCTCCAGTAGTATTTATAGAAGAATGAGGAGGTGGGATCTGATAAAAGATCTCCTAGGTCAATTAATACAGACTTAATGGCTTCTCAGCCTTTGAGGGGCTCGATGAAGAAGTTTACAGATGTTTTCTGTCTATATTAATTGTTTTACATTTAAGATTAAGCTCGATGGGAGCTCTGATTGAATTTTGAGGATTTGTGTCATGTTAAAGTAATTCTGCTGATATTTTGTCATTAAGTTTATTTGCATAATTAACTCTCTGGCTGCGCTGAGGAAAATGTTTCTTTCGATCAATAACTTTGGCCTGTGTTTGAATGCCTTGAGGCACAGGTGGCACTGTGGTAGCTGGGAGGAATCAATTTGCCTTAGATGTGGCAGTGGAGGCCGTCTGTCTGATAAAAAATTAGGATTTTATTTTAAATATATCTTAATTGGGAGGATTAGGCTTTTGATAATCAATCTTAGCCATAATCCCCCACAGATCTGTCTTAAATCTTCCATTCTGGTGCGTTCTGTCTTCGACACTGATACTCTTTGATTGTGATTCATTTAATGTGTTTTGGTGATGTGCAGTGTTGTGCAGGGATCGTGAGGCATCAATTCCTTTGAAGCATTGACGAGATGTGAAAATTTAACCCATGGATGGCTTCCTTTTAATGAATTGAAGGTGTGATAATTAAACCCCAGCCTTCGGCTTTTTCTTCATTATAATGAAAAAACCATATAATCACCGTTTATCAAATGATATACCCCAGACTTCAAAACTCTCGATAAAACCAAGCTGCATAAACCATTTCGGGTCACAAAAAGAGCTTGCTGACGTCAGGGTGTTTGTGACCCAAAATTTTTATGAAATCCGCCATATAAAGTTCCCCAGGTCTGGATTTCATGACCATGCAAGCAACCAAACAAGACCCGCTCCAATCAGTTGCTGCCGCATGGGTGCTGATGTGTATGCTGACTAGGCAGTGGGGACCACCAGCTCTATGGGAATGCTAACTGCTGTCATGGCCGTGGGGACCAGGGCGATTTATTGTGGGCCATGGATCACACCATACCTTATTTTATCCCCCGAGCTCCTTTGAGTACGATCACTGTTCGATGAGCCAGCCTCAGATCATACGGTGTACATCAATATCACGCTGAGCCCACAGTCGACATTTAACGCCCGGGGAGGGAGCGATGAGGCGGTATTGTCCTGTCGACGTGGTGCAATCAAAACTACTTCCAGCTTTTGAACAATAAGTGATCGTAAGTTAAACCAAGGTTAACACCTGCTTCCTATTCACTTCGGTCCATTAAATGCCAGGTTCAAACCTTGAACCCTTTAATATGATGGAAAATTATTCAAACACCTGCACAATACAAAACTATATTATAAAATCCTACGTTATTTGGTTTTTACTGCTTCAGAGGGTGTGGGGAGGAGCGTGGCCATTAGATGGCATCAACCAACGATGTAGATATGATCGCGGAGGTCAAAAGGAAGAGCAGAGGGAAAATCACTCGATGGGTCTAGCACCTGGTCCTAGCACCAGGGCATATAACGAGGAAGTGGTTTAGAACTTAGCCCAGGGGGCTTAAGTCCGCAACATAAAACGGTATTTTTTATGAAATTTTCTGGTTTTCCAAGGGTTTTAGGGGTTTCGGTATATTTTAAAAATGAGTTTTAAACTTGGTAAAAGATGATTTTCATGAATGGAAGAAAGGAAATTGTGAAAATAGAGGAATTTTATGGAGGAAAAGGGGAGCAAAATGGAGGTTAGTTTTTCCAAGTGGAAGTAGGGGAAAATAGATGATTTTGCTTCAGTCTTTCCTCATGAAATTAGCAGAATTTCCTAGTGTACAATGGGCACAGTAGGGAAGATTTTGGACAAAGGCATGAGGCCTTCAAGAGTCTTCAAGAGATAACACTTTTTTGCAATAAAATTTTTTCCTTGAAGGCTCCAAAAAATGATTTAGCCACCCTTTGGTATAATTTTTTTTATAGGTGGCTAACAACCTGTAAATGAATATACAATGTATCTATGGTTATATATATTTTATTGCAGCTTATTATGTAAAGAATCAATTCTTCTTAGTGATTATCATATAAGTATTAGAATCCTATGATTAATTCTACTATTTACACCTGTAGATGCAATGTTTGTGAAATGTTTGACGAAATGTCTGTCATGTCTGGGTGGGGTCAAATGAGTTATTGATGATGTTATTTATTCCATGTATTTTTTTTAATTTTATTTATCTCTCCTAAAGTTACAGGAAGTTCTAGGCAATGACCTGGGCTTACGGGATGAAAATGTGGTACGAATCCTAGAGTTGCAGACACATAATTGACCTTTTGAGGCCGTATCCATGCCCTTGCCAATGCATGCCCAGAGATATAATTTTCTAGCCACTCCGTTGACTTTACATGCCCACGGATAAGACCTAAATGAGTCAAAAATATATCCCCTTTAAATTTTCATGGGTTTGGGAGAGTGGTTTACGTCCTGTAGGTGTTTTTGGTGTTGTGTAAGGTGTTTTTTTCGTGTTTTCATTGGTTCAACTTCCTCAAGCTCATTAGGAGGTTTAATATTATATTAGTAGTCTCTTGTCACATGTTTACCCCAGTTGGCCAGTTACTTGGGTAGATGTGGGAAGAGGGTGTTACACTTTTCGTGAATGAAAATGAGATTCATAATCATGTTTGGAAAATATCTCAAAACCAATAGATGTTTAAGGGAAAACCAAGCATAAGAAGAATGAAGCAAAGGCTAAGAGTATCTTAATAGATTCCATAAAGTACCACTTTATTAGTGGAATTTTTAGGTCTAGAATGGACCTCCTAAGGAAATTATGAAATAATAATGGAAATAATAAAATAAGATTTGATTACATCATTAAAATTTAGAGGGAAAAAAGAAAAAATTGCCTTTTCAACTCATATTTTCAACTTATCTTCTAAAGTTTTTACCCAAATTTCGAGCAGGAGTACTCCTTGGATGAAAAATTTAATTCCTCATCCAAGGACTACCCATGTTTCATACTTTCAATGGATCCTCCTACACAAAAAATGAGAAATACATGAAAAACGTGATTGCAATCACGTTTTTTCATGTATTTCTCATTTTCGTGTAGCAGGGTCCATCAAAAGTATGCAACATGGGTACTCCTTGGATGAGGAATTAAAATTTTCATCCAACGACTACTTCTACTTGAATTTTGTGTAAACAATTGGGAGATAAGTTGAAAATACGAGTTGAAAAAGTAGTTTTATTATTTTATTATTTTTTAAACTTCTTACCCTTTTACTTAAAAAATGGTGAATCATCCCCCTTGGTTGACATCATCATATTGAATCCTATTGGTTCTTATAAAGTTTATTTTTTTTGTACATTTTTCTTAGGAGCCCCATTTTAGACCTCAAAATTCCCGTAATGACTTGATTTCATATGTTGTTGAGTTAAATATTTCAATGAAATGTACGATGCCTTGGTGGGATTGTTCAAGAGTAAGAACACTAGTAGGAAATTAGCCTTGAGGCATCAACTCCATAGTATCATTATGTCCAAATAGGATTCAATTTCCACATATCTCATGAGAGTCTACTAGTTGAGAGATCAACTTAGAGCCATTGGAGATATAATTGACGATGCAAAGCTTGCTAAAATGAATCTTAATGTGTTTCCTTCGTCATAGAATCCATTTTTACAGGGAAATTGTGCACAAGCTGAGTTGCTGAAGTTTGATCATATTTGGACTCATTTTGTCCAAGAGGAGGCTATATTGTTTTCCAAGAACAACTTGCAGAGACCTCAATATGAAGAAAATAAATCTCTTTCAAATCATGTAAGGAATGGAAAAGGAAGAAGAAACTTTGATAAGAAGAATACAAGTGGAATATCAGCTCCAGATCTAGATCATAAGAAGAAGGATCTTTCAAAGCCTAGGTGCTTCAAATGTCACACATTTGGTCATTATGCCTCCTAGTTTTATTAGAAGAAAAGGAAGGGAAATTAGTGTGCAACAACAACCAATACTGATGATGATGATGATGAGAATATACCACAAAAGAAGACAAAAGAGTATAAACTTGATGAGATTGCAGAGAAAATTCAAAAAGAATTCCTTCTCTAACCTCTTACATGCACTATTACTAATGGTAGTGATATTTGGTTAGTGGATAATGGTGCTTCTAGGCACATGACAGGTTCAAGAGATTCTCTCATGGATTTTACAGAGAGTAATACAACATTGTTAGGTGAAAATTGGAGATAATGTTGAGTATGTAGTGAAAGGAGTTAGGTTATCATTGTTTCATATGGAATCTGGAGATTCTCTACACAAGAAATGTATTGTTTGTAATAGGATTGAATAAGATCTTGCTATTTATTTAAGTGTTGGAGGATAGATCTTACAAAGTTTCATTTGTAGATGGTTAGGTTCTTATATGGCCTAAGGGATCAAACATAGACTCAACAAGGATTATTGGCGCTTAAGGGGGAGGAATGTATAGATTGTCTGGGAATCCAACCCAGGCATTTGTACATTAGAATATCAATTTATTTGAGTTATGGAATCGAATATTTTATCACCAACATTACAGGTATTTTCCAACATTGAGGAGGATGGTTATAGATCTTCTAGAGCTCTAGGTGGAGTATGATGGTGTTTTCGAGGGTTGTGAAATTGGAGATAATTCCAAGGTATCTTTTCTAAGCATTGATAGTAGGTCCAAGGGGATCTTGGTTCTAGTGCATTTAAATGTATTCAAATTGATGAGTAAAACCTTCAGGTGGTTTCTTGTATTATGTGACACTCACTGATGATTTCTCGGATATACTTCATGACAACCAAGGATGAGGTCTTTAGTAGGTTCTAGGAGTTCGGGGCTTAGGTAGATAACTTGACATGGAAGAAGATAAATGTTTTTAGATCAGATAATGGAGGAGAGTATACTTCCAAGAACTTCAATTATTCATACAAGGAGATAGGGATTAAGAGGGAGTGGATGGTTCCTTACAATCCTCATCAAAATTGGGTTGTAGAAAGGATGAATAGGTCCATTGTGGACGTTTTCAAGGAAATGGTTCATGATCAGGATTTACCCATTTTCTTATAGGAAGAGGCATCCAACATGATAATTTATGTCTAGAATAATATTCCTCACTAGATATTGGAGGAAAAAACTCCCGAGAAAGCATTGATGGGAGTGAAGATATAGGTATGTCACTTGAAGATCTAAAGTTTTTCTGTATACATTCACATGCCCAAGGAGAATAGGAAGAAGTTAGAACCTCCTAGAAACAAGGGTACTTTTGTTGGATACAATGAGAGGTTGAAGGCTTTGAAGTATGTGGGTAAAGATCCCTCTAGTATCATTTCTCATCCTTTACACTATTAGGAGGAGTTAGTTGAGCTAGAAGGGCTAATGGACTCACCTAGAGATGTTGCAATTACTAGGAAGAGGCCAACATGGCTTACTGACACTTTCCAACATGTAGTGTGGCATGCAACTCCCCGGCATACTACTAGGAGAGAAGGTGACCACAAAGGTTCTCAAGTTATTTGGAATTGATGATCCATATCATTGAGTCCTCACTAGATATTGGAGGAAAATACTCCCGAGGAGGCATTCACGGGATTGAAGCTGATGGTAATTCATTTGAGGATCTTTGATTTTCTAGTATACATCTACATGCCCAAGGAGAAGAGGAAGAGGATAACCTCCTAGAAAGAAGGGTAATTTTTTTGGACATAACAAGACATTGAAGGCTCTTAAGGGTGTCGGTAAATCATTAGGGGAATTTTGAGGTCTAAATGGGCCTCCTAAGGAAATTATAAAATAATAGTGGAAATAATAAAACAATATTTGATTAAATCATCAAATTTTAGAGGGAAAAAAGAAAAAAACCACTTTTTCAACTCATATTTTCAACTTATCTCCCTACGGGTTTACTCAAATTTTGAGAGGGAACACTCGTTGGATGAAAAATTTGATTCCCCATCCAAGGAGTTCCCATGTTTCATACTTTAGATGGACCGTGCTACACAAAAAATGAGAAATACATGAAA
Source organism: Pinus albicaulis (assembly GCA_034641835.2). Lineage (NCBI taxonomy): Eukaryota > Viridiplantae > Streptophyta > Pinopsida > Pinales > Pinaceae > Pinus > Pinus albicaulis. Next base: position 1,491,818,395 of record CM076581.1, read on the forward strand.
AACATGATTTCAATCACATTTTTTCATGTATTTCTCATTTTTCATGTAGCAGGGTCCATAAAAAGTATGAATATGGGTACTCCTTGGATGAGGAGTTAAATTTTGCATCCAACGAATACCCCCACTCGAAATTTGAGTAAAAATTTAGGGAGATAAGTTGAAAATACAAGTTCAAAAGTAGTTTTATTATATGATTGTTTTTTAATATTTTTACTTTTTAATCCCAAAAATGGTGAATCATCCCCCATGGTTGACATCATCATCGTGATTTTTATTTGTTCTAATTAAGTTTATTTTGGTTGTAAATTTTTCTTAGGAGGCCCATTTTAGAACTCAAAAGTACTCTAATGATCCCTGTATTCATTTTTTTCATCCTTCAAACTATTAGGAGGAGTCATTTGAGTCAACAGAGCTAGTGGACTCCCCTAGATATGTTGTTATGACTAGGAAGAGGCCAACCTAATTTCCTCACACTTTGTAGGATGTAGTGGGGAATGTATCTCCCAAGGGTACTTTTATGGAGAGAAAGTGACTATAAAGGTTCAAAAGTGATATGACATTGATGATACACATAATTTTTTCTGAGCCTTACAGTAATGAGGAGGTAGCAGGGAAGCAGGTTTGGAAGGATGTTATGATGGAGGAGTATCAAACCTTTATGATGAATTATGTGTGGGAGATGTTATCACTCTGTAATTTTTGAGGTTGTAGAGTAAATCACAGAGGTAACCTTAGAACCACTTTGGAAGTTGGGATCTATCCCTCCCAACTTCCGAGAGGGATATCTCTATATCATTTAGTTTTGTTTGATACAAGGTATTAGGCTAGCTATTAAGTCCAGGTTTGGTTTTTTTGTGTTGTTGGGTTGAAACTATGAAAATAGGCCATTGGGAAAATGGAGTCATAGGTTTAGATTGATGAAATACATAGTTAACAGGATAATCTTATAGGGAAGGGTAGGAAAATTCACTAGATCCTTTAAAATCTGAGCTGTGGAGGAAAGGAAAAGATTTAGAAATCCAATTAAAAACAACGAAATTAAGAATTCTTATTGTAATCTTTAGCGGAAAACATAAAAACTATTCATAAGCCATAAAAAAAGTGTATATTTAAACAATTTAAGTTCTTTAACTTCTTAGAATAATTGAGATTTAAGAAACACATATCATAACAAAGATAAAACAAATTGACAAAGAGAGATGAACTTCACCAATAAAAATGACACAAGAATCCTACGATGATTGCACTGTATCACTAAAAATCTGATCAGTGGTGGCTCTGTGAGCTGCTTTACAATAAAAGTCTTTCTTAAAGCAAGTCCCAACATGAATACTTCGAATTATGAATTATTTATACAAAATTATTACAAAATATCATGATAATAGAGAACAAGATAGAATCCTAAAATATCTTTAAACTCTTTACAAAATAGTAAAAAAGTGAAGGAATAGGTGCACTACTGAAACTATTAGCCCTATTGTTCAGGATGATTTTTTATGACTGGGCATCCAAATATGCTACGGTGTTTGCCTTGCTGTTAGGGGTTGAAATCATTTACTCAAGTAACTCACACACTTTATCGCATCTATATTTGGTTGGAATAGAAAATCTGATTAGTTTTTTGTAGGCCTCATCAACTTCTATGTATTTATGAAAAGTTGGGTTGATGATGAATAGTTGCCTCAGGTCATGATTGATGAAAAAATCATAATCAATGGCCTCCATGAATTCTTTCCTTGTAATATGCCCCATTATACCTGCAAATGTGGATGTGTCTTGGGCTATCTTGTCTAGTTTTTCCTAGTAGTCATTCAAATTTATTAATTTGTATCCTACATCAATTAGATTTGGTATTCCTTTTCTATTTAGCACCTTCATCTTCATGTGAAATATATGAATTCTGGTATCTACATTTTGGTACTTATTCTCCAACTGAAGCATAAGCTTCCTTTTGGTATGAACCCTCTTCACTTCTAGTATAGTCTCTATTCTATCTTGGATCACCGACTATTCTAGTTCTTCTCTATTTTTGGAATTCAAGAATTCGATGATGGATGTTGCTTCCCTAGGCCTCTATCCCAATTTTTTTTTGGTTTGATTTAATACCTCTACTGAGCTCTATATTAACTCTTGTTTTTAAAAAAAAATCTGAATGGAAGGCCACATCTCTATGATGACCTCAATTATTTATGTCCATATATTCTCTCTGGATTGGGCCAAAGTGTGATCCATTATTGATTAACTCTTTAATTATTCCACTTTTAATGCAATATGGTGGCTTTTCTGCAATTCAGACACATAAGATTTATCAATTTTCAGGTTTTGTTCTGACATTATCTTTAGTTGAGCTTGTAATCTGTAAATTTCTTACAAGTGAAGGTTTATATTATCCATTTCTTTTATTAATTCATTTGCAGGACCTTCTTTTTGTGTTGGCTTAGAAATCAATGTAGATGCACCTCGAGTTGTGGCCACTGCAATCGAAGCTGATGTGAGGGGAACTATGGCCATTTGTGTTGCCTCTTGTTTATCTTTGAGAAGTTTCTCAATCTCCACTTCCATGTTATAGATCTGACTGTTATTTTAAATTATTAATTTGAACATGTCCTCTTTCTCCTTCTCCATTTCTACGACTTCCTTAGCTTGTGGATCCTCTGGGGTAGGAAATTTCGGTTGTTAATTACTTAATGCTGCTATATCAAAAGTTTTTCTTTTAACTATCTCTTCTACTATGTTCACACCACTCGAATTGTATCCCAGTTTGATCACCAAGTCTTCAAGTGACTTGATCTTGGTATTGTTGGCTAAGGATGAAATCCTTTCAAACTAGAGCTATGTCTTTGTGTTGTTGACAAATACCTGTAACCTAGAAGCTGACATGGTACCATTGGTTAGTGTAGAATACATCATCTCACTAGACATTTTATGGATTTCTATTTGGTAAATTGGATGGATTTGCTTTGAATCAAATGAAAATACATGTTCTTAGTAGTCTGATGGTGTCTTTGGAGCTACCACTTTTGCCTCAAGGAATGAAATCTGATTTTTTCCTTGCTCAGTGTCAATGTATAAAAGAATCTTGTTTTGTGATGTAGCTATTTGCTTCCAAAACTGTGTATATGCTGAGGCTTTGAGCATCTCATTCCTTTTCTTGACTACCTTGTACTTTGAAAAAATATTATACCCAACAATGTCTTGACCCAAATCAGTTATTGGTGAAGTTTCTGGAGGATCTTTAGATGTTGATGAAGAAGGGGAGCCTGTGAATACATCATCCTCCCTTGTAGAAATATGGGGGATGTCATAATAATAGTTTCCTATCCTTTGTTTCCTGGATGAAACACTGGTGCATAATTGGTTTTTTGCTTCTTCTTGTAGATTAAGAACTCCTTGGATCCAATTTCTCTGACTGAGGATTCTTCTGTTATAATTTTCTCCTGCTTTTCCTTAGGTGTAGGATTTTGCGAGATTGTTTTTGGAAATGATCTATTCTTCGGCCTCCTATAGTGTGTTCTCCTCCCATTGAGTTTGGTTCATGTACTGCTATATTTCTGGCTGAGGAGTGTGTATGTAGGGTGTTGTCTTTTGCTCCACTCTTAGCTTTGAAATCAGACCAAAATGGTCATATGACCAAGTAAAGCTCAGTTTGAAGTTCATTTTCTTCAACAAAAAATCATCTTCTTTACGAGTTGTTCAAGTATTGCAAACATAAGGTCCAACCTATGCTTTAATCTTAAATTGTGCCTTCTTCTTGGAAGCCAAAAAATGCATGTCATATATATGGATAATTTTTCTACTGTACTCTAACGAGAAAATTCGCATAGGTACAAACTTTGGCAGCTTATAGTGTGGAAATTCACTCCCATATACCCCTATCTATGTGTAGTTATGGTATTATACTAGTCATCTATCATTACTTGACCACTTAAATGAAAAACTGATCAGGTACTCAAAATTAAGCTCAAAATGAAAGTTGTCAGAATTGTGTGGAACCTGAAAGACCACGTATTTCTCATCGTTGTGAATCCGATGTAACCAGCTTCATGGAAAACCGAGACCATATGCTCCTAGAAACACATTTTGTCCACTTTGTCAAACAAGAAAAAAAATGCAGGACAACTGAGTTAGCATTCCGTACAGTTGACTAGAGATGCCTACATGGCAGGGTGATTATGCAAGTTGACTTGGTAAATGGATTGTCTTCAGTGAATGGGATCGTTCCAATATTTGGTCAAATTGGTAGTTTGTAATTGGCTGATTTGGTGGCAACCATAGGCTTCCAAGTGGCCTAGCCAGGGGCTGCCACATGGCAGTCCAAGGACCACCAAAATTTTGGGTTATATTTGAGCAGAGTAGGAGGGGGTTGAACCCTCGACCTCAAAGTACCAAGCACCAAGATTTACCATTGCATCGTGCATGTAGTTCTTACTATGTTACGATTTTCATATTGTTTTGTTTACATATGAAATGTGCATTAGGGAGTGGGTGTCAGGGTCTATCCCCAGCCGTGGTCACTACTGGAGGTGGGACCATAGGCGTGAGGCTATCCCTACACCCCCGTCCTTAACCATAACCACCAATGACCACAACGACATGTTTCCATCACCGATACTGTCGCGAGATGCTGGCCTGCTAAATGCTCCTAGTCACCATGACATTACATGCCAACCTTTGCCCATGTGACCACCATACCGACAGTTAGCCAAACCGTGTGGCATAATTTTTTAATTAAAAAAAAATATATGCACCTGAAATATATGGTTTGAAATCCATTATTTAAGTATTATTGGGAAAATTAACGCCTCAAGAATTTCACCCTATTTTTGGCAGAGTTCGTGCTCCATTAGCGCTTTTGGGGGTGAAATTGTGGGTTTGGTGTTGGATTTGAGGGGTTTTTAGAATGAATAGTAGAGGAAAAGGGGAGATCATAACTTGATGATTTTTTGACCAAATTTTGATATGAAAGAGGATACACAAGAATTTGTGTGCATTCTGGAGCTAATGGAACATGTTTCAGAGTTGTTTGAGCACTGTAAACATATGTAATCACACTTTTGAGCATACTAGAAGAGGGCCAAGTCATTGGAAGTTGGACCAAGGAGACGTAGCCCAGGCGGGGTGAAATCCTTCATCATATGTTGTTGTGTTATTGTTTATGGTGACGATCATGTCTTTTAGATGATGTTGTTCAGTGTTTTTTTTAATGTTAATTTGCTCATGAAATTCACATAAAAACTCATCTTAAACTTGAAATTAACCTCATAATTGTAGAAATTTGAATAATAGATGAATTATTCACCGAGATTATCCTGATTACACACTATTTGAGCTTCATGCATAATACATAATGTCTTCTACCATTGATCATCAATTTGCGGAATTAGAAGCAGTCGCATGCACACATTAAAACATAATCAAGCACACATATAACACAGTATGTAATGGGGAAAGCTTACAGCTGAAAACCCCCAACTATCTGTATATTATAATGATAGAGAACATGTAACAATACATAGCACAAAGCTCCTCACAAGCTCTCAGCACTATCTCATATGCTACACACTACACAAGCTTAGATATGAACAAGTCACAAGTTCAAATCTCCTCCACCTGTTAGCCTGCCTCTACTGCGCAATCCAAGATGAATAATGATGAGATCCAAGTTCGAATCCCATTGTATTGTACTGCGCAATTCTCATTGGTAATATCAATCAATGTGTGTGAAAATCTCATGCACAGCTATAGTCACAACTGATAGTAGACTCACCCTTTCACCCACCTCTAACACTGGTCTCCACTGAACTGTCCATGCGCTGCAGTTAACTGATGTATTCTTTAGTTGATTTATGAGTTAATAATTAGTTAATTAATTATTAATTAATTCACACCACTCATCACTAGTGTATTTATCAGTTAGACTAAATACAACTAGTTCAACTAAGTTAAACCGAACACAACTCCATCAACTGTCTCATCAACTCCACCAAACTCTGCCACATGAGTTCTAACTGAATTCAACCATGAAATAGCTCAACTAAACCCTAGGAATAGTGTAATTCCTTCTGTCAGCTGCATGTGCCACATCCGTAGCTCGAACTGAAGTGCTCCAAGAGGATAAGATAATGTTTATAGTCCAAATATTATTAAGAGCTAATAATATTCGACTGATCTATTTTTTAGACTGGCAGTCTAAAAATAGACTCCGCCCAATGTCTAAAAATAGAGGTCCATCTAGTTTTACCAACTTGACCAACCATCCATAAATAGCATCCTGCAACTCATAGACCATGATCCATATGTCTAAAAATAGACATAGTCTAAAAATAGACTTTCTGCCAAAAATAGCCTGCGGGCCCACTTAGTGAAGGCGAATTATTTCCACTAAGCTCCATCATCTTGTTGCATTCTCAACACTCCCTCTCAACAAGATATGGATTATCTGCAACCCCTATCCTTCCCCTGTGGTATTCGAATTTTCTCCTGGTGAGCGCCTTCGTCAAGATATCAGCATCCTGATCCTCTGTGGGAATGTATGAAAGTAACATGATTCTCCGCTGCACACAATCTCTGATATGATGATACAAATCCGTGAAGCCATGCCGCCTCAACTGATCCTCTTGTCTGTACCATGAGCCATATCCTGATGTGCCTCTGAGATAAGTGCCTTTGCGATATCTCACTACATACTTGCCTGCCTTCCAGAAGAGCTTGGTTGGCTTAACCATAGCATAGCATATGTCAGGTCGTGTATTGACCAGATACATAAGCGACCCCACCAACTGTTGATAAACAGTGGCATCCACTACCTCCGCTGAAGTAGCATCCTCCTTGTTCCAACCTCCAGGAAGAGGAGTATCAACAGGCTTGCAGCCATGCATGTTGAACTTCTCCAGTATCTCCCGGGCATAGTTACCCTGAGAAACAAACAGTCCATCACTGCGCTTCCAAATTTCCAATCCCAGGAAATAATGAAGGAGGCCCAAGTCCTTCATCTCAAACTCTCTAGCAAGATCCTCCTTGCATGAAAGTATCAACAGCTCATCACCTGTCAAAATCAAATCATCTACATAAAGTACAATGATCAGCAACACCTCCACCACAGTACGGTATAGGTTAGGATCCGCCTCACTCTTGGAGAATCCAAGTGCGGTGAAATAAATGTCTATCAGGTGTGTGACACGAGTGCTTGTTCCAACTCATACAACGCTCTCTTGAGCACGCACACATGCGACTCGTGCTAAATATCTCGAAACAACGAGTGGTTGCTTATGTACACCTCCTCCTCAATCACTCCATTGAAGACGCAGTCTTCACATCCATCTGATGAATGTGCCACCCCATCTGTACTGAGAGAGCAAGAATCGTCCGTATCGAAGAATACCTTGCGACAGGTGCAAAGGTCTCCTCATAATCGATCCCCTTAATCTGTGACAAGCCTCGGGAAACAAATCTTGCCTTGTAATTCTCCACACTCCCATCAGCTGCCTGCTTCACTTTGTAGATCCATCTCGAACCCACCATTGATTTCCCCTCCGGCCTTGGGACAATCTCCCATGCACTGTTTCTGAAAATCGAATCATACTCTTCCACCATGGCATCTACCCATGCGGGGTCCTCCACAGCTTCCTCGAAAGAGGATGGCTCTGTCACGACACATTTACTCACAAGAGCTATGTATCCAAAGGTGGCCTGGGGTCCCAAGGATCGTCTCTATCTCTGCGATGTGTTGTAGGTTGTATCACAACCTTCTCTCGCATCTCAATTCGCCGCTCAACTTCGTAGTGCCTTCCGCCCTCCGATGGTCGGCGCTGCACGTGCATGAGTGGTCTCTTCCACTCCATGAACCTCATCTTGTGGCTGATCCACATCCTGAGACTCATCCTTAGGAACTAATAGCTCCTCATCTGCATGCAAGTGTGGCTCCCTCTGAAGCGAACACTTCATGGCTTTCTCCTCCTGAAATTTGATATCCCCTCGCACAAGAGTCTTGCAACTGTCTGGAAAATACACACGATAGTTGTGGGGCATATCATTGTACCCCACAAATATCCCAACCTCCACAGTCGGCTCCAGATTCTTCCTGGCATCCTTCGTCACATGAATGTAAACAAGTGAACCAAAAATCCTTAAATGGGAAATATCAAGCCTCTTACCAGAAAACTCCTCCTCGGGTGTACTCATGCCAAGTATCCTATGAGGACAACGGTTCTGCACATATACTGCAGTATTGCATGCCTCCACCCACAAGTGAATGGGTAGGCCCTGATCATGCAACATCGCCCCTGCAGCACCCACGATCATTTTGTTCTTCCGCTCAGCAACCCCATTCTGCTGTGGGTTATGAGGTGCTATGAGCTCTCTTCGAATTCCTTCTGCGCTGCAAAATTCCTTGAATTCGCCAGAGATGAATTCACCACCATTGTCGCTCCTTAGAGCCATCACCTGCTTCCCCGATTATTTCTCAACCAAAGGCTTCGAACTCGTCGGAATTTTGAGAGTGTCTCGATACTACTTCTCGCATGAAGAAGATCCGCAGTTCCGAGAAAAATCATCAACAAAGATCACATAGTACCCGTGCTTTGTCAAGCCGAAGCCATCGAGAAAGGTCCACACACGTCCGTGTGAATTCTCTCGGCGGGATCGTCGTGGCATGACTATCCTTCTCGTGAAAGGTGGCTTTCACAAATTTTCCCAAGGTACATCCCTTGCACTGATCTGACTGCGCAAGAGTACCCTTAGGAAGCCCAGTAGAGATCTGCTGCAGTATCTTCAAAGCTCCATGGTGAAGATGGCCCAATCTCTGGTGCCACAGCTCACCATCATCTCGTCTCACCACTCTTTCTGCCTTGCATGCCATTGCTATGCAGCCATCTACCTCCAATTGATAAAGGTTCTTGACTCGAACCCCTATCTTTCGGGTTTCTCCAGTTGTCTTACTGTGCAGGAAAGCCTTTCCCTCGCTGAAGACAACATCATATCCCTTGTCTTCTAACATCGCCACAGAGATAAGATTCTTCTTCAATCCCGGAACATGCATCACTTCCTTCAATACAAAGGGTTTACTAGACTCCCTCTCAAAGGAAATGGTACTGATACTGGTCGCACTGTATCTACCATCATCGCCCATCTCGATGTTCACTCCAAGATCTTTCTCATCCAGATCAAAAAACAAATCTCGATCTCCTGTCATGTGAAAAGAGGCACCACTGTCCAAGAACCATACTGACCCCATCACACTTGAGACCAAGCATGCGATCAGCGAAAAAACCAGCTCAAACTGCGAGGCTAAGGCCTCTCCCGCTGCAGATCCAGAAACCTGCTTATTTTTCTTCTTCTGCGGATAATTTTTGGCATAATGTCCGTGCTGGTGACAGTGAAAGCACTTCACCTTGGACATGTCCTGCTTCTTGCCCTTCGCACCAGAATGAGAAGATTTCTTGATCTTCCCCTTCTTTGCTTTGGCAGCCAAAGCGCAATTCTCTTCATCAGATGCCTTTGATGAAGATCCATCCCTGGTACTCCGCCTTATCTCCTCTTACACAAGATCCGACCAAAGTCGCTCCCATCCTGGCAATTTCTCCCGACCATTGACAGAGTCCTGATAGGAATGCCAAGTCTTTAAAAGCCCAAGGAGAGCCAAGCTCACCAAGTCCTCATCATCTACAGTCATCCCCACACTTCCCAGCTCATCCCTGCTGTTGTCGACAATTTTTGTCTCTCCTAGAGACAGTCTAGAGTTGCCATAGACCAGTGCCTAGGACATCTTAGCATAGCAAGGAGCTCATAATAAAGCCGGGGTGTCAATCCAAAACTCTCTTGCTATCTCTTGTAAAACAAAGAAATTGATTTAAAATGGGACCAGCAATCACAAAAACTGTCACAGGGAAAGTAATGTTGCAGAGACACAATTCAAAGCTCCAATATTAAAACATCAGACAGTTAAGGGACAATTTACTGCAAAGAGGGCCGGTTCAAGTAATATGCCACAGAAATCAAGTATCAGAAAGTGTAAGCGGTGAAATAAATATAGGAAGATATTAGTTAACCTTGGTCTGATACCCAGATACACAACAGAACCATGTATGGGCTTATCAATCTAAGAATCCATACATGACAATGGCATTTTAAAAGCACCCTCCAAAAACAACTAATATAGCAGAATAATGGATGAAATGAATATGAAATAGTATATCATGCATGAGCCTATTTAAAGCACTTGACTGATTTAAGTATGGGCATCAACTAGGATGAATCCTTACCAAACCAGTGAGCCACTCGCATTCCAAAACATGATACAAGAAGATAAATGAAATGGAAAGAGATATTGTATTAACACATAAGAGAAGTTTACATACTGTGAGATATCAAAGACCAGAATCCTCTAAAACAGACAGAAATCCTCCTCACTGAGACCCTATGGGCTCTGAGCCTTCATACAAAAGCTTTACAAAATGTATACAAAAATGAATTTCACTGCACAGCTCTCCGATAAAAATATGGAACCTTTACAATGTCTTTCTTCCCCCTTTTATAGAGGAAGGAGAAGAGAAACTAATAAAAGGAGTAGGTGAAACATTTAATTTGCTTAATTTGAACAAAATGGTGGAAAAATTCGTGCCCCTGTCGCTTAGTTAATATGTTGAGCCATAAGTACTCTGAGGCCGGCTCTATGAAGTAAATGCTGCAGGTGTGGATTTCTTCCAGGGATAAGACATGAAGAATAAAATATGTAACATTTTGTACCTCCCTGAAGAAAATTTGGCTGAAATAAACCTCGAGGGCATTGTTTTATGTGAAAATATATTTCTAGTGATCTACAGGGTCTTCGGTCTGGTACTTTGCCACCAAAAGGGTATGTAAAAGCCCCAAAATCCTTAAATACATTTCTTTAATCCCCTGCTCTTCACTGATATTTTCTATCTGCGCCATTAATTCTTCATCTGCTCAACCTGTGCATTTGAATGACCTTGGAGGGTTTGATAGATTTAAATCCTTGCTTTCTTTAATAGTGGTCATATCATAGCGGCTCCCGGATATTTTTCATAAATTTTGGTCCTGAAACATGGTCCTGTTGTGCATTCTCAGCTTCTGCAATGGAGGCGGTGAATCGTAATAATATTATTCCGTGGAAAACCTGCAAAACCACAAACTTGTTAAAGAAAACCAGACAAAGGGATGATGAACATGGCAGGGTTGATGGAAATGGTGGTGCAGACTTGGCGGAATGATGAAACGATGCGGGGTGACGGGGAGATGAAGAGAAACAATGGAGGACGAGCTGGTGATAACTTTCCATGTGAAACGTAGAAATGTGATTTACAAATGAAATATGTGGATGGCAGAGGAAAAATACGATAGACGCGTGGATGATGACGTGGTGGGGGATTCGGTCAATAGGCGGTCACGTGAATGATCTGGACCACACGATCCTTTAAACAAGATCAACGGTTGAAACTTAGTCAGAGGGAAATGGAATGGAGGGCCCGGGACGATGTGGATGGGGGTTAAAAGCTGCACAACTTTGGAGGACACAAGTCGTTGGATCGAACGCCCAAGATCGGACGGCTCACGACGATTTCGCTGCATGTCCACGACCGAAGGATAACGCGCGAAATGGGGGCGGTTTTGGAATAGTGGGTGAGCCACGCGTCGCGCGATTAATGGAATCACTGGTCGAAGGGGTAATACTGCCTACCCAGCAAAGGTGGTGCGGAATAAACCGGACGGTTTTGGCAATGTGCGCGGGCGCGGGGTCCACCATGGCGGGAATATTATGAACCATCGATTTATGATCGTATCGGACGACGGAGAATGCACCCGAAGGTCATATATGATAAGCGCCTTTGGGTTTGGCACAGGGTTGCGCGCCTGGGTCACGTGAAGGACTAGCTGTAGGAGCCTAAGCCCAAAAGGGCTTCGGATTCAAATCTTTCAACAGCGAGCCTTTTAGCCTTCGATTATGAAATATGAATGCGGAGGAGGGCAACGATAAGTGGAAAAAGGGTCTCTTAGGCCATTGTAGGAACTTTGAAAGGTTCAGGAGGGGCCAATGGCCAAAAATTTGAATGAAGGGGCTAACATGCACAACACCTGCATTGGGTGAACTTCGTGAGGTACTTGGGCATACTGTCGCCTTTCTCCATCTTTATGTTCCTGAGTTTATCCTTGAGTGCCAACTTCCTCTGGTCGCTCTTGCTTTGGAATAAATCTGTCAATGCTTTCCACATCAAGTATGGAGAAGCTTTACCATGCAGGCTGGATACAATGTGATCCTTCACGCCCTCCAACAGAATCCTTCGACATTTTGTTGTCTTCTTTTGCCAAGCCTCAACTTGAGCAGCATCAGTAGGCTTTGGGACTTCAGCATCTATGAACTCCTTCAACCCGTTGTCATCTAACACTGCCTCCATCCTATCATTCGATGCAATATAATTCGAGCTGCCTTCAAGGGCATACTCCAATCACAATCCGTTGAAAGACATTTTGACTTCAACACCAAGAAAACACTGCTGCAAATTCGAATTCCACCAGCTCAAAACTCAACCGCTTCTGATCTGTGAGAACAAAGTATTTCTAGTACAGAGATTGAATGTAGGGGCATTTACTGGATTTTTCACCTTTCAAAGAAAGGATGAATCCAGAGGCTACCTGGTCCTCTTACAGACTCTGTCTACCGAAATAAAATGTAATCACTGTAATAGATCCGATGATCAATTTTTCACCGATACCATGTATAAATTTGAATAATAGATGAATTATTCACCGAGATTATCCTGATTACACACTATTTGAGCTTCATGCATAATACATAATCTCTTCTACCATTGATCATCAATTTGCGGAATTAGAAGTAGTCGCATGCGTACATTAAAACATAATCAAGCACACATATAACACAGTATGTAATGGGGAAAGCTTACAGTTGAAAACCCCCAACTATCTGTATATTTTAATGATAGAGAAAATGTAACAATACATAGCACAAAGCTCCTCACAAGCTCTCAGCACTATCTCATATGCTACACACAAACTAGCACGGAAGATGAACAAGTCACAGGTTCAAATCTCCTCCACAAGTCTGCCTGCCTCTACTGCGCAATCCAAGATGAATAATGATGAGATCCAAGTTCGAATCCCACTGGCTTGTACTGCGCAATCCTCATTGGCAATCTCAATCAATGTGTGTGCAAATCTCATGCACAGCTATAGTCACAACCGATAGTAGACTCACCCTTTCACCCACCTCTAACACTGGTCTCCACTGAACTGTCCATGCATTGCAGTTAACTGATGTATTCTTTAGTTGATTTATGAGTTAATAATTAGTGAATTAATTAATAATTAATTCACACCACTCATCACTAGTGTATTTATCGGTTAGACTAAATACAACTAGTTCAACTAAGTTAAACCGAACACAACTCCATCAACTGTCTCATCAACTCCACCAAACTCTGCCACATGAGTTCTAACTGAAGTCAACCATGCAATAGCTCAAATAAACCCTAGGAATAGCGTAATTCCTTCTGTCAGCTGCATGTGCCACATCCGTAGCTCGAACTGAAGTGCTGCAAGAGGATAAGATAATGTTTATAGTTCAAATATTATTAAGAGCTAATAATATTCGACTGATCTATTTTTAGACTGGCAGTCTAAAAATAGACTCTGCCCAGTATGTCTAAAAATAGAGGTCCATCTATTTTTACCAACTTGACCAACCATCCATAAATAGCATCCTGCAACTCATAGACCATGATCCATATGTCTAAAAATAGACATAGTCTAAAAATAGACTTTGCACCAAAAATAGCCTGCGGGCCCACTTAGTGAAGGCAACTTCTTTCCACTAAGCTCCATCATCTTGTTTCATTCTCAACAATAATCCTCAACTTTGTTTATATTTTTAATTGGATCTTAGCATAACAAGACTAATTATTCCATTTAGATCAAGTTGGTATCAGAGAACTAGGTTTACATGTGCAAGGAGAATGTAATTGTTTTGCAAGTGTTTAAATGTTTACAAGGTTGAATCTCAAGAGAGGATAAGGCAAGCTTGTGGGTGCAAGTTCTCTAGTTGGACAAAGGAGAAGTAGGGCACAATTTCCACAATCTCCACAAAAAGAGTCACTTCCAATTGTAGTAGAAGATTCAATAAGCATGTCTCATGAAGGAGGGAATGATAACATGTGAGAGGATGAGAAGGCTTTTAGGACGGCTTTCTTTGAGATGATAGAGATGGTGAAGGTCCTTTATGAAGATAGGAGTACAAGGTTGCAGGGTGTAAGCTCCAGGCCTCCAAGAGGAGAGGGTTCTCCAAGAGGGGGAGGTAATGGAAGTGGTGATAAACCACCATCTACTCCACCATCATCCACACCACCATCTTAACCTTCGTCTTCATCCTCTTCCACTACTACAACCCTTACTCATACTCACCAACATACCTCAAAATAAATTGGTAAATGAACTTTGTTAAAACTTGATATTACATTTGAGTGGCGTATGTATAATGGTGAAGTAAACATAGAGAAGCTTGAAAGTTGGGTTCATCAATTGGAGGTCTACTGCAGAATTGAAAACCTTCAAGATGAAGTTACAAATATTCAAAGATATCAATCTCTTGGTATCATTTCCTTACCGAAATTAGAAGTAAATTTTACCCTCTAGCATATATACAGAAGCCATAATGGACTGGTATATTTTTAGACAACTAAAGGGACAAAGTGTTCAAAACTATACTCAAGAGTTTAGGACAAGAGCAGTAGTTTTGGGTGTCTATTTATCTTCTCAAGACACTTTTTTAAAGTATATTCGGGGCTTGCAAAACTATCTTAGACATACTATTCTCAATTTAAATCCCAAAAAATTAGATGAGGCTTGTGTTCAAGCCACACATCTAGAAGCAAGAGGGAAACATAGTGTAGGTGAGAAAATTGATAGTTTCTTCAAGTATGAAGGTAAAGGAAAGGGTAAGTTTAATGGAAAAGGAAATAAAAATGGTTCTATTAAAATAGAAAAAGAGAAATTCACATGTAGACATTGTTCGAAAAATGGCCATGATGAAGAAAAACGTTGGAAACTCCATCCAGAGTTGAAGCCTAACAAAAGTTAAAACCAAAGAGAAGGAGAAAAAAAATGCAATCATTGAACAGGACTTAGGTTCAGATTCAGGAGATGAAATCCATATTAAAACAATGGGTTTGAAAGGTAAGAACATAGCTAGCACTATTTTTTCATGTTTTTTCTAATGTAACTCAAGATGATCATGCAAGAATTGAACTCTTTCATATTAGAGTTGTTTCAAAGCATACCAAAATAGACACGCTATTTGATAGTGGTTCTCAAGCCAATTTGATTTCTGAAGACTTAGTTAAGAGGTTAAATATAGAAATTTATACACATCCAAGACCTTATCCTTTAGGATAGATATGAAAGAATGAAAACTTGCAGGTAACAAGGAAGTTCGTCCTAAGGTTTGTAATCAATTTGACTTTCTTAACGAAGTTGAACTTGATGTAGTTCCGCTTGAGATTTCATGTATTGTTTTGGGAAGTCCTTATCTTTATGATAGGAGGGAAGCATTTCATCACCATGAGAATAAGTAACACTTGTTCAAGAATGGAATTGAGTATATAGCTAGAGCACATAAGAATAATATTAGTTTATATCTTATGCATGAAGGACAAATGAAGAGAATTGTGAATGAAATTCAAAATTTGGCTTTGTTAATGTTCAAGCATAATGCTGTTTTGAATGAGAATTTTCAAGAAGATGCATCAAATGAAAAATATTATTTCATTGAAGTTTATAATGGTTGTAATAATATTTCTAAGGGCTCAAAAATGTTGCCTTTAAAAAGAGTCAAACAAGGTGTGAAATATTTGCAACAGTCCACATCATTGTTGAATAGTGATGGGAACAAGATGTCAGTGCTGAATGGTGCAAAAATAAAAGAACAAGCAACAAAGAAATATAAAAAAGAAGGCATAGGTTCCACAAGTACTTATTTTGGTTTTAAAAGTGGAACATGTCAATGGTGAAAATACTTGGTCAAAAGTCGACACAAATACAAGGCAAGACAAGCTAAAATAAGTCATGTTGACAATGTTCAAGGTGAGAAAGTTTTCAAGTTATTCAAGTTTCATTTGATTGATGACCGAGGTGGGAGCATGTTTTTTTCTTCAAGGACAGTTGGTTGTTTTGCAAATTCTAGGAAATTGCAACAATATGGTATCTCAAACACCAAGATAGGGTCTCCAGAATCAAGGAAAAGATCAGTTTTCATGAAAATCCCAAATTGTTGAATTCAGGAAAATTCCAGTGGATTGAGACTGGAAGGGTGAGGGGGATGTACCCTCATCCACATGTTTAGTAATGAAAGATATTTTTGGGTCCAAAATATTCCGGTGGGGACGAGTGATTAGGTGCTCAAAATTATTCTCAAAAATAAAAGTTGTCAGAATGGTGTGGAACCTAAATGACCATGTAGATATCATCATTCTAAATCTGATGCAAATCGTTTCATGGAAATCCGACACCATATACTCCCAGAAACATGTTCTGTCCACTTTTTAAAATATTTTTTTTTTTTTTTTTTAATGTTGGGCAACACATTCAGTAGTCAGTACACCTGACTGGGCATGCCTATGTGGCAGGGTGACTATGCAGGTTGAATTGGTCAATGGATTGTATTCGGTGAATGGGATCATGCCAAGTGACATTTTTTTATTGTGTCGAATTGGTAGTTTGTAATTGGTTTATTTCCTGGCAAATGCCACACTGCCACGTGGCCTGCCAAGGACCTCCATGTGGCAGCCCGAGGGCCACTCAAATTTTGGGTTGAGTCCAAGCAGAGTGAGAAGGGGTCGAACTCGTGACCTATAATTACTAAGCACCAAGCGTTACCATTGTACCACACATGTAATTCTTACTATGTTATGGTTTTCACATTGTTTTAATAACATATGAAATGCACATTGGGGGGTGGGAGTTGGGGCCTAGCCCCAACCCTGGTCACTGCTGGAGGTGAGACCACGAGTGGGAGGCTAGCCTCGCGCCCTTGTCCTTAACCGTAACCATGAAAAATGACAATGACATGTGTCCACCGCTGAGACCGCTGGGAGTCACCAACCTGCTAACCACCCCCAATCACCCTGGCATTACTTTCCAACCTACACCCATGTGACCACCATGCCGACAGTTATCCAAACCATGTAGTGGAGTTTTTTATAAAAAGAAATATATATGCACTCGAAACTATATGGTTTGAAATCCGGTCTTTATGCCTTATTAAGAAAATTAATACCCTAACAATTTCGCCTTGTTTTTGGCAGAATTGGCGCTCCGTTAGGGCTTTTGGGGGAAAAAATTTGTGTTCGGTGCTGGATTTTGAGGGTTTTTTAGAACAAATAGGGGAGGAACTAGGGGATATCATAACTTGATGAGTCTTAGACCAAATTTAGATAAGAAAAATATTACATAGGAATTTTTTGGCATTTTGGAGCTAATGGAACACGTTTCAGAGTTGTTTGTGCATTGTAAACATATGTAATCACACTGTTGTCGACAGAAGGATGTCGCTCCTAGAGACAGCCTAGATTTTCCATAGACCAGTGCCTAGGACATATTATCATAGCAAGGAGCATATAATAAAACTTGGGTGCCAATCCAAAGGCTCTCCTGCTATTTCTTGTAAACAAGGAAATTGATTTGAATGGAACCAGAAACTACAGAAACTGCCACAGGGAAAGTAATGTTGCAGAGACAAGATGCAAAGCTCCAACACAAAAGCATCAGACAGTTAAGAGACAATTTACTATAAAGAGGGACGATTCAAGTAATATGCCACAGAAATCAAGTATCAGAAGGTGTATGCGGTGAAAGAAATATGAGAAGATATTAGTTATCTTTGGTCTGATACCCAGATACACAACAGAACCATATATGGGCTTATCAATCTAAGAATCTATACATGACAATCGCATTTTAAAATCACCCTCCCAAAGCAACTAATATAGTAGAAAGATGGATGAAATGAACATGAGACAGTATATCATGCCTGAGCCATCTTTAAAGCGCTTGATTGATCCAGGTATGGGTATCAACAAGGATAAATCCTTACCTAAAATCAGTGAGCCACTCGCATTCCAGTACATGATACAAGAAGATGGATAAAATGAAATGTTGTATTAGACACATAAAAGGAATTTAGATACTGTGGGATACCAAAGACCAAAATCCTCTAATACAGATAGAACTCCTCCTCACTGAGACCCTACGGGCTCTGAGCCTTCATACAAAATCTTTCACAAGATGTATACAAAAAATGCCTTTCACTGCACAATTCTCTGATAAAAATCTGGAACCCTTACAATGTCTTTCTCCTGTGTTTTTATAGAGGAAGAAGAAGAAACTCATAAAAGAAGTAGGTAAAGACATTTAATTTCTCTAATTAAGACAAAATGGCGGAAACATTCGCGCCCATGCTGCTGAATCAATAGGTAATATTAACTGTACTTGATAACCTGCTTGCAGAAATAAATGCACTGGGTAGAAAATTCCTTCAGGAACTCAGTATAGAGATACATCCACATGAACATCCTGTCCTTTCCTGAAGTGAATTCGGCCGAAATAAAACCTTGAGAGCATCTTTTTTTGTGCTTTTGTACTTTCTGCCTTCTGAACCTTGAATTAGGATTTAAAATCCTCAATGCCGGATGCTGAATCCCTTGATTTTCAACTGATACTCCTTCCTATGACATAAATGTGTTCATCTACTAAAATCTGCCTTTTGAATTACTCTGAGGGGTTTGACAGATTTACATCCTGCTTCATTAATGAAAACCGTGTCACAGCAACTACCCAGGGCTTTTCTTCATAAATTCACCTCTGAAAAATGGTCCTTGGAAGAGGCCTCAACTTTTGTAATGGAGGCGATGAATTATGGCCGCTCTTCCTCGCCATAGACCTGCAAAACCTACAAACATGTTAAGTAAAACCAGACACAGGGGTGGTGGATGCAGCGATGACCATGAAATGGTGATGTAGACTGGGTGAAATGATGAGAATATGTAGGGTGGCAGAAGACGCAGATAAATGGCGGAGAAATGAAGGGTGGTAATGAAAAATATGGTGGAACGACAAATAATGAACGAGGCGGAGGTACATAGCATGACCATCGAAATATGACACATAAACGAAATATATGGATGGTGTAGGAGGAACACGGCACACACGTGGAAATTATGACATGGGGATGGAACAAGTCAACGGCTAGGAAAACAAACGATCTGAGCCGCATGATCCTTAAACGAGATCAACGGTTTAAACTGCATTGGGCGGTGATGTGATGGTGGGCCACGGGCGTTATAAACTTGGCTTAAAATACATGCAACTTCGAAGAGTGGTCACCGTCGGATGAAGGCCTCTGGATCTGATGGTTCACATTAATTTCACTGCGCGTCTTGGGTCAAGCATTAATGTGCGGGAGAGGGCGGTATTGAGGCTGTACTTGGGGACACTTGGCAAATGCTGAATGGAATCGCTGCGTTTTGAGGAATACCGCCTTCCCTGCAAAGGCGGTGCGGGGAAAATAGGCCGGTTTTTGAGCAGTGGAGGTGGGGCGGGGTCCACGAGAGCGATGGGCCGCGGTGCGTTGATTTTTGTTTGATCGGACGGCTCGGAGCGGGCCCGATGGCTTTAAACGATAAGCTCCTTTTGATCTGGCGTAGGGTTTAGCGCCCGGGTCACATGAAAGACTAGCTGTAAGAGGCTAGGACCAAAGGGGCTCGGATTTAAATATTAAAAAGTGAGTCTTTCGGCCTTCTATTATGCAATTTGTAGGCGGAGAAGGGTAGCGATAGGCATTGAAAAGGGTTTACAGGGCAAAGGGAAAGGATCTGAATTATTTAAACAGATTGCCCATGAAAATTAGGTAGAGGTCTGATTGTGATCAACATTGGCTCCACCTGGGGACGGCACGTTCATCCCTGGACGTGTCGAGAACTCCGCAGACCTTCACAATCACTTTCTAAGCACAATTTGTTCTTCGACCCTTTTCATTTTTCTTCAAGACTTATCGTGGCACCCGTGCTATTTCAACAAAAGAAAAAAGGAAATTAATATACAATATAGTACACCAGGCTGCCTTTTGCCTGAATCAGAATTGGAATTAGGGCTTGAGAAATTGGCCGTTTACAGGGGCATCAAGCAAGTCACCCTGTATGTTTTCCAACATAAAAGTATTATTGCGTCCCTGTTCCACGATTTTAAATGGGTCGAACCACAGTGGATCAAATTTACCATGTTTTCCTTTTTCAGCCCTCCAGACATCCCATCTGAGCACCAGATCTCCAATCTGAAATTTCCTGTCTTTTGCATGTTGATCGAATATGTGTTTCATTTTCTCCTGATATTCTGTTAATCTCTGATTTACTTTCCCTCGTGTTTCCTCTAACTCTATCAGTTGATTGATTCTCTTGACCATATCATCAAGTTCCTCCTGAATTTCTTGCATGAAACGTGCCACTGGTAAGGCCAGCTGCATAGGAAACACTGTTGCTCGTCCATATACCAACTCATATGGAGATTTCCCAGTTGCTCTCTTACTGGTGATTCTATTAGCCCATAGAGAAAATTTCAACTGAGAATCCCAATTCTTTTGATTTTCATTTATAGTTTTCTACAAGGCCCTCACCAAAGTTTTATTGGAGGACTCTGCCAAGCCATTTCCCTGTGGATATTAGGCTGTGGAATGATTTAGTGCAATATTATACTGCTGGCAGAAATTCACAAATTTTGCAAACTTGAAGGCCTGTGCGTTATCAGTCACTATTCTAGTAGGACAGCCAAACCTAGATATGATGTTTTCTTCCATGAACTTTATGATGACAGTGTCAGTAGCATTCCTTGCAGGTATGGCTTCCACCCATTTTGTAAAATAATCTGTGGCAGTCAATATCCACCTATGTTGGCCACTTGAGGGTGGATGTATCTCACCTATAAAATCTATTCCCCATTGTTGAAATGGCTCATTAACATGAACTGGAATCAGGGGAAGAGCTGCCAGTTTTTTCCTTTCAACAAATCTTTGACACTTGTCACATGCTCTAACCCAAGAAAAAACATCTCCAAATAATTTTGGCCAGTAGAAACCAGCCTTTAAAATTTCATGAGTTGTGGCCCTCCAACTGTAGTGTCCTCCACAGATTCCTTCATGAAATTCCACCATTATACTCTCTACTTCATCTTCTGTGAGGCACAATAATAGGATGCCTGAAGGGTCCCTCCAATATAGTTGTCCATTAGCCACTATATACTTTTGTGATTTTAATCTTAATGCTCTGTATTTTGCTTTATCATAACTTGGAGGACAGCTGAATGTCAAAAGATATTCTACTATTTCTTTGTACCATGGACTGGTGAGGTATTTTATATGTGTTTTCTGAGTGGCTACCTCCAGTCCTTGCTGTTTTTTCTCATTCTCAGACTCCCCACTTGCTATCATGGTCAAATTTATTCCCAGAGCCTGATAGTTTGATTCAGATAAAAATTTTGCAAGCCCCTGTCCCTTGATTAGCTTAGTAGGGCGAATATCCAGATCATACTCCTGTATTTTTGTAATCCATCTCCCTCTTTTCCCTTCATTGTATCCTTGGATAAGAATGTCTTTAACGGCTGTTGTAGGGACAAATAAAGTAGTGTGGGACTGCAGAATGTACATGCGAAATTCTTTGAGGGATTTTACTAGGGCATATGCCTGCTTCTCTAATATGTTATATTTCAATTCTACATCATGAATCACCTGACTGAAGAAGGCAATAGGTTGCTCATATCCTTCTTCGTTTTTCTGTAGCAGAACTCCAGCTACTGTATGAGGTGATGCAAAATAAAAGATCATAAATGGTTTAGTATAATCTAGCCCAGCTAGTACAGGGGCTTCAGTAAATGCAACTTTAATTCTAGCAAAGGCCTCCCGTGATTCTTGTGACCATTTCACCTCATTATTCTTCTTTAGCATATCTGTTATATGCCTAACTATCTCAGCATTGTTAGGAATAAATCTTCTCAGGAAATTTATCCGGCCTAGAAATACCTGCACTTCCTTCTTATTTCTAGGGAGAGGGATGCTATTTATAACCTATACTCTTTTGGGATCTATCTTTACCCCATATTTAGTTACAATATGCCTTAAAAGTTTGCCTTACTCTAATGCAAATAAAGACTTTTGTGGGTTAAGAGAAAGACCATACCTTCTGCATTTTTCAAAAGTTCTTCGTAAATACTCAATGTGTTCAGCATCATTTTTTGAAAAAACCTTGATATCATCAAGATAAACAACCAGAAATTTGTCCTGCTCCCCAACAAAAGCAATGTCCATCGCCTTCTGAAAGGTAGCCCCTACATTAATCAATCCAAAAGGCATCCTGGCATACATAAATGTGCCCCATGGTGTGGTGAAAGCAGTTTTATTCTGATCCTCTGGAAGTACAGCCACCTAGTTATAACCAGAAAATCCATCCATCATTGATATTCTAGAAGCCCCCACCACTTTCTGTAGAATGTGATCCATCTTGGGGAGTGGGTAATTATCTTTTAAAGATGCTGTATTTAAATTTCTGAAATCCACACACAACCTTATTTCTCCATTCTTCTTTCGGACAGGGACCAAGTTTGCAACCCACTATGAGTACCTTAGTGGCACAATTATTTTAGCCTGTAGTAGCTT
Organism: Pinus albicaulis; assembly: GCA_034641835.2. Taxonomy (NCBI): domain Eukaryota; kingdom Viridiplantae; phylum Streptophyta; class Pinopsida; order Pinales; family Pinaceae; genus Pinus; species Pinus albicaulis. The sequence goes on from CM076581.1 coordinate 1,491,841,118, forward strand.
TTTAATTTCTTTTTCAATGGAGGGAAGCAGTAGAGGATTTATCTGTCTAAGCTTCTGCTTATAAGGTTTTCCATCTTCCCTCAGAGAAATTTTATGTTGCATTATACTAATATCAAAAGTTTTAAGGTCCTGATAGGACCATGCAAACACATCCCTATATAACTGAAATAGTTTTAGGTATTTCCCCTTGTATTCCTCTTGGACCTTCTTGGATAATTTCACAATCTTGGGATCAGCATTAGTACCCAGATTCAGATCTTCCACCTGATCTTCCTCTACCACTTTACTAGTCTGCAATGAGACATCATTCTTGTCGAAAAGCCTTTCTAGGGGAACCAACCCTCTAGGGATAGCATTTCCTTTCAGCTACAACACTTTACGTCCTGCCATTTTCTCTTCCCAATTGTTTTCTGGAAAATTTTCAGTTTCTTCTTCTTCACAGTCGTCAATCTCCATATTGGAGAATTCCCCCACTATTTCTAGGAATCTCTTCATCTGTTCATCATCTTCAAATACCTACCAGTGCTTGATATTATCTGGGATAGATGGTCTATAACGTACCTCGATTTCATACCTTAGGAGAGGGTTCTAGGGAGGACGGAATGTACTAGCAGCCACGGCAAGCGAATCTGCCATTCTATTCTTCTCCCGGGGCATGAAATGAATATTAAATGTTGAAAAGAAGTTCTCCACCATGTCCCACACTTCATTCCTGTATGCCCTCAACCGAGGGTGCTTGGTTTGACATTGATTCCTGATTTGTCTGACCACCAGCTCGGAATCTCCCAGAACTTTTAAACATTGTATACCCATGCTCCTGGTTGTTTGCAATCCCAACAACAGTGCTTCATATTCAGCTACATTATTAGTAGCCTCGTATTCCAATTTTAAAGACAGTGGGACCCAGTTACCTGTAGGGGAAATTAACAGTACTCCTGCTCCATTGCCTTCTTTAGAATTTGCCCCATCAAAATGTAGAGTCCATACTCCTGCTTCATGATCTTCTAAAGGCTTATCAGTCTTGATCTGACAGAAGGAAGGTTCATGAGCATAATTTTTATCTTCTTCTAACATCAAACATGAGAAATCTCCTTCCTTGCTGTAAACTGGTGAATTCTCTGAGCTGTCAGCCTTAGTAACCATCTTGACAAATCTAGTCTCTCTGTATAACCTCCTCTCCTGGCCACCAAAAATTGGAATAGTGGCATATGTTAGGTCTAATTTGAGTGACCCACCGATTTTTTTTCCCCAGGATCTTGACAACAGCATGCCAAAGCGAGCTGGGATGTTAGCCACCACAATGTCCATTACTACACTTTTTGCTGGAACTTGGGCCAAATTGACCACTAAATATTTAATCATCCCCAAGCATTTAACTCTTTTGGAATCAAATGAATAGAGGCCTTTATATGGGCGAGTGATTTGTAGTCCTAGTTGTTCCATGATTGATAGAGGCATAAGATTATGGGAAGCTCCAGAATCTAACATACAATTTTGTAACAGCAAGTCATGAATTACTAGAGACACATAGAAAGGAGGAGTAGAGTGGTCTATCTCCTCGACATGTGGACCAAAAACTACCATGGGTCTTTCTTCTTGGAGGTTGAGACTGTCTGGAATAATTGGTGCTTCAGGAGGGAACAATAAAGAAGTAACTTGAGATTGATACGCAGGTTGTTTAAACAGCTCAGTCAAGGGGACTGGGATTTTGACTTTTTCAAGTTCTTTTTGCAGATTGAAAGCAGAAGGGGACTTTTCTGTTACACCTTCTTTTGACTCTTTATTTTCAGTTGGGGGTTGGGCTTCTTTTGTCCTAGACTTAGCATTAGGGGGAGTGACTGATTTTGAAGAAGAAGGAATTTTATCATTTGACTGCAAAGGTTTGTTTATAGGATTTTTACCTTTGTCTGCCACTTTCTGCACTGTGGATTCCTTTTGAGCAGGTGCTTTCTTTTGGAGAGGCTCTTCCTCTTGTTCTTGAGTACGATTTCTCTTCCTGGAAGATCTGAGATCATATTTTCTGTTGAAATGTGCTTGCATGAAATCATTAAACTGTTTGCAATAGTGTTCAATTTCTGCATCTTCTGTGTCTCTGATATCTTCTTCTTCTTCTTGCAGTGGACATTCTAGTTCATCATTGTTTGAGAAGGCAATATTTGCATCTTGCAGTTCATAGGCAGCATCTTCAGCAGAATCATCAGCTGGGCCTTCTAGGTATAATGGGTGTGGCACTTGGTCCTGTTGCTCCTTTTCTTCCCTTGGCAATATTTGCAGGGGTGACTTTCTGTACTGAGGATTGTAACCCCTGTTTGGAGCATTCTAGAAGTTCTTGGAAGCTGAATTCTTGGTCTCCAATTCAATATTGACCAATTTATTAGAAATATTCTTAATCATTTTGTTCATTTCTTCAATTCTGTTTGTATCCTTATCCTGATTAGAAGTAGATACTTCCTCTTTGCCTCTTCTTCTGGTATCTTTTTTAGCCTTTCCTTTTTATTTTCCAGTGGAGGAAAAATTTGCTTCCAACTCAAGAGCATCTGACTGAGCATCATCTAGGGTGGCAGGCTTTCTTTCCCTGAGAGAGAAACCAAAATCAGAGTGAAAGGCTGCCATGAAAACAACTTTGGCAGCATTTTGATGCGGCTTTATATCGGCAGGAAGGTTTAGATATAACTTATTAAATATTTTGATAAATTCGGACACCCCTTCATTATGTTTCTTCTTGAGTGTATTAAACTCAGTAAGACACTGTCCATGATCTTTCTTCTCTCCCCATTTCCTGAGAAAGGTATTTTCCATATCGTCCCAAGTGGTTACGGAACGGTTTCCTAATGTTTTGAACCATTTTCTGGCTTCACCATCTAGGGATTGCAAAATAGTCTTAGGAATACATCCAAATGTTCTACATTAAAGTTCTCTGAAAAAGAGAAAAAAGTCTCAAGATGTTTCTGAGCATCAATTTCATTTTCCCCAGTGAATCTAGACAATATCTTCAAATAATCCTGTGGCATATCATTCAACACTTGAGGTAATGCCAGGGGAGCAGATTTATTTAACAAGAAAGCTAGAACATTAGCCATTGGAGGAGGTGGGGATTGTGCAACAATCTGATGTACAAATGGAGGGAGAGGAGGAGGTGGAGTATGGATAACAATAGGAATATACTGTACAACAACTTGAGGTGTAGATGGGAACAGTTCACGGTTAACAACAGCTACTTCGGTGACTTCTTTAACCTCTTCAACCTCAGGAGTAGGGTGAATATTATATTTAATTCTAGCACCTCGCTTGGGTGGGCTATCTGAATAATATTCTGTGTCTCCCACAGTGGAGTCGAGATTTTTTACTAGAACTTCTTGAGAGGAAGAAGATAGATAATCCTCTACAGAAAAGTCAGGGATTTCAGCACGGACTGATTTCTTTTCTTTCCAAATTATCCTATGTATAATCTTCTCCGGGTCAGACACTGAAGGTGTCTTTGACTGTGATGTATCTAACCTCAAATGTGGCTTTCGAGGAGCCAGGACTACAAATAGATTTATCAAATAAAAAACAGTGGAGTCGCCAAGGTAAGAGATATACAACTCTTCAAATCTCTGTGCTCACCTGATTAGAGAGTGAATATGATTTTTCGAGGCCCAGGGAAACTGATTTTCTTAAATTCTATCCCCGACAACGGCGCCAGAAAGATTTTGTCGACAGAAGGATGTCGCTCCTAGAGACAGCCTAGAGTTGCCATAGACCAGTGCATAGGACATCTTATCATAGCAAGGAGTATATAATAAAACTTGGGTGTCAATCCAAAGGCTCTCTTGCTATTTCTTGTAAACAAGGAAATTGATTTGAATGGAACCAGAAACTACAGAAACTTCCACAGGGAAAGTAATGTTGCAGAGACAAGATGCAAAGCTCCAACAGAAAAGCATCAGATAGTTAAGAGACAATTTACTGTAAAGAGGGCCGATTCAAGTAATATGCCACAGAAATCAAGTATCAGAAGGTTTATGCGATGAAATAAATATGAGAAGATATTAGTTATCTTTGGTCTGATACCCAGATACACAACAAATCCATATATGGGCTTATCAATCTAAGAATCCATACATGACAATGGCATTTTAAAAGCACCCTCCCAAAGCAACTAATATAGTAGAAATATGGATGAAATGAACATGAGACAGTATATCATGCCTGAGCCATATTTAAAGTGCTTGAATGATCCAAGTATGGGTATCAACAAGGATAAATCCTTACCTAAAATCAGTGAGCCACTCACATTCCAGTACATGATACAAGAAGATGGATAAAATGAAATGTTGTATTAGACACATAAAAGGAAGTTACATATTGTGGGATACCAGAGACCAAAATCCTCTAATACAGATAGAACTCCTCCTCACTGAGACTCTACGGGCTCTGAGCCTTCATACAAAAGCTTTCACAAGATGTATACAAAAAATGCCTTTCACTGCACAATTCTCTGATAAAAATCTGGAACCCTTACAATGTCTTTCTCCTGTGTTTTTATAGAGGAAGAAGAAGAAACTCATAAAAGAAGTAGGTAAAGACATTTAATTTCTCTAATTAAGAAAAAATGGCAGAAACATTCGTGCCCATGCTGCTGAATGACTAGGTAATATTATATGTACTTGATAACCTGCTTGCAGAAATAAATGCACTGGGTAGAAAATTTCTTCAGGAACTCAGTATAGAGATACATCCACATGAACATCCTGTCCTTTCCTGAAGCGAATTCAGCTGAAATAAAACCTTGAGAGCATCGATTTTTGTGCTTTTTTACTTTCTGCCTTCTGAACCCTGAATTAGGATTTAAAATCCTCAATGTCGGACGCTGAATCCCTTGATTTTCAACTGATACTCCTTCCTGCGACATAAATGTGTTCATCTACTAAAATCTGCCTTTTGAATTACTCTGAGGGGTTTGAGAGATTTACATCCTACTTCATAAATGAAAACCATGTCACAGCAACTACCCAGGGCTTTTCTTCATAAATTCACCTCTGAAAAATGGTCCTTCGAAGAGGCCTCGGCTTTTGTAATGGAGGCGATGAATTATGGCCACTCTTCCTCGCCATAAACCTGCAAATACTACAAACATGTTAAGGAAAACCAGACACAAGGGTGGTGGATGCGGCAATGACCATGAAATGGTGATGTAGACTGGGTGAAATGATGAGAAGATGCAGGGTGGCAGAAGATGCAGATAAATGGCGGAGAAATGAAGGGTGGTAATGAAAAATATGGTGGAACGACGAAGAATGAACGAGGCGGAGGTACATAGCATGACCACTGAAATATGACACATAAACGGAATATATGGATGGTGTAGGAGGAACATGGTGCACACGTGGAAATTATGACGTGGGGATGGACCAGGTCAATGGCTGGGCAAACAAATGATCTGAGCCACACGATCCTTAAACAAGATCAATGGTTTAAACTGCATTGGGCAGTGATGTGATGGTGGGCCACGGGCGTTATAAAATTGGCTTGAAATACATGCAGCTTCGAAGAGTGGTCACCGTCAAATGAAGGCCTCCGGATCTGACAGTTCACGTTAATTTCACTGCGCATCTTGGGTCGAGCATTAATGCGCGGGAGAGGGTGGTATTGAGGCCGTACTTGGGGACACTTGGAAAATGCTTAATGGAATCGTTGCGTTTTGAGGAATACTGCCTTCCCTGCAAAGGCGGTGCGGGGAAAACGGGCCGGTTTTTTAGTAGTGGAGGTGGGGCGGGGTCCACGAGAGCAATGGGCCGTGGTGCGTTGATTTGTGTTTGATCGGATGGCTCAGAGTGGGCTCGATGGCTTTAAATGATAAGCTCCTTTTGATCTGGCGCAGGGTTTAGCACCCGGGTCACCTGAAAGACTAGCTGTAAGAGACTAGGACCAAAGGGGCTCGGATTTAAATATTAAAAAGTGAGTCTTTCGGCCTTCTATTATGCAATTTGTAGGCAGAGAAGGGTAGCGATAGGCATTGAACAGGGTTTACAGGGCAAAGGGAAAGGATCCGAATTGTTTAAACAGATTGCCCATGAAAATTAGCTAGAGGTCTGATTGTGATCAGCACACACTTTTGAGCATAATAGAAGAGGGTGAAGCCATTGGAAGCTAGACCAAGGAGACGTAGCCCAAGAGGGGTAAACTCCATCATGTGCTATTGTGTTATTGTTTATGGTGATGATCATGTCTGTTAGATGTTGTTTAGTTCTTTGTTTATGTTAATTTTCTCATGAAATTCACATAAAAACACATAAACACTCATGTTAAAGTTGAAATTAACCTCATAATCCTCAAGAAATTTGTTTATATTCTTAATTTTATCTTAGCAAAACAAAACTAATATTCCCATTCAAATCAAAACTTTTTGAATATCCACCCCTATCCTAGGCTCCAACTCACTGTTTAGGAGGCAAGCCATTGTGTATAAGAATTTGTCAACATATTCTGAGAAAGAGAATTATGTGGAGTTCCTTCTCACCAAGGATGTCCAATGTATTTCCAATTGAGCATTACCCTACTCATACATATTCTATCAAGTGAAAGTAAACATGTCCGCTTGATGCTATATGAACAAATAAACTAACGCTACAGAATATTTGAAAGCTCCCTCTGTGGGAAACTTAAAAACTGATCATGCATGGTGTATGCAATAAAATGATTGTAATTAAAAATGATAGGCTTTTATTCTGTGGTAAAAAAGGAGAGGAAGCCAACAATGGCTTCATCAACCCACTAATCTAAGAGGTAATTGAGGATATGGGAAATGATGGTGATAATATGCTTGGTTATCCATGGAAACAATGTGATTGGACTATCTATATCTACCTATGTTATTTGCAATGTGGCATTTTAGCTAGTAGCACATTTATTAAAAATTTGTAACTATGAAGTGGGAAATTTTATTTCTTGAGTGGCATTTAGGCTTGCTAATTCCTACACATTTACACATTCTTTTGGGGTTTCTTGATTTTTCTTTTTTTTTATTCTATTTTTCTCTTTTTCTCATATATATTTTTTATACCCTCTTTTCATTTTATTATTATAATATATATATATATATATATATATTCTTTTTGTTTCGTAATTCATTTTCATAATACAATATTATTTACAATTTAATCAACTGAAAGAAAATAGCCAATCATCAATTCAACCTATGGATCATAGGACCTAAGAGTGACTCCAACTAGGGATGACATCATTCTTGTGAGGTGTCAAGAACACCATATATCAGTAGCCTTATTCTTTGGACCGATTTTATGATATCTTCCAACTGAATTTTTGTCTACATGTCTTATTCATACCTATGGTAATTGATCAGCAGACACTTAAGGCCTTCTATACAGTCTTCAACCTCTGTTGAAAATCACTTGCACTCTTGCAATATAAATAAAATGATATTGTACAATATGAATGAATTGCTCTAATTGGGCAGGAAATAATGCTTTAATTGTCTTCCATCTATAGGTCCACCTGGCAGCTCATCTCCATTCAAATTTTTTAATAGGAATGCATTCTGTCCCCTAAAAGCTGCAATAATAAATCGACCTTTACATAAATTGTCAAATTTACCATGTTTTCCCTTATCCTCATTTATGGAATCCCATCTTAAAACAAGATCATTTATTTGAAAATCATCTGCTTTTGTCCTTTTATCGTAAATATTTTTAATGTTTTCTTGGATGCCTTGATTTTTATGATAGACCTCATCCCTTGACTATTTTAACTGAATAGTCTGGTTTATCCTTCTTTGCATATCATTGGTCTCGACCTGGCATTATTGTAGAAGTTTGAGCAGTGGAAATCTCAAATAATTTGGGAAAACTACATCTGTTCCATATAGTATCTGGAATGGTGAAATTCCAATGGAATTATTGTTATTAACTCGATCAACGCATAGTGGATTGATTAATTTTTTGTGCCATGAATTCTTATTCGCCTGTAGTAAGTTTTTGATAATATTCACCAAAATCTTGTTATAGGACTCAACTAACCCATTACACTGAGGGTAGTAAGAAGTATAGTGACCCAACTTAATCTGATATCTGTTACAAAAATCTATCATTTTCTTGGACTTGAAGGCAACAACATTGTCATTTATAAATTTATGGGGGAATCCAAACCTAGACAGTATATTTACTTCCAAAAATTGAATGATAACAAAATCAATGTATTTTATAGTGAGAATGGCTTCTATCCATGTGGTAAAGTAGTATGTCACTATCAAAATCCATTTGTGTTTTCCTTAGGAGCTAGGGTGAATTTCACCAATGAAGTATAAACCCCATTGCTGAAAAGGAAATTCTACTGAAATTGGTTTTAAGGGTAAAGGTAACAACTTTATTTTACCTTCAAATATTTGGCATTGATGACAAGAGGTGAAATTTTTATGCACATTAGAAAACATAATTGGGCAGTAAAAATCGACTCTAAGAATTTTGTTTTCCCTTGATTTCTAGTATAAATTCCCACCACATTCTCCTTGATGGAATTCCTCCAAGACCCTTTCCACTTCATCTTTCAGCAAACAATTTAGTAATATCCTTCCAACACCTTTCCAATACAAATATTATGAAGAATTCAAAATCTCATGCATTTCGTTTTAAGAAACCTTGCCTTGGTTTTTGTTAAAGTAGGAGGAGCATATAAGTTATGTAAGACAAATATTATTTCTGCATCCCATGGTGATGTGTTGATAGCTTCTGAGATCGGTGGAGTCACCTGCTCTTCGTGTTCATCCAATTCTATAATAAAATTGATGTCTAACACAAAACAATTAGAATTTACCATGAATTTTTCTAACTCTTGTCCTTTGTTAAGCTCTGTTGGTCTGATTTCAATGTCATATTCCAAAATGATAGCAATAAAATTCCCCCCTCTTCCATCTCGATATGTTTGAGTTATAATGTCTTTACCCACTGCACTTGGAACAAAATAAATAATGTGTGAATGTAAAATGTACACCGTGAAATACTTTAATGCTTTAATCAATTAAAATGCATATTTTTCCATGATATTGTACTTCAGTGATGCATCTCTCAATGATCTACTAAAAAAGGAAATGGGTTGTTCATGACCTCCAACATTCTTCTGCAACAAAACAATTGTTATTCTATGATCATATGCAAAAGAGAATATCATGAAATATTTTGTAAAATCAGGACTTATAAGAATGGGTGTAGTTGTTAATGATTTCTTGACTTTAGTGAAAGAATCCTTTGCATCATTATTGCATTTTATTTTAGTATCTTTCTTTAGCATGTTAGTAATTGCTTTTAAAATTTCAGTCAAATTTGGTATAAATCTACGAAGGAAGTTTATTTTTCGACTAAAGGATTGGATTTCTTTTTTATTCCTAGGGGGATATATTTCCAATATTTCTTCCACTCTGCTAGGGTCAATTCTTATGCCATCTTTTGAGATAATTTTTCCTAGTAGTTTACCGTCTTCTAAACCAAATACTTTTTTCTTAGGGTTGAGAGAGATACCATATTTTTTTTCATTTTTCAAAAAATCTTCTTACGTGAAGCAAATGTTCCTCATCTGTCTTTGAGAAGACAGTGATATCATCAAGATAAATGACTATAAACCTACCTATTTCATCTACAAAGGAAATATCCATTTCTCTTTGGAAAGTAGCATCGACATTCATTAGACCGAAAGGAATTTTCATAAACATGAAGGTGCCAAAGGGTGTGGTGAAGGTTGTTTTCTCTTGGTATTCTGGATGTATTAGAACCTGATTGTAACCATAAAATCTATCTAGCAAGGAAATTATCCTAGATCAAACTAATTTCTACAGGATATGGTCCATGTTGGGCAAAGGATAATTGTATTTTAGGGAAGAATTATTAAGATTTCAAAAATCCACACACAGTCTAATTTCCCTAGTATTTTTCCTGGTAGGAACTAAGTTTGATACCCATTTAGAATACCTCAATGGTACAATAATTTTGTCATCATATAAATTTTTAACTTCTTTCTCAACTAGGGGTAAAAGTATTGGGTTGATTCTTCGAAGTTTCTATTTGAAAGGGTTCTAGTCTTTTGTGTTGTATAATGCTAGTGTCATATGACTTGAAATCTTCATAACTCAACGCAAATACATCAATGAATTCTTTGAAAAGCTCTAAGTAATTCTATTTTTCAGCACAAGGAAATTTTTTGGACAATTTAACTATTTTGGGCTCTTCTTCAGTTCCTATATTACAATATTATACTTTGTCTCCAGTGGGTTCAATTTAGGTTTCTTAGCCACATCATTAAAATAAAATAATTCTTCTAAGGGAACTAACCCTCTAGGAAAAACATTATCCTTTAACTGCAATTTTTGTTAACTCTTCTTTATCTTCATCCAATTCATTCAATTCTTCATTATTTACAATATTATCTGCCTTATTATCTACATCCTAATATATATCTATATTGGCACACTTAAATTCATATTTTAACTGCAAAAAAATTTCAATTTGTTCATCATTACCAAAGACTTTCCAATATCTGATATTATCTAGGACAAATGGTCTATTTTTCACTTCAACTATGTACTTGCGACTTGGATGATATGGAATTTTTCAAGTACTCCCTGAAGTGGCCAGACTATTAGCAAGGATATTTTGACCCCATGGAATCACTGATAATTCATACTCAGCAAAACACTCAAGGAAATCTAGAACGGAATTTCTATAAGCCCTTAATCTTGGATGTTTGGCTAAATATTACCCTTTCATTTTTTTGATTATGAGTTTATAATCTCCATGAACTGAAATTCTTTTGGCACCCAACTTCTACGAAAGTTGCAATCCTAGGATTAAGGCTTCATATTTAGCTATGTTATTGGTACATTGGAAATTTAGTTTGTATGAATGTCCTTCTGAGTTATTATTTTGTGAATTGTAAGTCCACACACCTGCTCTTCATCCTTCCTTGCTTACATCCCCATCAAAATTCATGTTCCATAAAAGCTCATTTTCTTCATCATGTTTCACAATGTTTGTTTTGATCTCTTTAATCTCACACAAATAAGTTTCTGGGTTTGAAATTTGTTCTTATCTATATCCATCATTATACAAGATAAAAGAGTCTAGATATGAGTGGAATGAATACAAGGGATGGTTTTTTAGCCTATATTGACTGCTAAACATTTATTTCATTAGTGTTTCTCTATAAATTTTTCTTTTTTTCCAAAACATAGGAATGGTAGCATAACTCATATCTAGTTTTAAGGTGCCCTGCAGTTTTTCCCCGTGAGATCTTGATAATATCATTCCATACTTTCGAGGTATGTCTGCTACAATAACATCCATGACTAAGCTTTTGGTTGGGATTTGGGCTAAAGTGACACACAAGTCTTTGATAAGACCAAGACACCTTGCCTTACTGGAATAAAATGAATATAAATATTTGTAAGGCCTTGTATATGAAGTCTTATTTTTTCTACCTTAGCCCTATGCATTAAATTATGTGAGGCACTAGAATCAAGCATACAATTATGAATAATTTTATCATGAACATTCAAAATAAGATATAATGGAGGAAAAACTCCATCGTGGGATTCACCTTTAACTTTAGGTCCAAATAAAAATTCAGACTGATCATAATTTAGCTTCACAATATTTGTTCCTTCTTCTAATTTCATAGCCTTATTACTTGGTTTATGTATGCATTCTTGTACATCAACTCAGTAAGAGGAATGGAAATTTTAACTTTAGTTGATTCATTTTCAATGTTGAACAAATTTTGAGCCTTCTCAACTTTCTTGATATTCAGATCTGATCTTTTGGTTTGAGGCTTTTCAACTTCCTTGATATTCAGATCTGGTCTTTTGGTTTGAGCCTTTTCTGATTCCTTGATACTCATGTCATATTTTTTGGCATTTTATTTGTGAGAATATTCTTTGGCTCGACTAGTGGAAGGAAAATCAGATTGAGATTTCTTAGAAACAGTATGAGATACTTTATTTGGATGGTAGATCTACAATATTTTTAGGAGTAGCATCGATGTTTTTATTTGATGAATTATAAAAAAATTTCCTACTCCTCAAATTATATTTATGTACCTCCATAGTAACATTATGATATCCCTATTTATAATCTTATTATTCTGATGTATTGACTTCAGGTTGTGAGAGTATGAAGATGTTTTGTTCTTTTGAGTTAAAAAAATAGGTTCATATTCATTTATCACTGTCAAATTTATTTCAGTTTCTTCAGTGTCTTAAGCTAATTCTCCTTCTTCTGCATATTTTTATTGGAAGGGAGGTATAATTGAATGTTTTTTATCATTTGGGCCTATTTTCTCCCTTTGTTTAATCTTAGGTGGGTTTCTCCTAAAGTTAGGATTCCTTATCTGAGGACCAAGTTGGTTCTCTCTAGAAGGAGCTCTATCAGCTATATTTATTCTTTCCATCATCCTTTCCATATTTCTCACTAATGTATCTAATTTGGCATAAGAAGAAGAAGTGGATGGTTCCTTTTTTATGGTAACTCTTTTCTAAGATCTAAGCCTAGCCCCTTTAGCTCTCAGATTGGCTTCTACACTTACAACATATATTTTCCTTTCTTCCAAGGTAGTGGAGTTTATTTCTCTAATTTTATATGACATATCAGCATCAAAGCCATTTGGAAAATTAATCAAGGCTAATCCTTGAGGAGGTTTTATCATTGCTGGGATTTCACTATAAATCTTATTAAACCTAGTGCAATAATATTGTACACTTTCCCTTAGGGCTCTCGTAATGTTTTCATATTTTTCCAAAATTTGGAGATGGTTTTTCTTGACTTCTGTAATATTCCAAAAATTTAGCCTCCAAGCTCAATGGAATATTATAGTTGTTTTATCACTAGGTCGGTAAATAAATGGGTGGGGAGGCCCATAAGTCTCTTGAGCAGAAATGAAAACACTTCAAGTGTGAAAGGAGACCTTTGTAGCAGCTAAATAAATCTCCTCCAAGTGTGAACATGGTTTGGATCATGTTGATTAAGTCAACTTTTATCAATTCAACAACGCTGATAAGGAGGAGTGGAGATTAATTATAGAATAACACAATTTTGGAGGGAGATGGATATCATGGAGGAAATGACCTAATTGAGTGGGGCCAAGGGAAAGAAAGCTCAAATTATATTTAAGAAAGAGGATGGATTCCATTTGAGTTTATGTTTTAGATTATTTTGAGATTGGTCTGCTTAGACTATTTCTTCCTCTTGTTGTTTAGCAGGGTAGTTGTGTTGTTTAGCACCAGGTGTTCCCGAGCAGGAATCCAACCACTTGGAAGAGTATGGTATTAATTTCCACATTCAGGTTTTTAGGCCAAGCTATAGATTCTTCATCAACATATTTTCTGCAGGCTATTGTGCTGTGTTGCAGGGTGCAGCAGTGGAGGGGTTAGAACCCCACTTTCTGAGCTATTTTCTCATAGGAGGAAGGTTTCCTTCTCTTGGGAGATCTATTTGGAGAGTTCTTGGGAAAATTTCAGATCCTTCGCATTAGGCCATACATTTCCCATCATTCCTAGCGTTTTTCCAGCTAGGGAGTGCGTTATTTTTGAAGGCATATTCAGCAGATGTTCTAGTGGTTCCTTTGCAGTGCTTCCTTGTGATTGAGGGGTTAATATTTTCATGGGAGGAGATATTTGACGGGGTATACTTCCGATCTATCATAATTTAGCCTTCTACACTCCTGTTCTTCAGTTTACAGTGTATCTTCAGCCATTAGGCTTTAGATCCCATCTTGTATAGAGTGTATTTCTGAAAACCCCTTTCCAGGTTCTTTGTAGGAGTTGATATTGAGCATAGATCTATATTGAACATATCTTTTGAGTCTTATAGCAGCCATACATATTTTGTACATAATTGATCTATAGTAGTGTGTTTTCAACTATGCTGTAGTAGTCTCTGGCATTCTTGTATTTTGACAGCAGTTCATTTGTAGAGTGATTTCTTATGGAAGGCTTGTTCCTTCATGGTATATGATCAATGCCTCATTGTTATGTATGAATTTTCTGATATAATACATGGATTAATGTGTCCATTTTTGTCTTCCATGTTTATGAGTTGAGTTTCACTACTCTTTCATTGTTATGTTCATGGATTATTGTAGCTCCACTTTTAGAATATCTTAATATATTCCCAATAGTGCTGATTTTCCCTATTTTGGGATATTACAGTGGTATCAGAGAATAATCTTGGCTTAGCCTGTGGAATCTCAGCCATTATTCTATCAAGAGGAGAAGGAGAAGAAGATATGTACAGAAGGCACAAAGATAAGACTCCATTATTTGAAGCAATGAAGGAAGAGTGGATCTCCCAACTTCTTTTCCAAACTATGCAAATTATCAAAGAAGATCTCAAGGAGATGAAAAGGGAGGAGTGTAGGAAAATTCAAAGAGGGTTTTAAGGTGAAGCAAGCCCTAGTTATTCATATGATAGGTGTGAGCATTCAGTCACACGTGTAGATCCACAATGCAGTCTATTACCCACATTCACTTCAATAAGGATGGAGGAAGGAGATGCACCAAGGGAGGAGACCTTGAGTGTCTATCTTTAGGAGTATGAGTCTCAAGTAGATTCAAAGAGCACTTGGACTTCCAAGGGTTTTGCTAACTCAAGGAAGGTAGAAGATCTAGAAACCATCATAGATGCAAGAGAGGGAGAATCTTTCTATCTAACTTTGATGGATCAGCAAAGTGTGCACAAAAAGCTTAGGCGGAGGAGCTAGATTCCTATTTTCAGCCACACCAAGTTTCAGAAAAGGAGGCCATAAGAGTAGCAATGCTTCACCTCAAAGGTATGGCCCATGATTGGTGGTTTTATAGTTCTTCTTCATTTTATCATGAAAATGTAAACACTTGTGCAGGGTTCACTAATAAATTAATGAGGAGATTTGATCTTAAAAATTTTAAAACATCTCTTGTTGAACCCAAAATATCAAAACCTTTGCATGAGTTGGAGAGATTTATTTCACCAAATCCACTCCATAATATTGATGAAGGGGATAGAAACATGCATGATACCTTGCCAAGGGCAAGATCCCCAGTTCTTGAAAATCCAGAAAAGCAGAGAAGAGCTCACAGCGCTGTACCATTGGGAGAAGATCCATCACCACATGGAGATGGGAAGGGAGCCAATGCTTCCATTGGAGGAGCCCTTATGTCTTTGCAAGGAGTTCCAAATTATCCAACATGTGGGAACCAAACCACAATTTCGGAGCAACATACATCAATTATTTTGGATTGTGAATCTTGGTAGATGGAAGGAGAAGAAAGGAAGGATCAGCATCAAGGGATGATGAGCATTCACCCTTATATATTCTGGGAGGTTTCTACACAAAATAAGGAGACTGAATTGTACAGTGAAGAGAGGGACAAATCAGCCCACACATATATACAGTCCACTTCAGATTTTGATGTCTCACTACATGGGGGCATTCCACCTAGGAGGCCACCAGATCTAGAGTTGGTGGGAGACATTGCATCATTTAGTTCACCAATCTTAGATTCTGGAGAGGTGAATACTTTGGATGAATCCATCACAACACAGATATTTTGGGATAGACTGAAGGAGGAGAGAGGTACTCTTTCATTTTCTGCATTACCCAATCTCACTACATATACTACGCTGACAGAAGTTGCTGCAGTGATGGGGATTGGCACCTTGATGGTGCAAGGGAGCTGCTCCATGGATAAACAGAGGGTAATTTCCTTGAGGAAGGAATCCTCCATACATTTGAGTAGATGGAGGCCACTCATGCTTGCATTGGCCAATATTGGGGGATTTTTCTCGGATGGGAGCTTCTCATGGGAGGCCAACTTCCAAAGATTCCTATTTATTTTTGAGCATGAGAAGCTGCATGATGGGCATGGAAAAAATTTGGAGGATGACTTTGGCATGAGGGATGTCAAAGGAAAAGACAGCAACATGTGGGGAGCTTCACATTGCATATCATCAGCATTGTCTCTTAGGAGGATTGATCCATATTGGAGGTCTCAACTTTTGGTAGAGTACTCCAAGGATCTTGGTGCTTGCATGATACTTGATGACCTGGATGGAGACGATAGATACATGGTGGTTGATGAGGCAATCTATTCTTATGGGAAATTCATCTTGACTAGAGTTTCTAAGCTCAAGAGGAATCTACTACATGCAACACATGTGGACTTTCTTTCCATGCACCTTGATGCCTTTCATTCATTGATGGAGGAGTTCACTCGGGAGGGCATCCAGCAGGATATACATCAACATATGAAGAGATTCATAGCCTGGATGGTGATGGAGAGGTTGGCACAACCACTTCCCTACTCATTAAGAGTGAGGGAGAATTTCCAGTTGAGCCATTTCAGCTCAAGGACCACGGTACATAGTAGAGGATGTACACTCATGCACCATGATTTGCATTCCTTTACCTTTTGTGAGCAACATATTGTACCAAGGAGGATATTTCCTTCTTGTATATTGTATTTTCATGTACTTGAGGCCATTTGAAGCATTGATGTTGGCCATTCTATTGGTGGTTTGTGGGGGAAGCCACATGATTTTTGGTGTGCACCATTGACACCACATTGTACTTTCATGCGTCTATCCTACATAATGATTGTGGCAGAAAACAAGTGGATGGGAGAGCACTTGTTCTTACTTGTTTTGATGTATTCAAGGGATGCACTGTGCTGGTTCCATGTGAGGAACTATGTTCCACTCTCTGGTTGTCATATGGCAGCTTGTTTTCACTAGTTTTTGCTTCCATATTTTCTTGATACTCTTATGTTCATGTGGAGCTTTGTTTGGAGAGTGCTAAATGAGTTGAAGATGCCTGTTGGGAGCATGATTATCCCTACTTTAAATGTTGTATTTTTCAGGAGAAACAATGGGAAAACCATGATTTCCATGCCTCACTTCTTGTCTTCACATGGGAGGGACCATTTGAAGAACTTGCATTCTTGGAGGAGGCATTTCATGGCTGATTTACTTTGTGGGGTAACTTGGGCCATTCTTGGAGGCCATGACACTTCAAACCAAGATCAGAAACAACCCCATACTTACCATAAATGGAGAGAGAAGCCACTTGAAGGGAAAAATATAATCTCTCCATGTAGCCCCGACACATTTCATAAACCAGGGGTTGAGGATTCTTTTGATGAGCTAGCTAGAATGGCTCATTTCATTTGGGTGATAGAATGGGTTTGGGAGTATTTAATTGGTCATGAGATCCCCTATTCTTGTCATAAATCCTATCTTGAGGGGCCCATTGGACAGCAAGAAGGTTTCCACTTACACCTTCCACCTTTTCATGATGTCAGCGATTTGGTTTTGCATGCTTGGGAGGGTGTATTGGAGGACAGATTTATTGCAGATTGTTTTGAGCATTGGTGGGAACTATTGATGAGGAGGCCACAAGAGGAGTAGGGGAGGAATTTTTCTCTCCCTGTACAGTTGCTTGAGGACAAGCAACATTTTGGAGGGGAGGACTGTAATATTCCAAAAATTTAGCCTCCAAGCTCAATGGAATATTATAGTTGTTTTATCATTAGGTCGGTAAATAAATGGGTGGGAAGGCCCATAAGTCTCTTGAGCAGAAATGAAAACACTTCAAGTGTGAAAGGAGACCTTTGTAGCAACTAAATAAATCTCCTTCAAGTGTGAACAGGGTTTGGATCATGTTGATTCAGTCAAATTTGACCAAGTCAACATCGTTGATAAGGAGGAGTGGAGATCAATTAGAGAATAACATAGTTTTGGAGGGAGATGGATCTCATGGAGGAAATGACCTAATTAAGTGGGTCCAAGGGCAAGAAATCTCAAATTATATTTAAGAAAGAAGATGGAAGCCGTTTTAGTTTATGTTTTAGATTATTTTTAGATTGGTCTGCTTAGACTATTGCTTCATCTTGTTGTTTAGCAGGGTAGCTGTGTTGTTTAGCACCGAGTGTTCCCGAGCGGGAATCCCACCTCTTTCCTTGAAGAGCCTCTTGGAAGAGTACGGTATTCATTTCCACATTTATGTTTTTAGGCCAAGCTACATCTTCTTCATCAGCGCAGTTTTTGCAGGTTATTGTGTTGTGTTGCAGGGTGCAGCAGTGGAGGGGTTAGAACCCCAATTTCTGAGCTATTTCCTCATAGGAGGAAGGTTTCCTTCTCTTGGGAGATATTTTTGGAGATTTATTGGGCACATTTCAGATCCTTGGCATCAGGCCATACATTTCCCATCATTCCCAGCGCTGTTCCATCTAGGGAATGCATTATTTTTTAAGGCAGCTTCAGTAGATGTTCTGGTGGTTCCTTTGCAGTGTTTCCTTGTGATTGAGGAGTTCATCCTTTCATGGGAGGAGATATTTGAGGTGGTATAATTTATATCCATTATAATTCATCATTATACACTCCTTTTCTTCATTTTATAGTGTATCTTCAACCATTGGGCTTTAGATCCCATCTTGTATAGAGTGTATTTCTGAAAACCCCTTTCTGGGTTCTTTGTAGGATTTGATACTGAGCATAGATATGTATTGAGCATATCTTTTGAGGCTTATAATAGCCCTACATATTTTGTACATAATTTTTCTATAGCAGTGTGTTTTCAACTGCGTTGTAGCAGTCTCTGGCATTCTTGTATTTTGACAGCAGTTCATTTGTAGAGTGATTTCTTATGGAAGGCTTGTTCCTTCATGGTATATGATCAATGCCTCATTGTTATGTATGGATTTGCTGATATAATACATGGATTAATGTCTCCATTTTCTTCTCCCATGTTTATGATTTGAGTTACACTGCTCTTTCATTGTTATGTTCATGGATTGTTGTAGCTCCACCTTTGGAATATCTTAAGATATTCCCAATAGTGTTGATTTTCCCTATTTTGGGATATTACAACTTCCCATCTATAGAGAAAAGTTTTATGAAACACAGTAAGGTAATTTATAGTAGTTGTTGGTAAATATTTAAATCACTTCCTTACCTCTACATTAAGGCTTTGGGAAAAAAAACTCATCTTCACTATTCTTCATCTACTTCCCGAAGATCAAAATAGTCATTCATTTTGTCTACATGTTTTTGTGAAGTGATTGACCTAGTGCCATCAAATTAAGGAATTCTAGTTTGATAGTCTTGAGGAACATTATGTAATGGGGCAAGTAAAACCAAGGGAGCATATCGAGCTGCCATGACTGGTATAGGAGGATGAAGAACATATGAAGTTGTAGGAGGTGTAGATGTGGAAGGGATTAAGATCATTTGAATTATGGTTTGTGATATTTGTGGGGATGTAGTGGAAATTGTCGAAGAGATGGAACTAGTGGAAACAAGATGTACAGATTGTGTCATGTGAGAAGAAACATAAAATGATTGGGATGAAATTTCAACTCACTATTGAATGTAAGATTTATGGGTTGCCTAGTCTAAGTCTGAGATTAAGTATTCTATTTTTTCCAACTATTGGAGAGCTTGTTTTTTAAAATCCCGCTCTACAGATTGATGTGGACACTTGTATGGTCCTAATACAGACTCATCAAAAATTGTTTCAGCCACAAAAGTTTCATATTTAGCTCTAAATAAGTTGTTCTCAAAACATAGATCAAACTGAATGTTCTCTATTGTAACAAAGCTCTCAGGAAGAGAGTTTGATCTTGGTGGAGGACTACTACTCCCTTGAATTTTTGTCAAACATTTATTCCTTATCAATTTCTCAGGGTTATCCAAGATCTTGGGAGGTTTTGGATCTATATGTGCTCTAGTATGAATTCATTTAGGATCTAGATCTATATAGCATTTAACATACAATTTCACCAAGTACATATATTTACAACCTCAAAACATTTATTTCTGAAAAATACATCTTAAATGCACTGAAATAAAGTTTTTGAATCAGGGAAAGAAATTTTGAAACGAAGGTATGTTCATTCCACAGTATGGTCACCAGGATGTTATCACTATGTAATTTTTGAGGTTGAATAGTAGATCACAAAGGTAACCTTAGAACCACTTTGGAAGATGGGATCTAGCTCTGCCAGATTTACAGAGGGATCTCTCTATATAATTTAGCTTTGTTTGACTTAAGGTATTAGGCTAACTATTAAGTTTAGGTTTGGGTTTTTTGTGTTTTTGGGTTGAAACTATGAATATAGGCCATTTAGAAAATGGAGTCACAGATTTATATCAATCAAATACAGAGTTAATAGGCTAACCTTACAAGTCAAGGTAGGAAAATACACTAGATCATTTAAATTGTGAGGTGTATAGGAGAGGGAAAGATTTATAGATCCAATTTAAAATAGAGCAATTAAGAATTTTGATTTTAATCTTCAGTGGAAAGCATAAAAGATATTCATAAGCCAGAAATAGAGTGTATATTTAAACAATTTTTTTTCTTTACCTTATTAGAATAATTCATATTTAAGAAACACATATGATAACATAGATAAAAAAAAATTGGCAAAGAGAGATGGACTTCACCAATAAAAATGATAAAAGAATGCTGTAATGATTGCACTGTATTACTGAAAATATGGTCAGTGGTGGTTCTGTGAGCTACTTTACAATACAAGTACTTATTCAAACAAGTCCCAACATGAATACTTCAAATTATGAAGTATTTATACCAATTAATTACAAAATATCTTGATAATAGAGATCAATATAGAATCCTAAAATATCTAGAACCAATTTACAAAATAGTACAAAAATGTAGGAATAGGTGAAATACTGAAAGTGTTGGCCCTATTGTTGACGATGATTGTTGATGAATGTGCCTCCAAATATGTTGTGTTGTTTTCCTTGCTTCCAAGAGGTGAAAACATCTATTCAAGTAACTCACAGTTTATCCCATCTATCTTCGATTGGGATAGAAATTTTGATTAGTTTTCTGTAGGTCTGGTTGAACAGGGTCTCCTAGCCTCATTTCTGTCGAATTGTTTTAATATTTTGCAATATTTATTCTAGCGTAGGGGGTTTGGGATGGGTCAAAACCCCCAATCATTGTAATGGGTCAAAAGGGTAGACCAAGGGTCTACACATAGTAGGACTTAGGGTCTCTTTGCACACAACCAGCAAGATTCAGAGTTTGTAGCTCTATTCTATCTCTATCCTTTCTTACCTCTAGACTCAATTTTATCATCTATTTATATCCTGTTTGTGATATTGATGGGGAGGTAGTGGAAATTGTCGAAGAGATGGAACTAGTGGAAACAAGATGTACAAATTGTTTCATGTGAGAAGAAACATAAAATTATTGGGATGAAATTTCAACTCACTAGTGAATGTAAGCTTTATGGGTCACCTAGTCCAAGTCTGAGACTAAGTATTCTAATTTTTCCAACTATTGGAGAGCTTGTTTGTTAAAATCCCACTCTATGGATTGATGTTAACACTTGTCTGGTCCTAATACATACTCATCAAAAAAAAAAAATAGCCACAAATGTTTCATATTTAGCTCTAAATAAGTTGTTCTCAAAAGGTAGATCAAACTGAATGTTCTCTATTGTAACAAAGCCCTCAGGAAGAGAGTTTGATCTTGGTGGAGGACTACTACTCCCTTGAATTTCTGTCAAACTTTTCTTCCTTATCAATTTCTCAGGGTTATCCAGGATCTTGGGAGGTTTTAGATCTGTATGTTCTTTAGTATGAATTCATTTAGGATCTAGATCTATATAGTATTTAACATACAATTTCACCAAGTACATATATTTACAACCAAAAAAAATTTATTTCTGAAAAATACATCTTAAATGCACTGAAATAAAGTTTTTGAATCAAGGAAAGAAATTTTGAAACGAAGGTATGTTCATTCCCCAGTATGGTCACCAAGGTGTTATCACTACGTAATTTTTGAGGTTGAATAGTAGATCACAAAGGTAACCTTAGAACCACTTTGGAAGATAGGATCTACCTCTGCCAGCTTTATACAGGGATCTCTCTATATAATTTAGCTTTTTTTGATTGAAGGTATTAGGCTAACTATTAAGTTTAGGTTTGGGTTTTTTGTGTTGTTGGGTTGAAACTGTGAGTATAGGCCATTTAGAAAATGGAGTCACAGGTTTGTATCGATCAAATACAGAATTAATAGGCTAACCTTACAAGGAAGGGTAGGAAAATCCACTAGATCCTTTAAAGTGTGAGGTGTATAGGAGAGGGAAAGATTTATAAATCCAATTAAAAATAGAGAAATTAAGAATTTTGATTTTAATCTTCAGTGGAAAACATAAAAAATATTCATAAGCCAGAAACAGAGTGTATATTTAAAAAATATATATTTCTTTACCCTCTTAGAATACTTCATATTTAAGAAACACATATGATAACATAGATAAAAAAAATTGGCAAAGAGAGATGGACTTCACCAATAAAAATGATACAAGAATCTTGTAATGATTGCACTGTATTACTGAAAATCTGATCAGTGGTGGCTCTGTGAGCTGCTTTACAATACAAGTACTTCCTGAAACAAGTCCCAACATGATTACTTCAAATTACGAAATATTTATACCAAATAATTACAAAATATCTTGATAATAGAGATAAATATAGAATCCTAAAATATCTAGAAACAATTTACAAAATAGTACAAAAATGTAGGAATAGGTGAAATACTGAAAGTGTTGGCCCTATTGTTGAGGATGATTTTTGATGAATGGGCCTCCAAAAATGTTGTGTTTTTTTCCTTGCTACCAAGAGGTGAAAACATTATTCAAGTAACTCACATAGTTTATCCCATCTATCTTCGATTGGGATAGAAAATTTGATTAGTTTTCTGTAGGTCTGGTTGAACAGGGTCTCCTAGCCTCATTTCTGTCCAATTTTGTAATATTTTGCAATATTTATTCTAGTGTAGGTGGTTTGGGATGGGTCAAAACCCCCAATAATTGTAATGGATCAAAAGGGTAGACCAAGGGTCCGCACACAGTAGGACTTAGGGTCTCTGCGCACACAACCAAAAATATTCACAGTTCGTAATTATATTCTATCTCTATCCTTTCTTACCTCTAGACTCAATTTTCTCATCTATTTATATCATGCTAGCCTGTGCTATCATATCGCTTGGAAACTGTGGTTTGTGGTCCCTTGGTTTACCCTTTTGACCCATTACAATGATTGGGGGGTTTGACGCATCCCCAAACCCCCTATGCTAGACTAAATATTGCAAAACATTACAAAATTAGACAAAAATGAGGCTCCAACAAGGTCTCATCAAGTTCTATGTATTTTTGAAAATTGGTTTTGATGATGAATAGATGTATCAGCTCATGACTGATGAAAAAATCATAATCAATGGCCTCCATGAATTATTTCCCTATAATATGCCCCTTTACACCTGCAAATCTGGATGTGTCTTGGGCAACCTTGTCTAGCTTTTCTTGGTAGTCATTCAAATTTATTAATTTTTCTCCTACATCAATTAGCTTTGGCAATCCTTCCTTGTTTAGAACCTGCATCTTCCTATGAAATATCTGAATGCTGGTATTTAAATTTTGGAATGTATTCTCCAGCTGAAGCATGAGGTTCCATTTTCTATGCACCCTATTCACTTCTAGTATGGTATCTTTCATGTCTTGGTTGCCCAACTGTTATATTCCTTCTCTATTTTTGGAATTCAAGAATTTGATGATGGTTTTTTCTTCCCTAGGCCTCTACCCCTAATCTATTTTGGTCTGCTTTAATACCTCTCTTGGCCTTCGTATTAACTCTTGTTGCTAAAAAAAAAATCTAAATGGAATTCCACATCTCTATGATGAACTCATTTATTGCTTTCCTTATATTATCTCTACATTGGGCAAGAGTATGAGCCATTGACTGATTCACTCTGTAATTATTCCAATTTTAATCTAATATGGTGGATTTTCTACAATTCAGACACATACGATTTATCAATTTTTAGATTTTGTTATGACAATATCTTTAGCTAAGATTGTAAGCTTGAAATTTCTTGTTGGTGAAGGTTCATTTTATCCATGGATTTTATTAATTCATTTGCAATATTTGCTTTCTGTGTTGGTTCAGAAGTCATTGTAGATGCACCTAGATTTGTGGCCATTACAATCGAAATTGTTGTGAGGGGAACTATGGCAAGTTATGCTGCCTCATGTTTCGCTTTTAGAAGTTTCTTAAGCTCCACCTCCATGTTACATATATGATTGTTCTTTTCAATGATTAATTTTAACATGTCCTCTTTCTCCTTCTCCATTTCTATGACTTCCTTAGCTTTTGGATCCTTTGTGGTAGGCAATTTAAGTTGTTTCCTTAATGATGTTATATCAACATTTTTTCTTTCCACTATCTCTTCTACTGCCTTCACACCACTGGGATTGCATCCTAGTTTTAGCCACCTATAAAATTTTGTCATGTCAAGTGGTGGCTAAATCATTTTGGGACAGCCTTCAAGAAACAATTTTATTTCTGAAATTGTTGGTGCTTGAAGTCTACTGAAGATATTATATCCTTTGTTTAATCGTCACTGTTGTTTCCCTTTTAATTTTGAAAATATGCCATTTTCATAGGGAAAGGATTGCTGCAAAATCCCATTTTCCCCCCTCCTCCACTCAAAAAATAACCTTCATTTTATCCCCTTTGCCCCCCCACAAAATTCCTTTATTTTTCATATGTTCCCTTCTTCCCTTCATGAAAATCCTTTTACAAAGTTTAAAACTCACTTTTAAACTTTGCCGGAACCCCCAAATCCATCAAAAACTTTGAAAAATTTCATCAAAAATAAGTTTGATCACTATAGGCTTAAGCCCCTTTGGGCTAAGTCCTAACCACTTCCCCACATATTCCCTAGCACTAGAACCAAGTGCTAAGCTCTTTCAGCACTTATCGCATCGGAGAAAACAGAGTGCGCAAGTTATTTTTTATGGTAAAGGCTTCCGATGCAATTAGGCCCTTTGATTATAAACTCTCGATCATATTACTGTCTTATATAACCCTTGGGCCCACATATGGTGCTTAAAACATTGTAATAATCCATCTCCAATGCATATTTCCCTTTGTAAAAGTCGTAAACCCACTTTTCCTAAGTTTTGATCTAAAACCTGCCGGAGCAATGTTTTTAATATAAATGGGTAGATTGAAAAGCCCCACATCAAAGTTTCGATGCGATTAAGCCCCATTTGTATAAACTCCCGCCCTTTGTTTCTCTACATATAAACCTGCGCTCGGGACCAAGAGATTAAGTCCCGAAGCGCTAGTCACATTGGAGAAAATCAAAATGGGTAGATTGAAAGACCGGCGCTGAAGTTCCGATGTGATTGGCCCATATACATATAAGCTCTGGGCCTATCACATTCCATATAAACCAATGACCATGCAGCTGGGTGCCAATCTATATACATATCCTGCCCCGAGCCACCAAAACCTTTGTATTTTGTTATTTTTTTGGTTTTCATAAGTTTTCAAGGGGTCCCTCCGTTCATTAATCTAACCCATTTCCGACCATTGATCTTGAGCCGATCAAACAGCCTGTGCAACATCACATCGCAAGTTTTATTGGGCTCATTTCATTTCCCCTCCGATTGATCGCTCCTCTGATTCATCCTCCACCATCGATATGATCTGCAGATCGACGGCCAACGCTCAATCGCATCGGCACCAGTTGAAGTTCTTCCCCGCCAATCGCATGCCTCCGATTACATCTAGACTGTCCACGTGTCCAGATCGTATGGTCCAGATCACATTTTCCAACTTTCATTTAAGAACATGTAGCCCTACTTATAATGTTTCTCGGCCAATCACATTCATTGATCTCTGCACATCAACAGTCCTTCTTCATCCTTTCTCTGCCTGTATATTATTTTGTTTTAACCCCAGATTCAATCCTGGCCATCGATCTTCTACATCCAACGGCTTGTATTAAGCCCGAAAAACTCTAACCATGTGGGTCCTACCTCCCTCCAGATCTAATCTCCGCCATCCAAATCTTTGATCCTACGGCCCATATTGAAACCACCCATTTTCCTTCTGCCCGCGCATATTGCCTTTATCGCGATCGCTCCCCCACCGTTAGATCTGAGGCCCTAGATCTAACGGTTGACGTTCAATATCACGTAACTTTTAGTGCGAAGGTTAATTTCCTAAGGGTTGCACGATATAAGTGGTTTTAAGAAGCCACGTGTCAGGCAGGAACGCATATCGCGTTCAAAAATGAAAAACTGCCTCCCTGCCTTTTCACTGCGCGAAACCTGTGGTTTTCATCCCTAAAACCACTTTCCCTCTTTTCCATTGTGTTTCATCCCGCATGCCTCCCACCGTTGATCTCTGCAGATCAATGGCTCTGATCTAATCTGGCCATACACTATCTCCCTCCACCTCTTCTAAAGGGTTTTAACGTGCAATCTCTGTTGTTGATCTCATGGCCAGGTCTCATCCGACGACCCACGATCATCTCGAAACCCCATTTTCAATTATTGTGCATTTTACCTCTGCCAAAAGAAATTTCTCCTATTTCCTTTGTTTTTCTTCTAAATTTCCATAATGTGACCATTTGCATTATGTTTTCTCTCGATTAATCATGACCGTCGATCTCTGTAGATCGAAGGATCCGACTTATTTCTTCTCACCGCTCTCCTTTTGAACACTATGTGCAGATCTCCACCGTCAGATGCTGCCATCCAATGGGCACACTCCTCCCCACAACCTCCTAAGAATTTTTTACCAAATATGCAGGATTTATTAATTATTTTTGTATTGTGCAGGATTTAAAGGGGTTTTTCAAATGTTTTAAAACAAAATGAAAGCCGAGGGTCTCTATCTTTCAAATACAGGGTTCAATTTCACGTTTCATCGATGACTCATGGGCATTGATGCCATATTGACCTTGTACACACCTGCACATCAACAAGACACAGTAATATTAAATCAAATCAAAGAGTATTAGTGTCGAAGACCCAGACACAACAAAAATGAAGGATTAAAAATTAATTATACAGTTTAATGGATTATGGCTAAAAATCGATTATCAAAGGCCTAATCTATTGAATTAAACATAGTTAAAGGAAAATCAAGGATATTTATCAGACATAGGATGCCTCCACTGCCACATTAGAGGAAAATTGATTCCTCTCAGCTACCATATTGCCACCTGTGACTTCATAGCATTCAAACAAAGGCGGAGTAATGACCAAAATAGAGCATATCTGCCCCTTACAACTGAATAGTTATTTCGAATCAAAGAAACTAATATAAAATATCAGCAGAGTTATTGCAAAATATAACACAGAGCCTTAAAGTCAACATAAGCTTCCAGCAAGATTAATTACTTAATTCAAACCAATTAATACAGGAAAATATCTGTAAACTTCTCCCTTGAGCCCCTCAAAGGCCGAGAAGCATAAACTGTATTAATTTAACTCAAAATATCTTTTCTCTTTTTCGACCTCCTCATCCTTCTATAAAAACTTGTTGAGGAATCCATTGTAAACGTTGTTGGTTGGTTGGTTGATCACGAGTTGTAATACTAAAACTCTCTGAAATAATACATAGTATGTTGAAGTTGAAGAATAAATTAAAGACTTTGAAGCCCTGATGATGTTGTTGCATGCTTGTTCTTGAGAAGGCTCTATCATTGGATCCATGAGCTTGGCTATTGGTGAATTATTCTGAACTGTTTAATGTTTTCCCCTATTTTCATTTTGTTCCATAAATTCTTACTACAATAGGATGAAATTTTTAGGCTAAGAAATGACTCTTGGAAGCACCTTAGACCTATTTATCCTTCATTGTTTTATGTTTCTTCTGTTGAAGTATTTTAGAGTCTTTAATCTTCATGCTTGTTTATTTCTCTAATAGTTCGGATAGTTGGTTTTAGCATGATTTATGGTTTTCCCTGCTTGTCTGTTGCCACTTAAAGGCTGTTATTGAAGTCTCCCTTTGAAGTATCTTTGTTTACAGTGAGCCAAGGAGGTCTGTTCTGATCATGCCCCTTGTCTTTTCTTGAACAGTTGGCTTAAAGGTATTTATAGTTGTGATCATAGATGTATTTAGGTGTTCCCTCTTCTATGACTATAATTATCAGTGAATATTTTATGTTTTCTAAGTCATTTGAAATAAGATCTTTGAGGAAATACAGTGTTCCCCGAATCTTAGATTTCATTTTAAAAGTTGTTTTGAAGTCATTATTTTCTTAAAGTGTGATTTTTAGAATTCATGGTTAGCCATGTCTATCAAATAGCTCTTTATTGTTCAAGTTGTGCTTTCAAATTCCCTTTGTTGAGAATTAAACTTCTCTTTCCAAATCGTTGATGTCC
Source organism: Pinus albicaulis (assembly GCA_034641835.2). NCBI lineage: Eukaryota > Viridiplantae > Streptophyta > Pinopsida > Pinales > Pinaceae > Pinus > Pinus albicaulis. Next base: position 1,491,869,355 of record CM076581.1, read on the forward strand.
ATCTCATTCCAAAACCAAAGGATCCTGCGGCCAAGTTAGATTTTCCCTTTGATATCCCATATCCATTAATAAGTTTGTCATGACCTCTTTTTGAATCCATTGCCCAATGAAGCTGATTTTTCCTCTTTCTATCTATCTTTCCTAGACCTTTTAGGTTCTGCTGTATCAATTCCAACCAAACAAACAAACAAACATCTGCACTTAATAAATAGTCTAAAAACCAATATTCAAAGCACACAAGATAAACCTTTGCAAAAACAAATAAGTTGAAAGATCCCTCTCTGAGAGTAGGAGGACTAGATCCTGCAACTCTAAAGATTGGTTTTGATGTTGCCTTGTCTTCTGATTTTACAAACTATCAAAACATGGGACACCAACATAATGGTGATCACAGTGGGACCTACTGAGAATACAGTGGCTTGAAAACACTTCTTAAAACTCTTTAGGCACTTAACTTGATAAAGAACACCTTGTGGACCTATCCCACCATTCACACCAACATAATGGTGATCACGGTGGGACCTACTGAGAATACAGTGGCTTGAAAACACTTCTTAAAACTCTTTAGGCCCTTAACTTGATAAATAACACCTTGTGGACCTATCCCACCACTCAAACCAACATAATGGCGATCACGATGGGACCCTGAGTAAAATATTTAAAACAAAACACTCTCTGTCCAGTATAACATAAGTATCCTTCTTCAAGCACTACCTAACAAAAATGGTAATCATGATAGGACTTAATTAAATTAGTGACAAACTAAGTATCCCTTAGGATTCCCGTAAGACCTTATCAAACCTTGAAGGACTAGTTACCAAGCCATAAGAGTGAACTCTGCATGCTTAAACACCTTAGCTAAGTGTTAAATAAGATTTAGGACACTCTCTTAACCTATAAGACCGTAACTCAGAAAAACCCAAAAATATTTTAGTTTGGCTTCATAATAAACATGGTGGTGGAACCATCCAAAATTTTCTTTCCTTCATAGAAGCTAAATAATTTCTACCTGGCGACTCCACTAGCCCCAGTAGGCCTATTACTCATCTAGGTCCCCAAATCTCTTTAAAACTGTGTTAACCAGCCCTTAAGGAGTTTAGGAGCATAATATTATACTAGATAAGACTTCGTGAGAGGTAAAACTCCCAAAAACAGTCCCTAAAACTTTAACCTCTCTCATTTTTGAAAAACAGTTTGGATTCATATAGGATCAACACTAGATCCCATCCAGACACAAATCCTCATTTAATCGTTGACAATCCAGAGAGAATTTTGTGGTAGACTTCTAAATCTAGAAAATCAGCTGCTAATAGGAGCCTCTTAAGAACAAAATCTGTCCCTGAAGACCTTGTTGTCTTAGAGGATTTACACTTTGATTTACATCATACAAAGAACATCTTTAGAACTATATCTCATGGTGATTTAAACCAAGCGCATCTTGACATTGCATATTTGCAAAAAAGCTTCAGTAGAGAAGCCTCACCTTCCACTCCTCCTAATTCCCAGCTTCTTCATCACTTTATCCTTTTCCATAACAAGTCTACTCAAAATCAGTTTGCTGGCCCAAGTGTTTCTTCCACTCCAATTCATACTAAAATTTTGCAAAACACTCCTATTCAGCCCACTTTCACTCCTGTAAATCCACGTCTTGTAAATCCACCCTTATTTCCAGCCATGGCAACATGGCATGCCCCATTAGTGTTACCACAACCTCTACTTCCCTTACCAAATGATTACCAATCCAAAATCCCTCATTTCACTGGAAAAGAGTCTACAACAGCTCAACATCATGTAGATAGGATGGAAGATGCATTCGATTACATGGAGATAGAAGAAGAAATGGTGAAGATGAGGATCTTTGCCCAAATTTTAGGAGGAGACGTAAATAAATGGTTTAAAAACCTACCTCCTAACAACATAAATGATCTCCATGCCTTGCATCAAACATTCATCAAAAAATGGGAACTCAAAAAGAACCCTCTCCAGATACTAGCAGAATATAGTAGCCTCAAAAGAAATCAAGGGGAGAGTGTTCATGACTACTCCACTAGGTTCAATAGCGTTTACATTGCTCTTCCACCTCACATGAAACCTCCTCAAGGCATGGCCTTAGTAAGGTATCCCGAAGGCTTTGATGCTGAAATGGCTTATTAGTTGAGGGAGAGAGATTACTTAACCTTAGAAGACATGCAAAAAGGAGCTGTGAGCGTAGAAGCAAACATAATTGAGAAAAGAAATAGGTTGAGACTAGAGAAGAGAGTAACTTATAAAGATGACATTACACCCTCAACCTCAACTTCTGACACTAAAATAGATAACCTAGTGAAGGTGATGGAAATAATGCTTGAGAAGATCAATTTAAATGATAGAGTGCCACCAAGAGAACCTCAAAATAACCAAAACAGAAATAGAAATCAGAATTATAGAAGAGAAAACAATCAAGACAAGCAAAAAGAAAGTGACCAATATATTAGACCTCCCTTCCAACAGAACTATGTGGATCAATATGAGGAAGATAGGGAGATGGAAAGGTTGGGAGAAGCTCATGGAAACTTGATTGGAACAGACAGTGAAGATGATGTTTTCCTCACTGAGGAAGAACAAGGTTTCTTATCTAATCAAAATAAAAACACTTATGAAGATTCTGATGATTATAAATTGGGGTTTGAAAATTAAATCATGGAGGTACACAAACAATATGATCTTAGGAGCAAAGGGAATGTAGACAATTCAAAAGATAAGAACACTAGCACTGCTGTCAAGAAAAATGCAGAAAGTCAGCCTAAGAAGACAACAGACAACCCCATCACTTTGGCTAAAAAACCAGATTTAAACAAATAGAAAAACATCCATCCAAATGTGGAACAGAGTACCCCTAGCACTTCTACTAGTGGTCCTAACAAAACCATCCCAATTACCAGCTCAAACAAAGTTCAGCAAATCAAAACTGCTGAAAGGAATTCAATTGAAAATATAGATGTAAATGTGAACAAGTCAATTTTTCCTTTCAGCCTTGAGGGAGAGATTTCCAAGACAAAAATTACCATCCCCCTAGCTGAACTAGTAACCCAAGAAGTGTATAAAAACCAAGTTTTAAAATCTTTGAACCTAGGAAGTGATACTGATACCCTAAACTTGACATATGACAAACCTGAGTTGTTGTTTGGTCTAGAAGTTGAAGGAAAATACCAAGAAGGGGTTGTCCCTCCCTTCTATGTTAGTTTTAACATACATGAGAAAATTTTACACAATGCCATGTTAGATTCTGGAGCTTCACACAATCTAATGCCCAAGGTAGTGGTGGAAAGCTTAGGCTTAGAAATTACTAAACCATACAAAGATTTGTATTCCTTTGACTCAAGGAGAGTCAAATGTTTGGGTTTAATCAGATATTTATGTGTTAACTTAGCTCAAATCCCTACTAAGAGTCTAGTAATGGAGATAGTTGTAGCTAACATTCCCCCTAAGTATGGCATGCTCTTATCAAGATCATGGGGAGCCAAACTTCAGGGAAGCCTTCAAATGAACATGTCTTATGCCACCATCCCTGTTTTTAACCAAAACGGAAGACTATACAGGGAATATCACATGAAGTACATGGTGAGCAACATAGACAAACCAAACAACTCTCCAATCTATTCTATTCAATCAAGTTTAGATTCCTTTATCTTGTACAACAAAGATGAACTTACCCAACAAGAAAAGGAAAACATAGACCCAACCAGTTTACCAGAACAATCAGAACTTCCCTCAAATTAGATACAAAACATTGGCAATCAACAACAACAAGAAAATGAAAATAAGGAAAACATACTTTGGACAATAAAATTTGATGGATACTGTAATAAAACAAGTGTAGGGGAAGGTGTTTCGATTCAAAATACGAATCAAAGATTTCCTAATAAATTGGATTTGCCATGCACTAACAATATTGATGAGTATGAAGCACTTCTCCTAGGCTTACAATTGCTTAAACAATTAGAAGCCAAAAAGATATCAATATTAGGAGATTATGAACTTATCATAAGACAAATCAAAGGAGAATACTCAGCCATAAATCCAAGGCTTAGGAAATATCGGAACGCTGCCCTTGATTTATTGAAAACCTTTGAAAAGTACGAACTTATTTTCATTCCTAGAGCACTAAATCATCTAGAAAATGAACTCGCTTTCAATTCTAGCATCTGCCAAATACCTGAGATAAACGAATAGCTTAACGTTAAGGTAAAACGCAGGCCTGTTGTGCCTGATAACGAAGATCACTGGAAATTTTTTGATTCTGACAAGCACATAGATGATTTCTTGAAATCAGAAAACGATTTTGACATACCAATATCAGAAACCAACCATAAAGAAAATTGTTTGTATATTGAACAAATGCCGGAAGTTAAAATGACATATTCTGTTGATATAAATTATTATGAGAATCCTTTTTAAGAAGAGATAATTTACAACGCATACCAAGAAGAATTGGAAGTTTTACAATGCAAGAACGATACAATTCTAAGAGGTCTCACACCTTTAGAACACCTTTTCGATTTTAACGATGTAGCCAAAGAACCGAGAATGGAGCCTGTGGAAACAGATGTAGAAGAACATAACATAGGCAGCCTAGCAGAACCCAAGATGATTAAACTGTCCAGCACTCTCCCAGCTCACATAAAATTGAAATACATAGAGTTGTTCAAAGAGTTCAAAGATGTTTTTGCTTGGGGGTACAAAGACCTGAAATCGTATGATACTAGCATCATTCAGCATAAGATCCCTCTCAAATAAAATCAAAAGCCTTTCAAACAAAAGCTAAGGAGAATAAACCCTCTTTTACTTCCTTTAGTGAAGGCAGAAATTGAAAATATGCATGATTCTTGGATCATAGTGCCCATTAGATATTCAAAATGGGTATCAAACTTAGTTTTTGTTAGAAAGAAAACAGGGGAAATCAGGCTCTGTATTGACTTCAAAAATTTAAATAGAGCCTCTTTAAAAGACAACTACCCCTTACCCAAGATGGATCATATACTTCAAAGTATAGTTGGGTCAAAAAGGATATCCCTCTTAGATGGGTTCTTGGGTTACAACCAGGTGTTAGTGCTCCCAAGTGATCAAATCAAAACTGCTTTTACCACACCTTGGGGCACCTTTATGTATGTCAAAATTCCTTTTGGACCGATGAATGCAGGGACACCTTCCAAAGGGCCATGGACATAGCCTTCTCTGAAGATATTGGCTATTTCATAATTATTTACCTTGATGACATAACCGTTTTCTCAAAAAATGATGAAGAACATTTGATTCACTTAAGAAAAGTTTTTGAGAAGTGTAGGAAATTTGGCTTGTCATTGAATCCCAAGAAGACACTCTTTGGTCTCCAAGAAGGTAAACTTCTTTCCCATATAATTTCAGAAGAAGGAATCAAAATAGACCCCACAAGGATAGATGGCATATTGCAGATCAACCATCCAAGAAGCCTCAAAGAGTTGAAATATTTCATTGGAAAGATTAATTTTTTGAGAAGGTTTATCCCCAATCTTGCTAAACTATTAAAAAAATTTACAAAAATGCTCAAGAAAGATGTAGGTGTAAAATGGACATTACCAGCTAAACAATCATTCGAACTGGTCAAACAAGATCTTACTCAAACACCAGTCCTCATTAGTCCAGATTTCACCAAAGACTTTTATATCTTTTCCTTTGCATCTGAGCATACCATAGCTACAGTGTTACTTCAAAAGAATGACTTGGGGCAAGAACAACCAATATCCTTCTTTATTATGGCCTTGAGAGATTCTCCTCTCAAATATAACACCATGGAGAAGCAAGCCTTAGCATTAGTGAAAGCTTTAAAGGACTTTAGAGTATATATTTTACACTCTCACATAATTGCTTTTGTACCACATACTGTTGTCAAGGACATTCTAAGTCAAGACCCTAATGGTAAAAGGGGAAAATGGATTGCAACTATTCTTGAGTATGAATTAGAAATCAGGCCCACCAAATTACTTAAGGGGCAAGGATTAGCAAAACTTATGGCTGAGTCTAACTTCCAAGCACTAGACATGAATATGGTAGATGTGTTGGAAGAAATAGAAGAATCTATTGCTCCTTTCATTGAATAAACATTTCCAATTTCTCCTTGGTATGCTAACATTATTTATGTGCTTTTATATTTGAATGCCCCTCCTTCTTTGTCTAAAACTAAAACTAGATTTTTGAAACAAAAAGCTTTGAGTTATTGCATCTTAGATGGGGTATTATATTGGAAAAATGCTGTTGGAATTTTTCTTAAATGTTTACTTGAAGATGATTCAAGAAAAATCATGCATGAGTTGCATGACGGAGAATGTGGAGGACACCTCTACTATAAGGCCACATCGAACAAAATTCTTAGATTTGGTCACTACTAGCCTACCCTTTTCCCAGATACTCAGAAGTTAGTAATGTCTTGCCATAAGTGTAAAATTTTTAATGGCAAAAGAAAACTACTTCCCTTACCATTAAATGCTATCAGAGTTGAGGCACCTTTTCAACAATGGGGTTTAGACTTCATTGGGGAAATTCACCCATCTTCCTCGGCCCAACATAAGTGGATCCTCACGCCCACTGAATTCTTCACCAAGTGGATAGAAGCTATACCCTCTAGAAATGCTAATGAATCTGTCATTATCAAGTTCCTTGAAACAAATATCCTATCCAGATTTGGTTGTCCCACAAAAATCATAACAGATAATGCTGATGCTTTTAAATCTAAGAATATGGTCGATTTCTGTTACAAATACCACGTAACCTTGGGCCATTATACTGCCTACTATCCCCAAGGAAATGGATTGGCTGAATCTTCCAATAAGAGCCTCATTAATATCATCAAAAATTTGTTGGAACAAAATAAAAAATCATGGCACAATAAGTTGGTTCATGCCTTATGGGCTGATAGGTTAACTACAAATAAGTCAATAAGTATGTCCCCCTATTAGCAGGTCTATGGCATGGATGCAGTTTTTCCCACCTCATTAGGAGTTCCAGTCATGAAGCTCCTTCAAGAAGTGCAGGTCAAAGAGAATGATATGCAGAGGAGAATCAATCAAACCATCCATTTACAGCAGACCAGAGAAGATCTTTATGAAAGGAGGCAGTTAGTCCAAGAAAATGTAAAGAAACTATTTGATAAGAGGACTAAAGCAAACAATTTCTAGGTTGGAAATGTTGTTCTTAAATGGGATTCAAGGGCAGAAGAGAAGGGAAAACATGGCAAGTTTGAGAACTTGTGGAAAGGCCCTTATATTGTTCATGCTGAGAAGGGTGACAATGCATTTTTCCTTAAAGAATTGAATGGAGAAGATCTGTATGGAAGTCCTGTAAATGGAAGGATGCTAAAGAATTACTTCTATCAAGAATCATGAGTTTCAAAGCATTTTATTTTTTTCATTGTAAATACCATAATCTGAACGTTGCACTCAAGGTTAGAAAAATAAAAATACAAAAACAGTAAAAGAAAGAAAAGAGGGCAGATTATAAAAACAATAAAGGTATAGCCCCATACCAGAAAAGAGAAGAAAAATCCAAAAGTGTGCAAGCTCAAATGCCACTACTGAAACACACTTCTAGTTAGCCATATAGCCTAATCATGGCTAATTTGTTTTAAATTGACTGCTGATAGGTTAGTGAATTCGATTTTCCAAACAACTTAATCTTGGCTTATAAGTAGGTACATTAGGCTAGAAATTAAAGGTTCAAACAAGCTCAAAATCTAAACCTAAGTTTCCAAACAAGAATCACTCCAATATTTTTTAATTCATGAGTCAAAACAGAGGTAAAACTGGTTCTAATTAGCCCAAAATATGAACCAGAGAACAAGCAAAAACTAGCTCAAACAGAAAGTAAAGACAGAGCTAAAAAATGATGAAGGAAGTGCTTGAACTTTCAGATCTTAAGCCTTCCATTTTTTTATTTAATTTTCTACAAAATAATGTCTATGTGTAGCTTCTTGTTTTATACCACAGATCAGCAACAAGTTAGACTGTCCAATCCTAACTTGTATTCTTTTAATTTCTGTTTTAGAAATTAGTGAATAAAATTTTGTTAGACTGTTTAATCCTAACAGATTAGTAGATTAGGTAGAGAAGAATATGAACTCAACTGTTTAATATGAGTTCATGGAGAAATAAGAGGTATAAATAGATTATACTTTATTCTTTCAAAAGAATAAAATGTTGTAAGAGAGTTTTCCAATTCAAATGCACTCTAAAGAAGAAAAAAAAAATGTTAGATCAGTAGGACTGGGTCGATAGAAAGCTTGTGTCGATGAAAATCCATTATTTTTATGGCTACTTATATTTTTTAGAGCAAAAGAAGACCATCCAAATGAAGAAAGGCAGCCTAATGGATAAGGCACTGATCAACCTCCAGAGAATGCAAGTTTGAGATTCTTGATGCCTTCAAAAAGGCACCATCCCCAAGTGGAGACACTGTTAGCCACCTATAAAATTTTGTCATGTCAAGTGGTGGCTAAAACATTTTGGGACAGCCTTCAAGAAACAATTTTATTGCCAAAAGTTTTGGTGCTTGAAGTCTTTTGAAGATATTCTATCCTTTGGTTAATCGTCACTGTTGTTTCCCTTTTAATTTTGAAGATCTACCATTTTCATAGGGAAAGGACTGCTGCAAAATCCCATTTTCCCCCATCCTCCACTCAAAAACTAACATTAATTTTATCCCCTTTCCCCCCCACAAAATTCCTCTATTTTTCATATTTTCCCTTCTTCCCTTCATGAAAATCCTTTTACAAAGTTTAAAACTCACTTTTAAACTTTGCCGAAACCCCCAAATCCATCAAAAACTTTGAAAATTTTCATCAAAAATAAGTTTGATCACTATAGGCTTAAGCCCCTTTGGGCTAAGTCCTAACCACTTCCCCATATATGCCCTAGCACTAGAACCAAGTGCTAAGCTCTTTCAGTGCTTATCGCATCGGAGAAAATAGAGCGCGCAAGTTATTTTTTATGGTAAAGGCTTTCGATGTGACTAGGCCCTTTGATTATAAACTCATGATCATATTATTGTCTTATATAACCCTTGGGCCTGCATTCAGCGCTTAAAACATTGTAATAATCCATCTCTGATGCATATTTCCCTTTGTAAAAGTCGTAAACCCACTTTTCCTAAGTTTTGGTCTAAAACCCGCCAGAGCAATGTTTTTAATATAAATGGGTAGATTGAAAAGTCCTGCATCAAAGTTTTGGTGCGATTAAGCCCCATTTGTATAAACTCCCGCCCTCCGTTTCTTTACACATAAACCTGCGCCCGGGGCCAGGAGATTAAATCACGAAGCGCTAATCGCATCAGAGAAAATCAAAATGGGTAGATTGAAAGACAGGCGTTGAAGTTACGATGCGATTGGCCCATATACATATAAGCCCTGGGCCTATCGCATTCCATATAAACCAATGGCCCCATAGCCGGGCACCAATCTATATATATATCCCGCCCTGAGCCACCAAAACCTTTGTATTTTGTTATTTTTTTGGTTTTCATAAGTTTTCAAGGGGTCATGCCATTCATTAATCTAGCCCATTTCCGACCGTTGATCTTGAGCCGATCAAACGACCCACGCAACATCGCATTGCAAGTTTTATCGGGCTCATTTTGTTTCCCCTTCGATTGATCGCTCCTCCGATTCATCCTCCATCGTCGATCTGATCTGTAAATCGACGGCCAACACTTAATCGCATCGTCACCAGTCGAAGTTATTCCCCGCTGATCGCATGCCTCTGATTACATCTGGACCATCCATGTGTCTAGATCAAACTGTCCAGATCGCATTTTCCGACTTCGGTTTAAAAACATGTAGCCCCGCTCATAATGTTTCTCGGTCAATCACAGCCGTTGATCTCTGTAGATCAACGGTACTTCTTCATCCTTTCTCCGCCTGTATATTATTTCGTTTTAACCCCAGATTCAATCCTGGCCATCGATCTTCTACATCCAATGGCTCGTATTAACCCCGATAGACTCTAACCATGTGGGTCCTACCTCCCTCCAGATCTGATCTCCGCCGTCCAAATCTTTGATCCTACGGCCCAGATTGAAACCACCCATCTTCCTTCAGCTTGCGCATATTGCCTATATCGCGCTCGCTCACCCACCGTTAGATTTGAGCCCCCATATCTAACGGCCGACGTTCAATATCCATAACTTTCAGCGTGAACGTTAATTTCCTGAGGGCTGCGGAATATAACTAGTTTTAAGAAGCCACATTTCAGGTGGGAACGCATATCACGTTCAAAAAGGCAAGACCGCCTCCCAGCCTTCTCGCTACGTGAAACCCGTGGTTTTCATCTTGAAACCACTTTCCCTCTTTTCCATTGTGTTTCATCACGCGCGCCTCCCACCGTTGATCTATGCAGATCAACGACTCTAATCTAATCTGGCCATACACTATCGCCCTCCACCTCTTCTAAATCGTTTTAACGTGCAATCTCCACCATTGATCTCATAGGTTGGTCTCATCCAACGACCAACGATCATCCCGAAACCCCATTTTCAATTATTGTGCATTTTACCTCCGCCAAAGGAAATTTCACCTATTTCCTTTGTTTTTCTTTCGAATTTCCATAATGTGACCATTTGCATTATGTTTTCTCTCGATTAATCCTGACCATTGATCTCTGCAGATCGACGAATCCGACATATTTATTCCCAACACTCTCCTTTTGAACAGTATGCACAAGTCTCCACCATTGGATGCTGCCATCCAACTGCCACGCTCCTCCCCACAGCCTCCTAAGCTTGTTTTACCAAATATGCAGAATTTCTTAATTGTTTTTGTATTGTGTAGGATTTAAAAGGGGGTTTCAAATGTTTTAAAAGAAAATGAGAGTCGAGGGTCTCTATCCTCCAAAATTTCGTTCATCATTAAAGAAAGCCATATATAGGGTTCAATTTCATGTTTCATCGATGACTCATGGGCATTGATGCCATATGGACCTTTTACACACCTACACATCAACAAGACACAGTAAAATTAAATCAAATCAAAGAGTATCAATGTCGAAGACCCAGACACAGCAGAAATTAAGGATTAAAAATTAATTATACAGTTTAATGGATTACGGCTAAAAATCGATTATCAAAGGCCTAATCCATTGAATTAAACACAGTTAAAGGAAAATCAAGGATATTTATCGGACAAAGGATGCCTCCACTGCCACATCAGAGGAAAATTGATTCCTCTCAGCTACCAGATTGCCACCTGTGACTTCACAGGATTCAAACAAAGGCCGAGTAATGAAAAAAACAGAGCGTATCTGCCCCTTACAACTGAATAGTTATTTCGAATCAAAGAAACTAATATAAACTATCAGCAGAGTTATTGCAAAAGATGACACAGAGCCTTAAAGTCAACATAAGCTTCCAGCAAGATTAATTACTTAATGAAAACCAATTAAAATAGGAAAATATCTGTAAACTTCTCCCTTATGCCCCTTAAAGGCCGAGAAGCATTAACTGTATTAATTGAACTCAGAAGATCTTTTCTCTTTTTCGACCTCCTCATCCTTCTATAAAAACTTGTTGAGGAATCCATTGTAAACATTGTTGGTTGGCTGGTTGATCACTAGTTGTAATACTGAAACTTTCTGAAATAATACATAGTCTATTGAAGTTGAAGAAGAAATTGAAGTCTTGGAAGCCCTGATGATGTTGTTGCATGCTTGTTCTTGAGAAGGATATATGATTGGATCCATGAGCTTGGCTATTGGTGAAGTATTCTGAACTGTTTAATGTTTTCCCCTTTTTTCATTTTTTTCCATAAATTCTTACTACAGTAGGATGAAATTTTTAGGCTAAGAAATGACTCTTCGAAGCACCTTAGACCTGTTTATCCTTCACTGTTTTATGTTTTCTTCCACTGAAGTATTTTAGAGTCTTTAATCTCTCTCTTTAATCTTCATGCTTGTTTATTTCTCTAATAGTTCGGATAGTTGGTTTCAACATGATTTATGGTTTTCCCTGCTTGTCTCTTGCCACTTAAAGGTTATTATTGAAGTCTCCCTTTGAAGTATCTTTGTTCACAGTGAGCCAAGGAGGTCTGTTATGGTCATGCCCCTTGTCTTTTCTTGAACAGTTGGCTTAAAGGTCTTTATAGTTGTGATCATAGATGTATTTATGTGTTCCCTCTTCTATGACGGTAATTATCAGTGAATATTTTATGTTTTCTAAGTCATTTGAAATAAGATATTTGAGGAAATAGGGTGTTCCCCAAATCTTAGATTTAATTTTAAAAGTTGTTTTGAAGTCATTATTTTCTTAAAGTGTGATTTGTAGAATTCATGGTTAGCCCTGTCTATCAAATAGCTCTTTATTGTTGAAGTTGTGCTTTCAAATTCCTTTTGTTGAGAATTAAACTTCTCTTTCCAAATCATTGATGTCCATCTCATTCCAAAACCAAAGGATCCTGCAGCCAAGTTAGATTTTCCCTTTGATATCCCATATCCATTAATAAGTTTGTCATGACCTCTTTTTGACTCCATTACCCAATGAAGCTGATTTTTCCTCTTTCTATCCATCTTTCCTAGACCAAACAAACAAACAAACATATGCACTTAATAACTAGTCTAAAAACCAATATTCAAAGCACACAAGATAAACCTTTGCAAAAACAAATAAGTTGAGAGATCCCTCTCTGAGAGCAGGAGGACTAGACCCTGCAACTATAAATATTGGTTCTAATGTTGCCTTGTCTTTTGATTTTCCAAACTATCTAAACATGGGACACCAACACCTAGTTTGATCACAAAGTATTCAAGTGACTTTATCTTGGTATCCTTGGCTAAGGATGAAATATGTTCCATATTGGTCTTTGTTTGTGTGTTTTGGATTGATATATGTAACCTGGAAGCTGACATGGAAACATTGGTTAGTGTCGAATACATCATTTCACTAGACTGTTTATGCATTTCCATTTTTTCAATTGGATGAATTTTCTTTGTATCAAATGAAAATACATGTTCTTGGTAGTCTGCTGATGTCTTTGGAGCTACCACTTTTGCCTCAAGGAATGAAATTTTCATTTTTCCTTGCTCAGTGTCAAAGGACAAAAGTAGCCTGTGTTGTGATGTAGTTGTTTGCTTCCAGAACTTTCTATACGTTAAGGCTTTAAGCATCTCATTCCTTTGCTTGATTACCTTGTACTTTGAAAAAATATTACGCTCAACATTGTCTTGAGCCAAATCTATTATTTCTGATGTTTTTGGAAGATATATAGATGTTGATGAAGAAGGGGAGTGTGTGAATATATCATCCTCCCTTGTAGACACACGGGGGCCTGTCATAATAATTGTTTCATGTTCTTTGTTCCCTCGATGAAACGCTGGTGAAAAAGTGGTTTTATGCTTCTTCTTGTAGATTAGGAACTCCTTGGATCCAATTTCTCTAAATGAGGATTATTATCTTATCATTTTCTTGATGGTAGATGAAAAAATAAGTTAACACTCCAAAATATTTGAAAGCTCCCTCTATGGGAAACTTAACAAACTGATCATGCATGTCATCTAAAATAAATTAAATGCAATTAAAAATGATAGGGTTTTCTTTAGTGGTAAAAATGGAGAGGAAGCCAACACTAGCTTCATCAACCCACTCGTCTGAGTGGTAACCAAGGCTATAGAAAATTATGGTGATAATTTGATTGTTTATTTCTGGAAACATCGAAGAAGAATATGGAGGGTTTGATTTAGGTAGTTGGGCATATTATAGGAGGAAGATCTCAAAGATATTAGCTCTTTATGCGAAAGTCAAAATTTATCATAGATCTATGAGAAAGTCTATATATAATGGATTGGAATACTCTTAATTATTTTCTTGCAGTATTTTTGAAATAGCCTCAGCTATAATGTTGACGATAAATTCACCATTACAACTTACTATGGCACTCTGCAATGGAACATAATTGTTTTGGCACCAGGAAATAAGTTCAGGGAACAAATGCATTTGTGGGAACATGAACTATGGCAAGGAAGATTCCCATATGCCTAATTCATATTGTTGGTCTAGGAATTTTTGTTTCAACCAATTTTGAATTTTTAAGAAGTTGAATTCATCATTGGTGTGTACAATTTTATATTGACGGTCGACAAGGGGAAAGTGGTCCATGTCAATGGGAGGGGGGAAAATTGGGTTTCCTTTGGGATTCTTACTTTTCCTCGTGGGGGATTCTCCCTTTAGGGACATTATCAAACAATAGATTAGACGGAAGGATGATTAGAAGATTAAACTACCTGGATAAGTATAATATTCCCAAATGGGAAAAGCGGGAATATAGTGCACAAAACTAGAAATAGAATTGTAAATCAACACATCAACAATGGTGACCGATATGGAGCCATAAAATTATGTATAATAACAACAATCAATACAAAATAGTCAAGCACAAATCATATGATATGAGGAGACAAGCCTCCCATAAACAATCACTCCTAAAAGTCAGATGTTGCTACAATACAAAATGCTAGAGAGATGTTATAGCGCAGTCAAAACATGCATAGATATAGTTGGATATCATAAAATGATACAAATATAATGATATATGCCTCAATAGACGTTATTCAAAGAGATCTAGGTCCTATATCACCCTTCCAAGATAACCCAAGAGGGTTTTCGGAAAATGCATACAATATGCAAATGCACGCTACAACCCTAGGGCTGAAGGTCTGCTGCAACAAATGAAATGAGAAGATATGTCTGAAGCTGATGTAGAATCCTACAGTTCTTCTCCAATATATCCTCTAGATGAAAGGATGTCCCCTTCACTAAAGAAATCACCTCTAGAATTAGACACTGCAACCACCCCTGCAACTCCTCCCTAAAATAACACAGATCTGGACTGAAATTGCGTTGTAGGGGATAAATAATCCTTGGGCTGATGCCAAATATGTCAATAAAGACAAGGGGCTTCTTTACTTTCCTCCCAATGGAAAGAAACCTTCCTCCACTGCAAAACTATCTTAGAAAACACCCAATACAATCCTCCACTGCTGCACCCTTCAACACAACACAAATCTAAGAAGACACTGCACTGTTGAAGAAAGTTGTAGCTTTGAAAAATTGCAGAATGTGGAAATGTAGTGCAAATAATCTTCCTATGAGGTCAATCAAGGATAGAGGTGGTATTCCCGCTTAGGAACACCCTTGTGATAAACAACACTACAATATTAGCTAAATAACTAAAGAGAGCCTCAAGTCTTAACAGACCATAAACAAAATAATAATCCAACCATAATCAAAATGGCTGCCATCCTCTTCCTTATATTCTTGGTGAGCTTCCTCACCCTTGGCCCCATTCATTAAAGACACTACTTCCATGCAAAGTATCTCCCTCCAAAAATGTGTTGTCCCTCATTGAATGTCCACTACTTCCATATCAGCGTTGTTGAGTTGGTCAAATTTGACCCAATCCACATGGCTCTTCCCTTGTTCACGTATAGGGGAGATTTATCCAGCTCTTTTTATGCCCTCCATTCACATTTGGAGTGGTTTTATTCCTCCTAAGGAGATTTATGGGTCTCCCTACCCTCTTACTCTTCTAGCTAAGAAGTAAAATTAGATTTTAATATTCCAATTAGCTGCATGCGAATTTAGGAATATTACAATCCTCCCCTCCCAAATGCTGCTTGTCCTCAAGAAATTGCAAGGATAGATTTGAGAAATGTGGGGAATCTTCATCCCCATGCGAAGCTCCATCCTCCAAGCTATCATCCATATAAAATGAATCAGCCTCTAGAGTGGTAATTCATAGAAAAACTCCTCCCATATGAGAGGCTCCTCCCAAAGACATAAGTTAATCGCATGGATACCTTCATAAAGAAACACGTGATATAATGTAGCAGCCATATAATGTTCCAAGCTCCCCTTGAAGCATGAATAAGTGTGGGAAGTTTCATTCCCAATGGACACATCCAACCAATGTGTTATCCCTCTAATCATGTCCCCAATAATAATATGAACATCATCAACATATGGGATCACAATCAAAGTCATGCTAGCTACCATGTGTAGTAATGGAGAAGGAAAATGGCCCCTCAAGTGCAACCAATTCCGTTTTACTCCTAACTACATCAGGATATGGCATGATGAGCGGTTTCCCAACCACTTGTTTGCTGCCCCAATATCCTCACAAGCTTGGAGAAGGTGTATGGTGTATGGTAAAAATTGAGCAGACTCTGCATAAGATATCATCTCCCCAAGATCTTCTAGGGAGTGGCCATCATCAATGTTGATTATGGCCTCAAGTAAACCGTGAAGTCTTGAAGGAAGAGTGCCCCATCTTGGAGAAATGCCCTGCACATGAATGGTAAGGAAATACAAGTACATAGTAAATGAATCATGATGCATAGAAATATAATCTTTACCATGCACTTCGTTCAAGCTAGTAATGTGGCTCATAGATGGGCCTCCTCTTACTCCCAATGAGAAAGGAAGTGGTTGTGATAACTCTACCAAAACATTATGTCTCTCCTGATCCTCCAAAAAATCCATGCATCTCCTCATATGGTGGTGTGTGTCCTCTTTGAAGCCTTCCAAAATGAATCTCCTCATATGTTGCATCTAGTAGCTTCTCCTTGAGCTTAGAGGCTCTATTCAAGAATACTCTACTTTGAAAATAGATGACCCCATCTACCACTTCATATCTCCCATCAGATAACTGGTCATCAAACACTCTACATGAAAACAGATCCTTGGAGTAGTCCACTAATAGCTGGGATCTCCATTAAGGGTCAATACTAAATAATGAGAGCATTTTTTATCTATCATGTGAAGCACCTATCACATTACTGCTCTCTTCTTTGACATCTCCCATGCCAAATTCATACATCGCGATGCTGCAATCTTGCCTCTATTGCTCCTCCTGTAGCTACTCATGCTCTAGAGAAGGTAGAATTTCTTGGAGGCTAGCCTTCCTTGAAAATCTATCACCCATCAAAAAATTTCGAATATTTACCAAAAGAGCATGTGTGGCCATCATATTCTACCAAATATGGAAGAGTCCTTCCAATGTGGAAGTATCTTCTGATTCTCCAAAGCCATGGAGTGGTCTCCTTGCACCATGATGGTGCCATCCATCCCTATAACATCTTCTCTCAGTGCAAGATGTTTGTTGAGAGTGGGTAATACTGATATTGGGAGAATGTCTCCCTCCTCCTTGAGCCTACCTCAGACTCTCTACAATGTGTCAAGTCCTCCAAAGGTTCTCACCCCCCAGAATCTATGAGTGGTGCAACCAAATGTGAAGAATCTCTCATCATCTCTTGATCTGGTGGTATCCCAGGTGGAATACCTCCATGCAATGAGACATCAATATCAAAAGTAGAGTGCATATATGAGTGGATTTCTTTGTCCTTTCTCTCACAACGCAAATCAGTCTTCCTCTTTTATGCATTAACCTTCTGAAATAGATAGGGTTGTGTGCTCATATTCATATGATGTTGATCCTCCCCCTATCCTCTTCTTTCATTTCCAAGGTCTCACAATATATCAATGATGGCACATGCTGCTCATGGACTGTGCCTTGATCTCCACATGTGAGACTCTTTGGAATTTCTTGCAAGGGTACAAGAATTCCTCTCATTGGAGAAATTTCTCCATCTTCCTCTCCATGACTCTTGATGCGATAGCACTGTTACCTCTTACCTCCTCTTTCCCTTCATCATGAATGGAGGTTGCCTTATCATCACTAAGTGGCTCTTTGTTTAGATCCTATTTTGAAAAAAGGATCTCCATGTCTTCCTTTTGAGAAGAGAGCCCTTTTTGAAGTTGGGATCCTGCCTCTAACAAGGTATTCTGCAAGTTTTAACCCCCTCAATAGTATTCTAAAATGGAGTTGGGTTTATAGATCCTTCCAAATCATGCAAAGGTTTTGTTGGTTTAGGCATGGATAGCTCAACCAAGGATGTTTCAGAATGTTTTGCACCAAATATTTTCACTAACCCCATACTGAACCTTGCATAAGTATATATATTTGCATTATTTAACGAAGAATATTCATAAAACCACTAGGCATAAGACTTAACTTCAAGATTTAGCACTTCTATTCTAATGGCTTCATCTTCTGAAACTTGGTTTTGCTGCAAATAGGTGTCTAGCTCTTTCACCCAAGCCCTAGCTATACATTTAGGTGACCCATTAAAAGTCAATAGAAAGAATCTACCCAAATCATGTTTCTTGCACATTTTGCTTCTATCATGGTTGTTAGGTCTTCTATTCTCCTCGATCTTGCAAAACCCTTGGAATTTTAGATGATCTTTGAACCTCTGTGATTGAGATTCATACTCCTGAAGATAATGACCAAGAGTCTCCTCCCTTGGTACATCTCCTTCCTCCA
This sequence comes from Pinus albicaulis, assembly GCA_034641835.2. Classification (NCBI taxonomy): domain Eukaryota; kingdom Viridiplantae; phylum Streptophyta; class Pinopsida; order Pinales; family Pinaceae; genus Pinus; species Pinus albicaulis. The sequence goes on from CM076581.1 coordinate 1,491,887,725, forward strand.
TCTCTCTTGCTATGAACATACGCATGGTAGAGCATTGTGATCTGATTGTGTGGCTGAATGCTCACACCCATAATATGAAGAACTGGACCTTTCTTCTAGTGAAAATATTTTTGAAGGACCTTCATGTCTTTCCCTCCTCAATCCTTTGATTTCTCTATTAAGCTCATGCATAGTTTGGAGAATAAGTTTTGAAAACCTCTTTCCCTCCATTTCTCAAAATAATGGAGACTTGCCTTTATCTCTTTTGTGAGTCTTCTTGTTGTGAAACCAACTCCAAAAATAGAAGAAAAGAGATATCAATGCCTTAAAAATAAGCCACTCCGAGGGGGAAACCTCCAATACATTACATGAATGAACAATTCTTGGATGATTCAAATGAAAAAACCTCCTTTATATATATAGGAGTCCATGGGTCCACAATTTAATCCTTGTGGGGCCACAATGTAATCCTAGCCAACCTAACAATAACAATGTAAGGGCACAATAATAAAAATATTGGGGTTAGAGGGGGCTACAATAATAACAATAAGGGGGCTACACTAACAACAATAAGGGGCTAAACTAGTAATATAGGGACCTAACATGCCCCTCTCCTTCAAAAAAGTGTTGTCCTCAATGCTTGAGTAGCTCTGGATGCTTCTGTATAAAATTCTAATCCTCCCATGTAGAATCTTCAGTGGGTAATTTCTTCCACTTGATGAGATATTCTGAAATTGATTGATTTCATAGCTGTCGAGTTCTTGTTTCCGTGACCGCTTCAGGTTCCAATATGATTTTTCCTTCCAAATCAAGTTCTGGAAATATTTTTTGAACTGGAAGATTTTCACCTATAACCCTCTTTAAGCATGAAACATGGAAAATTGGATGCACTTGTGAAGAAGCAGGAAGCTCCAATTTGTATGCCATAGTACCAATCTTTTGCAACACCTTGTACGGACCATAGTACTTTGGTGATAATTTATTATACTTCTTACTTGCTTGAGGGACATTTGTTTGTATGGTTGTAGCCGTAAAAATACCCAGTCTCCTACATCAAAAATTATATAGCTGCGATGTTGATATGCCTATTGTTTCATTCTATTTTGTGCCAAATTTAGGTTATCCTTTAAGAGTTGGAGAACTTCTTGTTGATGCTCGATGTGATCTTCCATTTCTTGAACCTTAGAATTTTCTCTTAAAGATGATGTGATGGTTGGTGGATGATATCCATAAAGTGCCATAAATGGGGTCATTTTTGCTGTAGTATGGAAGGAGGTGTTATAGCACCATTCAGCGAGAGGTAACCACTTGACCCATTGTGTTTTTTTACAGATAGAAAACAATGAAGATATCCTTTTAAACATTTATTCATTATATTAGTTTGAACATCGAAATGAGGATGATAAGATGAGCTATGATTAATTGAGTACCCAAACAAGAAAATAACTCCGTCGAAAAATTTCCAGTAAAAATGGGATCTCTGTTGCTCATAATAACCTTTGGGTTTCCATGTAGCTTTTGAATTGTTTCCATAAATGTAGTAGCAACTGTACTTGCTTTAAATGGATGAGATAATGCACAAAAGTGTGCATACTTGGTAAGTCTATCAACTACCACCATGATGACACTCTTTCCTTCGGACTTAGGTAACCTACGATAAAATCCATTGAAATCTCCTCCCAATCTTGACTTGGAATGGATAAAGGTTGTAGAAGACCTGGGGTATTAATTGTCTCAACTTTATTTTGCTGGAAAACCAAACATTCTGCCACAAAATTTTTAATATTACATTTAAGGCCATCCCAAAAAAAAATATTTCTTCACCCTGTGGTAAGTTTTTAAAAATCCTGAGTGTCCTCCTAAAGGAGAAGTGTGAAATTCCAAAATAATATTTTGTTTTAGTTGGAATTCTTACCAAGATATAATCGATCTTTGTACAATAAGGAATCATTTTTCCAAATAAATGTATAAGATGTACTAGGATCTTGCTACAACTTTTTAATGAGTGTCCACACTTCTTCGTCGCTCTTCGATTCATCCCTTTCTTTGGTTATCCAATCTGGTTGGATAACAGAAATGGCACAAAGCAATGCTTCCACCTCTTCATTTTTTCTTGAGACTTCATCTGCAACAACATTTAGCTTCCCTTTTTTGTAGATTATTTCAAAGTCATAACCCAACATCTTTGTGACCCATTTTTGCTGCTCTTCTGAAGATAATATTTGTTCCAAAAAGTGTTTAAGACTATCATGATCATTTTTTACCTTGAAGTGTCTTCCCATTAGGTAAGGTTGCCATTTCTTTAGTGCATGTAGTATTGCTAACGTTTCCTTCTCATAAATAACTTTCTGTAAATACTTTCCTTTGATTGGACGACTTTCAAAAGAAATGGGTCTTCCTTCTTGCATTAAAACAACACCAATTTCATTTCCTAAGGCATCACATTCCACAATAAAGGTTTTTGTGAAGTCTGGCGTAGCTAAGACTGGTGCTAGGCACATTGCCTCTTTAAGATGTTCAAAGTCCTTAGTTGCTTTAGGAGTCCATGAAAATGCATATTTCTTCAATAATGTTGTTATAGGTGTTGCTATTCTCCTATAATTCTTAACAAACTTGCGATAATACCCTGTTAAACTGAGAAATCCTCACAACTACTTTATAGTTGTGGGGACTTTCCATTCATTAATGGCTTTAATTTTGTTAGGGTCTACCTTAACACCCTCGTGAGATACAATATGACCCAGATACTCCACCTCTTGTACTCCAAAGAAACATTTGGATGATTTTCCATATAATTGTTTCTCCTGCAATAGTTTGAGCACCCTGTCAACATGTTGAACATGGTCCTTCCAAGACCTGCTGTAGATTAGTATATCATCAAAAAATAATAGCACAAATTTTCTAAGGAAGGGTTTGAAAATGGAATTCATCAACCCTTGAAATGTAGAAGGTGCATTGGTAAGGCCAAAAGGCATGACCAAAAATTCATAATGACCCTCATGAGTTCGAAATGTTTTTTTCGAAATATCTTCAGTCTTCATTCTAATTTGATGATATCCTGAACGAAGATCCAGCTTGGAAAAATAAATTGCTCCATGTAATTCATCCAATAATTCATCAATCATAGGAATGGGAAATTTATCTTTAATGGTAAGCTTATTAATCTCCCTATAATCTGGACACGTGTGCCACGATCCATCCTTCTTGTGCACCAATATTATTGGAGTAGAGAAGGAACTTTGACTAGGTTGAATTATATCGGCCTCTAATATTTCTGCAATCATACGTTCAATTTCGCTCTTTTTGACACAAGGATATCTATAAGGCCTGATGTTTGGAGGAACACTTCCTAGAATCAAATGAGTAGCATGATCATGATCATGAATAGGTGGCAGTCCTTTGGGAGTTTCAAACACCATGGAATGATTTTCCAAGACTTTTTGGAGATCTACAGAAATATATGATTTTGATGTTGGAACTTCTAGTGAGCATAATTGTGCAATTATGCCTCATTGTTCTTTCTTCAGAGGCTTTGTCATGACATTAGAGCTTATTATCTTTCCCGGCTTCCCTGCAATACCCTGTAATTCGACTTCCTTTACTTCAGAAAATAATTTCAAGAAAAGTTCTTGAAAATTAAAAGCTACCATCCCCAGAGATTGTAACCATTGTACTCCTGGTACAACATCATCACCTCCCATAGGAATGGAAATCATTGGAATATTCAATACATATTCCCCCATGGTTAGCTTGATATTATGGCATTTTCTGGAGAAATTTATAGTTCCTCTATTTGTAACCATCACTTGACATTCTGGTGCTGGGTATAGGAAACAATTCAATTCCTTGGCTACCTTACAATGAATAAAATTATGGGTACTACCTGAATCAATCAATACTATTACCTTTTTCTTCTTCATATGTCCATTTATCTTGAGATTTTGAGGAGTGGCAATTCCTACCAATTAATTACAAGATATGGTCAGACTCATTTCTTCCTCTTCTAGGGTTGGTTCCTGGTCCATATCCTCTTCTTGTTCATTTTCTTCTTCCTCTTCACAATATATGTAAAATAATTTCTTCTCAGCACACTTATGACCTTTAGTGTATTTTCTATCACAACTGTAGCCACACCCTTTTTCTCTTTTTTCTTCCAATTGTTGTGGTGTCAACCTTATAGGTTGTGGAAATCTAGGAGTAGCAACACTTCCCTCTTTATAGAAGTGAGTGGTAGGCTTCCTTGTCGCCATAATTTTGCATTAAGTTTTTCTTGCCAACCTGAATACCTTGTCCAATGGATCAGGTTCCAAAATGAGAACTTCATTTTGGATGTTATCCTTTAGAGTACCTATGAAGAGATCAATCATGTGTTCCTCTGGAATATCAGTTACCCTTATAATCAATTTTTGGAAGTCCTCAATGTGCTCCCCCACTAAACCCTTTTGTTTGAGATTTATCAATTGGCTAAAGAAGGTGTTTCTCTTTGTATCCTCAAAATGTGCTATCATTTCCTCCATAAAAACTGACCAAGTGACAATTTTTTTAAGGGAGAAAAGCCATCGATACCACACAAATGTATTTTGTTCTAAATGTAAAGTTGCAATGCGTATCTTTTGTTTGTTTTTCACATTATTGAGATCAAAGTATTGCTCCATCTATAGTATCAATGTTATGGGATCCTTGCCATCAAACTTCCTCATATCCATCTTTAGAATATGGTGGTTCTTCCATCTAGCATTAGAGTTTATGAAATCATAATTAACATTTATTTTGTTCTCATCATGAGTTTCCTCTACTATCTTTTCACCATTAGGAAAATTTTCTTGTATCAACTTTGCCAAACCTTCAATGTCTACTTTTATGTTTTCCATTTTTTCATCGATCTTAGCTTCCATGCCATCCATCTTAGCTTCCATGCCCACTTACATGGCTTCCATATTAGCTTCCAAACCATTCATATTATCTTCCATGCATTTCTTCAAACCATACATCTTATTTTCCACACATTTATTCAAAAATTTCATTTCATTTTTTGTTGCTCTTTGCGATAGCGAAATTTGGTGCACTTTCTCTTGTAATTTTGATATCTCATGTTGTGTTTCTTCGTCTTCATGAGTCATAGTAGAGAATTTTGAAGGCTTAATGAGTGTTTAATTATTTTTAGGGGCCATTTTAGAACCCAATACTAATATCTATTCTTCAATATGCCCTTGGAATAAATTCCAACTAATTTTTTTTCAAACGAGACTTATGTAATTCGAAAAAAAAATACACACCTTTTTCTTGCTTTTGAGGAGTGCGATATTGAAACTGAATTATCTCTATGATTTTGAATCTTCAATATCTAAAATTTGGTATTGAGGTAGCCCTATGAATCCTATTTAGAATGCCACAAGTCTAGCCTGATTTATATTCTTGAAGACAAAGTTGTGCCCAATCTCCTATGATGACCTAATTATGGACTAGTTCAGTAGAGCGAACTTGTATTACTTGCCACGTGTCACTGATTCTTCCTTCGGCTCTGAAATTGATATATAGAAACAAAATTCCATGTTCTTGCTTCCAGTTTTTACAAAATTCCAATCCGATGGTCAGAGAGCGAGTTATGAATATTTTCCCACGATCACCTCTTTTAGATGAAATTCGGGAGCTTGAAAAAGTCCTAACTTCCACAGACCATATCGCCGAAAATATTGAGAACCAAGATCTAAAATTTTGCGGCAATGTTCCTTAGGAGTTTAGCTTCGTACTCTAAAAATTTCAGATTCTGAGCCTTCGTAGAAAATAATTTATAGCGAACATGCCGCGATGACCTGTTTAGGTTAAATTGAGGAGCCTGCAAAAGTGCCTAACTTCCACAGATCATATCTCCGAAACTATTGTGAACCAAGCTTTGAAATTTTGCGACAATGTTCCTCAGGATTTTGGCTTTGTACTCTAAAAATTTCTTCTTCTGAAACTTCGTAGAAAAAACGTTATAGCGGAAATTCCACGATGACATATTTGGAGCAGTGAAACCCTAGAATCCAAAGCTCTGATACCAAATTTTGTGAACCCAGCTCCAAAAATAGAAGAAAAGAGATATCAATGCCTTAAAAATAATTCACTTTGAGGGTGAAACCTCCAATACATTTACATGACTGAAAAATTCTTGGATGATTCAAATGAAAAAACCTCCTTTCTATATATAGGAGTCCATGGGGCAACAATGTTATCCTAGTGGGGCCACAATGTAATCCTATTCGACATAACAATAACAATGTAAGGGCACAATAATAACAATATTAGGGTTAGAGGGGGCTACAATAATAATAATAACGGGGCTACACTAATAACAATAGGGGGCTAAACTAGTAATATAGGGACCTAACACTTCTCCTTTCTGTGAGAATCTTCTTCTTCTTCTGATAATATAGATGCAATGTTTTCATAGGCTAAGCCAAGATTATGCTCTGATACCGCTGTAATATTTCCAAATGGGTTAAAGCAGGAATATAGTGCACAAAACTAAAAATAACAGTGTAAATCAAAACATCAACAATGGAGACCAATATGGAGCCATAACATTATGTATAAGAACAAAAAATCAATAAAAATTAGTGAGGCACAAATCATATGTATGAGGAAACAAGCCTCCCATAAACAATCACTCCCAAAAGTGAGTTGTTGCTACAATACAAAATGTTAGAGAGCTGTTATAGCGCAGTCATAAAATGCATAAATACAGCTGGAGGTCGTAAAATGATACAAATACAATGATATATGTCTTAATAGATGTTATACAAATAGATCTAGGCCCTATATCACCCTTCCAAGACAACCCATGAGGGTTTCCGGAAATGCATACAATATGCAAATGTAAGCTGCATCCCTAGGGCTGAAGGTTTGCTGCAACAACTGAAATGAGGAGATATGGGTGAAGTCAATGTAGAATCCTACATTTCTTCTCCAATCCTACAGATGAAATGATGTCCCCTTCACTGAAGAAATTACCTCCCGAATCAGACACTACAACCACCCCTGCAACTCCTCCCTAAAATAACACAGATCTGGACTAAAAATACACTATAGGGGATAAATACACCTTCGCCTAATGCCAAATATGTCAATAAATCCCAAGGGGATTCTTTACTGGCCTCCCAATGGAAGGAAACCTTCCTCCATAGAAAAACTAGCTCAGAAAACACCCAATACAATCCTCCACTGCTGCATCCTGCAACACAACACAACTCTACATAGACACTGCGACGTTGAAGAAAGTTGTAGCTTGGAAAAATGCTAGAATGTGGGAATGTAGTGAAAATACTCTTCCTATGAGTTCACTCAAGGATAGAGGTGGGAATACTGATCATGAACACCCTTGTGCTAAACATCACTGCAATCTTAGCTAAATAGTTGAAGAGAGCCTCAAGTATTAAGAGATTATAAACAAAATAATAATCCAATCATAATAAAAATGGCTTCCATCCTCTTCCTTATATTCTTGGTGAGAATCTTGACCCCAGGCCCCATTCATTAAAGGCACTACTTCCATGAAAAGGATCTCCCTCCAAAACTGTGATGTCCCTCATTGAATGTCCACTGCTTCCATACCAGTGTTGTTGATTTCGTCAAAGTTGACCCAATCCACATGCTTCCATACCAGTGTTGTTGATTTCGTCAAAGTTGACCCAATCCACATGCTTCTTCCCTTGTGTTATCACTCAGTAAAGAAATGAAGCGTCATTTGAAAAAGTCCTAGAGGTTCATGTTTCAAAGGTAGGGTCATAGAATTCATTTTTCATTACTTGGTCAAGGAAATTTTTTAATTTTTCTTATTTTAGCCTATCCTAAGGTCTAAACCAACCCTAATTCAAATATTTCATGTCACATTAGTCATGATTTTCTAACAGTTTTCATTTCCCAAGTTTATAGCATCAAAAGAGTAATTTTAGCCAAGAAACCATACTTTCGTAGCGAAATACACAGAGAAAACACACTTTTTGCTACGAAACTGCTAATACTTTCATAGCGAAATTTCCCAGAAATACATTAGGTACACTACAAAAGTAAGGATTCCTGTCTATCTTGTCAAAAGATCTGTTAGGTGTCAGTAAATGATTGAAAGGTATAGGGTAGATGCCATTCGAGTTAGGTAGGGTAAAGATCAAGGTACAATGGTCATGACTGAAGTCATCATCACCATTTTAAACATGTATGAGTCATCATTATGCTATGAGTTGTCATCAAACTTCAAAATATTTCCAAATTGAGTCATTTTCCATTCTCCATTCCCTATTTACATGTTATTGAGCTCTGGGGAATTGTTTCACTGACCCCAAGCTGTGGCTGGTATTTTGAAAGGTTTGCAGGTATTACTAATCAAGAAAGGCTGAGAAGAAATTAAAGCACCATGGCTGCAAAGTGAAATACCAACAAAGGTGGCCATTGTCTCAGATATGAGCCATCAGACATGAAACTAATAAATGAAGACCCAACAGTTGTAGAAGTTTTCAGAAGAATAGGGTGTTTGCAATTTTATCAAATATTGGAAGGATTCCATGTACAAGCTTCTAAATAATTTTCCCTAAAATTCAATGTAACAGTTACAAAAGTGGGAATGTTGGATCTCACTATAACACCAGAGACCATTGCAGCAAAAACAGGGATTCCAAGAGGACAAGAAATATGGTTCAAAGGTTTCAAATTCAACATGGAGGAATGTAATGAATTTATCAAGCCAAAAAATAGTGAGGTTGACCTTACAAATGTCATTCCAAGGAGCTGCATGAAGGGTAATTTCTCAAAGCTACTGCTTATCATTCAGAAATATTTCACTTGTGAAGGGAGATATAATAAAGTCTATTCTTACCACTTCAAGCTTCTTCTACACTTTGTTGGTAAGGTATCTCTTGATCTACCTTTTTGTTTACATAGAATCTTAGCAAAAATGGCAGATAAAGTTCAAGCTAAATCTAAGGGAAGTGAAACCTGATTTTTTCATCATGGTTTAACAAAATTGTTGGTTTTAGATGAGTTATAAACACTAGGTAGAGACTGGTCTTCTTTTCTATTTGTTAATGGTTTTGAAATGGATACCATTACCCCTAAAAGAACTCCTAAATATAGAGGTATACCATCACCTTTAGGGGCAGAGAAAAGTGAACTAGTAATCATGGAAACAAAGCAGTTGCAAAAATTTGATACACCTATTGTTTCACCTGCAAAACAAAAGTCAATAATGAGCAAACCTGCAAAACTAGAGCCAAATGTGAGTAAGCATAGCATAAAAAGGTTTAAAGGGAGCCAAACAGTGGCTAAAGGAAAATTAGAAGACATAAAACATGCTATTTATATTGAAGAGACTCCTATAGTCTAGGCTGAGGATATAGATCAGGGTGGAAAGAAGATCAAGAAATCCAAATCAGCAAAGAAGTTAGAGTTTGAAGGTGAGGATGCAGGTTTTATGTTTCAGGCTAGGAAGCCCACGAAAAGACATGATTAAAAACTCTTGGAAATTAGTATATAATTTCATCCAACCACTAACACTATCCAGCCACCACAAAGCATTATTGACCTTTCATCTCCTGCAAAAGAAGATCCAGTTAGCAAGAAAAAGAAAGGAAAGGAGAAAGTCATTGAAAAAACAGAGTTTGAAGTCCTTGAGTAACTGTTGAGGTTAGCTAAACATGAAATAACAGTCATGAAGAAGGAGGCAATGAAAAATAATGTTCAAAAGGTGCAGTTTGAGAAGATGAAAGAGGTTTGGGAAGAGCAAGTTGACAGTGTATCAAAGACCCTAGATAACACACAACAATTAATCAAATGGACTATGCCATTAAGGAAAGAAGTGAATCATGTCAGAAGAGTGAACTTTCACTTGAAATATAGTAACAAAAAGCTGAAGAATGAAGTTAAAGGAATCCAAGAGTAGTTATAAATGATCCATGAGGAGCTGGAGAAGAAGGGTCTAAAGATGACTATAGTTGTGGAACTCATAGCTCAACTCATCATTAATGAAGAAGAAACACCTAAAGACTCTTAGGTTGAGTTGGCTTATGTTTTTAAAGGTCAATGGAATGTTGAAAATCAAATTTTTACAGTTTGAAGGTACCTTTTTGAAACAAAGCAAAAATCTGGAATTTACATAGTTTTCCACAGTTTCGTAGCGTTTCCTAGGTTTGAAGCCAGGAAAATGCTACGAAAACACATGTAGCTGTATTTTTTCTTATAAAACCACTTTTGGTAGCTTTCAAGGAGAGGAAATGACAGTGAGGATGTGTCAGGTCATGATGAACACAATGCAAGAGCAAAGAATATGAAATTTTGATTTCAAAGGTCATTTTTTGTACGCTACGAAAGGACGCTACGAAACTGCCATACTTTCATAACGAGCTGTTTTGAAGGTTTCTGAGCATGTTTATGAGAAATTTTGGATATATTGACATATTCAAAATGTCAAGGGACCTTGCCAGCAATCATCCATGACTTGAAGACCATGAAAGGGAGACAACTTATCATCTGAAGCCTTCGTTGAAGATAGACCTCTATTTTCCTAAAAAATAGGGTTTGTTTCCATATGTTGAGGGGGGTAATTAAGATGTCAAGTAGTGATGAGTTATATCAAGGCCTATTCGAACATGTGAAGTATTATTTTTCAGATGTATAATTTTTTTAAGAGATAAGGTAGTTGATGTAATAAGTAACAATTTGAGTCATATTAGGAAAATGATTGTTTTATAGTGTAGTTGTCATTTTCTCATTAAAGCATATGTTTTCCTATTATGCAAGGTGTCATAGGAAGAGTTCGATGAATCTAGCCAAGAGGCAGATCAAATCTGATGTAACAAGGTCTATTAAAGGGCAGATATTCAAAATGTTAAGCGGTTGGAGATTTTTTGCACTACTGCAATTTTATGTAATTTGACTGATATCAGTAATACAAAGGACTTTTTCTTGACAGACCTGAGACTCTCATGGAGTTTTTAGTGTTTTTCTGATCTATATTTTTATGTGTACTACTTGTAGTGGATTTCATCTTTATTACTCAGAATTCATATGTGTATGCTTTGACTTCCTTTATTGATGAAATGGTTGTGTGGTTCTATGTTTCATGTGTGATTTACCTTTGCTAAAAACTCTTACCTGCCTCAGCTTCCATGTCAAGAGACCTTACCACCGAACCTACTGATTTGTTGACTCCATAAGCCCAATGGTTATAAAACTATACTCTTTTCAACCTATACACATCGCAATCAAGTTATTTTTCAAATGGAGTTAGCCATCTAGTTTCATCATTATCAAATATCATTAACCCCTTTGAAAGAGCCCTCTTAAACTGAAGAGGCGAAGCTTCAGTCACAAGTTGATTTGAAACAATTACATAGAGTTGCCTGATCAACAGCCAATCAAGTGAAATTTTGTGCTAACATTTTGGTGTGTCTGTTGGGAGTCTCAAGATATACATCTCCAGAACTTTTGAAGCTGAACTCTTGAAGGTAGCAGGAGCTCAGAATCTGTTCGAGGCTGTAACTACCTTGGCGACTCCATTGTTGAAGGATTTAAAATTTCATAGATTCATGGTGATTCCACTGGACTTATGAAGAACTCAGATGCTATCATTCTTGTTTCAAGGTATGCATGCATATATTTTTCAAGAATTTATGGTTTCTCAAATCCCTTTCCCAAGGATGCATTTTTTTTAGGGAATGGCCCAAAATTTAATGGAGAAGATTTGATTTTGACTTTGAAGTATATATTAGATTTTCATGACTTTACTGAGCTTCTTAGAGTCAGACATGAAGATATTTTCATCATATTGTTCTATGATTCATTTCAAGGGAAATGTACACAGTGGATTGAAATATTTCCTATCAGATCTATTAAGTCATTTGCTGAGTTTTGGCTTCTTTTTGTGGAAACATGGATGGAAATAATAGAGTTAGTGGTAGACTCTCCTTCCATTCAAGGTTTTAAACAATGGAATGAAGATCACACTAATGCAGATGTGGATGAAAAATTTTCTTTGTCTTTGTCTTCTTATTTAAAGTCATTTTAGTGCACGTCAGAATATAAGATTCAATTTTTGGATGAAGTTGCTAAGAACATTGAAAAAGGCATTGAAGTTTTAGAAGATCAAATTCAACCTTATAGTCTTCATGATCAAGGTCACTCTTTTGAAAAAATTTTAATGCCATAACACAAAGAGAGGGTGCTGCTACTTTTCTCTTTTGAGATTGAGGAAGAATACCTTGTTTTTGAAAATAAGTTTGATAACACACAACTAAAATCTTATGTTGCTCAGCAAAGCATATATGAGTTGTCCAAAGCTGCAAAATGTCTTGAGAATAATCAAACAGATTATGTCTTCTATGATCCTATAGCTGACTACATGGAAGAGTTCTACAGTTCAAATTTCCAATTATGTTTTCATTATGAAGATCAGATAAATCTTATGTTTCCTTGGCCATTTCAGTATCTTGTTTACTTTTGGTTCAAGTGCAGTCAAGAGGTTCAAGTGTCAGATCAGATGAATGATTGGCTTCATTGGAAGTTTCATGTTTCTTGAATCAAACATGAAGATTGAATTTGTTAGGGTAGGTAAGAGCGTGTGTGAATAAGCTCAAGTAGACCAAGCATCTTTTCAGTATGTATAGATTTCATTTTTCAGCGGTAATCATCAAGCTTAAGCCCGAGGTGAAGGCCATAAGAGCTTGGTGAATTTTTCATAAATTTCAGAGTTTTTATTTCCAAGAAGATGGATGGCACTGGAACTACAGGTTATTTGGTGTACCACAAGGGCACACCATCCCAAGTGGAGCCACTATTATCACTCAGAAAAAAAATGAAGCATCATTTGACCAAGTACTAAAGGTTCATGTGTCAGAGGTAGGGTCATAGAATTCATTTTTCATTACTTGGTGAAGTAATGTTTTTAATTTTTCTTATTTTAGCCTATCCTAATGTCTAAACCCACCCTCATTCAAATATTTCATGTCACATCAGTCATGAGTTTCTGAAATTTTTCATTTTTGAAGTTTATAGCACTGAAAGAGTAATTTTAGCCAAGAAACCCTACTTTCATAGCGAAATACACAGATAAAAGACACTTTTCACTATGAAATTGCTAATACTTTTGTGGAAAAATTGAGAAGAAATACACTAGGTATGCTACGGAAGTAAGGATTCTTGTCTTTATTGTCAAAATAGCTATTAGGTGTTAGTAAATGATTGAAAGGGATAGGGTAGATGCCATTCGAGTCACTTAGGGTAAAGATCAATGTAAAATGGTCATGGCTGAAGTCATCATCACAATTTTAAGCATGTATGATTCATCATTATTCTATGAGTTGTCATCGAACTTCAAAATTTTTCGAAATTGACTCATTTTCCATTCTCCATTCCCTCTTTGCGTGTTATTGAGCTTTGGAGAATTATTTCACTGAGCCCAAGTTGTGGTTGGTATTTTCAAAGGTTTGCAGGTATCATTGATCAAGTGAGGTTGAGAAGAAATTAAAGCACCATGGTTTCAAAGAGAAAGACCAACAAAGGTGCCCATTGTATTGGATATGAGCCATTATACATGAACCTAATAAATGAAGACCCAAAAACTGTAGAAGTTTTTAGAAGAACAGGGTGTTTGCAGTTTTTTCAAAGATTGCAAGGATTCCATGTATAGGTTTCTAAAGAATTTTCCCTTAACTTCAATTGAATAGCTACATAAGTTGGAATGATGAATCTCACTATAAAATCAGAGACTATTGTAGTAGCAACGAGGATTCCAATAGGACAAGAAAGATGGTTCAAAGGTTTCAAATTCAACATGGAGGAATGTAAAGAATTTATCAAGCCAGAAAATAGTGAGGTTGACCTTACAAATTCCATTCCAAGGAGCTGCATAAAGGATAATATCTCTATCTACTGCTTATCATTCAAAAATATTTCACTTCTGAAGGGAGATATCATAAAGTCTATTCTTACCACTTCAAGCTTCTTCTACACTTTATTGGTAAGATATCCCTTGATATACCTTTTTATTTACACAGAAGCTTAGAAAAAATGGCAGATAAAGTTCAAGAAAAATCTGAGGGAAGTGAAGCCTCACCTTTTCATCATGGTTTAATAAAATTGTTGGTTTTGGATGAGTTACAAAGACTAGGCAGAGACGAGTCTTCTTTTCAGTTTGTTAGTGGTTTTGAAATGGATACCATTACCCATAAAAGAACTCATAAACCTAGAGGTATACCATCACCTTTAGGGGCAGAGCAAAGTGAACCAGTAATCATGGAAACATAGCAGTTTTAGAAATTTGATACACCTACTGTTTCCCCTGCAAAACAAAACTCAATAATGAGCAAACCTGAAAAACTAGAGCCAACTATGAGTAAGTGTTGCAGCAAAAGGATTAAATGGAGCCAAAGAGTGGCTAAAGGAAACTTCGAAGACATAATGCATGCTATTTAGATTGAAGTGACTCCTATAGTCTAGGCTGAGGAAATATATGAGGGTGGAAAGAAGATCTAGAAAGCCAAATTAGCAAAGTTAGAGGTTGAAGGTGAGGATGCAGGTTTTATGTTTCAGGTTAGGAATCCCATGAAAAGACATGCTAAAAAAATCTTGGAAAATAGTTAAGAATTTCATCCAGCCAATGACACTGTCCGACCACCAAAAAGAATTATTGACCTTTCATCTCCTCCAGAATAGGATCCAGTTAGCAAGCGAAAGAAAGGAAAGGAGAAAGTCATTGAAAAAACAGAGTTTGAAGTCCTTGAGGAATAGTTGAGGTTAGTTAATCATGAAATAGCATTCATGAAGAAGGATGCAAGGAAACATAATTTTCAAAAGGTGCAGTTTGAGAAAATGAAAGAGGTTTGGGAAGAGCAGGTTGACAGTGTATCAAAGACCCTAGATAGCGCACAACAATTAATCAAATGGACTATGCCATTAAGGAAATAAGTGAAGCATATTAGAAGAGTGAACCTGCACTTGAAATATAGTAACAAAAAGTTGAAGAAGCAAGTTAAAGACCTCCAAGGGCATTTAGAATTGATCCATGATGAGCTGGAGAAGAAGGGTCTAAAGATGACTGTAGTTGAGGAACCCATAGCTCAACTCATCATCAATGAAGAAGAAACACCTTAAGACTCTTAGGTTGAGTTGGTATATGTTTTGAAAGGTAAATGGCATGTTTAAAATGAAATTTCTATGGCTGGAAGGTACCCTTTTGAAACAAGGCAAAAATCTGGAATTTACACAGTTTTCCATAGGTACGTAGCATTTCCTTGGCTTGAAGCCAGGAAAATGCTACGAAAACACTTGTAGTTGTATTTTTGCTTCTAAAACCACTTTTGGTAGCTTTCAAGGAGAGGAAATTATAGTGAGGATGTGTCAAGTCAAGATGAACACCATGCAAGGGCAAAGAATCATAAATTTTGATTGCAAAGGTTAGTTTTTGTACGCTATGAAAGCATGCTATGAAATTGCCATACTTCCGTAGCGAGATGTGTTGAAGGTTTCTCAGCAGGTTTATGAGTAGTTTTGGACAAGTGGACATATTCAATAGGTCAAGGGACCTTGCTAGCAATCATCCATGACTTGAAGACCATGAAAGGGAGACAAATTATCAGTTGAAGACTTCGTTGAAGATAGACCTCTGTTTTCCTAAAAAATAGGGTTTGTTTCCATATGTTGAGGGGGGTAATTAAGATGTCAAGTAGTGATGATTATTATCAAAGCCTATTCGAACATGTGAAATATTAGTTGTCATATGTATAACTATTTTAAGAGATAAAGGTAGTTGATGTAATAAATAACATTTTGAGTCCTATTAAGAAAAGGATTGTTTTATAGTGTAGTTATTATTTTCTCATTAAAGCATATGTTTTCCTGTTATGCAAGGTGTCATAGGAAGAGTTTGATGAATCTAGCCAAGAGGTAGATCATCTCTGATGTAACAAGGTTTATTAAAGGGTAGATATTCGAAATTTTAAAGGGTTGTAGATTTTTTTCACTACTACAGCTTTCTGTAACTTGACTGATATCAGTAATACATAGGACTTTTTCTTAACAGACCTGAGAATCTCAGGGAGTTTTTAGTGCTTTTCTGATCTATATTTTTATGTGTACTACTTGCAGTGGATTTCATATTTATTACTCAAAATTCATATGTGTATGCTCTGACTTCCTTTATTGATGAAATGGTGGTGTTGCTCTATGTTTCATGTGTGATTTACCTTTGCTAAAAACTCTTACCTGCCTCAGCTTCCATGTCAAGAGACCTTACCACTGAACCTACTGATTTTTTGACTCCATAAGCCCAATGGTTGTAGACATGTACTCTTTTCAACCTACACACATCACAATCAAGTTATTTTTAAGATAGTGTTAGCCATCTAGTTTCATCATTATAAAATATCATTAACCCCCTTGAGAGAGCCCTCTCAGACTGAAGAGGCTAAGCTTCAGTCACAAGTTGGTTTGAAACAATTACATAGAGTTGTCTGATCAACAACCAATCAAGTGAAATTTTGTGATAACACCTTGTTCACACATAGGGGAGCTTTATCCAACTTTTTTGATGCCCTCCATACAAATTTGGAGTGGTTTTATTCCCACTATGCAGATTTATGAGTCTCCTAACCCTCTTATTCCTCTAACTAAGAAGCAAAATTAGATTTAAATATTCCAATTAGATGCATACTAATTTACGAATATTACAACGAGGGAGTCTATCAGGGAGGTGCAAAGGTGGGGTCGTTGAAGGAGATTGAATTATTGTCATGGGCATATCAATGATCACTGTAATAACCTTGTCAAATAAATAATTCACCGGATTGTGTCAAACAATGAGGACAAGAAATTTTATGGCCTTTCTATGTTTAAATAGATTAATTTTATTAATTTTCCTTTTTAGTTTTACCGTTAGGAGTGGAAGGGTCCATTACACAGGATCATGAGGTATTTATGTTTGGTATCGGTTTTCAAATGGGGAAATGGAGTGTCATGCAGCGGTGTTTGATTGGGATTGAGTCGAATGGTTGGGGCGAATTGGTGGATGGTGAGTGGAGGAGGTGGGTTGATGTGGGAAAAGTGGTGGTGGGGTCGGGTAGGTAACATGGCATGAGGGCATTGGTAGATGGATAAACAGTCAACCCAGGAAGAATTTTTGGAGGAGAGGGGGTGCGAAACAAACTGAGGGAGACACATTAGGATGTGTGTCTGCCATTTTCAGACCCCCCTCCTCCCCCCATGAGCAAAGTGAAATGGGGATCGGGTGGGGGTGGGGGCGGGGGGGGGAGGGTGGGAAAAATCACTACCCCACCGTTGATCTAGGTGGGAACAAACTCAACCATTAATTTTTATCCTAAGTTTTGACCTTTGGATAAAATTCCATATCATTTCCTTTATTGCATGCACTTAAAAGTGCGATTAAGAATGACTTAATCATTATTAAAACTAAATTACTTTAAAAACAGTTTTAAATTTAAAATACACCTTTTTAGCTATTTATACTAAATTTGGACTAGTAGAGCCTTTTTGTCTATTTTTTCTATGTGTTAATCACGATTAAATGATGTGATTTAACTTATTCAATAAACCCAATCTATTCTATTTTTATTCTAATCACGATCAAATCATGTGATTGGACTAAAAATATCTACATATGCTATTTGCAATGTATTATTTTAGCTAGCAACACATTTATTCAAAATTTGTAGCTATGAAGTGATGTATTTTATGTCTTGAGTGGCATTTAGGGTTGCTTACTCCTACACATTTACACATTCTTTTGGGGTTTCCTGATTTTTCTTTTTTCTTTTATTCTCTTTTTATCTTTTACTCATATATATATTTTTATGCCCTATTTTCGTTTTTTATTTTATTATTGTATATATATATATATATTTTTTTTTTTAAATCATTTGTAGAATACAATATTATTTACAATTTCATCAACTAAAAGAAAATATCCAATCATCAATTGAACCTATGAATCATAGGACCGTAACAGGTGATAGTTCCAAGACTAGAGGGGAAGTGAGTAGTGACTTCCAACTAGATCTATAAGATGAATCATCTAGCATATGGAAGCATTGAGAAGTACAAAGTGAGGTTTGTGGTGAGAGAGTTATCCTACAGAGAGGGGGAGGACTATGAGGAGACCTTTGCCCAGGTAAAATTCTATTAAGAATATTATTTCTATTGCTTAAATTATGGGTTTTAGGTTACATAGTAAGGATGTAAAGACTGCATTCTTTAATGGTGCGATTGAAGAGGAAGCATGCATATAGAAACCTCAAGGCTTTGTGATACATGGGAAGGAGTCTCATGCCTACAAATTGAAGAAGGCTTTGTATGGAATCAAGTTGGCTCCTAGAACATTGTATTCCAAGATTAATGGATAATTGATGAGTTTGGGCTTCACCAAGAGTGATGCGTATCCTAAAATTTACTGTAATATTCCTAAATTAGCTGGTAGCTAATAGGAATATTAATTTTTCTTTAAAATCTAGATGCATGAATAATAGAGCAAGGAGGCTCATAATTTTCTCAAGTATGAATAAAAATCCCTCCTAGTGTGAAAAGGGATCATGAAATAACTAGTTCAAGCATCCACATGTGTGGACAAGGTCAATTTTGACCAAGTCAACATGATTTATTCTCAAAGAAGTGGATCCTAAATAAAGCTAGCTCAATGTGAATAGAGATCAATCCAGCTAGACAAAATGAAGGCACCTTGAGTGTGAAAAGGGACAGTGCATGAAGATTCAGTTAAGGTTTACTAAGTCAACAAATTTGTCTAGATACATTGAACCATCTTGATGGACAATGCAGTTTTTGTGGAGAAGCCTTTGCGTGGAAGTAACCTCATAGTGGGTGGGACCCTTGGTGAGAGAACTGATCAATTATATAATGAAGGAGATGACAATAATATGGGCATATTGGATATTATATTTTTATATGATCTTCTTAGACTTTTTGCATACTTGGATGTTTAACTAAGTTGTTGCACTGCTTAGTGCAAGGGTTTGCCCGGGCAAGGATTCCCTACTCTTTCTTGGAGATCTTGTCTAAGAAATCTAAGAGGAGGTTTCTGATCTGGGTTTTCCACTGCCTAGTGTTGGGCCAAGCACTTACCTTCAGCAAAAACATAGTCCCTTCAGAAAACTGTGTTACTTATTAAGGTGTGCAGTGGAAGGGGTGAAAGTCCCATTTTGAGGAGCTAGTTTCCCAAGAGAATGATCAACCCTTCTTTGGGAGAACTAGAAAAGGAGTCTATATCAATTTCCTTGTATGTTCAGCCATTATTATGTAGAGCTACAACCATACAACGTGATTCAACCACAGATTTGCAGCAACTTTCTCCTGTATATCTTTTATGTCAAGAAACCCTTGTCGGGTCTTCTTAGATCTGTATAAAAGAGATTAGATATTTTTTTTTATGCCTCATTGTGTTGTGGTTCCTATTATTAGAAATATTTGGAAATACCAAATGATAATACAACATCAAACCACTTTTGGATCTCAGAATTTAGCCCTCCTAGATCTATAGAGGGATCTCTCTATAAAGGAAAAGAAATATATATCTTTGAAGTTCGATTTAAGGTATTAGGCTAGTTATAAGGCACAAGGGTTGTTGTTTGTTTGGTTTGTTTGTTTGTTTGGTTGGGAAACATGAAAGAAGGGTCCAATATGAGGTAAAGAGGTGAATAAGGAGGATTTTTGGAAATGGGGAGATAATTCAAAGAAAACTCGAGTCCATTGGGCAATAGGGTCATAAAAGGGTTCACTTGCAATTCAATATCCAAGGCTTTCAAATGGGCTAGTCTTCTAAATCAAAGGATCTTCAAATATGATAGTATGGGATGAAATGATAAGGGAATGAAAGTGAATGACAAGGAAACCCTCCAAGGTGACCACTTAGCAGCAAATCTAGGGACAAGGCACGCCTTAACCGTCTATGATCAAACTCCTATGAGGCTAACTCTTCAAACAATAGAAAACATTAAATATTTGACACAAAGTGAAGCCTGAGATTAGAGAAATACTTTTAACCTTCTCTGCTTTTGACATTCAAATTAAGGGATCTTAGAAAAGCTAAACTGTAGGAAAGATACCCTAGTGAGACAGAACCAACTTTGAAACTCGTAGTATCCCAATTCTTTCAGCTTAAACCAGAAAATAACATCTAAAAAAAACCTCTAAATTCATACATCAGTAAGCAGGGTGAACCAACTACTATACTGGTTAAATTATCTTGAATTTTTTTCTCAGATCACACAATTAGCAGAAAACATCAAAAATAAGAAGAGAAGGTAGCATTAGGGTACTTTGCAGCAGTATATCCTAAGCTAGATTACTGATTCTTATCAGAGAAATGAAATATGATGAACAACAGAGGGAAAACATTGACAAAGGTAGAACACATCACCGTTGATTTAGATCAGGATCCAATGGAAATGCTTGTCATATTGAAGAGAAACACCAATCACATACATCCTTGTCCAACAGCTTGAATCAATCTGAAATCATCTCCTAGCCTATTTTACAACTGATACACACAGAACTCTATCTCAAAGAAACAACTTACAATCCACGGTTAACCAACATTTACAATGTATTTCTGAAGAGTTCTTATAGCTGAAAGTGTGGCAGCAGAGGTAGATAGAATTTTAAATGAAACATAAAAAAAGAGGAAGAAGAGTTCTTGAAGCCCATTCCGTTTTAATATCCTGTATTGAATTTTAGTACCCTTTGAATGAACTAGGAGTCTTCGACATGCTGATAATTACTTCAGAGGTATGTTTCTGAGGTAGTTTCTGGTAGTTGGTACTATGTTTGTACGCTGAGACAAGTAAGGCAGATAAATGACTTTCAGGCCTTCCATACTGTGTAACTAATGCCCTGAAAATCTTAGGACTTCTGTCAGGGTGGTGATCTTCTTAGGAACGCGATGGAGAATAAAAACACTATGGGAAATCGTCCTTTCTTGGGAAAGAACATTATCCTGATGTGGAAATGCTGATATGTCTTGTTTCATGTGATTTAGGTTTTATTAGGACTTCTGGATCATTTCAAGGTCTTCAATCCGTATCTTCGTCCTTTAAATACTGGATAAAAGCATTTAATCTTCAATAATGAGCTTCTAATCCCTTTAAACTGTCACTGATACTCTTTTCTGCTTCTCTTCTGATCCATCTGTGAATACATAGGCTTTAATGGCTCCGGAAGGCTTGAAACAGAGTTAATAAGTCTGATTTGGATAAAAAAATTCTTTGAACCCTCACAGGCACCTTCCTCTGCGATCTCTGACTCTAAAAATGTCTTCCTGTGTTATATTTAACACTTTCGGTGATAGTGAAGAAAGAGCAGTTTTTACCATCTATAACCCTGCAAAAACCCAATAAACATGTTAAGAAACATCCATGGGAGTGGAGGAGGATTGCTCTAAAGGGCCAAGGAAACAGTTTCGTGGCAATGGAAATGGTGGAAATAGTGGGAAAATGGCTGAAAATTGTTGCGGAATGGAAGAAAACTGGCCTATTGAAAGTCTGGTGCAATGAAGGTCTTAGATCGTCTGATTAGACTGGTGGATGATGATCAATGGTCAGGATTTACCGGTGCAGTTGATTAGACTGAATTTAGGTGGAAGAAAAGACTTTAGTGTTAAAAACACAAAATTTTAATGTTGGGAAAATACAAAGGAAAAAAGGACAAATGAAGGAAATCAGAGGCTTTTGGTGATGGGACCGGAAAGGCGGAGGGCGATTGAATGCAGACCGTTGGATCACTGGAGGAGATCAACGATGGAGATCTTCTGATGAAACTCTGTGGAAGGTTTGATGAATGGGATATGAATGAAGACGTGATGTAAAAAGAGTCGTTGATCTAGATCAAATGGATGGTCAGGATTAAAGTAGGAATATATCAGGGAGGAGTGGTTTTAGAGGAAAACTACTGGTTTTGCACGACTCCAAAGTGGTTTTGAAACTTCTAAAAAAAAAAACGATATGCGTCGCTGCCTAACACGTGTCCTCCCAAAACTGCTTTCATCGCGTAAAATTGAAACGTTAACTGTCGGACACTAAAATCACGCGATATGCACCACATCCATTGGATGTAGGACGGGGAGATCTGACGGTGTCAGATAGTCTGTGATATGGAAAGATGTGCAGCCAGTAAGGTGAGAAAGGGTTAGCGGTGGTTTTAATGTGGACCATCGGATCTACGGAATGGACGGCGGAGATTAAAAATATAAAGCGGAGGCAAAGGGGCAAGTGAAAGGGCGGGGATAATGAGAGATGTTGGATCTAAAGAGATCAACGGTGGAGATCTAATCGCATCGGAGATAGGCAGGGGGCCAAAAACTCCAAGGTTTGACGTTGCGATTACACGTGGACCATCGGATCAAAGGGGAGATCAACAGTTGAGATTTGATCAGAGATCACCAATTGGAGGAAACACGGTGGCACTTAAAACTTCTCGTGATTGGCAATTATGTGAGTTAGCGTAGGCTGTCAGATCTGTATGGATGATCAACGGTGGAGATTGCAGCGGAGGCTGATTAGAGGAGAACCAATTGCATCGGAGATTTTTTGAAAAACAAAGGAAGCGCACTCACGGAAAACTTCCGATTGCGATTAGCACCCGGGGCTTTAGCAACTGGTCTTGGCACCAGGTTTTATGCGAGAAAGGGGTCAAGGGCTAGGCTGAAAGGGGCTTAAGGCCTCAATGAAGAAAAAGGGGTTTTTAGGCCAAAATCAATGTTTTTTAAGGCCAAGAAACGGGTTTCTGTAGAGGGAAAAAGGAATTTTAAAACTAGATAAAGGATGATATGAGGTTTAAAAGGGATTTATGAAGGTTTAGAGATTAAATGGGGATCTTTTGAGGGATTTTAGGGGAATTTTGTGAGGGGAAAGAAAGGGGTGAAAATGGGGAATTTGGAGGGATAAAATGGAGCAGATGGGGGCTTTTTGAAGCTTCTTCTTTCACAAATAGTGAGCTTTGTTTAGTGGAAATAGCAGTGAAGATCTCTTCAAATGAAAAACGCACATAGAGGCTTCAAGAATGAAATAGTTTGAAGGGAATTGTTTTTCTTGAAGGCTCAGAAACATTTTAGCCACCTGTTTGTTATGTCAAAAATTTATAGGTGGCTAACAGTGGCTCCACATGGGGATGGAATCTTCTTGAAGGTGTCAAGAATCTCAAAAAATAATCTTTGGAAGTAGGCCAGATGCCTGGTACTTGACACATCTCTTATTTCTTTAATCAGCTGCCACAACTCATGAAAACATCATATCAGCAGTAATATTCTCCCAAACAATCTGCCTACCCATCCTACAGTCCTAACATTTTTTCTTCAAGGTGCATTTAGACTTGCAGACCTTATTCATCATTCATTTTTTTATTGAAAGCATAAAACACTAATCTAATTCTACCCTTATTCCTCCATGAGACCAGATTAGACAGTTGGCCTCATAGCTTCTCTACCTACACTAATATCTGCTAGGATTAAATTGTCTAGCAAATTTCTTTCTCTACAGTCTACAATAGAGATTTAAAAACCGTCAAACCAGGATTAGAATGCCTAGTTTACTATGGGTACATGGCATAAAGACAGCTGCACATGAACTGAACTTTGTAGGAACTTGAAAACAACATGTGAAGGCTTGAAATTGTGAAACTTTAGAGCATCGTTCTTCTTCTTGTGACTCAGATTTTGAGCTTGTTAAAGTCACCTTTCTTCTTCATTTCAGTTCTGATTTTGAGCTTGTTAGAGCTGATTCTTTTTCTTTCTTTTCTGGTTCAGGTTTTGAGCGTATTAGAACCAACTTTCCCTTTCCTTGGCTTAGGTTTTGAGCTGATTTGAGCCATTCCTTTGGAACTTCAGAGGTTCAAATTTTGAGCTTGTCTGAACCTTTTCTTTTCTCTTTTTTTTTGTATTTTTCCTTTTTCTTTGAAACTGAACAAAGAAATGGTATTTACAATGGAAGTGGAAAATTTAAACTTTTAACTTCAGCAATAGTAATGTTTGAGCATCCTACCATTAACAAGACCCCCACATAGATTTGAACCATCTAACTCTTGCAGAAAGAATGCATTTGAACCAATGGTGGATTGGATGATGTAAGGACCTTGCCACAAACTGTAAAATTTTCCATACTTACCCTTGTCCTCTCTTCTAGAGTCCCACTTAAGTACCTTGTCTCAAATTTTGAAGTCACAAGCTTTTGTTCTTTTATCAAACAATTTTTTGATGCTTTCTTGCACTTTTTGGGCTCTGTTGTAGACCTCTTCCCTTGCCTGCTGGAGATGGATAACTTGATTGATCCTCCTTACCATAATTTCTTCTTATGACTGTATTTCTTGGACTAATTTTATCACTGGTACCCCTAGGCTGGTAGGGAATACTGCATCTGCCCCATAGACAAGCTGATATGGAGACATTCCGATGGATTTCTTTGTTGTCAACCTGTCTTCCCACAAAGCATGCACTAACTTGTTATGCCATGATTTTTTGTTCTCTTCAAGAAGCTTATTGATGATGGTCACCAAACTCTTATTTGATGATTCTTCTATCCCATTACCCTATGGATAGTAAGCAGTAGAGTGACCAAGTGCAATCTAATACCTATGAAAAAAATCATTCATCTTTTTGGAACCAAAAGTAGCAGCATTATCAGTGATAATCTTCCTAGGGCAGCCAAATCTAGATAGGAAGTGGTCTTCCAGGAGTTTTATAATAACAGAATATGTGGCATTCCTAGTAGGGATGGCCTCTATTCACTTTGTGAAATAGTCTGTGGCTGTGAGAATCCATTTGTGTTGGGTAGATGAAGTAGGATGGATTTCTCCTATGAAATCTAGGCCCCACTATTGAAAGGGAGCTTCAACAGTGATGGGTTGTAATGGTAAAGGGAGGAGTTTTCTTTTTCCCTAAAAAATCTGGCACTTATGGCAGACAACTATCATTTTATGGTAGGCAACTACCAGTAAAAGCCAGCTCTAAGGATTTTTTTGGCTATGGTTTTCTAGTATAAATGACCTCCACACTCTCCTTCATGGAACTCATGTTTGACCCTCTCTGCATTGACTTCAAGCAAAAATTTAAGCAGCAAACCATTTGCATTTTTCTATTACAAACATTCATTTAAAATGCAATAATTTCTAGCTTTTAAATTTAGGAACCTTGCCTTAGTCTTAGATAAATCAAGAGGAGCATTAAGATTTGTGAGCACATACAAGATGCTAGCATACCAAGGTGAGTTTTGGAATTTTTCTTCAATAGTAGGAGCAGGTAATCCTTCATGTTCATCCAAAACATCTACCATGTTTATTTCAAGGGCTTGTAAGTTACATTCAGTCATTAATTGCACCAAGCCTTGACCCTTGAGGAGTTTTGTGGGTTTGATCTCCAAATTATACTCTAATATCACTGCAATCCATTTACCTCATTTTCCATCTAGATCTTGTGACAAAAATATCTTTCACCACTATGTTGGGCACACAAGAAATGATGTGAGAATGCAGAATATACACCCTAAAGTCTTTTAAGGCCTTTACCAAAGCATAAGCTTGTTTTTCCATTATATTATATTTCAAGGGAGCATCTTTCAACACTTTGCTAAAAAAGGCGATTGGCTGTTCTTGTCCTTCTAGGTTTTTCTGCAACAAAACAATGGCCACATTATGCTCTGAAGCAAAGGACAAGATAATGAAATCTTTAGAAAAACCATGGCTGATTAGGACTGGTGCCCGGGTGAGTGCATGTTTAACTAATTCAAAGGATTTTTTGGCTTCTACAGTCCACTTGAATCCTACTTCTTTCTTAAGCATGTTTGCCATATTTCTTAGGAGTTCTGCTAAGTTGGGAATAAACCTCCTCAGGAAGTTAATTTTCCAAATAAAGGACTACAATACTTTAATGTTCCTTGGGTGGCTAATCTGTAGTATTCCCTCAACTCTTTTTGGGTCTATTTTAATCCCCTTTTCTGATATAATATGGCCCAAAAGCTTACCTTCTTGGAGGCCAAATACATTATTTTTGGGATTTAAAGATAGCCCGAACCTTCTGCACTTTTCAAATACTTTTTTCAGATGCTTAAGGTGCTCTTCATTAGTTTTTGAATAAACTGTTATGTCATCAAGGTAGATTACGATGAAGTGACCTATTTCCTCTAAAAATGCTATGTCCATAGCTCTTTGGAAGGTTGCATTAGTGTTCATTAGTCCAAAAGGAATTTTCACGTACATGAACGTGCCCCATGGAGTGGTGAAAGCTATTTTTAGTTGATCTTCTGGGAGTACTAAGACCTGGTTGTACCCTGAAAAACAATCTAACAGAGAAATCCTCTTTGCACCAACTACCCTCTGAAGGATGTGTTCCATTTTATGTAAAGGTTAATTGTCCTATAAGAAGGCTCTGTTAAGGTTTCTAAAGTCGATGCACAGTTTGATTTGTCTGGTATTTTTTCTTACAGCTACGAGGTTGGATACCTAATCAGAAAACTGACGGGCACTATGATTCCTGCCTCATACATTTTCCTGATTTCGTTTTCCACTAGAGGAAGTTGCATTGGGTTAATTCTGCACAATTTTTACTTAAAGGGTTTTTGGTTTTCTTTCAATGGGATCTTATGTTGGATAATCTCTGTGTCATAGGCTTTCAGGTCCTCATAGCTCCAAGAAAACACATAAACAAAATCTTTGAATAAATCAATGTATTTTTGTTTGATATGTGCTAGCAAAGTTTTGGCCAATTTAATCATCTTAGGATTATCTTTGTTGTTTATATTGCATTCTTCAACATCTGATTTAGTGTGTTCTATAGTGGGTTTCTTTGCCACATCATTAAAATAAAAAAGGTCATCTAGGGGTGCTAATCCTCTGGGTATGTTCTTATATTTGGACTGCAGCACCTCGATGTCCTCTTTATCTATTTTCATGTATTCTTCAATTTGCTTTCCAAATTCTTTGTTCAACATGTTTATTTCTACATTAGGGGATGGTTTTTCTTCATCAGGGGGCTCTTTATCTAAACAGTTTTCATTAGATTTAGAGACTGAATCAGGTAATTCAAACTCATTCCTGCAAAGCAAGAAATCCTCTATCTATTTGTCACCCTCAAAGACCTGCCAATATTTCTCATTATCTAGCATTGCAGGTCTATATTTCGTTTGAAAAATGATATGTTTGTCACTAGGAGATTTCTGATATGAACTAGCAGCACAAGCCAATCCATTTGCAATAATGTTTTGACTCCTGGAAAAAAACACAAGTTCATATTCTACAAACGTTTTCAGAAAATCCATAGCATCATTTCTATATGCCCTTAATCTAGGATGCTTTGCAGTATACTCTCCATTTAGTTGTTTAATAAATAACTCAGAGTCTCCATGTACAACTATCCTTTGGGATCCTAGTTTTTTCAATAGATTCAATCCTAGGATGAGAGCCTCATACTCTGTGATGTTGTTTGTACACTTAAAGTCTAGCTTGAAGGCATGACTCTCAGCATAATTGCTTTTGGTATTTTGCAACCATAAACCAACTCCTGCACTCTTCCTAGTGAAAGACCCATCAAAGTTAATTTTCCATAAGGGATTATTTGCAGAATTGTTATCCTTTTCACCCCTAATGCTATGTTCACCCTTAGGAAATATTGTGAGGGCTGCACCCAGTTGCGTTATGTTTTGTTTTTTATGACCTTCGTGGAGTTCAGAGTGATGAGTAATTTGTTGTTTGCAATCTTGGTTTTGTTCACTCCGATTTTTTGATTCAACACACTGTTCAAGGGTTTCTCTCTCGTTTTACTCTATTTCTAGAGCTGCCATTATGTTTTCTAGCTCTGGCTCATCTATGAATTCATCGTTGTAGAGGATAAAAGAGTCCAGATATGTGTGGAAAGAGTAGAGAGGCGAATTTTTAGGTTTCTCAGGGCTACTAACCATAAACTTCATGTGTGCCTCCCTGTATAATCTTCTAAGTTGGCTAAAGACAGGGATTGTGGCATATGTCCCATCCATCTGCATTGTACCTTGCAGCTTGGCACCCCATGATATAGACAAAAAAATGCCATACTTAGGAGGTACATCTGCCACTACAACATCCATAACCATGCACTTGGCTGGGATTTGAGTCAAGTTTACATAGAGATCTTTGATTAGGCCAAGGCACTTCACTCTGCTAGAGTCAAAGGAATATAAATCCTTATAAGGTTTGGTTATCTCTAGGCCTAGCTTCTCCATAATCACTTTTGGCATAAGGTTGTGTGAAGCTCCAGAATCATGCATAGCATTATGCAGGATTTTGTCATCGATATTAAGGTTGACATATAAAGGAGGTATCACCCCCTCCTGAAATTTCCCTTCAATTTTTGGGCCAAACAAAAGAGCTGGTTGATCATCATTCAAATTGACAGTGTCACTATTTTCTCCTAAGTTCAAAGCTTTAAAAATTTGACTTTTATATACATCCTAAGTAGCCAACTCAATGAGTGGAACACAAATTTTTATTTTGGCTATCTCACTCTCCAAATTGAAAGGAGACTGACCCTTTGAAAGGTTCATTTCTGTTTTACTGGCCACTATTTTATTGGCAGAATCAACTTGCTTATTCTCACTATGTACAATGTTTGAAGTTGTTTTATCAGGAGCATTAGCTGCAATGATAGTGATGCTAGTTTCTTGACTTGGTTTTTTAGTAGTTTGGATGTCTTTTTCTTTGTTTTTTCCAGAACTTTCAGCAGTCACTTTAGGAATCTTTTCAGGTCTCTTCTTAATGTTGATTTCAGAGTTCTTGGATTTAGGAGTATCTATACTTTTCTTGCTCCTGAGATCATATTGTTCTCTGACCTGCATGATGGCATTTTCGAATCCCAACCTATAGTCCTCAGATTCTAACCCTTCCTCATCCCAATGTGAGTATGAGGTCTGATTATCCTCTGTAGAATAGGTGTGATCTTGGTTGTCTCCTTCCACAATGTTTATGGTAGTTCCCTCTAATTCTTCTATTATTCCCTCATCTTCATCAAGGAAATTCTCTTGAAATGGGGGTATGACTTGTTGATCAGAGTCTCTTTGTCTATTTGGGGGATTGTTTCTCCTAAAGCTTTGGTTTTGGTTTTGGTTTTGGTTTCTGTTTTGATTACTGACTTGGACAACCATTTTCTCCATCATTTTTTTTCTAGCCTTTCCATGTTTTTGGCTAGATTTTCATATTTAGGATCAGATGTGGAAGCTGATGTGTCATCCTTATATGTTACCTTCTTTTCAACCCTCATTCTAGCTATTTTTTCAATCGAATTTTCCTCTACACTCACTGCTCCTTTTTGCATGTCTTCTAATGTGTCATAATCTCTCTCCCTAAGCTAATAATCCATGTCAGCATCAAAGCCTTCAGGATATTTCACTAGGGCCATTCCTTGGGAAGGTTTCATGTGTGGTGGAAGAGAATTGTAGACACTATTAAATCTAGTAGAGTAGTCATGGAAACTCTCTCCTTGATTTCTTTTAAGGTTCTTGTATTCTGCTAAGATTTGGAGAGGGTTGCTTTTGAATTCCCATTTGTTTATAAAAGTTTGATGTAAAGAGGGAAGGTCATGGATGCTATTGGGAGGTAAAACTTTAAACCACTTCTTCACTTCTCCTCCTAAAATCTGGGCAAAGATCCTCATTTTGATAGTTTCATATTCAATTTCCATATAGTCAAAGGAATCTTCCATCCTATCTACATGGTGTTGAGCTGTAGTAGACTCTTTCTCAGTGAAATGAGGGATTTTTGACTAATAATCATTGGGTAGCGGAGCCAAAGGCTGTGGTAACACCAAGGGAGCGTACCATGCTGCCATGATAGTGTTTTGTGGAGGTAAAGGATTGGTTTGAGAAGCAGGTATATGGATGACAACAATGCTATGACCAAAAACAAACTGTTGAGCTGATTTAGGGTGAGAGAGGCCCAAGTTTTGAATGAAATGAATATCAGGAGGTGTTGATGGAGGGGTTTCTCTGTCCCTACTGGGTTGACCACTATGTGGTGGTGAAATTGGAGGCTCTAAGTCAGTCTGATCTATAGCACCGAATGACTGTGTTCTCAATAGATTACTTAGTAAATCTAAGTCAATTTGAGTATCTAATAGAGCTGAAAATTTTTCAGGTGTTGAATTAGCTCTATTAATGTGTCTAGAAATAATTGATTCTATAGATTTAAGAGACTTCTTAATAATATTCTTTGGATTATCAATTATTTCAGGTCGATTTGGATTAGGACAAGCTCTAGTGTGGATTGTTCTTGAAGCCAGTATGTTAGGCCCTCAAGACTCAACAAAGAAGGTAAGACAGATGTGACAGTCTTGGAGTGGCAAACCTATGTTTAAACCAAATAGCTTAATCCTATGTGTTTCTTTGGTATGGATGATGTTGTAATGAAACTGGTCTCCCAGTGGAGTCTTGTGAAAACAAAGATAATCAGCAGGCCTACTGATCACCAGTGGAGTCTTTTGTTCATTTAGGAACTGTGTAGTCACCAGGTGGAGGGTTTAAAGTGTTTCAAGAAGGTTTACCATCCACCATAGTGATTAACTACCAAATCAAACCAGAGATTTTGGATTTATGAGGTCCTAAGGATGTATAAGATGGAAAACACTCAGAAGTTCCCCAACGGAGTCACCATTATGTTATGGTTCCTACTATTTGGAAGATTTGGCAATACCAAATGATAAGACAACATCAAACCACTTTGGGATCTCAGGATCTAGCCCTCTTGGATCCAGAGAGGGATCTCTCTATAAAGGCAGAGAAATATATATCTTTGAAGTTCGATTTAAGGTATTAGGCTAGTTATAGGGCACAAGGGTTCTTGTTTGTTCGGTTTGGAAACATAAAAGAAGGGTCCAATATGAGGTAAAGAGGTCAATCAGGAGGATTTTTTGCAATGGGGAGATAATTCAAAGAAAACTTGAGTTCATTGGGCAATGGGGTCATAAAAGGGTTTACTTGAAATTCGATATCCAAGGCTTTCAAATGGGATAGTCATCTAAATCAGAGGATCTTCAAAGATGATAGTATGGGATGAAATGATAAGGGAATGAAATTGAATGAAAAGGAAACCTTCCAAGGTGACCACTTAGGAGAAAATCTAGGGACATGGCATGCCTTAACCATCTATGATCAAACTCCTATGATGCTATCTCTTCAGACAATAGAAAACATTAAATATTTGACAGAAAGTGAAACCTGAGATCAGAGAAATAATTTTAACCTTCTCTGCTTTTGACATTCAACTTAAGAGATCTTAGAAAAGCTAAAATGTAGGAAAGAGACCCTAGTGAGACAGAACCAACTCTGAAACTCCCAGTATCCCAATTATTTCAGCTTAAACTAGAAAATAACATCTAAAAACAAACTCTAAATTCATACATCAGTAAGCAGGGTGAACTACCTACTATACTGGTTAAATTATCTTGAATTTGTTCTCAGATCACATAATTAGTAGAAAACATCAAATATAAGAAAAGTAGGTAGCATTAGGGTACTTTGTAGCAGTATATCCTAAGCTAGATTACTGATTCTTATCAGAGAAATGAAATATGATGAATAATAGAGGGAAAACATTGACAAAGGTAGAACACATCACCATTGATTTAGATCAGGATCCAATGAACATGCTTTTAATATTATAGAGAAACACCAGTCACATACATCCTTGTCCAACAGCTTGAATCAATCTGAAATCATCTCCCAGCCTATTTTACAACTGATACACACAGAACTATATCTCAAAGAAACAACTTACAATCCACGGTTAACCAACATTTATAATGTATTTTTGAAGAATTATTATAGCCAAAAGTGTGGCAGCAAAGGTAGATATAACTTTAAATGAAACATTAAAATAGAGGAAGAAGAGTGCTTGAATCCCATTCTGTTTTAATATCCCGTATTGACTTTAGTACTGTTTGAATGAACTAGGAGTCCTCGACATGTTGATAATTACTTCAGAGGTATGTTTTTGAGGTACTTTCTGGTAGTTGGTACTCTATTTGTATGTTGAGACAAGTAAGGCAGATAAATGACTTTTAGGCCTTCCATACCGTGTAACTAATGCCCTGGAAATCTTAGGACTTCTGTCAAGGTGGTGATCTTCTCAGGAACGTGATGGAGAATTAAAACACTATGGGAACTCGTCCTTTCTTGGGAAAGAATGTTCTGCTGATGTGGAAACGATAATATGGCTTGTTTCATGAGATTTAAGTTTTATTAGGCTTTCTGGATCATTTCAAGGTCTTCAATCGATATCTTCGTCCTTTAAATACTAGATTAAAGCATTTAATCTTCAATAATGAGCTTCTAATCCCTTTAAACTGTCACTGATACTCTTTGCTGCTTCTCTTCTCATCTTTCTATGAATACACAGGCTTTAATGGTGCCAGAAGGCTTGAAACAGAGTTAATAACTCTGATTTGGATAAAAACATGCTTTGAACCCTCACAGGCATCTTCCTCTGCGATCTTTGACTCTAAAAATGTCTTCCTGTGTTCTATTTAACATTGTCGGTGATTGTGAAGAAAGAGCGGTTTTTATCGTCTGTAACCCTACAAAAATCCAATAAAAATGTTAAGAAAAATCCATGAAAGTGGAGGAGGATTTCTCTGAAGGGTCGAGGAAATGGTGTCGTGGCAATGGAAATGGTGGAAACAGTGAGAAAATGGCTAAAAATGTACCTTAATGGAGCTAGAAACGCCGCCCGTAATTAAACACTGCCTGTGGGTCCAGGGGGGGCAAATGCGACTTTATGGACCCCCCCCCCCCCCCCCCTGGCGGGGGGTTTCGGGGGCAGCGCCCTCGAAGCTAAAAACATATGTAAAATTGCCTTGTAAAAGTATAGTAATTTCTAGTCAATCTAGTTTGTTCATTAGGCGGATGATCTGATGGTAGAAGTTATGTTTATTTTAGGGTTTTTTTCCCTAGAAGGCACCCCCTCCCTTGTATGAGGGTATTGTATTGCGGTTGTGTATTGTATGTGTATTATCGGAGCAAGAAACAGAGAGGGAGACTGTGAGAGAGAACAGAGGATATTACTGCGGATCTACTGTAGGTTGTATCTCTTCACTTTTGCTGGATAATAGAAAGGAAGGACTGGCTGTTCAGGGTGGACGTAGCCCAAAATGGGTGAACCACATATATCTATGTCTCTCTAGTTTTATGTGTTTTTTGTGCTTGTGTTTTCCACATATTTTATGTGTTTCATTGCTCTGTAATATTTAATTTTTTAACAACTGGTATTAAATCCAAAGGTATATTTGGTTGATAAACTCGCAGGAAATAAGGGTTTCTTGGTTCGAATGGGAGCAATGGCAGAAGATGGTAAATTTAGGGTCGATAAATTTAATGGCCAAAACTTGCTGCTGTGGAAGATGCAGATGGAAGATTATCTATATCAGAAATATCTGTACCTACCATTGAGCAGAAAAACAAAGAATCTAACAACTATGACAGATGCAGAATGGGAGATTCTCGATAGAAAGGCACTCGGAACAGTATGGTTGTGCCTCGCAGCATTGGTAGCCTTCAAAATTTCGAAGGAAACAATAACAGAGGATTTGATTAAGGCGTTGGTGAAACTATATGAAAAACCCTCGGCCTCAAACAAGGTATTTATTATGAAAATTTTATTTAATATCAACATGTCAAAAGGTGGATCTGTTGTAGACCATTTAAATGATTTTAATACAGTTACCAGTCAATTAAGTTCTGTAGGGGTAAACTTTGATGATGAAGTTAGAGATCTGTTATTTCTGTGCTCATTGCTAGAAAGCTGGAATGGTTTAGTTATGGCCATTAGTAACTCTGTCTCTAGATCTAGTAATTTAAAGTTTGGTGATGTTTTCGGTTCTATCCTTAGCGAGGAAATGCAACGGAAAAGCTCCAGTGAGACATCGGGTAATGCTTTGAGTGCAGAGTCTAGGGGAAGAAGAATGGAAAGAGGAAAGAGCTCAGGATATTGCAGTAAATCAAGGAAAGGTAAATCTAAGTCCAGATCGGGGATAGTGTGCTAGAAATGTGGAAAGAAAGGACACCTAAAGAAAGAGTGTAGATCTCAGAAGGGAAAATAAGGAGACATGCAGGAAGAAAACAATCATGAAGCAAATGTGACGGGTGATGTGTTACAAGATTATTTGATTCTTTCTTTCAAAAATTTTACTGATTCTTGGGTTGTAGATTCAGGGGCTTCATTCCATGCCACACCTTATAAGAAATATTTTCATGACTATGTTCAAGGAGATTTTGGACAAGTTTGTTTGGGTGATTATAAACCTTGTAAAATTGTTGGAATGGGTAAATTTCTTGTAAAACAACAGAATGGAAACCAATTTCTACTAAAGGAGGTAAGTCATGTTCCAGATCTGAAGAAAAATCTGATATCAACAGGTTAGTTAGGCGGTAAAGGTTGTGTGACAACTTTCACGGATAAAACTTGGAAGGTCACCAAAGGAGCCCTTGTAATAGCAAAAGGCGAAAAGGTTGGTACATTATATTTATGCAATGGTGTTTCTAACTCTGTTAATGCTTTAAATTCCAAAGGAGTAGATGCAGCATTATGGCATCATAGGCTCGTACACATGAGCGAGAAGGGGATGAATATTCTTTACTCAAGAAATTTGTTGCCAGGTTTGAAGAATGTTGATTTGGATTTCTATGAGAATTGCATTTATGGAAAATAGAAGAGAGTCAGATTTCTTAGAGTTGTTAAAGAAAAGAAGAGCGAAAAATTAGAGCTTGTGCATATAGATGTATGGGGACCTGCTCAGGTATCATCTCTTGGTGTCTATCGTTATTATGCTACTTTTATTAATGATGCAACTAGAAAAACATGGATTTATTATATTCAGAATAAATCTAATGTATTCGATATTTTCAAGAAATGGAAATATTTGGTTGAGATTGATACAGGAAAGAAGTTGAAGTGTCTCAATTCAGAAAATGGAGGTGAATATTGCAGTAAAGAGTTTGATAGGTACTGTTCAGAGCATGGAATTCGTAGAGAGAAGACAGCTCCAAGAACACCACAAGAAAATGGTGTGTCAGAAAGAATCAACAGAAAAATCATGGAGCGTGCAAGGTGCATGAGATTGCATGAAGGATTGCCTTTACAATTTTGGGCAGATGCTATAGATACTGCTGTTTATCTAATAAATAGAGGGCCTTCCAGTTCCTTGGATGGTGGTATTCCAGAGGAAGCATGGATAGTTAAAAAGGTAAACTACTCTTTTTTAAATCCTTTTGGCTGTGAGGCCTTTGTCCATATTAATAAAGAAAAAAGAACAAAGCTTGAGGCAAAATCAAAGAAACGTACCTTTATTGGATATGGTGTTAATGATTTTGGTTATCTCTTATATGATTATGAAAATCACAAAATCATTAGGAGCAGAGATGTAATATTCAATGAAAAGGTATTGTATAAGAATCAGTTGCAGGAAAAGAAACAGGAAAAAGAAAACAAAGAATACACAGTTCTTGATGAGATCACAGAAAAGGTAAAGGTGCCTGAAAATAATAATAATCAAGAGACACAACAACAACAACCACCACAACAGCAACAGGCACCTCAAACACCTGAAAGTGGTGTTAGAATATCTACTAGGTAAGTAGACCCCCTAAATGATACACTCCTTCATTATATTATTTATTGTTGACTGATTCTGGTGAACCTGAATATTATGGAGAAGCAATGTAGGTTGAAAGGAGGAAGAAGTGGGAGCTATCCATGGAAGAAGAGATGGAATCCTTAATGCATAACCAGACTTGGGACTTAGTCAAGTTTCCTGCAGGTAAAACTACATTACAAAATAAATGGGTTTATAGGCTGAAAGAAGAAGATGGAGGAAAACGAAGGTACAAAGCTAGAATTGTGGTGAAGGGGTTTGCACAGAAGAAAGGTATTGATTTTGATGAAATATTTTCTCCTGTTGTTAAGATGACTTCAATTAGAACTATTTTAAGTCTTGTAGAAGCGGAAGATTTACATCTTGAACAGTTAGATGTAAAGACAACATTTCTCCATGGAGATTTGGAGGAAGAGATCTATATGGAGCAACCAGAAGGATATGAGGTCAAAGGGAAATAAAAATTAGTGTGTAGGTTAAATAAGAGCTTGTATGGCTTAAAACAGGCTCCAAGGCAGTGGTATCTAAAATTTGACAAGTTTATGTCTGAACAAGGTTATAATAGATGTCACTTTGATCATTGTGTTTATCTGAAAAGGAAAAATGATGGAAGCTATATTATATTGTTATTGTATGTAGGTGACATGCTTGTTGCAGGGTCTAACATGCAGGAAATAAATGTGCTCAAAAGAAAATTGGAAAATTCATTTTCAATGAAGGATTTGGGAGCTACAAACCAAATCCTTGGTATGAGAATAACTAGAGACAGGAAAAATCATAAATTAACTCTGTCTCAGAATGAGTACATACAAAAGGTGTTCAAAATATTTAATATGCAGAATGAAAAACCAGTTAGTACACATTTTGCTAGCCATTTCAAAATTAGTAAGGAGATGTGCCCGAAGACCCACGAAGAAATGGAATATATGTCTAAAGTTCCATATGCATCAACAATCGGAAGCTTAATGTATGCAATGGTCTCCACAAGGCTTGATATTGCACATGCAGTGGGAGTTGTAAGTAGGAATATGAACAATCTAGGAAAATAACATTGGGTTGCAGTAAAATGGATTCTCAAATATTTGAGAGGTACCACAAATCAAGCATTATGATTTGGTGGTCCAAAAGTTTCTCTACAGGGATATTTTGATGCAAATATGGCAGGTGATAGAGATAACAAGAGGAGCACTACAGGATATGTATTTACTGTAGGTGGAACAACTCTCAATTGGGTTTCAAAAATCCAGAGTGTTGTTGCACTTTCAACAATAGAAGCAGAGTATGTTGCTGCTATAGAGGCTAGTAAGGAAATGAATTGGTTATAAAGGTTTATGGATGAATTGGGTAAGAAGCATGATATGGGCACGTTATACAGTGATAGCCAAAGTGCCATTCATCCTGCAAAGAACTCAGAATTTCGTTCCAGGACTAAACACATATAGCTCAAGTACCATTTCATACGGTCAGTATTGGAAGATGGACAGTTGAAGCTGGAAAAGATACACACTAGCCAGAATCTTGCAGATATGCTAACAAAAGTTGTAACCAGGGAGAAACTAAGAATATGCTCAATTTCAATTGGTCTTCAAGGATGACGATGAAGATGAGAAACAACCAGGTCCAAAGAGGATTCATTGTCCAGCAAATGAAGCAGCAGTGGAGTTGCTACAATCATTCTCCAAGTGGGATATTTTTGGGTGTGGAGCCTGATTATCTTGTTTATTTTGTATCACAGTGTTGGACCCCCTGTACCTTAATGGGGCCGGAAATGCCGTCTGTAATTAAACGCTGACTGTGACTTTATGGAGCCCCCCCTTGGTAGGGGGTTTCGGGGGCAACGTCCCCAAAGCTAAAAACAAATGTAAAATTGCCTTGTAAAAGTATAGTAATTTCTAGCCAATCTAGGCCGTTCATTAGGCGGATGATCTGATGGTAGAAGTTATGTTTATTTTAGGGTTTTTTTCCCTAGAAGGCACCCCCTCGCTTGTAAGAGGATATTTTATTGTGGTTGTGTATTGTATGTGTATTCTCGGAGCGAGAAACAAAGAGGGAGACTGTGAGAGAGAACAGAGGATATTACAGTGGATCTGCTCTAGGTTGTGTCTCTTCATTTTTGTTGGATAATAGAAAGGAAGGACTGGCTGTCTGAGGTGGATGTAGCCCAAACTAGGTGAACCACGTATATCTATGTCTCTCTGGTTTTATGTGTTTTGTGTGCCTATGTTTTCCGCATATTTTATGTGTTTCATTGCTCTGCAATATTTAATTTTCTAACAGAAAATTGCTGCGAAATGGAAGAAAACTGGCCTGGTGAATGTCTGGTGCAATAAAGGTCTTAGACCGTCCGATTAGACTGGTGGGTGATGATCAATGGTCAGGATTTACCAGTGCAGTTGATCATACTGAATTTAGGTGGAAGAAAAGACTTTAGTGTTAAAAACACAAAAGTTTAATGTTGGGTGAATACAAAGGAAAAAGGGAAAAATGAAGGAAATCAGAGGCTTTTGGTGGTGGGCCCAGAAAGGTGGAGGGCGACTGAACATAGACCATTGGATCACTGGAGGAGATCAATGGTGGAGATATTCTGATGAAACTTTGTGGAAGGTCCGATGAATGGGATATGAAGGAAGATGCGATGTAAAAAGAGCCGTTGATCTAGATAAAATGGACGGTCTGGATTAAAGTAGGAATATATTAGGGAGGAGCATTTTTAGAGGAAAACTTCTGGTTTCGTGTGGCTCCAAAGTGGTTTTAAAACTTCTCCAAAAAAATGCGATATGCATCGGTCCCTGACACGTGTCCTCCCAAAACCGCTTTCATCGCGTAAAATTGAAATGTTAACTGTCAGACACTAAAATCATGCGATATGCACCTTAGATGTTGGATGTAGGATGGGGAGATCTAACGGTGCTGGATAGTGCACGATATGGAAAGATGTGTGGGCAGTAAGGTGAGAAAGGGTTAGCGGTGGTTTTAATGTGAACCATCGGATCTATGGAATGGACGACGGAGAATAAAAAGAGAAAGCAGAGGCAAAGGGGCAAGTGAAAGGGTGGGGAGAATGAATGCTATTGGATCTAAAGAGATCAACAATGGAGATCTAATCACATCAGAGACAGGCAGGGGGCCCAAAAATACGAGGTTTGATGTTGTGATTATGCGTGGACTGTCGGATCAAAGGGGAGATCGATAGTCGATATTTGATCGGAGATTGCCAATCGGAGGAAACATGGTGGCACTTAAAACTTCTTGCGATTGGCGGCTATGCGAGTTAGCATAGGCCATCAGATTTGTATGGATGATCAATGGTGGAGATTGCAGCGGAGGCCGATCAGAGGAGGACCAATCGCATTGGATATTTTTTGAAAAACAAAGGAAGAGCGCTCATGGAAAAATTCCAATTGCGATTAGCACCGGGGCTTTAGTGCCTGGTCTTAGCACTGGGTTTTACGTAGGAAAGGGGTTAAGGGCTAGGCCGAAAGGGGCTTAAGGCCTCAATGAAGAAAAAGGGGTTTCTAGGCCAAAATCAATGTTTTTTAAGGCCAAGAAAGGGGTTTCGGTAGAGGGAAAAAGGTATTTTTGAACCAGATAAAGGATGATATGAGGTTTAAAAGGGATTTAGGAAGGTTTAGAGTTTAAATGGGGATATTTTGAGTGATTTTAGGGGAATTTTGTGGGAGGAAAGAAAGGGGTGAAAATGGGGAATTTGGAGGGATAAAATGGAGCAGATGGGGGCTTTTTGAAGCTTCTTCTTTCACAAACAGTGATATTTTTTCAGTGGAAATAGCAGTGAATATCTCTTCAAAGGAAAAAGACACATAGAGGCTTCAAGAATGAAATATTTTGAAGGGAAATGTTTTTCTTGAAGGCTCAAAAACATTTTAGCCACCTGTTTCCTATGTCAAAAATTTATAGGTGGCTAACACATTGAATATTATAATAATAATATGAGATATCTATCTCTATTTTCTGAATTTAACCTCTATTATACTACGCAGTCTCTTATGTAGCAGCTTCGACATTTTCCAGTCTTGGGGTTTTGTCAATTTTTAGCTGTTTTGAGCATGGGAGACCTATTGAACTAAGCTAAAGGCATTTGTTTCTGAAAATATTTTTCATGCATGTCATATATTGTCTATTATAAGGGACACAACCATTATTTTTCACTGTTATAACTCAATATTCAGAAAATAACGTTTTTGGGGCTAAAACTGCTACTTTTCCCCGCTTGGTGACATCATAAAAAGGCATAGTTTGTTACTGTGATTGTTCTATTGAAGCTATGTGTTTAAATACATTATATGAGTTGATCACTTTCTGCTCTCAAACTTTGGAATACCTTAGGGTATTCTTATTTTTGTAGAAAATTCCAGATTTGGAATATTACAGTGGTATCATAGCAACAATCTTGGCTCAGCTTGTGAGCTTCAAGAATCATGGAGTATTCTCATGGGGAGGAGGATATTTGTAGAAGAAATCAGAGAAAACCCTTATTTTCTAGAGAAATTAGGTTCTAAAAACTTCTTTTTCCAAATCTAGAGGGAGGAAGCAAGGGCATCAAAAAAATAAGGAGGGAGAAATCTGAAGATCCCTCAACAAGATCTATACAGGAGGAAGATTCTAAGTCCTCATCTTTTGGATATGAGAAATCAGCTATATAATTAGATATACCACGTTCTATCAAAAATTTCTTCATGAAGAGGAAGAAAGGAGATGTGCCAAAGAAAGATACTCTTGGTGACTATTTGGAGGAATTTGAAGCTCAATCTGAGGAGTTCAAAGATCACTTGAATTTCCAAGATTTTTACCAAATGAAGGAGGGAAAGAGAACAAGGAGAAAGAAGTAGGGTGAGGGTATATTCTTTCTATCCACTTTTGATGGATCACCTCTATGTCCAGCTAGGGCTTGGGTGAAGGAGCTAGACGCCTTTGTGCAGCAACATCAAGTTTTAGAATTTAAAGCCATCAAAGTAGCATCGCTGCATTTTGAGGGTAAGGCCTATGCTTGGTGGTTGTTTGAATCATTTTCCTCAAAGAATGAAAATACATCTACTTATGCAAAGTTCATTAAAATATTATTAGAGAGGTTTGATGAGATTTCATGTGAAACATCTTCTATTGAAACTACCATACCATATCAAATAGAGCTTTTGCGTGCGTTGGGAGGGTATATAAATCCAACTCCATTTCTGAAAAAAAATGAAGAAGAGGTGAGATTTTTAGATACTTTTCCAAGGGAAATATCTCCTTTGGATGAAGCGATTTTTTCTCAAAAGGAAGACATGAAGATTCCTTCTTCAAAAGAAGACCAAGATCTAGGGTCTCTTATTGAAGGTAAGGCAACTTCAACTAGTAAAGAGGAGAAAGGGGAGACAGGAGAGGATAACACATTCATGACAAAGACACCTCAAGCACCTCATGAAGAATAAGATGGAGCACTTGCTTCAAGAAAAGAAACTCTTTCACTCTTGCAAGGAGTTCCAAAATGTCTCACACATAGAGCTCTTGGCATAACACATGAGCAGCATGTACCTTCATTGCCAAGTGATGAGATATTGAGGATAGGAGGAGGAAAAGAGGAGGAATGGCATCAAAAGATGAAGAGAATGTACCCTTCTCTATTTCAGAGTTTGAAAGAACAAGGAAGGCGAGAGGATCTATGCAGTAAAGGTAGTGGCAAATCTGTCCACCTACATTCACATCCTACTCTATGCCTTGATGCCTCTTTGCAAAGAGGCATTTCAGTAGGAAGACCGCTTGATTGGAGGGAAAATAAAGTGTTCTCTCAACTATATGTAGCGGCAACCTATTTTTCCATAGAGGGAACCTTGGAAGGAGCTACTACAGTGCTGAGAATCATTGATGGAAGGCTAGGCAAATTTCTGAAATTGACCTTGCTTTCTTCCATTCATCTATTTGCGTTGGAGGGAATAGATTCAGAAATTTGTGTTGATATGAGCATAGTATCAAAAGGATACTCCATATATTTGGAGTAGAAAAAAGGATACTCCAATATATAATGAAAATTTCTGAACATAACAAAAAAATATATCCTCATTTTTGTATGCAAGAGAAAAACTGTGGAATTATTAGAGGAAGAGAACCTTTCAAAGGAGGGTGACTCTCCTAGGCTTCAATCTTGTCTTGAGAAAGATCAGCTGCAAGAGGGGTAGCAAAAGAAAGTTGGGAATAATCCAACATGTGACTTTGACATCAAGCATGTCAAGGTGGAGAGCCATCATATGACAAATGCATCATTTCATACCTCTATAGAGTTTTCTATATTGGGAAGCCTGGACCCTTATTGGGAGTCCCAACTCTTGATGGAATATTCTAAGGACCTATTCACATGTAAGGTTCTTGATGGGAAAGCAATGGATGGAAAGTATAAGGTAGTTTATGGGATCATTTATGTTCATGATCAGATCTACTTAACTAAAGGTTCCAAACTCAAGAATAAACTGCTTGATACAACCTATGAGGTCTTGCTTTCAAATCCCACTAGTTTCATTGGAACATATCATACTATCTTAGAGGGATTCATGTGGGAAAATTTCAAAGAGGAGATGCACTCTCATATGAGTAAGTGCATATATTATTTTCTTGTTGAGGAGGAACATAGCTCTTGGAAAGGGTTATCATTATCACCTCCTTATTCATTGAGTGTGAGAGGGAGCTCATCCATGAGCTACCTTGCTGATTTTAAACAAGTGTATGACAAACATTTTATTGTTGAATCTCATGATGTATTTATTATATACTTGTATTTTCTTAACACTTATGTGTAGGTCTTGGCTCCAAAAGGGGGTACTTTTTCTGACAGGCTTCATGAGCCACTTTGGGACATGAACAATGGTGATGCTAGCCATTCCTTGGGAGGTC
Organism: Pinus albicaulis; assembly: GCA_034641835.2. Lineage (NCBI taxonomy): Eukaryota > Viridiplantae > Streptophyta > Pinopsida > Pinales > Pinaceae > Pinus > Pinus albicaulis. The sequence continues at coordinate 1,491,930,227 of CM076581.1, forward strand.
TTGAAGAGGTGATGTACTCTTCATGGTGTGATTCCTTAACACCAACCATCATACACCTTCTCCAAACATGCAAGAAGGATGGGGCAACAAAAAATTGTTGGGGAGAACGCTTTTCATATCATATCCTATGGCAGTTAGGGGGAAAACTATGTTGGTTGCACATGAGGGACCATTTTCCTTCTCCCTAATTGTATATGGCAGCTAGCATGATCTTACTTATGATCCCACATGCTGAATATGTTCTTATATTTATGGGAGACATAGTTGGAGGTAAAGCACACTTTTTTGATGTGTCTTTGGGGGAAGAAAGTCCCTAGTTTTTCTGCACTACATGTTCCATGGGGAGCATGAGAAACTATATGGCCACCATTGGATATAACTTGTTTCTTTATTTGGATGGAGCAATTGGGGCATGCCTATCATAAGAAATTTGGAGGATCTTTTCTATGAATTACCAAGCTGGAAGGTGATTCAATTTATTTGGATGATAGCATGGAGGAAGGAGGCCTCCATTGATGATGAAATTCCCCATGATTTTCATCACTTCTACCTTGAAAAGGCCATGGATCAGCAAGAAGGTTTCCATAAAAAACTTCCATTCTTTTATGATGAGAGCTATTGGTTTTACTCACCAAAGGCCAACTTGCACTTTAAGGACAAACCATTGGAAGACAAGACTATTACAGAAAATTCAGAGAAATGGTGGAGACTATTGGATGAGGAGGCCACAAGAGAATAAGGGGAGATATGGCAACACCCTTGCAGTTACTTGAGGAAAAGAAACATTTGGGAGGGGGAGACTGTAATATTCCTAAATTAGCTGGAAGCTAATAGGAATATTAATTTTTATTTGAAATCTAGATGCATGAATAATTGAGCAAGGAGGCTCATAATTTGCTCAAGTATGAATAAAAATCCCTCCTAGTGTGAAAATGGATCATGAAAGAACTAGTTCAAGCATCCACATGTGTGAACAAGGTCTAAACTATGTGGACAAGGTAAATTTTAACCAAGTCAACATGATTTATTCTCAAAGAAGTGGATCCTAAATAAAGCTAGCTCAATGTGAATAGAGATCAATCCAGCTAGACAAAATGAAGGCACCTTGAGTGTGAAAAGGGACAGGGCATGAAGATTCAGTCAAGGTTTACTAAGTCAAAAAATCTATCTAGATACATTGAACCATCTTGATGGACAACGCAGTTTTTGTGGAGGAGCCTTTGCATGGAAGCAACCTCATAGTGGGTGGGACCCTTGGTGAGAGAACTCAACAATTATATAATGAAGGATATGGCAAGCATATGGGAATATTTGAGATTATATTCTTATTTTTTCTACTTATAATTTCTCCATACTTGGTTGTTTAGCTAACTTGCTGCATTGCTTAGTGCAAGGGTTTGCTCGGGCGAGGATTCCCTACTCTTTCTTGGAGATCTTCTCTAAGAAATATAAGATGAGGTTTTTGATCTGAATTTTCCACTACCTGGTGTTGGGCCAAGCACTTACCTTCAGCAAAAATTCATTCCCTTTAGAAAACTACGTTATTTCTTAAGGTGTGCAGTGGAAAGGGTGAAAGTCCCATTTTGAGGAGCTAGTTTCCCAAGAGAAGGATCAGCCTTTCTTTGGGAGAAATATAAAAGGAGTCTACAACCATTTCCTTGTATTTTCAGCCATTATTATTTAGAGCTACAGCCATAAAGTGTGATTCAGCCACATATTTGTAGCAACTTTCTCTTCTATATATTTTATGTCAAGAAACCCTTGTCGGGTCTTCTTGGATCTGTATAAAAGAGATTAGATCTCTATTTTTATGCCTCATTGAGTATTATAATAAAAATATAAGATATATTTCTATATTTTCTGATTCTAACCTCTATTATATTGCACAGTCTCTTATGCAACAACTCCGACATTTTGCAGTCTTGGGGTTTTGTCAATTTTTAGTTGTTTTGAGCATGGGAGACCTGTTTAACTAAGCTAAAGGCATATTTTTCTAAAAATATTTTTCATGCATGTCCTATATTGTCTATTATAAGGTTAAAAACCGTTATTTTTCACTATTATAACTCAATATTCATAAAATAACGTTTTTGGGGTTAAAACTGCTACTTTTCCCCGCTTGGTGACATTGTAAAAAGGCACAGTTTATTGTTGTGATTGTTATATTGAAGCTATGTGTTTAAATACATTATATGAGTTGATAAATTTATTCTCTCCAAATTTGGAATACCTTAGGTTATTCTTATTGTTGTAGAAATTTCCATATTTGGAATATTACATTTACCTCATGATTTTTTATGGTGATCCTTTTATCTTTTTATTGTATGTTGATGATTTGTTCCTCAATAGGAAAGAAGGAATTGTTTCAAAATTTTAAAAAATGATTTCATGCCCCTATTATTCTCCATCTAAACCAAAATTTCCATTAATACCTAAAGAATTTTGAAGAGAAACTCACTTAGGAAGTTAAGAATCTTATGAAAATGTATTTAAAAAACCATAATTTTAAAAGGTGTCATAGGTGGGACTGAAATTATTAGCAAAAATACTAGGTTTTCAAAATATGTATAACTTTTGACCTATGACATTGTCGCATTTTCCCAATTCATAAGGCGCAACAATGTTTTAAAAATGTAGAAATAAAAATAAAACAAGAAGCTTCTATTCTAGAAGCCTCGTGGATGGCATATTCTCTAATCGGTTTGGATTTGTATCGACCTCCATATATTTTTTGTCTCAACCTCCATCCCCTATCCTCCTTGTTATACTTCAAATGACCTCCTCATAATCTCAGAAGAGAAGGATACACAGATGGAATAAGTTGACCAAGACAGAGACCCATTTTTCCATGGTAACACACCCCATAAAATGCAAGCCCAAGTTATAATGATTTCCTGCTTCCTATAGGAAGCATTAGGGACTACATTAATGCCTTGTTTTTCCTAATGGGTCACATTACCTGTGCTCCATGAATAATGAGGGGAGGATTCTGAGTAAACTGACTGGAATTTTCTCAAAGACTCAGTCCAAAAACATGGAAAATTGCAGTGCAGACCTCTGATTGGAAATTTCTAAACCTAAATAAGAATCCAAATAGGAAAAAATATAGAAAATCGTGGAAGCATCATGGATTTTTCCCTAATCATACTAATGGAGAAGAATGGCAAGGTTTTTCCTCCTAAATGATTATAAATTGGAGGCAAGAGCTCATTGTCAAAGGTTGAAAGGTTGATTGTGTAAGGAAAACACTTTGGTTAGGGTGAGGACTCATTAATTGGCATAGTTAATTAAGAGATATTTTCATAAGCATTATCACACTAGGAGATTGGAGAGAGATATCGGAGTTGAATAACTGAGGGAGGCTTGACCAAGCTAATGGTTGTAACCCTCCTTCATTCAATATAATAGAACTGCCTCTATTTTGTACACTTGATATCTTGTAATCTAATCTATTGAGTTATTTGTTAAAGATATATGTTATATGTGGCCTAGATTTATATGAGTTCATGTTTTATTGTATGCTTGCCTTTGATTGTTAATTCTGATAACATTGTGAATATTACTAGTTTCATTGATTGTTTGCAGGATTCAAACTTGGAGCTAGTGAGGCAGAATTCCACTACACTACCTTGAGCTATCGAAAAAATCGACATAACGCATTGAGGTAATCATTCTATATTTCATATTGTCAAGCTTATACTTTCTTGAACATACATATATTATCTTTCTGAATGTTGCAGCTAATATGACTCTTTGCCTTGGGTCCCAGGAAGGCTTGATAGAGATCTTACTCCAGCTACCACCTGTGCATTTTACCCATAAGACTATAGTTATTGGAGTTTCTTTCTATGCAACCTTTCCAAAAATACACTTATGTGACTATGTGTTATATCATGTTCTTACCAAAATAGTGGAACACCATCATTTTTTATGATAGATCTAGACTAATTATTCCCTTTCAATGTTAATTCTTGGAGTCCAACTATCAACTCTCTTTGTTCCTCAACGAAGAATCAATTGGGTGATTTACTTGGTGGTTGAATATATCAAGTGTTATACCCAATAAAAAAGTGGTAAAACCAATGAATTAAATCACTAAAACCCCAATGCTACACCCAAACACCAAATATGACCAAATTCTATGCCCTCGTGATTATCGGGATCGTAGGATGCTAAATTTTTTATAAATTTCACTATCACTAAATTCCATGTGATATTGACAAGGAATTAAACCTTAATAAATAGCTATAATAAATCACCTCAATTACCAAGCAATATAATCGAGTGCTTACTAGAATACCAAATATATTTAAGAAATAGAAAATACACATTGTGTAAATGTCCTACTATGTCGAGCTCTATTATATGGACCGTTAGTTTTTAGAAAAATATCTCTTACCTAGGAACTTTGAGTATGCAATTAAAAAACCAAAACACCAAAATAATTAGAAAATTCAATTTAACAAAATTTCCTAGTATGGTAAGGCTCTTATAGACAAACTATTAATTTTCATTAAAATTTCATTGAAAACCATAAACAACTAAATTTGTAGAGCAATGATTATTTTTCTGAGATAAGATAATTATATGGATTGCTGAAAATTACAAGAAGTGTGCTACAAGCCCTTTGGACTCCTTCAAAATATTCAACTAGAAGTTCTTGTAATGGTGTCTGAGAAAGAGTATGGTTAAGTAAGGTAGAATTTTATACGAAATATGGAAAAATATACTACAATGAATACAAAACTAAAGTGCAAAAGTAATTACTTGCAAATTTAAAGATATGAAACTCTTAGTTTTGGATCTTTGGGCTGCTAGAATAAATGTTTGATTACATTATAAAATTATTAAGATAAAAATTCACACATATGATCTTATGATAATTTCATTTTAATTCAATGGAAACTAATAGAGTTTTTATATGTGCAATAATTCTGAGGTCACTTCAATATGTTGTGAATCTTTGAAATGAGAAAAATGTATATATGAATACTAACAATTTGGTTGATGGAAATATTACATTGTAGGTACAGTCCTGGAATGTGGTGTGAGATAGAAGATACCATGGTAGAGTAAAACTGCTTGAAATGGAGCACAAAAACATGACTACAAGTGTCATGCTCATGAGATCCATCTTCTGAAGCAATAATGAGTTGGGAAACATAAATTTATGGTTTGTAATTTTTGAGTATTTCTAATGGAAATTAAATTTTGTGACATAGGTGAAATGGTGGAGCATGAATCTGAGGAAGAAGACTATTGTGGGGACATGGAAGCTTTGTGACTCTTGATTAACCCATGGGATAAAGTCATAATTGCTACTTTAACTATAAGAATCCTGAGCAGTGTAGTGGAGCATGCCAAACCATCACTTGGTCATAAGACTCCTTGCACATTACATTAGAGCATGCGAAACTCAAACTTGTATGTAAGACTCTCATGATTACCCCATGTAGGAAAAACCATAGACATGTATACTGCCCAGAATGGGGGTTTCTTGGACTTATAAAAGTGAGTAGTTGATGGGGTCCCATGTAGAAAATCCCTTGGAAATCTAGAATACTTAGAATAAAGGTTTCCTAGGCATGATAGGGTGATTAGTTGACCGGGGTGGGGTCATGTAGGGAAACCTTTGGATAGGTAGACTACTTAGAGTATGGGTTTCCTCCACCTGAAAATGTAAGTAGCTAATGGGAAAAAAATATTCCTCAAGCTCATTGGGATGTGAGAACAAGGAGGATTTTTGGGTAAACACATAGCTTGTTCTGTAAATGAAATGAGTTGGAATTATAACCTATGGGGGAAAGGAAGCAAAGAGTAATGATAAATAGAAGTATCAATTTAAATAATTTCTTGTTGAAAGTGTGGTTTATTTTTATTAATTTTTTTTATGATTAACCCCATATGAATTTCATGCCTATGATAGAGGTGCACTGCTAAACTATTTAGAAAATATGTACAATGTATATCATGAGAAATCTTAGAGCAATATCAACATGGTAATATCAAAGTGGTGAAGCAAAAACATAGTGGATCTGGAGACATTAGGGACTAGACCATTATGGTGACACCGGAAGTTTGTGACATGCATTGATCACCACGAGATATGTTGTGAAAAATGTCTTCTGTTATTATAGTAATCTAGAGGGATGTTTTTGTTGTGACACTCAATTAAGAAATTTATTTTACAAGGAAGCGTTTCCAAGTAATGGATCACTCAAGGGACTAGGGAGGTAAAGAAGGGGATGCCTAAACTTGGAAGCTGTGTAAATGCACAAAAGAGGAAACTTGATATAGCTAGTTTTCAAAGAATCATGAGCATAATTATTGGGATCATAAATTTATTGGGCATGTCCCAGGGAGAAATGAGCTAAATTTATTCCCTAAGAAGCCTTAAGCACAATGAATGACCTAGTTGTACATGAAAATTTAGTACACAGAAGACGTTTTTGATGTAAGAGTTGTAATTATAAAGGTCATATTATATTTATATTTCATGTTTATAGAGAATTCAGGAAAATATTCCTTTCAGGGGGTGGGGTTTGCAACATCCCTAACACTACCCTATTTTTTTAATGTTAAAACTATGAATTTGTAGCACTAGCATGGAGGCCATGACTAGCTTAGAAATTATGTTGTAAATATAAAATAAATTAAATTTGAATATTAATTGGTTCTTCAAATTGAGGGACACACTAATATAATATTATGAGGAGGTTTCATGTTGCTTTCTTGTTGGTTTCTTATGGAATGTGTTGTGGACAATTTTCTCACCCCTAGAGACAGTCTAGAGTTGCCATAGAGCAGTGCCTAGGACATCTTAATATAGCAAGGAGCTCATCATATAGCTTGGGTTGTCAGTCCAAAAGCTCACTTACTATCTCTTGTTGAACAAGGAAATTAGTTTAAATGGGACCAATCTCTCTCAGAAGCTGGTACAAAGATAAGAACAATGTAGGAACATCATGCAAAATTCCAATACAAAGGCATCAAACAGTTAAGAGACAACTTACTGTAAAGAGGGCCAGTTCAAATAATATACCACAGAAATCAAATATCAGAAAAGTGGATGGAGTGCAGAATCGTGGAGAAGATACTAGTTAACATGAGACTGATACCCAGATACACAACAGAATCACATATGGGCTTATCCAACTAAGAATCCATACATGACAATGGCGTTTTAAAAGCACCGTCCTCAAGTAACCAATATAGAAGAAAATGTGGATAAGATGAACATGGAACAATATATCATGACTAGGCCTATTTAAAGCGCTTGACTAATCCCAGTATGGGCATCAACTAGGATGAATCCTTACTTAAGATTAGTGAGCCACTCACATTCTAGAGCATGATACAAGAAGATAAATAACACGAAATGAGATTTTATATTAACACATAAGAGAAAATTACATACTGTGAGATACCAAAGACCAAAATCCTCATTACAGTTATAACTCCTCCTCACTAAGACCCTACGGGCTCTGAAGCTTCATACAGAAGTACTACAAAATGTATACAAAATCCTTCTCACTGCACAGTTTGCTGATAGAAATCTGGAACCCTTACAATGTCTTATTTCTGGGTCTTTATAGAAAAGATAGAGAATTCTAGAGAAGGAGGTAGGTGGAGCACACTTAATGACTTGATTTGAACAAAATGGCAGAAAACATTCGTGCCCACACTGTGAATGACTAAATATAAATGGTTGTACTTTACAATCTATCTCTAGAAATAAATGCTGGAGGATGAAAATCTCCTTATGTACAAGACATAAATAATAAAATATACAAATGCTATGTACTTGGCTGGAGGAGGAAAATCTGCTGCGATAAAACCTTGAGGTTGCTTGCAAGAATAAATGAACTAGGAAGAAGATCTCTGCAGAGGCTCGGCATAAGGGGAAATCTTCATGAACCTTTTGTACTTTCCTGAGAAGAAAATTAGCTGAAATACAATCTGTAGGATATGATTTTTAATGTATTGTACCCTCAGCTTGATCTTGAAAATCTCTGGTCTGATACCCTTGTCTTTTAACACCATATACGAGCTCATAATCTTCAATGGGGTTGTTGAAATCTTTAATTCTTTGCTGATGTTCTTTCCAGGAACATTGATATCCCCATACGCTAATTGGCATCTTTAAATTGTCCTTGGAGAGTTCGAAAGATTTTAAATCCAGCTCCTGCGATGGATGTCTTATCATGGTGGCTTTCAGGACCCTTATTCATAAATGGCAGCTTCAGTGAATTACCATCTGAGATGCTGTATCGCTACAACCAAAACTGTGAATTAAAACATCTTTCCGTTTGTTGAAACCCTGCAAAACCCACCAACACATTAGAAAAACCAGGTAGAAGTGGGGTGGACGAGGAGGTGTCGACGATAATGACAGTGAGGACATGGCTGATTGGCAAGAACGCGCAAGGTGGTGGAGAAAGTACAATGGAAGCTTTTGATAATCAGAGGGAACGCAGGTTTTCTACGTAAAATGGTTTGAACGTGGTGGCGGAATAAAACAATGAATATGAATAAACATATATATATATATATATATATATATATATATATATATTCGGCAGAGGAGAACGCCACGGACACACGGGAATACGACGCATGGGTGTACGAAGGACAGGTGGGTGGATGACGTGGCTGCGGGGTCAACAGACATAGAAGACTAGATTCTAGGCCGTCGGATTTTGGAAGACAGATCAACGGCTCGAAGGCGATGGGAGTGGCGTAATGGTGGGCCACGGGACACAACGGACACAAGTTAACGGGCGGGCAGCTTTGGAGGATATCTGCCATTGGATTGAGGTCGACAGATCCAACGGCGCGGGTGAGTTCCACTGCTCGGCCATAGTCCAACCTTTAACGTGCGAAAAAGTGGTTTTTCGGGCCCGTACCAAAGACATGCGTCACGCGATTTGTGGAATCGCTGGCGTTTGGTTGAAAACCACCGGCTCAGTGGAGGTGGTGTGGAATTAACCACTGGTTTTCTGCGCACGGGGGCCACCACGGATGTTTTAATTGCGGGCCGTCGATTGGTTTTGATCGGACGGTTACCATTGCACCCGAAAACATTTATTGTTAAGCTCCCTTTCCTTCTGGGCTGAGGTTTTGCGCTCGGGACATATGGAAACCAAAGCATGGAGGGCTAAGATCTTAGGGCTAGGTCCGATAAGTTTTAAATTATGGGTTTAAACCTTTGCAGGGAGGATTTTCCAGGTGGAGATGGTAATATTGAATGGGAACATGAGGCTTTTAGGCCACGGCAGGGGTTTGGAATAGATTCGAATGAGGCAGCGAACCAAAAATCTATAGGCAGGGGTCAATATGTACAACATCGGCTCCATCTGGGGACATCATGTTCATCCTTGAACATGTCAAGAACGCGCAGACCAGTGAACCTCTCTGTATGAACATTCTGTTTTTCAATTCCTCTATGTTTCTTCTGATAATTTTGCCAGCATCCTTTCTCTATAAAAATAAAAGCTAAAACAACTTATATACAATATAATACAACAGGAATTCCCATCCTGGATCAGAATTGAAAGTATGGCTTGAGGAATTGCCCATTCACAGGGGCGTCCAGTGGATCACCCTGTAGGTTTTCCAACATGAAAGTATTATTTCCTCCTTGATTCACAATTTTGAATGGGCCAAACCACAACGGATAAAATTTGGCATGCTTGCCTTTCTCTGCTCTTCGAACGTCCCATCTGAGAACCAGGTCTCCAATTTGAAATTTCCTATCTTTCGCATGCCGATCAAATACATTCTTCATTTTCTCCTGATATTCTATCAATTTGTGATTCACCTGATTCCGTGTTTCCTCCAATTCGACCAATTGATTAATCCTTCTGACCATGTCATCTGGTTCTTCCTGGCCTTCCTGCATAAAACGTGCTACAGGTAACGCCAATTGCATAGGAAACACAGCTGCTTGCCCATACACCAAATCATAGGGATATTTCCCTGTGGCTCTCTTGCTGGTTATCCTATTCGCCCATAGAGCAAATTTTAATTGAGAGTCACAATTTTTTTGATTCTCATTTATTTTTTTCTTCAAGGCCCTCACCAGGGTTTTATTAGAAGACTCTGCTAAGCCATTTCCCTGAGAATAGTAAGCTGTGGAGTGAGTCAATATGATGTTATACTGTTGGAAGAAATTTACAAATCTGGCAGATTTGAAAGCCTGTGCATTATTAGTTACAATCCTAGCAGGACATCCAAACCTGGATATGATATTTTCTTCCATAAACTTGATTATTACAGTATCTGTAGCATTTCTTGTAGGTATTTCTTCCACCCATTTTGTGAAATAATCTGTGGCTGTTAGTATCCATTTATATTGGCCACTTGATGGGGGATGTATCTCTCCTATAAAATCTAATCCCCATTTCTGAAATGGTTCATTCACATGAATAGGGATCAAGGGAAAAACTGCTAATTTCTGTCTTTCTGCGAATCTTTGACACTTGTCACACGCCCTGACCCAAGCAAAAGCATCTGTAAATAATTTTGGCCAGTAAAAACCAGCCTTCAGGATTTTATGAGCTGTAGCCCTCCAGTTGTAATGCCCTCCACATATTCCCTCATGAAATTCTGTCATTATATTCTCCACTTTATTTTCTGTTAGGCATAATAGTAATATACCTGAAGGGTCTCTCCAATATAGCTGTCCATTAGCAATTATATACTTCTGGGATTTCATTCTTATAGCTCTGTATTTTATCTTATCACAACTCGGAGGGCAGCTAAGTGTTAAAAGATATTCAACTATTTCTTTATACCAAGGACTAGTGAGATATTTCATGTGTACCTTTTGAGTGGCCATCTCCAGCCCTTGCTGTTCTTCTCCTTTCTCAGATTCTCCATTTATTATCATGGATAAATTAATGCCCAAGGCTTGATGATTTGATTCAGACAAAATTTTAGCAAGTCCCTGCCCTTTAATCAGCTTAGTAGGCCTTATGTCCAAATCATTCTCCTGTATTTTTGCAATCCATCTTCCTCTTTTACCTTCACTATCCCCCTGAACAAGAATGTCTTTGACAGCTGTTGTGGGAACATATGCAGTAATGTGAGATTGCAAAACATAGGTTCTAAAATCTTTAAGGGACTTTACCAGGACATATGCCTGTTTCTCTAATATATTATATTTTAATTCAGCGTCATGCAGCACTTGACTGAAGAAAGCTATAGGCTGCTCATATCCATCTTCATTTCTCTGCAACAATACTCCAACAATTGTATGGGGTGAAGCAAATGAAAATATCACAAATGGTTTTGTATAATCTGGCCCAGCTAGCACGGGAGCTTCAGAAAATGCCTGTTTTATTCTGGTGAATGCATCTCTAGACTCCTGGGACCACTTAACTTCATTCTCCTTTTTCAACATATCAGTTATATGCCTAACTATCTCAACATAGTTAGGAATAAACCTTCTCAGAAAATTAATTCGTCCTAAAAACACCTGCACTTCCTTCTTATTCCTGGGTAAAGGAATGTTGTTTATTACTTCAACTCTCTTAGGGTCTATTTTCACACCATCTTTAGTTACAATGTGCCCTAAGAGTTTTCCCTCATCTAATGCAAATAAAGACTTTTGAGGATTGAGGGATAGGCCATACCTTCTGCATTTTTCAAAAGTTATTTTTAAATGCTCAATATGCTCATCATCATTCTTTGAAAACACTGTGATATCATCAAGATATACCACCAAAATCTTGTCATGCTCTCCAACAAAGGCTATGTCCATTGCCCTCTGAAAAGTAGCTCCTGCATTAATTAACCCAAATGGCATCCGGGCATACATAAATGTTCCCCATGGTGTTGTAAATGCGGTTTTCTTCTGATCTTCTGGGAACATGGCCACCTGATTATAACCAGAAAAACCATCCATCATTGACATTCTGGATGCTCCCACCACTTTCTACAGGATGTGGTCCATCTTAGGCAGTGGATAATTATCTTTTAGAGATGCTCTATTTAAATTCCTGAAATCCACACATAGCCTTATTTCTCCATTCTTTTTTCGAACCGGGACAAGGTTTGCTATCTTTTCTGAGTATCTCAATGGCACGATTATTTTGGCCTTCAGTAGCTTCTTGATTTCTTTTTCAATAGAGGGAAGCAGCAGAGGATTTATCTTTCTGAGCTTCTGCTTATAAGGCTTTGCATCTTCCCTCAAAGGAATTTTATGCTGCATTATATTAACATCAAAATTTTTTAGGTCCTGATAGGACCATGAAAATACATCTTTACAAGATTGAAACAACTTCAAATATTTTTCTTTATATTCTTCTGGGATCCTTTTAGATAATTTTACAATTTTGGGATCAACATAAGTACCCAGATTCAAATCTTCTACTTGATCTTCTTCTATCACTTTGTTTGGCTGCAATGGAATATCATCTTTGTTAAATAATTTTTCTAGAGGCACCAGACCTCTAGGTATAAAATTTCCTTTCAGCTGCAGCACTTTATTTCCTGCTATCTTCTCTTCCCATCTGTTTTCTGTAATATTTTCAGTTTCCTCCTCCTCGTAATCATCAATCTCCATATTAGAGAATTCCCCCACTGTCTCCATGAATCTCTTCATCTGTTCATCATCTTCAAATACCTGCCAGTGCTTTATATTATCTGGGACAGATGGCCTGTAACGTACCTCCACTTCGTATCTTAAAAGTGGATTCTGAGGAGGACGGAATGTACTAGCAGCTACAGCAAGAGAATCTGCTATCCTATTTTTCTCCCGGGGCATGAACTGTATGTTAAATGCTAAGAAGAAGTTTTCCACCATGTCCCATACTTCGTTTCTGTAAGCTCTCAGCCGGGGATGCTTGGTTTGACATTGATTTCTGATCTGCCTTACCACTAGCTCAGAGTCTCCCATGACTTTTAGACTTTGGATGCCCATGTTTCTTGCTGTCTGCAGTCCCAATAAGAGTGCTTCATATTTGGCTACATTATTGGTAGCCTCATATTCCAATTTAAAGGACAGTGGCACCCATTTTCCTGTAGGAGAGATCAATAACACCCCAGCGCCATTGCCTTCTCTTGAATTTGCCCCATCAAAATGCAAAGTCCAAATTCCTGATTCCTGGTCCTCTTTAGGCTGCTCATCTTGGATTTGACCAAAAAGGGGCTCATGAGCATAATTTTGATTTTCTTCTAACATCAAACATGAGAAGTCTCCCTCTTTGTTATAAACTAGGGAATTCTCTGTGCAGTCAGCCTTAGTTACCATTTTAACAAATCTAGTCTCCCTGTATAACCTCCTCTCCTAGCCTCCAAAGCCTGGGACAGTAGCATATGTTAAATCCAATTTGATTGACCCACCAATTTTTGTACCCTAGGACCTTGACAGCAGCATGCCAAAGCGGGCTGGGATATCAGCAACCACAATGTCCATGACCACACTCTTAGCTGGAATTTGGGCCAAATTGACCACTAAATCTCTAATCATTCCCAAGACTTTAACCCTTTTAGAATCAAATGAATATAGGTCCTTGTATGGTCTTGTAATCTGCAGTCCTAGTTGTTCCATGATAGACAGAGGCATAAGATTATGGGAAGCCCCAGAATCTAGCATACAATTGTGTAATAACAGGTCATGGATAACTAGGGACACATAGAAAGGAGGAGTATAAGGGTCTATCTCCTCGACATGTGGGCCGAAGACTACCATGGGTCTTTCTTCTTGAAGGTTTAAACTATCAGGCACAATTGGTGTTTCAGGAGGGAGCATGAAAGAAGTAACTTGAGACTGATATACAGGTTGTTTTAATAATTCGGTCAGGGGGACCGGAATCTTAATTTTCTCAAGTTCTTTTTGTAGATTGAAAGAAGGTGGGGGATTTTCTATCACTACTTCTTTTGACTCTTTATTTTCAGTTGAAGGTTTAATTTCTTTTGACACAGATTCAACATTTGGAGGATTGACTATTTTTGAAGAAGAAGGAATCTGATCATTTGGCTGTAAGGGAGCATTTAGAGGACTCTTACCTTTTTCCATGTTTCTCTTTGTTATTGATTCCTTCTGAGCAGGTACTTCTTTCTGAGGTGGCTCCTCCTCTTGTTCTTGAGTTCGGGTCCTCTTCCTTGAAGATCCGAGATCATACATTGAATTGTGCTTGCATGAAATCAGCAAATTGCTTACAATAATGGTCAATCTCTGCTTCTTCTTCTTCATCTTGCAATGGGAATTCTATATCATCATTATTTGAAAAAGCCAGATTTGAATCTTCTAATCCATAAGCAGCATCTTCGGTGGAGTCATCTGCTGGACCTTCCAGGTACAAGGGATGTGGTACTTGGTCTGGTTGCTCCTTTGCTTCTCTCGGCAATATCTGCAATGGTGGTCTTCTATACTGGGGATTGTATCCTCTGTTTGGAGAATTATAGAAATTCTTGGGAGCTGCATTTTTAGCTTCCAGTTCAAGCTTGACCATCTTCTTTATCATCTTGCTTATTTCATCCATCTTGTCTAAATCCTTATCTTGATTAGAGGTGGAAACCTCTTCTTCGCCTCTCCTCCTAGTATCTTGTTTAGATTTTCCCTTTAATTTCCAAGTGGAGGCAAATTTTGCTTCCAACTCCAGAGCATCTGACTGAGCATCATCTAAAGTGGTAGGTTTTCTTTCTCTCAATGAGAATCCGAAGTCAAAATCAAAGGCTGCTATAAAAATTATCTTGGCAGCAGCTTCATGGGGCTTCATTTCATGAGGCAGGCTCAAATATAACTTGTTAAATCTTTTAATAAACTCTGATACTCCTTCATTATGCTTCTTATTCATAGTATTAAACTCAGTAAGACACTGACCATGATCTTTCTTTTCCCCCCACTTCCTGAGAAAAACGTTCTCCATGACATCCCAGGTGGTCACTGAACGGTTTCCCAATGTCTTGAACCATTTTCTGGCTTCACCTTCCAAAGATTGCACAAATAATCTTAAGACCACATCCAAATGTTCAACATTTAAGTTTTCTGCAAAAGAGCAGAAGGTCTCAAGATGTTTCTGAGCATCAATTTCATTTTCACCATTAAATCTCGGCAAAATCTTCAAATAATCCTGTGGCATATCATTTAGCACTTGGGGCAAGGCCAGTGGAGCATATTTGTTCAATAGAAAAGCAGGAACATTAGCCATTGGAGGAGGTGGGGGTTGTGCAAAAGTCTGAGATACAAATGAAGGAAAAGGAGTAGGAGGAAGTGGAGTATGAATAAAAATGGGAATATATTGTATGGATGCCTGAGGCGTGGCTGGGAATAATTCATGGTTAACAGCAGCTACTTCGGTAACTTCTTTAATTTCCTCAGCCTCGGGAGTAGGGTGAGAATCTTCTTCAACCCAGGCACTTCCTCCACGTGGAGTTTCTGAGTAAAATTCAGGATTTTCTGTTCTGATTTCTTGAGAAGAAGAGGGCAAATAATCTTCAACGGAATATTCAGGGTTTTCAGCACGAACGAATTTCCTCTCCTTCCAAACTCTTTTGTGAATGATCTTCTCTGGGTCAGACACGTAAGGTGTTTTTGACTGAGATGTATCTGACCTCAAATGTGGCTTACGAGGAGCCAGGACTACCAATAAATTTATCAAATAGAGAACAGTGGAGTCGCCAAGGTGAGAGATACGCAACTCTTCAACTCTCTGTGCTCACCTGATTAGAGAGTGAAAACAATTTGTCGAGGCCCAGGGAAACTAATGTTCTTAAATTCGATCCCCAGCAACGGCACCAAAAAGATGTTGTGGACAATTTTGTCACCCCTAGAGACAGTCTAGAGTTGCCATAGACCAGTGCCTAGGACATCTTAATATAGCAAGGAGCTCATCATATAGCTTGGGTTGTCAGTCCAAAAGCTCACTTACTATCTCTTGTTGAACAAGGAAATTAGTTTAAATGGGACCAATCTCTCTCAGAAGCTGGTACAAAGATAAGAACAGTGTAGGAACATCATGCAAAACTCCAATACAAAGGCATCAGATAGTTAAGAGATAGCTTACTGTAAGGAGGGCCAGTTCAAATAATATACCACAGAAATCAAATATCAGAAAAGTGGATGCAGTGCAGAATCGTGGAGAAGATACTAGTTAACATGAGACTGATACCCAGATACACAACAGAATCACATATGGGCTTATCCAACTAAGAATCCATACATGACAATGGCGTTTTAAAAGCACCCTCCTCAAGTAACCAATATAGTAGAAAATGTGGATAAGATGAACATGGAACAGTATATCATGACTATGCCTATTTAAAGCGCTTGACTAATCCCAGTATGGGCATCAACTAGGATGAATCCTTACTCAAGATTAGTGAGCCACTCGCATTCTAGAGCATGATACAAGAAGATAAATAGCATGAAATGAGATTTTATATTAACACATAAGAGAAAATTACATACTGTGAGATACCAAAGACCAGAATCCTCATTAAAGTTATAACTCCTCCTCACTGAGACCCTACGGGCTCTGAACCTTCATACACAAGTATTACAAAATGTATACAAAAGCCTTCTCACTGCACAGTTTGCTGATAGAAATCTGGAACCCTTACAATGTCTTATTTTTGGGTCTTTATAGAAAAGATAGAGAATTATAGAGAAGGAGGTAGGTGGAGCACACTTAATGACTTGATTTGAACAAAATGGCGGAAAACATTCGCGCCCACACTGTGAATGACTAAATATAAATGGTTGTACTTTACAATCTATCTCTAGAAATAAATGTTGGAGGATGAAAATCTCCTTATGTACAAGACATAAATAATAAAATATACAAATGCTATGTACTTGGCTGGAGGAGGAAAATTTGCTGCGATAAAACCTTGAGGTTGCTTGCAAGAATAAATGAACTGGGAAGAAGATCTCTGCAGAGGCTCGGCATAAGGGGAAATCTTCATGAACCTTCTGTACTTTCCTGAGAAGAAAATTAGCTGAAATACAATCTGTAGGATATGATTTTTAATGTATTGTACCCTCAGCTTGATCTTGAAAATCTCTGGTCCGATACCCTTGTCTTTTAACACAAGATACGAGCTCATAATATTCAATGGGGTTTTTGAAATCTTTAATTCTTTGCTGATGTTCTTTGCAGGAACATTGATATCCCCATACGCTAACTGGCATCTTTAAATTGTCCTTGGAGAGTTCGAAAGATTTTAAATCCAGCTCCTACGATGGATGTCTTATCATGGTGGCTTTCAGGACCCTTCTTCATAAATGGCAGCTTTAGTGAATTACCGTCTGAGATGATGTATCGCTGCAACCAAAACTGTGAATTCAAACATCTTTCCATTTGTTGAAACCCTGCAAAACCCACCAACACATTAGAAAAACCAGGTAGAAGTGGGGTGGACGAGGAGGTGTCGACGATAATGACGGTGAGAACATGGCTGATTGGCAAGAACGCGCAGGGTGGTGGAGAAAGTACGATGGAAGCTTTTGATAATCAGAGGGAACACAGGTTTTCTACATAAAATGGTTTGAACGTGGTGGCGGAATAAAACAATGAATATGAATAAACATATATATATATATATATATATATATATATATATATATATATATATATATATATATATATATATATATATATATATTCGGCAGAGGAGAACACCACGGACACACGGGAATACGACGCATGGTTGTACGAAGGACAGGTGGGTGGATGACGTGGCTGCGGGGTCAACAGAAAAAGAAGACTGGATTCTAGGCCGTCGGATTTTGGAAGACAGATCAACGGCTCGAAGGCGATGGGAGCGGCGTAATGGTGGGCCACGGGACACAACGGACACAAGTTAATAGGCGGGCAACTTTGGAGGATATCCACCATTGGATTGAGGTCGACAGATCCAACGGCGCCGGTGAGTTCCACTGCCCGACCATAGTCCAACCTTTAACACGTGAAAAAGTGGTTTTTCGGGCCCGTACCAAAGACACGCGTCACGCGATTTGTGGAATCGCTGGCATTTGGTTGAAAACCGCCGACTCGGTGGAGGTGGTGCGGAATTAACCACTGGTTTTCTACGCGCGGGGGGCACCATGGATGTTTTAATTGCGGGCCGTCGATTGGTTTTGATCGGACAGTTACCATTGCGCCCGAAAACATTTATTGTTAAGCTCCCTTTCCTTCTGGGCTGAGGTTTTGCGCTCGGGACATATGGAAACCAAAGCATGGAGGGCTAAGATCTTAGGGCTAGGTCCGATAAGTTTTAAATTATGGGTTTTAACCTTTGCAGGGAGGATTTTATGGGCAAAGATGGTAATATTGAATGGGAACATGAGGCTTTTAGGCCACGACAGGGGTTTGGAATAGATTCGAATGAGGCAGCGAACCAAAAATCTATAGGCAGGGGTCAATATGTACAATAGAATGGATGTTAATTTCAAGTGGCATCCCTATTGCGTGGACCCATACTCGTATAATTTGACGTGTTTAATGTTTCCATGCTCAACCACCAAACTACACTAATAGGAGTTACATATTACAAAGTGGGAAACTTTGAGTGGAGCATGGATTCATCCCCATTCCTCGTCGTGGATCAATATAAAGGGAAAGAAATTTAGGGAAGACAAAGTGGAGAAGTGATGATGATTTTATTACTTGAAGAGGGAGGAGGTTGCATAATGGACCAAACCACAACCTAATAAAAGAAAGGATGTGATTGGTTATAAGGGAAAAAACAACAACAAAACAAAAGTGTTGAATAAAGGAGCAACAAAGAAGAGGGGTCTAGAGCCATTGATATGAGGAGAAGGAATTCCATGTCAGATCATGGAGGGAGACACTCTCTCAAGTATGATATAGGGAAGGAAAATAGTTGCTGAGTAGTAGTGAAGGGATATGATAATAAAGTTGGGAAGAGAAATAGTAAGGAAAAAAGAGAGAGAAAAATGGAACTATTGAATTGGACTAGACCTTCGGTTCAAGTCTTGTGAATGAGCTTAGAGATGTGAGAGATTCATTGTGGTGCTTACTACTATAGGAGTTATACAAGTGACCTGGATAGTGCACTCTACCTCCTAAGCGTGTGACTTTAGGCTTTGTGTGTTTCCACGACACAAGCATCACATTAGACATTGGATCCATCACAAAGGTGTTCAGCTACAAGAAATAATTCGGTGTTTTTCTATTATGGTTGGCTGGAGAGTCTAAGTCCCTCCATTATATACTAGAGATTATATCTCACCTAAATATGTATAATGGTTTATGCATAGTTGGATGGTGGATTATGATATTTTTTTTATGTTATTGATTGATGTATGGTCATATATCATTCATGAAAGAATGCCTATTTATATATCTAATCATGGTTAACTAGATATCTTGTATATATATGGAGATAATAAGCTCCTTGAACCACGTGGTTACTTTCATCTCAGGAAGTGCAAGATATCATATATGTTTATGGATGATCGTCTGGAGTCCATGAAGGTTTAACCAATTATCTTGCAAGTTTCATTTATGTTAAATGTTTGAATTAGGTAGTTCACTTCCATATTCATGATTGTATTTTTTAACCCTATAAAGGAATAGCCTACAAAAGAATTATAAAAAATAGAAAAATATACAAATGAGAGAACATAAAGGAAACAAAATATATAGAAAAAGATTTTCCTCCTAGAACACAAAACAAGGAAAACTAGATTGAATTTTCATTATATTCCTTTGAATGTTACAATACATTTATACATGTCTAATCATTCAAAAACCAAAATCCACTAAGCCTGGCTCATAACATAACTATAGTTCCCTTGAACAAATCTATAAAATACCATGGTTGTTAGAAAAATAAATATTACAGAGCAACGCAACACATAAAATATGCGGAAAACACAAGCACACAAAACACATAAAACTAGAGAGACACAGATATACGTGGTTCACCCAGTTTGGGCTATGTCCACCCTAAACAGCCTATCCTTCCTTTCTATTATCCAGAAAAATCAAGAGACAAAATCTACAGTAGATCTAATATAATATCCTCTATTCTCTCTCATAGACTCCATATCTGTTTCTCGCTCTGAGAATACACATACAATATGCAGCCGCAATACAATGCCCTCATGCAAGCGAGGGGTTTCCCTCTAGGGAAGAAAACCCTAAACTAAACATAACTTATACTGTTAGATCATTCACCTAATGAACGGCCAATATTGACTAGAAATTACTATACTTCTATAAGGCAATTTTACATATGCTTTTAGCCTTAGGGGCGCTGCCCCCGAAACCCCCCCACCAGGGGGGGCGGACTTTGTAAAGTCATAGCCACCCCCCCTGGACCCCCCTGGACCCCCCTGGACCCCCCAGGAAACATTTAATTACGGGAGGCGTTGCCGCCCCATTAAGGTATAGGGGTCCAACGATGTGATACAAAATATACAAGATAATCGAGCTCCACACCCAACAATCTCCGACTTGGAGACTAATTGTAGCAAATCCACCGCTGCTTCATTTGATAGAAAATGACTCTTCTTTGGACCTGCCTATTTCTCATATTTATCGTCATCCTTGCAAACCAATTGAAACTGAGCATATTCTCAGTTTTTCCCTGGTTACAACTTTTGTTGCATATATACTGGATTTTGGCTAGTGTGTATCTTTTCTAGCTTCAACTGTCAATATTCCAATACTAATCATATGAAATGGTACTTGAGCTGTATGTGTTTAGTTCTGGAATTAAATGATGATTTCTTTGCAAGATGAATGGAGATTTGGATATCACTAAATAACGTGCCCATATCATGATTCTTACCCAATTCATCCATAAACCTTTGTAACCAAATCATTTATTTACTAGCCTCTGTAGCAGCAACATACTCTACTTCTGTTATTGAAAGTGCAACAACACTTTGGATTTTTGAAAGGCAACTAACAGCTATTCCACCTACAATAAATAGATATCCTGCAGTGCTCCTCCTGTTATCTTTGTCACCTGGCATATCTGCATCAACATATCCCTGTAGAGAAATGTTCGAGCTACCAAAGCATAATGCTTGATTTGTGGTACCTCTCAAATATTTGAGAATCCATTTCACTACCATCCAATGTTCGTTTCTTGGATTGTTCATGTACCTTCTTACAACTCCCACTACATGTGCAATATCAGGCCTTCTGTAGACCATTTCATACATTAAGCTTCCAACTGCTAATTCATATGAAACTTTAGACATATAGTTCATTTCTTCTTGGGTCTTGGGTCACATCTCGTTACTAAGTTTGAAATGGCTAGCAAAAGGTGTACTAACTAGTTTTTCATTCTGCATATTAAATCTTTTGAACACCTTTTGTATGTACTCATTCTGAGACAGTGTTAATTTGCGATCTTCCGGTCTCTACTTATTATCATACCAAGGATTTATTTTGTAGCTCCCAAATCCTTCATTGCAAATGAATTTACCAATTTTATTTTGAGAACATTTATTTCCTGCATGTTAGACCATGCAAAAAGCATGTCATTTACATAAAATAACAATATAATATAGCTACCATAATTTTGCTTTTTCAGGTAAACAAAATGATAAAAGTGACATTTAATATAAATGTTCAGACATGAACTTGTCAAATTTTAGATACCACTGCCTTGGAGCCTGTTTTAAGCCATACAAGCTCTTCTTTAACCTGCATACTAATTTTTCTTTCCCTTTGACCTCATATCCTTCTAGTTTCTCCATATATAACTCTTCCTCCAAATCGTCATGGATAAATCCTGTCTTTACATATAACTATTCAAGATGTAAATCTTTCGCTGCTACAAGAATTAAAATAGTTATGATGGAAGTCATATTAATAATAGGAGAAAATATTTCATCAAAATCAATACCTTTATTCTGTGCAAACCCCTTCACCACAAGTCTAGCTTTGTACCTCTGTTTTCCTCCATCTTCTTCCTTCATATTGTAAACCCATTTATTTTGCAATGTAGTTTTACTTGCAGGAAACCTAACTAAGTCCCAAGTCTGGTTATGTATTAAGGAGTCCATCTCTTCTTCCATGACTAGCTCCCACTTCTTCATGGTTTCAACCTGCATTGCTTCTTCATAACATTCGAGTTCCCCAGAATCAGTCAACAATAAATAATATAATGAAGGAGAGTACTGTTCAGGGGGTCCACTTATCTAGGTAGATCTTTTGACACTACTTTTAGGTGTTTTATGTGCCTACTGCTGTTGTGGCTGTTGATTATTATTATTTTAAGGCACCTTTACTTTTTCAGTGATCTCATCAAGAATTGTGTATTCCTTATTTTCCTTTTCTTGTTTATTTTCCTGCAACTGATTCTTATACAAGACCTTTTCATTGAATATTACATCTCTTCTCCTAATTATTTTTTCATTTTCATAATCATATAAGCGTTAACCAAAATCATTAAAACCATATCTAATAAAGGTACATTTCTTTGATTTTGCCTCAAGCTTTGTTCTATTTTCTTTATTAATATGGAGAAAGGCCTCACAACCAAAAGGCTTTAAAAAAGAGTAGTTCACCTTTTTACCTGTCCATGCTTCCTATGGAATAACAGCATCCAAGGAACTTGAAGGCCCTATGTTTATTAGATAAACAACAATATCTACAACATCTACCCAAAACTGTAAATGCAATCCTGCATGTAATCTCATGCACCTTGCACGATCCATGATTGTTCTGTTCATCCTTTCTGACACACCATTTTCTTGTGGTGTTCTTGGAACTGTCTTCTTTCTATGAATTCCATGCTTTGAACAGTACCTATCAAACTCTTTTCTGCAATATTTGCCTCCATTTTCTGATCTGAGACACTTCAAATTCTTTCTTGTATCAATCTCAACCAAAGCTTTCTATTTCTTGAAAGTATCAAATACATCATATTTATTCTAAATACAATAAATCCAAGTTTTACTAGTTGCATCATCAATAAAAGTAACATAATAACGAGAGCCACCGAGAGATGATACCTGAGCATGTCCCCATACATCTGTATGCACAAGCTCTAATTTTTCACTCTTATTGTCTTTCCCAACTCTGAAAAATCTGACTCTCTTCTATTTTCCATAAATACAATTCTCATAGAAATCCAAATCAACTTTCTTCAAACTAGGCAACAAATTTCTTGAGTGAAGAATCTTCATCCCCTTCTCACTCATGTGTCCAAGCCTATGATGCCATAATGATGCATCTGCTCCTTTGGAAGTTAAAGCATTAACAAAGTTAGAAATACCATTGCATAAATACAATGTACCAACATTTTAACCTTTTTCTATTACCAGGGCTCCTTTGGTGACCTTCCAAGTTTTATATGTGAAAGTTGTCACACCATCTTCACCGCATAACTGCTGTTAAAATCAGTTTTTTCTTCAGATATGGAACATGCCTTACCTACTTTAATAGCCATTGGTTTCCATTCTGCTATTTTACAAGAACTTTACCCATTCCAAAAAATTTACAGTGTTTATCACCACTTAATTGGACTTGTCCAAAATATCCTTGAACATAGTCATGAAAATATTTCTTATCAGGTGTGGCATGGAATGAGGCTCCTGAATCTACCACCCAGGAATCAATAAAATTTTCAAAAGAAAGATTCAAAGCATATTTTAACGCATCACCTGTCACATTTTCTTCATGATTGTTTTCTTGTTGTGCGTCTCCTTGTTTTCCCTTCTGAGATCTATAGTCTTTCTTTAGGTGTCCTTTATTTCCACATTTATAGCACACTATCCCCGATATGGACTTGGATCTGCCTTTCCTTGATTTACTATGATATCTTGAGCTCTTTTCTCTTTCCATTCTTCTTCCCCTAGACTCTGCACTCAAATAATTATCTGATGTCTCATCGGAGCTTTTCTGTTGCATTTCCTCGCTAAGGATAGCACCGACAACATCAACAAACTTTAAAGTATTAGATCGAGAGATAGAGTTACTAATGGCCATAAATAAAACATTCCAGCTTTCTGGAAATGGACACAGAAATAAAATAGCCCTAACTTCATCATCAAATTTTACCCCTACAGAACTTAACTGACTGGTAACCGTATTAAAATCATTTAAATGGTCTACAACAGATCCACCTTCCGACATCTTCATATTAAATATATGTTTCATAAGAAATACCTTGTTTGAGGCCGAGGGTTTTTCATATAATTTCGCCAACACCCTAATCAAACCCTCTATTTTTGTTTCCTTCCAAATATTGAAGGCTATCGATGCTGCGAGGCACAACCATACCATTCCGAGTGCCTTTCTATCGATAATCTCCTATTCTGCTTCTGTCATAGCCATAGGCTTCTTTTTTTTTCCACTCAATGGTAGGTACAAATATTTTTGATATAGATAATCTTCCATCTGCATCTTCCACAATGAGAAGTTTTGGCCATTAAGTTTCTCAACCCTAAACTTACAATATTTCACCATTTCTCCCACTCAAACCAGGAACCCTTCTTTCCTGCTAGTTTATCAGCCAAATAGACCTTTGAATATGATACCAGTTGCTATAAAATTAAATATTACAGAGTAATGCAACACATAAAATATGCGGAAAACACAAGCACCAAAAAAAATAAAACCAGAGAGACACAGATATACATGTTTCACCCAGTTTGGGCTACGTCCACCCCAAACAACCAATCCTTCCTTTCTATTATCCAGCAAAATGAAGAGACACAACCTATAGCAGATCCACTGTAATATCCTTTTTTCTCTCTCACAATCTCCCTATTGTTTTATCACTTTGAGAATACACATATAATACAAAGCCACAATACAATTCCCTCATACAAGCGAGGGGTTTCCATCTAGGGAAAAAAAACCTAAACTAAACATAACTTCTATCGTCAGATCATCTGCCTAATGAACGACCCATATTGACTAGAAATTACTATACTTTTACAAGGCAATTTTCCATCTGTTTTTAGCTTCGGGGGCACTTCCTCTGAAATCTCCCACCAGGGGGGGCTCCATAAAGTCACAACTGCCCCCCTGGACCCCCCAGGCATTGCTTAATTATGGGCAGCGTTGCTACCCCATTAAGGTACAGGGGTCCAACGATGTGATACAAAATAAACAAGATAATCAGGCTCCATACCCAATAATGGTAAAAACCATGATTCCAAAAAACCATGCACAAAATATATGTGAAAAACTATGGGGAGGTTATCCCAACATCCTTCGGTCGACCCCTCATCCTTAGGTCCACCCAACCATTATTGGGTCTTCATATTTCTTTTTCCTAGGGCATTGCTCCATACTATAGGCTTTAACCCTGAACAGAAATTATCTACACACGAATCTTATAACAGAAAATAAACAATAGCGAGATCATAAAACATAAAACAGATAAACACAGAGATTTTCACCTGGATCCCAAATCGGGACAACCAACTTGATTTTTCATTATATTCCTTTTAGTGTTACAACACATATATATACATGCCAAAGCATACATAAACCCCAATCCATAAACCCTAGATTAGAACATAATCGTAGTTCCCTTGACCGGATGTACAAAAATACCAAGGGCCGAAATCCATCGTACCCCAAAACCATGTGCAAAACCATGCACAAAACCATGGACGCGGACTACCCACCAGAAATTAAGGAAAAGAAGAATATAACACATACCCAACATTATCCCACTTGTTGTTTTCTTTCCACAGGGGGTCACAAGAGAGCTTAGTCATTGGCCCAATTCTTCAACACCCATTGTTTCTCTACACCAAGAGAACTTCTGAGTGCTCAGAGACTTTGTTAATGCATCTGCAACATTCTTCAAAGTGTCCACCTTTACCAGCAACACCCTTTTAGCCTCAACCATATCTCTAACAAAGTGATATTGAACATCAATGTGCTTTGTCTTTGAATGATAAGCAGGGTTCTTAGCCAAGAAAATTTCACTTTGGCTATCAGAGTCTATTCTTATAGCTTGTTGTACCAACCCCATACTTGAACACAATCTCTGCAATCAAATTGCTTCCTTGCTTGCATGAGTGGTTGCTATGTATTCTGCCTCTGTAGTTGAAAGAGCCACTACAGACTGTATTTTACTCATCCAACTGACTGCGCCTCCAAATAAGCTAAACACATACCCACTTGTAGATCTTCTTTGGTCCAGATCTCCAACCCAGTCTGCATCAACAAAACCACGAATGTCCAACATTCTTTCCAATCCTGGTCTTCCCTGGTAGCACAAGCCATAATCACTAGTGCCACGTAAATATCTGAAAACCCGCTTCACTGTTATCCAATGCTCCTTCCCTGGGTTTGACATAAACCTGCTCAATACTCCCACTGCATGTGCAATGTCTGGTCTAGTACAGACCATTGCATACATCAGGCTACCCACTGCACTTGCATATGGAACACGGGACATATACTCCTCTTCTTCTTGTGTCTTGGGACACTGTTCAGTAGACAACTTTACACCTACAGGAATAGGAACATTCACCGGTTTACTATCCTGCATATTGGACCTCTGCAATATAGTCTCGACATACTTCCTCTGGCTTAACCAAAGCTTCCTCTTTTCCCGATCTCTCTTGATTTCCATGCCCAAAATATAGTTTGCAGCACCCAGATCCTTCATGTCGAAATTGGAGAACAGTTGGGTCTTCAAATCTTGGATAATTTCTTTGTCATTTCCAATCAACAACATATCATCCACATACAAGACCAAATAAATAACACGATCACCAATTAATTTAAAATAAACACGGTGATCCTCCTTGCTTCTGGTGAAGCCAAGTCCCCGTATATAGATAATTTAGAACCCCACACATCATGTGTCTCCTCAGATGTTGACATTCTTTAACAAACACGCATTATAATTCTTTCTACTTATACCATAAAAGCCTGAACTGTTCATGTGAATCTTCCTCTTCTAGATCCACGATGCTGAAGAAATGTTGTCTTCACATCCATCTTATTCTATCTCAAAATCAAATACGTGACAATAGATAAAAGTAATCTAATAAGAGTAACTTTGTATAATAAGAGTAACTTTGGCAACAGGGAGAAAAAATATCACCAAAATCAATTCACGGCACAGGGAATAACCTTTTGCTACCTTGAGCTGTGTATTTCTCCACCTTGCCTTCTACATTCATCTTCTTCTTAAACACCCATTTTCTCCCAATGGGCTTCCTTCCAGCTGGAAACTCCACCAGATCCCATGCATCGTTTTTGTGCAAGGATTCCATTTCATCAACCATGGCCTCCTTCCAGAGATTTCCATCCTCTGAATCTACGGCCTCCCTCACAGTTCTGGGTTCATCATTAGTTATAGTTAAGGAAAAACCTGAATAGAAAGCATATGGACTATACCTTTTTGGTTGCCTTCTTTCCCGAACTGATCTTCTCAAAGCTGGAGTTTGTGGCTCTTCATCTTCTGAGTCTTCTTCTATTGTAGAGTCTGATTCATCCTCCTTTAGCTCAAACTCTATCTTCTCAAGTTCCTTTGGTAGGAATTCATGTTTAACAACATCTTTCACTTCTCTAAACACCACATCTCGGCTGTACACAACCTTCCTTGTTTCTGGGTTCCAAAGCTTGTAACCCTTTAAACCATCCTTATACCCAATAAAGATGCACCTTTCAGATTAATTATCCAACTTGGTCCTTTTATCCTTTGGAAAATGTACATATGCATCACATCCAAATACCCTTAGATGCGAAATAGAGGGTTTCTTACCAGTCCATACCTCATGTGGGGTCTTATCCTCCAACGCTGATGAAGGTGATCTGTTAACTAAGTAACATGCAGTCTCCACTGCCTCTGCCCAGAATTCTTGTCCTAACCCGGTACCACTGAGCATGCTTCTTGCCTTTTCCATCAGTGTTCTATTCATTCTTTCTGCAACTCCATTTTTTTGAGGTGTGTATGGAGTAGTCTTCTACCGTGCTATACCACACTTCTTACAGAACTCTTCAAATTCCTTCTTGCAGAACTCCCCACCATTATCTGTCCTCAGCGCCTTTATCTTCTTCTCTGTCTGGTTTTCCACCAGAGCCTTAAATTCTTTAAATTTGTCAAAGACTTCAGATTTCTTCCTCAAGAAATATATCCATGTATTCCTTGAGAAGTCATCTATGAATGAAACATAGTACAAAGAATTTCCCAGTGATGGAACTGACACAGGCCCAAACACATCACTGTGCACAAGTTCTAATATCTTGTTTGCCATCTTAGCACCAGAAGTAAAACTCACCCGATTCTGCTTCCCATATACACAATGTTCATAGAAATCGAAATCCAGAGAACAATTAGACATACCTTCTACCATACCATCTCTATGCAGTATCCGAAGGCCCTTCTCTCCAATATGTCCAAGCCTTTGATGGCATAGCATGGTATTTTCTCCAGAGACAGCTAGACTTTCCGTCCCACTTTCAGGAACCACAGAACTGTTACACCCATAAATAACAGTGCTACCTTGTAGCTTGTACAGAGTTCCAGTCCAAACTCCCCGCATTAATACTAGTGCTCCCCGAACCATCTTGTAGGCATATTTCTCGAACACTGTTTTTACACCTGCATCATCCATCTTGCTTACAGAAATCAGATTTCTGGCCAATGCAGGAATATGCAGAACACCAGGAAGTGTTCTAATCCTTCCACCTTGCAGCTTCAGCTTGACCTTTCCATGTCCGACGATTCTGGCCTTCCTATCATCCCCTAGGAAGACATCACCACCATCATATTTCTCATACTCGCAGAACCACTCCCTATGGGGAGTGGAGTGAAAGGATGCACCTGAGTCAATCAACCATGACTCATGATCTACATGTGTATTTGAAGAAGAAGCCAAATACACATCCCCACCTTCATCCGAGGTGGTTTTTGCCTCTGCAGAAGGACCTTCATCAGATCCCTTTCCTTTCTAGGAGCTTTAGATCTGCATTCCTTTTTGTAGTGCCCTTCCTTTCCGCATTTCCAGCACACCTTTACAAACTTTCCAGGAGATTTAGATCTCCCTCTAGATTTAGATCTCCCACTCGAAACCTTATTCTTGTTTCTTTTCTGGGACCTTCCTCGTACAGATAAGGCATCTCCATTCTGACCCTCCATATTTCTCCGTCTCATTTCCTCCGACAGCAAGGCTGAGACAATGTCATCAAAATTCAAGGTAGTTGTATTGCTACCTATTGAAATAACCAGACTGTCCCACGAGTCTGGTAGAGAACACAACAAAATGATGCACTTATCTTCATCTGAGATTTTAATATCAACAGATGATAGCTGACTTACCACAGTATTGAAGGCATTCAGATGCTCTGTCACCAAGTCTCCATCCTTCATCCTCAGGTTATACAGCTTTTTCTGTAGGAACAACTTATTCACCAGAGACTTAGATTGGTACAAAGTCCCTAGCTTTTCCCACAAGGTCTTCGCCGTAGCTTCCCCAGATACATTCAACAATACTGAATCTGAGACACACAACCGTATTGTGCTTTTAGCCTTCCGATCCAGTTTCTTCCAGTCTTCATCTGAAATTCCTGTTGGCTTAGTACCTGGATCTACCGCGATCCACTGATCTTTATCCACCAGCAGATCCTCCATCTTGAGCTTCCACAACTCAAAACTCTGACCATTAAATTTCTCGATCTTTATCTTTCCGCCACTCGCCATCTTCTCTCACCACAAGAAACGATCCCGCAGATCTCCCACTGAACGGGGTCTACCTCAGGCCTGAACTAAAAACCTTCAGCAGAAAAGGCATCCCCTTGAAGCCGAAACAGCTCTGATACCAAATGTACGTTTTAACCCTGAACAGAAATTATCTACACACGAATCTTATAACAGAAAATAAACAACAGCGAGATCATAAAACATAAAACAGATAAACACAGCGATTTTCCCCCGGATCCCAAATCGGGACAACCAGCTTGATTTTTCATTATATTCCTTTTAGTTTTACAACACATATATATACATGCCGAAGCATACATAAACCCCAATCCATAAACCCTAGATTAGAACATAACCATAGTTCCCTTGACCGGATCTACAAAAATACCAGGGGCCGAAATCCATCGTACCCCAAAACCATGTGCAAAACCATGGACGCGGACTACCCACCGGAAATTAAGGACCAAAAATTTTCACCGGGGCGCTTCCCCGGACCCCGACAGGGGGGGCTACCGCCCCCCCTGTGACCCCCCCTCGTGTGCTTAGTTGTGGAAATAATATAACACATACTGCATGTATGGGGGTTACCACACCCCTAAAAATCCCCGAAAGTGGGGCTAGCACCCCCACTGCGAGCCATCTGTTGGGCCCGACACAATGTAACATTGCATGGGGATAATCATTGAAAGACCCAATAATGTAACATTGCACATACCCAATAATGATTGTAGGATATCTCTTATGATCAAAGTGTATCTTATTTGTCGTGATTATATTTTATGTGTTGTGATTTTAGTGAACATTTGGTTAGTATTATGATCACATAATTCAATAATGATGAGATAAATCCACGTTTTTTTCATATTGATGTGTGGATATTTTAGAGTTGTGACTTCAATTATTGATTGGTTATTGTGAGTGGCATAATTTTAATAACTGGTGGCACCATGGAACTACTACCCTATTTATAATTTAAAAATTATCTATATGTTTGGGTTGTGTTACAAGACTATATATATCAATTAAGGTCTTGTATAAATTTATATAAGCAATGAATATCTAAGGGAATGGTCCTTATTTATGATTAGGACTCCAAAATATGAACTTATATCTCACCTTATTTAAAAAAACTTGCTAAGGCTTAAGGATTGAGCTCAAGACATGTTACATCTATTCAAGGCCAACATTTATCCATTTTCCATCTTCTTTAGACAAATTAAGGTTTGGGTTGATATCCCAAGTCTTAAGTGTTTTCGTAAATCTATAGTCTGTTTTTCTCCTTCATTCCTTGAAAAATTCAAGATTCTAGAAATTTTGGATAGAGAAAGTTTTTCCACTCTAGGAATGCCTTCGATATTTCCACGACCATATTTATTATTTTTTTCATACACATCTAAAGATCCAAAGTTGTGGAGGTTTAGTAGAGTGCTTCACTTTACATAATATATATTCTATTAGATTATATTTCAAATTGAATTTAGGGGCCAATACATATGGGGGTGGCACGGTTGTCCAACTCTTGGGAAGCCCAGATATTATTAGGCGCAAATAAATACAATTATTCTTTATCAAATCAATACCACATTACATGAGACCCATATTTCAATGTTTATTCAATTCACATTTTCCACTATCTAGATAACACAAGAAGTCACTATAGACATAAAGGTGGAAGGCCTTGTGGGACCCATGCACTAGAGTGAAGTGGACACCATAAATTTGGCATGACTTGGACATAGAGAACATCCCTTTTATAATGAATTTCTAGGGTGACTAAGAATCCACGTGGGAACCACATTCTCTTAATGCCAACCACCACTCACTTCTTATCAATAAGATTCAACTCTTTTGTGTTCCTCGATGGTGGTAGCGGTCGACGTATGGTGATAAAGCGATGTCAGAAATTAAAGAAAAATTCTTATCTATTAAGATCATCAACTGATGTGACCACCCTAATTATCATTCTCTCCCTACCCTATTTACTAATCTAGTTACACAAGCCCCTACAAAAATATCGTTGGTTGTTGAATTTTGAAGACCCAACCTATGGAAACCACTTCGGTCTTCTAGAACATGGAACTATATATAATATGAAAGTGTCACAAAACATGATGGGAAAATGATAGGTGGGGCTTATGCATGAGATGGTGGGATAGTGTTGCGAGGATCTGATAGGGGTCACATGGATGACACATAGGAGCCCATTGATGATGTGGGAAACCCATATTGATGTGGAATTATTCAATTGGTTAAAATTCAAATGGTAATAAATTTCATTCCGGGAGTTAGATTGAGATAAAATTTATATCAATGGAAAGATCTCAACGAGATGAATGTGATGGTAATATTTTTTTAAGTGAAGGATAAGAGGATTTTTGTAATTACATATTCATAACACACCTTAGATATTAGGTCAAATCAATAGTTAACATCTACAACAACCCGAGATAGTACAAGGGTGTGGAAGGGAGTGTTATATTATTAACCATTTGCTACAAATATTATCAACCAATTTTTGCAACTCCTGTTAGCCAATTGCTACTACAAAAAATATCAATCAATTGTTGCAACACCTCTTAGGTAGGTGCAAATATTCTTATTTTTATTTTATTTAATCTAGGTTCATTGCCTGCTTTGTATTTGTATTTGGAAATACACTTAGAATTATGTTCCACTTTCTCATATTTTTTCATTTCTTGAGGGTGGAAAATATCTAAGTTTGGAAATTACCATCAACATTTCATTCCATGAAATTACCCCACCATTCTTATCCATCTCCACTCCCATATTCATTTATTAGAATGATATACTTTTAAAATATTAAAATACCTTGTTTTTACCACACAAAATCCAATAGTAAGTACAATAATAGTCCTCACTATTTCCACACAAGAAAGAATAGTAAGAATAAGGCTTTTCTACTTCCATAGAAGAACTACAACCATAGAAAAATAAAGCATTTTTTTTACTCTAGAAGAACCAAAAACACACAAACATGAACTAGCTAAAAAGGACAATAAAAAATTGTTAATGTAATATCTATATTTTATATCCATGAGCATTTTTAGGTGCACTGCATTAAAATATGGTTTTGAGAAGCACATTCTCTGGTAAATCATAGCCCATATATAGAGTTTGGAGAGTATTATGACGTCCCATAAGAAATTACAATAGAAAATTTATTGTAGAAGTCATTTCCATCAAGAATTAGTAGTTCCTATAATTTTTTTTAGCAGTAAGAAAGTATGATAACAATAGTTACTCAAGGAAATCCTATTGTTGTTATACAAGAACCAGTAGTAGGAAGTTTTGTCCATAAGACAAAAGAACCAACAATAGAAAATTCACCATATCACGAGTCATGATTTATTGTTGTTACTAATCCTATTATAACACTATTTGTTGTTACTCTTATTTTCCTATTATTTCTAGGGAATGATTGGTTTATATCATGGATAAAATGGTCACTTCATAGCAATAAATTTGTAGAAAATGGATAAAAGAATTTTTTTTCTACTCTTACAACACTCTTGTTGCAACTCCTTATATAAGGTTGTTGCAACTAAACCATTTTTGTTGCAAGATCATTAACATGGTTTTAGGGTGCTAATTTTGAAATTTCGTGGATGGTTTTATGACAATTCACATCAAGCATTCAAGAAAAAAGAAAATTATTAAAAATAAAAAGAGGATTTCAATGGAAAAAATACGTGTACCTATGATATGGTTAATACAAATGTACTAGGTTGCATGAGGACATGCAACATTTTTAGTTGGGGGGAGATGAAAGGCCTCAGAATTAGCATATTTTTGCACCTTCTTTTCTGTATTATTAATTCGTTTCCACTAGCCTGTAACTTTTATTATTCCATTCAAATAATTATATGGAGATTTAGAAATAAAGTGTTTTCAATTTCATTTCCATAGTATTTCATACGAATCTATGGCTATACATTAGAAAAATATCAAATTTGTATTTATCTTTGAGTTAATTTGAAAAGATGATGTGCCAAATAGTTTTTTTTACAAGTTGTGATGTTTCCACAAGGGATGTTTTGGTTATATTTATTGCGAATACAAACTCTGTTGATGTAACTCTCGTTGCTACAAATATGAACATTATTTTTGTATCTCCCATTCTTGCAACTCCAAACTTTGTTTATGTGACTCTCACTATTTCAACTGCAAAATCTGTTGTTATAACTGCCACTTCTACAACTCTAATTCACTTCATTTCTATAACTCCAGTTCACGTCATTTTGCAACTCAATAATTATGTTGCAACTATGGTGCTACAACTCTTCT